>CM057048.1:2400000-4800000 GCA_029948455.1 Solanum rostratum
TCAGACCACACTTCTGGGATTACGCTGATTACGCTGAGTATGTTGTCAAATTCAGATTATGAAATTCCAGCATAAGCACCATCTATACAAAAGATTGCAAAATAAGGGTCCTGAACATGAAGTAGGCAAGAAGTTGAACAAAAACACATACTAATTTAACTTTGGGCATATACTTGGTTCAATCATTCACACTGTTGAGAAGATAAAAAGGAAGACCAAAATGTAAGTTCTATCATCTTTTCTTTTCAATGAACAAAAACCAAAAACTTGATTACAAGAATTTATTTACAACAGCACATGATGATGAGGCACACAAGTTGCAGAAAGTACGACTCAGATAACAAAAGGTCAAAGAACTATTAACACTCCGTTTTCCTAGACAAACTTCTGAGCAGCATTCCTAGAAGGTCAAATGGCTCTGGGTAACACACTACTTACTTTTGGATCAACTTCACAAAAAGACCTGAAAATGCAACAAAGAGGCATAGCAACTGCAAAATCATGATACGGGTGAGTCGTTTCTTCATCAATCTCACATCCACTAGCATAGTTGTCAATCGATCATTGATTTCTCGTATCACATTTAAATCAACTGGTTCAGCATCTCTTGGCATATAAGCTTCTAATTCAGGCATGTACTGTTCAATTACAATCTGGGGCTTGCCATTTGGACGGTAATTGATCCTAGTTGGAAATTCCTCTGACAGCGCCTCCAATGATCCTTGGGATGCCATTCTACCATCACATGAAAATTTATAAGCACCTGCCTAGTTCATGAAAAACTGGATGATGAAAACCAAGAGATAAAACAAAAAGTTCCCACCAACCCAACCTCAAGGCAGAGGAAAATAAGTCGAGATTTTCATTTTCCTTTTGACACTTGACCTGAATTTTTTGTAAGGCGAAGTATTACAGTGTTCTCTTCATATACAACATTATGTTTAAAACTCTGAGATACCATTTGTTTCGTCTTTCCTTCGAAGTTAACCTATCCAAACAGGAGGAACGTTTCATGCTTTTCTTTCCAACTAAATATAGGTGAAGTTAACTTTTTCTTTTGATTGCCTGAAATTGAGAAAAACCTTTTCTTCTGTCATCCATAGAAGAGAAACCTTTTTGATACTCAACCCCCCCTCCTTCAGAAAACAATAAAATTAACAATCATTGTAAGTTACTGCTAGTTCTGAAGAACACAACACACCATGAAGTGATCAAGAAAAAGAAAGAAGGGAAGAGAAATCTCTTTCATCAAGAGTTGTCTCTCTGCACGGACAATCTATTATCAACCGTAAACTTTGATTTATCAATAAATTATATGTACACTTCTACATTTGTGGAACAAAACTTTTAGTAGACAAAATGTTAAAAAAACAAAAAAGCTGTCTGATGGATTAGCTGAAAAGCAGTGATCTCCACGATGGAGGTCAATGATTTTTCTGGATGCATCTGTTAGGGATTTTTGATTCACGGATTATATAGGGATTATAATGCAGAGTTTATTTATGCACTGAATAATGATGTGGATATTGTTATGCAACGAACAAAAATACAAGGATGATCTACTGTTGGTACATTTTCTGTCTTTAGATTCTCTTGTTCGTGTATTGCTACACATTCTTTTTCATCATTACAGCTCCTGGATGTTAGCAATGCAGAGTTAAATAGACCAACCAAATCTCGTTTTCTTGCGGAGTTCAACACTGCCAAACAAACGTAACAACAGTTATGCGGAGATTATTTTCTTATGCGTCTAGTTTAACTTTGTATTACCTGTGGGGGAATTTTATGCTGGAAGTAATTTGTATATGCAGCCAACCCAAAAACTATCAAAGAACTAGTGTTTTTGCTCTCCTCTATCACTCTAAGCACTAAAAAATTCATTTTTTGTTTTGCTTTGTGATTGTAAAATTCTACGCCTTTCTTCACCTACTCCTTGGATTGCCCACAGGTGAAATTGTTTACACTGGTGTTATCAGCCTTGAAATTTTTGTTTTTCCTTATGCAATTAAAAGTTAATAGCAATAACAAGGAAAATGCACTCTTGACACTCCAAAGAAACTTCCTCCTCCCCCGCAAATCCCAACCAGACCAACAAAAAAGCCACTCGACTAAAAGATAGTAACAACAACATACCCAGTGAAATCGGGCTTGGTGGAGGATAGAGAGGCTGTTTCCAAAAGACTAAAGTCGACTAAGATAATTTTAATTAAAAAAAATCACCAAACTCAGTCAAAGTTTTTCCTTTTTCTCGATATTTTTTCATAACCAGTGTCCGTTTAGCTTTTGCACATCTCGACTAATTCTACTCACACATGCCACCTCTCACCAGCAATACAATTCTGCTCACACATGCCACCTCTCACCGGCAACACGTACCAGGTAATTCAAAGTTTTACTAAAACATAAAAGGGGAATTCCGACGAGATAAGAGTACAAAGACCCATTAAAATTTCAGATTTTTTTCTTTAACATTTTCCTTTACATTAACAAGATCGAAAAATCAAGAAACAGTACTAAAATTCATTAAACGAATCATAACAACAGGAATTTCCAAACGAAAGAAAAAGAAGAAGATGGGTATCGAAACTTACTGTGAATCAGAGAAATAAGAGCAGCAATTTTAGGAATTTCAGAAAGATCGTCGACAAAATAGAGACAACAAAATTCAGGTGTTCCAATACCGGGGGAAGTGAGAAAAAGGAAACTAATACTAACTTCATTGGACTGGGTTGTGGGCTTTTTTTTGGTCTATGGATCAATATTTTTGATCCGTGTACCTAATAACAAAAGAGCCCGCAAATATATATGGAATTATTACCTAATTAAGCAAACTTAAGACTAATAATATCATTTATTATCTACATTTCAATTTTATTACATTAATAGCATACCCGTTATTTTTTTTGCTATAAAAGATGTGGTCCCCACCAGCCTAATGTATAAAATCTAATTCCTTTTCCCACATGATTCCATTCCACCTTCCATAACCGCCTCCCCAATTTACGCCATTTTCACACCCTTAAATCTCTCAAAATCTTAACAAATCAAGTCAAGATCAGTTTAACTAAGGTAATATTTCAGTTTATTTTCAAAATGCATACTTGAAATTTCAAGTTTTATTTTTTTTGGCGCTTTTTTATTTTTGCTCACCCTGTTCAAATTTTCCCCAAATTTTTTACTTTTTAGCCGGAATTTTCAACTCATCTTCCATACAATATGGTGAAGGAGTCTTCATAAAAAAGGATTACGAGAGCTATGCATTGTGCATGTTAAAAAAATGGAAGCATACAGTTTCTATATTTCCAAACATTTTCATTTTTGTTATATATGCATGTAATGTTCATTTTTCCCAAGTTGTAGATTTCACAATATCTATGTCTTGTTTTCATATTTTTATACAAAAAAAATATATATTGACAGATCTGATAATGTATTTATATAAACATGGGTGTATAAGGGTAGATTTATACAAAAATAAAGATTTTTTAGCATTTATACAGTTATGGAATGTATGCCAATTGCAACTGTGTATATATAAATACAGTACATTGAAAATTTTGGTTAATGTTTATACAACCATGAAATCCCCCATCTCAATATAATGTACATTTCCATGGAATCCATCATTTAGCCCTCCTTATACATTATATAAATTATTACGGAGGAAAACTTATACAAACCTGGTCCATGCAACTTTAAAAAAAAACATAAATGTTCAAGTGTATGAATTTATTACAAGTAAGCACACATGTATAAGTTCATGAAAATTTTATACACTTAATGACATACATGCATAAATTGATCTGTATAACTTAAAAAAAAACACAAATGTTCAAGTGTATAAATTTATTACAAGTAAGCACACATGTATAAGTTCATGAAAATTTTATACACTTAATGACATACATGTATAAATTGATCTGTATATTTATGTGTAATTATACAGTGAGCAACATTGTATAAATTATACTAGTTTTTATATAAATTGAAAACTCACCAGTAACTTCCTTCCAAAAAACCCAGGAAAAAAAAAATTACGTTGGCAATTTTTTCTGATAGAAAGGAAATCTTTTTTTTTTAATTTAGAGTAGAAATATCATCTTATTTTAAGAAGAAGTGTTCAATTAGGAAAAGGATTTTAATTTGTTATTATACTTCCTTAATTAAGTTGGCAATTTTTTCTGATAGAAAGGAAATTTTTTTTTTTTATTTAGAGTAGAAATATCATCTTATTTTAAGAAGAAGTGTTCAATTAGGAAAAGGATTTTAATTTGTTATTATACTTCCTTTATATATGCAACCGTTTCCTATAATAAGTACCTAAAAAAACGCCTAATTAATTAACAAAAATTTGACACTTCCGATTTATACATTATCCTGAAATCCGATTTATACATTAAATTTGCTATAGCCATAGTTATAAAAAGTAATTTCATAAACATGGCTATTTTAAGATTTTTAAGTTTGCCATTTATGAAAAATCCCCTATATTCGTTAATTAGCTGATTAACTATAATTTAAATTAATTATGCTCGCGGTAAACATCTAGCTATAATTACAGTTTAAGTTTTATATAATTTGTACGATTTATACAAATACTTTGCACGATTATACAAAAATTATGCGTGAATCAAATTGTATAGCGAAATATACAAACACTGTGAATCGTATAGCGAATTATACCAGCATTATGCACAAATAGTATAGCGAAATATACAAACACTATATAAAAATTGCGAATTGTATAGCGAATTATGCAAATATTGCGCGAATAATACAAACGTTGTTATAACTATAGTTACGAAATGTAATTACCCGAATAATAGCTATGGAGCATGCCCATTTATGAAATTTACTTTTTTTTAGAAGTATTTGCACATATAATGTGGTGATTCGAGTTATACTTGATAAAATCAAACAATAGACATAATGTCTAAAGCTACGCATCGTTGATATTGCATCATGTTTGTCTGAAGTTCAAGAAAAAATGGTTGGACTTCAATCGAGTTTTTTCTTACTTCAGTCATTTTATCTTTCGTTCATGCACATACATAGTTAGTAAAGTTATTGTCATGTGATCAAAATGTCACAATTCAAACCTTAAAAACAGTCTTCAATAAAAATACAAAATAAAATTGTATATAATAGACCCTTGCAATTGACCCCGTGAAAAAACTAAGAAGTAGTTTGATTATTGTAATAATGATAATGATGTTATGTGGTAACTAATAATAGAATAATAATGTGGATATTTATATGAGTAATAATATAGGAATTATCTCTAATTGTAAAGTTATTTTAATCTAGTTTTAGTTACCTAGGCAATGTCACTTTCTTTGTATGTTATTAATGATGCTTGACAAAGTAAATCAACTGCAGCATGATTAGTAGCTTTACAAGTACGCCCTTTCCCATCCTAGCATCTTTTCCTCCCCATTTCTTTTATTGTATGATCGCGTCGGATTCAACTTATGCACACCTCAACTATTTCAGGCAACGTCATACTATCTTCCACCGACACACGTATCGAGCAACACTCAGATAAAAAGAAATCACCAAATGTTAGTACTCTTTTGAGCTCAAAATCATGGCTCCCTTTTGTTTGCTTCTTTTCCTTAGGACAAGCTCTATGGAACTGAAAGCTAACCCTCCATTGCAGAAATAGTATTCTTCAGTATAGTTGCTCTTGATTGTCATTGTTCTCAAACCTTCCACAAACTCAGGGGCAGTCATCATCTACAAATGGCAAAAGAGCGCGGGGAATCTTTACTCAAAAACCAGCCTCAGATCAGTGAGAACTACCTGTGGAGATCTTGAAAAGACCGTCTTCTCTTACCTCTCTGCAACTCAACAGTTTACACGGTGTGATTAGGCTATACATCGTCCTACTTCAATCAGCTCGAGTAACGTCTCTTGAAAGTCCCAGACATAATCCGAGAAGCAAACTGCATCATTGTAACTTGCGAAGAATCAATTGATGAGTTCTACTAAGCACCAGAGACTGGCTATGAGTCGTCCCTTCTCCTCATCATTTCCTCATTGGTTGGAACTAGAACATGAACAAATTTCTTTGGAGCAGCAGACTGATCATTTAGCCAGCACTGGATTCTCATCTAAATCAGATTCTCTTTTGCGTCTATAAGAATAGAACGAATCAACAACCACTCTCCCTACCCTTCTATATTTTCTCGTCCTTTTACTTTGACCTCTCTTCTTTCCCTTTGCAGCTGCAGGTTGAGCCATAGGGACATAACTGAGCCATCCCAGAGGAAGCAACGCTGCAACAAACTGGATAAGAATCCCAATATGCAGACTGGAGTAGTTACTAGGTGTTATACCAAGGAAAGTAGCCAAGGAAACGCCTAAAACGCCACTGAATAATGATGAAAAACACAGAGCTGATGCCAAGAAGGACATGAGAGATCCTTCAAACCCTGATGGAGCCAGACTTGCAAACAGCACATGGAATGGTAAGAGCTTAAATACTGCAATAGTTTCTGCTAGACCCGAGAAGCAAAGAGCAAACCATTCATTCGAAATTCCCAATTTGAGATTAAGCTGCGTAACAAGTACAAGGTCAAGAAGAAGAGAAGCAGCATATATTATCTGCACAATACCAATCAGTTTTCTCATTGGAATCCTTTTGCCAAACCGATCATAAAAGACTGTCAAAGAAAGAAGCAGCAATTGGCCTATCACCTTTGACATCCCTATTACTGATGGATCAAGATTTAGGCATTGTGTCTGATAACAAAAGATAGATCCGGAGAGGACCGGGACTGCTAAAATTGACATGACAATCCATTTAAGAGGACGAGCAATACTTTCATCTGTAACTGATACCATCAGATCCGAATACTGTTTTCTAAATATTTCCCTGATTGGTTCCCTATTAGCGGAATAATTTGATGATTGAGCTAAACCAAGGGACTCTTCTCTGGTAGCTGAAGTTACTACTAATTGCAGAGCAAGCAAAGCAGAAAAGGCTAGAAACATTAACTTAGGTTGCTGTGTTTTGAGCAGGAAATATCCTCCAATCAAGTTACCTAAAATTCCACCAGCAGCTGAAGCCATAAATGCATAAGACTGTAGAGCTGGCATTCTGTTTCTTTGACCATATTCAGCCACAAGAGCATCTTTGGAAACTTCTGTGATGGACGCTCCAATGTTGCTGAGAAGAACACATGCCATCAGAGCAAGAAGAGCTTCACTTGCAGCTGAGGTTAATGCCAATTGACCCCATGCCAAAACCTGGAGAATAACTGTAAGAGCACATTATTAGGCACTTGTACAATATTTATAAAAAGAGATTCTACTTTACACGTTACTATATACCTTTATATACAGAAATACAGAGTCAAGACTACATGTTCCTCGACCACCTCAACTTCTTCATAGAAAAAGAAAAAGAAATAAAAGGAAAGGAAAACACAACTAATAAGCAAAAAATGAGAGAATGAGATCGATAGGAGAATTTTCTAAAGAAGAAAGCTTTAAAGTATATTGGATCCTTTTCATCCAGCTACCGAAACCTTTAGGTTTATTGGTTAGCAATAGGTAAACTCTCAAAACCTACCGATAGATAACACGTGTTCATAAATCCCGGTAGCGTTTAGAGTCAAAGGAATTAAAACAGGTACACTTCAAAACTAATATTAGAACTTGTCTCACAGGTTCTAGTACTTAAAATTATGACTTACTACACTAAATTACATACATTGTAACCGGTCCTCCCCTCCAGGAGGGGAGCTAGGTAAACCTTCATCGAAAAATTACACTATATATACACTGCTCCACGCGCTCTTTAATCACGTGACCTTCAACTTCCAAACAGTGAATGTGAAAGGGTTATCACTTGCTTTGCACTAAAAATCAGTATCTTTTTTTATAGAAACTTTCCCTATAATAAGAGGAAACTGCTAACTTTATTCCAACAACCTTTACAGGCAAGGAACCTCTTTGCTTTTGTAGTGACCATATCAGAATCAAAACAAAAGTGGAAAAGGGACCAAGAAAAGAACACCAACACCACACACAAACACATGGTAAACTGCTAAATCTTGAGAATTCAGAATAAGAAAAAAGAAACAAATATAGCAGCAAACTCCAAAGATATGGCACATCAAATAAAGCAATTGCAAAAGGGGAAATAAAAAATATTACCTCCAAGGGAAATATAAGGTATTCTATGAGCACCACCAATATAAACAGCATCAGATAGAATTCCAAAAATTGGTTTAGCAACCATAGGTAAATTCCCAAAATTCTGCACTAGTTGCAATGTTGATGGATGCATATTCATTCCATGAGCCATATGAAAGTTTAGAGCCAACCAAGGAAAACACCTAAACCCCTGTACCCAATACCCAACCCCACACAAAATTGCCATATATTGACTCCCCATCTGAGATAAAAACCCATTCTTCTCCTCAAAGAACACTTTTTTCTTAACCTTATTAGGAGGATAAACTTTCTCTACTACTTGTGGGGATTCTAATATCTTTATCAGATGACTTTTAGGCTTCAATGGTTTGTTAATGGCGTTCTTGGTGGAAGGATTTTGCTGCTGACTACATGATAAAGATTGAATCTTTCTGAATTTCTGGACATTGGGTAACAATGGGTTTCCACTAGAAACTACTGAACAAGTCTTCTTGGTGGAAGGTTGATATGAAAAAGATTGGATTTTTCTGAAATTTTGGACATTGGGTAACAATGGGTTTCCACTAGAAACTACTGAACACATCATGATTTTAAGCAAAAGGGTGTTTTTTCTTGGATAAAACCTCAAAGAAGAGGATAAAAAAACCAGCTTTTGATTCTTGATTTGGGGTGTTCTTCGGAATCTTCTAGAATGGGATTAAGAAGAAGAGAGAAATCAAGATGATAATAGAGATTAAGAAACATAGTTTTGTTTAATAGAGAAAATTAATTTTTTTTTCTCCTAATTAGTGTGGAAGAAGGATTATATTTTTTTCCATATAGAAATATGAAGAGGGTTCCAGCTGATACCTTGGACAGCAGTTTTGGCTGTTCTTTTCTATGGAGATTTGAAGGGACCCATGATCACGTGCCCCATTAGGTGTTTGTCCCACACGCGCCTTTCCCCTTCAAATCTTTTCTTTTTGTATTTAAAAAAATTGCATAAATATTTTAATTTTTTAAAATTGCATAAATTTTCAAATGTTCTTTTTTTTTCTTTTATGTAGGTAATTTTAAATATATAACTTTTTCTTTTAATTACACTCGTGTCCTCTATTGGGGAATATACTTGAAATTTTACGACTTATTAAGATTATTTTGTAGATCAATTACGAATAACATGTATAGTTAAAAGATGTCATATGATTAATTTATGTAATAGCACTTGCGATCGTGTCTAAAAAAAAAAATCAAAAAATTGAACTGAAAATTGAAACAAGTCATAATTTAAGTGTATCAATAAAATTTAGTAGTGATAAATTTAAAGGGTTATCAATACATATCTATCTATCTATCCATCCATCCATCCATCTATCTATCTATATCTATATGTTGGAAAACCAAATGCGCAGCGAAAGAATATAAAGATCGTACTGCTTACATGAATTTTAGTAAAAAAATATGTACTCATTTTAGTTGCTTTACATACGAAAAGGAGTAATTATTGTCGATGTGTCATTTATTATAACGAACAATTATATTGTGTGTGATTTTACTTATTATTAATGTCCCTTCTTGTGAGTATTCATTTTAGGTTATGTTGGAATTTTTTTTAAGAAAATTTTGAATAGCTTATTCATAGAAAGGTAGTTCCTCGTTATTTATTTTGGAGTTAATATTTCAAATGGTCACTCAACTTTCAGTTCAACTAAGGATTTCTTTCACAGAGAGTCACTTAACTATGAGTTCTTTTCGCAGAAAGTTACTCAACTTTGTTTTATAACTGAAAAGTCATTTAACTATGGGTATGCCACTTAGAAAGCCACCCAACCAATTTTAAATAAAGTAGAGTGATTTCTGTGAAAAGAACTTATAATTAAGTGATTTTCTACGGAAAAAATCATCAGTTAAGTGACTTTGAAATTAAAAACGAAAGTTAAATGACTTTTTGTAAAAACAACTAATTGTTGAGTGACCATGTAAGATATTAACTCTTTATTTTGTTTATATATCTTTCTTCGTAGAAGAAAGTTGTAAGTATTGATAGCGCAGGTCAATGTTGACTAAGAATATATCTTCGTTATATTTTTTTTAAGAAAAAAAAAATTGATATTACCATGATGTATTTAATGGATTAAAAAGGTTATTTGATTTATTGATTGGTTCGATATATTTGAACATAGCATAAGCCCAGAATTTTATAAACTACATCTTGTTATATTCTTGGTAAATTATTCTTACATATTATACCATCATTCTAATAAAATTGTGTTTTATATTCTCATGTTTAATTATTTATTTAAATATTTGCTTATAAAATTAAACCTCTCAAATATTACACCTCTCAAATTTAAGGAAAATTTTCCCACATATGATTTATATTACACCTCTCAAATGTACTATTTTATGATTATTACTAATGAAATTCTCTTAAATCTAATTAATTTTATTGTTATGCTCGAGAAGAATATCAAAATTTTATAGTCTAATTTAAACACCGATAAAGAACAATAAATCTCCTATTAAGGAAAATCAAATATCTTTGAAGAAGAAAGAAACAACATTAAGAATAAATTTGACTTCTTCTATGAGAAGACGAACTAGTACTATCTTAAAAGCATGAACTCAAAAAGCCTAAAGTTAAATTATGTAAATACCCTGAACTTAAAAATTAATCCCCAACTATCTCAAACTACAGACTTCTTCATCCCACATAATCCCATCCTCCACCATGATACATTGTCTCTTCAAACTTACATAAACTGAACAAATGCCACTGTCCAAATAAATCCCAATAGGTATAACTTCTATCTTTTACCATCAAAAGATGCAACTTTTGCCTTTTCTCTCCTTGCTCTATTTATATCAAACACTCTTCAAACTTCATTGTGATTTTAACTTCTCTCGGAAACAAAAAGATATCCCCTGTTTTATGTTTTAACGCCAACCTACTGCCTTCGTTTCTCACACAGTCATGTGCACTTTATTTCCCAAACTCAAGAATCCTAATTTCTTTAAATTGCATATCTCCTTAGGATAGGCCCACATATCATTTTGTTGTCATACAAATTCAATGCTTGAAGATTCTCTAAATTCCCTATTGTTTTTGGAATGAATTTATTCAAGTTATTGCCTTGAAGAAAGAGAAGACAAACCACTTAAAATTTTCAATTTCACTGAAAACATTCAGCATAAAACGTAGTCAAGCGAACTTGAGAGATTTCCAATAGAAGCCGAAAGATTTCCACAAGTGGATTATTTATTTATGGCCAAGCAAACATATAATTCTCTTAATAATTATGAATAAAAAGTCGAGTTTTCCTAATCTTGAGATCATTGATCCAAGATTTTCTGTAAAATACCGAAACTAATCTGGAAATTATAATTCTTAAAATGTACAAATTTTAATTTATAACGACACCTTTCTAGCTATAAAAATGCCTGCATGACTTTTTTTATTTGTTTATTAAATGTACACTTTTAATTGCTATTTAACAAACTTTTTCTTTGCAAACATCAACTTCATAAATCATAATAATGTGCCTCTCTTATATAATTTAAGGAAAATTTTCCCACATGATATATATTACACCTCTTAAATGTACTATTTTATGATTATTACTAATGAAATTCTCTTAAATCTAATTAATTTTATTGTTATGCTTCAGAAGAATATCAAATTCTTATATTCTAACTCAAACATCGATAAAGAACAATAAATCTCCTATTAAGAAGAAAGAAACAACCTTGAGAATAAATTTGACTTCATCTATTAGAAGGCGAAGTGTGAAAAAAATATGATATATCTAAAAGTCGCAAGTTGAAATTGATTTAATAAATCAATGATATGTCTTACGATACTTTAGCAATCTTGTTCGAAAGAAATAGAAAATTTTGAAGTTTGTGAATTTTGAATTCTAATTTTTTTTTGAGTTATTGAGTTTTAAATTATTAATATATAAATGTGGTATGAAATTCCAAAATAATAAGCTAAAATTATTAAATTCTCTTGAACAAATACTATTAACTGAATAACTATACTTCCTTTCAATTAATTTATGTAACTTTTTTTCATCGTTCTAATAAGAATATCATTAATTTACATTTAAAAATATTTAACTTTAAAATTTCTTTTTACTACAATAAAAAAATTTATAATCACACAAACCTTAAAAAACTATTTTAGTTCACAATTTTTTTTTTAAAAAAAATCCTTATTTTTTAATTTTGTGCCAAACTTAAATGGTGTGACATAAATTTTAAAAAAAAAACATTTTTTTAGGAAGTTAACAAAGAAACACTTTTTCGATCTTAATTTTTCATTCGATGTCTGAAGTCTGCATTCATATAATTCAAATCATGCACCTTAAATACAAAAAATTAGTACTAGTAATAATTAATCAAGGAAGACGACTTAGACATGTGACATAAGATGTGACTCTTGACTTAATATATGCGGTATGTTCTTAATTATGATAATAAAATATTAATTAATTTCACTAATCTAATCAACCATCTTCTTGCAATATATAATAAACACGTATTTCTCTCGATTATATATATTAAATTAAATAAAATCTCAATGAATATTTTATTAATAAATATTGTACGTGTATATTTATTAAAAAAAATTCAATCATTTTACTATATGTTATAATTTGATATTTATCGAAAACAATTTAGAGTTATTTTCTCTTACAACAATACTTTAAAGAAAAATAAATCTTAAATTTTTTAAAAATTATGTTACATTAATATGAATCAAACAATATAAAATAGAGCAAGTATTAAAATTCATTACAACAGCAACATTGCATGCAATCCATGCAACATTAATTAATTGTTTGTATCTTTCCATTATAATTTTGTAACCCCTAAATCCTCTTCATTTTAAATCGTTCAAATTCAATTTAATTCGTCTATTTCACTCCGCTATATACCATGATCAAAATATTCCTAAAATCATCCCTATATAACAGCAACTTAAGAATGTTGTTACACTTACAGAAAAAAATCCTAATTAATATGTTTCACAATATTTTGTAAAAAAAAATAAAAAATTCAACATTTAAAAGAAAATAGGAAACATACTCTACAAATTAGAAGTGAAAAAAAAGAAAAAAAATACTAGTTATATATTTCACTAAAACTAATATGTAACATATATTCATGAAATATTATTTTTATATGAATATGAAAAATTCTTCAAATCTTCATGCATGCCAAGTCAGCTGCTTCCACCCTTAAGACGATTTCTATAATTGATAAAAACAAAAAAAAAAAATGAAAAGTAAGATTTAGATGATAGAATTTTAAATAAAATTGCAATTTTATTATGTAATTAATAGTTTATTCTAATCAAGAAAATAGTAAATTAATTTCAGAATAAAGAAAAATTTAATTTCCTAACATAAGATAGTATTATTAATCTCCGAACCAATTTATGTGATAATTTGACATAAGATTTTTTTTTAAAAAAAAATTGTGATCTTAACATTTTTTAATTATTTGTATGATTATAAACAAATATTTTGGATAAAAAGAAAAATTGTAAAGTTTAATTATTTATGATTTTAAAAATGTAACATTCTGACATATTAAAAAATAAAATGTGCAAAAATTACTGTAAAAAAAAATTAAAGAAAAAGAGTATTCATTTCACCTTTGCTTCTTGTAGGTTCCTAATGCCCTGTTTGTGATGTCAATGCCGGAGTTGCAGCTGCCGGTGCCGGAGCAAGAATAATATCTGCAGCAGTAGGATCTGAAATTGATCTACGAAGAGTTGATTTTACAAAGATTGAACTGTTCTTTTCCGGTGACTGGGAATTCATGTAACGGCAAAAATCAGTAAAAGAATTGAAAATTGGTGGTTCCGACAGTGTCCGCCGCAGATTTTTGTTGTTATTGGGCTGCTGCATTTTTGTGAATCTTGAAAATGGGAGTGGTGATGCTGCCGTAGCATCAGAATGGGTAGCCGCGGTGGCTCCGGCGGCGTTGGTGGTGGCAAAAGGTGATTTTTCAGACACCCTTTTGGAGAATGGTGAAAAAGCAGGGGATGGTGAAGTAATTGGAGAAATGGATGCCGAACCATCCTCCACGGCGGCAAAGGTGGCGGCGGCGGCGGTGGAGGGTGGTGGTGAATTGAGAGCGACCCTTTTAGGTGAAGGTTGAGAAGGAGAACAGATTGATTCAAGAGATTTTCTCTTCAGAGAGACTACACCATTCATGATGCTGCAATTTTCACCAGTGAAGACAGCTACGGTGGTGGTTCGGTGGCGGTGACGGTGGCAGGCGGCGGAGCAACCGTGGATACTGTAAGTCGTTTCTTGTAAATTTTTTCTTTCAACTGATTTCTGGAAAACTGATTAAAGCGCGCCAATATATAAACAGAATTTTGCTACTTAGCGGTTGAATTTAACGGTTTGCACATTTAGTCCCTCAAGTGTGGACAACATTCTATTTTAATCCTTATGATATTTAATTACACACATTTAGCATTCAGTTAATCAAAATATGTAATTTTGATCCCCATCCTTGTAATGAGTCTTTAGAAATTTGACGAATTATATACGATTACTAGTTTCTGAAGACCGTGTGTTGCACGGCCCCAATAGATATTATTTTTCTTTTTTAATTTTTACGATATTGATAAAATTTGGAGAGTCAAATAATTTTAATATGTTTTTAATTTTTTTTGTAATTATTTGAATTTTTAATATTTTTAAGTAGTTTTTAAATAATACACATAATTAAATAACAAACACTTTAGTAGCGACCGTAAAATTAAGTAGACACATTATTGTAATTTCATAGTTGAAGTAGGTAAAGAAATAATTAAATATAATTAATAGAAATGACATAGTAAATTCAAGTAGACACTTTAATAGCCATCGCAAAATTGAGTTTCGATTTCAGAACATTGGATTTAAGATGTCAGACTTGAACCATTAAGCTAAGCAGCTCAACAGTCACCTGCCTGCTTCAATTGCCTGCTTGAAGCAGACACGACAATCCTAAACTCCTCAATCTAACGACTTATTATACAAGAGAATGTGGTTCTAATAATGGTGCATTTTCACTTTATCGAGGAGATGATCGTTACTTATTTCCTAACCGGATAGACTTGATGGTAGTTTGGAGCATTATAGTTTTATTTCCTTTTTCTTACTAGCAATATTAATATCATGCTCTTCAATTTTTTTACTATTTATAGTTTCTTGTACTTTAGTTTTCGTATTATTTAATTGTGTTTGATGTTCCTTTATTTCGAAATGCCATGTCATGCTTTCCTTACTACTCTCTAGGTTAACTTTTACTCATCACTGTTACGTTTTTCGATGTCAACTTTACTAACCTCCAAAGCGAAATTGAATATCTGAAATCTAGATTTTAGATGGTTAAATATTATATGAAAAAATACTATTAAGTTGCAATCCTTCTCATATTAATATAATGAAAAAATACATCTTAAAATGTTAATCAAAGCTAATATAGTTTGACCTCAAATAAGTGAAATAATGACAAGTAAAAGTAAACATAACTTTTTCATTGAGAAAAAGAGGAGCATTAAACAACACTTGTTAAAGTTCAGTCACCCCAGACCCCACTCGTGGGATTCCACTGGGTATGTTGTTGTTGTTAGAGTACATTCACCAATGTACATATGAACTATGCAATTTGATCTACTATGGAAATTGATGGAATAGAAAAGGAATTGAAAAAGAAAAATAGGAAACAAATACATTTGTTACTTATGATTAATTTACACAATTTAACAAGTGAATAACCTCTAATATTAAGTCAATGTTACTGCATGAATGAGTAACAGTAGTAGCACTTACATGCTGAATGAAAGAGAACTCTCAGACCAGTTTGGTCTCATTTCTGAAATACAAAGAAAATCTTTGAATTAACAAGTACAATTGTTCCTAAGAAATCTTAGCAACTACGAAATAAATCATTGGAAATCGAAGAAGAGATGATCGCGTGGGAGACCTGAGTAACCTAACTTGCTAGAGCTTCCATCATGAGCAAGGAGGCGACAAGAACACTAGATTTATGGTCTCATGACTATGTCACCCCAATAAACCTGGCTAATCGATAAAAGACTATAGTTCTGTAGCTTGAAAAATGAATGACTTGTCACCATCTCAAAGATTTCCTCTCACTTGAGCAAAACTGCAATCTAATTACTATAATCCTACAGAAACCAGAAGAAATGTGCATGCAGGAATGCTACGTGGAGGCTTACGAGGGTAAACCATGTCTCGCTGCTCAGCCAGGCAGGGGTTCCAAAGATTTGCAAAAATCAAGATGTCAGCTCAAAATCTCTTTCTAAAACTGACTGAACCTCAACAAGAGAAGACACCTTATAATCTGGTTGGTGTTCGACGTTTTTATATTCTGGCGCATCATACCTTCCTGTTTCGTCGAGCAAGCAAGTAAAAGCTCCAGCTCGTTTGCCACAAGCAACCTGTATATCCAAATCCCCCAAATATTTATTACAAGTCAATGCACATATTTTATCATGACATTCTAAATGGCAAGAAGAGCATGAACAGGAAAAAAATATTTCACAAGGCTAACAAAAGCATTAAAGTAATTACTTAGAGATGGCAGCCAAAGCTTGAATGCTAAGAACTGCTAAAATACAATGCAGGGACTATGATAAATCAATACCCTGTAAATTAATTAATTTAAGGTAGCAAATTATTCTATTCCTACATATGCCAAGCACGAAGTAATGTCAAGTCAATTAGCACCAATATGAATTAGATGAAAACTTAGTCAACCTAAGCTAAGGAAAATGCCGCTTCTTTTGTAGAGATGCATCGAATCACCTATTGCAAAGAGCGGATGTGAAAGAGAGGAAGAGCAGTCAGTTTGATAGGAAACTCACATCATCTTTAAGGCTGTCCCCAATCATCATTACTTCATTAGATTGGACTTCCCAAGTTGAACAAATGTGCAGTAATGGAGCTGGATCTGGTTTGTAAGGACGATATTCCCTGCTCAGTGCAGGAGAAAATTTCACCTGTATCAAAAATAGATTCTAGACTTAAGCTTTATATAGTATATGTTACAAAGACCATGGAATTAGACGGATAGCATGAGCCGTGGTGAAAAATATATTATAGCAAACATGGAGAGATTTGCCAACCAAAGATGAAAATATCCAGCAAACTCATAGCAAGAGACAGGATTGCGAAAAAGAACTAGCCTTTTATCCTTTTTCCTTTTTGTGACTTAGAGCAATTGAAATGAACTATCTAAAAGCACTAGAGATGAATAAAATATCCTTCTCAAATAAAAAGACACGATCTAAATGATTTGGCCAATATCTCTGGCAGTCTTCCCCATAAAACCTAATTGCCCTTTTTTTAAATAAAACATGAAACCAAATTGCTATTACAAAGATGTTTTTTGTCATATTTTCTTTGATCATCACATATCAAGAATCTGTACTGCTGACTGAAAAAGGCTAGTCATATCGTGCATTAAACATAGTTGTGAGCTAAATCATGGAATAGTATATTGCAAAAGCCCTTTATAGAGAATAAGTCAGTCTTCCAAGAACCAAAGAGGAATCAGTAACATCCGGTTGAACCATACATCCAGCCTATGACTAATTTGTCCAACAATAAGAGAACAATGAGCATTGTAAGTGAGTATTTTCCTTTCTGAAAAGATGAACCATAAATGGAACACTTGGAGACTCCACTCAGACATCAAGTTTCCTTAAACACCTAGAGAATCCATTCAGATTTCAAGCTTCCTTTTTTCCTTTTATCTAGCAGTTAGAATTCGAATTTCTAAGGGGCCAGAAAATTAAAGCAAATGACCATTATGAAAGATACTAAATAATAGGATGGAAAAGGGAAGTTTGTTCACTCATTCTGGGACTCAAGACACAACTATGCATTTTATGTTTCCTCCTCTCAGATATGTTCACTTCAGAGTTCAGAATGAGACTAGTTCTCCCTACACTGTTCTCCGTAAACCTACCTAAGACTAATTCTCCTGATCTGTTTCCCAAATACCACCTTAAATTTCCAAATAGTGAGACACAATATCCACAGATGTTGTCTGTGAAGACTGAAAATAGAAAAGATTAAGAGACTTGTTCTTTTTCCTTTCTTCTGATTTCTTTATAACGGAGAAATCCTTGAAAGCCAATGGCACAAGGTCCTAAACTCGGTCCATAATGGTCCTACCCTATACCCTTCTCCAAGCTTTTATCTGGGACAAGATTTGAACTTGTGATGTGTACATAAACCACACATCAACATGTTGCATCCATACCACTAGATTAAAGCCATGGGGCCCTACTTCTGAATATGAAACAGATGAGTTAAAAAGCTACACATGAGACCCGGGGGGGGGGGGGGGGGGGGGGGGGAAGAGGGGGGGGGGATGGATTTATTAAAGTATTGAAGACTATCTATTGCAGGCCTGGTACTGTTTCAGTATTATTTCCTCTCTTTTACTAGTGCAATTTGGCGCCTGAGGTGTCTCTTTCCCAAATTCCCAGTGTCTGCACAACTTATCCTGTATGAAAACTCCTCTACAATATCACTTATGAGTGAAGCCTTATTTGAGAACACCCATACTGGCACTGATAACTGGTGCCCAGTGCTTCCTATTATTTGTCCAGATTTTACATGGCACAGTAATTATCTACTCAGACACAGAACTGAAGTTGACCCTTTTTTTGAGGTCTGACGTTGAGCTTGACCAGCCAAATCAAGCTCAGTTGAACCAACCAATTATTCCAATATCTTAGAAAGTGCATGGCCATCTAAATGCTGAAAAGATGTGTTATCTCAAAAGAAATGCACTGACTGTTTTGCAGTCACAAGATCACTAAAAAAGCAAGCAAAACATTGGATTTAAGAGCCGTGGAGTGAACAGTAGCTCATTCTTATGACTATTCAAAATGATTTGCATTGGTTTATAACGTGTGAGCTACCTACAGTGGATCCAAGTAGACACAAGATCAAGAAGTCAATTTAACCTTTCAGGGTTCTTTTCTCATTTTTGATGATAAAATGAATTCACTACAACTTCACACATATTTCTGTTTATTTTACTAGGTTTGCATGCTCTTTTTGTTAAAAATCTCTCTTATTTTTCTTTTAGATATCATTTACAGATCACTTCATACAGTTTCCCTTAATTTATGTTCACAGAGAAGAAAGAGGGTATTGTCCTTGATGCTAACAGAGTAGAAATAGGGTATTGTCCCTTAGTTTATGCTAACAGAGAAGAAAGAGGGTATTGTCCACTTTTTCTCCCTCTCCGTGTTACATGTTTCAGCTACATGAAATTCCACATTATGTTGCAAAAAAGTGTCTTAGATTATCTCTTAAATCTTTGTTCAGCCACAAGGCGGATCCTGTAAAGAAATGAATTGAGCATGCTATCATGCTTCTTGTAAGCTCAACAACAATCATGATCTCATTCCCCTAAATGGCGCGGGAGCTTAGAGCAATATAATTGTGACAGAAACCATACATCCTCTAGTCGAGCTACCCTTCTCTATTTGACTATAAGAGCATACAGATTCTCCACGACACTGTCTGCACAAATATCCAAGGATATCATGACCTTTAGCAGTTCATGATCCTCTGACTGGTTTGAGTGAAGAAGAAAATATTCAGCTTGAAAATTCCGTATTTGCATTTACTTCACAAACTAAAGAAACTAACGCGTTAAAACGAAGATATATTCTTCCTCTTCCTTCTCCTATGCAGTGATGATTCTTGTTTCATCCCTATATAGAACTAGCCATGTTTTCTTTTCTCTCTCTCTTTTTTTTTTTTTTGGGGGGGGGGGGGGGGGGGGGGGGGTTAATTTCAGCATCAGTGTCAACATATAACTCACATAAAAACAATTGTTTTATATATTTAACTGAAAACGGAAAAAACTTACTCCAAAGCGTTCATGAAACAAGTCAACTGCATCTTTGACATTTCGAGTAATTAATCCCCTTCTGAAATAGAATTCACAAAACAATTAAATTATTCTCTTATAAAGAACCAGAAACATCTAAACTGCGAAATAACAACTCCTCCTTCTAGTACATAGGGAAGCACACATCAAAGCTATCCAATTACTGCTAACACAGAAATGCAAATTGTTTCCTTCTATCTAATGTATGCAAGAAGTGATAATCCAGCTTCTGGAGCTTAACTTGAATATGTCATTTCTGTCATCAAATCAAAAGTGTGGTCTACGGGAATCCATCAACAGTGAAGGGCATAAAATAATGAGAGTGAAGGTGGAAGGGCATAAAATATTGTAAGATGCCTTTGACAGATATAAGCAAATTTAAAAATCTCATGAGCATAGCATTTTGTTACAAGATAATTAAGCTTGATAAGTCTTCCAACACCAATTTGAGCATAATTTGGCTACATCCTCGTGATAGTCAAAAATGAGGGTAACAGTGAGTGATGCATCATAAGACAGTACAAACAGAAGTCTAGAAGACCAATAAAAAGAATTAAGTTTACACATGTGAGAAAGACCAAAAAAATGCCTGGGAATTATGTTGTAGTAAATACTCAAAAAAATGGAAAAAAGATCTGGCCAATTTGCATATCAGGGCTTTGGTTCACTAACGAAGGTAGTACAATGAGGAGTGTGTACTAGGAGTACATCCTGGCTAGTAAATGGGGTCTCATATTTGAGTGGAGTAGGGTAGATGAGAAGAACTGGCCAATCTTCATACCTGCATCCTCACGCAGTCCTACGAAGCACTTTAACTTTCAACCATAGCTCAAGACGGCAACTTTTCAGGAATAATTATAGCAAAGTTAAGGATTGAGCAAGAAAGACTAGCCACATTAGACCTTAGGCCATGACATAGACCATATAAAACAGATGGCAAAGTCGAGCAAGCAAAAGAGAAAGAGAGAGAGGAAAACTAACTATTTTGATGTAGGAAAATGCTCAAACTGGTTACAGCAGAACTAAGTAAAGAGAAAAGCTCACGTAGTTCAAAGGAACATTACATCATAAATGAAAATTAGTAGTCCCTTTCCTTCCTTAAGATACAAGCTTAATTCTCACCGAACTCTCCTTTTTCTATTCCCCTACAATATACCATTTACCCCCTCCCCATGAAAATCAAAGAAATAATGAATCGAGTACTTGGATTCAGCAATATTAATCCTCCATATCTGTCCGGATCTATTCAAGCCCAACAACAATAACAACAACATAGACAATGTAATGGCACGGGTGGGGTCTAGGAAGGAAAGAAGTGTATCCTACCTCAGGGAGGTCGAGACTATTTCTGAAAAAACCTCAGCTCAAGTAATGCATATCAAAACAGTTCAAAATACAAGACATGACAAATAATAGAGATGCTCAAAACAACCCTTAAAATGCTTGAACTACCAAACTCTGTAGCTTATACTCTACCACACTAGATGCTGACTAAGTAACAAAAATCTACAGCTTATAACAAATTAGTCTTACCTAATGTTCCTAGAATCAAGAAAACTGCAAAGTTCAGCAGCACCTGCACCAAAATCAAGATGTCAAAACACCAACAAACTTAAAAAGATTCAATTTTTACCCACAAACATAAAAAATCCAGATAGAAAATCTTACCAGGCATAATTTGGAGGCGATCAAGACCCTGTTTTTCAAAATCAGCAATAACTTCATACGCCCTCCGCTGCTTATCAGGGCTCCAACTTTCAATGAGGTGCAAAATATCAATACCAGAAGGGTTCTTGGATTTAACAGCAAGGTACTCATCATGACCAAGAACAGCCCTGTACATGGCCGGAAAATCAATAACGGGAACCGTTAGGGTTCCGTCCATGTCAAATACAACACCCTTAAGATGGGGTTTTGAAGAAAGAGAAATTGAAGAAGTGGATGTAGCCATTGTTGTTAAAGAAGAAAAAAAAGTTCTTGGATGGAAAAAAATGGAAGCTTTGGAAAGTAGCAGATGCATTTATATTTATGTAATTTTATAGATAATGGAGTAATGAAAGAGAGATTTAAATGGTTTGTGTGATTGGGAAAGAATAAAAGACAAGTGGCACTGATCAGTGGGAAGTGAAAAAAAAGGATTTGTTGGAGAAGAAGACAAGATTGTCATCCTGTATTAATGGATTTGGTATGATGTTGGATTTGGCAAAATAACAACCACCCCGACAATAACAATACAAGATAAAAAAGTTATTTCAAAGATTCTCGACTCGAATATATCAATTTTATAAAAAAAATAAAAACAATGAAGAAAATATATTCCATTAAAAAGTAGCGCAAATCTACGAGAAAAATTAATCAAAATAAAATAATGTGCTAATTAAAAATATAATAAATAAAGTATGACAAAAAATTTGAGGATATCACTGGTACTATAACAAACACTGACAATCAGAAACCTTCACAAAACAAGATAATCCTTCGTATTTTGATCTCTTTGTCCCAATTTGTAACCTATACTCCTTTCTATATAGAGTTATGTCTTCAATTATATAAAGCTTCGTCATATTTTTCTAATCACCTCTCCCTAATACTTTTTCAGTCTATCTCGGGCTTTAGGCCCCTCTGCATCTCCTACAACTACCCACTTGTACCTTTTCACTGGAGCATGTCTAAACCATCTCAATTTTACTTAACGCATCTTGTTCGCCGTAAAGACAAACTCTAATCTCATCACTTCTTGTATGTTCACACATTCATCTCAAAATCTAATCACTTTTTTTATCTTCCTCAAATATTTAACATATTTTGTTTGTTAGGTTCGAAAAAATCCTAAAGAGGAAGGGTGTGTTCAATAAGTAGAAATAAATGATTTTTTGTATTTCGTAGCTAAGTAAAATATATTATGCTAAAAATATTTTGTATATAATTTAGGCAAATACCATGTTAAATAAAAACAAAACGTGTTGAAAGGTGAGGAAATACGATCATTGTGAAATATCACCGGTATAAATTTTTTTTGGGGTGATTCTAGTATAACTTGTTTACATACTTTCATTAGGGGATGTATATTTTTTATTTTTTAAGATTTTAATTTTTTTCTTAAAAAAATCTTTTTAAAAATATTCGATTAATGACATGAGAAAATAGAATTTCATACCGAACACACACTCTTGATAAAAAATGTTAGGATATTTTATAAAATTCTAAAAGTTACAACACAAAAAATTGTATTAGACATCAAAAAATGGATTAAAAGTAGCAAAAAATTGCACCTAAAAACTTCATCAACTATAAAAGGAGACAAAAAATAGTAGGCGAGAAAACCCCCCTCCAAATATGACTTGCCGTAAAATTCTTTTTGTCATATTTTTTATCAAATCTAATCGACAGAATTCATTAAATATATTACGACGATAAAAAATATTAACTTTTGACAAATATAAAGGAGTAAAATAGTTTAGATCAACACATACTTTGGTGACTCTTTTCACATTTGAGTTAGAGGGGTCTTACTGTCCATTCCTAAAACTTAACGAGGCGTATATGTAACTATTAGAAACTAGAGTGGTGTTTTTTGTAATTTACCAAAAGAAATATACAATCACTTCCATAAACCCTCTTTCTCCTTTTGTTCTTTGTAAGAGAAATTTTGAACTCTCTGTAGCAATGGCTTCTCAAATTTCAGATAAGAAGAGAATAAAGAAACCAAAGAAACGAAGCAGAGTTGAATCAGAAGAAGTCGAGAGAATCAACTCACTAAATTGGAAACCGATTGTTACAGAGAAAGATGATGCTTTCTCCTTCCTCATTGGCTCCAACGAGCTCGAAGGAGGTTTGTTTTTCTGTCTTTTTGCATTGAAACAGCTGTGTAGTTATTTTCTGATAGTTTTTGAGAAACCCCATGATTAGATAGAGTTTGTTACTGTATAAAGATTGGATTTTTAGCTTATTGTCTCTTGGGGAAGATAAATAATATCAGATTGGATTCGAGGAGCCCTTTTGCCTTAAACAGCTGTATTGTTATGTTCTGATAGTTTTGAGAAACTCCATGATTAGATAGAGATTGTTTTTGTATAAAGATTGGATTTTTAGCTTATTGTCTCTTGGGGAAGATAAGTAATATCAGATTGGCTTCAACAAGTCCTTTTACATTGAACCAGCTGTATTGTTCTTTTCTGATAGTTTTTGAGAAACCCCATGATCAGATAGAGTTTGTTATTGTATAAAGATTGGATTTTTAGCTTATTGTTTCTTGGGGAAGATAAATAATATCAGATTGGCTTCAACAAGTCCTTTTGCTTTGAATCAGCTGTATTGTTCTTTTCTGATAGTTTTTGAGAAAACACATAATTGGATTGAGATTGTTATTGGATAAAGTTCAAGTTTTGGCAACATTTTTAGCTTATTGTCTCTTTGGGAAGATAAATAATTTAGACCAGATTTGCCGCAAATGAGCTCTAAGGAGGTTTATTTTTCTGCTCCTTTTCATTTAAATCAGTCGTATTTTTCTATTTTGATAGTTTTAGAAAAACCTCATGATTGGATAGGGATTGTTATTTTGTAAAGTTGAAGTTTTAGCAACAGTTTAATGATTGTTTTTTGTTAGCTGTTTGTCTCTTGAAGAAGATAAATAATTTAGAGCAGATTGGCTTCAACGAGTTTGAAGGAGGTTTATTTTTCTGCTCTTTTACATTGAATTGATCGTATTGTTATTCTCCGTTAGTTTTAGAGAAAACCCATAATTGGATTGAGGTTGTTTTTGTATAAACTTGAAGTTTTAGCAACAATGTAAAGATTGGATTTTAGCTTATTATCTCTTGTGAAAGATAAATAATTTAGTTCAAATTGTATTCAGCGAGTTTGAAGGAAGTTACTTTGTTTATCCCCTTTTGTATTAACTTCTTTTAGGATGAAGTAGACTTTTCAGATAGTTTAGAAAAAGCTCACTATTGGATGAAGTTAACACTTTCAGCATGTTTTCTCGTGGTGTCAAATAAAAAATCTATCTTTTCGCAGAAGATGGAATATTTAGCCTATATTATAGACCCAAACAAAACATTTCTGATGTTGAGGATTCATATGCTGATGCCAGCTAGCTTGGGGTTGAGGCGTAATTATTATTGTTGTGATTGCTGTCAATGCTCTTGGCAGAAAAGGATCATTTTTTTCAGCCTTCTATCTATTGGAAAATATTAAAAGTAACTTTTTTCCTGAGGTATTTTACGAATTTAAGAAATTGCACATCTCAGGAGATTGCAAACCATAACTAACAATAACTATTTGGTTTGTAAGCTTTCTTGAATTCTGGGTATTTTTGTGTTAATCATTTATCCATTTGTGTTTTGTTGATTTTTCCCTTTTGTTTGTTAAAACTTATGTGTAAGATTTGGACTATTTAGCACAAATAATTTTGGGCTTGCAGGACTGATACAGGTTGGGGTGTTTGAGTGTAGGTTTTTTATGTCTTGAAGAGATCGATGAATCAGAGTACAATTTGGATATTGCCAAATCAACTGGAGGAAGTGAAGAAACGGGGAAGACAAAACTGAAGAAACAGAAAGTAGATACAGAAAATGAGGAATTGAACGGTGAAGCTAAGGGTGAGAACAAAGAGGAAATTGAGCAGATGGAAACTGGAACAAAACAAAAGAAGAAGAAGAAGAAGAAGAAGAAAAAGAAAGATAAGACCAATAAAGATGCTGGAAATGAAACTGAAGGAAATGAAGAGTCACCAGTTGGTTAGTGTTCGCTAAAATCTGATATTTTCTTTTGGTAAAGGCTTCTCAATTTTAAAGTTATAGTATAATGCTAACTTTGTTCTTTGTTCAATTCTTTGGATATTTTCATAATTTCTGAAATTCTGGTGTCAGTCAGTTAACATCAAGTTCAATGTCAATGCTTAACAACCTTTAATCACATTGGCGAATCTTTCAATATTTTCATTGTTAGTTAGGTATTTTACTGGATGTCAATGCATAAATTTCTTGGCCCATTGTTTCACTGAGCTATGTTCTGTGTTTTGGATTCTTGAAAGGGCTTTGTAAGTGATATATTTTGTTTCAGTTGAATTCGCGTCCAGTTAAAAAATAGAAATTTTACCTCTGCTTGAATGTTGGAAGACTGCAGGATAAATGCAAAGAGTCAGACCAGAAGAATATGCAATTCTATTGCTAAATGTGTTGGCCATTCATCATGCTTTCCTATACTTGCTGTTCCTACAAGTTCTTCTAAAAATTCTATTGCGGCAAGTTCTGTGTTCATTGATGCTCGCTAGAAAGCTTTTGATCTATTTCCGTTTAACTGTTTTAATATTTGGGGAATGTTAACTTTCACGTGTTTGGAGTAGACAGATCCATTTTTATTAGAAAAGAAAATGGTGTAAATTAATGTCGCAGTCAATATAGTCCTTAGTTACTCTTTCTGAACGACTTAGTGCTTCGTCCATTAGTTTTATCATTGCAACATTATCTCACATTGAAGACTTCTCTTCTGATTTGGTATTAATTCTTGTTTTGAAATCTGACTCAAACAGTCACTGATGGAAATGATGATCAAGAACAAGATTCAATAGATGAAACTGAATATTATGCATGGAATGAACTGAGACTTCATCCACTGCTCATGAAATCGATATATGCACTCAAGTTCAAAGAACCCACACCAATACAGAAAGTGTGCATTCCTGCAGGTGCTCACCAAGGAAAGGTTTGTTATGGGATAAAAACCAAGGTATTTCACTAGAGATGATGTCATACACAATGATATTTATGCTGGTTGGTTTGTGTGCTAGGATGTTGTGGGTGCTGCAGAGACAGGTTCAGGGAAAACACTAGCATTTGGTCTGCCCATTCTTCAACGCCTGCTTGAGGAGCGAGAGAAGGCCGAAAGGCTGCTTTCACAAAATGGAGAGTTGGATGAAAAAGTTGCTCCAACAGGCCTTCTCCGCGCTCTAATTATTACTCCTACAAGAGAGCTTGCCCTTCAGGTGATGATTCTCATATTAGTACTTGTTTTCCTGTATTATTTTAAAATAATTAGCTGATATCTTGTCATCCATTTAGTGTTGTTCTAAACAAAGTAGTAGTATGAGGTTCTGCCAAAAAGTTTATATTTTTACTGGGACAGCTGTAATGGAATATATGCATTTGTGTATATATTTACACACACCAACATATGCATATACAAACACACATACATATAAATGTATGTATGTCATATGTTTTACGCATAAGAACTTGTATTACTTTGTAACGTGGGTCTATGTGTTACAAAAGGTGAACATCCCCTCACAGGTGCCCACACGTACATATAAATATATGTAAGTATGTATGCATGCCCACTTTTGAGATTTCATTGGGTATGTTGTTGTATGTATGTCTCTATCCCCAAATGTTTGTCCAAAATACGTGTAGTAGAAAAGCAGCTGGTTGGCAAGTTTCTCCTTCTGTGAGTCATGTTGATGGCGGCAAGCTTTGCCAAGTAATCACCCAGGAGTCTCTTTCGATCAAGATGAAGGTGTTAATGTGCATCAAGTTCAGGATACTGTTTCCCTCTAGACCCCTTTATCCTACCAATACAGGGGAAAACAGAGAAAATAAAGGAAGAGAATATGTGCTTGACTTATTGTTTATCATGTTAAGTTCATGTGTTCCTATTTGCTGTTACTTTCCTGTCATAAGTCCTTTATAATGGAATGTAGACTTCATGTTTTATTTACATTGCAGTCCTTGTTAACCTAGTTGGATTTTCCTTTTGTTGTTCAATAATGTTGCCTGGGATGGAATGTGGACTTTATGCTTTATTTACTTTGCAGTCCTTATTAACCTCGTTGGATTTTCCTTTTGTTGTTTAAAAATGTTGCCTGGCCAGTGCTATCTATCTCTTTCGACTTGGCAGGGCTAGTTCATTGCAACTCATTTTGATTGCACACTGTGAGACCATTTTTCTTTTAAAATTTATAATAATTCCTTCTCTGCAGGTCACTGATCATTTGAAGGAAGCAGCTAGATATTCCAACTTTAGGGTTGTCCCAATTGTTGGTGGAATGTCAAGTGAAAAACAAGAAAGACTTTTGAAAGCAAGGCCTGAAATTGTTGTTGGAACTCCGGGGAGACTTTGGGAGCTTATGTCTGGTGGTGAAACTCATCTCGTGGAGGTTAGTGGCAATTTATGACATGTGACAGGCTTGTTTTACAAGAAGACTCTTCCTATGTCTCCCTTCCCATCCTAAAGGTAAACATAGGGAGAAAAGGGAAGAAAATAGAATGATCTGTTGGCTAAGCAGGCAAAGGACGGAAAGTTGGTTCTGCCTCTTAATCTATGAAATAGATTTTTGTATGACCTGTCCTTTCATTCTGGAAAATTATTTATGTTAGTTTACCCCTCAAAATTCTCTGTTTTAACTGGCTGAAGGTTTACTCTTACGTACAATGTGAGTCCTAATTAGGTTATTCACTGGGGGCATCTGTTACCTGATTTGCTTAATAATTGCAACGCTAGTGTGAATAACTTCAAACCAAGGGTTGTGGTGCTTAAGTTTAAAATGTCCATCAATTGTTGGTTGTTGCTTCTAATGACACCTGATAATCTGAATGGTCCTTGCCAGTTATTCCACCATTTGTTATAGTAGGTTGAAACATGCATTGCCATGTTTCTATTCTTTCTATAGAGTGGATGATATTAATTTCTTTTGCTTCTGCAGTTGCACTCACTGTCATTTTTTGTGCTGGATGAGGCCGATCGGATGATAGAAAATGGCCATTTCCACGAGTTGCAGTCTATAGTTGACATGCTTCCTATGGCTAGTAAATCAACTGAGGACGATTCTCAGAAATCACAAAATTGTGAAACAGTTTCCAGTGTCCAACGAAAGAAAAGGCAAACATTTGTGTTTTCTGCAACCATTGCTTTGTCTGCTGATTTCAGGAAGAAGCTAAAGCGTGGATCACAAAAATCAAAAGCAAATGATGAGTTGAATTCAATAGAAACTCTGTCTGAGAGAGCAGGAATGAGGGCAGATGCAGCAATCATTGATCTGACTAATGCATCAATTCTAGCCAACAAGCTCGAGGAATCATTTATAGAGTAAGTTGGTATTTCTTTTGAAGATAATTTTACCAACTTCACCGACATTGGCCTAACGTCACCTCATCTTTCTATAGATGTTTCCAATTAATTTTGTGCTTATGTGCTGGTGAAGTTTAATATTTCGCCTGAGATTGTAAATGTTGTATATATTTTGTCTGAGATACCCTTTCCTTTAAATTGCTATAGTTTTATATTAAACTGAAGCTTCACACATATTTCTGCTGCTGTAAATACGTACTTGTTTTCACCATGCATGCTAACCTGGTGTGGAATTGATCATCCATTGTTTGGTTGCAGCTGCAGGGAAGAAGATAAAGATGGGTATTTGTATTACATTTTGAGTGTTCATGGGCAAGGTCGGACAATTGTCTTCTGTACGTCCATTGCAGCTTTACGCCATATCTCCTCCCTCTTGCGCATCCTTGGCGTGAATGCCTGGACACTTCATGCCCAGATGCAGCAGAGAGCTCGACTTAAGGTAAGTTTTATGATTTCTTTTCCATATTCTTTAATTTCAAATTTTTTGGTAATTCTTTCGTGGAGAAAAGGAGATGTTCAGACTAGTGCCTCTTGATTGGTACACTAATGATCTGTTCACGAATTATTTAGAGCTTGTTTGGATGGACTTATGACTTATAAGCCAAAAGCGATAATTTAGGATTTCTATGACTACAATCTTGACATTTTATCCACTTGCTATGAGATTGCAACCCACTATCTGCAGTCTTGACATTTTATCCACTTGCTATGAGATTGCAACTCACTATCTGCAGTCTTGACATTTTATCCACTTGCTATGAGATTGTTTCATTCTCTCATTGAGAAGAGAAAAGATGTCATTTTGTTCCATCTTGTCCAATTGTCGCATCAATGTGCTTTTCCTACTCGCGAACACTGAACTACTGAACATGTGTTTTACTTTATGTTCTATTACCTTTTCTTCTTAACCATTTTGTTCAATGCAGGCAATTGACCGGTTTCGGGAACATGAGCATGGTATACTCATTGCTACAGATGTTGCAGCCAGAGGTTTGGATATTCCTGGTGTTCGAACTGTCATTCACTATCAGCTACCTCATTCAGCTGAAGTAAGTTTGTAATGTGCCTTCTTATTGGTAGCTTGTTACAACGTTCACAATTTCAATCTATGAAAATTGTTCTGCAGGTTTATGTTCATAGAAGTGGAAGAACCGCTAGGGCTCATTCTGATGGGTGTAGCATTGCTCTAATCACACCAAATGATACCTCAAAGTTTGCTGCTTTATGCAAGTCATTTTCAAAGGTAATCTCTGAATAACCACTGGAAGGAGCAAATACTCATTAAATTGATACATATCCTCTGTAAATGAGTGCAAGGGAGGAAACCATTCAGTTTGGAAGTTGACTTGATACATATAGATTTTTAGCATATGAATACTTCCTTTTAGGTTTTCAACTTTTGTGATTATTTCGTTCTATATTCTATATACAAAATGATTAGAGAAAGCAGTGACATTATTTTTTCCTAAGCAGATGACTCCTGGCTTCTGTTTTCCTGATATTTTAGAGTTTCTTGCTTCTAGCTTTCTCGGTTGGTCAATCCTAGCTGTATGCTTAACTTGGTTGACACTCATTTCAAGACATTACTCCTGTCTTTACATTTATACTTTTCTTTTTAATTTTATGAAAGCTTTATTTGAGTATTAATTTTTTTTGCACTAATGATACTGTTGTTATTTCCAGGAGAACTTCCAGCGGTTTCCTTTAGAAATGTCATACATGCCTGAAGTTATGAAGCGATTATCCCTTGCACGTCAAATAGACAAGATTTCGCGAAAGGACTCTCAGGTGATCTTCTGGTCCCGTGTATCTTTGAGTGTTAAAATGCTTCTTCCTGTGTCATGGTTATGAGTTTGCAAAACCAGTCTTAACTCTGATGATTGTAATGCATTTTACTTGATAATGCAATTTACTTTATAGTTCAGAAGCCTCAGCTATGTTCTTCACTATAGTCTGCTGAATCAAAAAATGTAGCTTTCGACAGGTGAAAAGATAACATCTTGTTTTCCATCTGCTTCTTATTAGCATCACTTTATTGTACACTGAATTTTTTGGACCCATACCAACTTGGTTGCTAGACAATTAGTAATTTCATTTTAGGAAGCATGTTGCATATTGTTTTTAATTTTCATTGAAGAGATAAAGATACGTAAATGTTTTGCCCTTTCGTAGATACAAAATAGTTAAGTTACTATTGTTCTTCCTTTATAATTGTTTTTCGAAGAACAATCTTGGCACAATTAGTTTAAAATTTCTAGCTTCTTGTTCATCGTTTATTTTGGAACAAATTAACATGGTTATGATACAATAAGTAGTTTTCCTTTTAGAAATCTTACTCCATTCTGATTTAAATTCTACAGAGCTTAAAAAGAAGGATTTTTTGCTAGAGTGTAGTGTAATATTTTTTCCTTCTTTTGGGATTTGTAACATATATGTTGGGAGAAAAAAACGCTCTTAATTGACCATTCCTTTAGTAAGAAAGAATCTGCTGAAAGTAGTTGGAAACTTCTTGCTTATTGGTTAGCTTACAAAAATGTTTACAAACTTATCTGCATTAACTCAAAAACGAGGAATAGCTTAGTGGTAACTGGTGAAGACCCTCCACCTCGAACCTTATGGCTAGGCTTTTGTGTCACCAAGGGAGCAAAGTAGGAAATAACCACTGATGGGCCCTGCCCTTAGGTTTCGGGTTTCAGAAGGTGTGGGCTTTAAGCAACATCCACCAGCACAGTTTGCGAAGCTAGTTGGGGATCGGCTAGTACAAATTCGTACTATTTGATGGGAGGTATTCACAATTTAAAGGAAAATAACCTATTTAGCAAATTGTTCTCTATCCACCGAGAAACTTGATCTTAAAGTTGCAGTATATTGTTTCCTCTGTATGCTGCTTGTAACTTGTTCAGATTTATACATTTGGTTCATTGTCAGTTCCCTTTTTTTCAGGACAAGGCCAAGAAAAATTGGCTTGAGCGAAGTGCTGAATTAATGGAACTAGTTTTGGAAGAGAATGATAGTGAGGAGGAAAGAGTAAACAATCATAAACGAAAGAAAGCCACGTCTGCTCAACTAACCAAGCTACAAGAGGTCATTCTGAATATGAAATTTCTGATGTTAATATCTAAAAATAGGGTTGCCCGGTGCACTAAGCTCCTGCTATGTGCAGGGTCCAGAAAGTGTCGGACCACTTTGGGTCAACTCTTATGTACACTAAAAATATTGACCTTTTTTTTGAACTGCAGGAACTCAAAAGTCTTCTTTCACGGCCATTGCAACCCAAAACATTCTCAAGACGCTACTTGGCTGGGGTGAGTTCTCGCAGTAATGTGATGTTTCTCAGAATGGCTGTTTTTTCTCCCAAAGCATCCTTCCGTATATAATCTTGAAAGATTATCTGGGACTAATAGACTAGCTATTATTTCTTCCTAAGCTATGTGGTAGAAGTAATGAATAATAATCCCTATGTGTTAGTCTAAAAGGTTTTGTTTTTTCTTTTCAGGCTGGTATTTCACCTCTCCTTCAGAACCAACTGGAGGAATTAGCTCGGCAGAAAAATCCAAATAATTCCGAAGATGTGAAAAGGAAGAAACTGATTGTTATTGGTCAGGATTGTGTCGAGCCCCTCCAGGCACTTAAGAGCGCTGGTCCAGAGGTAATATAGAAGTAGTCGTTTATATATGTACTATCTCAACAATACAGTCGTTAATGCTACTTTCGTTCCTAAACTCTGCCTATTATGCGCCTTTACACTCGCAGAGTAAGTTGAATCTGAAGGATATGGCTGAAAAGCGGAGAGATATAACCGAGTTAAGGAGAAAGAGGAAAGAGGCCAAAAAACGTATTCCCCTCGCCACTCTTTGATCCTTATCATTGACATCTTCTGTTTGCCTTTTATCTTCCAACCTTAATTCTTATCATCTCTGTCCTGTTTCCATTTCACAGGTTTGCGTGATCAACGACGAAAACAGAAGAAAAAGCTTCAAGCAGGAAAAGAGTGATTTCCTCATCTATTCTGTCAGAGGAATCAAACTCGGGTACAGATTCCCTACGCTCATGTAAACGATCATGACGAAATTAGATAAACTATATATCACTCTGCCAATTTTGTAGTTTACAGCTTTAAGTTAAAAAGGCCAAATCATGTTGTAAAGACTAGTGATATCTGATAATTGTTTTTGAAATCAAATACTCGGTGAGATGTAGAAGAGGAACTTCATCCTCATGCCAAACTCTTTAATGCATTTTCTCAGGGTAAAAGAACTTTCTTGTATGTGTTTGATAATGTGGTGAATGAAAATTTTGAGTCGAGGGTGTATCAGAAGTAACCTGTTTACTATCAAGTTTGTGATTTTGCGTATGTCTTATCCTTCTCAGACTTTGAGGTGGCGATATTAGCCTATGAAATCATAAGGAAAACTTATTTAAATATATCAAATATAGGAAAATATTTATCATCTATAACTATATAATTTCAATACATTTATATTGCATGTTTAATTTACTTTTAATACATAATATAGATTTTTTGCCTAAACAAGCCTAATACATTTGAAGACACTTATAATATATCTATATTGCATGCAAACTTTGATATATAATAGTAATAAATAATAATAATTGAAAATCTTAATTAAAGAATAAATAAAACTATTAAAATTTAATGAAAGTTGTACGAGTTGGATTATGATCTGTATTTTAATTTATTTTAGTCCAAGTAATTTTAAGATACATTAATAATCTTCTCATTTATTAATTCAACCATCTTGATTCATTCAAATTTATTCTAATTTGTTTATTTCTTACCTATATTCAAATTTCACTCGTTAAATTACACCGAATATACTGTTTCAAAATCCACCTACCTTTTTTATATTTTAAAAAAAGGTTGAATATGTACTTACCAGAAAGGGAAAAGTTGAAAAAATATTCATTTTACTTTTTATTCCTCATCTTTTAGGTTTATTAACCTATTTAAATTTCTTTTCTTTTCCCACCTTTTTTTGGTTAAAGATGTTTTATTTAAATTGACTTTCTTTTTCTAGATTTTTTTGTTCTTGCTTCAATAATTTACATTTTTCTTTTGTTGGTGTTGGGTAGTTGAAAGGGGAAATATACTTGAATGGGGAGTCACAATTCATTAATAAGTTGATAAATAAATGTGTTATTGATCCGTCCAAAAAATTTTTAGGCTAAAACTGAATCATAATTTTTCATTCGATTTTTATCATTTTCTTATTTGTTCTTTTAAAAGAATATTTTAACGAGTCAATTTTGAACGATGTATTAATTTAATATTTAAAAAAATTAAAATAAATTATATTATAAATAAATGGATCATTGTATGGATTGTGCAAGATAATAAATCATATTTTCATAAATTAATTTTGTCACCTACTACAGTAAAATAAGCTTCAGTCAACTCTTGTGTATTTTCATTGTTTAATTTAATATACAAAATCACACTTCAACTTGCACATTAAAAAAAAAAAAAAGATCCAGTCTTCTATTTTAGACTTTCTCAGCATTTACGTGAAAGTATGGTCTAGTAATTAATAAAGGAAAAAAAATATTCTTAAAATATGTGAGATAAATAATAATGTCCTTCGTTTATAATTTGGTTCAATAATGTCTTTGTCATTAATATTTCGTTTATATTATAATAATGCAGTAAAAAGATGTTGATCGGTCCCTCTGATTCGATGGGAGCTCGACAATCTTTATTTGTAGAGTACATGAAAGCATGATGGTGGAAGGTAGACGTATCAACATCAGGGCTCATCCGCGTGAAAGACCAAGGAGGTGGAGCAATATGGAGAGCAGGGAAGGGAAAATGGCAAGAATGCCCTTGATAGTATCGGCTGACGTGGAGTTGAATCGCTAGTAAAGGAAGGACCCGCACTTATATATATTAGATAACAAATAGATTTTAATTATTTGCAGTCAATTCAACGTTGACTTCCTTATATAATTAATTCAACATTAACTAGATATGATATTTTTGGAACGTAAATGTACATTCACATTTTTATATATACATAAATTCATAGCAATTAACTCAACATTGACTTGTTACTTTCCTCTTTTATTTAGCCATTTCTGGTGGTCCATTAAGGAAAAAAAAGCAAGATCGCGCTTAAAATTACGGTATATTGATCAATAAAGTGATTTGAAGCTTAATTATTAGTGAAGGCAAAAACGTAATGTGTTTTTCATTCATTTGTTTAACTTTTAATGGACTGAATAAATTAATACATGCATTAGTAAGAAGTAACAGATATTTTATGAAATTAATTGAGATACACATAAATTGACTTATCATGCATGTAATTGGTATTATGACAAGACGAAATGACCTAGGAGGCCTTTGTACTTGACTCGAATTGTCAACTGAATTCTTTTGTTCATGACTTTATCGATTGAACACTTAGCTAGATGAAACTCAACTTTTTTAACTCCCTTTATTCAGAGAAATTTATCTAAGGTCAATTCATATGACTAAGTCTTTTACTTATCATGCATGTAATCGGTTTAGTTTTCATACGTGGACTAAGTCTTTTATAGTTTCTTAATAATGTCCAAATTACATTACAAATAGGGAAGAAGCTGGAGAGTAGAAATATACTCTCGATCGACAGAATTCAATAATTTTAATTCGAAAAATATATTTTATAACTAAACAATATAATTTCAGTTTGTATAGAATAGATGCAACAATTCAATCTATTCAAAAGTTTTCTTCTTATTGTGTCGGTTAGTTTAATTAAATATTTTTTTGTGACAAGGGAAATTCGCAGTCGCTATCCTTTAGGTGCACACATGGTAAACTCCCGCTCCTATGTAACAGCTTGGAAACCACAGAGGAGAGGTAATCTGCATTAAGCAAGTCCGGTGCGACAGGCTCGACCTAAAGGCAAACTATTTTTATTTATAATTTATTGCATTATATTGTATTGTAAAAATCTCAGTTTTATAACGATCGATTTGATTTGATTGCGTTGTTTCGTAATTTTATTCCATTGACATTTTTGGGAATATGATCTTATAACCACTTATTATTACAGAATATTATGTGCTTGCATTACATATTAAAGAAATTGTATAGGTATAAATTACAGGTTTGCATTATCAAAATTAATAATATTTCTTCAAGATTTAATAAATACTATATCCTCAAAGTATAAGAATTTGTTTGACTTTGAAAATCAATACTAATTGGAATCCAAGCAATTTGTGTTTAAGAACCCATTGATTGGTTGCACGTTAGGTAGTTGCTTGGTTTAGAGACAACCTAAATAGTTAGGTTACGAGTCGTATTGGTTGAGCAGATAATTTTTTTGAACAGGGGATCTCAGGTTCGCACATGCACCGTGGTGGAGCCACATATTGTTGTTAAGGGATATCGATTTTTTTGTCGAAAAATTATATTGTGTAGTTAGATAAAAATATTCTGTATAAATATTACATATTGACACTCTTGACTTTTCCATGAATTTACTTCTTTATTTAATAAAAGTTCTGACTCTGCTACTGCCATATATATTTTCTTAATCGAACTCGTCTCACGAAAATATCTCTCTTCTGTGATTTGTGGACTATTTTAACGAAAGAGTTACGTAACGAACCCTAGTGGTTTAATTGGTAATTTTCAAAATTACTCTATTTAATTTGAATCACCAACTCCTCTACAAAGTTTCAATTTATTGAAACAACATATAATGTCAATATTTGGTGCAATATCAAATTCTATCAAGATACAATTAGTATATTATTCTTGATTTTTGACGTCCATTCTATATATATTGATATGTACATTAAGGTTATAACTGATCAAATTTTTTACATATAAGATTCGTTTATAACGAGAAGTGCTCTCTATTCTTATTTATTCACATCAAGAACTTAAACTCGAATTTCTAGCTCAGACCAGAAACAATCCTGATTAGTATCAAAATATAAATCACTTAAGTTGATTATCTAAAATAAAAAATTAACTAATTTGGCAAAATTGTCAAATTAGCATGTGCACCCATGTGACTCAAGAATTTATTTATCATAGTTTTATTTACCTTTGATTGTCCTTAATCATTGACCTAAGTATCATTATATTAGCTATAATTTTAGAAGAAAAATAAAGTATATTTTGTTGTTTTTAATTTATTTTATTTCTTATATCAAAAAGTAAACTGAAGAACAATGAATCTAGCCCCTAGATAAATAATAAAAATTGTTAAAAAGTGTAATTTTACTTATTGAAAAGATGAAAAATTAAAGTAACATGTAAAATAAAGGTATGGTATTCAATTAATTACTAATTAAATAAACAAAAAAGGTTAACTTTAAATTTTTCATGTTAAACGTGCTCCATTGGATATGTGGTAAAAAAAAGAAACTTTTGGGAATTAGAGCTAGAAATTAAAGAAACACTAATAATGGTGGAAAATTAAAGTTAGCTATAAAATCAACTTACTTTTATCATAATTAACCATTGTGTCTAATTTTTTTAAGATAAAGGGGGTATGGTGCAAATATATCCCTCAATTTATTTTTATTAAAATGTCATATCAATATATTATGAGTATTAAGAAGTTGTATTAAGATCTGAATGCACAATAATTAAAATTATTTATATTTTTAATATTTTAATATATAAAATTTTATTTTTATTTATGAAATAATCTTATATGTATTAACAAAATGTTTTTAAAAAAATTATATCAAAAATATTGATGATGATAACCTATAAGGACTAGCAATGATGGTTAGCATTGTGTATTGGTCGGTTCGATTCGATTTTATGTATTATTTGTTCGCTTTATTAATTTTTGGTCTTTAACGGTTTGATTTTTCATTACCAAACAAGAAAATACTCATTAAATAAATATATGACTTTTCTAACAATTTGACGCTATACAGTAAAACCAAACCGATAATTTACTTCGTCAAACCATTAAAAACTCGTTAACCCAGTAATAATAAACCAATAACAATTTTTCTTATTCGATTTATCAGTCAGTTCAATTTTTGTACACCCCTAATGATCGTCGATATTAAATAGGGGATGGTGTTGCTAACAGCTAGTGGTGGTGACAGTAAATATTTCACGGCGATAGTTGATAATAAAGGGATGATAGTAATAACTAATAGCAAAGATTAAAATAATGTAATTATTGACAATAATTAGTGATTGATAATATTTGATATTGATTTTAAATAAATAAATAAATTCAAGTAATCTTGAAAGTATAAACTCCAGCTAGTAAATGTTGGTAGGTTAATATATTAATCCCTTAAAATCTAAGCAACATTTTAATTAGCTCTGTACTTATCTTTCTTAATATTTTAATTTATAATTTCAGAATACATTTTTTATATTGCTAAGAAGCTTTGTCCTTATTGTATTCTTTTTATTTAATGAAATATTTTTTTTGAAGTACATTGTTTATTCTATATTTAATTTCGAATATCAAGAAAAATCATTGTCACTTTGTGCTTAAAATAAATCTTAATGATTTTGGTTAACTTCATTCTGACATTTGATATCGTAATTAAGAGTTGATTAATTGAATTTAACGATAGGATTAACTATTATAATGAAAAGGAATATAACTAATATTTTAACTGTCAGAATATTTGGTGTTCTTTTTGAAATATATATTTGTCTGTCAAGTCGATGCAAGCAAATTGAAAGGGAGCCTTGGAGTAAGTGGTAAAGTTGTTGCCATGTGATCAGGAGGTCACGCTTTTAAGCCTTGGAAACAGCCTCTGCAGAAATGCAATGTAAGGCTGCGTACAATAAACCCTTGTGGTCGAGCCCTTCTCTGTGCACCGAGCTTGTCCTTTTTTAAATATTGATAAATTATGATTTTTATTTTTTGTGATATCTGATTAAATATATTTTTCTTCCATTAGTACTTGTGTCAAACTTATATTTTGCTACTTAATATTTGAGACTAATTTATATTTCTAATAATATGAATTACTAGTTGTGGATGCAATGTTTAGGTAAGTACACGTACAAAAATAAATTTTAAAATTATAAATTAAAATTTATGTCAAACATGAGCAAATTTATAATTGTGTTTGATTATATTTTTGCGCAGAGGAGCGAAAAATAATATAGTAAAATATTATAATAATATGCCAACATAATTTAATAGTACTATTTTAGGAGGGTAGAATATTTGCAAACTAAAGATTTTGATTTGCGTAGGGTTCGAGGAAGGACCCAACGATAAGTTTCTATTGTACACAGTCATACCGTGCATTTTTACCAAAGGTTGTTTTCTTCGAAAACAAACTTTACAAAATAGAGAGACTATTTGTGAAAATCCTTGGACCCACTCAAAGAACAGCAACAACATTCCTAGTGAAATTCTATAAGTGGGGTCTAAAGAGGTATTACCTCATGAAAATAAAGTGGCTGCTTTTGAAATATCATCGGCTCAAATATATCAGTTTTATATTAACAAAATAGAATTAGAATAACGTATAAAACGAAAAGCAACGTCAATTCTTAAAAAAAATAACAAAATAATTGAAGAGCAATAATAAAACAATTATAATGACGCGATTAATTCTAAAAAAATCAAGAAAAATGAAAAACTTATTATGACCCCTCCATATATTCTTTCAATATTTTAAATTTGAAATCATTGATAGACAAATCAACATATGCAAATATACTTATGTGGGGTTAATGTATTTATTTAGTAGTATGGATTTCTTGAATTTACTATTTTTGTCATTCTTTTTTAATAGTTGGTAATTATTTCTCTTATAATAACTGACATATAATAAATTATTTAAAATTCTCCATAAAATAAAAAAAAGGAAAAATAATTAAGAAAAGTCAAACTTGTCCCTTTATTTGCTCTATATAAAACAGTATCCTATCACGCATTCTCCACCTTCAACTTCCAACGAGATTCCTCTTGAATCTCTACCCTTCTTCTTCCTGACGCTCTCCACCTCACCCCACCCCCATGGCTTGCTCCGTCGATCAACTCGCGCCGTTCCTCGGCCCGAACACGACCGACGCCGTCGCAGCCGCCACTTACATCTGTGACCAATTTTCCGGTGTATCGAATAAATTTATCGATACCGGATATGCAATCGACTCGACGTATCTCCTCTTCTCCGCTTATCTGGTTTTCTCCATGCAGCTTGGTTTCGCTATGCTTTGCGCGGGCTCTGTCCGGGCAAAGAATACAATGAACATCATGCTCACAAATGTCCTTGATGCTGCCGCCGGTGGACTTTTCTACTATTTATTCGGATTCGCTTTCGCTTGGGGTGGTCCGTCAAATGGATTCATCGGCCGTCATTTGTTCGGACTTAAAGAGATCCCGTCTAGTTCGTTCGATTACAGTAATTTTCTATATCAATGGGCTTTCGCCATCGCCGCCGCCGGAATCACCAGCGGTTCGATCGCCGAGCGAACCCAATTTGTGGCGTATTTGATTTATTCCTCTTTTCTAACAGGCTTTGTTTACCCGGTTGTTTCTCATTGGTTTTGGTCCCCAGATGGGTGGGCCAGCCCGGGTAATTCGAATCTGTTATTCGGGTCCGGTGTGATTGATTTCGCCGGGTCGGGTGTGGTTCACATGGTAGGTGGAATTGCTGGGTTATATGGAGCTTTAATTGAAGGTCCGAGAATCGGGCGGTTCGATCACACGGGTCGATCCGTTTCGCTTCGTGGACATAGCGCTTCACTTGTGGTTCTAGGTACCTTTTTACTATGGTTCGGATGGTACGGGTTTAACCCCGGTTCATTTAATAAAATCCTAGTTACTTACGGCGCAAGTGGAGAGTCTTATGGTCAATGGAGCGCTGTGGGCCGTACTGCAGTCACCACAACCTTAGCCGGTTGCACCGCAGCCCTCACCACTCTTTTCGGTAAGAGGATCCTTTCAGGTCATTGGAACGTTACAGATGTATGCAACGGTCTTCTAGGTGGATTTGCAGCAATCACGGCTGGATGCTCTGTTGTTGAGCCATGGGCAGCGATCATATGTGGATTCGTGGCCTCGTTAGTTTTAATCGGTTGTAACAAGTTAGCAGAGAAATTAAAATACGACGATCCACTTGAAGCAGCACAACTCCATGGTGGTTGTGGTGCATGGGGTATAATTTTCACAGCCTTATTTGCTAAAGGCGAGTTTGTGGATCAAGTTTACCCGGGTAAACCGGGTCGACCTCACGGGTTATTCATGGGTGGTGGAGGAAAGCTACTCGGGGCACATATAATCCAGATCCTTGTCATATTCGGGTGGGTCAGTGCTACAATGGGTCCACTTTTCTATATCCTTCATAAGTTCAAGCTACTTCGGATCTCACCCGAGGACGAAATGGCGGGTATGGATCTGACCCGACATGGTGGATTTGCTTATTATCATGAAGAAGATCCCAAAGTAGGAATGCAAATGAGGAGAATTGAACCAACAGGTTCAACTTAGGAAGGAAAAAAAAAAGACAAACTTTTAATTTCTTTTATTTCCAAAAAATGTCCTTTGAATGTTCTATTAGTAGTTCATCTTCTAGAAAATTATTTAGGGTATTTGTGGAAAAAATTGTGGATTTTTAGGGGTAAATGGGTGGTTGCCTTTGAAGATAATATGAACATGGACTCTTGTTATTATTTCTAGTTTTGACTATAAATATGCAACAATATTTGTACATAACTTTTACCATTATTATGGAACCGCCAGGCTTGACTTGTACTTTCTATTTACTTTTTTTCATTAATATTTATTGGTTATTGAATATTGAAATTTCATTGACAGAGACTACAAAAGAAAAGGACAATCGCTACTTGCTAGTTGCTATCTATGTTTGTAATAACTCGTGATACAATACACATATATTAAAAAAATATTTAGAGACATAATCTAAATTATATCTGTTTATGGACTATTGAGACGAGAATTCTCAGGAAATAGTTTTTTTACTTCTATGAAGTTAGTGATAGTGGTAGAGGTAAGGTCTGCATATCACTGGGTATGTTATTGTTGTTGTATAATTTAAATTATATTATGGTATAATATATCTCTTACAAAATATAAAATAAAATATGAGAAAAGTTTTAAATATTTGTTTAAAAAAATTCTAAACATTAAGCTAATATTGTACGGAAAAATTAGTATCTTTTACACTATTACATCACTCTTTCTTTACTTTTGTTAAGTGGAGGCTGATAATTTTGATGGACTTTTTCAGTTATAAAAATTTGATGTAATTTTTAAATATTTAAAACTTATCAAATATTAAAAAAAACTTTCAAATTTTTTTTAAAAAAAAAATAATTGGGGCCAAACCACACAAACTTAGGGGGGATCCCCAAGGGTTAAGGATGACCAAACACTTTTGTGTGAATGAGAGAGAATCTTGTGAGTATGTCCAAAAAGATTGGAAAAAGATAAAAGGGTATAATTAATTTTATTATTAAATTTAATTATAATGCAATATCTTTTTGTCTCCATAACCCCATAGGTCATGAGAAAACAATAAGGCCATTATGGATTTGTCTTTTTCACAATTTTTTTTTTTTTTTTTGTACAAGATTTATGAGGGAGTTTCTTTTTAGAAATTATTTGATATGATAATACTATAATATTTTTAAAAAAAAATAAAAATTAATTGTCCATACTCGAATTAGAATATACTATTTGTTTCGTGGGTGTTTGATTATTTTTCATTGTTAATTTTTTTTTAAAAAAAAATTGGAATTGTGTTGGTTATGACTTATGAATACAAAATTAGAGTTGTTTTTTTAATTGTTTATAAGTAATTTAAAGTTAAAAAATTACCTTTTTATTATTCGTAAAATTCTAAAATTCAATTTCAAAATCTATTTTTTGAGATTAAATTTAAAAAAATAAATAAAAGATCATGGCCAAATGCCTCCAAAAAATCAATGTCAATTTCATCAATTACTAAAAAAACCAACTTACTTTGGCCTTAGGCCCTCCTTTTTTGACCAAATCCTAGGCTATCAAAAGAAAATTCTTAGTGGTTATGTAAAAAGTACTTACCTAGCACTTTTACATTATTTGGTTTATGCTACCTAGTAACTCCGTTAATGTTATTACATCTAAAGTCGTTAATCTCTTTATAAATATTTAGATGGATAAAAATATTTATATTTGTTTCTTTTATTATATTACTATTATATTTATATATTATTATTTACTGGTTTTCTTTTATATGTAGTATCTTTTGCTTTTGGGGTTTGATCTTTTGAGAGGAGAGTATTCCAGAAACAGTCTTCCTATCTCTATGAGGTAGTGGTAAGGTCTGCGTATATTTTACCCTCCTCGAACCCCACTTGTGAAATTTCACTGGATATCCTATTGTTGTTGTATTATTATACCATTAAATATAATATAGCGTCAATTATATTTTATCTCCAAAATCATTTATTTATTGTAGTGATTATTGTCATTCTTCTTGTTGATTTGTATCATTTGAGTCCTTAAGAAACAAAGACTCTAATTTTGTGACTTTTTATATTTTTTTGGTTGGAATTTGTAAAGTATTTTGCATTTATTGATTACACAAGGAATACAATAGCACATTAATAAATTCACATCTTTATAGTTGAAAGGACTTTGAAACATTTTGTGCAATAATGATACTTTCAAATTATTCTTTCAATATATATATATTTGATGTTGATAGTTTAAGAGTTATTTCACCATCATTTTAATTTATACATATATAATTTTTTTCGTATTCTGTCTCAAAATATTTGTCATATTTTACTTTTCGAGAGTCAAATTACATGAATAATGTTTTAAGATCTTTTTGTCATGCTGATATAAGAAGAATTGCAACTTTAGTACTTTTTACTCTCTATGTTTCTTTACGTGGCACTTTTCATGAGTCAAATTTTTTAAACTCATGTTAGATTATATTAATTTAATATTTTAAAATAAAAATTTAAGTATCCAAAATATATATAAAAAATACTATAAATTATAATTTTTTTCAAACCAATATAATGAAAAAATGCATTTTAAAATGTTAGTGAATGTTCTTATTATTTATCGACGAGGAAACGATGACAACTATGGGAGGAAGTATATAACTTTTGAATATTTATTTAATCTAATTTTCAGCTCTAAAAGTTGATCAAGTTAATTATTAAATGACGAAATGCGACAAATATTTTGGAAAGAGAAGTATTATATAGTTTTTATTCTACAATATCAAGTTTCTATGAAAATTTACTTATTTTACTATTTTTATATTATCAGTGCACAAAAGTTAAACTCAATAAATATGAGATATTTTCTTTTGGGGACTTTACATTTGCTGACATTTATAATTTGACATGGAAGATACTAAACATTTTGCTTACGTATATATATTTTACAACTTTATACTATTCTTCAATAATTAATAAATTCAGTGGATTATTTGACTTGATTTAATTACTTGTAGTTATGAAAATGTCAATTACTTCAAACGTCATCTATAATATTTTTTTGTATAAAAAAAATAATTGTTTTAACAAACCTTGTACTTAGTAGTTAGCAGTACAAAACAGGTATTTATTATTTATTATATATTTATTATAACAAAAAAAAATACGTGAAGTAAGACTTATGTCATCATTCATATATAATATATAAATATATATATATATTAATAAAATAAAAGCACAAAAATTTTAAAAAAAAGGAATTCTTTTCGAAAGAATTTACCTGCATTTAGTGTTTATATCAAATTATAAATTAATTTACGATACGTGTGTTACGTATATGACGAGGAAGGCGGATCAACAAAATCGTATAAAAAACTACTACTGACAAACTTGTAAAGAAAGATTATTACATATTTAGTGTTTATATCAAACTATAAATTGATTTTCGATATGTGTGTTACGTTAATGACGAAGAAGTCGGATCAACAAAATCGTATAAAAAACAACTACTGATGAACTTGTGTAAAGAAAGATTATTACATATAACACTTTAGATGAATTCATACATGAACGTCAAAGTAAAATGAAAGTCTATAAGGCATAATATGAGGTATGCAAACTACTTTTGAATTCGATAATTCGTAATTCAAAGGACAAATTTGTAATTGACTGCTACTCTCTTATAGTTATGTGTCCTGGTTTTTGAGTTCTAGTTCAAGGCAGGGCCAGACGGGACTCACAGGGTTTGGGGGAAGCCTTCCCCCCCGGGAAAACCTAATAAGACTCAATTCTAATACTTGACTTCAAGCTCCTACTTCGAAGTAAGTCTATGGGTTGTTTCGAAGCTTAGTAGCTAAAGCATACTTGCGTGTTAAAAGGGGTATGCGGATTTGGGCTACTAAGTGGAACCAGACCATTCAACTTGACTAGACCAAGCAATACGTACATATAGAATGAACTTGGTTGAATTAGATATAATTATTATAATTATTACAATTATGAATAAACATCTTTGTTTTCAAATTTTTATTTATAAAGTTAAATTATTAGCATATTATGTTTATTTTGTAAATAAATTATGAATGGAACTTGAATATTAAACTTTATAATAATTAAAAGTAAAAGTGGCATGGTCAGCTATTGTCACCAAAAAATCTTAGGACAAAAAATTGATGGAAAATGATTAGATAAATGTTGTCTTGTTTGGTATACATTACTATCATTCAAGACTTTTATAATTTTATTAATATTGACTAAATGTTTTTGTTGAATATTTCAATCATTTCATAAAAAGAAATGTGACCATAAAGTATGGCTATCTATTGGAAGTGTTCAAAAGAGAAAAAAAAAATTATTTTTTCGGTTCGATTTATTTATCTGATTTTAAATTTTATGATTTTAAGTTAAAGTTAAATATAATATTTTAAAATGTTATGAATTTAAATATGAATAATAAGAAGTGATGATTAAATAAGGGTTGTCAGGATGGACAGAGAAAGAGAGAGAAATGGTCTGTCTTTTATTTGAAACGAACTAAAATAAATAATTCGAAACGGATAACAAATTTGATAATGGTTACGTTATCTAAACAAATCTTTCCCAAAAATTATGGGCATGTGGAGAAATTTGTTTATATCTGCATTACACGATTGGATATGATTATTTTAGGCACATGAAAGATATAATTTAGATAGAATCGTAGTTTAAAAATTGTATGAACTTTCACATCATTGGTATAATTTATGGAGAATTATATTATTCCGAGATTTCACAAGTGTCGTTTTATATTGATGGTGTCTTTCTTATTCTGCAACACACATCATCTTCATCCTCACGTAATCCCATAATCCCCCACTCCCTCGCCACCTATACCATCTTACTCACACCTCTCACCTTCGTAACTATAATAGAATTCAATCTTTTAATCATATTAGCAAATACGAAAAAAGGACTAAAATTTTGATTGATATTTAATTTGTTAATCTCTACTGATTTTTGACGAATAAAACACTAAGACTATATATATAAAAAAAAAGACGTAAAATGTTTATAAGGAAAAGAGGGAATTTGAAAAGAAATTAGGTATATTAAAATATATTTATCATCTATAGCAATATCAATTTCTCCGCTGAACACTTATAATATATTTATGATTCAGTGTTAATATATATTAGAGAAAACTATCTATAAAACATATATAATACAAATTTTATTGATGGATAATACATTTATCACGCACTTTAATATTCATTGTGTCAATTTTTTAACAATCAAACACAATACATAATTCATTATGTATTAAATAGTAATAAATAAAAAATATTACTAAAATCAATAATTATCTTTTTAAAAGTACTCGTGCAAGTAATTTTTCCTTTTTATAAGTTATCCTTTAGTATTTATATATGAAACTTGCATGAAGTATAAGGCCCAACATATTTGGTACATGGGCCTTGTTGCCCCATTGACCAGGTTTGCATAAATAGCTATTTTAACTTTGGCCCAATATATATAGTGTATATGGCACTTATATTTTTTTCTTTTAACCCTTTCAAAATTTAATTTTAGACGTGCAAATTTAAAGCTAAAATCATATATTTAAATTTTAATTGAGTTCGAAGTTGATTAAAAATAATTTTAAAGATTTGAAGTTAGATTTGTAATTATTCTCGATTTGAAGTTAAGTTTTTTCCTGTTTGTATAAAAAAAAGATAATTAAAAAATAATCGTTTAAGTTATCATCTTCAATGTACAAATAATTTAGAAATATATCAAAGAGCTTATATATGTTAATCACAAGTGTTTATCTACCTTATTTTTACATATATATTTTTGAGATATATTAAAATAAATGCAATTAAAAATAATTTTTTTTTTCTTTTATAGTGAAAAAAACTTTTTGTTTATGTTTCAAGGACGTAGCTAGTTAAGTAAATGTTCGAAGTTCAAATAATATAAAATACATTCTTCAAATTAATCTAAATTGGAATAATATGGAGAAACAAAATAAAAATCATCCCCCCCCCCCCCCCCCCATATAATCTTGTACATATAATATTATATACAACACATTCAATGTAATTCATAAATAAAATTAAGAAAAAATAAAATACACACAAATTTTACTCCCAATTTCATAAAATTACAATTAAAAAAAATATTAATTTATCTATATTGTTATAAAAATAAAAATAAAAAGATTAAATGTAAAATATTACAATATTGATCTAGATACATATTTTTTATAATATACTACAATCAACACATCTCATAAAATTATTTTAATTTCATAAAATTAAAAATTAATTTTTACCTCTAAAACTCCTCCATCTCTTTCTTCTTTGTCTTCATCGGTGGAAGACTCGAATCAGCTATGGCGGCATTACAGTACTTGGAATCGCTTCGCAATGATCATCCAGAGCTTTCTGAGTGGTACACCACGCTGGCAGATCTGTACCAACGCAAGCTCTGGCATCAGCTCTCTCTCAAGCTCGAACAGTTCGTAGCTCTTGCGGTTTTTCAGGTACTTTATTTGAATATATCCTAATTTTATTCTCGTTTTGTTGTTTTTAGGGAATTTAGGGGTTTGGGGGTATAGTGTTTGATGATGAAGTTAGGGGTATTTGGTTTAATAAGCTGAAACCTTAGAAGGAGGAAGTTTGAATCTGAAGGGATGGAAGCGTATTGAGTTGGGGATTTGTTATTTTGGTTTTGTATTAGAATTGGGGTTTATGAGTATTTTAGGGTTTCAGAGGAAGTGAAAAGGTGGTATCTTGGGGATAAGAGAAGTGAATTGAAGAATAAGAGAGCTTTAGTTGGAGATTTGTAGCTTTTATTGTTATGCTTTTAGGTGGTGGTGTTTTGAACTCGGAATATAAGAGCTTTGAATTAGCTTAGTTGTAAGTGAATTGCATTGGTATTATGGTTCCCACTATGTACGTCAGTGTAGCTGGAGTTGTGTGTCTGCATTTCTATGTTGCTTGCTGTAACATAACAATGATAACATGCCCAATGTAATCGTACAACGCATACCGTGGGTGGCCTTCAAAGGCTATCATTTGTAGGATGACATGCTAACCTACATATGTATATTGCATCTCACAAGTGAGGCCTGGAGAGGTAGAGTTTATGTGTACCTTACCTTACCTTGGGAGGTAGAAAGGTTGTTTTCTATATACAGTTGGCTCAAGGAAAAGCAGACTGTAAAGAAAAAACTAACAAACAGTTGAGTGTCATATACTCATCAGGAAAAAACTAGTTGACTGTAGTTATGCCTATGTATGCATGTGGAATCCAATTCCTTAAATTTCTTCGTAGCTGAAATTTGTATATGAGCAATATGGAAATGATTAATCCCATTGAGGGTGGAGAGCCACCCTCCATAAGACCATAACTAACTGGGATATAATGTTTTTGAACCATGATTTAGATCGGAAGTTCTTTGATGTGTCTCAGGATTTTTTATAAAAAGAAAGGATATGTCACAGGCATGTTATACGAAAGAGAGATTGGTTAAAGAAGTGAATTTGACATGTGGTCCTGTCTACAACACACAGTTAAATGGCAGTGATAGGGAGAAAATCTACATTATCTTCTTTGTCTGTACTTGAGGTTGATTATTACCTGAAATCTATTAAGACTCCCTGCTTGTTTACAGAAATTCATACCTTATGGAAAGGGGTTAGCAAGAATCATCTTTTTAAATCGGCAGGCTGGGAGAGAAGCACGAATTCTTATTTGTGATTGATCCTGGATTTGCATAGTTTATTATTTTCATGTAGCATGATACATGAATAACCATAGCTAAGATACTGAGATTTCTCCTGTATATTCAATGGCATAGTCGCAGATAAAAAGCTGATGTGTTGCCTACGTTACTTCGTCTGAAAAACAGCAACCGATGTACGCATTCACTGGAATGCTACTGGATCTGCTATAAGGACCCTGTTATTGAAGTTTGTTGACAAAAAAATAAATATACAGACCATCAAGTTTAAATCATACGACTGATACTTCTTCAAACAATTCAAATTTCTTTTCTGCTAATCTGATCAGTTTCCCTTGTACTTTGCGCACGAGTTATTGAAGGATGGTGCTGTAAAATGTGTAGCATTGAGTTCTCTGAGAGTCTGACTAGGTGCATGCGCTCAGGGCTGTAGATGATCTTTAATCTTGCAATGTAGTATGAAAATATGTGTCCATATAGAGTAGTAAATCTGGTGTTTTTATTCCGTTTCTCATGATCTAACTGCACCTTGTTAAATTGCATATGCTTGATTCTCAGTCACCATAGTTACAGTAGCTGTATTCCGTTTTGTTGTAGACAAATTTAATGCCTTTCTTTTTGTTTCCTTATTTCGTTGTTAGGCTGGTGACACGCTGATACAGCTGTATCACAATTTCATCACTGATTTTGAGACAAAGATCAATCTTCTGAAGCTTGCACATTTCGCTGTAATTGTCTCTCGGCAATACTCAGAGAAAGATGCTGCTATAGGTTACCTGGAAGGAGTAGCTGAGAAACTCCTAAATACTAAAGAGACACGAATAGAGGAGCCGATACTTTATATTAAGTTGCAGATTGCCCTATTTAAGCTTGAACAAGGGGATCAAAAAGAGTGCAAGAAGCTTCTAGAACAGGGGAATGCTACACTTGACAGCATGACTGATGTTGACCCCTCTGTTTATGCCAGCTACTATTGGGTTTCATCTCAGTATCATAAAGCTCGGCAGGAGTTTGCAGAGTTCTACAGAAGTGCTCTTCTGTATCTTGCATACATTTCGGTAGACTCTCTTTCAGAGTCATTCAAGCTGGTACGTTGCCATTTAATGTTCTGTCTTTTATCTTAAGAACGATATAAGAATTTCTTGGCTATGTCTAGCTGATATCTAACCTCTATATGTTGGTCTCTCTTGCTTTAGTACTGTTGGTATTATAGCTCTTTGCACAGAAGTCCTAACATTGAATAAGGTATAAAATGTGGTGTACTGTTGGCATCATGGACTCGTGGAGAAGGTTGATGAGAAATGTTGCTACTAGATATCCGTGACAAAAATATGTACTTGTTAGAGTACGCTTTAAATTTATTTATGCACCTTGCATTTTATACTACTCGGTATCCCAAAGAGAAGTGAATCTTTGACATCATTTATATGAACTGTTGATTTTTTTTATGTATGCATTTCATCATGACAAATTATTTAGTATTGGAAATATTGGTCTGAGTAGAGCAAAATGGATTCTGGGGTATTTATTGACTGGCATAGATGATTGATTGATTGATTTTGCACATAATGATGTGTGCACAGAGATTGCATACCCATTCTTTAACAGAGCTTTATGGTCCCATAAGCTGGTGTTAACATGCATAGAATTGGTGCAGGAGCAAACCATTTTTGTAGTTTCCTCCTTGATTCCATCATTTCCAAGATTGCTGAGGATGGATCAAGTATTTCTTCTTATTATAGGGCAAGCACTTCATAGTTTGAAAGAAATTGTGGATGGGCCTTGTTTTGAATTTATGATAAGTATGCTTGTGGATCTTAAATTTCTGAAATCTGTAAGTTGATTCTGGTATCGGGACACACATTAATCTGTCCTCGACTGTTGCTAAGCGTTTAAATGCTGGGAGAGAAACTCATGCATGATTTATGGCTCTTTCATACCTTTATTTTTAAGCTTTTGGATAGGATGTTGGTTGTATATGTGACTGGAAATTCTATCTGTAACTTCAATCCTTTTAAGAAAATGCATCTGAAAAGGGTTGAGTGTCAATATATTTGAGATTTTTCATTCTAATGTGATTGCTTCTTCTATCTTGTCTAGGATTTGGCGTTTGATTTATCCTTGTCAGCATTACTGGGAGACAACGTATACAATTTCGGGGAGCTGCTTGCTCATCCAATTGTAAGTTCTTTATTTTTCTTTTATTTAGACAAATCTAAATCCTCTATTGAATGTCACACGAAGTAGATGTCATACATAGAAGAAATCCCAATGAAAGCCATCCATCTATGGATGTTTCCTTACATTCAAAAATACAACTGAAACAAACGTTCTGTTAAAATTTCCAAAGTGGTCTCTCTGCTACTCTCAAAAATTTTAGGTTGTAATACAATTGTTGTTGTTCTCTTTGGTTCCAAAGCATCATGTAAAGCTTCTTTGCTGTGTTGTGGCTAAGCTGCCAATTCTAGGAATTAGCTTTGCTGTCCTGCAACAATTGTTGCTAGAATTTTGTATAGACTTATCTTGTGTTGTTACTTCTGCTGGAATGAGATCTTGGTGGGACTACAGTTACAATCTTTTACTGTTGACGTGGTCCCACCAATTCCCTTCCATTTCAGGCTGTCCTTGACTTGGGTATTCGCTGTCACTTGCTCTAATAGCCCAGCAATGTGACATTTTTATTGTTCCCAGTCCTTACAGTTTCTTCTAAGGCTGATGTTTCAATTCCACTTATCATAAAAAAAGAAAGACTTGAGCAGTTCTTATCTCTATATTAAGCCTTTTTTTGGTATCTGCTGCAGCATATATGCATTAGAAAATACCTCTCTTAGAGAATGCTGGCCAAACCATTTGTCACGCCAAAACATGTATTTTTTAATGACCGTGGTGTCCGGGCCCACTTTCTCGACTAATTTCATGGGATACCTGTCACCTCCCACCACCAACAGGTACCAAAAAAACAACAAACAAAGAAAAACAACATATGTTTTCTCCATTTCCTAGTGGGTAGGTTTCTCTTGTACTGAATTTATCCCATAAATTCCTCATGAATTTCCATGGACCATCCCAAAAGGATAGGTATTTGCTTGTTTACACTGTCTAATCCTCTCAAAAATTTCGTGACCACTTAAGCTTCCTTTGGGAACTTGTAAATTTCATATACATTACTCCCTGCTGCTCTTTTCACATACATAGAGTTTGCCATGAGCTCTAGATTAGACACTTCATTGACTGGGTGTAGGATGCACTTTTTCCCCCATAAAATAAAGGATGCTTTTACTCACATTGATTTGCCTTCCGGAAAAGGCTTCCAAGATCATTCGGATTGTCTTTTAAGTGCGTTAATGTGTTATGTTGGCTCCCTAAAAAATGAGAGTCGGCATCATAGAGTGGATGAGAGATTGATATTTCCCCTGAAGATGTAAAACTTGATCCTTTGCCTCTATTTAGACACAGCGGGACTGCCACTGATCAATACCTTATAGTGGATGTAGAATTTTATCCATCCCACCAACAGGCGATTTCCTTAAAAAAGTATCAAGAAGATATTTAGAAAGAAACTGAGTATAAAGTATCTACAGTGTAGCCTGGCACAAAGCTGTCTGAAACCTCATAAAATTTAGTTTTGCCTTCAGAAGTGGTGGAATCGACCAGAGGATTATATTAGAGAACCATAGGGTGATTTAATGTTAGTTTCTTTGGCAACATTATATAGGCTTCATTGTGACATGAACCTAATTTTTTTTTTACAGATAAAGAGTTTGGTAGGGACACAGGTTGAATGGCTTTATCATATTCTTGAAGCATTCAACACTGGTGATTTAGTTCGTTATAAAGAATTGTGCCATGTTCATCAAGCTGCTTTAAGTGCTCAACCAGCATTGTTGCAGAACGAGAAAAAGCTTCTCGAGAAGATCAACATTTTGTGCTTGATGGAAATCATATTCAGGTATTACAGCAATTTTGCATATAGTGGTATCGCTGTAATTTTTATTTTTTTTAACTGTAACTTAGGGAGAACATTTTGCATGCAGTCGCCCAGCCGAGGATAGAACTATTCCATTGAGTGCCATTGCAGAGCGTACTAAGCTTAGTGTGGAAGATGTAGAGCATCTCCTAATGAAGAGTCTCTCTGTAAGTGAATTACTGTTTGTTTAATTAAGATCCCCCCCCCCCCCCCCCCCCCCCCCCACCACACACACACACACGTTCTCAAAGTCCTGCACACCTAATCTATGTGTTTTCTCAACTTATAATCTTAAGCGGGCTTTGCCAAAAGGCTTTTGGATAGAGGAAGTATAATAGCCATTATCAGCTAATAGCTTAGTTTGTCGAGTCATCAGAAGTAGGTCACCTCCTTCTTCAAGAAGGATAACCTCTTTAACTTATTAAAAAAATCATTTGATTCAAATGAATGACTAAGCTGCTAAATTTAACCCTTGAGTTGCGGCAACGGTCAAGTTTATTTGCTTTGCAGTTTATACTATATCCCAATAGTCACTTGGAAGTAATCCTTCATTATTTCGTTCTGCCCCGACCGAAAGCTCCTCTACATGAGCTGTATGTAGGTTCCAACCAACAAGTTTTTAGATGTTTGCTTATGCGTTTTAGGTTCCTGCCTTTCTCATTCTGTTCCCCTCTCTGTTTTGTCTTGCATAGCTGCATTAATATCTTTTCTTGTCACAAACCCTGGATGTTTGCTTTTCCTAATATCCTGCGAAGTTCTCCTGTGATATATGGCGATATTACACGTTGGCCTTTAGGTTTATGAACAATTTTTCTCTGGTTTGATGTTGTGTTACTGTAGGTGCATCTGATCGAGGGAATAATCGATCAAGTGGAAGGGACTGTTCACGTGTCCTGGGTTCAACCAAGAGTTTTGGGTATTCCTCAGATCAAGTCACTGCGAAATCGGCTAGATAATTGGGTGGATAAAGTACACAATGCATTGTTATCCGTGGAAGCTGAAACCCCTGATTTGGTTGCCTCATAATCTCAAGTTTCCCAGTTTGCACTTCCTGGTCCCTGAAACACTCCGATCTCTCTTCCTCTTTTTTCGCTGTCCCTATGAGAGCTTGTAACACAGCAGAGGTAGTAGGAAGACATTTTTTAGTTTCTCAGGCCTACACAGCATGTATGCTGTGGTTATCATTGATCTTTCATTATTTTCTGGATTTAGGTGCTTGTTCTTGATTGTCATCACTTTCTATTCTATAGACTACTATAGCAACGACATCTCTAGACGTTTTGATGCAGTACACCTGAATAGAATCCATTATATATTACGCAATGATGTTGGATGGTTTCAAATATTGGAAAACAAGCACTTTCTTGATTTTGAGGTCCAAGTGGTTACTTGAATTTTTTTAGTGTGATTTTATAGTGCCAAAATCCTTTTACATCAATTGAAATATTGACTTCAATTTTTTAAATTTATTTTGAGACGAGAATTTTGTTTGCGTACATTTCACCCTTCTTAAACCTTACTTGTGAGATTTTACTGAGTATGTTGTTGTAATTTTTCAAGAAAGTACAATAACGTATTAAAAAATGGATGCATGCATCTCTTATCTCTATTTATAGAGGTGGTTTTCGATTGACCTTGTTTCAATAAAATCGTATTTAGGAAAATGGTTTGTTTCCAAGAAAACAATTGCAATAATTTGTAAATGTCAGGTTCACCAATCAAGTACTTGAAGCACAAGATCCATGTTGATGATAATAATTTGGTGACAAAGTATTCAATGATTGAAGGAGACAAACTTGAATCCATTTCCTATGACCTCAAATAAGTTTTTTCTTCTTTGTTGAGTGCGTGTTCTTTTTCCAAGTTTATCATGGGAAGAACTCTTAATCTGTAACAAGCTTTAATTATCAAATGCTTATACCAAAAAACTGTTTCAAGTAGTATTATTATGGACTGTCGATTTCGACTAATTCTTTCTCAAACTGCGTATCAAGTAAAATAATGTCACATAAATCGAAACGGATGGACTACGGAGTGTTACTATTACGTAGAATGTTTGCATTTTTCACAAGGTTACCCTTTAGCAGAGGTTATTAGTACAGAAAATGTAAACACTAGTTAGACACAAAAGTGCTGTAACTTGAGGCTAAAATAAAAGATTTTCCCACATCGTTATACAACAAGAACTTTTAGCACTTTTTCAGAAAAATTGGAGTGAGTGCTGTTCGCCGAGCTCAGTAATGTGGGCTTGTAACCCAAATGGGGGCATTAATGTGGTGGGATGTTGGGCTGTCTCAGATGGTTGGGCTTGGTAGGCTAATTTCTAGCTTGCCCTGTCCAAGCTCAAAGTTGGATCACGTGGCCCAATTGAAGAAATGGGCTGCTTGATTCCTAAAGTGGGGTGGACCGCGTGAGGCTGGTTTCACAGAGCAACGAATAGCTCCCGCTTTGAGCAGTGGAAGGATAACGAGTCGGTGCCTTTCAAGTCCTATAACGCTTGATGGGCTGCTTCAATTAAACCACCATTTTTTTTAGTGATATCAAGTCCTGTAACGTCAATAATTATTAATAATTATGTTAGATTCTATATTTTTTAAGAGAATATATTTATTTGGAACTTTATATTCAGTATAATATAGTTTACGATCATTTCATATTAATTGATCTCACGCCTGAACGAAGAGCGGGTTGGGTTAAATTTGAACGGACTATAATGGGAGACCAAACCCAACCCAAATTTGCTTTGGTCAAAATGGGTTGAATAACGGGTTCTAAAGCGGGTCAAGACCCAGCCCAATCCAATTGTTACTAAGTTTTGCTTATTTTATTTGTCCTTTTTCAATATTTTAACTTAATTAAATTATATTTTTCTTTATTATGGCTATATAAAAGATATCAAATTAAAAAATATTTTTAAAATATTTTAATAAGATCTCTTTCGAGCCAATTTGGATTGCATATTAATCCAATTTTAAATGCGTTGAATTGAGTTGGGTTGAGATAAATTGGGCCAAAAAATGGGCGGGTTAAACGGTTTGGGCTTAATTTTGCCACCCCAATTTTCCCCTACTTCATAGAAAATTTGATATCCAATTTAAATGGAAAATTCATAATGAGTCTTATCCATGCATAATTAATTCCTCAGTCTTGATTTGGTGGATAGAATTTGTCGATAATATACAAACTTAGAAACCAAAGAAAAGTTTGAGTAATTAATTATGTTTGACTGGATTTAATTTCATCATTATTAAATAAGATAATTTTTAATTAAAGATCCAATAAAGTATTTTATTTTTTCCTATATTTTATTCACTCCTATTTAAGTCCCACATCGAAGATTCAAAGCAAACATTGGTACTATATAAGTATTTGGTAAATATTATGTAATCGCCGAGCTCAGTAACTTGGGCTTGTAACCCAAGTGGGGGCATTAGTGTGGTGGAATGTTGGGCTGTCCCAGATGGTTGGGTTTGGTGGGCTATATGTCTGGCCTGCCCTGTCCAAGCACAGAGTTGGGCCTTGTGGTTCATTCGAAGGAATGGGCTGCTGGGCTCCTAAAGTGGGGTGGACTGCGTGAGGCTGGTTTCACAGAGCAACGAATAGCTCCCGCTCTGTGCAGTGGAAGGATAACGGGTTGGTGCTTGCCAAGTTCAGTAACGCTTGATGGGCTGCTCCAATTAAACCACCATTTTTTTGCATCGACAACCCAATAAGCTATGTTTTCTACACTCATGAACTCAAAATCCTAACTCCGTCTTTGCATTGGAGTAACTCGGGCAAAAGTTGACCACTATAGCAACTTAGACCATGAAGCCAAGAATGGGAACATGGAAATCAATAATCTTAACTTTGTATTTGTGCTTAAAAAGTCCACTTGATATGTATATATATATAGAGAGAGAGATTTTATCGAGAATCCAATAAGCTATATTTTCTACCTTCGGAACTCATGAATTCAAAATCCTAACTCCATTTCTGCATTGAAGTAACTCGATCTCGATCGGGCAATAAAAATGTTGCCCATTATAGCAACTTGGTCCATGAACCCAAGAATGGAAACATGGAAATCAATAATCTTAACAAAAGGGGTGTATCGGTTTTCAAAAGATTCGACTATCTACAGCGTAGAATATGCCATTTGTCTAGGCGCGTCTAATATTTTTGAGGGTCTACTTAATGAGAATATCCTCTCTAAGGTACGAGTAAAGCTGCATACAATCTACTATTCCCAGACCTCCCTTATGGGATAACATTACACTAGGCATATTGTTGTTTCATGATGGAAAATCTGGAATGTTGACGACTTCTTTTTTTAAAAAAAAATTGTAGATGGCTTCTTCTAATATTGTATGAAACATTTTAGCTTTCAATTAACTATTAATCTTCAACTCAAAGAACACAACCTATCATTTCAAGAAAACATCATACTAATTCACTCATAACAAAGTCAAGCTTATGTATCTAAAAACCAAAAGCAAACTGGTTCAGTGTCAGCATAATCCAAAAGCATCACTTTACACTAAAATCATATTTCATGAAGAAATCAAAAACAAAATAACAACTTCCTTCACACTTTAGCTAATCTTTTCAACCAGAAAAAATTCTTCTTATCACAGTTCATCTATTTCAAAGGGATTCAGGTCAAAATACAGATTCCACAAAAACCCATCTTCCTTCACAGAAGATTCCCATGCAAAAAAAAATCCAATTTTTAAGCATAAAGCCCAAGATTCAAATACCCAAAAATGTCATAACCCCATATCCATGCCAAGAAAAATCCAGATTTTAAGCAGAAACCCCAAAATTCAAGTACCCAAGAATGTCAAAACCCATGTCCATGCCAAAAAAATCCAATCTTTTAAGCTTAAAACAAAAAATTCAATATCCATGCCCCCCAAAATCCAATCTTTAAGCAGAAAACCCAATATTCAAGTACCCAAAAATGCCAAAAGCAAACAAACTTTACAGGAATACAAAAGTTTATAAGTTAAGAATAAAAGGGAGAAGCAGAAAAGTTAGTACCTTAAAAATCCAAATACTCCTCCAAAACTTGAGCTCCTTGCTCCAAGCCACTTCAAAATCCCCAAGATCACTGAAATTTGAGTCCCTCTTGCTAGAAGAGCTGAAGATGAGTAGAGTGTGAATTTGGAGGGTTTTTTAGGTAAAGAAAAGACGAGGTGGGGTTTAAGGGTACTATTAAAATAGGCACCCATCAAATTCCAATATAATTTGATAGCTTCTAGATAGAAGCATTCTCATGGACTGGAAGAGAGAAAAAACAGATAGAGAAGAGGAAGAAGCAGTAGTTTTGTATATGCAGAATTAGTCAAGAAATGAGGATACAAGTTGCTTTTATAGGAGTTAATTACATTAGTGTAACTAACTCCTTAATGACCCTTAACTAACTCTAACTACTTCTTAACAACTATAACAACCTCACTAACAAACTAATCCTACTTAACTAACTTGGACACTAACCTCCACTCAATACTCCCCCTCAAGCTGATGGCTTGAAAAGGTTCTTAAGTCCAAGTTTGTCTAGTAGGTACTCATGTGTTGATCTTCCCAAGCCTTTAGTTAAAATATCAGCCAGTTGCTCCTTGGTTGAGACATGGTTAGTTCTGATCAGTTTTTGGTTGATCTTTTCTCTTACAAAATGACAATCAATGTCAATGTGTTTTGTCCTCTCATGAAAGATTGGATTTGCTGCAATCTGAATAGCAGCCTTGCTATCACACATAAGCTCAACTGGTTGCTGAATCTGTATCCCCAACTCTTTGAACAGACCTGTAAGCCAAATGATCTCTGCAGTACATGATGCCATGCTTCTAAATTCTGCTTCAGCTGAACTCCTTGATATAGTGTCTTGTTTTTTTGACTTCCAAGACACTAGTGCTCCACCAAACTTAACCACATAGCCAGTCACTGATCTTCTTGTTTCTAGGCAAGCTCCCCAATCAGAATCACAGTAGGCTTGTAGTGAACAGGTGCTATCTGCAGGCATGAACACTCCCAGCCCTGGTGTTCCTTTTATATACCTCACTACCCTTAATGCTGCATCCATATGAGACTGCTTAGGTTTGTGCATATATTGGCTCAACATCTGTACAACAAAAGAGATGTCTGGTCTTGTCATAGTCAAGTATAGTAGTCTTCCTATCAATCTCTGATAGCTTGAGATATCTTTAATCAGCTCATCTTCACTATCATCATTCTTCAAACAGTGTTCATCATACTCACTTGAAGTTAACTTCTGACTTACATCAATAGGAGTTGTGGCAGGTTTTGCACCACTCAGTCCAGCTTCAGAAATTAGTTCTAAAGCATATTTCCTTTGACACATTAAGATTCCATCTTGTGATCTAGCTACTTCAATTCCCAAGAAGAACTTTAGTTCACCTAGATCTTTCATCTTAAACTGTTGTTGTAGATCCTTTCTAGTCTGATTTATGAGTGCTAAGTTGCTTCCAGTTACCAACAAGTCATCAACATACACCAAAACAATCACAATTTCCTGATTAACTGACCTGGTAAAGAGTGAATAATCATAATGGCTTTGAACAAATCCCATCTGTAGTAGAGCATCTGTCAGTTTTCTGTTCCATTGCCTAGGAGCTTGTTTTAAACCATAAAGTGACTTATTCAGTTTGCAGACCTTGTGATTCTCCCCCTGTCTAGCAAACCCCTCAGGTATGGTCATGTAGACTTCTTCAATTAGATCACCATTAAGAAATGCATTGTGTACATCCATCTGAAAAATAAACCAGTGACAAGAAGCAGCAACAGCTATTAAAGCCCTTACAGTGACCATCTTGGCCACTGGAGAAAATGTTTCAGAGTAGTCTAAGCCAGCATTTTGGCTATAGCCTTTGGCCACAAGTCTGGCTTTATACCTTTCAACCTCACCTGATGATTTATACTTGATTTTGTACACCCATCTACATCCAATTGGTGATTTACCAGCTGGAAGATCAACTAAAGACCAAGTGTTGTTATCTTCTAGAGCAGTAATCTCAGCCTGCATTGCTTGAACCCACAGTGGATCCTGAGAAGCTTGGTGAAAGGAGGTTGGTTCTGATTTTGAAGAGTATGCAATTAAGGCATGTTGATATGATGGTTTGAAGTTTGAATAAGTAAGATAGGCAGATAATGGATAAGAACAGGTGTTTATAGTAGGAGTGATAAAGTCAGCCATCCATATAGGAGGATGTTTTATCCTAGCTGATCTCCTAGGACCTATAGAGGTAACAGGAATAGATGATGAAGGGCTTATTGATGATGATTGATCTGTAGGAGAAATCACATGTGAAGGAGATGTATTAGAAGGAATAGAGGAAATAGGAAAAGAAAGAGTAGTGGATTCTGGTGCAGTAAGATCAAGAACTGGGAAGATGGGGGTTCCAACAGACTTGGCATGAAGGAAAGGAAATACAGATTCCATGAAAACCACATGTCTATTAACAAAGAAGGCTTGTGAGTGAAGATCATACAAAATATACCCTTTTTGAGATGAAGAGTAGCCCATAAAGACACTGGGAACTGCTTTTGGTGAGAATTTATCTGAAGATTTGGTATTTGAAGCATAGGCTAAGCTTCCAAATACTTTGAGATGATGAAGTGAGGGTGAATGATGGAATAACATTTCATAAGGTGTCAAGAACTTAAGAACTCTAGAAGGTGTTCTGTTGATGAGATAAACAGCTGTACTGACACACTCTCCCCAAAATTTTAGAGGAATGCCAGCTTGGAATCTAAGTGCTCTGGCCACTTGTAGAATGGTTCTGTGCTTCCTTTCTACAACACCATTTTGCTGAGGGGTATATACACAAGTAGTTTGATGAGTGATACCAAGAGAAGACACAAGAGATCTGAAGTTAGAGCTTAAGAATTCACCACCATTATCTGTTCTCAGAATTTTAACAGTAGTGGAAAAGAAATTCTTTATTCTTGTAAGGAAAGATTTTAGAGCTACAAGTGCATCAGACTTTGATGTAAGAAGGAACAGCCAAGTAAATCTAGTGTAATCATCAACAACAGTGAGAAAAAATCTTCTATTATTGTAAGTGGGAATCCTATAAGGTCCCCATACATCACAATGAAGTAATTCAAAAGGAGACTTAGTGCTAGAATTGCTTATAGGAAAAGGTAGTTTGGTATGCTTTGCAAGAGGACAGACAGTACAATTGTGGTCTTCAGAATTGAGTTGTTGAAGAGAGGTATGTCTTTTAATGACAGCTAGAGGAGCATGTCCCAGCCTCCTATGCCACAAGGTAGTTGAATTGGAATGCTCAGGATACTCAGATTTGTTCACACTGTAACAAGAAGGATGAGTAGAAGAAGAGATGTTCCCTTTGAGAATGTATAGCCCTTGTTCCTCCCTACCAATCCCCTTCACCAAGCCAGTGCAGAGATCCTGGAATATGCAGAAACCAGGAAAGAAATTCACTGAACACTGCAATTCCTTGGTTAGTTTAGATACAGATAAGAGATTACATTTAAACTCAGGAAGATACAACACATTAGACACTAATTGATCTTTCAATATATTTGTTTTTCCAGTATGAGTAACTTGAGTCTCATCACCTGTGGGCAAGTGAACACAGTTGTTTCCTGATTTCTGAACTTTCTTATAGTCATGTAACAGCTCAACCTTAGATGTCATGTGATTTGTAGCTCCTGAGTCTATTATCCATTTTGGATGATTTGAATTAACATCTAGATGAGTTAAAATACCTGCATTGGCTGTAGGAGTAGGATCACTTTCTTCATTTCCTTTATTCAGTAGGTGAATAATTTGTTGATACTGCTCTTGAGTGAAATAAGGGACTGATGGTTCCTGCTGAGATATATTTGACCTGTCTCCACTATCTTCTGCCAAGTTTGCATATTGAATTCCACCTTTTCTCTTGTTTCTGGCCCAATCTTGTGGATAACCAATGATTTTGTAGCAATTCTCTTTTGTATGCCCATTGTATCCACAATGCTCACATACAACAGGTGTCCTCTTCTGTGGTTTATAGTTGCTGTTGGTAGATTTATGACTGTAACTTCCTTGGATGTTTGAACCATTTCCAAACTGACTATTACCTTGTGATCCACTAGTGGTAGTCCCTCTATTTTTATAACCAGAATTACCTCCTCCTTTCTGACTGAAGAAGGCAACACTGTCTACAGATTCACTTATCACAGACACACCATTAGCTATAGACCTTTGGCTTTCATAGTCTATCACCATTGAGTATGCCTTGTTTAAGGTAGGACTGGGTGATATCATCAAAATCTGACTTCTACATTGCACATATGTTTCATTTAAACCCATCAGAAACTGCAGCAAACGTTGATAACCATGATGTTGAGCATAGCTTTGGGATTCAGGACAATTGCACCCAGGGCAAGGCATTAGAGCATCAAACTCATCCCACAGGTTTCTTAGTTTAGAAAAGTACTCAGAAACTGACAAGGTGCCCTGTGTTAGGGTAGCAATTTCTCTATGTAAACAGAAAATCCTTGATCCATTCACAGTATCGAATCTCTCCTTTAAATCTAACCAAACCTTGTGAGCATTTGAGGCATAGATTATGCTACTCAACAACTCTTTCCTCACAGAATTCATGATCCAGGAGAGAACTACAGCATTTACTCTCTCCCACTGATCATGCAAAGACATATCAAACATATCCTTAGTGTACCTACCATCCACAAATCCTAATTTGCTCTTGCCTAAGAGACCTATAGTCATAGAACGACTCCAAATTGCATAGTTTTCAGATCCGACTAACTGAATTGATATGAGAGAGCTACCTGGTGTATCTGTAGGGTATAGGTAGAGAGGATGGTTGTGATCAATCTCAATTCGACTTGAATTTCTCGATGTTGACGGAATTGTGTTTGCATGCATCTCCTCGGCACTCGACATATTCTTCTGATTTCGATCTGCACTAACTCTTCTAATTTCACTTGTCACAGTTAGAATTTCTACTGAATTGAGCTTCTTAAAGCTCAATTTCCTCAGATTCGAGCTTCTCCAAGCTCAACCTTCTTAGATTCGAGCTTCTCCAAGCTCAGTCTTCTTCACCCAACTTGAATTTCTCAAATTTCCAGCTCCGATTCAAGCTTCTCAAAGCTCAATTCTCAGATTTCCAGCTTTGAGACACCTTCGACTTCTCCAATTTCAACTTCCAGTCCCTTCGAATCGCACTTAGAGCCTCGCTCTGATACCATGATAGCTTCTAGATAGAAGCATTCTCATGGACTGGAAGAGAGAAAAAACAGATAGAGAAGAGGAAGAAGCAGTAGTTTTGTATATGCAGAATTAGTCAAGAAATGAGGATACAAGTTGCTTTTATAGGAGTTAATTACATTAGTGTAACTAACTCCTTAATGACCCTTAACTAACTCTAACTACTTCTTAACAACTATAACAACCTCACTAACAAACTAATCCTACTTAACTAACTTGGACACTAACCTCCACTCAATATAATTTACTCCATTTCTAGAGGTTTTAATCCAAAATATTTGATTAAGAATAAAAGCTTTAATAATTTAAAAAAAAGCTCAAATATTTCATCCAACTTTGAGAAAAAAGTTATTTATGCCATCAAATTCAAAATTTCATAATACTAGGTGAAAAAAATATTCCAAAGAAAAAGAGAGAAAATTTAAGAGTTTCTGGTGTTCTTCATGTGTTTTTGACATTTTTAAAGAAGAATGACCAAAAAGCCTACATTTGATCCAAAACTCTAATTTAAAAGTGTTTAAAGTTGTTTAAGTGATTTTGTAAAATCGAAGTTAAAAAAATAATGACATAAATGAGTCTTTTGTCAAACAGCAATAGCATAGATGAGCCAACTTTTGACGGATGATACAAATAAGTCTTTTCTCAAAATTTGATGACATATTTGAGTTTTTTCGCTTAATAAAGAATATCTCATTACTAATAAACGAATCTCAATTCTCCTATCCGTCTAGTCTACATAACTTATGTTAATGCCTTTAAATGATGTTCATGGTTAAAAAAAGGTCATTCTATAATGAAATATTGAACTAAACCAACTAAAATGATCATCATAGTTACTTTGTGTAATATACTTTCTTGGTGTTTAATTTATATGATATTATTTGATACACTATTTTTACTTTTATCTCACTTTTTGCATATCAAGAGAAAAACATAATTATTATTTTTCATGTTTTATTATCAACATTAATTAATTACTTCTCAAATATTTTTTAGGTCTAAAAATTATAAATTAACCAATATGGATATTGTGGATACATTAACTAATATGGATCGAGTACTTGTCATTTTTCTATTTTATCTTTATAGTTACTCCTTTTTGAAAGTGTAAACAAGTTTGTAAAGTTTCAATTTTTTTTAAGGAATAAATTAATAAAATTATTCTTCTTATTTATAATTTCTTTTAAAAGGTATATAAAAAGAAAAGTAAATTACTAATATAAGACAATATCATTAAATAGTTTTCAAATTTAAAATGCATTGCTCATCCCAAGTTTGACTGTCCTCTATTTGTGTCTAAGTTAATAATATGCAAATTTTAATTAAGAATAATTTAGTCAAAATAACTAAAAAAGAATAGGAGTTAGTAAAATTTTTAGTTATAAATAGCATGATTTACTTTAATATGTATCATCCAAATACAAAAGTCTAGGAAATACATATATCCAATATACATTATAACAAATTATGAATTTCACAAAGGTTATAAAAGTGGAACTTCTCCTTATTATGATTTTTGTAGCAAATTGTAATGCTTCTGAAAAGTTTGATTCTTCTGAAAAGCTCCGTTTAAGTTGTATAGTATCATGTGGACTTTCATGTCGGTTCAACCCTATTTGCCTAGTAGGCTGCTCCAAGAAGTGTCTAAATTCTATTGCTTTTAATAAGTCATTCAATTGTAAACTTGACTGTTCAATTCAACATTGCTCCAAATTTAAAGATGGTATACTTCTTTTCATAACTTCTTTTATTTAAATGAATCATATTCTTATATGACTAATTATATTTTTTTCTTTGTACGAAGTCAAACTTATTACTGTTTAACAATTTTTTATCAGATGATGAGCAAATGGGCAACTGCTGGAAGGAGTGTTCAACAAAAATTTGTGCTAGTTAGAGAGGTGTATAATAATATTCCGCTACTTGTTTAGTAAATGAAATCAAGACTTACGTTGTTAAAGAAGTAGTAAGCTATTTTTAGTTCTCCGTATTTTTATTTGGAACCTCATTTTAATTACCATCTCATTGTAATAAAGAGAAATTATAGTATTTGTTTGGTCATGAGAATTATCTTTCTTCTTCTTCTTTTGGACCATTTTCTATTTTATTTGACAATTAATATTTGGTAAATAAAATGACAATAATTTCTTTCTCTAGCTATTACAATTACATAATTACCATAAATACAATATACCATAAGTTACTCTATTTTTTTGTTTTTGTTTTTTTAAAAAAATAATTCAATAAGTGTTCACTTTCTTAATTGGAAAGATTTTTCTTTCCCACTTTGCCATTAGTTACTTTAGTCCAATTTTCTAAAAAATAAATTCAATGTTTGATATGTATTGATCATTCCAAGTTTGACTATCATCTGCTCATACAATTCTGAAATATGTTATTTCATAATTTTGTCCTAATCAAACATGATATAAACTCATCCTATTATTAATTTCAAAATTAATTATTTCTCATCCCTCAAATCAAACAAGTATTAAGCGAACATATATTTCGAACCAAAGAAAATAAAAAATTCTTAATGACCACGTAACCCTAAAAAGCATATATCACAAAATCCAATCAAATCTAACTTGCATTTACATTACTAGTCAAATTGTACCGTATTTACTTTTGCACTATCCATATTTCATTTGTAGTAAAAAAAAAAATCAACTCTTTTCTTTTTTCTCTTTTTACCACAAGTCTAACCATTTAAAAGAAAGTACACAAAGTTTAATACAATATAAACATTTGAACAAGGAGATGTCAAATTTGGAGAGAGAGTTGTACATTACAACTCATCTTAGAATAAAAGTCTCATATCAACAAAAAATAAGAGAGATGTTGTGTGTATATGAATAAGTAGATCTTACCTATTATTTACGCATTTTAAAGTCATGTAAGTCTAAGCGCAAAACAAATAATATTACTAACGGGCTGGACCATTACACTAATCGAGTTAAAAATTAGAAGGAAAAAAAGATATGTCAGTAAGCCTCATTTTTAGACCATTTAACATAAAGTTTTCCAACGGCATTGTCTGACATACTATTAATTTACTTGAAAGTGAGTGTACGAATGTTGAACATCTAGAAAAATGTATACAAATGTCTAAATTGGTGTCCTATGAATGTTGAAATTAAGATTAAAGGAATTTAATTGTTGATTTTACACTCACACTTTCACTTGTTTTTTCACCTATAAATACCCATCTAAGAATATTTCATCAACACACAGCTCACAACATTCTCACACATACACATTTTATATATCCTTTTTTGGTTCAATAACAGTATGGGTGTCTTTTCCTACACACATGATGTCTCAAGCACAGTGTCTCCTACTAGGTTGTTCAAAGCTTTGGTTGTTGATTCTGACAATCTTATCCCTAAGTTGATGCCACAAGTTAAGAGCATTGAGGTTGAGGGAGATGGAAGCATCAAGAAGATGAACTTTGTTGAAGGTAATACAATAATTTGTTTTACTACATTTATCATCTTTAACTACCCAACTATTACAAATGATCGATCTAATTGTGTAAAAAACATCTAAAATATTTCGACTATAAGAGTTTCGTACCTGAAATATCAGACGTGTGAGTTTTTGGGAGTGGGTTTTGGGGAAGCGGATGTACCTTCATCTTTGTGGGATAAAGAGGCTATTTTCAATAGATCATCGGCTCCTTAAATTCATTTTTTGGCCAAATGGTTTGTTTCGTAATAAAAAAATTATAATAATTTGTAAATGGCAGGTTCACCAATCAAGTACTTGAAGCACAAGATCCATGTTGTTGATGACAAGAACTTGGTGACCAAGTATTCAATGATTGAAGGAGATGTTCTTGGAGACAAACTTGAATCCATTTCTTATGATCTCAAATTTGAAGCTGGTGAAAATGGAGGATGTGTTTGCAAGTCCATAACTGAGTACCACACAAAAGGTGATTATGTGTTGAAGGATGAAGAACACAATGAAGGCAAAAACCAAGGCATGGAACTCTTCAAGATTGTCGAAGCATACCTCCTCGCCAATCCTTCCGTCTACGCTTAAATGATGAAATTAAAAAGAGTTGAGTCCACACGTGAAATATAACGTGGCGAGACATTATATAATAATTAAATAAATGCAAGTATGCTCAGATGATGATTCCAAAGGTTTTGAATTTCTATTGTTGTAGTTTTTCTTTTGGCTGTTGAGTGTGTGTTCTTTGTCCAAGTTTATCATGGAAAGAACTCTTAATAATAACAAAAAGCATTCCTTTTTAAGACTCAAATGAAACATTTTTCCCACATCGCTATACAACAGAAATTTTTAGTACTTTTTGAAACAATTGGAGTGAGTGCTGTTCGCCGAGCTCAGTAATGTGGGCTTGTAACCCAAATGGGGGCATTAATGTGGTGGGATGTTGGGCTGTCCCAGATGGTTGGGCTTGGTAGGCTAAATTCTGGCTTGCCCTGTCCAAGCTCAAAGTTGGATCACGTGGCCCAATTGAAGAAATGGGCCACTTGATTCCTAAAGTGGGGTGGAACGCGTGAGGCTGGTTTCACAGAGCAACGAATAACTCCCGCTTTGAGCAGTGGAAGGATAACGAGCTGGTGCGTTTCAAGTCCTATAACGCCTGATGGGTTGCTCCAATTAAACCACCATATTTTTTGAAAAATTCTTATTAGAGTTGTGGTGGACTAGCATGGCTTGAGCGTATAATCATCGGTGATTTATATAGCTGACCTCAATTCATTTGGCTGCGGTCCCTCTCGCGAAAACACCTAATCACTACAATCCAAAAATCGAATCAAACCGATTAAATAAATCGATTTTACTTTGGTTTTGATTTGATTTGATTTTAGTTTTTTAAAAACCAATAGTATTTGGTTTAGGTTTGTTCGAAAAATCGAAGAAATAACCAAACCGAACTAACAAATTATATTTATATATTTCATAATTATAAACACATAATACATTATTTATAAAAATAATTTTTATTTTTTAATCTACTTATGAAAACATAAATGCTCAAAACGAGAACATTTATGTTACTAATTTTATGCATATGAATGTCTATGACAATTCATGGTGGAATTAGAAATGTCACTAACTCTTTCTTCTAGGCCAAAATGATGAATTTTGAAACTTTTTTCACAGTGAATTTAATAATTAAATGTTCTATTATATCAGTTGTTCTAACTATTTTCCGTTTTAAATGAATTATTGTCACTTTTTCTCCATTTAAATATATTATTACTTTTATTTTTGTGTATGATTAATAACTGAATAACCGAACCAAACCAAAACCGATAACAACCAAACCTATAAATGTATATTATAATTGAGTTAGTTTTGAGAATTTAACGAACGAATTAAGTTGGATTTTAACCAATAACCAACCCAAACCGACCCCTGAACACTCTCGTAGTAATAGTTTCTCTCTGTTGAGAGTAAGCTCTTGAGTCCAAATGAGCTAACTGTGTTTTTGGTTGATGAAAATCTTCTGTGACCAACAACAAGCAAAATATCAAGATTCAAGACTCGACAAGCATAACATCAAGGATCTGTCAAAGCAAGAATTTCAGTTGATAAGTAGCCATGACGCCGTGAAAGTTCAGCTACTCATGTAGCTCAGATGGATTAAACATAACTTTTCACAGGGGAAAAAGAGATCACTGGATGATGACATTGTTATAGCTACACATTGGTATAGTCACACAGAACATAAGTAGCAGATATCATGAGTCTGATAATGCAGAACTTTCTGCACAGAGGGTGAGTCTTTTCATAGAAAGAACCACCGCGATAAGGTTGCTCTTTGAGGAGTTTCAAGTTCAGTTATAACTTTGGTCAAGTAGAGTAGCATCACTCAGAAACTTGTAGAATTAGTATGTATATGCAGGCTAGAATGAGTTGATTACTTAGCCAAAACGGACCTGGACCTGCTAACTGTTTTGCTTTTGAACGAACAAAATGTAGATCTCCGTCCTAAATGTGCGTTCTTCGACTTGGATCACCTTTCACTAGCCTAGCTCTTGCTTGAGGATCAAGTTTCCCATCATCTGTCACTTTTGTGCCCTTATTTACACTTGTATGATGTGAATCTTGAATTGATTTTGGAAAAGTTTTGCACTTGATATGATGTCTGTTTTGACATGAATTGTGATTCTTCAATCCTGAAAGTACTTCTGCTTTCGTCTTGCTCCTTGTGCTTATCATTTGATCATTATCTGTAAACAAAATTCCAATTCTTTCAGCAACAAATACACCATGTATAGTGTGTTTTATCTTTGTAAACCGCACAACAGTTCTAAATTTACAAGAGACGTATTCGAAGATCTCATTTACCACAAATTCATGGTTATTCTACAGCCAGTTGGCGTACTTAAAGAGCTCAATCAAATACATCAAACATCCCATAATGTCTCACTGACAAGTGACAATCAGTACCTAAATGTGGATTATGCGCATGAAGCTTATTTATTTGAACAGCAGAAGTATATATCCCATGCACCGGCAATCTACGTGAGTGTATGATTTGGCATGTTAGTGCAGAATCACCAGGACTTCCTACCACTTAATTACTTAACAATTACTTGATAATGTCAACAATAAGCATGAAACATGTAAATGATATGCCATTAATTCATTGTTCCTCGAGTGCATTTTCAGGCATCTTCCATCACACTTTGTCATGAAAAAATATGGTTTTGCTAAAGAATTCAGTATCCAGAAGTCCAAGTTTGTGTTACCTCATGAAGGAATTAATTCTACAATGCAAAGTTCATTATGGATTACCAGGGCTAGATAAGACTGCACGTGGTCGAGGGACTGAAGTGGCCCTTTCTTTTGTTTTGCTTCCACCAAAAATGATGCTTTGATTATTCTTGGTTCTCCCTGCCAATCGACCGAGTGAACGACAATCCACTTGCAACGTGAGTAGTAACAAAAAGTAGTTAAAGAAGTATGTAACCTCTCGATGATGGAAGCCCATGTCTGTCGGGGCTTAAAATACATGCCCGGGGGATCCTCACAACTGATGTAGGAGACTCATCTTTATACACCATCAGAAAGAAGCAAAGTAGAAACAAAAGCAAGAAATCAGTCAGACACTATCGAAGCTGAGAACAAATAAAATGATGGATATCGAAGGGCAATGATGCATTAATGGAATCAGTTAAATAGAATCAGTTAAATACTACAATAGTACGGTTGAAGTTATTGCTGGATGTTAATATGCAAGCTCCCATTTTTTGCTTAATCCAACCATTTAAACTCTGTGTCATGGTTTTGGAAATGGCATACTGTGAATAAAACCAATAAATCGAAGCCTTCAAGTATTAACAGGGATTTGGAGACATCAAGAAAACAGTCTCATAGTTCGAGATAGAAGTGGATATGTATCTGTAAAGCTTACCTAGATCATCAACCATATATAGAAAGCTACACTATTGGCGATAAGCCTAAAACTTTTGAATAGAATCATCAAACACTAGAGAGTACTTGAAGGAATTTGAATCCAGACCGACACAGGGATTCTGCTAAAAATAGATGAGGTCCAGGAACAGTAACACAAAATGGAAATGCTCTAATTTAAGGATTGTTTACACGTAGCTTATCCTTGGGAAGTGAAAGAGAATATGATGTCGTGCACTATTCCTTTGGCTTGCATCAGTACATTACAATAAAATCCACATATAAAACGGGTCTTGTTTAAGGAAAGCAAGGAGGTAAGCAAAAGAAAAATATTACTAATATAACCAAGTGAACCACAATTAGTTACACAAAATTTGTAGAACAATCTATACATCATTTCAAGAAATAAAAAGTAATTCAAAACAATGCTGCTATGTTGAAATCCAATTGCCAGGAAAAATTTAAAGCAAAACTGATCCTTTACATTCATATCTACTTGAAAATCAAAGCCTGTTCATTTCAACTATACCTAAGCCCTAAAACTAGATGATGTTGATTATGTAAACTTCTACATCCATTTCACTTTCATCCCAATATTGGCAAATACTTTGTCTTTTAAGGCAAATTAAAATTTCTCTATCAATCGAGGTTCTCAAAACCTGGCATTTGTCCTATACTGACATACAAATCTAAATAGCAAAAAACTCTATTATCCAGAAGGCTTGCTATTGGACTAAAGCCATAGAAAGATATGATTATGATCAAGATCCTTCATCTAAAAATAGAATTTTGAAGTTCCCTTAATCTAGCATGATAAAAAGCAACCTCAAACTAGTCAATCACAAAAAAGACCCACAAAAAGAAAAAGCTAATTGCATGATGATAAAGAATTAGACAAAAGACTAAGTTATATTGGGAAGATTTCTAAAATGATCGCTCAACAAATGGTTATTATCTCGGAAAATCACCTTTCTTCTTTATTCCAATTTTCTTTGGCAAAGAACTTAACTTTATGAGATAACAACTATACTCAGTTATATCAGCACAATAAAAGGAGCATACAAGAATGAAAATGGGATTCCTCACAAACCAAAGTGTACCTGAAGAAGAGAAGTCAGTTATGGAAAGGGATTCAAAAGCCTTCAAGGATGGCAAAGACTGATAAGCATACTGATCATCTTCTTCTTTCTGTACCCTCACCTTAACCCTTGGATACACTTACAAATTCAAAAATCAAAAATCAAAAATCAAATACGAATTTCAGCAAATGAAGCACAATCAGAATCCAATAAACCAAAATTGTAACCTACTTGATTTTGACTTGTAGAAGCCTCTGAATTGAGCAAGTGAAACGAATACCAAGAGTCAACCAGCTATGTCTGTTCCAGAAAAGTGAAAACCCATATCAGCAAATAATATCAAAACAGCAAAATCAGGATCATATTAAAAAAAAATCAAGAAATCATAAAAACCCCTAACCCAAACCCAAAAACACCCACCTGAGTTTTGACTTGTATATGCTTCAGAACTTGACAAAGAACTCAAAACTCTCCTGTTCCAGCTATTTGGCTTTAGATATCTCTATAAAGGTCAAATCTTGGTAATGAAAGTGACAAAAAGGAGTGGGCTGACATGAGAAGCATGTGGTGAAAACCTGTGAATATTCAACGAACCACTATGAATGATTCTGGAAAATGGAAACAAATCTTTAAAAAAAAAAAAGAAGGCAAAAATCAAGTTTGGAGTTTCCTTTTTTTCCTTTTTTTTTTTAAAAGTTGATTAAGATTTTGTGTGGGTTGACTCCAAGAATTTTATATATCCAATAGCACAAATATAATTATGTAATTTATCATTAGATTATGGTTAACTCATTAAGAAAAAAATTAAAATTATTATGAACAAATAATTAAATAATTAAAAAAATTCAAACCATTACCAAAACTGTTAAATTAATAACACATTATCGAATAATTAATTTTGATTCGATTTTTAACGGCCCTACTTTATACTTGTTTTGTATGAGAGGTCAAAGGGGCTTATACAGAATGGGTCCTTTATGAAGCACTTTCGGCAAATTTGAGAGAATCTGATGCGTTTGACAAACATGTAGGGTACGTAATGGAAGAAAAGATCAAATGGTCAACTAATTGCTGCTTGCTTTCAAGTTTCAATTTCCTTTTTGTATCTATCTCTATTTTTTTGTTCGTGCCAAAAAGAGATGACAATCAAGTAGAAGGAAGTGAAGATAAAAATGATAAAGTATTAATAGAAAAAGTTTATATTAGAGTGAGATAGAGGCATTGTATTGGATATTGTAAATGGATGAAGATTGCAGAGGTTGATTAAGCTACGAAAAGAGCAATCAGATAAAAAGAAATTCTAGTGAAATTTTGAAGTAAAATACAAATAAAGCAGAGATGGAATGACTCATTGAGTTTTTCTATTTAGCCTCATAACTTTAGAGATGAGGGTCTTTCGAAAACAATCTCTCTATCTCTATGAGTTAGTGGTAAGGTCTGCATATATTTTATCTTCCCTAGACCCCATTTATGGGATTTCACTGGGTATGTTGTTGTTTAGCCTCGTAACTTTAGATGTCAGAAGAATGAAAATGGGTGCAAAACCGGGATAATATTTAAAACTTGTAACAACTATAAATGGATTAATATACTAAGTCATACTATGAAAGTTTGGAAGGGGATAGTCAAAAAGAGGATGAGGAAGGATGTGTCTTTTTTTGAAAACCGATTCAAATTCATATCAGGGTGATCAGATATAAAAATCATTTATCTTGTAAGGAAATTGTTGAAATAGTAAAGGAACGTGCAAAGAGATTTATACATGTTGTTCATTGACTTAGAAAATAGTTGGAGATGTTTAAAGTCTAAAGGCCTACTTAAAAACTTATATTAGAAAATTACAGTCAATGACATACATAATGGAGTCAAGACCGAGTTAGGACAAGGAGACGTGAATCATATGGCTTACATTAGGACAATTACAATTAGTAACATACATGACCGAGTCAAGACCGAGTTAGCACAATGAAAAATGACTAATAACACTCTCCCATCATATGATAGTGTTGCAATAGGGGTCATCCTTTGGTCCTTTCAAATTTATCTTCGCGATTGAAGAAGTACCACGACATATTCAAGTTCACTCCATAAATGAATACGCACATTGTTATGCAGATCTTTTTATACTACCTGACAATTTTTAAGAATTTTTTTAATCTTTTGCAATTTCTTAATTATGTGATCATCTTTTTTGAATTAATTCTTTATCTATCAACATTAGCTCAATAACAATTTTTTTATTTGACTAAAAATAATTATATTCTTATCAAGTTATTCGGATTCATCTAGCCCTCCAAAAAATACATTGTTATAACATATAATCATTGTATCTAGACTAATTCTTTTTTTAAAAAAAAAACAAAATTTTACTTCTTTATTTTGGCTATAAAATATTTGAACATGTGCTAAAATTTATTTACGTCGAATATTTATATCAAATTAATAAATAAATAATGCATGTTACATTCTTTAACCACAATTATTAGAATTTGACCATATTTTAAATGGAAAATTTAAATAAAGTAAAACTTGAAAAATTAAAAGTCACCACCATAAATAGGAAGCGCAGGAAATTAAAATGAAAGAGAGAAATTGACTCTTTACTTCCTGAATTAATAATTATTTACTGTTTTTAAAAATAAAATTTAATTTATCCTCAATAATTAATTTTATTAAATTGACCGTTACATTTTAATTTGTATTAACAAAATATTATCTACTATGATTAGAATGTCACGTAAAATAAGACTATAGAAATATAATATAGTATTGTGGTGAGAGATATTTAGATGGTAGGTAGTGTCTATCTCATCTAGGGTTCATGTCACTGTAGATCTCAGAATTCTTCAATCTCAGAAAAAGGTCAGTAGTTTCTATACTGAATTTGTCTTTGTGAAAACTCAACCGAAATTTTTGTTAAAGAACTTGACTGATCGATTAGCAGGAGTAGTATTGTATGTTTAACTTCTAATTTTTGAATTCAGTTTAGGTTTGGGTTAATTGAAGTAGCCTGCAAGAGCTGCCATAATAATGGTTTTTTACTTTACTTTAGAGCTCAAAGGCTTATCGAGTTTCTATTTACCTGCTGCGGGAAATTCGCCCTCAAGATTACATATGATGGCTGTAGTCTTTTGTTTTTCTGATTGGTTTGGGAGCTGGATTTGTGTATATTAATGGATATTTTAATTGGAACTTGCAACAGTTTTGGTGAATTTATGACTCTATTATTTGTTTTTTGAGGAAGAAACAGCATAGAAGTGTGATGAGTGATGTAAATTTGTTAATTATTTTTTGGGGTTTTTCTCATTTTTAGAGTGATGGCCATTTAATTTTCTCAGTATATTCATTTGGATGCTTGAAGTTGGAATTCGGGTTCCCTGATGCAAATGATTCGTGTGCGTACCAGAATGGCAGTTTCTGCTTGTGCGATGTTATATCGTTCCTCAATTTCAGGTCCTGTACGTTTAATGACGACAGACACACAAAGTGTTGCTGCTAAGCTGAACAGCTCTGGATTGTTGCGGAGTCAGGCTCTTATTGGAGGGAAATGGGTTGATGCATATGATGGGAAGACTATAAAGGTCCTCAATCCTGCAACGGGGGAGGTGATAACAGATGTGCCATGCATGGGTGGGAGGGAGACGAACGATGCAATTTCTTCTGCTTATGATGCATTTAGTTCATGGAGCAAAGTTACTGCTGCCGAAAGGAGCAGATATTTAAGGAAGTGGTATGATTTGATAATGGCCCACAAAGAAGAACTTGGACAACTTATGACACTAGAGCAAGGGAAACCTCTAAAAGAGGCCATTGGTGAAGTTAGTTATGGGGCTGGTTTTATTGAGTTCTCCGCTGAAGAGGGTAAACGTATATATGGTGACATCATTCCAGCGCCATTAGCAGATAGGCGATTGTTTGTTTTAAAGCAACCAGTTGGTGTTGTTGGTGCAATTACACCGTGGAATTTTCCTTTGGCTATGATTACCCGAAAGGTTGGCCCTGCTCTTGCTTGTGGTTGTACAGTGGTGATAAAACCTTCTGAACTCACACCCTTGACTGCTTTAGCAGCAGCAGAACTCTCCATTCAAGCTGGAATACCACCGGGGGTGGTGAATGTTGTTATGGGAAATGCACCTGATATTGGAGATGCACTGCTTGCAAGCCCACGAGTAAGAAAAATCACATTCACAGGTTCGACCAAGGTTGGGAAAAAATTGATGGAAGGTGCTGCTGCCACCGTTAAAAAGGTATCTCTTGAGCTAGGTGGTAATGCACCTTGCATCATCTTTGATGACGCAGATCTTGAAGTAGCTTTGAAAGGAGCTCTGGCGACAAAGTTCCGTAACACTGGACAAACATGTGTATGTGCGAACAGGATACTTGTGCAAGAAGGGATATATGATAAATTCGCAAATGCTTTTGCAAAAGCTGTCCAAAGCATGAAAGTTGGAAATGGTTTCAGTGAAGGTGTGGAGCAAGGCCCCCTAATTAATGAAGCAGCAGTACAGAAGGTTGAATCTTTTGTAGAAGAAGCTACTTCGAAGGGAGCCAAAGTCCTCGTTGGGGGGAAGAGACATAGCCTTGGCATGACTTTCTACGAGCCCACAGTCGTAACTGGAGTTAATAATGAGATGCTGTTGGCAAAGGAGGAAGTATTTGGGCCAGTTGCCCCTCTTTTGAAGTTCAAAACAGATGAAGAAGCAATCCAGATGGCTAACGACACTAATGCTGGTTTGGCTGCTTATATATTCTCAACAAATATTAAAAGAACTTGGCGTGTCACTGAAGCTCTTGAATATGGAATTGTCGGAGTTAATGAAGGACTAGTTTCAACTGAGGTAGCTCCATTTGGAGGCGTGAAACAATCAGGTCTTGGCCGTGAAGGTTCTAAATATGGGATGGATGAATATTTAGAGATGAAATATGTGTGCTTGGGAAATATGAGCTAAATCAGCAATGTAAATTTTCTCACTAATAAAGGACACAATGGTGCCAGTCTCAATTTGGGTTTAATCCAGTTTTCTTCTTGTCTTTATTATTTCCTTTTGGGTAAACACATTTTGAGTGTCTTGTTGCCTTGTTCTTTTCAATAGCTCTGCTCTTTCCTGTTGTCAATTCCTTCATGTTTTTTCTCTTCTTGGACAACTTTCATGTATTGACACACTGAAAGAAGATGAATGAAGATCACCTCGGGGTATGCACTAGCCCCCTGGACAGACACTCTAAAACCCGCCAACGCTCATGAAAACCCGGGTTGGTTGGTTGGTCCTCCATTCATCCGACCAGGGAGTTGTTCAACCACCCCTTAGCCTGGTGCTCAAATAAGGCAATTATTCTGTTCATCTTATAGCATAGCTGACTAACCAAATTTCATATACTCACACTTGCCCAATTTTCATGGCCAAGAGGCTACAAGACACAGTAGCATTGAGAGTTGAAAGGATTTTCTACCAAAAATAATCAAGTATTCATATATGCCCATTCTCTTGATATCTACATCTGACCATTTTCCTGATTGTTAATAAGCGTAAAAAATATACTTAAACTATTATTTTTTTTTTTGAATTTCATATTTAAACTATTGGGAGTGTGAGTTTCGCATCAAAACTAATAAGTGATAGTTTAAGTATGAAATTCACTCTCAATAGTTTACGTATGAAACTAAAAAAAATAAAATAATTTATGTGTGTTTTTTATACTTCTCTCTTATATATAATAATAACAAATTTAGTATAATTCTTTTTGAGAATATTATAAAGAGAAGAACGTAAAATATACCAAGGAAAATTGTACAAAATATCTTATCTTTATATATTTATCAAATTTATATATTTTCTATACGATAACAACATACGCAATAAAATTTTCTTAGTAAGGTTTTAAATAAAATTTTATTAGTAAGTTCTTAAGAGGTGTATATTTTTGGAGTATGCAATGATCCTTTAAAAAGACCGGAAACTTCCGTGGAGAGGGGTTTAGAGAGGGTTTTTGGGGAAAATGTTGAATTTAAGCAAACGGAATCTGCCATGGCAGCAGCTGAGGCGATTATCAACGGCGATTCGACAAACTGTAGAAGATGAAGGCGACTGGTTTTATTCATCGGAATGGTGGAACACAAGCTCCGGTGGTGGCGACACAGTTTTCCGATCAATTTCCGATAAGGGAAACGGTGTCGTTTCTGTTGTAGCTTTTCCTTCTTCCAGACCAGTTCAGTCTTTCTTTCTCTCCTTGATTCAATTGAGATGTTGTTTTTGTTATTGGATGTGATATTTCCTCTCAAAATGTTTCCTTTTTTTGTTGACAGGAAAACTGTTATTGGGGAAGAGCAGAGAATTGGCTTCAGAAGAGGTATGAAAAAATGTATCCAGGGCATGAACAAGAAGGGGATTTCAGGGTTCTTGGTTACCAATGGCGGAATCTTCACTTCAATGATGATACTCGTCAAAGCACAGTTAAAGTGATGGCTGCTTATAGGGATTCACATCCTGGTTCTATATTCTTGATGCAGCAGGCCGAGTGTCTCGCTGTTCCATGTATGTATCGCGTTGTTATTATCTGTCTTTCAGCTCTTATGCAATTGTATAATCATGTAAAGACTGTCAATTGGTAAAAGCAAAAGAATGAACATAAATAAAAGGGCATACTCGGGAAGAGTTGGACTCTAAGGGCAACTCAAGGGATTGGAAGAGTAAATAAGCATGAGTATTTTGCTGCTAAAAACTTTTTCCCTTGAGCAACTAAGATGGTAAAGAATGTGGGACACTTTTCTCATTTCAGACCCCTTTACATTAGGTACTGAGATGAGGGAGGGAGGAGGAAGGAGTAGGGGTTTGGGGTGGGGGGATCAACATGGTAAAGTATGTCTTATCTAGTACTAAAACCTACTTGTCATACTTCTCCAGTTCTCCTCAATGATAATCATTCTTTCACATTTTTAATGTTGCATCCTTTTCATATCATCTCCTTTACAGATGTGAAGAGCATGGTCTCTGCTGGCTTGGCTACAATAGCATCTTGCAAATTTGATATTGAAAGTTCAGTTTGTGGGAGAAAACCAATGAAAATTTTATGCATTGGACATGGTGGAGGAAGCATTCCGTTGTTTTTGGCGAGTAAAATCCAAGGTTTGGACTGAATGCTGTTTATCTTACCTCTTCTTCCTTGAAGTCTCTGAATTCGAGCAATCTTTTGGTGGTGTTGTGTCATTTTTCTTGTATTAAACACACCTTTTTGCTCCTTTTGACATAAAAATCTCATTTTTAAGGCAAGTATTGGGGCATATAAGCTGACATGGATATGATGCAGCTAATGTTGATACAGGATACTCAAGATTATGTGTTTCTTGTATCATAGTTGACTCAACTATAATACTGACTGAATTCTTCCAGATTATGTAGGAATTCTGACTCAAGATAGTGCCCTTTAACCTGACTCAAGATAATACTGACTCAAGATAGTGCCCTTTAACTGAATAGTGGTTAGGGTCTGTTGGTTTTGCTTGGATCACATGGATTGGGGGTAAATAATGAAGGATTGGTCTGTCATACAGAAAGTTCTTCCCAGTATATTTGTTTGGTTCACATGGATGGGGGTGAATGATGGACAAACTTTTGTTCCTAATAGTACAATCCTGTTATCTAAACATCACCAAGACCATAGTGGTCTCTAGACTTTTTAGAATATGCTTGTAAAATGAGCATCTTGGAAAGCTTGTATTATTACTGTAGAATAGATATAAATATCAGATTACCTAGAAGAGAAACTACGGTGTTCTCTGCTTTTAAATCCTGTTCTCATGTTTACATTGTATTTGTCAATTGTTATTGTAACTTTGCAAGCGCTTGTTCCTTAACTAGCTTCTGCTTGTTTTGAGTACTAATATTTGCCCAACTATCTATTTGGGAAATAACCCCTGCAATGTATCAGGTGCTGAAGTGCACATAGCTGAAATTGACCCTGTGGTAATCTCAGCCTCAGTCCAAGCAATGGGGTTCCCATCTTACTCCGTTATGACCCCATCTGGTAGCCGTGCACACTCAACTCCTGATCCTATCCAAGAAGTTCAATGGAAAGGCATCCATGAGAGGATTCAATTACACGAATCAGATGCAGAGAAGTTCCTCCTCGAGAAAAAAAATCTTTATGATCTTATTTTCATCGACGCATATGACGGGGAAGATATCTTTCCTCACTCCCTGTGGGATACACACTCACCATTCCTCACTGCTCTCGCAGACCAACTTCACCCCGATCATGGAACTGTTGTCGTAAACCTTCACTCCGATGTAGACTTCAGGGATGCTGATTTCAGTCCACCTGGTTCTCACCTTTTGCCAATGGGAAAGTATATTTCGAAAGTGTGCAGATCATATAAAGAAGTCCTCTTAGGGAGTAAGAGTTCCTATAATGGTCTGGCTTATGTAGTTTCTGTGCCTTGGGTATGTAATACATCTCTTGTTGTGAGCAGAGGTTTAGAGAAATCCAACAGGGATGTGGTTATGAGGACTATCATGTCTAGATCCATAGTTGTTGAGAATATTCTTGACTTGCCATTTTCTTGTATGCAATATTTGAAACGAGGTTTTACTTTGGTGAATTAATATGAATTAGAAGTGTTATTTGCCTTAGCTTCAAAGACGTTATATTAATCGAGGTGTGCCAGTGGCGGAGCTAGCATTTTTGTCAAGGGTGTTCATACTTTTAGAACATGGACGAATGATTTTTGTATCAAGGGTATTCAACAATCGATATATATCAAAATATCTATATTTAACCTATATATTCGAGAAAGTTTTTCAACAAAGGAGTATTCATCTGACCACCCTTGGATGAATGTAGCTTCGCCCTTGGTGTGCATAAGTTGATCTAAACATACATTGTCATTATTAAAAAATGGATGAAAATGGATCGAGTTTGTGACGTGAACTCGTACCTTACCTTGTACATCTGTTCGACAAATTAGCATTCTCCATGACCAAGTGCTAGTTATTCAAAAATTTTGCTTGTACAATTCTATTTATCCATTAATTACTTTCTCTTAAGTTATGCAACGGTCGCAAAAGACGTATTTAGTCACCATGCTTTAAGAAAAACAATATTTTAATATCTTGATTTCTGAATACTCAAGAGATCACGAGATATTAGAAATGAAAAATCATTCATTCAAATCGAAATCACAAACTTAATTTCTCTTTATTTATTTATTAGGAGATAACAAAGAGATAGTAAAGGAGGATGCAAATCAAAAGATAGAGAATTCAAAGTTAATATTTGATTGATAACATAAATCTTGATTACATTTGATTCATCAAGATTCTTTTCTAGTTTTTTTTTTTTTAAAAATCTTTTTAAAAACTAAACAACATAACAGTACATGTCTTTCCAACTAGGTGCATTTTCTTGTTGAACATTCATCCAAGCAGCTGCTCATTAACTCCTTATCTAATAAAAACAAAATTGTTAAAAAGTAAGTCATAAACTTGACTTATTGGAACAAACATAGATAGATGGTCAGGTGGGTGATAAAATTAGCACATGAAAATATGATCCGTTTAATTACGTTAAAGTTGTGCAGATCATCAATCCAACAACGACAACAACAATGTATTCAGTGGAATTTTATCAGTGGGATCTGGGGAGGGTAAAATGTACGCAGACCTTACCACTACCTCATAAAGATAGAAAGACTGTTTTCGAAAGGCCCTCGTCTCAATAATATCAAGTCCCAAGAGCAGAAGATACTAGATATGAAAAAAAAAAACTACTAAAGTGGAAAGACAATGATAATATATAATTACAATAAAAGTAACAAATATAAGCCGGACTGAGCAGATCATCAATCTGCATATTTATTATGAAGAAAAACCTCGAGGGAAGATTTGCGTACACCAAATATGTTGTTATCAAAAAACCTTGTCAATATAATTTTAAAAATACATTTTTTTTCTTAAATGTTATTTCCAATCATTAAACATATTTAATTAGGAACTTAAACAAAATATTAATAAATAAAAAAATCAATTAAAATTTTCTAAAAAATTTGATAGGTCAGACTATGACCTGTTGTTTAACTCATTTCAATTTAAATAACTTTCAACTATTTTGACCAACCTAAATTCAGTCCGGCCGATTCATCTGACACCCTTAGAAGGGAATTATTAAATAAAAAAAAATATGAAAAGAAGTATACCGTCTTTAAACTTGTAGCATTGTCCAATTAAACGACCAAGCTTACAATTCCATTCTTTAGAAGAACTAGAATGTTGACACACACTTTTTATACAAATTTCTGTACAAGTAGGATTGAAGAGACATGCAAGTTTACATTTCCATTCACAAGACAATTTTCCCTCATCACTAGCATTATTATTTGCTACAAAAATCATAATAATAAAAAGTTTCACTGTTAAAATCTTTGTGAAATTCATAATTTTTATCATATGTAGTTTTTTAGACTTTGGTAGTTGGGTGAGAAGACTTTTGGGTACTGCTATTTATAATGCTAGCTAGAGGTTTGACTATCTATCATTGACTATCTATCATATTATGCAAACTCTAATTTTTAGTACTATAATTTATTTTTCATGAAGGAGTCAAAAGGGGTTCATAAAATAAAAATATAAATAAAAATCAAGAAATTAAAATGTAACATTTGTTATATATATATAAAAATTATTTTAACGTCATATATATACACATTATAATATTTTATTAAAAGGAGTTTGGATTAACCTCCTTATTTTTCTTATTTTGATTTCTATGTAAAAATTATTTTATATTAAATATTTATCATTAATACAAAATGATAACAATTTGACCACTAATCTAAATGCTAGCTAGAGGTTTGACTATATCTCATATTATGCAAACTCTAATTTTTAATACTATAATTTATTTTTCATGAAGGGGTCAAAAGGGTTTCAACAATATAAAAATGTAAATAAAAATCAAGAAATTAAAATATAATATTTGTTATATATACATAAAAATTATTTTAACATCATATATACATTATAATGTTTTATCAAAAAGAGTTTAGATGAATCTCCTCATTTTTCTTATTTTGATTTCTATGTAACAATTATTTTATATTAAATATTTATCATTAATACAAAATGATAAGAATTTGACCACTAATGTAAATGCTAGTTAGAGGTTTGACTATCTATCATATCATGCAAACTCTAATTTTTAATACTATGATTTATTTTTCACGAAGGAGTCAGAAGGGGTTCAACAATATAAAAACATAAATAAAAATTAATAAATTAAAATGCAACATCTGTTATGTATACGTAAAAATTACTTTAATGTCATATATACATTATAATATTTTATCAAAAGGAGTTTGGATGAACCTCTTTATTTTTCTTATTTTGATTTCTATGTAACAATTATTTTATATTAAATATTTATCATTAATACAAAATGATAACAATTTGACCACTAATGTAAATGCTAGCTAGAGGTTTGACTATCTATCATATTATGCAAACTCTAATTTTAAATTTTTTATTAATTTTAATTTATTTTATAATTTTTGATGTTGATATTGTTACTTTGGTCACACATACAATTTGATGGGAAGAATTTTAGGGGATCCTATATTTTAGAGGCTAATCCACAACAAATTCTAATGGATAGTTTGATTTGAAATTGGAATATTCAGAATTATAATTTTAGAGGTAGAATCATGATTTCATGATTTGGATATTTTATTTAATTTTTTATGTGGGATAAATTATTTTAATTATAATCTTAATATGTTAAATGATCTGATGAACCTTTAAATTTGTATGAGCTTGTATTTTGGATCCTTCTACTTGATCATTTGTCAACTGAACTCTTAAACTCAATAAAACTCAATATTGTAAGCCATTCTGACCATCGACCAAAGCTATTGAGTTGACACAAATAAGCGATTTCATCCGTAGAAGGAGTGTGAACATCAACATAATATGTTGATGACAAAGGTTCAATAGTCTTGAAGAACGAAAAGTGATTGTTGGATGTCTTTGTGAAATTAGGTGAAATATGTTATGTAAAATTATGTACAAATATTAGAATATATTGAAGTATTTTTATGGTGATTTATTATTTTTGTCTTTTATGAAGAAATATTTTTAGTTGATAATTTAAAAGTAGTTATGAAATAATTATGACACTGCATTAATACATTTGATGTGCATATAACATGTTACTTATGTTAGGGAAAGTGAGTTACACACAAAAATAGTATTATACTTCATTAGCAAAATAAATCTTACATTTGATTTCATTAATCTTTTCTAGTTTACTTTTACTAATCAAGCTGCATAATAGTACATGCCTTTTCTAATAAATTGCAATCTTTTGTTGAACAATCATTCCAGCAGTTGATCATTTGCTCGTCATCTAAAAAAAATGTTAAATTGTCAAAAGTTTGACTTATTGAAACAAATGTAAATAAATATGGATAATAAAATATTAAATTTAGTCAAATTATCGATCCATAAATTTTGACCACTCAAATTCAAACTCATTTGAAAGTTGACTAATACTTCATTTGAAAGTTAGGTAATACTCCTTTTGGTCCAAACTAAATTATTTTTATGGTCTAAAATAAATAATCTTTACAAAGTGCAAAATGTATTTATAATTTTATTCAAAATTGCCCTTCTTTCTTTTTTTCCAATTATCTCTAGTTTGAAAAACTTAGAGAAAACACAAAATGATAATATTGCCAAATTACTCTTTGATTAATGATATTAATTTTTTTAAGGGGTGTGTCACACTCTAGAAGTTCATTTCTTTTAAAATGGAGAAAAAATATAATTTAAATTGACCAATAAAAAATTATTATTTTTTTATTATATTATATATAATCATAATAACGATTAAAAAATTACTAGGTACTTATTTCTCGACTCTCCTTTCTTTCTAGAGGAATTGAGTCGCTTATTTTGGTCTGACTTCATTACTGTACCCTGGTCTCACTCCAACAACGTATTATCCTAGACCTCTGTCTTGTTTAATAAGATTTAGTTGAGTTAAGTTATGACCTCTTTTTTAGACTATTTCAATTCAATTCATTTTACCTCAATAAACTTTTGGAGGGAATTAATAAATAGCTATATTAACTTATCATCTAATTATGATTTGGCCAAATTCAGCTTAATCGATCCGCCTAGACACCCCTCGACTTCACTTATCAAATGAAAAAAGGATATGAAAAGAAGTATACCGTCTTTTAACCTCCAACATTGTTGAATTGAACAAGCAAGTTTACAATTGAATGCCCTAGAAGAAGTAGAATCAGCACAATCCTTCAAGCATTGTGCTACGCAAACAGGATTGTAGTGACATGAAAGTCCACATTGTAATTCACACGGTATTTTTTCCTTATCAATAGCATTACAATTTGCTACAAAAATCATAACAAAGAGAAGTTTCATCGATAAAACCTTTGTGAGATTCATAATTTGTTATCTTATATGTTGAAAATATGTAGTTTTTTTTTTACACTTTTGTATCTGGATGACAGATTTTAAAGCAATGTACGTTATTTATAACCAAAGATTTAATTAAAATTAAAACAAGTTGCAATACAATCTGATGATGAGATTAGATTTTATAACCAAATAATATGGATGATAGAGCTATTTATAATCAAAGATTTTAGTTGAATTTAAGATAGTGCAATATAATATGATGATAAATATTAGACTATAGAAGTAAATGTGGTACAATCTACATACTCAATTTATTCAAAACATTTTGATGGTTATATTATGCCATTTTTAAATTTTATTTGTTGACTAGTGAAACTTTTATAAAATTATATTTATCTGAAAGTTTGTAATCATAAATATTTATTTATTAAAAAAAAAATGAAGGCGAAGACATGTGAAATATCAATGCGGTATTTTAGGATATTCTGATTTCTTGTTTATAAAAAAAAATAATAAAAAAATTCTAAATTGTATATATAAATAAAACTTTAACTTTATATCAGATATCTAAACGAGCCCTTAATATTACGAAATCAAATTTGACAAAAGAGTCTTTAATAATTATTTTTAATATTCTAAATTTTTAAGTTATTAAAATCAAACTCCAGAATATTTTCTTGTAGGACAATATCTTAAATTATTTTTCTAATTTTTCATTCGATATCCAATACTCCTATAAAAATTCGATTAATTTAAATTCGTGTAACTTTAAATTTCATGACAATTACATAAAAGAAAACTTTCAGCCAAATAATTAGGCGGGCGCACACAGTTTAACTGCCAACAAGAATTAATTAATTTTATTTATTTCAAACAGCCAATTAATGTATGCCACGTACACCAAAACTTTGACTATCGAGTCACAGTTTTTAGAGACAGTAAAGTATTTTGCAGCGCATCTGGATTCAGTTGGATTCAATTTTAAAGTTTATAGGTTCAATTTATTAGTTATCGATTATAAATATGTTAAATTATTATAGAACTATTAAAATATTAATTTATTGATTATTGATCATTATCGATTCGATTATTGATTTAATCATTAAGATTTAACATAAAAAAAAATTTATCGAAAATTACTTAAAAATAAAGTGACAAACCAAATGAACTATACACAATTGGTACACTTACTATCAGGGTTATTGATTAACCCGTTAAGAAAAAACCTAAAATGATTAAGAATCGATAGCCAATAATAATAAAAAAAACTTAAACCATTACCAAAATTACTAAATCAATAATTTTCTTCAATTTTGAACAACCCTAATATAATATATTCAGGAACAAACAATAACAACAACATACCCAGTAAAATCCTACAAGTGGGGTCTGGGGAGGGTAAGATGTACGCAGATCTTACCACTACCACATAGGTAGAGAGGCTGTTTCCCGGAAACCCTCGTCACTAATATATTCAGGAACAAAATTAGAATATTATATACAGTTCTGTTGATCTAGCAATTCTTATTTTAAAAAAATATAAATTTATATTAATTTTTTACATAAATATTAAAATTATTATTTTTAAATTTAAAATATAAAATTAAAATTCTCACTTCCCCTCTAACCATATCTGTCAAAATTAAAAACAGGAAGCCGCACACAGCACAAGCTTAAATTTGTGTGCTGCAACTTCTTAATAAAGTTTAATAACATAAAGAAAAGAATTGAAAAGAAACACAAAGAGATAAAGCAAAGTGAAGAAAAATGTCTGGTCTGATAAATATTTGGACAACTGAATTCTCAAAGTTGTTGAAAAGGGGAAGTGAAAATCAAGTTACTGAATCAAAAGTTGAATTAATTGGTGAAAAGCAAGAGATTAAGAAGTTGTCAATTCTGCAGAATAATTACTACTCTGAGGCTTCAATTTCCATGATTCTTCATTGTGTTAGTCCTTGAAGGAAAATCTGACACTGTTTTTTTAAAAATTTCTTTGTTTGTTGTTGTAGATTCTGGCTTCTGAATAATGTACAGATTTTAATTTTGGATATCTGATTTCTCTTTTAACATCTACTCATTTTGTAACAAGCTGAATTTTTCCGCACAATACTGCTCCCTCGGTTTCAAAAAGAATAATCTAGAAGATTTTGTAATCTTGTGGTTCGAAATAAAGTTATGTTAAATGTATCAAAATGAGTTATGGTCTTAAATATATCACGTAGAAAGTTGCGATTAAAATATTTTTAAAAAATTTTTTTTTTTTTGAAGTACAGTAGATCATTTTTATTAAATGGAGGAGGAAGTAACATATAATATGTTTGTTGAATTCAAATTATAATTGAGAATTAGAGCAAAAAGGTAATAGTGAATAATGTTAATGGTGAAATCTTAGTATAATAGGAGAGATTACTAGGAGAGATGAGAGGATAGCAAATTGAGTCAAAGTTTCAAACTTGCTAAGTCCTTTAATTTGATTTCAGTTAATATTTATGTCCTCGATTCAATGAGAAACAAGTAAATAAAATACATGTATCTTATATAATGTTCTACGTGATGTCTCGTATGATGCAACACGTAGAATATGTATATCGATTCGTTCAATTTTATATAAATTTATATGCATCTTTGTGCGCATTCATTAGAGGGGTTATGTATTGTCAAGTGGGGAGTCTTTTTGTTAATCTCTACTATTAATTTTTCTTTGTTAATTTAGAGAAAATTATGTATAATCTCTTAATAATAATCAAAATCCATGGCTATTTCAATAGCATAATGTGTCATTTTGTTGGGAGGAAGAGAAGAGCTTCACAAGCTTTCTACACAGTTTTTTCTATCCAAGCCGGACTCATTGATGCAGAGGAGCACCAGGGGATTAGCCACCAGGTAAGGGAATTATTAGATGTTTGCCTTAATTTTCTGATTAATATCAGGATCGAAATAATCAGGTGTCAATGTCGAGTCCAAGTTTTGCTATTGATATGAATGGAGTGATATGGGGCTGTTTTTGATACTGTCATGTAGGGAACTGTATTGGTTATGAGCTGGGCAGAAAGAATGGGTGTGGGGAAATGTCATTGTTAAAGAATCTTGGAGCCTTAACGCTCATCAAATGTTCGACAAATTTACCTAAATGGAAACAAGAGGTTACTCTATCATTTGTGTGAACCTCTTACTCTCCTTTATATAGTTTTTTATGACTTGCTCATCTTTTTAGTACAGGGGAGAGGTGATTAGACAAGATATGATGCATTTACAGCTTACCGAGGACATGACATTAGATAGAATAGTATGAAGGTCGCAGATAAGGGTAGAAGGTTAATAGGTACATAGTTGAAAGGTGATCTTATCAGTTGCCCATTCCAGTCTTTGGCTGGATGGAGCTCCATGTAGGTCATAGTATTATTAGCATATTCATGTAGTATCTGGTTTTGAGTTTTTGATTTTCATTTGCGGTTTATTATGTTTAGGTGACTACACCTTGTTTTAATGTTACGTTTCTTGCATATTAGCTCTGCATTGCTTTGCTATTAGCTATCATGTTTTTCTTTTGATTACTGTTTTGATTTGCTTGAACCGAGGGGCTTTCGCAAACAGTCCGAAGTAGTGATAAGATCTACGTATACTCTATTGTATCTGGAACTCTTTGTAGGGTTTTACTAGGTTTTTTGTTGTTGTTGATCATATTTGCCTGTGGGGATATATCCATTAACAGAGCCATGCTAAATTATTATGTTTCTTATTTGTCGTTTGATGTTTGCTTTGTTAGCTTCGGCATGATATCGATTATTTTGACCCTAACATGATTGGATATTTGGAGATTTGTGAGCCTTCGACGTTTGGTATGTAGACTCTGCCACTCATTAACCTATACTCCACCAGGACTTTGGGAGTTGGCAAGTCTCATGCATTTGGATTTTAATTATTGCTTATCCCTGGAAGATATGCCACCTGGAATATATTGGCCAATTGACGTCTCTACAGACTTGACGAATTACATAATAGGCAAAGAATGTTGCATAGCTGGTCTGGCAAGTGACAAGTTGAATGAACTAAAAGGCCTTGTTGATCTCAGAAATAGATTAACCATCAAAGTCATGGGACGAGCCCGTGCAATTGGAGAAAGAACACCGACAGATGTAGTGAGCTGAGTGTAGAGTTTGAATATGGAAACCATGAGGATGATGATACTGGAACTGATCTGATAATGTTGGAGGCCCTGTAGCCACACCAAAACATTGAAAGCTTGCGAATAGTATTACAGTGGTCAAGGTTTCCAAGTTGGTTGATGGTTGAGAATCTTGGCTGTTTGCTACCCAAGCTTGTTTATCTATGTATAGGAGATTGCCATAAATGTCAAAAGCTTCCACCACTGTGGAAATTGCCTTCTCTCCAAAGTCTTGTACTACGGAATCCTGACTTTGTGAAGAACATAGATGGACATGAAGGTGATGATGATAAATTCATGCTACCATCAAGTATTCCTACAGATGAACGCTACTTCTCTTCCCCAAAACAACTTGAATTGTGGTTAATAAATGAGAAGATATTGAAAAGCAAATTCTTTGCCCACCTCATCATCCTTCTCCTTTCTGTGATTTGAATAATCTGACTAGAGGTTCTATTGATGGCCTAGCAAATATGTCAGAGGATGTGTGGGAGAGTCTGGAGTCGCTCCAATCCTTGTCTATTCGAAGATGCAGAAATCTGGTCTCTTTATCCATATATCTAACTCATCCCACTTCCCTTGAGTTTTTATGTATAGACAATTGCCCTCAGCTCGACTTGTCCAACGAAGAGGCAATGCAATTTCAAGCCCCGGAGAACTTGTCAACTTTCAAAGTTCTCAGGCTTGACAAGCTAGTGACACTTCCAGTTTGGCTCCAACATCTCTCAGGTACTTTGAAATTAATAGACATTTGGATATGTCCTAACTTCGCAATAATTCCAGAATGGATGGGTGACCTCATTTCCCTTGATCGATTGGAGATTGGTGGTTCCCCTATGTTGACATCCTTGCCAGAAGGCATCCGATCTCTCGCAGCATAGCAAAGGCATCAGAAGGAAGTCGGGGAGGACTGGCCTAAGATTACTCACATCCCAAGAGTTTACATACAAGAATGATAACCTGGAGCAAGTTCAGGTAATTATCCCTTTACATCCTGTTCAGATTGTTGTTTCTCATGTTTTCCTAATGTATTGTTTTATACCGTATTATGTTGTGTTGTTGAATCAACGTTTGGATAGAACAATGAGTTGGGATGGTGAAACAGTTTTCTGGAGAGCTTAGAGTAAGAAGTTGGCGCTTCAACTATGTTCTTGGGAGATTCAAGTCAATCAAACAGTTGCTAATTCTGGAGAACTACTCTTAGGCTTCCATTTCCATGGTTCTTGATTGAATGATTCTGTTGGCCCTTGAAGTAAAGAGGACATTGCTTTAAAGTTACAAGTTTCAAAAAAGAAAAAAAGTGGACACTATTTTATTACACTTGATTTAAAGAACTATTTTATGGTGCTTGAAGTGATCTATTATTAGATACACATAATGTGAGTGGGTGGTACATGGAGGAGTCAGAAACAAGAAAAAGATAGCTCAGTTTTGGGGACAAAGAAGATTCTTACATTGAAAGTGTCAATGCTGAATAGTGTAGTGACTGTGAGGTCCAAATGTCTGACATAACTCCCCTACTTTTCCATGCACAACGCTAAATACTTACTCCCATTCGAGCTCGACTACATGTATATAAAATGTTTTTTTATGTATATGCCTTGATTGTTTGACCCCATTTTCTTAATGAAAACATTGAGTATTTATTAAACTTAGAATCAATAAAACAACAATATATCCAGTGAAATCTCACAAGTGGTATCTGGGGAGGATAAAATATACGCAAACCGATAGAGAGATTGTTTCCGGAAAAAAGGATAAGCTCAGTGCACTAAAGCTCCCGCTATGCGCAAAGTCCAGGGAAGGGTCTATTATACGCAGCCTTATCTGGCATTTTTGTCAAAGACTAATGACTATTCCAAGACTTGAACCCATAACCTCCTGGTCACAAGCCAACAACTTTACCAGTCACTCCAAAGCTCCCCTTCTAAAAATCAATAAATAATAGTGAAATTGTATTTTACTAAATGTTAAGAAATGTATATGCAAGAGATAATATCTATACATTCATTAACTTGGAAGGAAAGCAAACCAAGTAACAAAAGTTGTTCTTGGATATTGACCCAAGTAACTTTTAGTTTATATATTATACAAGTAAAAATGCACACACAGACAGAGAGTGAGAGAACTTTCTAAAAAGTATAAAACTTTAGAAGAAAAAAAATGGGAGAAACCATTATTCAAAGACAAAGAGAAAATAGACAACATGCACATGGCAATGAGAGAAAAAGGCCAAAACAATTTATAATGCTCTTTCCAATCTTCTTCATAGTTGACAAAAACATGTATTGTTACATCATTTCTCCAAAATTTTATGTCCCCAAAATAGTTTTTTTGTTCATCTCTTTTTACCTAATAATTCCAAGAATTACAGCTCACAAACTCCCTCATTTTTTTTTCAGGAATTTCCAAGAAAATAAAATTCTTTCTCTTTTTTTCTTGTTGTCTTCTAGGAAGAAAATCTAAACAAGGAAAGAATCCACCTCACAAAAAGCTTTTGCCAGCCTTTATAGCTAATCCCTTCAATAATCTGCAACAAATATTTAAATCATGACATAAGCAAGTGGCAATTTTTTAAACAATAAAAGAAATTAAGGGTTAATAGCATTTTTAGTCCCTTGATTATTGATAAATTCTAATTTTAGTCCTTTTCATATCTCAGTTACTTTGAATTCCAGAATTATAAACTGTTTCACTGTTAAATTACACATATTTATGTTAAGCTTGTATTATTGCTCTATATTTGCGTAGTAAGATACTTTTATATAAGGTTATACAAGTTGAGTCGTATATTACAAGAATAACATACCAAGTGGAATCCCACAAATGGGGTCCGGAGAGGGTAAAGATAGAGAGGTTGTTTTCGAAAACCCTTGTCTCAAAAGTCAAGCCCCATAAGCAGGAGATACTTAATCGTATATTACAAGGATCAAAATTATAATTTACCAATAATGGAGGGATCAAAAATATTATTAAACCAAAAATTTATCATGCAGTCACTTACCATCATGTTTCTTCATTTGGTTCCTTGCAAACAGCATGCAAATGACTAGAAAACCAACTCCTGCTGCTCCTCCTAGTATTATAGCCACTGTCTTCCCTGTGTTTTGGCCTGTCCCTACACATTCATTCATTACTATATGAAATGATAGCACACAAATCTAAGCTAGACAAACATCTTGTTAACAGTAACATATTTTATTAAAAAAGGAAAACTCAATTTACCCATGCTCCTTGTTTGTTTATTCCAAGATCCTCTTTTTATTAAAATGTACAACTAATTTAATGAGATGGACAGCTCAAAAATTCCAAGAAAGACAAAATCTTGATTAATTAAACCAGAAAATATTGTCACAATCTAACAGATTAAGCTCCCGTTTGGCCGTTGATTTTGAAGTTGAAACTTGAAAAGTTGAGTTTTTGAAGTTGTGATTTTCGTAATCTAGTTCAAAATATATGGTCAAACAGATATGTAAAGATAAATTTTCAAAATCTATGACTAAATGTTAGCTAAGCAAATTCATGAAATCAATCAATTCAAGAAATGTACCTGCTGAAGGAGATGGAGACCAGTATGAAGAAGATGATGATTTTGTGGGAGCCCCATTTGGATAATAATTGTAACTGACAAAGCACTTATGAAGAAAAATTTGGCCAGAAATTGAGCTACCACATTCAACCTGAGCTTTTTGGACAGCATTTTTCACACATTCACCACAATCAGAAGAGCCCACATCCCCTTCACATTGTCCCAGAGCAAAAACAGACCCATAATTTGCTGTGTAAAATCCATTATTAGCACTAGCCATTCCATTTTCCAATGTGGAAAAAGCAGTGTCCCTCTTCTCCTCAAATCCACTTCCTGGTGAATTTTTCCCACTACAAGTCTTGTACAACATCTCCATTCCTGAGATTTGTGGGAAGCCAGAGACCTCATAGAGCATGTAACAGCCTAAAAGCTGAATTCTTGCAGCAACAGGGGTACCACAGAGCTTGTCAATCAGTATTGGCAAACCATTCACACAGTTATAACAATCAACATTAGAAAGGTCACCTCTACACTGAAAAAGACCAGTTACTGTAGTCTGACCAGTACCAGTTGTAGTTTTGTAAAACTTGGACTTTGAAGACTGTGAAACTAGAGTGCCAAAAAGGGTTGAAAGGGCTTGTGAGTATACACCAGATGGATCTGATAATGCCTGTTTTGCACAACCCTTGTACACCAAATTAGTGTTTCCAGATGCACACTCAGCTGGTGCTACATTCTTGAAAATGACTAGAATGACCACGAAGACAGAGAAAATGCAACAAAATGGTTGCTTGGACAACCCCATTTTTGGGAGGTTCTTGAAAATGGCTAGAATGACCAAGATAACTGAGAAAATGCAAAAAGATGGTTTCTTGAGCAACCCCATAATCAATTCTTGAAAAATTATATCATGTTTTTGTTGTTTATTTGCTGTTTTGAAGATTTTGATAGAAAAAGATTGAAGCTTGAAGGTTTTTTCCTTTTTTTTTTTTTTGCTTAAGAAATCAGTAAGGCATTTTGAAAGGTTGAGATTCTACTACTAGTACTAGTACTTCTTGAAATTTGTTTCTTTTTTTCTGAAAAAGGGGGTCTTGGTTTTTGTAGTGGTGTTTGGGATTCACTTTCTTTTTAGATGGCCTACTATTTGCCTATCTTTGGATGTGCAGAACTGAGAAAAATAGGGTATCTGTATCTTTAATTCTTTATCAATATATAATTTACACAAGGACAATTTGATACTTTATTTTAACCTCCAACTCTATTTTTTACTAACAATGGCCAAATGGTGGTTGGGTGTTGGGGGTGGAGGTGGAAGTGGGAGTGGGGGTGGGGGTGTAATTTAGAGAATGAGAACAAAAAAAATGATTTAAAAACCAACAAAAAAACAACTCATAAAAAAAAATATAGTTAGAAATATTCCCTAGGTAACAGAGAGGTGTTGAGAGTGGGAGTAAACATGGATTAACTGTGGAAGTTTGACCAAAGTACAATAATTTTAAAAAAAAACAACATAGAACATATTGTAAAAATTCAAGATTTTGAATTTTGAAATCTTTAATAAATTGTTTTGCTTTGTTTGTCTCAAGTACTTGAACATTCTTTAATGGAGTTTGAATAAATGTAGTGAATCAATGGGCATGAGACAGCTGAATTTCTTTATTAATAAGGGCTTGATATAGTTATGGCAACCAATCTTTATCATGTGATAACTGCAAAGATATATACTTACTTGAAGTTGGTAAGATTTGAAATATTAGCTCCTAACAGTCAACTAGAAATATTATCCTCATAAAGTTTTTTTTGTTTGTTTGTATGTTTCTTTTTTCTGGTATAATCATATGAAGGTCGCGTATTAAGGTAGAAGGTTTATAAAGGTAAGATGTCTTGTCTTGTGATATATTAGGATTGTAGGATTAGTCGTCTGTTATTTGCTTCTTGTATTGTATTTATGAGTTTCCAATTGATTTCCACTATAGTCATTTTTTATCTAGTATTTTCTGCTTTTGAGGTTTATATTTGAGTTGAGGGTCTTCCGGAAACAGCCTATCCATCTCTATGAGGTAGTGGGAAGGTTTGTACATCTCACCCTCCCCAGACCCTACTTGTGAGATTTCACTGGGTATATTGTTGTCAGATAGTCATATGGTATTCAGAATTTATTAGTTCGACTATTCCAAATTTGTAGAAGTAAAAAATACAATTAAGAAAATAAAATGTATGATGGTTCTAATATTTAAATGTTTAGATTAGATTGTTACACACTTTAATATAATATTAAAACATAAAAAATGGATTCTCTTTAGTAGCTTAAATTTTTAGATGATATTAGTACATTGTCGAATCACTCTACTTCTCTGGTCTTCACATCCTGTCATCTGAATTATGGATAATATAGGAGAGTCAATATCTTATTAGAGATTTCTCCATTGTCAATTCTAAATTTCATAACTATTATAGGATGGAGAGATTTAATCCGTTTTATATTACTGTTGTTTTATTTTATTTGAGTTATGTCAAGATGTTTTTAGTATAATCCACTGTCTTTTTTAGGTCCTTTTTAGTATATTTCTCAAATACTATATTTTGTCTTTGAAGAATGTTTTGTTCGAAAATTTAAGTAGAAGACAAGAATATTACTCAAACTATGATTACTAAAAGGTTTAGAAGAAGATGTTTTGTCATTTTTTTGTACTATACTATGGTCAATGTCCTGATCATGGCACTTCAAAACACACAACCAAAACTAAATAAAGGGAAAAAAATATGATTTTCGCTATGAGGTTATCACGAAAAGTCAGTTACATTTTATCACGAAAAGTCAATTACATGCTTAAATTATTGTGATAATCTATTACACCCTAATACAAATATAACTAATCGTATGATGCGAAGTGTTTCACACGTGTGCCACATCATTATCATGTCACTGTCACATCAATAATTATGTTAGATTTTTTTAACAAAATATGAAATTCATGTCACACCAATTGCTTCTTATTCTTTATACACCATCACACCCATTATTAAACCAACACTAATTTGTCAATGTCATTAAATTCACATTGCCACCATTAAAAAACTAATGACAATAATAATAAATTTGATTAAACTCATCATCGAGATCACATCATCACTATCGCTATTATTAAAATTCATCACAATTGTAATTACAAAGTTTAGTATCTACATCAAAATCAAATGAGTTTCATCGTCAATTATTGAAATTAAAGGTCATAACACCACTAATTTCATCACCCATCACTAAATTCACTATCAAAAATCATCATAATTACAAATTTCGTTCAAAGAAATTGATTAATGAAAGAAAATAACGTGATTTTGATAAGATAAAAAGAAGGAGAAGAGATGATGAATATCATGGATAAAAAAAAAAGTAGTTGGAGTTCGTCCATGAAGAATGGACTGTGTTTTACGAGTTTTTTTTCTTTTTAATTTTTTTCCCACGTCGGGTGGAAATAAATTTACTTTTAAATAATAAAAATGTATAATAGATCTTTCAAAACAAATTCAAGAAGGATTACACAAAATTACCCTAATATGAATTATATGAATTTTAACCTTGTCAAATTAAAAATGTAAAAGGCGAGATAAAAAACATATGATTAATACATCTACACTAAAGAACATTACATTTTAATTTTAACTTATCACGTGACATATATAAAATTTTAAAATTAAAAAATATTTCAATATATTTTACATATCTTTAATTTAAAATAATTTTTTTATTTTATTTAATTTATATCAAATTAAAATCAAACAAAAAAAGGGTAAAAGTAACAAATTATTTTTAGAAAAAAAAAAAAATTAGATCCCCAATTTATAAGTTCTACCCCAAATTCATGATCTATTTGTTTTTTTCAAAAAGTTAGATTTGCCCTATTTGTCCCTACCAACTAGTCCATATGAAAAGGAAAAAAAATTGGTAAAAAATCCAAATCAGAATATTCTTCATTTTATCAAATTCTAGTATTTCAAAATATACATTAACAATATATCCCCGTGAAATTTCATAAGCGAGGTTTAGAAAGGGTAAAATGTATGTAGACCTTAGCACTACCTCATAGAGATAGAGAGGTTATTTCTGAAAAATCCTCGTCTCAAATATCAAGCCCATAAGTAGAAGATACTAGATATAAGGAAAAAAAAAAGGAAAACAACTAATGATAGTACGTAAAATACGATAAAAATAATAAATATACGATAGATCATAATCATAGGATATAAAGACACTACTAATTTTATTAACTTACTATATTACAAGATCAGACAGACATCAACCTAACCCTAATAGCCTATTAGTCTTCTATCCTAATACACGACCTCCATTTTTTTCTACCTAATATTTTCTCGTATCTAACATCATTCCTCGATGAGATGAAGTATTTCTCTTATATTTAACTTTAACTTTCTCTTATTTCTAAAAAAAAATTAATTTTTTTTAATGGAACCAGGAGTAAAAGTATATATTTGCAATTTATTTATCTTTCTTTTTTTTTCATGTTTTTGAGCTGTCACTATAATCCGTCGGTGCTCTGCATATCTCAGATCACCACAACAAAGATTGTAAAAATCCAAGAAAAATACCCCATTTTGCTTTCACATTCCCCTTTTCAACAAATTTCTTGATTTGGGTTTCTCAAATTAACCCTTCAAATCTCAAGTTTTGTTCCCAATTTCAAAGTTTCTGAATTGGGTAAAGAGATATGTATGCTGTAAAGGAAACAGTTTCTGAGAGGCTTTCTCGTCTTTTTTCAGCTTCTCCTTCTAAATCTGCTGATCAACAACAACCTCAGGTTCTTTTTTCTTCTTTCTCTGTTAGAAATTTAAGATATTGAATCTTTTGCCTTTGATTTGTATGTGAAGCCAAGAGTTTTGTAATTCAATTGCATTTGCTGGCAATGTTAACTTTTTGGTGATCCGTCAGTTGGGGTGATTAGTTTGTGTATGATGTTTAAGGAATTGGGCAGTTGAGAAAAAGGTGGGGGGTGGGGGTGGGGGGGGTGGGGGGGGGGGGAAGTTGAAAACTTTATAGTATAATGTTTGAGGAATATATACATGAGCATGTAATTACGACGATAACAACAACATACTCACTGTAATTTCATAAGTGGTGGGTCGGAGAGAGTAGGATATTTGCAGACCTTACTTTACCTTGAGGTAGACAGGCAGTTTTCGATGGACCCTCGCCGTTCCCAAGAACAAATATTGAAACATAATTGCAAGAATAATATGAAAACAAAATAGTAATTTTTCAAAGTAGTTAGAAAAGATAATGGTAGCAAAGAGGGCAAGATAGACATGACCAATAAAGCAAGATGTAACAAATAAAACAATGTCAAAAAAGAAAACACTACTGACGTACTAAATAGTGATATACCACTAATAAGGAGAAAAGTAGCAGAGAAGACTAACCTCTTGACTTTCCAACCTTAAAGTTCTAGAACACTCTTCTATTTATTAATCTTCTACCCTAATCCTCAACTTCTGAATCTTCCTATCTAGGATCGTGTCCTCGGTCAATTGGAGGTGACCTATGTCGAATCATCTCCCCTAATTCTTCTTCGGCCAGGCTCTACCTCTCCTAACACCCGCTGTGGCCAACCTTTCGCACCTCCTTATTGGTGCATCCACACATCTTTTTTGCAAATGCCCGAACCATCTTAGTGTAGCTTCCCTCATCTTGTCCTTCGTGGCGGTCACTCCCTTCTTGCTTCAAATATCTTCATTCCTATACATATCTCTCGTAATATGTGCACACATCCATCTGAGCATCCTCATCTCCGATATCTTAAATCTTCTGAACATAAGCATGAAATAGGTGACTGAAACAAAGAGCAAAATGATGAAAACCATACATCATGTCTAAGGAATTCGTGTATGAAGTGAATCAAGTAACTGAAAAAAAAAAAATGACAAAAAGAAAAGGTGAAACCTTTCAAAAACGTCGAAGGATTTAGTTAGTTGTTTCATGGTAGTTTATTTTTCTGTTGCAAAATATGAAGTACTTGATATATTTATGAGAACAAAAGTTTACAAAAAAGCACACTGGATGTTCATGCTCAAGTTTGTTTATAGCAATTTGTCATTGTATGGAGTAGCACTCGTCAGATGTACTATTTGATGGAATTACAATCATACAGAGTTTGGATTTAAGCTCTACATTATTTTCCCTTCCTTTTTCTGCATTAGGAGATCTCTTTGATAGAGTGTTGTCATTATCATTATCCAGTGCATATTATTAGTAACATTATTACCTCTCTGTGTTTAGGCCAAGCCGTATACTAAGGAGGGAAAATCTATAACATCTATACTATCATTCCTTCTACCATCAACATATTTTGCGAATATAAAAGGTCGAAAAGAGGTCAAACCACTTCAATCACATTCTTTTACTTGGAGAAGTAAAAGTTTCTCGTTGCGCGATAAACCTCTGGATGATGTTGAGGTTCATGAAAATTACAAAGAGAAACCACATATTGATCCAAAAGAAGGTGAAAATGGTTCCACCAGAAGTTCAGTTTGTGTGAAGGAGACAGTAAATGCAGACAATGATAATGGAGAGCCTACTTCTGCTAGGAGCACTGCCAGCGGTTCTGATACTTTTGAAGATGCTCCTGATAGACACAGTTTTGAGCAGTCACTGGCCTATCTCACCACTGATTCTGTTTTCATTACTCCAAATTTGTACGATTTTTTCCAGTCTTCCCTTCCTAATATAGTGAAAGGTTGTCAATGGGTCTTGTTATATAGGTAATCTTGATTTAAAACAATTTCTGCTACAAAGTCTATTGCAACTTCGGTATCCTGAATATTAATATATATCCCTTTCATTCTAATGAAGGGCAGTACGGCCAGACATGGTATATCGCTCCGTACTCTTATTCGCAAGAGTGCTGATCTTTCTGGTCCTTGCTTGCTGGTATGTTCACCTAAAGTGCTGCAAATATTCACCGTGCATGCGTTCCTGACTTCTTTAGCAATTTTTAAAGGATCTCTTCTTTCTTTTGAAGATGAATTTTCTTCATAATGTTTGTGTCAGATTACTGGTGATAAGCAGGGTGCTGTGTTTGGTGGGTTGCTTGAGGCACCGTTAAAGCCTACTGCAAAGAGGAAGTACCAAGTAAGGAAGCAAACACGTGCAGTATCTAATTTGTTGTAACTGATACAATCTAATGACGATGTAATGTTCAAAAAGAAAACCACCAGTTTCTGCAAGTAAAAAGCATTTCAAACCCACTTTACTCCAAATGAAGAGTTAAAAAGCAATAGCCTATGTCTGCCTTCCCCATTCTCACTGAGCATTGCTTTTATTTTTTATGCTAATGTGATTATTGTATTATTGTAACAGGGAACAAATCAATCATTTGTATTCACAACTCTATATGGTGAACCAAGGTTGTTTAGGCCAACAGGTAAGGAATTTGTCTGGATGTTCGTTACAATATCAGTTCGTGTAATCGCAGTAATAGAAAAATTCCATTTGAGAGGAACGGCATGGATGAATTAACTATGATCTCTCACAATGAAATACACAAGTCAATTTGTTTAAACATGAATTAACTATGAGCTCTTACAAAGAACATAATTTCCTCCTTTCGACATAGTTAGTCTCTGATGAAAAACGCATGCTGGGTTTCTCACAATGAAATACACAAGTCAATTTGTGTAAACATGAATTAACTATGAGCTCTTACAAAGAACCTAATTTCCTCCTTTCGACATAGTTAGTCTCTGATGAAAAACACATGCTGGTTCTTATTTCTTAGTATATATTGTGTACTGTCACTAGCAAATTGAGGTGACTAACATATCTCAAAAGTCTAACCCTTTCTGACAATTATCTGCAAATTAAGTCAACTGGCACTTAGTTCTAAGCCTGGTCCAATCCTTTATTGTTGCCCTTGATGAGATTCTTTCAATCTCCGAATATGATCTTTTCTCTCTTCTTATTTCTTTTTGTTTGGTGAGAAGAGTAGCAAGAGTTAATTGAAATGGAGTTTCTTAACAATCAGTTCAAAATAAGTGTTATATGCTACCTAACTTTGTTCCACTGTCCAAATTGTTCTAACATATGTTATGGCTACCTGACTACCGAGTACAAAATGAACATACCCAGTGTAGTTCCACGAGTGGGGTCTGGGAGGGTGGGAATTAGGATGGACATAGACCTTACTGCGACCTTTTCGAGGGACCAGGTACAGAATAAAATAACATGAATTTCAGTGTCTTAGTGATATTGTCAATGTCTTCTTGCTCATGTTTCTCTTAAGCATTTTGGTATGATAAATCTTCTTGCTCAGTACACATCTAAACTTGTCAATCATTCAGCTTCTTTGTATTGGAAGTTACATAAAATATGAACTTTGTATACCCATTGTGATACATGTAATGCAACAATACAAAAGGCAATTCACTGCATATTAGTTTTAGAAAATCCCAAGAATTCCAATCTGAAGTAAACCGTGCAGACATGAGCTAAACTGTTGCCATTTTGGAATAGGTGCCAATAGATATTTTCATTTGTGTTTGAATGATATTCTGGCACTTGGAGGAGGTGGCAATTTTGCTTTAAGCTTGGACAGTGAATTGTGAGTTTCTCTGCCTTGCGCTATACATTGTCACTTGCAAGTTGCAAATATCTTCCTTCCTTATTTTCAATTTTCTGCGAAGGTTATCTGGCAGCAGTGGCCCTTGTGAAACATTTGGGAACTCATTTTTGGCACATGATCAAGAGTTTGAACCAAAGAATGTTGAGGTAATTTTCGTTTAACCCTTTGTCTTTGTGCCCATTTATTATTTTACTTCTGATTAGTTTCCAAAAACTATCTCATGATCGACGTATTACCAACATAGAGAGAGACAGACAGATAGACAAAGAAGAAACCTAGCCAAAAAAGGTCGATATAAGTAGACCCTCATTCATGACACGTCATAGTTCCTAGGGAGAAAACTTGTTTGAATAGAGAGAGGGAGCGTACTTGAGCCCGTGGTGTCTCTACAGGTATAGACCTATAAATGTGGAGTTCCATATCTATGTATCATATGTATTTTAACTACGTGTGCTTAAGCCAGTGCTTAAATGTAAATCAATGGTTCTTTATAGTTTTGTGTCTAGAAAAGGAGAAATTCCCTGTCTGCTCTGTTAAGGATTAATGTTGAGTTATTTGTTGTTATCATACTCGCATTGGATTTGAAGCTTGGGATGAGTCTTTTTAGTTGGTTAGAAACTTGTATATCAGTGTAATATCTAAAGAACTCCTAATTTTCCTCTAAAGCAAATTATTACCAATATTGATATGAAATGGGACCTAAATAGAGTGGAATAGGATATAAAGGATTCATGTGAATGAGCTTTTTCCTAGTTTCGGACTGAGACAATGTTGATCGACTGACTGAAGGAGAATTGAAGATTCTTAGTTGCTTCAATTTTGAGAACCAAAACCGTAAGAGGTTAACTTTCAACTAGTGTGAAAGACCACATATACCGGGAAAATTAAGAAAGAACATAACTGATGTATCACTCCTATAGTCCTATTTGCACTTGTAAGGGTCATGCTATAAGGGAAACAACGACGGATAATTGTTAGGAAATAGAATTATTGTTATTGTTATCATTATTATATATATTCAACTGTCTGGGCAGTTTGCAGACGTAAAAATAATGTGCTCCAAATCTCAAACATAATTTTTTTATGGATAAAGATTGTTGCTTAAGATTATCATATGGCTTTGTGAGAAATTGTCTTCAACTCACTACTCACTAGGAACGCATTCTACCGCAGACTGATGACATGTTTGAATAAATTTATTTGACATTTTATCACTGAATCTTTGACAATTTGTTGTTTCTCTTGATGCAGCTATGGGGTTTTGCGCATGCATCTCGATACCTCCCCTCATGCCAAGCCTAAATTTTCTTGGTTCATTTTTTTGTGAGCTATATTTTTTAATACAATACTATTATTTATTCTTTCATGTCCATGAAGCAGTTTCTCCTTCATAATCCTTGAGTCCTGCTGTACATGGGCCGATTGTAGCCTAGAAATGAGAGTTTAGAAATTGTGAGGCGATATGCACGTAGATATTCTTTATCCTTCTATTTAGCTCGCAGTCTGAATCCTTCCAGCCAGGGAAGGCTTTCTAGTGTATGATTATTGTGATTTTATATATAGCAAACGACAAGTTTTTCGAGTATTACTTTGAGCCTATCTTGTGCATTGCTGTAGCTTTTCTTATGTTCTGTCAGATAAGCTGCATTCAAACAAGATGTTGTGTATGCTCTCATTTGCTTTTGTTCATAAAAGGACTGTGGTGACACCCCACTGGGCTAGCTTGTATTAGTTTTCCATGTATAGCTAGTGTGAATATAAACAACCACTTTAGTGAACATTGATTGTCATTTCAGCCTTTTTTTTTCCCAGAATACCTTCTGATTTCTTAAGCTCCCCCTTGAATCTTCCTATACATGCTTCTAATTGAGAAATTTCCACTCTTTTTAGTTCCTCCTGCATAGGCCAGAAACTTAGCAGTCCATATGGTGATCCTCTCCAACATATTTTCACTATGGAAAGGTGGTAGGAGATAAAGACTCATTATGAATCGACTATAAAATCAGAATTCCAAACCCAAATTAAGAGTTGAGATTTCAAGCACAACCAATACGAAATGACTCCAATTTTAAGCCAAGCCTTGACAAGAATTTAAAAACAAAGCTCATGTGGACATTGAACTCGATTCAAATGTTGGTTAACATTTTACGACATCAAGCAACAAAATGTATTGGTGGGAATTGGTAACATGAATGTCATGAAAATTTTTAATGCGGTGCAATATCTACTATCTCAATGTACTGTAACTGATCATTATCCATTCAGAATTTAGCTTCCAGGAAGGACAATGGTTTAACAAGAATGATACAACAGACTACCCAAGGCTGCTATTGGGACGACCAAATAAACTCTGCACTTCAGATGTTATCCCAAAATTTTGCAAAAACCAGAAGAATTACGTATTAAAGAACGGGACCAATCGACCTCATGCCCTCAAGGTAACACTGATCTTGCAGCAGATGCATGGCAAAAGGTGTGGCATCGGCTGTTTGCTTTCAAACTGGAAATGAGCCTAACCCTCCATTTGATCCTCACCAGGCAGCCCGAATATTCTTAAATTACGGTCCATAGATCCGACAGCTATGTATGTTGCATCGGGACCAAATTTCAGACATGTCGCTTTGCCTGCATTAGATGATAGCAACGACTATTATTACCTTCATAAACACGTGCAACATAAGTTATCATGAACACACTTCAGAGTCTAAAATGAGAGGAAACACTATACCTGTGCCTGATAAGTCGGGGAAGGTTTTGATTGGATTCCATTCAGCCTTAACACTGGCGACTTGATAAACTCTGATTCAGCACAGAAAGAAACAACACAAAAGCTAATTGATCAAAAGAGAACTCCAGGGTTCACTTAAAAAGGGATACATAATGGCAATTATTTTAATGGTAATCAAAGTATAATGATTAACAATCCATCAAGGCTCTTGGTTTCTATTTTTTTGAAACTCTCTCCAGACCACTTGATGTCCTCGTTAAAAATAGATGGTCCAAATTAGAAAACCATTATGTAATTGAATCCATTCTTCTCATTTTGCTCTTTGTAATAATTATTCTTGGAAGTAATAAACATTGACTAATTACATAAAAAACCTAAAAGAAGCACATACACATACTTCAATATTGTGACTGCTTAAATTAACTCTCTTTTTATTAATTAGAGTATTTGTTGAATAGGGGCAAACATTTAAAATGATAAAAAACAATAAATAAGGGTATGATAGTCAGAACATACAATTTCTTAAATAGCTTTGTAAACCAAAAATGTGTGGTCCGGAGGGAGCATTGAGGTATGCTGAAGTCTTTTGGGACCCATGGAGAACTACTTTTTAAGTTCAAGAAAAATGAGAAGTATCAAGAGTCCATATATTTGCATAGATGTCTTACCGTATATCTGAGCCTCCTAAGGCAAGATAACTTCCACTATGGTCAAATTCCACTGCAAGTAAAAGGAGAGGCAGAAACATTAGACGATCTTAACATAAAACTGCTAAAGAAGATGAATTTATGATAGAAGTGGCTTTAAATCAACATCCCAAAAGATGAGGATATAATAGAGTTGATATAACACTATTGAAAAGGAGTCGAGTCATAAACAATATGCAAATGCAGTGTAAAAAATGAGAAGTTTTGAAGTAGACTTCTGAAATAGATAGCTCCCAGACTATAAAAAGGGAATGGCCCATGAAAATAGTGAAACCTGAGATAGCACATCAAAACATACAGTACTACATTAATGTGCCTTTCCAGACTTAAAAGGAAATTTCTCAAAAACGACAGTGAGTCCTATGGTAATCTGCTGTAATATACAGCAATCCATTAAACAATTTCTTTTACCTTCCAAATTACTCAATGTAGACGCTAAAATATCTTTATTAACAAAGAGTAACTCTTCTAAAAATCTCACTCAAAAGGTGCTGAGGTAGAACTCCATTCTAACTAAGGATTCTTGTGGTTCTGGAGAATCCAACTACGGGAGAACCAGGAACGGAGGGCTTCCACCCCCCCCCCCCTTTCACCCGACTCTTTGGTATATTAAGAATGCTGGTTTTAAGAGAGTCATTGCCCTTCTCCGACCCTGACTGCCTAACCTGAGAGCGGAACGCATTAGCTGTCCCGCTCTCAGGTTGGGCAGTCAGGGTTGGAGAACGGCAATGACAAACCAGCATTCTTAAGACCAAAGAGTCGGCGGAAGGGGGGGGAAGCCCTCCATTCCTGGTTCTCAAATGGTTTGATTCGACATTTCTTAAGAATCAACTTACGAACTACCAAAGCTTCTTTGATTAGTAAAATAGATTCAGTATCTTGCTTCAGTAGAATGCAGTTAATGTATACCTGACTGAGTTGGTGTGTTTTCATCGTAGGGACAGAAAGTTCTAAAGTTCTTCAATTTGCGCAAATCCCAAAGTTTAACACCATCTTGAGCAGCAGTCTGATGATTAACACAGAAAGGGAACATCAGTGACAAGTTCAATTATAAATCGTTTTACACCGATGAAGGGAATATTATCAAAAGCTTAATTCAAACATTGGATACTCACTGCTAAGAAATAACCATTTTCTGAAAAGGAAATAGCAGTTACAGACCCAACATGGCCATCAAATTTTGCAACATTTGCCTGAAGAAAACCACCCAAAACACACACACAGAGAAGACAACCAGTAAGAATACTTGGATAGAAGAAGAGGAATGACATGAACAGCTGCCTTTAGAGGCAAACTGACCTGACTTTTTACATCCCATATCTTGACCAAAGACCCTGAAGTCCCTGTTCCAAGGATCAGACCATCAGGATGAAAAGCTGCAGAGGTATAGCCCTCAGATTCTGATGCATCTGCTACCTGAATAACAATATAATTTTTTTCCAACAAGTCAATTAGTTTATAAAATTTGATTAATGACTCCAACTATATACACATCGTCTCTTGAGAATGAGAGGCCAGAGGGGAAAGCAACCTGTGTAAGGCATAAACCAGAAGCAAGATCATAAAAGCACCACGTGCTATCAAGAGAAGCAGTAACAAAATAATTATTGGTTGCATGGATAGTGACAGCTTGCACCTGCAATCATTGGTAGATGTATATGTTACATAACTGATTGAAAGATTTAAAAATGAACTATATATAGTTGAAAGCAACCTTAAAATGATGCAACATTAAGCAATTTCAAGAGTCTGCAGAACATAACATTGATTTCCACTTGGAATATCCCACTCGCCCCATTTTTCCCCCAAAAATGTCTTTCCCTTTGTTTCCTTTTCCTTGAAGCAGAATGTGGAAAAAACCTTCCAAGGCATGCAGGTATACATTCAAGAAGTGGAAGCTCACTATGAAACTAGTCTAGGGGACAAAAGAATTTAATCTGTCCTGAAGTATAGAAAACTCCAAGGACAAGAAATACTTTATTTCTCTTTGATAGTCGATGCAGCAGCAGATATATTCCCATCACAACTTTACCATTCCCGAAAAAAGAAAAAGAGAAGACCTAGCAATTTCAGATCAAAAAAACATTTTTGTACTATGGATCTCCTCTTTTGTTACATAGGTAAATTTAGAAAAGAACAAGTGTTTACTACAACAACACGTCAGCCCAAAATAGATTAGTTTCATCTACCTTATCAAAACAAAAAGATTAGTTCGTCTCCATCAATCAATTCTTAATCATCTATTATGTCGTTCCCATATCTAAGCCTAGAAGGCACATATCCACGAAAGTGTAATACTAAATGGGGCACCGAGATTGATGATCAACACCAGAAAGCACATTAGCTTGGTTTCCAGGATCAAAATCAAGTTTTGTGCAATGAAGCAGAACATTACCAGCATTTTAAATAACAAAAAGGTATTTCATTATCAATACTTATCGATCAACGAGTTAATACGAAATTACCTCTGCTGTATGATCCTTCAAGACATGCCTACAGTCATAATTCCCATTTTCAGAACTTTGCCACACACGAACTGTCTGCAAAACCCAGCTACACAGTTTAGTAGAACATCAAAGGAAGAATGCAACTGTGTATTAAGCAACTGCAGTGTTACTGTTTAGACTCCAACTACTTAGCGGAGGTGTCAACTATCTGACTGACAATAGCTTTTGGATCTAAAGTTGCTGCCACATTAAGAACTTCCAAATCCTACTTCTAACCAGATCTGATCCTAGAAGACTAAAACAGAAGAGGCAAATCAATCATTAAAAACACAAATGTTTAATCAAAATAATCCTTTTCCTTTTTTTATCTGTTCTATACTTGGAAGCATAGCAAAGAGCTAACTTGGAGCAAAAATTTTTTAAAGAACTTCATTACTGTGACAGCTAATATCGTTGGCTCATGTTTAGCTATTTTATACAAGTGAACTCTTTTCAGTAATTCCAAAAGAGTAACAAATAACCTGCCATGGAAGGAAAGAACATGCTAAAGAAAGTATAAGCTTTAACAAGACGAGAAGATGACAGCTACTATTAATTATTGACTGAGAAGTGCATGCTCAACTCGCACAAAAGAGAAACAATCAGGAGTACCTTATCTGCTGAACCAGAGACCACTAGTTCACCCTCAGCCGCAAATTTAACACTGGTAACCTATAAAGACAGCATACACAGAGACAGAATTTTTTAGCCTCTTTTTTTTTTTTTAAATCGAATACTGACACAAATTCTTACTACAGAAACATGTCCAATGAATCATCAAGTAATAATAAGAAAAGTAAGTATCAATAAGATAACCGACCCTCTTTGAATGACCACTTAGTGTTGATATGATCTGTCCAGAAGGTCGATCAAAGACCACAGCATTTGAATCAACTCCACCAGTAGCAATTATGTCCTGACAAAACATAAATTAGAACTAGACATGCTGAAAGTAGTTAAACCATAAATATGCATCAAGAAAACAAGAAAGCATAAGAATCAAGTGGCAAGAATCACTGAATATCCACAATAATTGACTCATAAACATAAATTTATCTTATAAAGAGAATCTCTTGATCACAAAATTATTCCTTTATTTTGCACTAGTGTGATAATGCAGATGTATGAGCAGGCTCAAGATCTACTTACTAGGTCATATTCCTAGTACATAGCCAAAGGAACATAATAATGTAAAATCACTCATGCCTTAACACTAAAGTAAAAATTTATCACGAGTATCCAAGTAAGCATTTAATATTTATGTAGCTAATATTCATGTAGCTATAAGGACAACTTTCAAGGGCACGACTATTCATGCAAAATACCTATTAACTTAATGCAACTGTACTAAAAGCAGAAGTTTCAGAAACAAATGACTCATATTAGCTAATCGGAATATATTTTAGTCTATGTTTCGTGGATTCTTCATTTGAGTCAATATAAGTGTTAAACGGGTGTGACATGGTCTCGGTACTTCAAATTATACTAATACTTGGCAGGAAAAGTGCAAGTACGGGTGCCAGGTTCATACACCTCATTGGATAAAGTACCCATGGCCAAATCCAAGAAACAGAATTTGGCTGCATCTCCTTTGTGAACAGTAAAAGAAAAACAAATCTTGGGAAAAACAGAAAAAAGAACTTACCTTAGCATAATGGATATCCAAAGATAAAATGCCTGGTTTGTTGGTTTTGTGAAGAGGATAACTATTCAGTTGGGTATATCTCGCCACAGCATCCACAGGAGCCAATGTTGCCGGTATCTAGGTGGGAAACGAAAGTGAAAAATTAATCATTTTTTTTCTAACTGGGAGAAGCGGCAGCAAGAAAAGAGCTCATATAACACCTACTCACATAAGCCTAACGAAAGAAGTGATGCAATATCATAAGAAAATGAGAGAAATTACAACTCATAAAACCCCCCAAACATGTGTAGTAGCTATTACCTGTCGTTTCTTTCTTTGTTGTGAAAGACCAGCATTACATTCTGTAAGAGTCTCAATGACAGCGTGTGATATCCCAGGGCGAATTTTCTTTCCATCAGGGCCAATATCCTCATCCTCAGCAGCTATTGATACAAGTTGATAACATGAATAATAAGTATGGGACACAGAAGATGCTACAGCCTACAAGAAACATATAAAAGCAGAAAAAGTTACCTCTTTTCCCATTGCTTAAAGAAGTAGTGCCAACTGCTGTAGTGGCAGCCATGGGTATTTGTCTTTCAGCCTGGGCAAGCAACGCCCTTGCCTCATCCCTTTCCTTTTTCAGCCTTGCAATTACCCTGCAAGCAGCATCATGCTGCCAAGATAAGACATGAAATAAGTAAACACATGTACTAGATGAAGCACGCAGAAGCAGAACAATGTAATACGAACAAGCAGCTATTACAAGAATATACGGAGAGAGAACCGGGAGATAATCGTCCAGATGTCGATTTTGGAGATTGAGAGAGGGAACTTTGGATTTGAAAGACAGGACAAAAAATCAAAAAGACAACAAAAATGAAACTGTACAATGAATCCAGAACCTGATTATTGCCTCAAGAAGCAACAATAGTAAAAATTAGGATGCTAATTCGTACTCAATTTTGACTCTAACAGACACCAGTATGTGTCACCAGTCTTGCTTGTGTTTTTCTTTAAATGGGAACTCATGTCAAACAAGAAAAACTCGTCGCTTTACAAGCAAAAGGGCACTGCTTATTTCTAAGCTGTGTTTAAAATTCTTTTTCCATTATGACAAAAGCGAGATAGCTTGGTAGTAAGGAATAAGGATCCCCCAATCTCCAAACAAAATTGGAGTTTTGAGTCATAAAAGAAGCAAAAGTGGGAAATCCACTGTTGAGGTCCTAGGAAAGGACTTAAGAGGATGTTGGATTTTACCATAGAAATAAGAAAAACTCATTATACAAAACAGAAAACTCGAAACAATAAATGACAAAACAACAGAAAAAGTCGTACAAAAACAGAATGTCTAACTTTGCACGTAACTTGTACTTCCTCTCTCCTCTTTCATCAATAGTATATGAGGCTGCCCTAATGTCCATACTGCCTAAGTAAACCCTCAAAGTTTCAGAAAACCAATCATTGCATCTATGTTATCAAATATGATTTCAAGGATAAACTCCCCAGAATAAAGAATTCAAGATGCGTAAGAGCGTGTAGGACACTTCCTTCACCTGATATAAAGCATGGCTCAACTCTTGCCTTGCAGTATGTAATTGTTGTTCCAATGCAAAATTTGACAGCATTAGACCATCCCATTCCTACAAGACAAAAAAATAAAAATAAGACGAAGCATCAATGTTACAGATGCTCCAAGATAAATGGCAATTCTTTTAGTAGTCGCACCATGTAAAGGATTAAGTGATGAAAATGCTACTTAATAAACAACTAGTTAGACTAAAGAATAACAGATCAACAATACACTAGAAACCACGCTGCTGAAATTGATTCATCGTAAGTAATGATGTCAAAGGCCTTTATTTGGAATCTTCAAGGAACTAAGCTACAATAACAACATACCTAGTGAAATTCCAAAGTGTAGTCTAGGAAGGGTAGAGTGTGTGTAGTTCTTACCACTACCTCTCCAAGGTAGAGAAAAGACCCTCAGCTCAAGTAAATCAAAGCAATAATAGAATGAAAAAACAAGTGGAGAAACATGATAATGAAAATCAAAGCAGTAACAGTTATATGCAAGGAACCGTAAACACAGTAAACCCTAGATTATAACAAGCACCAAAAGCCAGAGACTACCTGAATAGGCTAAAACTACAACCAACACAGTGCTCTATGGTACTCTCAACCAAAAACGTGCATAAGCTAGTAATAGGACAATTCTTACCTACCTATTTGCCCTTATCTGCGATCTCCGTACCCTCCTACCTTAGGTCATGTCATCAGAAAGCTAAAAATGTGCCATGTCGTTATTTTAAGCTATGACCATAAATTTCTAAATGATGATTTGAACCTGAGCTGCATGCCACATTCTAATTGAACGCTGAACAAAAACAAATACTTAAGCAATCCCTTTTATTTTTTTAAAAAAGAAAAAGTAAAAGCATTTTGAGAGGTAAGGGACATATCATGAGCAACCTGCTTAAATTTTCCAACAGAGCACTCAAATCTAAATCTTCACAGAAGTGCTTTTTCTAAGGAGATGATTAAGAAGCATAATTTTGCAAAATGATATTTGAGAAGCCCAATTCCTCAGCATTCATACTAATTAAGTTGCAAACAAACCTTAGAAATAGAAAGCAGAAAAACAAGGATCAAAAACACGTACTATTTGGAACATTCCCAACATCCCTGGAATGCTAGCAGCCTGTACAGGTCGGGGTTTCACTATCTGCAATAAGTACCAATAATAGTAAGATCCACCTGGTAAACCGTAGATCATACCATAAGGCTAGTACTGGGGAAAATTAGAAAGAAATTACAGTATAAATTTCAGACAATATCACCTTGCCAGTTTTAACAGGGATAATGTCATCCGCCGTCAATGGCTCTCCAGTAACAGGACATTTACCATAATCCTGCAGAAACCAAAAGGACCAAAAAAGATTAAGAAACACATATAAACTAGAGAACATGCTTCTGCCTTCAGTTAGAGATCAAAAATACCACTAAACCTCCCTAAAAAAAGATGGTAATACTCCCACCAGACAACTAGGAAAATTTCTGACAATCAAGCTACATAAATGCTGATCTTTCTGCTCGACCCTTTTCAGGAAAGCCTGAGTTGGCACAGCTTAAGTTTCTATTAGCGATAATGGAACCCATCAGGTGAGGAGCATAAAGGAAGAGATAAGAGACCAACATTCAAAAATTATACTAGATAATATATACAACTACGTTTTCCTAGAGAAACGGACACAATTCAAAGAATAAATCTAGAGGATCATGCAACCCAACCCTAACTAGCTTGAGATTGAAGCTCAGTATGTATTTAACAATGTGCTGTCACACTTTGTTTGGATGATTGTTATGTATTGTTTCATAATGTATTGTATTGTGTTGTAATATATTGTGTTGTAATGTATTATACTGTATCGTACTATATTGTTTCAATGAAGACAACATCATTACATAATGTCATATATCCATAATTTGAATGATAAATCTACAAGACATTGTAGGGTATGTGGTAGATACCATGAAACGATAGAGTAAATGATAAAATAGAATTATTAAATAATAAATAAAGTAAAAAATGAGAAGAAAAAATTAAAGTAACGACATAACCACACCAAATCAGTCCTTAGATAAAATGGGTCTATTTGTTGTTACCTAACAATAAATTTAAACGATATAATACACTGGAATTTAAGTAACAATCAAAACAAACATTGTATTTAAACTAACAATACCAACCATCCAAACAACGGGTCAAAGTTTCTACTTCCTTTATTTGGCATGAGACAAGCTCAGCCGCAAAACCTTTTCTCTTCAACATTGTTTACAAAATCAACCACACAGAACAAATACAGGAGTGTTAAAAATGAGTTTAACATTCTGACAGTGCAGATAATTTTCAAGCTATTAGTCAATTTAACGCAAATTACAGCTACCTCTCTAAAGCCAACATGGATTAGTAAATAACACAGCAAGCATAGATACGTAAACTATAAAGGAAGATAAATAACAAATTCTAAAAACAGTATTTAGTACAAATTCGTAGATAAACTCACAGAGATGTGTTTTTCTATTAAACGCTTCTCGAAAAGGAGTCCGGACTTCTTCGAAACAACTGGATCCTCCGGCACCTCACCGGAAACTGTAAACAAAAGAATTGTAAAAAATTATAGATCAGAGACACAAAAAAAGATCTATATAATGGAAATGAGCATAGAGAAAGCAAAAGTTCATAGAGAGAGAAAGAGAGAGCGAAGCTTACTTGAACAGTTCATTGCTGAAAGAGAGAGAGAAAAAGGCAAAGAGGTAGAGTTAGGGTTTAAGCAGCACAAAAGGAGCTGATGCAGAGTGACTGAGCGATGGAGAGGGAAAATAATATCGGGATATGGTAAGACCCGACCCGGTCCAATCCGACCCGACCCGAAAAGCCATTCAAGTCAAGTCCTTTTTATTATTGAGCCAAGGAAAGGATGGTTGATTTGAGGATTGTTATTTTAGCCATAACTAAAATATAGAAATTTTATAAATTTAGCCATTTAGAATTACATTTAGATTTATAGAATTGAATTTATAAGTCTGAAAGTAAAAAAAATTGTATTAGAAGTTTGACATATTGTTTACGTGAGCAGACTTCATAATATTTTTATATAGAGTTTAATTTTTCGGAAATAATTTCTCTATCTCTATGAGATAGTGATAAAGTTTGCATGCATTTTACTCTCTCAGACCCCACTTGTCGGATTTCACTGAGTGCGTGGGTGTGTTGTTGTTGTAGACTTTGATTTGTCGGTTTCATATTTTTAATTTGTATGTTGGACTATTATAAGTCTAACCTTATATACAGAATGTCAAGCAAATTTGACAAGTCTTTCAAATTCGATATCTAAAGATGAAGGGATTTCAACCATCTCATCACAATCAATGTTCATCGTTAAACTATTATACTATATAGTATATGGCAAATCAGAATATAAAAGGTCAAAGAAGGCATTAATTGTCTTCAATTGATCAAAGATACATTATACAGTATCTAAGGCTTTGATATGTGCTAGAGATCATTTTTATCGGATAATTTTCATAAATAGTCTAGATTTGAAACTTAATATGATCAAATAGCTATATTTTGCATAATTACACGGCATAACCTCAGCTATGTGACCTAGAGGGGAGGAGAGAGGCGTGCGAGATCGAGAGAGGGAGGAGAGATGCGAATTGTATATATATATATTTGTCAAATTGTATGTGTATATTTATCAAATAATTGTATATGTGTAACTAATATACATATGTATTTGTATATCTGACAAGCGAGATTAAGAGAGGGAGGGGAGAGGCAACGAGATCGAGAGATGGAGGAGAGAGGGCAAAGAGTAGAGAAAGGCGAATTGTATATGTATATCTGTCGAATTGACTATGTATATCTGTCAAAATAATTGTATATATGCAGCTGGTATACATATGTAATTGTATATCTAGCAAGAAATTTCAAAAGAGATGAAGAGAAGAGAGAGAAAATAACAATAAAACCCTAACTATAACTATAAATTGTAATTTTTTTCAAACTATAGTTATATAATATAAATACATATTATATATTTGTTTAGTTGTGTTATTTTTCCTCTTTTATTCAATTGGTTAAAGTCCATTTGAGGCCTTTTTAGTTTCTTCTTTTACAACAAGGGGACAAAGCTATGAGGTGTACTAATATTCTAAAACTAAATAGAATCAACAGCCTAATTAGCATTTTACTTTCTTTTAAATGTTGTTCAGCCAAATTTCATCCCTACGACGTGAAAAAAAAATGTTTTTGTCTACATTAATTTAGCTAAGTATCATGTATATTAATATTTCTATACAAAAAAAGATTTTTTAAATTTATTTATTTTTTGTAAAAAATGACTTATCTCAATACAATATTGAATTCAAAGCCTAAGTAAAAAAAAAAAAAGAGATGTTGGATAGATAAATTTTAACTACTCATAAGATTCATACGAGGTATATATGCACAATTTTACCTTGCAATAGAGTAGTAAGAATTTTTTATTAATTATTAAAATGGTAAGAAATTGTTATCATATCTATTATTAGACGTACGAATAAAGTGAAGTGACAAAAATAATAGTAATTTTGCGAGATAAGTATGAAAATAGTAGAATGATGAAACAGAGCATTCCGACTTAATATATTTATTTGTCTATGGTTCAACTTATCCCCTTACCTATAATATGGAGATGCAAGCATAAATTTTTTTATAAACATAAGTAATTGAATAATGTGAATGACATATAGTAAATCGCTAGACAAATCTATAAATCATGGTAATGAATTGTGGAATATTTAGTTTGAAAGGAAAAGATTGTTGGATTTGCGAATAATCACCTCTCATTTTAAGGTAGGCTCACTATTGACTATTCGTATTATTTTGATTACAAAAATAACTCTATATTCAATTCAATTTTATACGTAAGATTTGGAAAAGATGACCAAGTGAAAGTAACCTTACTCTTACCTTGTGAAGATAGGGTGATTATTTTCAATAGATCATCAGCTAAAGTAAACATATCAAATCAAATAAGAAAACTAGCGAATACAACAGGTACAAAGTTAAGTGAAAAATAATGGTGAAAAAACAATAACAACAATAAGGTAATATGATAACCAAAGCAAAAATAAGAATAGATAATTCTAAAATCGAAGATTAAGATAATAGGAGAGTACTACTAACATCAATAAAGAAAAGGAAAACATGTTGCGACACAACTATCTACTGTCATTTTATCGTAATCCTTGATCTCCATAACTTATCCTAACTCCATAAATGTCCGAAGCAAAGAAAACAACAAATATTTCAAAAATAAAAAAAATAAGACAATAGGATAATATTACTAATAATAGAGGAAAGGAAATCTGAATGTGACACAACTACCTACTACCCTAATCCTCGATCTCTATAACTTCCTATCTAAGATCATCTTCCCAATAGACTGCAAGAGAGTCATACCATGTTTGATCTTATCTGTCAAATACTTCTTCATCCTGACTTGACTAAAAATAAACATAAACTTATCATACCATATTAAGAGTAATCTTCGAACCGATTAGTTTACTTTATCTTTATGAAAATGCCTAGCTACTATCTAGGCCTTTGACATATAGATGATTCCTATGCAAAAAATAACAAGAAACCTTGATAAAGAATGAAGCAAAGATCATTTCAAATTAGAAATCAAGTGTCTTGTTAGCTCCAAAGATGCCAATCTCCACAATTGTTGGCATTGATGCAGCCATGTATATATGAATTATATTATTAAAAGTCTTTTACACAAATAACAACTTTCACCCCCAAAATTACACTTTAAAATTTATTTATCAAAATACCAAAAAAAACACACTCTTTTTCATTTTCCAACACTATTATATCATACCACACACCACAATAATCACACTCAAAACACTCTCTCTCCTAAATTTGTAAATAAAGTTGGTATTTTATATGGTATTTTTCAATGATTCGGTAGGGGCATGTAATTTTTATCCAAAAACTTGGTATTTTTGAAAACTCCCCAAATTAAATTACCCTTACTTACAATTTACAACCATCTCATCAATACCATGGAATATATATCTATGTATCCCAATAATGCTAAAAGAATAAAACATGTACAACCCTATCTTGATTCCTACTTATATATATTGCTCACATAAATGTACTTCATCAAGAAGTAGTATTGGAAGAGCTAGAATATTTCCATAGTTAGTTAAAAGGAAGATGTCCCTAGAAAGGTCTGGTGTGGTATGATATGGTTAGTAAGAAAATCACGTTTGTTTTGATTATTTCATTAATTGTATGGCATGATTTGTTTTGGTTTTATAGTTTTGTAACCATGAAAACCTTCACTTTTTGAAACCACCAATTTGGTGGTATCCCATGCTTCTCTGATCTTATTCTTTTATCCAATTAAATCCTTACTTAACTTTAAATAATTTTAATTTATTTTTTATTCTTAATTAAACTTTACCCTAATATATCTTCTATTTTTGTATTACTCATTTTTCCTCCGCATCAACTTTTGAAGCTTCTCTTTCGCCTCCTGTCTTTTCTCCCATGATTCAATTTATTTTTTGAGGTTCGTTTTTTATAAGTTCTTACTTTTTAATTTTTCTTGTGTTGTTTGAATGGATTGGAGGTATATTAGCTTATTTTTCTACTTGATTCTATGTATTTATTTTAAAAAATAATAAATTTAATATTTAGAATAATTAAGGATATTTTTGTAAATTTATTAGTTACGATACAGTACTATACTGTCAAATCAAACAATAAAATTATCATTAAACAGTAGCAAACCATACTCGTTATCCAAATATTGTATTGCATTGTACTATACTAAAACATACCATACATTATGGAATCATGACGAATCACCATCCAAACAAAGGGTAATGAGGACAACATGTGAACCATCCTTTTTAAACAACTACTATTATTTTATGGTGCATTTTCATTCGGCTTTCACGTATGTAGACTAATTTCACAGAATATTTGCTAGCTCTCTCACCAACACAAGTACTGAGCAACTTTGTCCACAAATGCTTAATTAGACAAATGGAAAAAGATCACGTAGTATTTTTTTTCTTCGCCAGTATATATTTTAATATATTTGAAGTTTTGAACCTCAGACTTTATGATTCTCAATCAATTCATTAATCACCAAGCTGTCGCACTTTGGTGTGATTCTAAACGATTGATATACATTTGTTACATGATGAGGATTTAGCATATATAATTTATGAGTTCATTCAAATTCAATGATTTTGTTGCTGATTGCATATTAGTATTAAAAAAACTCACAAAGTGCAAAATATATACTTCGATAAAAGCAAATCAAATAGGTTATGAAGAAATTGCTTATTCAACCTCCATAAAATATTAATTTTGAATTTACATGTTGTTAGCATCTAATCAATTTTGATGATCTCATTTGCAGGAACAAATCAAAAAGGAAAAACAAGGAGCCAAGGCTGACATCAAGGAAGAAAAGACATCTAACAGGAAAAAGGACATCCTGGCACACAATTAAAGGAAGCGCGGCAAAAAGAAGGAAGAATCATATAGGGCGATCTCCCATCACATTGCGGCACAAAAAGAAAGACAATCCAATCAAGAGCACTACAAAAGGAAGTGTTATATTGCGAAAGAAAAAAAGAATCATCAGATCGGAAGGAAAGTTGCAGAAGAAGGAATGATAACCAAATCAGTTAGATATATACCCAATCAAGGATCTCCCCTTTATCCTTGATTGGAAGAAATCCCTTGGGTCAAGAAAATCTCCTAACGACGAAATCTGAAGCCTCCTATATTAACCCTCTTTCTTAGTTAGTTTTTGTATTTTTGAGAAAATAATCTATGCAAAAACTCTACTATTCTACTCTACAAAGGATTGTACTCTTGAATGTGAACAATTATAAAGAAAGAGAGATAAGAGTGAGTTTTTCTAGACTAGGCTTTTTTGGGAGGAGTTAAGATGTCTCAGATTGAGTAAAAAATATATTTTGTAAACACCCTTTCATTTGAACCTAAAGGAACCCTTCTTGATCCAAAAGGACAGGAAGTAGACACCACATTGGTGTTCCAAACCAGTATACATCGCTAGCTCAATATTTACTTTTCAATCTTTATATTTTCGTTGTCTGCTAACAGTCGACTACTCATCAAACTTAGTCAACTGCTAAATAAATTTCAATTCACCCCCCTCCTCCGCCCTCTTGACTATCACATGCTTCTTCAATTCTATAAAGACTCAAAATAACAGTTGATAGTACCTCATATCATAGGATTTTCTTGGTTCTTATAATTCCTTATATTCTTTCTTCTATTGTCAGAGGTGGGGTGGGGGTGGTGGGGGGGTGAGGGGTGGGGGTGGGTTGTCTGCCCTTTTGTACTACCTAAAAGATGATTTTTGATGCAAAGCAACCTAGTTAGGACTAGGTATTTTATTCCAATATGTTGGCTAGAGTTTTGGAATCACAAAATTAAGATTAAACAACCTATAGACAGAGATTGATTTTACGCCTTTTCTACGTGATATGCAAATTATTATATAGGAGTGGATTTACTTGATGCATATCCAAAAAAATAGCGAGAGTTTTTGGAGTTTCTGAAAAAGAAAAAAATATTTAAAATTCATTGAATATAATATGACATTTATTATAGGAACTTTAAGTGATGTGTTTAGGGTTGATACGTAATTTGATACCCTAAATTATAAGGACCCATAATATAAAAGAATAAGAAACTTATATGCTACTCTTAAGGATAAGATTTAAAAAAATATGCTTGGACAATGTTTCACGATAAAAGTTCATTCAAATTCGATATTTATATCAATCTAATAAATATATTGTACATTTTTCATGTACCGTAAGTAATATTTATTATTAAAATTCTAGTTAGTTAATATATATTCTCACCTTAATGTGTAAATTGGATGACAAAGCATCTAAGGATTACTCCTTTTGTTCCATATTACGACACATCTTTATATTCTAGCTACTCATCTTCATTTTGTGCTTTGAAGCCATTGACATGATGAATTTGTAAGTTAAATTGTTCAACTGATACACATATTCAAAGATAACATACTTATTTATCGACTGATGTCAAATTTAAAAATTTATTTATTGCATTATACCTTTATTTTTAGGCTAAACAATAGGGACTAGAATTCAATATTATATATGTGAAATACCTTATTACTTTCTCACAAGGACGTTGATATTTTTTTATTTTATCTTCCATCTAGCAATATAAAAAATAAATCCAAATACCCCCTCCACGTGTTGAAATTTCATGAGATATCCCAAAAAATTTTGGGTTGTTGAGACGAGGGTTCCCAACCTTTCTACTTTTATGAGGTACTGGTAAGGTCTGCGTATATTCTATCCTCCCTAGACTCCACTTGTAGGATCCCACTAGGTATGTTGTTGTATCCCAAAAATTGATTGGCCCACCAATAACCTTGGTTTTGACTTCAATATATGGTCAATCCATATATACCTATATAACTAATGTATCTTTATATATTTCCATTTAGACCATGTTATTATAATCTCAATTTTTTTTCATAATAATATTATATATATCTACTCTCTGGTATTCCAATCCAAAAAATAATCCTATTTTTCTTGCATGGATTTCTCTCTGCCATTAATTTCAAACATGAGCTTCATTAAGGTAACAGAAAAAGTGATTCACTTTAGTCACTTTTTTTAAAAAAAATAAATTAATTCTCCTTTGATATTATGCATGGTATAAATTCTCAATTTTTAAAAACATAAATCAAGAAACAACAATGTTGCAGGATATGATGCTTCATCCTCAAGAACCTCATCAACTTTTTAATGTACAAATTATGTTGAATTCTTGTAATTTTTTCTTAGAAATATATATATAGAAATGGGGTTTTGAGGATTAAATGTTTTTTCTTTCAAGATCTTGAATTAGATCATATTTACTTTTTTCCTTGTCTTGATTTAGCTCTTTTTTTTTTACTATTAATCAGTGGCGGAATTAGCAATTTTCGTCAAGGGTGTTCATACTTTTAGAACATGAGTGGGTGATTTTTGTTCAAGGGTGTCCACAATTGATATATATCAAAATATCTATGTATAACTTATATATTCGAAAAGGTTTTCCGACGAAGGGTGTTCAGCTAAGCACCTGAGCACCTTTGAGTGAATGTAGCTTCTTCATGTTGTTGCCTTCATTTAATTCATTTTGCAAAGATTCTTTTTTTCATTCATTTATTATGAGTTAAAGTATTAGTAGTACTAAGAGGTTTTATGACATGATATTTTCATCATTTCTTTTGTGTTTTCTTTTTCTTTTTAAGATTTTCATGACCAATTATTCTTGTTATCATTAAATCAAGAATATTTAGCTTTTCAAGCTTATTGCTTAAGTTCTTTATGTAATAATTATTCTGTTTTTTTTCTTTCCTTTTTTAGTCTAAGGTTCTCTAAAATGACTTTTATGAAAGTAACTTAAAAATTTTAGACAAGTCACATGCTTATCATAATAGGCTTTTTAGTGCTATAGAAATTCCCATTGCTTGTCCAACTTTGGATTCTTTCTTTGCTCCATTTTCCTCATATTTCACTAACATAATCTTGAAAATTCATGGAGTTTTTAGAAGTGTTAGGCATATCTCGAGTCTAGTGCCGTATGCATGGAAAAGATGGTTTTTAGATATTATATGTAACGACGTGATTCTATTTTGTGAAAAGCTAGTAGTATAAAGATGCTACTAATTAAGAAGTGAAATTTGAGTATGGTTTCTTTTTGGTTTGTGTTTTTGTAGGAAGAGATGCCAAGCCCATTGAATGATCAAATTTTGAATTTTTGTGAATCTGAACTTTTTTCAGAGATACAAAATTCAGATGTTGCTTCTAGCTCAAATGGTGGTTGTTATGATGAACAATCTTCTTATAGTACAACTACCAATTTTGATCTAAACAAATTGCAAAAGAACGATGAAACTATCGCAAAAACAGCTACCAGCACAACAGATGTTATCGATAACAACAACAATAACAATAACAACGTCAACAACAACAGTATGTCAATGATATTTGATACACAAGATGAAATTGAGAATGACATTTCTGCATCAATAGACTTTAATCCATCCGCGAACTTCACAGTTCCTGATCATTTACTACAACAAGAGGAGCAATTCGACGTTAACAACAATCATCATGGCTCTATTATTCCCCTGTCTCATCAGTATCATCCTGTTATGGGGCCTCCATTAGGACATGTATACGAAGATGAATCGTTGTCTTCTTTCCCTCCTTACATGCGTGGGCTCGCGAGTACTTCTTCTTCTCCTTCATGTGCACTTCTTGATCCTAACATGGTGAATAATTACCTTCAAGGAAATCTTAACAACACAATGAATTCAGAAGCTTCAGCAATATTTGCTTCAGCTGCTAATACTGCCTTGTTCTTTGGATCTCAATTGCCAAATCAAGAATTGGATTTTCAAGGAGAGAATGGTAGGATTTTTTGCCCTGATTCCTTGTCAAGGATTTACAACAATGAACTTCAGGTATTGATTTCATTTCATGTGTAATGTAACATAATAGATTTCAAAATATGAAAACGATAAACACATGAAGAAGGCAGAGGAATTCAACGTCACAGAAAAAATAGTTTTGACCTTGTATACACATTGTAATATTTCCGGCTAGGCTCTAAGGAAAGGAGAGCTCCACCAAAGTTTAAAAAGGAATTGAGTGAGTTCTCGCCTAAGAGAAAAGTTCTTTTTTTTTCCAACAACAAAAAAGCTTTTCTCCTCGACCATTGTGATAGACCACCTTATACAGGTCAAATTCTTCATAATATATACTATATATTGAGTCCCTTTAGTGGTGTACTATTACTATTTTCACATTTCGGATCATCTCAGTGAAAATCCTGACTTCGCTACTGATATATTAACCAATTTCTTTTTTTGTATATGAAGGCTCTGAGCAATGAGAGTCAGCATTTGGTTAGTGGTGCTGGTTGTTCAAACACTTTGGTCACAGAAATCACAAGTTTTGAAGATCCAAGCTTAAAATCTGGTAGGTGTTCAATTGAAGCAAGGAGGGAGAAGATTCATAGATACATGAAGAAAAGAAATGAGAGGAATTTCAGCAAGAAAATCAAGGTTTACATCTTTTTACTCTTTCAACTTTTATTCCCTTTTATCCTCCCTCTAAAAATATTTATAGCAATGGCGGAGATAAGAATTTCACTACAGATATTTCGATGTTTGATATGTGTTTATAAATAAATATAAAATATAATTTTTGACAAAGGTATTCAGTTGAACACATGCTTTTCATTCGACTTTATAGAGACCCGAGGAAATTTTATATAGTAATAAATGCAGAAAGGTGAAGGTGAGGTACTTTTTCTAACATACGGAAAGAAAATCCAAAATGATAGCTTTCAAAAAGTGAGGAAGGGACGGGGAGAGAGAGGCTCTCGAAACCAAATGAGACCGGAAAGAACATGAGAATTAGCTCTACTTATGAGTGTTTTTTTTCTCTTTGAGATGACAAAACAAAAGGGCAACCCTCTATATATTTCGATTTCGGCTTCACATCATATATTGTTCTGAAGAGTATTTTTATTGGTTGTCACACGAATATTGGAGCAACTTTTCTATAATGTGAATGTGGAGGGTGGGGGTGCCACCTAATTGAAGCAAAAGCGAGAGCCATCAGAGCTATCTACTTGGAGTGTTTCAATTGAAAGAGAAAGGGAAAGAGAGACAACTCATTCTTGCTATACCCAAAAGACTAATGGAACACCATATTACTCATTATAAGTGTTAGAACTGCGCACCTTAATTTTGCCTACTTGTTTGGAACAGGTTTAGATGACCTGTTTCAATCGTACAGAATTAACGCTTTAGACACAATGATTTTACGTGGAAACACCTAGCTCACGATAGGTGTAAAAACCACGACCTGTACCACTACAGGAATTTCTCCACATTTATTAAAATCAACGTGAGCCTTCAAAAAGTTAATTACAACTCGTAATAACCTTACTTCTATACCTTCACCTACAAACTACTCACAATCCTCCCAAGGATTATGTTTCAACTTATCTTCTTGTTACCTCTAACTTGAAGATAAACTACTCTCAGTTATGAACTCTGAGATTTACAACTTTCCTATGAAACAAAAGAAAACCCTAGACTCGATTTTATTGTTCTTTCTTATGCTTCATTTTTTCTCTCTTTTCTGCACCCCTTTGTTGTGAATCTTGAATCTGGTTTTATAGCTGTAAGAAAGTTCCTTCTCCAACTTCTTTTCGAATTCCTTTTTGCAATCCACATCTCACGCTTTTTGACAAACTTTCCTTCTTTGGAACCTTCTTCTTCTAGGAGTTCAACTTGGAATAATATTCCTTGTTATCCTCCTTATTTCATGCTTCTCCCCTTTTTTCATGCTTCTTGAAAAATATTTCCTTCTTTGTAACCTTCTTCTTTTAGGAGTTTTAGTTGAGATAATGTTCCTTGTTTTCCTCCTTATTTCCAGTGCCAGGTATTGTCTGTTTGCAATAGTACATTGCACTTTCTTGCTGCTGTGTCGTGTTGCACTTTTCTGTGTCGTCTTTCTATCTGTAGAATGAACCTGATGAATTTTCCTGTTTCATCTACCTGTTTCATTTATTTTGTTAATCATCAAAAGTCCTTGTCTCAACAAATTCCCCCTTTTTTGATGATGACAAATTTTCTGAGTTGACACCATCCTTGTTCATAACAATGAACCAGGTTAACTTGTTCGCAACAATGAAACAGGTTAAACAAGGTTAAACTATATGCATTTCAACTCATCTTCCCCCTTTGGACATCATCGAAAAGAAAAGTGATAAGTATAAGCAAGGAGAACCAACATGTATAACCATCAGTAGAACAGAACAGAGAATGTATATTTATATACGAGAGTACACAACATAAGCAACAATAAAGGAACAAAAGATCTACCACCAGTCAAACCACCTGCCATGCAAAAAAAGAAAAAGAGACAAACAACTTAAACAAGGCACAAAAAGGAAGAGAGGACACAAAGGCTGGAAAGAGAGGTCAGAGTTAAGAGATGAGCTTGGTAAGGGCATGAACAATATCGGTGTGTTTAGCTTGCTCCTTCACGAGAGTCTCCTCTAGTTCCGTAATTTTGAGAGTGAGGGCCTGTTTTTCTAGCTGAAACCTTTCTCGTTCCTGGGCCAATTCTGCATCCTTAGCATTGAGAGTCATCTGAAGACGATGCAGAGGAGTGCCTGGTCGCTGTATTGAACCAGGTAAAACCTGATGGTCCACCTGTCCTATCACATCTTTAGTGGTCTGCATGGTCCAGACCTGGACTGGGACGGAAGAGGCCTCAACAATGGTAGCCAACCAAAATCCGTAGGGAAGAGCATGTCCCTTTTTAACCTGAACAAGAACCCTCTGCAGCATGAGAGCAGGAAGGTTGATTGGAACACCTTCATCGAGTAGTTCCATCAGTGTTAGGTCCAAATAGCTCGCTTCAGAGCGATGCTCTTGTCGTGGAATGATGATCTTATGAACCACATCAAATATAGCTTGTGAAGAGGCGACATTTCCTTGCGTTGGACACGTCTATGGTGGGTGAGAGAGGGCTCCCCAGCAAATTTTCGGGTGATTTCCAAAGCAGATGGCAATTGGTCTAGAGGAGGCCACTCGTGACGGACATAGTGCGCCCAGCCAACAGCAGGAATTTGTAGAAGACGGCCAAGATCAGAGGAAGAGAGGCGGAGAGAAACCCCTCGAACAGTTGTGCAAAGAACAGAGTCACACACACTTCCTTGTGCGTAAAATTCGAGTATTTCAGTTTTGGCTTGTGGTGGGGGGGAAATGATGAATGAAACAAGTTGATGAATGAAACAAGTTGAATGTGCCTGGTTTAAATATTTGACTCAATAATAAGTATAATTTTGCACAGCAAGTGTTACCTGGTAAATTGACCTGTTCCAATCGTTGATGCCTGTTGCGACAATACTCCGGCATATAAGACCACGTCCTCATGTTAACCTCTACAAGATGAAGGGATATACATGAGATAAATAATTATCTAAAGCACTCCAAAACTTATAAAACATATCATGATATTTTGAGTAAGTCAAGGAGGGTTTTATGTAATTTTGACCATCCCCAAGTCTAGCCTGATTTGTTCAAACCGCTCTCTACTTAGTGCCTTAGTAAAAATATTAGCAATTTGATTTTCAGTGGGGCAAAACATGATCGATACCATCCCTTTGTCTACACAGTCACGAAGAAAGTGATGCCTTATGTCAATATGTTTGGTCCGTTTGTGTTGGACAGGATTCTTTGCAATGTTGATGGCGCTTGTATTGTCACACAAGATTGGAACTGTTCCAACATCGATTCCAAAATCGAGTAATTGTTGTTTAATCCAGAGCAATTGAGCACAACACGAACTTGCTGCTACGTATTCAGCTTCAGCTGTGGATAGTGCGACAGAGTTCTGCTTCTTGGTGGACCAGGAAACTAAACACGTTCCAATGAAGTGGGCCATACCGATGTGCTTTTGCGATCCACGAGGTGACCAGCATAATCAGCATCAGTGTATCCCATGAGATTGAAATTGCTACCTTTGGAGTACCATAACCCCAGATCAGAGGTGCCCTTGAGATATCGAAAGATCCTTTTCACCGCTTTGAGATGTGATTCTTTCGGATTGGCTTGAAAACGAGCACAAAGACCTCGATAGAGCTTTTGCTCAACAGTTGAACCTGTGTCATCTATCTCCAGCTTTGTGGCAGTGGCAATAGGCGTATCAGTTTCCTTGGCATCTTCTAGTTTGAACCTTTTGAGGAGTTCCTTCACATATTTACTTTGGTGAATCATAGTTCCAGAGGGGGTTTGTTTGAATTGAAGGCCCAAGAAAAAGTTTAGTTCTCCCATCATGCTCATTTCAAATTCTCCATTCATTAGTTTTACAAATTCTTGAGTCATGACCTCACTTGTGGACCCAAAAATGATGTCATCTACATAAACTTGAACAATGAGGAGATCAGGGCCTTGAGTTTTTAGGAATAGGGTATTATCAATTTTTCCTCTAGTGTGACCATGGTTGAGGAGAAATTTTGATAGCCTTTTATACCATGCTCGTGGGGCCTGTTTCAGTCCATACAAGGCCTTATCTAGTTTAAAGACATAGTCAGGATGCTCCATACTCTCAAATCCCGGAGGTTGTTTCACATAGACTTCCTCTTTTAAGTATCCATTTAAAAATGCACTTTTTACATCCATCTGATATGGTGTGATTTCTTTGAAGACAGCGAAGGCTATGAGGAGCCTAATGGCTTCAAGCCTTGCAACAGGTGCAAAGGTCTCATCGTAGTCTATTCCTTCTTCCTGATTGTATCCTTGGACCACTAGTCTTGCCTTGTTCCTTGTAACTGTTCCATGTTCATCTAGTTTGTTTCGAAAGACCCACTTAGTGCCAATAATAGTTCTTCCTGCTGGTTTAGGTACTAAGTGCCATACTTTGCATCGTTCGAACTGATTAAGTTCCTCTTGCATGGCAAGAATCCATTTCTCATCTTGGAGGGCTTCCCCAATTCGTTTTGGTTCTATGAGTGAGACAAAGGCTTGAAAGGCACATAGGTTTCTTATTCCAGATCTTGTAGTAATTCCGGAAGTCAGGTCTGTGAGAAGGTTATCAAGAGGATGTGAGTCTTGATATTTGTAGTTTCTTATCACCAATCCCTGGTTCTGTTCATTTTGTGACTGGGCTGAGGAATTGGAGGTTGACTCTGCCTGTTGACTTTCGGATTCTACTGTTGTTCCCCCTGTCTGTAAGCTCTCGTCCTTTTCAGTAGATGAAACAGGTAAATTGACCTGTTCTATTGACCGGAGTTCACGTTCATCAGTATCCTGCAAGTTATCCTCAGGAACACAGAGAGTTTCGTCAAATTTAACATGTATACTTTCCTCAATACAATTTGTTTGTTTATTTAGGATTCTATAGGCCTTACTGTGTAAAGAGTATCCTAAGAAAATTCCTTCATCACTCCTAGCATCAAATTTTTCTAAATTATCTTTACCATTGTTGTGAACATAGCATTTGCAACCAAAAGTTCTAAAGTGAGAGATGTTGGGTTTTCTTCCTTTGAGTAATTCATAGGGTGTTTTATTTAACAAGGGTCTAAGCATACATCTGTTGAGTATGTAGACAGCAGTGTTTACTGCTTCAGCCCAGAGGTTTCTAGCTACATTGCTAGCTATCATCATTGTTCTTGCCATGTCCTCTATGGTTCTATTCTTTCTCTCTACTACTCCATTTTGTTGAGGGGTTCTTGGGGCAGAGAAGTTGTGATCAATACCAACTTTTGAACAAAATTCTAGGAATTTTATATTTTCAAATTCAGTTCCATGGTCTGATCTTATGGATTTTAGGGAAGTTTCTAATTTTTTCTCCATTTTCTTGATGAAAATTGAGAAGACATCAAAGGATTCATCTTTAGAAGCCAAGAAAAAGGTCCAGGTATATCTAGAGTAATCATCAACAATAACAAACATATATCTTTTACCTCCTCTGCTTTTTACCCTCATAGGTCCACATAAGTCCATATGGACCAGTTCCAAACACTTGGTTGTACTTACCTGGTTCTTTGATTTGAAGGATGTTCTAACCTGCTTCCCTTTAGCGCAAGCACTGCATACCTTTTCTCCTCTGAATCTGATTTTTGGTAACCCATCAACCATGTTCTTGGATGAGAGTGTATTTAGTTGTTTCAAGCTAGCATGTCCAAGTCGTTTGTGCCATAGCAATGGATCCTCTGTTATTGCACTGAGACATTTTAATTTCACTCCACCCATACCTATGATGTCGGCTTTGTATACATTCTTGTATCTATTTGCTGTTAGGACCACTTCTTTTGTCTTTAGATTTTTGACCTTGCAACTCTCAGAGGTGAAGATGACCTCGTTACCTTTGTCGCATAATTGGGAGATGCTTAGGAGATTGTGTTTTAGTCCGTCTACATGATAGACATCTTCTACAGCTTTGGATTCTTCTCGTCCAATCTTTCCAATGCCCACGACTGTCCCCTTCTTGCCATCGCCGAAGGAGACCTTTCCACCTTTTAATGGTGTTAGTGAAAGGAATTTGAGTCTGTCTCCCGTCATGTGTCTCGAACAAGCACTGTCCATATACCAATGCTTGCTTCCTTTCACTGTGGCCTCAGGTTGAGTTTCATCCTCTGCGTCTGAGTCTTCAGCAGCCATGAGAGCCGTCTCATCAGCATCCTCAGTATCAGATTCTTCTATTTCTGATCCCCATGCAGCCATCATTGCATAGTTTTCCTTCTCCTTTTGTTTAGCAGCCTTTTCTTTGATTTCTTTTTCAGCCCTTTCTTTTCTCCACTCAATTTCCCATAGAGGACATTGTTTAATGTGATGATCAGTTTTACCACATTTAAAACATCCGGAGTTGCCTTTGTCATCGGACCACTTCCTGCTACCTGTGTCATCGGACCACTTCCTGTTACCTGTTTCTTTCTTATCCTTCCCTTTTCTGTTCCTTAGGAATTTTTTGAAATTCTTTGCAAGGAAGGCAATTTGGTCTTCCTCCATGTCTGATTCTTCGTCATCAGAGGTAACCTTTAGAGCCAGTGTCCTTTCATCCACCTTTGTTTGTTTCTTTGAATCTTCCATATTCATCTCATAGGTTCTGAGATTTCCAACTAGTTCGTTTAGGGTCATGGTTTCAATATCCTTTGCTTCCCTGATTGCAGTAACCTTGACATCCCACTTGGCTTTTGGAAGGATTCTAAGAACCTTGTCAACCTGTTCTTCAGGGGTGAGAGTCTTTCCCAGTGATGCTAACTCATTTATGAGCAGGGTAAGTCGAGCCATCATCTCGTTCAGTGTTTCATTCTCCTTCATCTTGAAGGTTTCATATTCAGTAAACAGCATGGCGACTCTGAATTTTCTAACCTGAGCAGTTCCCTCATGAGCAATCGTGAGGGCATCCCAAATCTCTTTGGCAGATGAGCAATTTGAAATTCTGTTATATTCTTCAGGTCCTAGACCACAGACCAATAGGTTCTTGGCTTTGGCATTCTTTCTCATGGCTGTTAGATCGTCGGCATTGAATTCACTCCTTTCTTTTGGAACTAGTCTGCCTTCTACAGTTCGCGTGGGAATGGTTGGACCCATGATGATTCTATCCCAGAGTTCATAATCTTCTCCTTGGATAAAATCTTCCATACGGGCCTTCCACCATGCGAAGTGTGTTCCGTTGAAGAGCGGGGGTCTAACGGCGGACTGTCCTTCTCCATGTCCAAGCGGTGGTGCGGTGTTCATGATGATCGTTTCTTAGGTATTAACCTTTAACAAGAAACCCTGCTCTGATACCACTTGTTAGAACTGCGCACCTTAATTTTGCCTACTTGTTTGGAACAGGTTTAGATGACCTGTTTCAATCGTACAGAATTAACGCTTTAGACACAATGATTTTACGTGGAAACACCTAGCTCACGATAGGTGTAAAAACCACGACCTGTACCACTACAGGAATTTCTCCACATTTATTAAAATCAACGTGAGCCTTCAAAAAGTTAATTACAACTCGTAATAACCTTACTTCTATACCTTCACCTACAAACTACTCACAATCCTCCCAAGGATTATGTTTCAACTTATCTTCTTGTTACCTCTAACTTGAAGATAAACTACTCTCAGTTATGAACTCTGAGATTTACAACTTTCCTATGAAACAAAAGAAAACCCTAGACTCGATTTTATTGTTCTTTCTTATGCTTCATTTTTTCTCTCTTTTCTGCACCCCTTTGTTGTGAATCTTGAATCTGGTTTTATAGCTGTAAGAAAGTTCCTTCTCCAACTTCTTTTCGAATTCCTTTTTGCAATCCACATCTCACGCTTTTTGACAAACTTTCCTTCTTTGGAACCTTCTTCTTCTAGGAGTTCAACTTGGAATAATATTCCTTGTTATCCTCCTTATTTCATGCTTCTCCCCTTTTTTCATGCTTCTTGAAAAATATTTCCTTCTTTGTAACCTTCTTCTTTTAGGAGTTTTAGTTGAGATAATGTTCCTTGTTTTCCTCCTTATTTCCAGTGCCAGGTATTGTCTGTTTGCAATAGTACATTGCACTTTCTTGCTGCTGTGTCGTGTTGCACTTTTCTGTGTCGTCTTTCTATCTGTAGAATGAACCTGATGAATTTTCCTGTTTCATCTACCTGTTTCATTTATTTTGTTAATCATCAAAAGTCCTTGTCTCAACAATAAGAGTGAAGTTACTTTATACATAGTTAAGTTACTTTAATTTGACAATAAATTAATCAACGACTTTATTGTTATAGTTGATAAAGTTCAATCACTTTATGTTTAGACCGTTAAACTAACCCTACCATTTTTTTAAAACAATTTTGCAGTATGCATGCAGAAAAACACTAGCAGATAGTAGGCCAAGAGTGAGGGGAAGATTTGCAAGAAATGATGAATTTTGTGAGGCAAGTAAAGCAAATTCTTGTGGAACTATTGAAGAGGATACAATTAATAATGAAGATATAAGGCTCAATAATATAATGTATCATCCAAATATGGTCACATCTTCAACTCATCATGACAACAATGGCAGAATTTTCACCTCCAATTGTCATGTAACAACTACTGGTCCATATGATATGTGCACACCAATCTATTGTACAGATGGACAAATGCACTAAGCAAGACTTTTTATAAAGCTCTACAATGTGCTACTATAGGTTCTATCCTCTACATATAACAAGGTACTCTTCTAACACCCCTTCACATTTTTCTTTTCAACGAAATTGTTAATTTATGTGATGGTATTTGACTGAATATAAAATTTAAGAAAGAAAAAACACAAAAAAAATGCTCTAATACAAGTCATAGATATTTGCGAGACTTAAATTGTCTCATTAAGAATGAAATGAGCTTTTTAAAAAGTTAAATTGTTACTTACTACTTTATCCGTTCACTTTTACTTATTACTATTTTACTGATCGAGATCAAACTATATGAATTTCGACCAGCATTTTGATATGTATTTTTTATCATATTAATATGAGAAGAATTGCAACTTATAGTATTTCTCGTATAGTTTTCAATCATCTAAATTTTAGATGTCAAATATTAAATTTAGCTACTTCAATTTAGCTTTGAAGTATATTCAATTTGATCTCAGAAAGCGAAACAGTGACAAGTAAAAATGAACAGAAGAAGTACTAAATATAAAGTGTATCTTTCTTTTAGGGATCGACTAAAATGAAAAGAGAGTAATATGTTTGTAAATGTGACCTAGAAAATATGGCAAAAAACTAGATAATAGGTTGAAACACATCGATAGTAAGGTATCAAATGGATGGATTGCGCTTGATTTGAGAGAGTCAAATATATTGAATTAATAAATGGATTGGTCATTAATCTGTTCAAAAGTTACTTGTGCTGAGATCACAGATTGATCAAAGATTTAAATTTAATAAGTTCAACTTAAGATTCTAAACACTAAAATTCAAAGTGTTTATGGACTGCTTTCTGCTTAAAACCAAAATCAAACTTATTTAGATGGATTTTCAATCATCAAAATCAAATATAATACGCATTTAACAATTTGATTATTGTCGATTTGATTCAGTTTGCATCAAATATTTTTTTTTAAAAGAAATTTAATAGTATTTCTCTATTTCTTTTAACCCCCACCCCCACCACAACTTGTCATTTTTAGATGTTTTTATATAGTAAAAATTCTTTTTATAATATTAATGTAATTGAACTCATAAAATATATATTGTGCAACAATATTAGGTGATGAAAGAAGAAGAGGTGGAATCATTATGTATATTTCCACATATTATTGGGGTGAATATTGCATCAATCAATCTTGGATTTGATGAGCTGTCAACATTATCTTGGATATAATTTTGCAGAATTTTGTTTCCAATAGGATGTATTAATTAATTAGATAAAGCAAAGAATAACTTGTAATAACTTAATCAATGTCCTATAGTTAGGGCATGTAAATTTTGTAAATGTTGTGCTATTGTAAGTTACACTTTTTGTGCCGATAACATGTCAAGATTAACTTCAGATATTTTAATTAAAGTTTGAATCTCGGTAATATCTAACATCAAGTATTATTTTGCTTAAGTTGTGGCCTTGACAACACCAAACATCAGACATATAATGCTGCAGTTTAGATATTTTATCACAAGATCAGACATATATTTGAATGCACTTCAAATATTTTAGGATGAAGATTAGGTGAACAACATTTTCCCAAAATAAACAATTTGCTATTCAATTATGATAATCCAATACACGATTCGACATTCAAATTTATCTCAAATGAACTCAAATTTGAAACATAAAATTTTAACATTGCAATGCTGGAATTGTGGAAATTATAAAATTATAATGGTGTTGGTAATTCGAATATAAAATAATGTATATTCGGTGTATCTATTGTATATCTAGTGTTTGTTTATTATATGTTTTATGTGTCACTATATATACAATGACATACACACGATATATTATATTTATTGTGTATGTAATATGCAAATTTGGTCCTCTTATATAAAATGAAATCTTAAAATCTGAATAGGAAAAATTACTTGGATGAGTACTATTGCGATATTTTTTATTTATTACTATTTATAGCAATATATTACAGTATTATAATAAATTTACACACGTATTAGAAGTAAATTATGGATGCAATATAAATATATTATAAGTGTTTTAAATATATCGTGCTTTGTTGGAGTAGTAAAGTTTTGATGGCTGACAAAAGATAATGAAACAAGATGCTTAAAAAAGAGGAATTCTATGAGAAGAAGGAATTTAATAAGAAGAAGGAGTTCTAATTCAACAGGATGCTTAAAAAGAAGAAGGAGTTCTAATTCAACAGGATGCTTAAAAAGAGGAATTCTATGTGAAGAAGAAGTTCTATGTGAAAAAGGACTCCACTGGTGGTTATCATTAAAAGAGGTCTAGAGCAAATAAAACTCCAATTGATTACTATAAAGCTAGAGGACATGACAGCAGAAAGAGTGGCGCAGAAAAAAGAAAGAAGCGGAGAGAAAAAGAGAGATTCAGACACAGAAAAAAGAGAGAGACAGACGAAGAAAAAGAGAAGCACGGCGTGATAGCATAGGACTAAGGAAGATTTGTTTTCTCTTTGTAATTTTGAACAAATTGTGTAATCGCTCAGAGTCTATAACTGAGATTAGATTCTAGTCTTCAAGTTGGGGGTGACTCGAAGACGTGGGGAACATAAGCCTAGGGAGGTTTATGTGAAGTTAGGAAGTTGTTGAAGTAGTTTTGAAGTTTCGATTACTAGGAATTGTCATCATTTGTTGAAGACTCATATTGAAGTAGTGAAGTTGGAGTAAATCCTGTAGAGGTACAGGTCTTTCGTGGTTTTTCACCTTTTGTGAGCTGAGTGTTTCCACGTAAAATTACTGCGTTCCAGTTTATTTCTGCATCATTGAAACACGTCGGTTAACCTGTTCCAAAGATTAGGCAAATCCATAGAGGGTGCAAAACCTAACATGCTTGTTTGGTAAAAAATTGACACAATGTTTATTAAAGTATGTGATAAATGTATCATCCATCAATAAAACTTCTATTATATATACTTTATAAATAGTTCTCTATAATATGTATTAAAATAGTATTATAAATATAGTATTGTAAGTGCTTCGCGAAAAAAAATTGTTCTTACTATAAATAATAAATATTTTTTTAATATTCCCTTGACCTCGTAAATATTCTCACTTGCTAATTAATAAAATTCCTTAAATTGAAAAAAATAATAAAAAAACTTGGCCACAAAATTGGGACCGTTCAAAAAAATAAAATAAAATGGGTCCCTAAGTGTAAATTTGATTTAAAGATAATTAAATTAAGTTTTTTTCCTGATTTTAAATTTATTATATACATCGTTTTCTAGTTATTTAGACCTTTTGTCATGAATATGATTTGGAATATTTCGAAACAACATTAGGAAATTGTTTTAATAAGTAATTTGTTTATTATATTGATTAATTATTTTAACTTCCAATTTAAAATATAGAATTAAAAATTTTGAAAAATAGGTTTTCGAAGTTTATATTTACAAAATTTCAAGTATTTTTTCATATTCCAATATAAGGTAGTGTTTGGCCATATATTTTAGGAATAGATTTTGAAATTTTATTTTGAAATATATTTTTGATCATAAATTTAATCAGATTTTGAAAATTTAATATTTCAAGATTTTAAGCACTTGTTTGAGATTTCCACTAGCAATTTTTTCTTAAAAAATTCAAGCAAAATATATGTCTAGACAAAATTTTTAATTTTAAAATCTATGAACAAACAGGAGCTTAAATATTTCAAATTATGTACCTATGTTGAATTATTAAATCCTTTTCATTTATTTTTAAACTCTTACGATTGAATTAGAAAGATGAAAAACATCTTAGATATTATTTAAAAACATCTTAGATATTATTTTATAAAAAGTACAAATTTTTCCTTTTCTTGGAGGGGCAATAGAAAGCTCCATTTTTAAATCATCTTACAAACTTTTGCAAAATTAAGGTGTTCACGAGACAAGGAATATGGTTGGCCATGTGGTGAGTATTCGGTTCCGAGTTTGAGTCTTAAGAATAAAATCAATTTTAATAAAAAAAATTATTTTTAAAATAAAATTTTTTAATGTGAATTTGGATTAGTCAGATCTCGAATTAAACCTTTGGTGAATAAATCGCTCTTTATTTACTTTGTTTCGAATCTGAAATCTCTAAATAAAAATAAAAGAATGCATATCGAACATCGCAATGTGATATATTTAGATGAGAGGAAATAAAAAAATCACAAGAATCACATCCAATTAATTAACTTTGCCTAAATTGAAAGTAATTAAATCAATAAGTCATATTTACCTCCATAATCTAGAATGAAACAAATCTAATAACAATAATTTGACTAAAATTTTTGAAAAAATCAACCTTAAAATAGTAATAATTTCTCACCATTCAAATTTTTGACTTTGATGAACAACAAAGAATTTTTTTTTTCTCATTGGTTAGTTAAATAGTTTTTAAGTGTGCAAACAAACAAACATTTCTATGTCAATCAATATTTCATTGAGATTCATTGCATTAATACCAAAAATTTCGTTCATATGATTTTTTTCCGATATCTGATATCTACATTGAAATACGACTAATATGAATCCCTGACCATCTCAGACAGCAGTTAGGGGTGTGTCTCGGTCGGTTCAATTCGATTTTATTATTATCGATTCAGTTTATTGATTTTTTGGTTTTTGAATATGCTAAATCAATAAGATATTTTTTATCGATTTTTGGTCCTCAACGGTTCAGTTCTCGTTTTACCCAATAACGAAAATACTCATAAAATAAATGAATCACTTCTCTAACTATTTGATGTAATACGCTGAGATATTTGAAACAAACAAATCAATTGATCACTTAAATTTAATAATATGCAATATTTGACCTCATATTCTAATTTACTTTCCAACAGAAAGGTTATACATTGGAAACCAAGCAAATACATGACTTACAAGTATCGATTTAGTATCAAGTGATGTTAAATTATTAATATTTAAGATTTATGAAGGGATAAAGTAGTAAATTATTATAGTCTTAATGGGTTATCGGTTTAACCAATAACCCAATACTAAAAATTAAAATCTAATCAATAATTTTTTTTTGTAAAACCATTAAAAATCCGCTAACCTAATAACAATAAATCAATAACATTTCTTTTAGTTTAATTTATTGATCGGTTCGATTTTTGTACATCCCTAACGACAATACTCCCAATAACATTTTTTCCCATTCACAAGTTGCTCGAACATGAAACTTCAGTTAAAAATGAAAAAATCTCAATCAATCCGTCACGACCGTAGGATTCAATTTTTTTTTTATTTGGCCCTACCACCACCTGAATTTGAGTTTTCAAAAATGAAATAATTTTAATACACTGTGTGCATTTAAATACATTTATTTCCAAAGAGCAACAACTAAATTTGACTTTGTAACTCTGAAAAGAAGTGCATACTTTATAAAAATGTCTCTTTTGTATTTATTTCTTAGATTTTAAAATTTAAAATTTCAAAATCAATGAGATAATGTTTATATAAAATAAATAAATAACAACCACTTTCTAGTGTTACAATTATTGGAGCATATTCTGGATTCATGTCCATTTTATGAATTTGAATTTCAAATTTGAAAAAAAAAATGGCTGCTAATTTTTTGCTAAATATATTCAAAAGATTAAAAAATAAAAATAAAAAAACTTGATAATTTTCATTAAATCCAAAATAATCCAAACTTGCCTCCGCCTCCCCTCCTTCCATCCCACCATATGTTCTTGGGACAATATTTTTCGCCTCCTTATCAAATATCGAAAAATAAATAAAATAATTAATTATTTATTTTAATAAAAAAGATTTTTCTTCCACCAAGGTATGGTGTCTAGTAATTATGATTGATGTAGTCATTGAACTAATCTACTAAAGCCAAACATATGACTACCTTGTGTAAATGGATCACTTGAAATTCATCATTTGGAAGAGTCAAAATCAACATATTATTCAATCCATTAAGTGAATTAATGGATCACCATGTGCATGCACTTATCTTAATAGTTGTCTATGGTGTTAATGCATAACACAATATATATTTTCTTGTGTTTTTTAAAGACTCAACATTAAGAAGACTTAAATATGATAATTATGTTGCATATAACTCCATAGGAAAATAGTTGTCAATGTTTGTTTGTTTTTTCCGGTTTTCAATTCGATAATCAGTATTAATATATATGGGGTTCGAATAAATTCAAATTCGTACGTTACAAGATCATATATTTAGGTGCAGTATTTTAACATAATTTTGTTTTGATTTTATGGATTAATTAAAAGCTCGAAACCTCCAATCATCTCATCATAACTCTCTCTCTCTCACACACATATATACTAGCTGAAATTGCTCAATTTTGCTATGTAACATGATTTTTGCCATATAGTATCGTTTAGAATTGGATTTTGATAGGGATGTACCATGTTTTGCTTGAAGGGTGATAGGGATGCTCATGTGACCCATGACGAACGTTATTAATTATCTTAAATCGAAATTATTGTCCTCAAGTTGTTGAACAGTACTAAATGTAGAATTTATTGTGCCCCATCGACTAAGAAGTGAAGGAAAACAACAACTACGTTAACCCCCTTACTTTCAATTGTTGCCACCCCCGCCCTCTAGACCCCCAAATATGTTAACTTTTCAATATTTCATAATCGAAATATATATAACAGAAGCTGATTTTCCTAATAATAGCTTGGATGGAGGAAGATTGATTTAGATCCTTGGTTTTCTTAGGAGATTTTGGCAATCCTTCTCTTCTTGAGATAACTTTGAAGGTGTCAAACTTGGCACATGACTCATTTGGTCCGTGACACCTTAAACACTATATATGTAAATGTGTATATGTGAATATATTCCCGATTCTTGAATGTCACACTCTAAGTATACGAATCCAAACATGAAGGGGTATATTTTGATGAAAAGAATCTTACATCAGACCAAGATAAAATCCCTAATTTTCTTATAAGACGAACTTAAGCATTCCTCTATTCTCTGACCTAATTTAAAAATTCCCTTTTCTTTTATAATATTTCATAACTTTATATTTTAATCAATCTTTCTTGAAATATGAATAATTCCACTCATATAGGTATGTCTAATAAATCCTAAGCTAGAAATTAGGTTGAAATAGTATCCTCTTTGGAAGTATCTAAAAAGTCAATTAACTCTAATCCTTAACTTTAAAAAGGTCATTTATTATTCTCTCCTACAATTAACCTCTATATCTACACACTTTTATTTATTTTTTAAATGTAAATTTTCTCTTTCTTTCTTTTTTTAATTATATATATATATATATATATATATATATATATATATATATATATATTATAATCTACTTTGTCATTTAACTTTTTACAAATGTCCAATCTATTGAGCCTTTTGCGCCGCACATAAAATTAAAAAAAAAAGTCAAGATAAACAAATAATAACAATTTTAAAAAAGAACAGTTAGAAACATGTACTGGGGGAGGTGATTAGACAAGATATGGAGAATCTAGATCTAACCGAGGACATGACCTTAATTAGATAAATAGCAGGCTGATTGGTTGGTAGCAGAGGTAGGCATGATTGATGTCTCTAGCTATCGTATGTGTGTTGAATTTATCGTATTTACATATTGACATGTGCTTTTTGTAAAGAGTCGCTATTTTAGTTCGATTTCTAGTTCTATTTTTCCATTTGTTCCTTTTCCTTCCCTTTGCTATATCTAGTTTATTCTGCTAATGGGTTGTTGAGTCGAGAGTCCCCAGGAAACAGCTTCTCTACTTCTTACGAGGTAGTGGGAAGGTCTGCGTACATTTCTACCCTCCCCGGACCCCACTTGTGGAATTTAACTGGGTATGTTATTGTTGTTGTTGAGCAGTTAGAAATATGATGATATTTAATTTGTTTCACAGACAAATCTACCACCAAACATTAATTTCACAAAAGAACATTTCCAATGTTTATAACATTAATTTCAAAAACATGTTTCAAACATAACACCTCAAACAAAAATATATTGTCCTATCTATGTGATCTAAGTCAGAAAAATTAAAATTAATAAATATATATATATAATTCACAAGATTACAGAAGTCACATGTTTGAAGAAAAGTGATGGGCAAAGGTATCAAGATTCAAGGTTGTTAGGTACATATGTTTATTTATAACTTTCTAGGGTACTTTTGTTTTTTTGCAATTTGTATGGTCAATGGTGTCATACTTGTAAAATTATACTAGTAATTTTGTGAACCATATTTATTTGTTCTAATAAAAAAATAATGGAAAGGACGGTTTCAATATTTTTCATACATAATTTTTTGTGTAGATGTTGTGGCGAATGAATGCTAAGATGAAATAGGCTTGCTAATATGCCTAATGTTCCAGCTGCAATATGATGAGAGGCTATTCCTCGGATGCGTTGACATTCCCCTTTTTTTTTATTCTAGTTATTGTCATGGCAAGGAATGAAGAAAATCAGAGATCCAGTCAAATATTGAATTAGACGGAACTACATGAAAGTTCAGCTGTACTCGATATCGATTTCAAGTTCTTATGGCTGAACACGAGCAGATTTATCATTAATATGAAGATTGGAATGGAAATCAGAAGCACAACTGGACTCCTCGTGGTCCAAGATAATCAAACCATCAATAACAGTACATAAATTGAATAAATTATTTCAATTAAAAAATTTAAATTATAAAACAATGAATACAAATAACATTTTATTTATAAAAAAACATGTAACAACCTCATGCAAGAGTGATCACTTTGACTTTGACTTTAAAAATATTATGAGAAATTTCTTTGTTATTGCTTAATGACCTTTTTTTCTTCTTCTTACAATTTATTATTTTCTTCTGAATTTCTTAGTTCCAGCAAGAAATGACCTCTTTTATTGACAAAAATAATTTAAGGATTCTCTTGTCCATGAAAATTCAGTTATAACTTCAAGTCATATTTTAAATTTGGAAAATATTTCATAACTTGTTTTTTGATTCATTTTTTATTTTTCAAGTTGTTTTTTAAGTATATATAAGAATTCCAAATATTCTTTGTAAAAAGTATAATCAAACACAATTTTATCTTCAATTTTTGAAATTTATGACGAAATGTGCCTACTAATTATTTAGCTAGCGTTGACCACATTTTTATCAGATTTTAAAAAGTTATCTTTAAATATAAGTTTGATCATGAAATTTAATCAGATTTTGAAAATTTAGTCTTCAAATATTTTCGGAAATTGAAAAAATCAACTTTTGACCAGTTTTATAGATTTTTACTCACAAAATTTAGTTTTTTTTTCTAATAAAATACTTCAAAATCTATAGGCAAACGGGAGGCTAATTTAGTTCTACAATATTCCACAATATCTTCAATTAATAAATTAAATTAGAAAATTAATAAAAGCTTTAGGAAATTAGTTTAGGACATGCCATAGTGCCAAGTTGCCAAATAGTCCAACACTGATCTATTGTGCTGACCAGCTAAGACATTTTTGTTGCCTTTTTTCTCTTTACTCTCTCTTTCACCTATACAGTATACATACATATTTCTATATGTCTCTTTCATGTTTTCACTCGTTTATGGATGTGGGGTGGTGGGGTTAAGGGAAGTTTGGTTTACTCCATAGATTGGACCTTGAAAATGCAAGATTTCAGCAAATCTTGGACCCCACTGTTGTCTATTCTATAGTTTTGCCTAATTTTTTCAAGAAACCAAACGTGGCTTACGCACCCCCCAACTCCCAACCCTTTTCTTTAAACCCCATTTAGTTGAATTTAACTCAAGATTTCACCTTTTCTCTGTTATTCATGTGTTTGGTTTGGTATTCTTCTTCTAGAATCAATATTTTGTCTAAAAACAGTTATTTGTAGTTGGAGATGGAAGTGGTGGTGGAGCTTTTTTCCATGTGCTATACTTTGTAGAAGTAATTTCTTTCTTCCTTTCTTTATTAGCTAAAGTTTCTTGCTTTTCTTACTCTGCTTTGTTTAAAATAGACTTTTTGAGGGACTAATTGTACATCTTATCTTTGTTTAGTTGGGGTGGCTTGAAATTGACTAGCATTAAGTTATCTTTATTTTGTGTTAGCTGCTTCTGAAAAGGATTGGAAAAGCCTTAAAGCTTGATCTGAGTGCTGAATTTGAAGTGGGGTTTCATTTATTTGGAGGTGAGTAGGAAGTTATTAAGCATTGATTTTACTTCTGATGTGTTGTATTTTGCTAACTGTTTGTTGGAAATGATGTTATGTTTTACATTTTTCGTGCAATTTGTCCAGCAGTTGTTGAAATTGTTTATACTGTCTTTCTTGATACTCGAAATGCAATTAGGATCTGCTGGAGCCCTTATGGGCTATGAGATATATAAAACACTGTTCATTCTTCTTTAATCTTTCTGTTTCACTCTCTGTGTCTCTCCCAGCTAATGGGAATAGCAAAAGAAGTGTACTACATGTAGATTTCTGTCTTTGTAAGGAGATTTGTTGCCAAAGATATGATCTTTCTTCTGTTTTTTCAGCTGTTACAAAGTCTGAGAGTTGTTTTGTAGACGGGTAATCTTAGTGGCTTAGTTGGTTGCGTACTGAACTTTCATCTTGGTGAGGGTTTGATTCCCACCCTGTAATCGCCTTCCCGTACCCCTATGTAATTAGGAAAAAAAATCATTCTAAAAAAGACTATTTTGTAGACACCCACAGCTCATTATTTGATCAAGTTTTAAATCTTTGGAGTAATTAATTGGCAAGGATTCTTTCTTCTGATTCATGCCTAAAGGTCCTTATGCATTAACTATTTGTTCCATTTGATTTCAGCCTATTTCTCGAAATTAGAATTGGACAAAACGAAGGCTGGTGGATTTTGGTCTCTCTGTATAACCGTATTTATACAAGTGGAAGGTGAAGGAAAAAAGCTCATTTATCTGCTTTCTAATGTTTAATCACCTTGGAGGTGGAATATGGAAAACAGAAACATGGATAAGGATGGACCTGATAAGGAAGATTTATTGCACTCTGTGAAGAAGGAAGATCAAGCAGAGGAGAATAGTTGTTTGTCGACAAGATCAATAGAAGAGCTAGAACCACAGCACCTACTTAGATTAGGAAACCCGCGTTTTACTGGCAATTGCACTCAGAAATTGTTCATTCATAGTTCTCTTGGCTTACAAAATAAGCTCCCAAAGCATATAATAAGTTTTGACGAAAGATACTTCCTTCGCTGCCTTGAATTGGTACACATACATTCCACATGTAATTTCTCTTCAAAAATGCAAATTTTATCAAAGGATTCAGGTTCGAGAGAGGTTAGAAATGAAAATATCTGCACTAATGGCAATCTGGAGATTGAATGTCCTCCAGCTGTGGGGACTGAGAGTTATCTCTCCGACCCTTCTGCGGAGTGGATTCTTGGTACAATAACTGGTAGTAAGAGTATGCTGAACATTTTAAAGAGTCCTTTGCTTAATCAATTGGGATCTGTCAACTGTACCATTGATGCTGGAAAGGAAAATATACATGATAGTGAAGAAGCAAGTTTTTCCGATTTCATGAGCTCTCCCGGTGGTTTTAGTGTCAGTTCATCACAGAAGCTGCAGAAGGAGATGACAGGTCCGGAATATCATGTATATGGATCTGAGCACGTACACAGAAGGGTTCTTTCTGTATCTAGTACAGCTTCAACATGCTCAGATCAATCTTGTCTTTCAGCAGCTGCCCCTATTTCTCAAGGAATGCTCCAGAGGAGATGGAAAAATGGTTTACCGCATTATGTCTTTTCCATAGATGGTAAAAAGGAAGTTTATGCAGCTGATTTGCTGAAGATTGACTCGCCTGATGATAAGTTTCTGGATTATGTTTACACATTTCATTCAAGACCAGAAGGCAAAAAAGAACGTGCCGTCTCTGCAAGGGAATCACATCTTGTAGGTAAAATGACTGTGTCAACTTCAGTTACACTGAGCTCAACCAAGCTGGAAATTATGGAGACCCGATTTGTTGTGTTTGGATCCATGGATCAATATATGGATGAGATACAAACAAGTCATATCCTCAGGAAGAACAAAAAATTGGCAAAGAAAGTTACAGATGTATTCCGAACTAGTCAGTCTTATAAGCAGAGAAGCTTATCCAAGTTCGGGGGAACAAGCGCCATTCTTGAAGATTCTTCATGGACGCCATCCATGGATACGTATGATGATTATTATTCATGTGGCAATGCTCTTTTAGATCAACAGATTCCGCCAAATTTTGAGTTGGCTGCCATTGTTACGAGAGATCCTATTTATGACAACTCCAAGGAGGCAGAGACAGATGGCTGGGGTATGAAGTTTCTCAAGAAATCCCCGGCTGGAAGTAAAAATGCACCTATTGTGGAATGTTGTTCACGTGGCACCAGTGAATGCTCCACAAGCATGGATGTAATAATTCCAGCTGGTTTTCATGGTGGACCTAGAAGCAGACATGCTGGGCCGTCAAGCCTGTTGGAGCGGTGGAGCTCTGGTGGGCACTGTGATTGTGGAGGCTGGGATCTCGGGTGCCCCCTCACAGTTCTTAAAACTGGAAATGAAGCTTCATCCCAAACTACATCTGGAGACTGTCAAACTTTTGATCTCTATATACAGGTCTATCCCATTAAAAGTTTTTGTTCTCTATTTTCTTCAAGCAACTATGCATTTAAACAAATGAAGCTAGATGTGACTAACCAATTTTCCCCCCATTTTGCAGGGTTCAGAACAAAATGCATCAGTCATGAAAATGTCAAATATTCATGATGGTTTGTATTACATCCATTTTCATTCAACTCTATCAGCTTTGCAGTCCTTTGCCATAGCTGCTGCCTTCATTCATAGACATAGTCCTTTCCTACGACCGAAACTGTACAGGAAGTGAAGTAAGATGACCAAAGCATGGTATCTGTTGTTATAGTTCTCTATTTTGAAAGAAGTCAGACAAATTGACCGTTAGAAATGGTTCAAAGATATAACATCTGATTTTCTCTCGTGTTCATTAGTTTATTTTAGCTGGTTGATTATTAGATAGGAAATTCATTCGTTAGCTCACATTATCATTTTGTTAGTGTAATGATTGATACACTTTAGAGGCTGCGGTCAATGTACAAATCGTCTGTTGGATGGGGGGGCATCCATTTGTACCGTAGAAGCTGATTAAGTTACTAAAAGTCGAAACATATTGATTTTTGGATGGTTTGTTCCTTTGATCTTTACTGCAACTTTCAAGCATCAATGGAAATTTCAGTTATGTTTCAATATCGTCTACCATTGATTGTATGTAAGTAGGACTTTGGAATTCCCTTTCTAGATTTCAAAGTTGTCTTCATTGTCAATTCTTGAGTCATATTCTTAGTTTGGTATGCAAAGTTTCATTAGGAATTGGAGTTGCCTCTTTATCTCATATTGGTATTTGCATGTGTGATGTTATGTTTCAATCATTGCATTGCCATGCTTTCTTTACACATGTTCTTAGAATTCATCTAAGATGACAAATGGTAAGCTCAATCCTACCGACGATAACAACATACTCAGTGTAATCCCTCAAGTAGAATCCGGGGACGGTAAGATAAACACTTTGTTTCCTTATGTTGACATTGCAAGTGTTTTCATGCAAATTCTGCTTCTATTAAGTGTTGATGAGTGACCATGTTATGGAAGTAGCACAGGCATTTGGACATGTTCGTTTTGAACCCAGACTTTGTATACATGTATGAAAAGAGTAAAATATACATGTAATAAGGTCACGTATGTTACAATGGAAGGATGCAAAGCGTGAAAGTAGAGGAAATAGAGAACACCAAATAGAGAAAAGATTACTAGATCACAAAATTTCTTCACCTATTCTTTCTAGTCGAGCCTCTTAATCTATCATTATACCTCGAGAAGTAGAAAAAATTACAACCCCCATTTCACGTAAAATTCACGAAGTATGTAATGCCCATTTGTTAGTCAAGTTGATCCTTTGTAAAATGTATTTTCTTTCTTGACAATACGAAAAATATATATTTATAAAAAAGTCTCCAGGCTCTCAAGTACATGATTGCATTTCCCCTTCTTTTGTCACCATCTGGTTCGTAGTGCGAATATGTAGTAAAAAATTCATTGATTAAAGTTGAAATATGTTGTGAAACAATCTCATTTTTATTCTCAACTATCAACGTTCAACTACCAACGTAGTCAAAGATAAAAGTAAAATTTGGACTTCTTTTTTTTTTTGAAGCATTTAAACACGTGAATTTGATTATATCACGCTAGATGATTTGCTACCAAGTATATAAATGGATCAAAAGTACTAAAATTGAGCAATTATGAAAACTTAGTAAAATGAGCAAGTTAGTTAAAACTTATAGAAACATAAACTAAATCTATAAATATTGGGAAATACGATCAACCTTTTTGGGATAATTTTAAATATATATAAAAAATACTAATTAATTTACGACAAATATAGTTCATGTTTTATTTACATAAAAAATAGCCTCAAATCGGCGAAACTATACATAACTATACAATATAGCTTGCCAAAAGTTATAGAAAGTATATACTTATAAATAAACTATGCACTGAATATACATTGTGATAATATATACTGAGTATATATACAAGGAAGAACTATTTTTTTTTTTAATTATCCTTTTTTTTCGGCATATAAGTTAACAAGAAGATAAAGTAGAAATAAGTTATATTTTTCAGTGTTACCTTTGAGAAAAGCTGGTAACACAGTGTTTGTTTGGAGTAAAAGACAGTGTTTCTTACTTTTGCGATATTTGAGATGTCCCTTCAAGAGAATATAATAACTTTTATATAGGTATGAATCAAGGTTTAGAGTGGATTAGCCTCCAAGAAGCCCGAACTGAAATAAGACTCATCTTGTAGAGTCCTATACAATTTCGGTATCTACAATGTCCTTGTGTTGGAGTGTTGACTTGATGGAATTCAAAAGATTTGATTTATGAGAGAAAGATGAAAGACAGATTTGGTCCCATTGGGCGTGCCAATTTGTTTGCAACAATCACAAATAAAATACGAAAAAAGATAGTTTTGGGTACAAACCTGTTCCTTAATTCTCTCCTAAGATTTCTCCATGATTCGAGGAGGATCTTAGTGTTTTGATCTCCATATTCAGATATTTGAGAAGCATATCATAAAGAGGGCACAAATATTTAACGTGGTTCGGTCAACCGACTTACATCACAAGAGGAGATGAGCAATCCACTATATAAAAGAAAGTACACAATACTGAGAGAAATAACTTCACCAATTCGCTTGAAATACAAAGAGCTTCACAAAAGTGTTAACATAACACTTGTGACTCACCATTTCTCTCCCTATACAAAACTCTCAAGCCCTTGTAGCTACACCGTGAATGTTACCAAGTTAAAAGAAATGAATCTCTATTTATAGAGTCATAAACATTTTCCTACTAGATAAATGACGCCGAATATGTAAAAATTCTGCTTTCCTTTTTCCTTTTTCTAAGAGGAAAACCCCAATCATTGATAAGAAACTCAATTATGAATGTATCAATGCATATTTTGATACCATATATATGTATCTATATATGGATACACTAGATGCAATGTTCAAATTTGTTCTAGATACATGTATATATGAACAAATACACTAGATACAATGTTCGAAATTTATTCCATATACATGTATCTATGCACGATTATACTAGATAAATTGCATGAGTTTGTTCCAAATATATCATATCCAATACACAACACATTTAGATACTTGATACAATGATATAATTAATACCAAAACATTGGATGAAATTGATTTAAGATGCACATAACATGAAATTAATATTAGATACATAATTACACTAATTTTGAAACTCACATAATACAAATATAGAGAGGAAAGTGACAATTGGCAGTGAAAAAAAGACACGTTAGAGAACTCTCTTAGTTTACTCCTATAATAAATACAATAGAAAAAAATTATAATTAATAATTAAGAATTAAATATAAAATTATCTTTTAATTTCATATAGTGAACAAATATTGTTGAATATCTATTTTTAGTAAAGTGATCAAAACACAGAAAATATAAAATTTAGATTACATTAATTTGTGAAACAAAAAAAGTGTCATACAACTTAATTTAATTATGTGAGATACAAAATATAATTTCTCAAAAATTCTATTTTATATCTACATTTATTAGTAATCATATTTATTAACTATTAACTATATACTTAAAAATTAGATTATTTTGATTTGTTAAAATTGGAGCATTTGTCTCTCTCCATTGTTGAAAAGAATGTTGAGATGGAGTCCAAGTGATTGTTGATGCTAAAGTAGAAGTTTTTTCTACAACTTTTCAAAAAAGGTATGGGATTTATCCTTTTATTTTTAATAATCGTGAGGCAAATTCAGAATTTAAAGTTTAAGGGTTTGAGCCCATCATTATATTTTTAAAAATTATAGCTTTATATTTATAATATGAATAAATTTATGCTTCGAGTCAAAAGTATTGAATTCAGATGAATCGCGGGGTCAAAGTATGGTCCACATGAACCGTTTCTTGACTGTCAAGTATTTTTAAGGTAAAAAGGTGAGTACTTTATTCGATTTTTGGGGATTTGTGGAAGAATTTTGGTGAAAAACTACTGGGATCAGTCTTGCATTGAGTAATTCTGTGTTGGGATATACAACCCATTAATGTTGGGTAGTGAAAATGGTTTCATGCAGGGTAAAAAATTGAAGAGAATGATATAAAAAATTATTTTTAGAATGTACTTTGTTGTTGCTGTTGTTGTGGTGGTGTTTCTAGGAAGAACAGAGCAGAATAAAGAAATCCTTGTTGTTTTATTTGGATTCTGTTCTACCCCACATTCTGTTCCTTTTTGTTTTGTGCTTTTTATAAAACTTGATTTTGATTTCCTCATGCTAAGGGGATCATGATTCTGTTTTGATTAGTAATTTTTGTTTTATGTTTCATCTGTTAAATAAGGGTTTTCCTTCTTTGATGTGAAATCTCAGTAGTTTTATTTCAGATGTATAGTGAAAGGTTTAGGGTGTGTTTGGTACGAAGGAAAATATTTTTTTCAGGAAAATAAAGGGGGTTTCGTGCATCCAAGGTGTGGCCTGTGTGACCAATGAAGTGGTTAAGAGTCATGAGGTTTGAGGTTCAAATTTAAGAAACAATAGGTGATTCTTCTCATTTGTCCTAGACTTGGCAATAGAGTTATCTGGTATTTGTTGCTGGTGGGATCTGGGAGGTGACAAGTATCTCATGGAATTAGTTGAGGTGCGCAAAAGGTGCTTCGGATTCGACAGTCATAAAAATAAATAAATAAATAAGTGGTTTTCTTACTTATTTTCTTGTGTTCACTGTGTAAACAAAAAAATATTATCTTAAAAGCATTTGTATATAACTTAGACAAATATTATTGGTTGTGGAAATGGGGATTAGGGCCTTAGAGGTGAAGATGAGGTGTGAAGATGAGGTGTGTTGGAGGGTTGAAGGACATAATTAGTGTAGAATGCCTTGCCTTATGCCAGTTCCAGTCATGAGATGACCTTTCTCTTACTCCTGTCATTTTCTCTTGGATTATAGAGAAGATTTTTGAAAGTAATAATAAGAGTGGAGATGTCAGTGATGGAACATAGTGAAATGTGGAGACAATTGCATTACTACATATATATCTTGGCAGATGAACTGATTATTATGCAGTCACCAGTTTTTACTGTCTCAGATTGAGCTCTAGTATTGACATGATGAAGTATCCGCTTATCAATACTTGTTATTATGCTAAGGTCTATCAAAAACAATCTTTCTATCTGTATAAGGGTAGGGGCAAGGTTGCATACACACTACCTTTCACAGATCCCACTTGAGGGATTTACAAATGGTGTTCATTGACTTAAAGAAAGTCTATAGTAAAATCTTGAGGGAAGTCTTGTGGCGATGCCTAGAGGCAAGAGGTGTATCCATAGCCTGCATAAGGGCGATAAAGGACTGTGTGAAAGAGCTAAAATGCAGGTAAGAACGATGGGAGGAGACTCAAAGCACTTACTTGTGGAGATGGGGTTACACCAGCGTTCAACTCTTAATCTATTTCTATTTGCCTTGATGATGAATTGGTTCGAGACATCCAAGATGAGGTGTTGTGGTGTATGTTATTTGGAGATAACATAGTACTGATTGATGAGACACGCAATGAAATTAATGCTAAGTTAGAGTTGTGGTGACAAATTTCGGGGATTGAAGGGTTTAGGTTGAGTAGGACCAAGACAGAATATGTAAAGTGCAAATTCAATAATGTTATGCATAAGATAGATGTGAAAGTGAGGCTTGACATATAAAATATGCCTAAGAGAGACAATTTTAAGTATTTTAGGTCTATAATTCAGGGAAGTGGGGATATTGACGATGATATCACACATTGTATTGGTGCGGTGTGGATGAAGTGAAAGCTTGCCTTTGGACTCTTGTGTGATAAAAGAGTACTGTTGAAACTCAAAGATAAAATCTATAAAGTGGTGGTTAGATTGGTTGGCCAGTCAAAAACTCTTACATCCAAAAAAAAAAAAAGCATGTTGCGGAGATGGATTCGTGGTCATACTAGGAGCGATAATATTAGAAATGAGGATATCTGGAATAAGGTAGGAATGGCTTTTGTGATGGACAAGATGAAAGAAGGGAGATTATGATGATTTGGACATGTGAAAATAAGATCGTAGATGCACTAGTGAGGAGGTGCGAGAGGTTGGTTATAGAGGGTATGAGGAGAGGTAAAGGTAGGTCGAAGAAGTATCGAAGAGGTGATAAGACAAGATATGATGCAGCTTTAGGTTACCGAGGACATGATCTTAGATAAGAGGGTGTGGAGGGCATGTACTTGATAGAAGGCTAGTAGCCAATGTAGTGTTGTCTTGTTTAGGGTGGTTAGTGTGTGCCATAGTACTATATGTACTATTGCAGTTCTTGTGTTTTATTTTATTATTGTTTATTATTATTTTTTAATAATCTATCCTTGTATGATGTTTCTTGTGTTCTGATTGTCACATTATTTTATTGTTGTTTTTGGGTCCTTTTTGGCTATGTTTTTCGGACTCTTTGAAAATGTCAATGGGTCATGGGTGTGTGATGGATTCTACAAAAGTAGTATATCTTTTTGAAGGATCCAATATGGGTGCCTCATTGTAAGTGAAGAGTCCGAGCAACTTAGCTTTTCGGTAGACTCTACAATGTTACCTTGTTACTTGCTATATTCTCTTTACTGTCTCCTTCTTCTTTGTACTTGAATTTGTTGCACTTGAGCTGAAGGTCTTTCAAAAACAACTTCACTACCTCCACAAGGTAATGGTAGTGTACATTCTACCCTCTCCAGACCTCACTTGTAGGATTTCACTGGGTATGTTGTTGTTGATGATGATGAAGTATCGGTTCCTCAGTTTAACAATATTATATGGTGTGTTTTCTATTGATGTTGTATTTGATAAGACCAACATTCTATAGTACTTCCTTTTTAGCTTCCGAAAAAATGTTATGAGTCCTCATAGATCTGTATTGAATACCATTCAACATGGAATGTCATCTAGTAAGTTAGTTTGTATGCTTAAATTATTTGATTCATTATGTTGGTATAGTTCAGACACTGTTTCTGTGTTTTCTATTTGTGGTTGAAATGCAGATGTAATGTTCTCTGTTTTTTTTTAGGGGCATTCAAAGGAAGAAGATATACCTCAACCTCATTGAGCTCCTTAAACTTCTACATTAGTAATACCATATGGCGCCAAATTTGAATTCAAGAGTTACAAAGGCCTTTGAGGCAATGAAAGTCTTCGGCTATAGTGAAAAAGTTGTGAAGCCAGTATTGAGGAACCTTCTGAATCTGTACAACAAAAACTGGAAGCTTATTGAAGATGAGAATTATTCTGTTCTTTTGGAGTCTATTATAGACAGCGAAGAGTCTAAGGTATTGTTACTATTTATGATTCAGTGCTTACTTCTGTTGTCCATAATCACCCGTTGCAACACATTATCCTTTCTGTAGATTCTGTGTGGTAATATTTATGTCTATCTTGATATCCTGCACAAATAGAAAACTGGGGCATTCATTCATCTTTACTTTCTCTTCATTTTTCAATGAGAAAGCATGTAATTATAATTCCCTGTTGATCAGGAAAGGCAGAAATCCTTGTTGGAAGATGAATCTGAAGAAAATGAACGTCCACTGAAAAGATCCAGGCTCTGCTCCCAGGGAAATGATTCTTTACCTGCTAAACATGATTCCAGCTCTAGTGCTAACACATGTACTTCAGAGTCGCAGCCTTCCGGCAAGCAGAAGATGGCTGGTTTCACCACCGAGTCTAATGAAACTGAGGATGTTGAACTGACGCCTCATTCTCTCATGAACCATTATCAGAGCAAAGGTAAGAAACGGATTTCTTCAGAGCCTTCTCCTGTTTCAGAGGGGCATAACAACATTGTAGTACTCTCTGATGATGACATTCAAGTATCTTGTACTATGTCATCTCATTTGAAATTAAAGAAGAAGGAAGACACTCGTTCATATCCTGCTGTGATTCCCAAAAGAAGACTAGCTTATAATAGTAGCCTGGAAGAGCCAAACGTCATGGGTTCTACTGATGCGTCCAACGAAGGTGCTCTGATTGAGTATAACTTCAGTGATACTATGCCTCTCAATATGCCACTTTCTGATAACCTGCCAGGTTTTGCTGTTCCTCTTGCTGCTGTCCCTTCAGGTATTCCTTCCATGTGTAGAGTTTACTATTAAAAGATCTTTCTGTTTCTCTCCCCATACATGGTTTACTACTTGGAAACTGTGAATGGATTGTCTTTATTGTGAGTTCTGAAACCCATTCTGTTGATATTCTCTGATGGATTCTTCTTTTTGATGTCTCTTTTGACTGTCATGTATGCTAGTTCTGGTGATTGTTCACTAACTTAGGACGTGAATATTGAAATTTTTTATTAAAAGGGAGTTAATATGCTATATCAATAACTATATTCTTGAAGTCAATGTGTTAAGTGAAAGCCAAAGAAAGACAGCAAAGTCATACTGCTATATAGCAATCCTTTCTCCAATGATATACAATTCTTCTTTATGAAGCTTCAATGATTACAATTTTTCTGAGGGCAAGTTCTATGAATTTGTTTTGGTTCTAGCGATCTTCTTTATACAGATCAAAGATTTGAAATTGTGTTTGTATACATGCTTTTTACAAAAAGGTTACATCTTCCACTCTTGATTGAACTTTGTCTTTCATGCAAAGCTAGCAGCAAGATTCTTGTGGTTTTTAGTAATTACATATCAGTTTCTGCTCATAATAAGCCCAACTGTGATATTTTTGGTTGATGAAAAGGAAAAAACTATGTGGATGAAGAATGTAAAATTTATTGAATCAACTGGGGTCGTAAGTTTTTCTGTTTTTCTTGTTAAAACCACATGAAAAATGTAACAATTGGTAAATTGTATGTCTGAAGTTGGGGATCTTTTTTATTTGTATTCCTTTCCTCTTGGTTTTTGTCAAATTCTCAGTCTTACCAAAATGCAATGTTATCTATAATCTAGAAGTTTTTTCCTCTCATGTATTTTTGGAATTGAAAGGAATTGAAAAAGAAGACTTGGAGTGTCTCAATTCTGAACATTTGGATACAGAAGGAAATGGAGAAGATGTAACAAATTCATCACGACTAGATATTGCTTCCTCCCCAAAAGGGGAGGTGAAGATCTCTTTTGTCTATAAGACATATTCTTCATCAGATTTTTGTCAGCCAAGTTTAGATGCAGTCTTTAAGCGGATGGAGGAAAAGTATATGAAGTCTTACGGATTTTCTCAACCTGGTTTTCTGCTGAGGCTGATGGAAAATCTGTGTAAATGCTATCTGACAGCTGGCACCAAGGCCAGGGCAGCAAATGAGTCATCAGCTGGGTTAGAGTCTCAGAAACTTCACCCATTCGGTGTCGAATATGATGCTACTAATCATGAATTGCACTTTGCTTCAGACACTAGTAATGGCTCATTCAAATTGTCGAATATTATCAAAGTCTTGCCTCAAATTCCAAAATTTCCAGCTTCGGGAAATAGGGATATAATGAGCCATATAGGTGATTTTAATGGTACAAGGATTAGTTCTGCTGAAAAGGACAACACTAACAAGGTTCTTGAACTCCTTGCCTCTTCAAGTATGAACAATTCAGTGCTTGTTCAAAATGAACACTCAGCTCCTGGTCTTCCCAACTCTGTTTGTTATATTGAAGACATCACCAATGGTCAAGAAGAACATAGGATTTCGTTGATGAATGAATTCAGCAATGTCCTGCCTGTCTTTAAGTACATAGCCAAAAATGTCATCTTCCAAAATGCCTATGTGAAGTTTCTTCTTGCTCGTATATCAGATGACAGCTGTTGTTCAAACTGCAATGGGGATTGTTTGTCTCAAGATATACCCTGTGCTTGTGCTGGTGAAACGGGGGGTGAATTTGCCTACACAACAGGTGGTTTGCTCAAGGAGAAGTTTCTCGACAGTTGCATCTCAATGAATCGTGAACCCCAAAAGCATGGTTTAGTATATTGTCAGGACTGTCCCCTTGAACGGTCTAAGAATAATAGTATATCTGGTCCGTGCAAGGGTCATCTGGTGAGGAAATTTATCAAAGAATGCTGGCATAAATGTGGCTGCAGCAGGAGATGTGGAAATCGTGTTGTTCAGCGAGGCATAGCAGTGCCATTGCAGGTTAGAAAATATTGCAAACCAAAAGTTTCATGTACGATCACTTTGGCTCTTTTTGAACATAAAAAATAGGAGATTTTTTTTCAGTAACAGCGAGAATGATGTTAGAAGTGTTAAAAATGATTTCTATGTCATTTAACTTATTGGACTAAATCACACCTTAGACGCTTGTGTGACATAAAGAGGGGATTTTTAAGTCAAGTTATTTCTCATTATATAAATGTGACATTTTTTTTGGGACAAACTAAAAAGGAAGGGTGCCACAAATTGGGACAGAGGGAGTACTTAATTGTGGTTGAACTATAACCTATATCGTATATATTGTTTTTTTTTTACTTGTCTGATTTATCCAAAAAGGAAAGAAAGTTTTGTGCATGATCTATACTTTTGAAGGACACTAGAGTAGTACGAAAGTGACATTTTTATCCTGCATGTCAGGTGTTTATGACAGCTGACGGGAAAGGCTGGGGGCTCAGGGCACTAGAGGATTTGCCCAGAGGTGCTTTTGTTTGTGAATATGTAGGAGAAATAGTGACCAACACTGAGTTGTATGAGCGAAACACGCGAACGGCTGATGAGAGACACACATATCCAGTTTTGTTAGATGCAGACTGGGGTTCGGAAGGTGTCCTGAAGGATGAGGAGGCACTTTGTTTGGATGCAACTTCCTATGGCAATGTTGCAAGGTTCATTAATCATAGGTTAGACTCTAATTCTTGTCTTTTTCCTCTTTGTAGTTGTGTTTCTTATTTTTCTTCTTCTCCCCTCTTACATTAATCTGGTGATATGTGGTTTGTATACTTATTCTACAAAGTAGATAAATATTCATGTCCTCAGCTGTTACCGACTAAACAAACAACATGACCAGGAAGGTAATATATGTCATGTTCACCAGTTACACGGCTTTGCTCACTAATATATCCATCTAAATATTTGCATGGCATAGCTTCACAAAGCGTTGTACTCTTTGCAGTCTGTCTCCTTCTACGTCTCACTTTAAAAAGTAATTCCTCTCACAAAAATGAGTGGTACCTTTTGTCTCTTGGTGCTTGGAAATAATAATTTCTCCGTCACTCTTTGAGTGGGTTTGTTCTTTGTTTCTATTATTTTGTTTCTCTAAAGTTTGAAAAGAAAGAGACAGGTAAACATTAGATGGAACACCATATCTGATATCTAGAGATGTAATAATCAATTGATCGCTTTTGTTATGGTTTTCTTATGAAGTACATTTGGCATGGCATGGAATGAACCTCCAGTCAAGCATCATTACAAGTTCCCGATATTCTTCTTTGCATGATCAACAGTTCTTTCTTTGCTTTTATTGTTTCTAAGAATCATATTTACATTCAAGAAAAGTGCATTGATTCATTTTCTCTTCCCAATGTAGACTGAAACTAACCACATTGTAATTTTGTCTTGACCAGATGTTATGAAGGTAACTTGATTGAGATCCCAGTTGAAATAGAGACTCCGGATCATCACTACTACCATGTACTTGTTATCTATCCTTCCCTTCACGCTTTTTGAAGTATCCCCTCTGTTATTCAGAAATTCACGGATTATCTACATCAATCATCTTTATTTAATGTTACTGCAGGTCGCTTTTTTCACTACGAGGAAAGTTAATGCTTTGGAAGAGTTAACTTGGGTAATGCCCCTATCTATATTGAACACTATGACTTTTATAACTCTCTCATTTTAATACAGGATTCATGCGTTAAGTCAAAGATAAGTGTAATTTCTTTTTTTTAACTAGTTGTTGACTTAGATTCAATAGGAATCATAACTAATCTGCTACGTTGCAGGATTATGGTATTGACTTCACCGATCATAGTCATCCAGTGAAAGCTTTCAAGTGCTGCTGTGGAAGTAAACTTTGTCGAGACATCAACCTTTAAAGTGTCAGTTCAACTTTTCATCTCTCTTTCTTATACACACCCTGCAGTGAAATGTACCTTACTATTTTCATGATCATATTGACCTGAGCTTTATGATATATATTACCTAGTGTGTTCCATAAGTGCATCAAAACACCCATACAAGTATTGACTTAAATATATTGTATATACTTATAATTTTCAGGTGTTTCCCTGGTTGTATTTTCTTTGAAGATGCAATTGGCTTCATAATATCCATTTAGTTGCTTCCTTTTCTTTCTTTTCTCCCTTCTATATACAATATATGCACACAGACACACACACACACTCCCCCCTCTTCCTGCCCTTTATATCTTCTCGCGACCAGAGTAAATGAAGCTATTCATGCTCGTGTTTCACTTCAAAATGCTTGCTGATGATGAACTGCTTTACTCGATCTTTATATTTAATCAGATATCGTTACTTGCAGGAGCTAGCAGATAGACGTTGATGAAGATATCTTCTCGCTGATGATGCTGATCCCCATCGATACATAGATATATAGGTAAAAACTAGCAACACAGTTTTGTTATTTTCGGAAAGAACAGCTGGTGTCAATACAGATGATGTTGATCACTCCAATCAAGAAGCATAATTTTGTTTTTGTTGAAAAGAACTGCTGATGTTATATTTTACCAATTGTTGAAATTGCGTATGAGTATGTTGGAAAAACATGTTTTATTTGAGCATATCACTTCTTAACCCACCTACCGCTGCAACAATATGTTCACATTTTCGCGAAAAGAAAACCAAATACTCCTTTCGTTTAAAAAAGAATGACCTACTTTCCTTTTTGATTTTGATTTGTTTTGAAAAGAACGATTCATTTCCGTTTTTCACAAAACTTTAATTTCAGTTTTCTATGTGGCATGTTTAAGGCCACAAGATTAAAGGATATTTTGGTACATTTAACATAATTTTAATTTAAGATCATAAGATTGAAAGTCTTATTTCTTTTCTTTAATTCTGCGTCAAGTTAAACTAAGTTATTTTTTTTTTAAACGGATCGCGAGTGTGGCACGCATTATGGAGTTAATGGTTGGTAAAAGTTTTGAATTACATTTCTCTGCAAAAATGCAATACCTCAGAGCATCACTATATTGTTCTTTTGATAAAAATGGGTTTAAACTATTTGAATATCTAAAAACCCTTCATTTAGATTGTCATAGGGGAATGGGGTCTCAAGGTCACAAACCTTTATAATGAATCATTGTCTGGTTTGCGTCGAACGGGATACCTTTAGAGCAATTGTAAAGTTGTCTATGTGATTTGTACAGGTTCGAATCGTGAATTGTCTACTTATTCTCAGTTGTAAGATCAGTCATGGTGGCTTGCATTACGATATAAAAAGTTGACTTCAAATAACACAAAAGTCATTATTTTGAGCCGTAAAATTAGTATGCTAGAGTAGATTGCCTACATTACACTCATATAATTAAAAGAACATATTATGAAACAAGTCTTGAGGTAGATATTTACTTTACAATAAGTGCAAATACTTAAAAATATAGTCAAGAAATAGTCTAGTAGTTACCAATAACCATGCAACATAAGGAAAAAAGAGTCAAGATATAACTAAACAATAGAAGGTCCCAACACATGGCAACAAGAAAAGGCGATCTTGTACTATACTTTAGTGATCTCTTTTTTACCAAGATATGCAAACTCCCGTCATGTCCCAGATCAACAACAACAAATGTTTAGATGGATACTAACTTCAAATTCTTTCAAAATTTTGAACCAACACCTTTGCTTTGTCCATCACCTTATCCTCATTAAACACATACACACTCACCAACTTTGACTTCCCAACATCTTCAAACTCACTCTCCACTTTCTTAACCTTCGAAGTGATTTCTTCCCATCTGTCTATGCCATCATCGATCTTTTTACCGAAGTCTTCTTTTTCATGCACCATCTTCTTCACACCATAATATTCCAATCTCCTTGTGTACCATTTCACATGACTTTTATATATAACCATCCTCAACTGAAATTTCTTCAACCTACCATAGTATATCCTCTTATAATGTGCTACAACTCCTCTGAACCAAATTTTTCGACTTTTCGCCACCTCAAAATAGTAATTTTCAACTTCATCATCAATCTTGAAAGCAACCCTTCTAATATTCTGAATCATATCACATAATTTTTTGTTTTCCTTTTGTTTTTCTTCAGCATCTTTGAGTAAAAGTTTCATTTTCTTGAGTTCTGTTTGGAGATCTTTCACATACTTTTTTGCACCACATAAAATGGCACCTTTGTTTATTTTCAACATTCCTTCAACTCTTTCAATGAGAAAAGAGACAAAAGCTTCTGCCATTAATTTTTTTTTTTTTGGACTAAAAAACTTAGAAAAATGATCACAAGAATGAGATATCAAATAGTTCCTCAAGTTTATAATCTTGAAAGTTATAAAAATTACTTAAGAAGTCCTTGTAGTTTGTTAAAATTACAAAAAGCTTCCAAGAAAATGATGCTTTAAGCATATACTCCTAGGTAGTTTTTGTCCTCTAAGTTTGCCGAAAACGAATATTTTTGGTCTCTGTCGTGTATTTTACGAGAACTGTGAACATCTTGTTAACAGTGTAGACATTGAAATTTTGTAGGACTCTTCAAGATGAGTCCTATTTCAGTCAGGGTTTCTTGATGGTTACTCTACCTTAAACTCTAATCCATGTTTATATAAAGGGTATTATATTCCCTTAAAAAGGCATATGAAATATCTCATAAATTCATGAGATATTCATAAAAAGATCAAAATCTCGAATACACGTATTTCTAAAAAGATCAAAATCTCAAATATCCTACAAATTCTTGGGATATGATATTCAGAATGAGATCAAAATAGACCTCAAAGAGGTCAAAATTATCCTACGCTCGAGAAATACGCCATTAATGGCCCTTGAATCATGGAGAAATCTTATAAGAGAAGAATCAAGGGAAGAACAGATTTATACCCACATTGTTTATCAATAAAATTATGTTTCTTCATATTTTATTTATGATTGTAATTTATTTTCTATCACATTAAAATTTGTTGCAAACAAATGGAACTAAGAAAGCCTTGTCAAATTCCAGAAATCGCAACGCAAAAAACTCCACCAAATACCTAAAGTATTCTGTCTGTTTCAGTTTACGTGATATGCTTTCTTTTTTAGTCGTTTAAAAAGAGTAACACATTTTAATTTTATACTTCAATTTACCCTTAATGTCTTAATGAAAAAGGTTTTTTTTTCGAAATGAGAAGGTTTTATAACCACACAAATATTATAATATGTTTAATTAATAACTGAGAAAGTCCTTGTCATTTGTTATAACTATAGAAACCTCTCAAATAACATTTGGTTAATTGGCCTTTAGTTCCTCAAGTTTATAATCTTGAAAGTTATACAAATTACTAATGAAGTCCTTGTAGTTTGTTAAAACTACGAAAAGCTTCCAAGAAAATAACAAAAATGGTCCTATATGTTTGGAGATAGGTTCAAAATGATCCTTTAAGCATATACTCCCAAGTAATTTTTGTCCTCTAAGTTAGCCGAAAACGAATATTTTTGGTCTCTGTCGTGTATTTTACGAGAATTGTGAACTTTTTAACAAAACTAAGAATGTCTCGCCAAATTTTATAAATTGCAACAAAAGAACTCCACTAAATACCTAGTCTATTATAATTTATATCTGTTTTAGTTTACGTGATATGCTTTCTTTTTTAGTCGTTCAAGAAGAGTAACACATTTCAATTCTATACTTCAAGTTATCCTTGACGTCTTAATGAGAAGCTTTTTTTTTCAGAGTGAGAAGATTATTGTTTAGCTACGCAAATATTATGATATGTTTAATTAATAACTGAGAAAGTCCTTGTCATTTGTTATAAATATAAAAACCTCCCCAATACATTTGTTTAATTGGACTTTAGTTCCTCAAGTTCATAACCTTGAAAGTTATACAGATTACTAAAGAATAAAAAACTACAAAAAGCTTCCAAGAAAATAACAACAATGGTCCTTTATATTTGGAGATAGGTTCAAAATGATCCTTTAGGCATATACTCCTAAGCAGTTTTTGTCCTCTTAAGTTTGCCAAAAATGAATATTTTTGGTCTCTATCATATATTTTACGAGAACTATAAACTTTTAACAAAACTAGTAAAGTCCCGTCAAATTTTAGAAATTGCAACACGAAAAGCTCCACCACTAAAGTATTCTATCTTCAGCTTACGTGATATGTTTTCTTTTTCAGTTGTTCAAAAAGAGTAACACGTTTTAATTTTATACATCAATTTACCCTTAATGAGAAGGGTTTTTTTTTTCGAAATGAGAAGAATATTATGACATGTTTAATTAATATATGAGAAAGTCCTTCTCATTTGTTATAATCATAGAAACCTCCCCAATAACTTTATAAAATTACACTATTTAATTTTTTTATTTTTATTTTTTTGCTTTTTTTACCTTTCTTTTCAACAAATTGTCCTTTTCTTTTTTAAGGAAAAAGTGTGTGCTAACAAAAGTTTTAGTGGAAATTGGATTTATTTTCTCAAATGGTGTGTTTATAATTAGTAAAAACGCGTGAAGAGGGAATAATTTTTTTCTTTTGTTAATTTCCGTCTATATATTCAGTTAAGGCTTAACTCATACATCTAAACTTGTCCTTATTTTTCACTTAGACACCTAAAATAAGACAAGTTCTTAATAGACACCTCAACTGCTAAGATTTGATCCCATTAAACACTTTTATCCTAATTGGCACTCTCCGCACTGTTTTTTTAATTTTTCCACCAGAAATAAATAGTTGCGGAGAATGCCAAGTAGGATAAAAGTGTTTAATGGGATCAAATCTTAGCAGTTGAGGTGTCTATTAGGAACTTGTCTTAGTTTAGGTGTCTAAGTGAAAAATAAGGACAAGTTTAGGTGTCTGTTTATGAGTTAAGCCTTCATTTAATAATGATGATAAACTCTCATGATTGGCCTATCAATACATGACAAATAATTTACTACATTCGAAACTCAACCTCACTACGTATTACTGAATCGTGGATTCTTCGAAAATAATATTTTTACATTCACGAAATAGTGATAAAGTCAATGCATATTTACATTCACGATATGTTATTATTGTTGTTAATCTGACAAGGTATCAAATGCACATGCTAACATTCAAATTCACCTACTCATTATTAGTAAATAATCTTTTTTTTTTTTCCTTTTATAGTTTATGAAAATAGTTGGACCACCATTGAAAATACTTATTTGAGCAAATTGAAAATCTACCACGGCCTAAAATTTTACAACTAATTTGCAAATGTTAGACATTGATATAATATTTTATCTGTAAGATTGAGCAATATATGAGATTAATGTTTTTCGGATGGATGAGTTTACAAGATTATTTTTGATACAAGTAATCGATAAAATTTAAGTAATGACCTAAAAAGGATATTAACGTGAATCAACTACCATTACTATGGGTGGAAAAGGTGAACTTAATCATCTAGTTTGCCTAACTTGCTTAAGTTTTACTCCCTCTGTCCCATTCTACATGGCGCTCATTCCTTTTTTGTCTGTCCCAAATGGAATGTCACCTTACTCAATTGGAAACAATTTAATTTTAAAATTCTCTTTTTTCTCTTAATGAAATGATTCCCAACTACACAAATATCTAAGAATGATTTTAGACTACAAGTTTCAAAAGTCCTTTATTTTTTCCTTAAACATCGTGCCAAGTCAAAAAGTGTCACATAAAATGAGACGGACGGATTAATTAGTTTGAGTTAGAGTAATTTTGAATTATGCCCAAATTAATCCATAAAATATGAGCAGCCCAAATAAACTCAATCTTGATCCATAAGATTGTTCAGTCTTAACTTGTGTAAATGTAATGATTTATTATTCTTAATGTCTAACAATAATATAATGAGTTCAAATTATCATTTTGTTTATGTTATAAATCTCTATTATATTAGTGGAGTAGTGAAATATAAATTTAAAATTGCAAAATGTGCATTAAGTAGGATTAATTATAAAATATATACAAAATGTATTAAGTTGTTTAATTAAATATACCTACACAATACATATGGTATATATATATAACCATATACAAATTTGAAAAGAGGTAATTAGACAATACATACTATAACTTACTTAGAATATAATTTTAGATTGGAGGTTACGAAGAATATATATACAGTTGCATTCCCTCACTTATCTTTATGTACTATTAGTCGTAGTGTTATTTTTGTAATTTATTGTCCCTTGAGTTTTGTTACTATGTGTTGTTTTTTGTACTTTAACTATCATATTACTTTGTTGTGAATACTGTTCAGAATGATTTGTCATGTTATCTACAATATCTTCCAAGGCTTCTTCACTTTCCTCATTTCTTTTTTCGTATTGCTTTGGACTGTTGTTCTCTCGAGCTAAGGGTCTATCGAAAGCAAACTCTCTACTTTTAAGGTAAGAATAAAATCTGTCTATACTTTATTTTTTCCAAACTTATATAAAATTATACTCGATATATTGTTGTTGTTATTATTATTATATATCAATAGTGTATATATTTTAGCCATGTTAATAAACTAGTTGACCAAATTGTATACTATAGAAATTCCCAAAATTACGCGTATATATATATATATATATATATATATATATATACTAGTTTTTCATCTAACATAGCTATAGTTTGAACTAACTTCGGTTCACGACAAACATCTAACTGTAATTACAGTTTGAGTTTTGTATAATTCGCGCGATTTATACAAACGTTATGTGCGAAAATCAGAATTCTCATGGAGAATATATAGACGAATATACGAGATTATACTGACCAGTACATATGATTCAATGAAGGTCTAAATAACTAGGAATCCTTCAAATTGTATAGCGAAATATACAAACACTATGAATTGTATAACAAATTATACAAACGTGGTGCACAGATTGAATAGCATAATACACAAATGCTATACAAAAACTACAAAAATGTATACAAACGCTACATGAATTATACAAATACTGCTATAATTATAGTTATGAAATATATTATCCAAACCATAAATATGAAATATAATTAAGATATTTTTGAGTGGCTATATATGAAAATTTCGAATAGAAATTCTTCTTCTGGAAAAATAAAGTGGCCAGTATGTGACAAGCCCAAATAGAGTCCAGAAAGTCCATCAAATTAAAACCCTAAACTGCCATTTCTATAAAACCCTAGTAAAACCCTAAATCGTCATGCTTCAAGAACCAAAATGTCGAAGCGAGGTAAGCATACTTCATGTTTCTCTCAAATTCAGAAGACCATTTTCAATCATCTTCAATTTTACCTAATTTTTTCTCGAAAAATAATGTTTAGGGCGTGGTGGGTCTGCCGGAAACAAATTCCGGATGTCGCTTGGTTTACCGGTGGCGGCGACGGTGAACTGTGCTGATAACACTGGGGCTAAAAACCTTTACATCATTTCTGTAAAGGGTATAAAGGGTAGGTTGAATCGGTTGCCATCTGCTTGTGTAGGTGATATGGTGATGGCTACTGTTAAGAAAGGGAAACCTGATTTGAGGAAGAAAGTGATGCCTGCTGTTATTGTTAGACAACGTAAACCTTGGAGACGAAAGGATGGTGTTTTCATGTACTTTGAAGGTAATCTTTTTCTGCAACATTGAAGATTTGAGCTGCTTTTGTTTTACTTATAGGTTGTGATATGTGATTTGAATGTGTTGGGTGCTGCTTATTTGAATTTGTATGAAAGTTTGAATCAACTATACCTTGATTAATATGCCAATATTTGGTATCATTTGATTTTATATTAGTATTTAGTAAAATATCTACATGATTAATAATGAAAATGTTACCTTTTGAGAAGATTAATATTAGTTGGTGTACAAATTGAGGTTCTGTTAACATCAATCTATCAGAGTTACTATGTGGTGTTGGGACTTCCTTGCTAATATAGTTATTTACACACACATACTTTGTTCATTTCCCTGAGTTTCAGCAGTGAATGGTTAATTTGTAAGTTTTGCTGGCCGGGGTATAGTGCAATCATGCAGTGATGTGTTCTTGGACTTGGTATACTTTCTTGTTTTTATATAGGTAATTTATGAATGCAAACTGGTTTGGCAGTATCATCTTCCAAATGTACCTTGTGAATGTGATAAGATTTTTATATTGCTAATTGTAGATGAGAGTCAAGTCATAAGAGTGAATTAATCTTTAGTCTTCTATGGCCTTGCTGCATCAAGGCTAACACAGTTCATGGTCCATTCCTCTCACTTTTGGGTCTCCATCAGTCCATTCAATTTTTAACTCTCATTCTTCTGGTTGCTTTGCTGGTAATGCAGTGTGGAGAATTGGGTTTGAGTTTCTCTACACTTCCCATGACCAGCTATAGTCTAACCAACCTTCCCCTATATCGGTTGGTAACTTCTTTTACCATCCTGTCAAGGTTGGGAAACTTGATGTCATTAATATCTTTGATTTGTTCTTCTTTTTGTTTTCTCTCTACCATAGACAACTTACGTTCACGTTGTCTTGTTGATACAGTGTAAGTGTTAACATGGTTTACTGCCACTTCTTAAGGGTTGCCCTGATGCATATATGGCCTATTGCTGAATAGATGTATGCAGGGTGATGTGATGCATAGTTAGACTAGCAAATATGAACAGTGGATATGTATTTGAATCAGATTTCCCAAAGTGTACCTCACTTTTTTTCGATTTCTCTCCTTAAGTTGATCAGTTCCTAGAGATAGCCGAAAAAATTAACATTTGAAGCGTATGATCTTGGTAAGTGAGTTTTTCAGTTAAAAAATGTTCTTAATAAGTTAACTAGGGAACAATTTGTATCTCTTGATTCCAAGTTTTATTATCATAGGACTTTATCTTGTTTTTGATGATAGTAGGCATGAAGGTAGGGTATGTTCTTGTGCAGCTGTTTCTGATGGACTGAGAAACACGTGTTCTTAATTTTATGAAAAACCAGACTTAGTCAGGTATTAACATTTCATATCGTGGTTAATACAGTTACTAGTCTGGGAAATTAATGTTGTCTATCGTTACAGATGTGCTTATTCTATTCAAGCACTTTCTGCTCCATATGGGCCCAACATGAAGTAATCTATTTCTATTTTCTACCATTCTGCACACATATAGGGAGAATATGTTGACTTGGCCTCTGATGTTTTTTCTTTAGTTGTCTAGTTTCATTTCTTTTAAAATAAATTGTATGATGTCTTTAAAAAGATCGATTCCAAATTTTTATTGCCATGACTTAAAACATATCCATGCATTAGTCAGGTAATGACCTCCTTATATTGTGGTTGATACAGTTACATGCCTGGAAAATGGATGTGTCCATCGTTACAGATGTGTTAATTCCTTTTAAGCTCATATCTGCTCCAATTGGATTCTACATAAGTTATTGAGTTGTAGCATGTTAAGCATCATATACCTTGTCTTTAGTTTGATTGAGATCAACGTTTTCTTCTTGTTGTGTATTGACTTAAAACATATCCAGACATTAGTCAGGTAACAACCTTCATATGCTGTGGTTGATACAGTTACATGGCTGGAAAATGGAAGTGTCCATCGTTACAGATGTGTTGATTCTTTTTTAAGCTCACATCTGCTCCATTTGGACTCTACATATGTACTCCTTGAGTTGTAATATGCTAAACATATATCTGCTAATAACATATTTCACATATTTGGAAGTTGCAAGGTGGATGGAGTGTGTTTTGTAGTTATGTTTTCTACCTCTCAAGCACAAAAATGTTACTATGCTGAGCTGATAACATGTCTTGTATGCTTCTGCAGATAATGCTGGTGTGATTGTGAATCCCAAAGGAGAAATGAAAGGTGAGATCATATGGCCTTATCTCCATGCCTGATTAAAACTTCAAAAATGAAATCCTCTACTCAATTTTTGTTGTATCCCTGGCATTGCATAGCTGCACAGATTATTTCTTTGTTTATCAGTATATCAAGAATTTAAACTGTTTAGTTTCCACGATTTTCTCGATGTATGTATTGTTCATGAGCTTCTTTTGGCTGTTATAGGTTCTGCTATGACTGGTCCAATTGGAAAGGAGTGTGCTGATCTATGGCCAAGGATTGCTAGTGCAGCTAATGCAATTGTTTGAACTGAGAATTAACTGGCAGATTTTGATACCTTTTATTTGGAAGTGCTGTTATTGTCACATATACAAACAAATGTAGCAATGTTGTATTGCTCTGAGATTTTGTTCATATAATACCACTTTGCTAATACTTAATATCTCATCATTTACTTTTCATGAATTTTTTGTTTGGTAAAATTTTTATGGCTTTGTTGTTTAGACGAGGTTTCCCAGGGAACAATTTTTCTACTTCTATGAGATAATGATAAGGTCTGCGTACATTCTATCCTCCCAGACCTCACTTGTGGGATTTCACTGGGTATGTTGTTATAAAATTTTTATGGCTTTGTAGATATTGAATTCCTGTACAATAACATACTCAGCGAAATTTTATAAGTGGGATTTTTATGTATTCTGATAAATGGCCAGTATATGAGGAACTGAAAAAAGAGCCAAAGCCAAATATAATGAGAGTTGTTGAACAACTATTACATGATGAAGTAAAATTGATCTATTATTAAGTTTTATTAGAATTTAAAGGGTTAGTACTTGAAAAACTTATTACTAAGTTGTATTAAAATTTAAAGAGTTAGTACTTCCTTCACTTCATATTAACTTAATCTGTGAGATAATGCACATATTGAGAAAAATATTTAAGGACATAAGTTAGAACTTAACTTTTAATATTGTCGTTTGTAAAATCATAAATATAACTTTGAACAATTCAATTATTTCGAACAATGAAAAATGCCTCAAAAAATAAGATAATATGAAATAGAGAAAATAGTATATGTTTGGATGGAGTTATGAATCAGCCTATCAATATAGGTTATGGTCGAATAATTGAGATTTTTTCTTTCTTGATTAGAGGTCTTAAAATATAAATTGTACGCATAAAATATTTCTTTATGATTTTGAAAATATCTGTCGTGTGAATTAGGATTAATTGAACTTTAATACGAACACGGAGGGAAATAAGGGGGGTGGGGGGTGGGTTATGAATAGGCATGCCGGATGACATAGCTGTAAGTTGACAAATGTGTGTTGACCAAAAAAAGATAAAATACAGGTGTAAAGAGACGTGCTACCGACGGCGACTCGCGAATTATCTGTTTATTTTTATTTGTTATTAATTCATTTATCGAAGTCAGTATGAATTTTGATCAATATTTTTTATCATATTAATATGATAAGGATTGCAATGTATAGTATTTTTCGTATAGTTTTTAATCATTCAAATTTTAGATTTCAAATATTAAATTTAGTTATTTCAATTTACCTTTGAAATTTAATCAAATTGACCTCGAAAAATGAAATAATAACAACTAAAATAGAATAGACGGAGTAATTTGTTAAAATTTCTGGTTTATGTTTTTAATAATAATTAATGTGTTGACATTTGGCTCTGGTAGGTATAATAAAGCTTGCAAATAATAGATCTTTGTTTTTGTTTATTGGCAATCATACACCTAATGAGTCTCCATTGGGAAATATTATTATAATTTTAACTATAATACGATGTGTGTTACATATTGACATGTGCTTTTCGTTAATACTCGTTTTTTTTTATTCTCTTTCCTTTTCCTTTTGTCATATCTAGCTTATTCTACTTATGAGTTTTTGAGACGAGAATTCCCAGAAAACAACCTCTCTACTTTTATGAGGTAATGATAAAATCTGCGTACATTCTACCCTCTTCAGATTCAACTTATGGAATTACACTGATTATGTTGTCGTTAACTATAATGGGATGATATTATTTATATTTATATAGCTGTATGTTGACATGCCAATTAGATTCCATTCCCTGATGGCACCCACTTGGCAATTATTCTTTCTAATTTGGTTTGAAATTTTGTTGTTATTTACTTCTTAAATATTTATATTAATTATATTTCTTGGCACTTCCTTATTGTAAGATATTACATTATTGAATAAACTCATTATTTTGATGAATCATTTTTTCGAATATATCTTTATCAAGATAAAATTTGTGTACATTTTATTTTTTTAAACTTTCACTTGTGTAATTATACTGAGTGTGTTATTGTTGTTCAAAAATTGCCTTACACTCAGTGGTGCAGCTAGGAATGGCAATGGGCAGCACGGGGCGGGGGTGAGGCGGAATGAGCTCAACCTGCAAATTTTTCAATCTGCCCTGCCCTGCCCCACATGATGATTTTTTTCATTTTCAACCCGCTCCACATAGACCTGCCTCACTTAAATTTTTAAGTTCTTTTATTTTTCAATTAAATTTAATATGAAAAATAAAAATTCATAATTTTTTTTAAAAAAAATCGCTAATTAACATCTCAACAACTAATTAACTATTTTTAATTGAGATTTCAACAATTATTTCTTAATCATTAATTAAAAGCCTCTAATTAATATTTTAGAAAAAAAATAAATTAAAGTCAATGTTTAATATAAAAAGTTTATATCTTTGATTTTTACTAATTACAAAAATTTAATTTTCTTCGAATTCCTATTTGGTTCTTTAAACCCGCAATCTACCCCGCATTAGTTTTAAAAATAGTTACTTCAACCTGACTCGCACCCGCCCCGACATAACTTTAAACCTATCCCCCTCCAATGCGCTAACCCCCCCCCCCCCCCTGCCATTCCTATGTGGAGCTACATTGGGATGTGGGGGTTCATCTGAATTTGAACCCCATTCAGCGAAAAATTATACTATTTATACATGGTTAAAAATATATAAATAATTGTTGTGGGATTCCACTGGATATGTTGTTTGTTGTATATATGGTAAAAATTATTTTTTATGTATATATATATAATAGATGTCAAAACCCCTTCACTTAGTTTGTATATCTACTTCTTAAAATTTTGAACCCCTTACGAATATCCTCTCTCCGCCACTGTTTGATAATGTAAGATGGTGCTAGTGTGAACAAAATCTAAAGAAATCAAATTCAATTTTCATAATCTAAGTTGTGTTTACACAAAAACCAGAAGATATAAAAAAATAAAATTTTAGTAAAGTATAGAATAATGTTCCATGACACCATTGATAAACATAATTTGACAATTTTCAAGTTTAATTTAATCAATTTGCCACCCTATAAATCATGTCTCATTAAGGACAATCATATACATGGTGACAACTAATTCCCATCACCCATGTGACCCTTCCATTTTGAAAGTTTCTCACTACAATAAGTAGCTACATAAAGATCAATCAACTAAAACTCCAACTTTCTCAAAACTTTTTTCTCTCCAAAAAAAGAATGGCAAGAAAATTTGGAATTTTCTTCACAATCTTTTGTATTCTCTTAACTTCATGTTTTGCAGATTGGAACATTTTGAGAGAGTACAAAACCAATAGTGGTCTCAAAATTAGCCTCAAGAATTATTGTGAGAGTTGGAGAATGAATGTTGAGTTACACAACATTAAAGATTATGTTGTTGTCCCTCAAGAATGTGTTGCCTATATTGGAAAATACATGACTTCTACTCAATATAAAGTGGATTCTGAAAGAACTATTGATGAATGTATACTTCATCTTAGTACTAATTGTATTTTGGAAAATGATGGAAAAGATGCTTGGATTTTTGACATTGATGACACTCTTCTTTCCACTGTTCCTTACTACAAGAATAATGGTTTTGGGTAAGTTTTGTTTCTCATTTTTTTCTTTTTAGGGTAATATTTACGTTTGGTGTACTGACAGTGTATATATAGATCGATCTCTTACACTATCGGTTGAGTTTGTCCAACTTCAAGTGTGGGGTGGAAATCTGATCTCTTATATAACAACAACAACATACCTGGTGCAATCCTATAAGTGGGGTTTGAGAAGGGTAAAATGTACATAGACATTACCACTACCTCATAGAGATACAGAGATTGTTCTCGGAAAATTTGATCTCTTATATGATCTTGAAAAATCCTCATCTCTCATAAATTAACTTTTGGAGTTAGTAATTAGGTTAAAGATATATATTGCCTTTATCTTTACTAATTCAATGATCATAAGCTTTTAGTCATCTATCTTGTTATATACTCCTTTTGCGGAAGGTTTATTCTTATCATGGTATTATAGTCAGGTCCATCCAAATTTCTGGTTTACCTGATATTGAGTTCCATGTTATGTTATCCACTATCAAGTTGGCAGACCATGGCGAGTCGGGGGGGGGGGGGTCATGAACTGGCTTTTAGAATTGAGTTATGCTCGAGGTTAATTTTTATCACTAGCAAGTTAAGGCTCAATGTTCATTGGTTGTTGCTAATGATTTTTTTTTCTTTTGGTGGAATAGGGGATATAAGCCAAATGTGACATCTTTGGAGGATTGGATGAGCCAAGGGAAAGGAACAGCATTGAAGCATTCTTTGAAGTTGTTCAATCATCTTAAAAGTCTTGGAGTTCAAATCTTTATTGTTTCTTCAAGAAGAGAACATCTTAGAGATGCCACTGTTAACAATCTTGTCAATGTTGGTTTCTATGGATGGAACAAGCTCATACTAAGGTTTGAATTTCTTTTTAAATCAATTTATTTGGTTTATGATTTATACATTATGTTAAGCAGAGGCGGAGCTACATTCATCCAAGGATGGTCAGATGAGCATCCCTCGTTTTCCGAATATATAAATTAAATATAGATATTTTGATATAAATCAATTGTTGAACACACTTGATACAAAAATCACTCATTTGACAAAAATGCTGGTTCTGCCCCTGATGTTAAGGATTGGTACTTATAGTTTTTCTTGTTGAATATTCCAGAAATCAAGAAGATGAATGCAAGAATGCTCAAACATTCAAGGCAGAGATAAGAAGTAAACTTATGAGCAAAGGATATAGAATTGTGGGCATTATTGGAGACCAATGGAGCAGCATTGAGGGTCTTCCAAGTGCTAAAAGATCATTCAAACTTCCAAATCCAATGTACTATGTTGCTTGATATGGATCCATTTTGTTCCTTTCACTTGTGAATTTGTCAAGTTTTTGTGAGGGAAAAAGAATTAAAAACATGATTTCTTGGATGTTATATGTTGTTTTTTTGTGATGTGGAATATTGTTGGAAATAATTTAGTCAAGCAACTTGATGATTTGGTTGATTTCAAACTAATATTGGAGAGTTGCTAGGTTGATCCATCCATATATTTTTTTTGGCAATTATTGGAGTAAGCAATTCACAACTACTACCCAACCTATAGGTACATGTGCACATTTAAGAATGGAAATAGACAAAATCAAGATTGAGTCATCTCTTTTGTAGATTTGTATTTATGTACTAATGGTATAGAGATGTTTCACACTTCCAAAATAATACATACAAATAAGGGTGGGCATTTGGTTCTTTGATTCAGTTTTATTCGGTGTTTTTAGAATGATTTTTTGGTGCGAACTAATGAAAAATAAAATGAGGACAAAATCAAAGTATAAGACATTATTTTTATGACGGTTTTTCGGTTTGACAAGAACTTGCCCTCCAACTATTGCTTCAAGAAAACAAGCATGAAGATGAATTCCTTTACATGGCATAAATCGGCAAAAATATGTTAGAATTTCTCTTGGAAAATAATATCTCAAGTTTAACTATATGAATTATAAATTTGTTGCTACTTTGACTTGTTTCACGAATGATTTAATTGCTAATTAATTTTTATACACACACATATATATTCGGTGCACCGAAGTTTCGAGATTCCTACATCGGACACCAAACCAAAGAATCAAACTTTTAAAAAAAGAACACCGACGGTGAACCGAAAAACCGAATAAGCTTGGTTCGATTCGATTTTTCGATATTTATGCGCACCCATATACATACAAATCCAATTTATCATAATTGATTAGTTAATATGTTGGTTAATCAAAATAGTTCAACCAATGTTGCAGAGTTTACCAATTCATACTTTGGCATACAATTTACTAGTAGTTGATTGCTAACATATTTGATGTGCAAAAACTATTACAACCATCAAAGTAAACTTACTCAAAAGTTTAACGATATTAATAGCTTGTTTGGCCAAGCTTTCGAGAAAGCCAAAAAAATTTGAAACGATGCAAATATCTATGCTAAACATAAGCATTTATATAAGTGAACCTATTCTTGCTTAGCATAGTCACCTCCGCGTTGTACCCTGGTACAATATTCGAACAAACTCCCATCGAAGCATCGCCTTATGGCCTCTTTCGATAAGAACCCATCTACATCTCGAGCAAGAAGATACAAAAGTCCCCATTCCATTTTTGAAGCAATCCTTCAAATCAAACCAAAAGATCAACTATGATGAGCCCATCAAGTGCTGGAGCTAAATAAGTAGTTACGTGTTTGACTAACAACATACCAACCAAAAAAATCATATGTTTCTCTATTGGCTTGAGTCATATCCCACAACTCTCTGAGAGTAAGCTTATCAGGCACTGTGCGAGCGTACTTGCTAAAGATGTTCTCAAAGTGCACAGGAAGATACCTAAGGAACACTTAAACCATATACTCAGCTCAATTTCAGGAAGGTCGTAACACGAGGACTTCAAGATGAATAGTACATGATATACTTGCCTGCCTTCTCTGTCATAGGTCCCGGAATCACTTCCATGCTTGCCCTTGTGTATATTATGAATGTATATGGGAAGAAACGGAGAAGGAAACCACCCCTGCAATTAACATTTTACACTGTACTATTACAACAACAAAGGTAGAGCATATTCAGACTAACCCCTACCTCGTGGAGATAGAGAAGCATAATGCACAATTAATCGAGAGAACTAAAACAACAACAACTAGCAGAACGAGGAAACAACTCTGCCTCCATTATGAGTAAACCAATTGCGCGCTGATTCTGAACTCATTGGGCACAAAAATCAAATGTATGTCAGTTACTCTGCTTCAACTTACTGGTAGAGTCGGGTAGCTCAAAGCAGCATTGATCATAATAGCCGCTATGAACGACACAATCATATTGAAACCAATTTGACGAAGTCCTGTTGAAAATGATTAACAAATGGACGAAGAATCAGATAGTATTAGCTAATGATTCCACAAGAATTATGAACTAGCAACAACAATAACATACCCAGTAGAATCCCACAAGTGGGGTCTGGGGAGGGTAGAATGTACGCAGACCTTACCACTACCTCATAGAGGTAGAGAGGCTGTTTCATGGGAAACCTCGACACAAGAATTATGAACTAGCAAGATTATTAATTTACCAGAGAATGTTTCCCATGGATAAATAATGCCATTATTGTCCTGATCGAAGAACGCTGCATGCTGCTGAAGAAGACTCATCCCATTGTGACTGTGGCCAGGAGTCCCATTCGGGTGCTCCGTATCCGGAGCAACCAATCCCCTGGCCATATCTGTATTTTTTTTCGAGTAAGGTAAGAAAACGATATAATTTGATTTTAGACCACTAATTTATTCGCAAACAAAATTAACATACAAGGCTTAAGAATAGAAGTTTCCAAGTCAGTTCTAACTTTGCGCTCGATCGTAATTGGGGCAAGAGGGGCCTCTGTTATCAATGCTGAATTTTTCTGATCCATTGTACCACCTGCGCCTGTTATTGTAGTTTCTGGCATATTTCTCACTGATCTACTGCTAGAAGAGAAAACTGAAAAATGTTGCCAAATCAAGAAATTATTATGAGGAAATTGGTGGCCAGCAATAAGAGAAAGAAGATGGAGCCTGGCTTCCCACAGTTTTTAGTGCTGCTAATGACACGTATCAGTCAAAATATGATCCATTTACTTCTGTTTAAATTTGAAGAATAATAATAGGGGAAGTTAGACAACGCTTAATGCTAATCTAATCCCCGATTCATATCTTTTGAGGTCACATCCTCGGTAAGCTGCAGGTGTGTCATATTATGTTTATTCACTCTCTTCAATACTTTTTTGGTCTACCTCTACTTCTCCTCATTCCACCATAGCCAAAATCTCACACCTTCTCACCGAGACACAAGTGAACATGCTCAAATTAGTCTTATTTCTATCATTTTGTCCAGAATAAAAGTCATTTTTACTTTGTCTTAGATATCTTTATCCTTAGTCCAACCCCTTCTAGTATGCCAATATATTTATCTCAACATCCCCATTTTCGCTACTTTCATCTCTTGGACGTGGGAGTTCTTAATCAGTCAAGATAATTGATCTGACAACTGCTTTAAAAAATTTATCTTTATGTCTTAACGACACATTCTTTTCACACAAAATATTAATTATGAATCTTAACTTCATTTAACCTTATTTCAATACGACATGCGACATCATCACAATTTAGTCAATTTGTTTATTAACTTAAGGGGATTTTTCACAAATATACAATTTTGGGGATAAAATTACATGCCTTACCGAACTCTTTGAAAAATACCATATAAAATATTAACTTTATTTATAAATTTAGGATTTTTGCTATTTTGAGTATGATTATTGTGGTGTGTGATGTGATATAATAGTGTTGGGAAATGAAAAAAAATGAATGAGTGTAATTTTTTTGGTATTTTCAAAGAATTCGGTAAGGCGTGTAATTTTGTGCCCAAAATTGTATATTTGTGTAAAAATTTCTTAACCCAACTAACTTAATTGATTTTGACTCACAAGCTAAAAAAAGAAAAAGATTGTAGGCCCATTCTATTATCAAACATGGGCTTAAACTTTACAAGGCTTTTAGCTTCAAGGCCCACTAACTTCAATCAATTGGGCCTGTATAAAAACCATCTCTAGCGCCATAACCTGACTCCCTTCCCAATTCCTTTACGCCTCTCCGTCGTGAAAAAGCTACACAAAGGAGAGGATTTTGACGGAAAAACAATGGCCACCGAAGCACCGGTAGAGGCGACAGAGGTTCCAGCGGTCCCGGCGGCGGAGACGACGGAGAAGCAGCCGCATAAGCTAGAGAGGAAGTGGACCTTCTGGTTCGATAATCAGTCTAAGCCGAAACAAGGCGCCGCTTGGGGAAGTTCTCTTCGAAAAGCTTACACTTTCGACACGGTTGAGGAATTTTGGAGGTAAAATCTGCCATATCTGTACAATAGGAACGTGATATCTTCTTAGATTCTTCATGTTATGTTTATTCAGATTTGTGCTCTTAAATTGTGGAAACCCTATCTATGGCTCGTATTACAAATCCATATCCGTACTTCTGATGAAATGAATTTTTCTGATAAAACAGAACCTCTATTTGCCCGGATTTGTATTTTTGAATGCGATTCATTGATTGCGTTTGTAGTGTGCGTTTTTTTCACTTGCTTAATTCATCAATTAAGATAGCTTTGATACTGCAACAAGTATGTTGATCTAAGAGTATAGGCGATCTTCAGAAAAGAGAGCATGTTCTGGACATTCTTTCTGCTGATTACAGATTGAATTTGTGCTATCTCCTGTCTTGTTTATGACATTGTCTCTATTTTGTGATGTTGAAGAAGTTTGCGCCTTTACAAAATATTGGTGTCTCCCATGAAGTTCTGTTACTAATATTATTCTTTGCAACTTTTGCAATTTTCAAGAAATCAAATCTACTTTGTTTATTCTAATATTTTCCTCAACTACCAGCACTGTAATTATAAGTGTAATTGGCATATTAAAATCACTGCGCATGCAAGCAGTGCACCATCAAACAAAATGGAGCACTTATTTGTATTAAATTTCATAGTGATTGGATATTTTTGGTGCGATTTGTTTATAGTACGGATGTTGCATGACTTGATTTTGATTGCTTAATGAGGCACTATGGTTTAGAATGAATAATAGGTTGGTAGAAGCTTATCTTAAATGTGGATTGAAGTGTTGGATTATTGTCTTTGCAGTTTATATGATCAGATATTCAAGCCCAGCAAGTTGACCGTTCATGCGGACTTTCATTTGTTCAAAGCTGGGATTGAGCCCAAATGGGAAGATCCTGAGTGTGCGAATGGTGGCAAGTGGACTGCTACAAGCAGCAGAAAGGCTAATCTTGAGCAAATGTGGCTTGAAACTGTAATAATTCATTCTTTAACATTTTGTTTCCGTTCAATAGCTATAATGTCATGGAAAGCACTGTATTTATTAGTTTTCTTGCTAAAGATGCTCCGATATTGTCTGCTGGATGTGCTTCCTTTGAACAGCTGATGGCATTGGTCGGTGAGCAATTTGATGACTCAGAAGATATATGTGGTGTAGTTGCCAGTGTGCGTAGGAATCAGGATAAACTTTCCTTGTGGACTAAGACTGCCACCAATGAAGCAGCTCAGGTAGTTTTCTAATATCTTGGTGTTAAATAGCTTCAGAACTGAAATCTGTGCGATTGTTCCACTATTTATGAAATGTGACATGATATATTGTTTAAGATGGCCCATGATGATAGATCATAAGTCTTGTTTCTCAAAACATTTTCTGTTTATCAATTAATAGTATTTAAGAAAAGTATATACCAAATACTTGAAACAGATACATTTGCAGGAATTTGATGATTGTCCTCTTTTATTTTCAATTTGTGTCATTTTTCTTGATGCTGATATGACCTATCTCCACTTCTTCTTTTTTTCAAAAAAATAAAAAAAGGTCAAGGAAAAACGACTTTATTTGAGAACAAGAAAAAAGCCTGTTCCCCCACTCTGGCCTACGGATGAAACACTAGGGGTTTATTATTGAATGTTATGTTTAAATATCCAATCAGAAACATCACAAGCTGTAGCTGATCATTGGTCGATTATTCCTTTTGCTGGCAGGGAAGTCCTTAATATTTCTCTTCCCTTGTTCTTTAAATCATAGTTGGTACTGGTATCACCTTTCTCTATGTCATTTGTTCTTGTTATCTGTCTCTGATTTCTGGTCTTGCATTAGACGTTCTGATAAAAGCACTTTGACTTGGGGCCTTGTCTCGTGCACTGTTCCATGGATGTATATGCATCTACATCTGCTTCATTGTCAACTTCTGCTTTGAGCTCTTTTGTGAATTCCTTAAAATGTGTCTTGAAATCTAAGGGTGTGAAGGTTGGAAGGTGTTCCCTAGGAGGCTGTACTCATCAGTGACTTATCACCAATGTGGTTGTTTTAAAGAGTTAATGGCTGAAAACCCTTTTAAATATCATGTTTTGCAGGATTCGTACCCCCCTGAACTGTAACTTTCAGGAACTGGATAGGAAAAAAGAGCGATTTTAGTTGTAAGATATCTAATGAAACTGTCGCTGGAATTGAGATCTTTCTCAAAGAGAAAGATCTCAAATATCTGGAGTTTCTTTTTGTATATTATATGGATGATCCGATCCGCACAGGTTAAAACCCCTTGCCTGAAAGTTGAAGTGTTTGTTAACACTTGGAGGCGCGTGAGGAGTAAAATAAGTCATCCATATGACTTTTATAAATGCAAAAAACCTCCCAAACTATCACTATTTTGCAACTTTCATACTTAGACTCTCAGGTGTTTTTGCTACCACATGGACGGGTTGTTATTCCATCTTAAGGTTGGGGTAGGATGGGATTTCAAATGGTTGTGTGTTACCTTTTTTGGTTAATTCTTTGTAGGATACACATGCTTTTTTTGATAGCTCATTAGCCTCAAATGATTGTGTGTGTAACCCTTTGGATGCCCTTCCATGACCCATGTAAGACAACTATATAAATCAGCAGCCTCATATTTTTAAGAAATCAGCTAAGATTTATTGGAGCAATTTAGGACTAATATGAATTATAACTGTACTACTGTGGTGAAACAGGTATCATCTGATGATAGTAAACTGAGGAAGCAAACATTATGATTGCTTAATTACCAGCATTGTGCTGTGATAGTTTGCTATACATTAGCTTTTCCATAATTGTATTCTTGATGTAATAGCTTATTGATACTAAACCCTAGATAGTTTCACTTGTATGTTTTCTCCAAGTTATACTTCCTCATTCTTTAATTAGTTGTCCCATGCACATGTTCATCTTACGGCATTGCAATACACAAGTTGTGCGTTAAAAATTAAAATTCGGTTACATTGTTTAACTAGGCTTTTTTCAGTCTTCTTTAGCAAAGGATTCCCTTGTTTTATTGTTCAGTAATCGTGTATGTTTGCCTTTTTGGGCCTTGTAACATGTCTGCATGACGATTTTCAGTCTGAATTGCGTTGCCTTCTGGGTTGATGCTCCTTGGTTTTTGATATTATATATAACTGGTTTGTTCTATGTTGTAGATGGGCATTGGTAGGAAGTGGAAGGAGATCATTGATGTTGAAAAAATATCATATAGTTTCCATGTAACTCCCCTAACCACTTTACCATTCTTGTGAATTCACGAATCTTTCATCTTTCCTCTTGATTTTCGTTCTTTCTTGACCAACATTTCTTTTGGTCGTTGCAGGATGATTCTAAAAGGGAGAGATCAGCTAAGAGCCGATATACTGTGTGAATTTCTTAATCGTGTGGGATAGACACTGCTCCCTTAGTTCTACCAATACTGGAAATTGTACGATTAGCAGATTTTTGCATTTGTCTGTTGCAAATTTTGATCTGATTATTGAAATTTATTCGACTGTTGTATGTTTGGATGTATTGTGTTAAAGAATTTGTTCAGCTGTTTGTTATTTATGTGGGAGTCGCTCCATGTCTTAGGTAGATTCTTTCTCTTTTACAAAAAGCCTAGTCGATATATTGAGTAATTTGATGTCTAGCAAAATGAGCCACTTTAGTGTGTAATAGAATTTTAGAGGAATTGAGTCATAGGAGACTGCATCCTAATGTTAAATAGAACTAGCAGACAGGGTGGCAATGGGGTGGGTACGGGGCAGGTTTAGAGCTATGCGCGATGGGTTTAGAGCCATGTGGGTGCGGGCTGGGTTGAAGTAGTTATTTTTAAAACTAATGCGGGGCGGGTGGCCGGTTTAAAAATTCAAATAAAATATATAAATTTTTTTATATGAAATATTTGACTTTAGTTTTTTTTTTAAATTTTAAATTAGATATGTTCGGTAAATTGTTAGTTGTTAAAATGTTAATTAGGAATTTTTAAATAACAATTAAGAAATAATTGTTAAAATGTCAATTAAGAATAGTTAGTTAGTTGTTGAAATTAGTGAAAAAAAATTAAATTCAATTAAACAATAAAAGAACTTTAAAAAATTTTAAGCGGGGGGGAGGGGGTTATGCGGGGTGGGTTTATGCGGGGCGGGGTGGGTAGAAAATGAAAAAGTCATCATGCGAGGTGGTTTAAAAAATTTGCTGGTTAAGCCCTACCCGCCCTGCACCCGCCCCATTGTCATTCCTACTAACAGATTGCTGAAACACTTCAAATTCCTTCTTTTGTCATATAGGATGCGTGTGTTGTTTAAATTTTACGATAATTTAAGTGTCTATTTGTGCATATTTAAAGTTGGAGAGTGTAGTTATTAGCTGGATATATGTTATGTTCCTCAAATATGGTCATATTCCTTTTTTTCCATTGGAGAAAATTTAGAATTGTTTTATTAGTCTATAATTGCAACGACCCAATTGCAAGAGCAGAGCTCTACCCAATTGAACTATATCCCCAGAGCCAAGTGGAGTATGCATGAAGTAATTAGATGCTTCTTCTATTCTTTTTCCTGGCGCAGCTGGGTCATCCATCGCAGCTACGGTCCAACCAATTGGGAGAGAATCAATAGATTCCTTTTCGGCAACGATTCATTCTTCCCGAATGCAGCATACAACTCTTCGTTGTACTGCACTCTTCAAGTGTGCTTGTTCCTCCCTTCTTCCTTACCCTTGCAAGTCTTTGTGAAATAACTCCGACGTTGTAGATTCTTATCCAAAACTTGTCTCATTTGATGATGCCATGTGAATCGCGAGAAACATATTTAGTGTATGGCTAACCCAATAACGAAAGTTTCATAAAAGGGCTGAGCAAGCTACCATGAGACAAAAGATCTTCTTTTTAAAGAGATTCGATTCGGAACTCTTATATGTCGAAGGTTCAAACGTATATAAATCCAAATGTTGAAACAAGCAAGCAATACCTAGACTACAAAATTAAACATATATATATATATATGTTTGAATAGTACAGATAATTCAGTTGTATCTGATTCAATTACACAGCTATTTGATCACAAACACATTTTCCATTGAGAATGGTATTAATTATGAGCCATCAAGCAAGAAATCCAAGTCTTTCACCATTCTTCTTTGCCAATCGAATCAATCCTTGCCTTTGCTTCTGATCTGCTCCTATTGATTTGCAGAACTCTGTGATTACCTGAACAAACAAATACTATCAACATGAGCTTTGGGTTTCTTCGGAAACAACCTCTCTATCTCTATGAGGTAGTAGTAAGGTCTGCGTACATTTTACCCTCTCCAAACCCCTCTTGTTGATTAGCTTTGGGGTTTCTCAGTCGGTGCTTGGTACCCGACTAATCTAGATTTGTGGCTAGAAATTTCACCTTACGAGTAAAATGATCTCTATCAAAGATGATTTCATTCTGAGGACTTGAACTTCAAACCTCTAGTTAAAGATACAGAAAGGGGTATTTACAATCGATGCCTATGCCTGACTAATCTAGCAGATTCATATCCTGAGGTTCCGCTATAGAGATAAAATGACTTCATTCCCTTGGCTTGAACCCCAGACTTCTAGTTTAGGATAGAGGGAGGGGTACATACTGGTCCACCCTACCTATGGGTGGTTGACATTGCCATTCAAATTGTGACCTCTTGGCCTTTATCCTTTTTGGAGACTTAAATACCACATCTAAATAAGAAATACTCCCTCCGACTAATTTTATGTGCCACTGTTTTGACTTGGCATGGTATTTAAGAAAAAATAATTTTTTTTTTTTAAAATTTGTGGTCTAAAATAATTTTTAGATGGTTGTTATTAAGGGTAAAAGAAAAATTTTAAAGTTAAAATGTTTCTAGTTATAGTAAGGTGACATTCTTTTTTAAACAAACTAAATAAGAAAGAGTGTCACATAAAATAAGACAGAGAGAATATAAAATAAATTGTTTTAGGAATGGTATGAATTTGTTTACTTTTTATACTTAGTAACTTTTTTTTACTACATCTTGGATTTCAATTTTACTTTTTTTTTAAAAAAAAAAAATAAATCAAATTCAATATTACAGGACAGTTATTAGTCAAATCCAACTTTGAAAAGTTTAACATATTTGTTTATAACAATAATATTAGAATTTTGAGAGCCAAATGTCACGACCCACCAATCTTTCATAGAAAGAAGAAAGAATCTAGAGTCAAGGATAAGAAATTAGAGTCTGGGAGAGGTTTTCGGAAGACTTTAGAACATTGCAAGATGGCTTGAGTTCTAAGTCCGTGACACAAAGCCCCTTTGTTTAGATCAAATATTAGATTTAGATTTAACGATCTCTATTAAATATATAACATCTTAAAATCTTGCAATAAATCCAAATTCAGTCCAGATAGACTAAAATTGTGTAATTTAATTCTCAATTTGAACATCAGATAAATTAATTTATATTTCCTTTTTTTTTTTACCAATTAAAACTGATATTTTTACTGACTTTATCCCCAAATTAGAACTTTGATAAAGCATTCAATAATATCAATAATTAAGAAAAACTAATGCAAAACATAAATCAACCCAAAATTCTACTACTACTACAAAAACATTGAGAAAAACAAGAATTAAAACAAAAGAACATAAAACTAAAAGTAGTTGAGCTAATGCAATTCAAGAACGTAGCCTAGTAATCAATGAACTTGGCGCTATCCAACTTACTCGTTAAGCATACAAAATTCTACGATATCTAGTATCAGGTACTTGATAAAATAACAATCGTACTTAGTAAATGATAAATTACCTGTGAGTGTAAAGCAATAGCTTTTCCCCTAAGTTGATTGAACCTTTTCTTGCCAACAATATTCCTAGTGATAACAACAAGTGGTGCAAATATCCCTTTTCCTTCATTAATATTTCCCATCATTGGCATTGATCTCACTGCCTTCCCCATTGAAACATTCATCAATGGTTGCACTTTCCTAATAAACATACCATAGTCTTCACCACCAATACATGAAGAAAATGAAGTTGTTGCAATTGAACTTGTAATTGCCATTGAAAAGATATAATCACAACTTCTTATTATTTTTGTGAACTTTTAGTAGTAAATAATATTCTTGAATGTTGAAGTGATGATATGGAGCTAAGGGGTTCTTTGTTGTGGTGGTGTATTTATGAGATTATGTTATAAGATTATTTTGTGTGGTTTTTGAAGAAAGGGAGTTGTTGTAAGTTTTGTAGCCTTAGTTTGGTTTGTATTTGAGTGGTAATGAAGAGGCAATTTAGAGCCACACAATTGTATTTGTTGGCTTTGATTTTTTTTGTTCTTTTGGACTTTGATTTTTCCATTTTTACTTGAATAATAGAAGCAAGATTCTTCTTCTTTTCTTTCTTTATAGTCCCCACATTTTATTTTATTTTTAAAATGGCAGTTCAGTGCATAAAGCATTTCGTGTTAGCAGAATTTGGAGAAGAATCCCACCCTAAGCAGTTACAGAGTCAGGATTTTAATTAGGAGAGTTCAAAATTTTAAGAAGTAGACACACAGACTAAGTGAATGGTGTTCGACATCTATTATATATAAATAAAAAAAATTATCTATACGATATATAAATAGTGTAATTTTTCACCGAAGGGATTCAGATGTTACTCCAATGTGGCGCTGCCATTGACCCCTGGAATGTAATGTAGATATCCTATCCTAATGCAAGTATCAATGTGCTTCCATGGCTTGAGCCTGAGAGTTATATGTTACGTGGAGATAACTTTATCGTTGCTTCAAAACTTCGATCCTTTCCAAATTTTATTTTATTTGTTTATCCCATCAGTTTGGAGATCTATATCTTCAATTTTAGTGGTTCTTTTTCTTCATGTAGGGTCCACCATTGTAATCTTGATCATATCATATCTTGATCAACTGAAATTTTAAGTCTTTTAAATAAAATCCAAATTATGAGTCTCAATTTTGGAGCTTGAATTTCTTTTCTTTTTTTAGATAAATGTATTTTATGAACCATCTAAATGAAAAAATAAAATAAAAATTACTCTAAATAAATCAAAGTTTTATTACTTTTATATGTTTCTAAGAGCTTTTTTGGTATTTGTCTTAGATTTATATTTCAATAAAAAATGAAGAACATCAATACTAAAAAGTTTTTTTTTTTTCAAAATATTATTGAACTGATATAGGCCGCAATGAAGCAATAATTAAGATGATAGTAATTCATATAATTTGCTTGTAATTGAGGCACAAACGATAATACAATAATATTTTTTTTAGTACACCTCTCGCCAGTAGATAATTCTTACTTTTCTTTCTAATAATCTACTACATTTTTAATTTTAAACCTAAATTTAGCTATAATTACATTCCCTTAAAGGAATCAATGATATTGTGAGTTTTAAAATCATGAGATTGAAATGATATTTTTATTGTGTTTATACACATTTTAAAATCATAAGGTTCAAAAAATTTCCTTCTTGCATTTTAAGTTTTGTGTATAATACTCAAATTAAGATACAAATCAAGAGTAAAAATTTCGGAAACTAAAAGTAAGTAATTTTATAGCTTATTTTTAGTTTTTCACCAGGTGTTCCATATTCAAACTGAGGTTCGATTAAATCAAATTCATGCATTGTAGAATTTACTTCAGAGTGAAACACTCTCACCCCAAAAAAATTCCTTTCAGAAGTTCGAACTCGAGATCTGTACATCATTACCATTACATAATTTTAAACCATGGTTGGAATTTCTCTATGGCTCTAATGTATACACGATGTCTTAAACGATCCAAGAAACTTGGAATGCTAGCTAACATGCAATTTGTTGACAATTGGCCGGTGCAAAATGTTTTGAAGACAATTTGATTTTGATTTGTAAAAGTCTTTTTTTTTAAAAAAAAAAAAATTCTTTTTTCATATTGGATGCATGTGAATAAGCAAATAATTGCTTGTCCAACATGTCTACTTGACTTCATCCAAGGAGGATTGAGAGGAAAATAAATTTCGTATTTGCAATATAGGTTAGTAGAATTAATATCGTGTCTTTACATCTTGTGTTGTTATTGTCCGTCTTATATTTGTTACTTTTAATGTATTTATATATTATCATGTACTTTCGTATCTAGTATCTTCTGCTTTTGGGGTTTGATATTTTTGAGACGAGGGTCTTTTGGAAATAACCTCTCTATCTCTATGAGATAGTGGTAAGATCTACGTACATTTTACCCTTTCCAGACCCCACTTATGAAATCCCACTGAATATATCGTTGTTGGTCCAAGTTCTCTAATTGTAATGTATGTCATAATTCCATATGTATTTTTCTCACGTTAAAATAACTGATTGTGTACATGAATTAATCACAAATTACATATGACTAAATCGTTAATTTTGTCATATGATGGCATGCCACTTGTTATGTACCCTATAATTAGTTACATGTTGTATAGAATAGAGATAAGTATGAAAAATACATCTGAATTATCTTTTTTTTTGAGTTTCATACCTAAACTATTGGAAGTGCGAATTTCATATTACATAACAAGTGGCATGATGTGCGTTTATCAAACTAATGAGTGATAGTTAAGGTATGAAACTCACACTTCCAATAGTTTAAGTATAAAACTCAAAAAAAGAGGATAATTTAAATGTATTTTTTACGCTTATCTCTATAGACAAAACTTTTTTGACTACCTATAGCTTGAACAAAAGACAATTTATAAACATTTAAATTCAACAAAAAGGAAAGATTATAGTATATGTACATGAGGATTTTCTAATTTTGAAGCAATTTTTGTCAAGACAACAGATCTTATCTTTTTATACGAATTTTCAATAACCAAATATGAATTGATCGTGGTATGTGAGCGAAAAGCAAAAGAAACAATTCATATAAAGCTTTGGTATCAATATTAAATTATGTGGCTAATGAGATTTGTAAATTAATTGTTTTTGTTTGAAAAAAAATCAACGTAAGAACAAGTTTAAGTAAAATATAATATAAGGATTGATACGTCCTCTTCATCTTTGTTTTTTCCTCAAACCTCACACTTTTATAATAATAATAGAATTAAGAATAAGCCCAAAAGAATCTATGTAGACAAATAGTGAAATTTCAAGATTTAATAGTGATAAGTTAATAAATCATTTTTAATAAATACCATTATTATATTATTCAGAAGGTTTCAAACATAACTAAATAAATTATACCAAATAATCCTATTAAAAAAAATACATTAAACATTATAATTATAAATCGAATTTAAATTATGCTTTTAAAATATAAATCGTTCAAAATAGGATTTCCAGTCAAAATTAAGATTGCAAAATTCTTTGGTATGGGTTTCTTGGTTCCATATTCTTACAACTTTCATCAATCAAATCACTAAGATTTCTAACTCATTCTCATCTTTTTCTTGGAACAATTCTCCTCACTAATTAATCACCATTGTTCTCAAACAAAACCTTAAATATGTCAATTTTCCTCTTTATTTTTGCTAATAAAAATCGAATAGTAGAATATCATAAAAATTATAATCCTTTCTTTTGAAAAATTATTTTAGATATTTCGAGTAATCCATATTTACTTTTTTGAGTGTTCAAGTTCAAAATTTAAGATATAATATAAAGTGATATATATAAACACAATAATTTATAAGTCAAAAAATCGATAATATAATTTCTCAATTAATCCTATTTATAATTGGAAAGAGAAAATTTCTGGCATACATATTTAACAGTTTAGCATCACCTCTTTTACGTAAATTGATGAGTTAAAGTGTCTTAAATCAAAAAATTGAGATAAAAGGTTATGTAATATAATTAGAATAACTAGAATATTTTATGAAACATCAAACATTTTAAGATTTATCTTTACTAACATGTTAAAACATTTCACAATAAAGAGAATTATAAATAATTTGAACATTATTAATTATATCTTTATTTAATTATTACTTATGTATTATTCATATTATTCAAGTTGTTTGTATCACAAATTATATAGTTATTATCATTGGTGACATTCAAATGCCTCTCGTGGTGGTGGTGATGGTGTAAACCTCGAAAGAACAAAAAGAAAAGGATTTAAATACATAAGCAATGTTTTAAATTTGCCATCAATTTTTATTTACATCAAAAGAACAAAAAGAAATGGATTAAAATACATAAACAATGTCTTAAACTTACCATCAATTTTTATCTAGATATTCAAACTATAATATGCTCCAATTAAGCATCTAAACACATAATAAAATATTCTAATCAGAAACTTTTGCTTCAACTTTTTTTTAGAACAATGTACGTCTTCTAAAGGGTCTTTTAGGTAAATCAAGTTAACCATATAAAATATATCATCTTATTTAATTGTATGCATTCGTCTCAATACTATCAAATCAATTCGTCGTCGAGGATTGAATAGACCATAAAAACCCCAAATATTTTCTAATTGAGGTTGATGCATATAGTTAAATGGCATAAAATATTTAAGGCGATTAACTTACCCACATAAGAGACTCTTGACAATATGAACAAATAATTCTTTAAATTTAAATAAAAAATATCTGATTTGAATACATTATCATGTATTTAAATATTCAATTATAATAAATAATAATTTTAATATTCAAATAAAATTTAGTGACAAATTTAGAAAGCTCGTTATGACTGATAAAAAGACAAAAATAAGTAAATAAATAAACCTCCAAATCAAATGGGAGCAAAGTAACATAACACCAAACTTAGGATACCCAATAATAATAAACACTTCTTCAAATTTCAAAATTCTTTTTTCTCCTTTTTGGTCCCTTCTGTATTGACTTTTGCTAAAAAGAACATCACCATTGATGAACTTGAAACAATCTTCCATTTTTTCTTAATCTCATCAAAATCCCTTAAAAAAGATTCAAACTTTTCCCTTTTGAGATGTCATTAGCTACCCATTTCTCAGCATTTGTTATCCTTTTTACACTAGGTATTCATCGTCTTCTTTGTTGCATCTGCAATTACCTCAAAAACCCATCACTCTACAGATCAAAAACATGGTATTTCTCAGAACCCAAATGGAAAAATCTTGATTTGTACTCTCTTTTAATCATTCTCCCAATTGCCTCTTTCTCTCATGTATTTCTGTTCCTAGCTTTCTCAGGCAACAATGTAATGTATAAATTCTCATTCTTGCAGCAATCTCTAGTCATTTTCTTCTTTTGGGTGTTCTTGATTCTCATTGTTGTTAAAGAAAGTTTTGATCTTTATGCAATTCTTGATAGTTTGGTTTACAGTTTTGCTGGTGTTTGTTTTGGTGTTGAATTTTTGATGAATGGGAAAGGACTTGTTGGTCTTAGTGGTGATATGTATGGACATTTGGGGGAATTAGCATTTGCTTGTGCTGGTTGTTGCTTGTGTTTAGCAGTAAAGCCATCTTATTTTTTTGTGGAGTTTTTGTTTTCCTCTGTACTTGTGTTGAAAGGGACTTGGATTTTGCAAGTTGGGTTGTCATTATATACTGATATGTTTTCTCCAGATGGATGTGAGAATCTTTTGGTTGGTTTATCAAAGGGGAAAAATGATGTGAAATGTGATCTTGAGGAGAATAAGTTGAGGGGAACTGCATTGATGAATCTGTTGTTCATAGTGCATGTTATTGTGGTGATGATCATGAGTTTTGGGTTGTTTGGTTTGTTGAACCGGAACAAGAGGATGAGATGTGGCGATACAAGTGGACCGTTGCTAGCACAGGTTGGATCAGAGGGTGTGTTGATGCGTCCGCTTCCTGAAATAGAGATAGAATGAGAAACATCTGATTTTCTTCGATAGAGAAGCATTTGAAAGAAACAGCAGAAGTGGTTTCCTTGTAAGTTTTGAGATTGCAGATGTTTCTTATACCATATAGGAAATTCTAGCCTTTTGTTCTCTTGATTTTCTGTCTTTTCAAATGTACCTTACTAGCATGATAATTTTCATTTCTGACACTTACTATTGAATGAAAGGAGAGTTCTATAGTTCATTATATTATTGTTGTCTTTCTATATTTATCTATTCATCTGATTGTTAATGGAAAAATGCTGGTGGGCAAAGAAAGATCTCTTGAATCAAACTCGAACTTGTTTTTAAAGTATCTTTGTATTAGATTAGAAAGAGAAAACAAAGTAGGTGTCTTTAATTTTGCACAAATGACTGCTGTCCATTACAAAGAAGCAAGCCATCTCGGTTACAGATGTAGAGAGCCTATGAAATCCAAAACTTCATTTAAATAATCTGCAAATGAAAATTAGACCAATGAACAAAGACAGTTAAACAGAAAGACTTGATGCTATAAGGATGATTGGATTTTCCTCCAAAGAATCTGCGGTTCTTCTCCTGAATGGGGTTTGCTCCCTTTCAAGGTCTCAAGTTCGAAACCCACTGGGTGCAAACTATTTCTGAGGGCCATCGGACTGGGTAAAACCTGAATTAATCATGGTGCACTTGCGGGAAATTCCTTGCCTAGGGCCTGTGCACCCCTGAGATTAGTAGGGGCTTTAAGAGACTTGGACACCTGGTGCAAATCAAAAAAAAAAAAAAACATGTGTTCTTCATTCCTATGGCAGTTTCTTATAGACTGGCTTCAGAAAGCTTGTGTTGGCGACTTTGCGTTCTTAACATCACCACTGCTGCCTGAATTTATATTAAATGATGTGCGTTGCATTCCACAATGCGAAGACAAGTGATTTGAGTATTAAGTATCCAGCTCACATAAGAAGTATCTCTTACACGAATATAATCCCATAAATCCTTAAAATTTGTTATGCAAAGGTAATCCCCCAAACCCCTTAGAATTTGTTACTCAAATACAATCTCCTCCTAACTGTATTTTCTTGTGTTAGACAAGCTTCAGGCATATCAATCCTCCCTAACAGAATATTTTTATAGGGCCTTTTTATTCTTCCAAAGTTTTGCATCGTCATTCTTTCTCAGCTCTCCTAGATTGAATCTTTTTTTGGCAATGTGCTATTACTATAAATGATGTGACCTACCTGCTATGGTGCCCCCTTCCTTCAGCTTCTTAGCAACAAAATCAGTCTTTTACCACCCAATTATGAAAGTCTCTTCTAAAGTTAATATTCCAACTTGCATTGTCTTTGCACTGGGCAATGGTGGCTTCTGCATTTATGGCAATACTAGTAATTATGCAAGTTCATCTTTGAGAGGCATATGGTTTAACCACTGGTTCTATCAGAATATGATCTCACTCAGTCACCATCCTCAAAGCAAACATTAGCCTAAACTCCTCCCATAGGTTTCTTCGCATTCCTGAGGCCCACTTCGATGAAGCTTTCACTTCATACTTGATCTCCACAACTAATTAAAATAGACTTTTGTTGTGCATTTGTGCGTCCTTGCTCTGAGATCCCATTCTCCTTGTGGTTTCAGTACTACACTGCAATGTATCAGATGGTATTCATGTTGACTGATATTGCAGTCCAACAAAATCTCTTCTTATGTTGTCAATTCTGTATAAACTTTAGCAGGAATCGGAAACAAGGACATAAATATTTAATGATGCTATCAACATTCTGATAGTGAGACTAAGTTTGAGTCTTTTTCTTACTGAGAGATATTGTCTTTTCCTTGTGGCTGAGCTTCTACATATTTCCTCACTATCCCTTGCCAAATATCCATAGCTTTGTGGCTAGCTCCAACTGAAGAGCCAAATACCTAGTTGGGAATCCCCTCCCTTTATGCGTAAGTATTTCTACTTTAATCAAAGTATCTCTGCCAAAATCTGGAAATTCTGCAATGTCTTAGATGCAGGAGCTGTTGCTTGTATCACCTGATATTGCTTCAAAAGCCACCAACACTATTTTCAGGTATAAATTTAGCTCTCCTAGTCCCACAGAAAATCAAACTAATCTTTGCATGTAAGCATTGGAGTTACCTTTACAAACTTGCTGCTATCACTTCTGAATTTCGGTGCCTTAACTTCTGTATTCAGAGTTTGTTTTTAATTCTGTTTCGTTTTCTTGACCAAAAGCTCCATCCAAGTTTTTGATTTATCTAATCTTGTCTTTTCTTTCTTCTTTTGATTTTTAACTTTTTGCTTTTTAAGACCTGGGGATATGATCTTGCACTTCAAATAATTTTGTTCTACATGATCAAATATAAAATCTAGTTCTTTTTCCACTGGGTATGTTATTATTGTTGTTTAACTGAATTGCTTCCAGGTTTTTGAGATTATACTATTATCTTCAATCTCAAAAAAAATAATAAGAATAGTACTATTATTCTATCACGAGCTCTCTTCTTTTTATTATCCTGTTTAAGATGTTTAATGATCAAATGACCATGGCAGAACATAAGCTTCTGTTTGTGGCAGTGAAAGATCAATAGATATGGACATTAACCGTTTAAGGAATTAACCTAATGAAAGATGAATGAGAGATCAAGTGGGTGAACCTGTGCAACAGAATCAACTTGTTATAATTTTACAGACTAATCTGTTGCTGTTATGGTCTCTTTGTATCTTTGGAAATTTTATGGGAATTTTCTAAATTCAACTGTTATATATGTTGGGATTATGTGAAATCAAACTCTTAAATTTTAACATTTCTTGTGAAATCAAATAAAAATTCTTTCCTCTTTTTTCCTCTCCTTGTTTGTTGCTATCATAATTATCGCTTTTTCTTTCATGTCAATGCCAAAGGAAACTGACTTCTAGTCTTGTATACATGCACCTCAGTTCCTAAATGTGATCTCTTATCAAAATACTTGTTCATAAACATCATCTTTAAAATTTTCAAATGTGTCGAGTCTGAACAATTGTTCTTTTCTGGATTCTTGTATTTATTGATATGACAGATTACGTACTTTTATCATCCATACTACATCTCGGACTGCAGGATGTGGAGGGTATGAGGTGTCCTCTTAATTAGTTGATGTTTATGTTAGAGGAAATCAAAACTAATGTCTAATTGATGGTGGAGAAGTTATGAGTAAGTTCTTGTTTCATGGTAAGGTGACAAATCGATCTAATAATTATGAACAACAACATAATCAGCAAAATCTCATGGGTGGGGTTTGGGGAGGGTAGAGTGTATGCAAACCTTATCCCTACCTCATGGAGGTAGAGAGACTGTTTCTGAAAAACCTTGGCTCATGTAACACCTAATGTTTTTGGACAGTGGCATGAACAATCATCTTCGAACTGTTGATCATCAAATAAAAAAGGATCTTTCTTGCTTAACAGCTAAAGTAATATACAAATCTGGGTTTAATCTGTGATAGAGTATAAAACAACTGCTTACCAACTCGTTTATTGTGCTTTAATATTTGTACAATGTGCATAGTACACGGGTATCAATATGCATTGCCAACATTTGAGAAAGTAATAAATACAAAGGTGTTTTACATGCTAGACTGTAACAACTATCCTGATTAAAGGATATGTTTGTCCCTTTTCAGGAAAACTCTGACCATAAGCAAAATCTATTGATAGTCTTGAAGAGAAATATCTTTTTCCAGCTTTCTATATTTTGTTTTGGAGGAGAAGGTGGGGAATTTGAACCATTTTCGACGAAAACGGCTGAACACGTGAATTTTTAATCTCGACCGAATCCTCTTAAGTTTACTGGTTAAATCACTTCTATGTCTGAGTATTTTGAATTTTGTGAAATTAACAAACTTTTTCATGCGCTTGTATCCTGCATGAATGTTGATTTTAAAAAAGTGAGCAGAAAGTAAAAGAAAAGGGATGTATAGAGTTAGAGAAACATTGCAAAAATAAAGAACGAACTAATATGGAATGTAAGTGGCTCCAAGCTAATTGAATCAATGATCTTTCATTCTGAAATGTATGATGAATTCACAGAATTTCTATGAGTCTTTGCTTCTATTGTATGTGCATAAACATCATAGATTCTGTTGTACTGTTATTTGATTGTTAGTTTCTCTTTAGGTTTTCTGATAAAATATCTGTTGGCCTCAAAATCAAAGAATCATACCTTTCACCCCTTTAATCTGTTGCTCATCTTGAAGTCCTGTTTTCTGTAAGACCTACAAGTTGCAACGTATAGTAGTTCATCACTGTGAGTATTTTTGCAAAATTGACATCTCAGAGTTCAGAGAGTAAAAGAGGTTCATCACTAGGCGTATCTCAGAGTGCAGAGAGTAAGAGAGGTTCTAGTATTTATACTTCATGAACTATAATGTGCTACTCCTGATGAATATTTGATCTATTTCTTTACCTCAACCAGGCTCTTCAGACATGTTCTCATCCTTCTTTGTATGAATCCTCGAGTGCACTGTTTGATACAGAATATAGGCATAAGATGATAATAGGTATAATGCTATCACGCTAAAAGGATTTTTACCTTTACATGATTTTTCACAAATGCGTAAAAGTTCAGAAGGTTCCACACAGTCTTGTCTAGCCTTTTGCCTTCAATATGGCGCGAAGTGATATCTGTCAACGCCATGATAAAAAGGTAAACATCAGGACAACTTCAATTTCAAGATTTAGAGAAGGCAGGAGGACACTAATATATGTATCTTCTGAGTTTACAGGTAGACCTCTTCTCTTCTTTAATGTCTGTTTCAAATCATTACTCGTGTCTAGGAGGTTCTTGGAGTCTGTTGTCTTTCTCCAAAGCAGAAGTAATATAAATATTTTTCTTTTGCCCTTACCATATGTTTCATTTATTTGAGAGAAACAGTAATTTGCTTATATATATGGGCTGTTAATAGAAGATACCAAAAGAGACAAATCCTCCATTTGTGCTTAAGTCTTCAATTGCTTCTCCTCTTAGCTCAGGAGGTGGAATAGGCGACCAGATGCAATGGGGTGCCTTGGCACATCCTTTTGTGTTTGCAACATCCATGAGTTCCTGCTGGGGAAACTGTCAATTCTCCTTAACACTTGAACAAAGTCATACATGCTATAAAATTACAATGTTGTAAATGGTATAAAATTGTGTTACCTGGAAGAAAGCTGTAGCTATAATCACATCTGTTTTCTCCTTAAAACGCATTGGGAATACTGCCGTAATTTTCTGGGGCTGTCACGAATGTGGAGTTTTACATATTAAGAAGCATGAGGCTGTATTCTCCCAAATAAATCTCATATTATAGGAAGGAATTTTTCTGTACATTTTCTTTTGTACAATATTTGTCTTCATTCAAGTTCCTTTTAATATGCCAATTTAAACCAGAGTCAATCATATAGTTGCTATTCATGTGCCATATTTTGAACTTAGCATAACTTATTATCTATATGCAGTAGTCTGGAAGTATTATATGGCGTAATTTAGAATTTGATCTGAAAAATGAATCTAGTGCCTTGTTAAGAAGTGCCTGCAGCCTGTTCTTCCTTCAGCTTCCTAAATGGGCTTGAGTGAAGGTGTGTGCCTTTTTGTGTAGTATACATCTAATGTAATGCTAATAGATTAGGTGTGAATATAATGCTTGCTATTTATTAGTTCACGGCAAGTTGAGTAATTTGAGATGGTAAGACTTTCGATTTGATGGTTTGAATGTGTGACTAATTAATCACTGTGCAGATATTAAAGTCTGACATGGTTTTGAAATTTGATGGTATAAAAAAATATGATGGACTAATTGTTCTCATAAAGGGCTGCAGCATTTTTGGCTCCCCCATAATGCATTTTAATCCCTTTACCAATGTGGATCAACCTACTGCCGAGGTAAAGTTAATGGAGCTATCCTTACGTTGAACAGAGCTATTGCATAGTGTGTTCAGTTTTTATCTTTATTTAAAATGTATTTTTCAACATTGGTGTTTGAACAAAGTTTTCACATAATACAGAGTACCTGTTTTATGACATAAAACGGCTCTCTTGGGTGATAAACAAGCTTGATTGGTTTGTACCTCCCTTGAGCTACATCTTGTGAATTCACATTCATCAGCATTTCTTCCAGTTGAGAACTCAGAATTACACCTTGTACAGCAGCAATGTCTGTGATCATTTTTATCGACTCTGAAAAGAACACAAGACAACACAAATTTTATGAGCACCAGTGCAGTGATGAAGATGGGAGTTTGTTTTAACTTGCATCTATCTATATGCTGGACTTTTGGGGCTATTTCTACTCTAGTTGATCCAATTTTGTTATGATGATGTAAAAAGCATCTTCTTACATTCTCTTTTACGATAAATAATTCCCAGTTTCAGTACATTTAATCACCATTTGCTTGGTTTCAGTACATTTAATCACCATTTGCTCAGTTTAGTTCGAAGATCTTGAATACTGGATGGGCTCGTTTTCAGTAATAACAAACTGAGACATGTATCTAAAGACAGGTATGATTATCTTAGCTCCCTTTTCTAATTTTTTTGCATAAAACTTGATTACCAGTCTTATTTCTTTATTTAATTATGAAAACATGAATTTATCCCTGTTTTTAATTTTTCTAGATATGACTCTCCACAAAGCTCCTTCTTCCTTCTTATTTCCTCTGTAGTTTCTTTGTGTAAAGCTTAATGGTGCCGAAAGAAATATTTATATAGAACTGCGTAGTAAACCTCCAATATTCATTTTCTTTGCATCCACAGAGAATTTATCTTAAATTGTTCTAGCTGCAAGAAAGATGTGATTTTAAGTTAACAAAGCTTCAATTACTTGACAAGAAAGAAGCACATTTGGTTTCACTAACAATGCCTCAGTTTACATCTTATCATCACCATACAAAACGAAAGTAGCTGACCGCTATAATGGTTCTCTTTTTTGCTTGTGGTGCCACATTTAGTTGTGTACTGCATGATCTATCATTCTGCTTCTGAGATGTTTCTAAAACAAGAAAAGGAGAGGGGGTTTGACGCGAGGAGTTCCAAACCTTTGCCATGCGGCATTCTAGCAAAATTGAGTCGTAAAGTCAGCTGATATCCTTCTTTTGGAGGCTCAACAATCTCCACAACTTCAGCACTAATAGCCTTTACCTTCTCTATAGTGTAACGTGAAAGCTGAGTTGAGATCAGGAATGCTTGAGACAAAATTGGGGTTGATATTGATAAGTAGGTATGATCAGGATCTGACACCAACGACTGACAAAATATTTTTAAAGGAAAAAGTTATGGAAACTTTAGTGCTCATATTTTGGATTGTTGAATATCAGCAAAAATTTAAGCAATAAAATACATTCTCAACTGTGAGTTCTTTTTTTATATATTTAAGTAGTTGCTTAAATTGTTCTTCAGTACGAAGGATCTTCTTTTAGACAAGCCTTGTCTTTCGTGCCATGAACTTCCATCATCTATGGAATGTGTGCTTGTTGTTCTTACCTGAATGTAGTATTCCACGGACCCAAATTCATGAAGGTGATGGTCGGCATCAATAGCCCGTTCATCTCTGTCTCAAGAAAAAAGAAGCATGTTCATGGTAAGAGTTTTAGGCTTTACATCCATGTTATTCAAGAACTTAAGAAGAAACACATCTGAGTACTGCTTAAAATTCAGTTAGTATAATCTAAGGTGAACTACTTACACTTATTCCAGCTTAACAATACGAAATAGACCTCAACTTTGTATAGTTTTGTTTTTGTGCTATCGTAAATTGTCTTTCTCAATAATGATAAATTGCACAATAGAATCTCAATGAGTTCTGTCAATTTTACGTTCAGGCAAGAATAATCTCTGTAATTTATTGCACTGGAGATTGGGAGTTCTATGTAGTCTTGCTAAACTAATGGGAGGTCCATTTTGTGCTAAACTAGAGGGAGGTTTGATAAGTTGTTTGGATCAATCTGGAATTAGCATCTCATTTTTTAGATTTGTTGTAGTAGTCAACCTCTTGACTGCAGAAAAAGAGGTTTCAAATCAGAAGTCTCTATTTATTTTATGTTATTGATTTGTCTTTTCTTTGTAGATTTTCTATAAATCTCTTGAATATAGTAATGGCACGGATCCAAATAGAGCGACATGGATAGTTAGGATTCATATACTGACCCCAACTATCTTGTGATTGAGGCGTAGTTGTTACTATTGGAGCTATTTTTTTACAAATCTCCATCTTAGGTAGTTTTCTGAACGCCATGTTGGATCTGACTGAATCACAACTTCTAGTCTTACTTGATATATAACTATAAAAGAGGTTTTTCCAATTAGATTGTTGCATGAGTATAATCTAAATTACAGCATGCCGTTTATGCAGCGGGACCAAGTTAGCAGGAACTTAGAGACTATGGTGATTGGCTCATCTCTTTCAAGAACTTTGGTAAGTCCAGTACCGGCTTGTGGTCACAAAAAGTGGCATCCCCTTAAATTTTCTCAGTATTGCTGTCACTTATCAACTGTTGAAACTTGAAAGCAACATTTGATAATAGACCAAAAGGCAAATGGAGCCCCCAGAAATGGAATTTTACCTGTACAACGCCTTCTTTTGTCTGCCAAATAGAATCTTTTTTTCTGCACACTCAATGTCTATCTGCTTCCACATCATAACTATAAATAAATTCCTATTCATCAGCAATGTTCACTAATCCTGTATTTCTCAAAACTTAACTATACCTAATGATTCCTGCTTAATCTGTATAGTTGCCTTGTGTAATTTCTCCTTTTACCTTAAGAGACATTGTCCAACGTGTTCTGTGATTTGTATTTCGGTTTCTAATAATGTGATCTTGAAAATTTAAGCGAAAAAGTAGTTTTCCCTAACATGTTTTTGACAGAATTACCTAGTAGGAAGACTGGGACTGAACTCAAATATCAGATAGAGCCTACACTATGATCAGCAACGTTCACCCTGGTGAATAATTGTTGCATCATTTTCTGCACTCAAGGGTGTCGCTTAGTCTTACAGAAGTGGGTTGAGAACCATGAAGTGTCAAGTTTAAATTCCAATGGAGGCAAAAACAGAAAACCAGGTGGTTTCTTCCCATTGGATAGAGTTACACATGCCCTTGCTGGTGGGAGGTAGCATGTACCTTGTGTGGAATTAGTCGAGGCGCACGAAAACTGGCGAAAAACATTGTTACATCATTTGCTAGGTGTTGAGATTACAAAAGTCGTTACGACTAATAAAACACTGTATTGTTTTAGTCTCTACAGGAAAAGAATATTTGTCTACTTCACTGAAAAGTAAACCTTGAAATACATGATTTGAAGTACAAAGAAGAACAAGTAGTTCATTTTACCGGTATAATCTGAGTAGAATCTCCTTCAACGCTGGTGATGCACGTTCAAAACACGCCATGCTCCAGCTTCCGAGCGTTGATCTTGAAGGTGGAATGAACTTCACATGAAGGTATGTAAAACAGGTTTACTGATGAGATATGGTAGAAATAGTTCCCTTTTCTTTGGGTAAAATGCAAGTTACTGAATTTTGTCATCATGTTTAGCAACTTTTGAAGCAATTTATTCACCTAACAAAACTAATACATGGCACATCTACTTTTTTGTTTTCAGGCCATATGATAATATCTGCCAATACTTGTCTTCAAAGATCAGGAAACAGACAGTATAATCATGTTATATATGATTCTTTGTACTGGTTACTGAACTATTATTGATCATTATTATGATGTCTCCACTTCACTTGGTTGTTGCATGTGTGCAAAATCAATCAAGATCATTGTATAATTAAGTTAGTGAGTTATTGCAACTACTTATTAAAAGAAAAAAATGAATTTTTTTAATCTTATTCTTGGTTGTTGGGGCCAACCTCACTAAAAAGTTGAGATATTTTCTTCTCTTTCTTTAATGCTTGCTATTTTTCCTATTATTAGTTTCTGGACACATACTTTGCTATCGAGGACTTTATGAATTTCTTTTCCGGGAAGCGAGAGGTACTGGACAATCTTCGATCACCAAAGAAAAGGCCATTATTATCTTATTTACTTTGATTCTGATAAACTATTCCATACTTTCAATAAAGTTACAAATGACCAATTTGAGCCTATATAAAAATACAAATTAAAGAAGTTTAATAGGGAGAAAATTAAAAAAAAAAAAATAGAGCATTTCACAACTATAGAATCAGTTCGGATTTTCTACTAAAGCATAATAATATTGATGAAAAAAAAGAAAAGAAAAAAAGAATCAGTACGGATTTTCTACTAAAGCATGAATCAAATAATGAAATAATAATGATATAAGCGCTTCACTACTTTAATTATAAAATGAAAAGGATGACGTTGGGTAGGGATTACATGAAATCAAAATGATGGATTTATATGGAGGAATACCAAAAGATATCTTAAAATTTTAAATTAAATATTTGGAGGTTATGAATATAAAAAGTGTATAGATATAAAGAATAACAATTGAATAGACAATTAAATATGAGATATGAAGTTAAATATTTAATAATAATAATAATAATAATAATAATAAGTGAAAGGGTATAAATTATATAATACAAAAACTAATAAAATAACAAATGTAGACATACAGATAATTATTTGAAAAAGAATGTTGAATATATTAATATTCAATTTATTTTGTTTTAAATAATATTATGACATATTATTTTGAAAATCTACTAAATGGATAAAGGTAGTTCTCAACGAAGATGAATCTCGAATTTAAACTCTTAAGTCGTTTGGTTGATGAGATAAGTGATAGTAATTTCAGAATTAGTAATCACGATATTAAGTTAATTGTGGTATTATTCTATCCCAAATTTACATTCAATGGATTCAACGTATTCAATATTTTCGATATATGTATATAAAATTATTATTATACTTTGTGATAAATGACAATAAGCTGATACGTCAAAGAAATACCATTTTAAATCATGTAAGCCAAGGAATAGGAAAGAAAATGGGAAGTTTCCTAAGAAAATTGAAGTATTTGAACCCACTTTACCTAATCTAACAAGTAAAGTTGACAATTACAAAGACAAAGATCAATATTTATTAATCAATTTTTAAGCAATTATGATTATAATGTACTTAAAGTATATTATATAGGCCTAAATTTGGGGTGGTCCAAAATATAATACATTTTAGTTCATCAGTTTATTAAATATCTTTTTTTTGGTCACTCGAGAGAATATTATTGTCCACACTTCGATATATAAAAAAATTCTTTCATTTTCAAATTACTATCTGAACAAAATTTACTAGGTTCAATCGAATTCATATGTATGAACTTCTACCTCCATCTTTTATATATATATATATATATATATATATATATATATATATATATATATATATATATATATATATATATATATATATATATATATATATATATATATATATATATATATATATATATATATATATATTTTGTTTTTGCATCATACTATACATTACTATCCACTAGTGCCATAACATCATGCACAAATTTTGCAATTTGTTAATATGTCTTTTTCCCTTATATAATTAGGTTACCAGTTCATATCATAACTCTTACTATAATTGTTCAATATTAGGGTCAAAAACTAGTGATAGTTCGATATATAATTGTTACATAATAATAAATATAATAATATAATAAATATAAGTAACAATCAGGATTGTGATGGGCATGTGTAAAGAAGAAGTATCGATGCTCCTGTTAGGAGGTGTGAGAGCTTGGATTAGAAGTTACGCGAAGAGATATATAGAGGTAGATCGAAAAAGTTTTGGGGGAGGTGATTAGATAGGCTATGCGCATCTTCATACCACCGAGGATATGACTTTAGATAGAAAAGAGTAGAGGTCGTGTATTCAGGTAGAAGGTTAATAGGCTAGCAGGGCTAGGATGATGTTTGGCCTTGTGTTATAGTAGGTTAGTAGGATTAGTCGTGTCTTTATATCTTGTATTGTCATTATCTGTCTTATATTTGTTATTTTTTTTCACTTTAATCAGTTTTCTTTCATATCTAGTATCTTCTGCTTTTGGAGCCTGATATTTTTGAAACGAGGATCTTCCGAAAACAACCTTTATATGTCTGTACCTCAATTAATTTTCTTTGATGTATACATTTTGTCATGTGATATTTTCTTTTTCTTTAGTACAGACCTTATCTTGCCAGTTTGCTTTACACCCCACCATCACAAAAATTTAAAAAGAGTATATTATGTATTAATTATTATAATTCTTCTATTATAGCATAACAAAAACGTTTTCTCATTATTTTAATTGTTTGTAGATTATTTTATCTCCTACAAAAAGAGATGATCTACTATTTATTTTTTTATAAAATAAAAAAATAAGGTGTAATTTGTTTCTTAAGAGTGTATTATGCTATATATGAATAAAAAATAATTTTTCATTGATGATGGTTTAGATGAACTCCCTAAAATAAAGGTGGCTTCGCCCCGGATATGGAGGATGATTTGTAAGTAGTCTTACTTTACTAGACTTTCGTTTCAAGTAAACAAAATCAAAATAAAAATGTGATTGTGAAAAAAATTATAATAAAAAATAATGAAGATAAAGATAATAAAAATAAATAAAAACAAGGAAGAGATAGCCTAAAAAACATTAGTTGAATAATCATGTCCCTTTTGACTCATGAATTCTTTTAATTTTTCATTTTATTTTTGTAATTTCTCATCTGGTATCCGATATTCACATTAGAGCTTGAATAAATTCAGATTCGCGCCAAGGAGTCTCATATCGGGGGGGAGGGGGGGGGGGGGATTGTAAAGCGCTCTCTACCAAAGACGACTTTGTACCCAAGAGGATTCAGATCCGAGATGAATGAGTACTTATCACTCCACGATAACCTTTTTTCATTATTTTTTCTTCAAGGACAAGAGACTACATAAAAAGAATTCTTAAAACAACTTGAAATCATCCAAGAGATAATTTAAAGAAGTTATTTTTCACTAATAATTTGCTTTATAGTACAGTCAACTTCATCATGTCCACTTTATTTTATTTTGTAGGACACTTGTTATTTTAACCATTGACATTCTATCTTTTTGTTTATATAAATAGAAATTCAATGGGATGAGGGATTAGATTTTTTATTTTATTTTTTGCCTCATGATTTGACAACAAAGTAGCCCTACCCCAAAAAAAAAAAAAAAAGTAAAATTTCTTTTTTCCTTTTCTTCTTTTTCCAATAACCTAAATTAGATGGAAAATGTGAAATTTAGTCATTAAAAATAGTGTTATTATTTGTTGCTGGTGGAAGATGACAAATATTTCGTAAAATTAATTAAGGTGTGGGTAAAATGATATATATCACAATTATTTTTTAAAAAAATAGTGTCATTATCATTTATTTCATAGAAGTGTGTGAGACTCTTATTTGGCTAAAGAAACGTTTCAATATATCGAGGTTGGTTGTGAAAACTGATAATTTACTAGTGAAGCAAGTTTTGGAAAAAATTTTGGTGAACTATACTCTTATTTTGATCTTTTAGGTTTTTATTGTAAAACTCTTATTAAGAAATCAACGAATCAGGTCATTCATTGTCTTGCTAGAGCATCTGTTTCTGTGTCTGGTACAACTCCTGGGTCAATTAAGGAGAAAATATTGGAACCTCATGGGTAAGGATAAGGTAATGGAATTGATAGAGAAATTCTGGCTCGAAACTTGACTACTGCTTTTGTTAAAAAGTCCACACTTCAGTTCATGTCTGAATTCGTCATTGTCCTCATTCCATAAAAAAGAAAGACATTTCTTAAATATAAATTCATTCAATGTACCTTTATAAATGTATATATCAATAATTAGTAGAAAGTGATTTATTTAAAATATGATATTTGTCTTACTTAAAAAGTTATTTACTCTAATTGGACTCATATTTCCTTCTATATAATTGCAACCTTTTAATTAACTTTAAGACCTCATTTTTGTATCAAAAACAAGAATTGGGACATGGTTTGTTGATGAAAATAAATATTTCCAAACTAAGGAATATTCAAATGATAATAAATATTAATTAATTAACTTATTTAAATATACTAAAAAAGAAGACAAAAAAATAAAGAAAAAGGAAAAAACATCTTCATGTGAAGAAATTCAAAGTATTCCACTTAATTAGGCCCCACATTCCTACCTGTCATCTTCATAACTAACTCCTTTTTTGGCATTAATTAACTATTTACCTTCTTAATTAACCCTATTAATGACTTCACAAAAACATTTCTTTTTATAAAAAAAAATATTTTTCATATTGTAAAACCTATTGTTTCCACATAAATTACTTATATATGTAGAATTATTATTTTATTAAAAAGTTGTCTCTAATATCCTTTGCCATTTTTTATAATCTAAGGATCGAAGGGAGAGCAACAGAAAGAACGATTATTATCGAGAATACAATCTTAAATAGAAGAATGGGAAGAATGCGTATTAGGGTGAAATATTAGTTTAAAATGGGATGTTGTCTTGCTTTTCGAGAGTTTAGATTTATTAGTGTTTATTGTTGTGCTAATTATGTTATTGCAGCTGTTGTTTATTAGGTTTTGATTATAACGCTATTTTGTTAACGTCCTTGTCTCTTTTTTATAGGATTTACGTTGCTTCCCTTGTTAGTTGTTATGTTTCCTACATTATTTTCTTCTTTTTTGTACTTATATTTCGTGCACTTAAGTCAAAAATCTTTAAAAAATTATTTTTTTTATCTCCACAAGCTAGTAGTAAAATTTACGTACACCTCTATCCACCTCATTTCCACTCTTGAGATTCAACGATTTATGCATATACAAAAAAAATTAATACTCATATCTTTAACAAAGCAAATTCAACTAAATCATTATATATTTCTCTATCGCCACTTTTATATCTAATAAATTAATTAAAATACACGCAAACTAATCGTAACACAAAAGTCACAAATTCTATGAACTACTATGTACTAAAGAAAAAACTGTTCTTTGTACTTTCACTGAATTAAGGTTGGCAGTAACAGTAATTAGATGCAAATATAGAATATTTAATCCTAATTATGATGTAATTTTCTTTTTTTGGTCAATTTATATGTTTAGCTTCCACAAATTCCAAAAGTAAACGCACTTCTCTCTTCTCTTTCACACACACACACACTGTCTTTGGTATTCCTTTCTATTTTCTCTCTCTTTTTTCTCCAATCTAATCATACAAATTTGAGGGTTTTTGCTTCATTGCTTTACCAATTGTCCTACTGTCTTCATTTAGCTTCATATTTAGAGGAGAGGGGGGAAAAATATTCTTGGAGCTAAAATCGATAACATCCCTTTATTCTGTTCTTTAAAAAGATTAGTTTTTTAGCTTTTTAATGCATACCCCATATAGTTTTATGAAGATTTGAAGATCAAGAATCTGCAAATTCCTTGTTTAGTTATCATTTGTGAGCTGGGTTTTTGTGGGTCATGAAGATAATGCATTAAATCTTGGAATTTTCTTGTAAAAATTTGAGCTTTTTGAGGATTTTTGTTGAAATGGGGTTATTGGTTCTGCATTGGAATCATCTAATTTTGAAGTTATTTAGGTAAAGGACTTTAGCAGGAAGCTTTGTTGTTGTTGTTGGTATTTGGACAAATGGATACAAAAAATAGTAAAGATTTTAAAGGGGAGAAAATTCAGTATGTAGATTGTGTGGAAGCTCTTCCTAATTCTGTACTGAATGGTGGAAAAGATGAGGATGATGAGTCTGAAGCATTGTTGCCTTCTAGGAAAGGTGGGTTGTCTAAAAAGACAGCTAAGCCAAAGAGAAAAGTTCAGTGGAATGATACAAATGGGAATAAACTTACTGAGGTCTTGGAATTTCAGCCAAGGTAAAAATTTTTTTTTTTTAATTTCTTTATGTCTCTTCATTCAGCTTATGGTTAATCAGTAGAGGTTTTTGGTCTATACAATTTGTTTCTCCTCTGATTATGTGTGAATTGTATTGGTTGCTCATTGTGGAAAATCATAGTAGTTAATCAACTTGATGTTTTCGCACGGTGGATCACTAGAACAAGTGGTGACAAAACAATAATCCTCAGAAGAACTGTTGATGGTATAGGAACTTGTCTGGTATTAGATCTTTTATTTATCGAAATTGAAAGTATAGAATAAATAAAAACTTAAATGTGATGTTCTGCTCATGCCTTATGTCAAATCTGAAGGGAGTACTAGATGATGTATATGCAGTCTGTGTGTGGATACCTTTTTTATGATAAGCATATTGATTGTGTGAATTGTAGATATAGAGTAGTTGTTCATGATAGTGTGCTTGGCATCCTAATATAAGCAGAATGATATAGTCTGTTATTATGAGTAGCTAAGGGAATGACCGAGTGGTTGAGGCATATCAGTAACAGCCTGGAAATTATATCACATTTACAAAACTTAATGTGAGCTCATCTGCTCCAACTGTTGGTTCCCAGCGACTGTGATCATGGGCAATAGTAGGCTATCCGGTGGATTAGTCGAGGTGTGTGAAAATGATGTAGATACCACTGTCATCCAAAAGAAAAAAAGAAAAAAAAAACAGTGATCATTAGATTTCCTATATTAGCTGATGAACCATAGGGCCTTAATGGAACATGCTTAGATCCTGCATGCATTACTTGGCTGAACCATCAAAAATATACAAGCTTCACTATTAGCATTGAGCAACACAACAGTATAAATGCTCAAGCTATCCAAAACCACAATATCCCAATGCAGCATGCTGTCACTCTATATTAAAGTGAATGAAGTGGGAACTCCAAATATTTAGGAATTTGGAGTACTCTTGTTTGAGCAATATCTCCATTTAATGAGCCGCCAGTATTTGTTTCATTTTAACTTGCTCATGGATTGTATTGATTGTAAGTTTCTTAAGCATCTAAAGACTCTTGCAGAAGCAAGTACTAATGTAGAATCTTGTAAGAAATTTTGGTCTAAGAAATGTATGTAGCAGCTCAAGAAGAGAAATAGGATAAATAGCTTGGGGGAGGTGAAAGCCCTTTCTCATGTATTGCCCGTTAATTGCTATACTCATATACGATATTGCATAGTCTTGTGCTTGGAAATGTGTGTCTCTATTGTTTGCTTTACCAGCTCTTCAGAATAAAATTGGGCATAGAATATACCACGCTTGACAAAACTTAGCAACTAGAATGATATTTTGATTAGAATTTAGTAGTTATACAATATGTTATTGGTAAGGTGACTAGAGTTGGGACACTTCTCTGGTCTTCAGTAACACTGCCCCCGTTTTACTTTGACTTATGATTTAGGAGGTCAAACACTTACTGTATACTGGAATGAGTTATGAAAAGGAAGGGTAGAAAGATTTATGAAGTGAAGAAAGAGTGATAAGCTTATTTTCTCTTTTTTGGTCAGAATGTGGGAAGTTGTTTTGCGTGTGCTAATAGACACCTTTCACTTGTGCTTTCAATTATGGTTCTTAGCTTTCTGAATTTTTCTTTCCGACTTCAAACAGTTATTTAGAATAATTTTATGTATATTACTTAGAGGCTCAGTTAGGGGAACTAGGGATGATAAACAGGACCGATGAATCCTTTTCCCATCATAGTTTTAACCCACTCTGCCACTCCCCCTACCTGCCCTGCTTAACTTCTTTTGGCACCTCTCTTCCTTGCATTTTGTGCACTATATTACAATAATCTTTTTAACTCTGTTAAGAAAATGGACCTTGAGCCTAACTCAACTCCAAAAGCCAGCACTTGAGGTGACCCCAGACCATATAAGGAGGCAATAACACACTCTGAAAACCATATGGGGCATTCTATAACAAAGTGTAACAACTAAGTGCACGTGAAGATAATTAGATGATGGATTTGATCATATACATGCTAATTTTTTCATTTTTTTAAAATCTACAGCAGTAAAGATTAATTTCTGTATTCCATGATGATGATAGTTAGCAACAACCATGAAGGATGAGATTCTCCTTGTAGAAGTTCTATTATATTTTCTTGGAATATTCACGATGTAAAGACAAAACATTCCCATTATAGAGTTTATCAAAGCCAAATCTACTATAGTCTTGCCTTGTCTGTCGCTCCTTTCAAAGACAGACAGTCATCTCAGGGATCACAATAGAGAGGCTTCAAGATATTGCTAAAATTCCCATCTAGCATGTTTGGTATTCTGCATTTTATCAAATTGGTCATTGATCTTCATCATAATAATGTTGAAAGGTCAAAGGCTTCCCTGCTGTAGACAGAAGCTATTGGCTATTCCTATACCACCTATTAAATTATCTAAAAGCATCATAAGCAGTAGAGCATAAGTTAGAAGCTAAATTTTATATTTTCTCAAAGGTCGTGATTTCAAGAAAACAAACTCACATAACAAAGATTTAGAAGTCCAAACCTAACCCTGAAAAGGGTCTCTTTTTGTGAAGCTTCAAAAAAATGCCCTAAATTCAATGAAGAATACAAGAAATGCAGAATTAAAGGAATATTATCCAAGCAGAACACAAAACTAAAAAACCCACTGCACATTTCTGTCATTGTAGGTTAATGCAGTTTCTGTCCCATACGCCCCTACTCTGCCTGAGCATTTCCTCGCCCCCCCTCTTCCCCATTAACACCCCTAAGGGGTGTACTACATAAGCTTAAGCTATGTGTAATATGATGCATCATACAAGATGAGATAATATCTCACTATAGATCTGACTTTAATGCAGTACATCTAGCACAAGAACTAGATCTTGAATTTTCCATTAATGAGTAATTTTTATGTTGGTCATCTGGCACTTGAAGTTGCTGGCACTACTTGATATGGTTTGTGGACATTTCTTTTTTCTCTATTTAGTTCATCAAAAAGACGGAATATAACTACTTTACCCCTTTGCCATGGAGTGTACAAGTTTTTTTTCTTTTTTGGTTAGTCGTTTGCTGCGTTTTAGTGGATAATGATCTTTAGTTTATTGGGATTTTTCTTACATATAGCTTCTTTTTTTTTCTCTGCAGTGATGCAAGTGATTCAGATGACGATGATTCAGATTCTTGCATTTGTAGAATAATGTAGATTGTGGATCAAAAATGTTGAGTCTCCTTTGATTCTCAGCTTATAGCATATACTAATAACAGCAGTTTTTAAGACAGTCGACTGTCTCTAGTTTTGGTTCAAGTTATCTGGCACCTCAAGCCAAATGAAACGACCCTTTCCTTGTAGAATGTATATGAGTGCTTCGGGTTTTAGTAGATAACATACAGAACCCTACGGGTTTTCTTGTTTTCTTTTGCTTAATTATAATGTATATGAGTGCTGAGCCTTACATATGATGACTCTGTTCTAGCAAGAATGATTTTGTAACATCCTTCTTTCTTTGTCCACTGCTTTGTTTTGTAACAATAAAAGAATTACAACATGCATATGATATGCTCTCAACCAAATACAAGTCCCCAGATGGAAATCTTATGTCTTTTGTTCTCTCGCGGAGAAGACAATACAACACACTGCACTCATAAATCATGCACAAAAACAATCAATTCTTTACACAAACATCAATCCAAATGTATTTTATCCAGTCTCTGCACTTCCTTTGTTTATATGATATTGACTTCATCGAGCACGACTTGATCTACAGCTCTATCTTGAATGTAATACACAGCTGATGCATTTACTGATGTTGTTCTTCCTGAAACCAGCCAGTTTGAGAGACTGGCATCTACTGGAGTTTCATGTCCTTGAGGCTTAGGCTTAGAACTATTTTTGAGATTTTGGTCCACACAATGGTTTACTGGTTTTGCAATCAAGGGCAATTCTTGTTTTCCATCCAATTTGATAATATTTTCCTTCTGATGCTTCACTTGCTTTGCTCCTTTTGCTTTAACTGCTTTCCATTGAGTGAGATTTTCAACTGGAAGAAGCACAGAATTCCTATGATTTCGACCTGCTTCATTTGATTCATCTTTGTTCATTTTTTCAACATTTCCATACTTGTTTTCTGTCTCAATATGCAGAGAGTTATATTCATAACCAACACAACCACCATCATCATCATCGCTAACACCATAGTCGTCTTCTTCATCATCATCAAGATCATCGATATCACTGTCCTCAAGTGTTATCTCGTCTTCCTCCTCATAGCTATTGTAGCAGTTATAGTATCGATGACTCGAAGGGTACATAGGCATACTTGCTTTGACTGTTTCTTGTTTATTGTATTCCCTTTGTGTCTTCTCCTCTTCCTCAGAGAAATATGTTGTGTTGTTTTCATCATCTTGAATTCTCTCATAAGTCTTGACATCCAAATTGAAGCTCACTTTCTTTTTTACCTTACGTTTTGATGATTCTTTTGGCTTATCCCTGCATAAAAACCAAATAAATTCACAAGCCACCAAATAAGAAGTGATCTAGTCGTTAATGGAGTTGGTGAAAATTATAAGAGATCAAGGAAAACCAAATAATGTATACAATCTACCTATCATGAAACAACGTCCACTTAATATCTCAAAATAATTACTCGACTAAGGATTTACTTCAAAATCACTGAACTATAAATGTTTTACTTGCAAAATCAATCAATCAATCTATTTAATTATTTTTTTCATAAAAACTTGCTTTTGCTTAGAATTTTTATTAAAACCCAAATTCTAAAAGAAATAAAACAATATCCATTCAAATTACGGGAGATTAAGGTTCTAATCTCAATCGAGATAGAATGAAGAATTTTAGGTGATTTCTTTTCATTTGTCTAAGCCGTCCTTGGTCAATAGATTTTCGTGAAATAGTCAACAACAATATACCCAATATTTTCCACAAATGAGGTTTGGAAACGGTAATGTGTATGCATAGTGCATCCTTACTCTTGCCTAGAGAAGATGGAGAGACTGTTTCTAAGAGACCCTCAACTCAAAAGTAAATCAAACCCTAGTCGCGATGCATAAACTTATACAAACATCATTACTATAAAGAAACAAACATGAATTGCTGACTCACCTGAGCTCAGAATTTGCTGAATCTGCAACATTTTCCTTCTCAGAATCCAGAGGTACATACTTTTGATGTACCTAAAAAACAACATTCAAAGAAAGCAAACATCTTTGTATTCAAAGAAAAATTAGGGAAACACTTATGATCAAAGGAACTTGCTTTATGCCAATTCAGACGTATCAAAGAAAATCTAAACTCGTCAACAAACAACACATCCAGTATAATCCCATACGACAAGATTTAGAAAGGCCCGACTATCCACAAACCGTATCCCTACCTGACAAAGTTTTTTGCTTGCCACCTTCTAGGAAGGATGAAGGAGTTAACCAGACCTCAGAGAAAAGAAAATTCATCACCCCAACCTATTTCTAGTTACAAAGGTTATTTTCGAAAGATCCTGCTAGGACGAAGCTAAAGGGGCGAAAGGGGTTCATCCAAAATTAAATTACATATGCAAGATTGATTTTTTTTCCTTTTAAAAGCATATACATATAGTAAAAATCCTTTCTTCGCCACTGCATCTAATAAGTTATATCTTAAAAATGATTGGATACAAACAAAAAGTTAAAATTGAGAAAAAAAAAACTTACTTGGAACTTGTTACAAGGCTTTATACGCTTTTGTTTCTTAGTTGTAAAACCAAAACATCCAAGAAAACATCCCATTTTTTTTCCTTTTCAAGATCTCTGCTTTCTTGATTTTCCCAAACAAAAAAAAACCCTGCAGGGGAGAATGGAGGAGGAATTTAGACTGTGTATTTGCAGAGTGTTTATATTGGGTGGGTGGGGGTGGGGGTGGGGGTGGGGGTGGGGTTATTTTGGTAATGAAGATTTAAATATGTTGCCTCCAACGGTATTTGAAAAAAAAAAATAGGAACGTTAAGGAAAGGGTATAATAATTATATAAGTGGGGTAGTGGGTAAAGACAAAGTTCCAAGCCATTTTGCCAGCATTTTTGAGGTCTTTTTTGGAAAAAAAATCATTGGTATTAATAGATGGTAGGTTTATCGTTGAAGATTGTAGTAGAGTGGTAAGTTCTTTTTATTCTTAATAAGAAATTTCAAGTTTGAGTATTGAATATGAAATAGTTTCTGATTGAAAATTGAAAAGGTTTTTACCTTCAAAATCGAATTTTTAGACGTGAATCTTGATTAGTTAAATTTGATATAGAATTAGAATGTATACTGAAATTATGATATATAGAGTCATATGAGATGAACTTGAAGTTTTGTTTGAATATGCAATTTGATTTTTTAAGTTATATTTTTTTTTTGTTCATAAACATAAAAATTACATAAGTTGTCAAAATTATAAAAAGTGCCCAATTCTTTATACGATCTTATCAAATAAGAAAAACTTCATAATAAAAATAAGAAAAATTACATGGATAAGTGTATACTAGTTAATTAGCTAACATAACTATAGTTTGAATTAATTACTGCTCACGGCAAACGTCTAGTTGTAACTACAGTTTGAATTTGTATAATTTGCGTGATTTTATACAAACGTTGTGCGTGATTATACAAAAGTCGTGCGTGAATCAAATTGTATAGCAAAATATACAAATGTTGTGCAAGAATTGTATAGTGAAATATACAAACGTTTAACAAAAACTATAGCTATGAAGCATAAAAATATCATAAAGTTTTCATTGAAATAGGAAATAGGTGAGAAAATCGAATTCAATTATTTTATTTTTACAAAAACTTTATCACGAAGCTATTCTTAAAATAAAAAATACAACATTTATTGATCAACCTTTAGTTCAATTAACAAAAATCAAAATAAACATGAGTTATAATATACTACTCTTGTTGAAAAGTAATAAATTTAGTTGGTGAAAGTATCGATTATATCTGATGTAAATTATTTAAAGGTTGATAAAAGTAAAAATATCGACTATAAATTTTGTTTATATATGAAACAAATACTTGGATATACATAATAGTGATTTTTTTCTTTTTTACAAATATTAACTTATGGATCCATTTTTATATTTTAAAACATAAAATCATGATATCAAATTTTCAAATCAAGCTCTTTGAAAAATTTGAGATTTCATCTAATGATTTGTCATGAGATAAAATCGCATGTTCAAACGCTGATTTCATCACACGATTTTTGAGATGAAATTACATGTTCAAATGCATATTTATATTGAGTATGTGACCCTTTTTTTCCTTCCTAACCTAAGTTTCTTAATACCATCAATTGAAACACTTTAAAATCTTTTAACGAGTAATGAATGATCGAGGTTGTTTACATTTGTTTTTAACTTGATTATTTAATTTTGTAAGAAAAAGCTTGGAGTAAAGAAAAAAGAAAGTTTACTAATTATTTTTTAATTTAATTAATTAATGTTTAAAATTTACTTACATAATTAATTTTATTGATTATGCTATTATTATTTTTCGAATTAATTTATATTCACATTGTGTGTGACTTACTTAAGAGGGAAGGTTTAGTGAAAATTTAAACTTACATCGGATTTATGCAAATTGATGTTGACAAAACTCTAATTAATTAAACCACCTTTTGAAAAAAATTTTCTTTTTTTTTTCTATTATAGTTTAAATTTATTATGGCTCATGATAAATATTTAGCTATAATTATAGTTTGAGTTTTATATAATTCACGTGATTTATACAAACGTCGTGTACGATTATGCAAAAGTTGTGTGCGAACCAAATTGTATAGCGAAATATATAAACACTTTGAATTGTCTAGCGAAATATACAAATGTTATGCAAAAATTGTATAACAAAATATAAATGTTATACAAAAACTGCGAATTGTATAACAAATTATATAAACGTATACAAATATTGCGTAAATTATACAAATATTGCTATAACTATAGTTACAAAATGTAATTACCCAAACTATAAATACATAGCTTAATTAAGATATTTTTAAATGACTAAATACGAAAATTCCTCTTCAATTAATACCATCCAAAAGTTAAAAACAAATGGTAACATAACATACATTTTTTGTGACAATATTTATTATAACGATCAAGATTTTTTAAAAAATAATTTTTCATAATATATTATATGTTTTTTTTATATATATATATATATCACCATTTTGTGATATTTACTTAGAATATCTTTTTTTTTCCTGCAATAATTATGAATTATATTCCATTGCCACATACTTTGCATCAAATACTTATGAGAATATGGAAAAAAGTTTTGATTCTTTTAGAGTGGAATTTTTTGTAAATTTAGAATATAAATCACTCAATATTCTAATTAAATGATACGTAGCCAACTTCAAATTCTTTTGTCCCAATTATACATTATTCATTTTCCACTTTTATCTTCGTATTTTATTTGTAATTTTAATTTTCTCACTTAAGTATTATTATTAAAAGCAATTAATTATTATATTCCTTAACTCTAGCTTAACAATTTTAAGACAAAAATCATGTTTGTCAAAATATCATTTGTTTGAAATAATTCATCCTGTATAAGACATTCAAATATCTTTTGAAAATTCTTTAATTTATTACTTAATGATTTCAAGATAGCAGTATCGCGTCTAAATTTGATCTATTTACTTGACATTTCATTAAGTGACTTCATGACAGGAGTTACAATATACTTTACTTTCTTGTTGTAGATTTTCAACTTCATCATTCCTTTTATGGGAATATAGTTCGAATGAAAATTTTTCAAGAAACTTATTTTCTTTCAAGAAATAGATTCCGGGTGACTCTCAGACAAATATGAGACAATCAACCATCCACTCTTGAAATTCATATTGATCATAGATCATCATGTTTTACTTGTTTCTTGTAGGGAGAACAACGATTATCCCTACCTTTGATAACATATGAGTTTATTTAATTTCTGGTCGAATATGATTTCTATTCTATTTCTCTTTTCGTCTATTTGAGAAGGAATAATATTATACTCTCTCTGTCCAACAACCGTTACCCACTATAAGAGACAAAAACTAAAAAATAGTAAATAACATAAATAATTTTATCAAATCGTCCTTTGAAAATAATAAATACAGTATCTTGAAAAATTTAATAAGTTATTTACATAAAATCTAAGCATGGAATAGTGACGTTAGTACATAGTCACACACACAAAGAGTTGGAGAAAATATCTCACAACTCATCAAATATCAGATTAAATCTGGACCGTTGATTCCTCTTAGGCTACATAGTCCCTCTTCTTCACTTTTTTCTAACCCTTATTTTCTCCTTTGTTGGAAAAAAAAGAAAAATCCCCAAGTCGGCGCTTCTCTCTTCTTCAATCTCTCAGAGAAAAATCCTATGGATTCAGATCAAGGAAAGCTTTTTATTGGTGGGATTTCATGGGAGACCACTGAGGAGAAGCTCAAGGAGTATTTTCAAGGATATGGAGATGTTTTACAGACAGTTGTGATGAGGGATAAGATTTCTGGGAAGCCGAGAGGATTTGGGTTTGTTGTTTTTGCAGATCCTAATGTTCTGGATAGGGTTCTTCAAGATGAACATGTTATTGATGGCCGTACGGTGAGATTTTGTTCTTAGATTTATGAAAATTTACGGCTTTTTGGAACTTCGTTTTGTGGGGTTCTTCATTTTGACTAATTTGGGTTCTGGGTAAGTGTATTTTTTATTGGTTTATTGTTTTTCGAGATTATTTGCTTGTGGGGTTCTTGTTTTAAGCTTGATTGTGTTCTTAAAGACGGACATTTTATGGATAGGGGCGTATGGTAAGATTTTTTGTTAGAGGTATTATTGTTTCAGCTACCTTTTGAGGTTAATTTCTTAAATTTTGCTTGTGGGTGTTCTGGATTTGCTTGATTTTCGGTTTTAGAGATGATATGTTTTTAGGGTTTTAGTTTAGGGTTGATATTTGCTGCACTTCAGCTGAGGGGCCTTTGGAAACAGCTTCTACACCTCTGCGAAGTAGGTGTAAGGTCTGTGATTTCAGTGGGTATGTTGTTGTTAGTTTAGGGTTGATTTGGGTTCTTCAAAATTGGAAATTTCATTGATGAAATGAGATTTTCCTCAAACTTCTTTCTGCTTTATTATTGCTTTCTCCCTAATTTGGTTTTGGGGGCTGTGTTATTTCTTGACTCTTGGTGCTGGAGATGTTGTGTTGAGTATTAGTTTATTCTTGGATTGAAGATAGACAATGTCACATATGGCTGAATGTTGAGGTTTTTCTGCTTCATTTGTGGATTGTATTCTTGCTAGTAGCTAACATTTGTCTGAACTTTTCACTAGTTTGTCAGCCATAATTTTAGTATGCTTATGTTTTGTTTGTGTGGTGATATGTTATGAGTGTGCATCTGTTCTTTTCCCCCTATTTTCTCCTTGATTTCCAATGGTACTGACTACTTCTGCTGCATATGCTCTTTATTTTATTTGATGGCATTTCAACTCTTCAAGTGTTTTCTACCTATGTACTTTACACTCATAAAAGAAGAAAAAAATGAAGACGCAAATTAACTAAAATTTCCTGTAACTATTAGTTAATATTTGTCTTCCTTTAATTGTGTTTTTATGCACACCCAGAATGGTTTATACTGCGGCTAGTGTAGATAACAGCTTTTCTCAAGTCAATTTTTACTGAGATGCCGTCTGTGCTATTAGTGATTTTGGTGAATGAGGTGGCTAATTATTTTTCTCAGTTTTGAACTAATGTTTTTGACGCCATCAGTGCCTGAGTGATTTTCATCTTCAGTTATTATGTGGTGCATGGTAGAAAGTTTTCATCATGTCAGCAAGTTTTGCTATATAAAGTGTTGACAATTCGCTTTCCGTCTTCATTTATGTTGTGGTGCATAGTAGTCATTTTGTTCGTGTGCAACTAATTTCGTTATATAGTTTATGTAAGTATACACGTTAGTTTCATTTATTCAAGTTATGAGATGCCAAAATTATTATCTTTTTATATTTTGGTGCATAGAGTATCAGTTGTTAGGATCTCAAACTAAATTCCTTCTTGGGCACTGTGTGGACTTGCAGGTGGAGGTAGTTTATTCTTCTTTTTGTGGATAAGGTGGTGTTTTTCTTAGATGCTTGTGGCCCATTTCAGATGAGAGTGGGAAATAGACTGTGGCCTTTGCACTCTAAGCTTAAGAGTGCTGAAGGAAATTATGTTCATTTGTTTTGTCACAGTTTGGTGCTTAAGAGTGCTACTAATTGTTGGTCCAAAAAAGTGACTCTAAGAACTTCAACCCTTTAAAGATGTTTTGGGAAAACTTTTTTCATAAGCTTACGCCAATAATTTAGTTCTGAATTGATTTTTCAAAATTCTGGGGAAAAATCATGTTCCAACGCCTCTTAAGTCACTCATTTTATGTTGGTTTGTATCAGGTCTATTACACTCTCCCTACCTGGTACAAGGTTCTGTAGAGGTTTCCTGTGTCGCAAATATGATTCATATTGTATGTTTTTAATTGATAACCTGATTGCTGTATGATATCTTGTGGTGATCTTCTGGAAGGTGTTGTTATCCATGTATGCTTCTATTTTAGATTAGCTGACATATTTCTTGTATAGGTTGATGCAAAGAGGGCCTTGTCGAGAGAGGAGCAGCAGGGATCGAAATCTGTAAACACAAATAGTGCCAGAAACTTCGGAGGTGGTGGAAGTACCAGGACCAAGAAAATTTTTGTTGGGGGATTGCCTCCCACTTTGACCGAGGAAGGATTCAGACAATATTTTGAAAGTTTTGGTAATGTCACTGATGTAGTAATTATGTATGACCAGCAGACCAACCGACCTCGTGGGTTTGGTTTCATCTCATTTGATTCTGAAGATGCAGTAGATAGAGTTCTACAGAAGACCTTTCATGATCTGAATGGTAAACAGGTAGAAGTAAAGAAAGCTCTTCCTAAAGATGCTAATCCTGGTGCTGGTGGCCGTTCCATGGGCAGTGGAGGCGGTAGTGGTATGGGTGGTGGAAGTTATCAGGGGTATGGTGCATCAGGTAACAATCCTAGTTCTTATGACAATAGAATGGATTCCAACAGGTACATGCAAACTCAAAATGCTGGAGCTGGCTATCCTTATGGTTCATCTGGGTATGGTACCCCAGGTTACGGCTATGGGCCATCCAACAACGGTATGGGCTATGGTGGTTATGGAAGTTATGGCGGAGCAAATCCGGGCTATGGGGGTGCTAATCCTGGATATGGTGCTGCTGCAGTTGCTGCGGCCTATGGAAATCCAAATGCGGCCAGTGCTGCTTATGGAAGCGGTCCAGCGGGTGGACCAAGAAGCACATGGGGCTCTCAGGGTCCTTCTGGATATGGGAATATGGGCTATGGTAATGCCCCTTGGGGTGCTGCAAATGCTGGTGGTGGTGGTGGTGGACCTGCTAGTGGAGGATCTGGTCAATCTCCAACTGGAACCGCAGGATATGGGAATCAAGGTTATGGTTATGGGGGTTATGCTGGAAATGATGGTGCTTATGGAAATCAATCTGGTTATGGTGCTGTTGGACGTGCCAGTGGTGCTCCTAGTGGTAATTCACCTGTTGGAGGTGGTGCCGCAGGGGATATGCAATCAGGTGCAGGGGGTTACATGAACAGTGGCTATGGTGATGCAAGTGGAAACTCTAGCTATGGGAATTCAGCATGGAGATCTGATAACTCACAAAATTCTGGTAATTATGGTGCTGCACCAAATGGAGCTCATGGTGGCCAAGTTGGATATGGTGGTGGTTATGGAGCTGCCCCTGGTCGGCAAGCTCAACAGCAGTGAATGAGATGCTTTGTGCTGTTTCGGAATTCCATCTCTTTTATTGGAGAGTTTTGCGTGACTTTTGCATTTTGCATGCAGAGTGCTGCTCTTGCAAGGTGTCACCTGCTAAATGAGACTGGTTGGATTGCTTGAATCTCTAGTAGTTTGCAGAATTTATTTCTAGTTTATAATAACTAGTATTGTCGCTAGTATTACCTATTTCGTGTTATTGTTGTTAAGTGCAGTCTTAATCTCGCTTGCTTATGGTTATGTTTGTTAGTTAATGTGGTTCATTTGTTTTTATAGCCCACAGATATATTGGCTTATGGTAAACTTGCATGAATTTACTTTTTGTAGCAGGTGGATGGTTTGGTGCTATTTTACGTATCACATTAAAAGAATATGTTTAAAAAAGAAGAATAGAATACTTTCTATTTTTCTGTGTGATGTAGTTGGACCATGAGATTTTGGTGGTGCTACTTACTCATAGGAGAGCAGTTGTAGCAGACTTGGTAGATCAGTACGTAATGGATAGCGATAATGTTAGCGGTTGTTGAATTTTGAGAATGGCATAATCATTTCCCCCTGTATTTGACCTTGTGTTGTACAGGAGGAGAGGCCTGAATACTGAATGTGATGAACAGTCCACTCGGCGATAAATATCTTACTGTGGATTGGCTTGTTTGATGGGGTATTGTCCTGAAAGTTGTCATGGTGAAGCAGACCAAGGCCAAGCAGGTGCTGCTGAGTTGTATTTTGTGCAGGGTCCAGATTAACAGCCATCCACTTGGTACATGTTGCATCCAACTGCTGTTGAGTGTTGATTGGTTCTTTTGAAACTGGAGACTTAGACTTTTAGTGTCTCAATAATTTGGTTAGGTACTTCGACAATTGAACCTGAAAAATTTCTTCTTTAGGTACTTCGACAATTTAACTTGCAAAATTTCTTCTTTAGGTTTGAAACAGTTTTTTTCTTTTCCAATGCAATGGATTCTTTTCTCAGGATGGATGTTAGAAATTAACATGGTTTAGTAGGTCACTGGGCGTAAGATGATTTGACTTACCCGTTTCTGCCATGTTTCTCGTGTTTATGCGTCATCTTATATCAGTAGGACAACTTAGTCATTTATGCCTCTTTTAGAATTAGAATTCAGTTTTGGCTGGAGTTTGTAGTTAGTCGAGCTCTGTATGCTGGCAAGTGACATCATTAGTGTAAGATGTTTCGACTTACCATCTACAGTGCATTTCACACCGATACGTTACTTTACATCAGTAGGTTAACTTATTAGTATATGGCCTGCCATCAAATTAGAATCCAGTTGTGCTTGAAGTTTCTGTGTAAATACTGGAGATTTCATTGTGTTTGGAAGATCATATTCCTTTTCGAAATCATGGTAGTCTCTCCTTCCCCGATTGGCCTCTGAAGGAGCTGATTTCCTTCCTTTGTAGGTTAAGGTAAGTTAATGTTCCTATCTATGGTCTTTCCTTGTATAGATGGGAGTTCTTGGACTCTACAGGGGAGTGCTCTCCGTCGCGTGTTTCATTTTAACAGTTGTCTTGATACTTGGATTTAGCTGATACCTAGGAGTTTATGGATACAGTCGAGCTATGGCTGTTTTAGGGTGATGATTATTGCTTGTGTACTTACCATTTGACTTTGGAAAGCAGGAAAGAGGAGTTAAGTACGAAAAACGTTTACTTCCCTGGTTTTTGGATTGGTTGGAAAGAAAATAGGAAAGAACTTAATGGTAAACGTTATCCATACCCTACTGCAGTTTCCTCTCATTTCAAGCATGTCTTACGTTATTCTGGTCGATTTTATACCATTTCATAGTCTCTCTGTGTTTTTGAAAGGGCTATGTTACAACAATCATAATACTAGAATATGATGGATCTGGCTTTGGTCCTTTTTTTGCATGCATTTGTTTGAAGGAAAAAAAAAAGTTCATATAGTAAAGTATTTGTCCTTCGAATTTATTTGGGAAAAAAGCTGGAAAATTTCAAAAGACCCGGATCTAATCTGTTATGAGAGGACATATCCCAGGGACTCCCATGGCTTTCTTGGAGAAGAGGCGAGCACCCCAACTCTCCTTCGGAAGGGGGTTTTCAATTAAGGGGTTCAAAATTTGAACAAGCAAACTCACGAGCTAGATATTTATTATATATACATTAAATATTTTTTTTAACAATGTATAAATAGAATAATTTTTTTGTCAAGAGGGTTTGAATACACTTCCTACCAATAATGTGGTTTGCAGTGGCGGATCCAGAATTTGATTTAAGAGGTTTAAAATTTTAAAAGATAAACACACAAGCTAATAGAAAGGGTTCGACGTATATTATATATACGTAAAAAAATATTTTTATCATATAAAAATAGTATAATTCTTCACCGAAGGGGGTTAAAATGAATTCTTGATCACCATATGGCTCCGCTACTGATGGCTTGGGTGTGGGTGGTGATGGTGAAGTTGAGATTTCATCGGAGAATGAGGAGGATACAATTTCATTATATATGAAATAAGGAACTTATTTTTTTATACTTTGTACTTCCTCTTTTTTAAGAATATCTTTTTTAGAAAAAATATATTTTAATTCTTTTTGATCAACGGAAAATGAAAACTTGCCGTGCCAAACACACTCTTACTGATAATTGGTGAGGGTTTAAATTGTAGCATACGGAATATAGTATGAGAGAATTTATTGATAACTGGTGAGGGTTTATATTAAAATGTAAGCATGGTAAAATCATATGACCTTGAAAAATCACCACCGTTTCAAGCTACAAATTTAGAGTATGATCGAAACAATGAACTCTTCTCTTTGATTAAATATAGTCGAACTCAAAATCGAGCTTACGACTGATCATATAAAGAAAGGAACTCTAATAAGCTGAAGGCATAGAATCATTCCGTTTCAAGCTACAAATTCAGAGTATAATCAAAATAATGAACTCTTCTCTTTAACAAAATATAATCAAATTCAAAATCGAGCCTACGACTGATCGTATAAAGAAAGGAACTCTAATAAGCTGAAGGCATAGTATCATTGTAAGGATCACCAAATGCTGCAACATTGCCTGGCCTTGAGAATACAATCTACACACATAAAAGATAGTGATCCCTTGAGTAACTCTACTTGTCATATTTTGGTAAAATTTCTAGTAAATAATAAGAAAACAATTGTACATTTGTAAGCATTTAGCCAAGTTTACTTAGATAAAGTAGTAGCATGCTATGTTGCTCAGACTTTGACAGATGCATATCGAATCCTTAAAAGTAGAGCTTATGTTAACCATCTAATAAGGTGAACTAAAAAGATTGTAGTCCATTTCACAGTGCTTTGTATGTCTTCAACTAACATCATTTTACTCTTTAACTTCTTGCAAGTATCAATTGAGCAACAAACATATTCACAAGAATGGAGCTAGAAGAGCGGAAGGAGTTCATCATCTATTGTATATACATAAAAACATACCCTTGTTTTCGCCTATACAAAGTTTTTTCACCATACCTGATAATCTCCTAACGTGCACGTTTTGAATCCAGCAGCACAGTAGTCAAAGTAGTACTCCCATGTCCTTATGAACTTGTCATCAAATCCCAAAGCATGAATTTGGCTAGTGAGAAAAGTTATTAAAGCTCCAACATCAGAGTCTAGAATTGATCTATTAGAACAAGCTACAAAATGATTCATGAAGTAAACATGTCAAACACAATGATCTTGTTTGTTACCTTTGTTTTTCCAGGAAGTTTTTCCGCCAGCATCTCAACGTTTGATAGTAATGAATTCCTATGTCTTCTAGGTGCTCAACACTGCATTTGTATCATTTGTCAAATAGTTTTGAAATAAGATATACTCATGCCTGTGTCAAATGACAAAAATCAGCTCTTTGTTTACCATAGTCTAGATGCAGCAGCCATGGCTGATGTTACTCGACTTAATGCAGGCAAGCATCCACCGGGGAATATATACTCTTTGATGAAGTCTGAGCTCTGCCTGTATTCGTCATACCTCTCATCTGGTATTGAAATGAACTACGCAAAGCCAACAAAGTTTGTGAAAAGAAGCATAAAGAAAGAAAGGCAACAGAAGAGTGACGGACATTGAAGGGATATCGTGAACAATGTGGAACGTGTATTTCTTACCTGCAGAACAAGAAGGCCATCTTCTACCAGTGCAGATTCACAACAAGTAAAGAATTCCTCCATAAACTCGTGACCAACAGCTTCTAACATCTCGCTGAAAAGAATTGTTAGCACAATTATCACATTATCTTGATCTCTAATTTAGGTGAGAGCAACAACTTACCATGATATAATCCTGTCATATCTTGACATATTTGGCAATTGGCGATAGTCACATAGTAGAAATGTTATATGATCCTGTGAAAACATTTCATTGAATTTAGTTAGTACTAATGAAAATTCTCCGAAATTGGTTACAATGCATCATGTGTTTGTTGAAGTTATGTACCTGAAGGCCTGCTCGCTGAACTCTTGATTGTGCATACTTCAGTTGCTGCTCGGAGAGAGTTATACCGGTATATTTACATCCTGTTCGTTTAACAACTTCCACAGCTAAACTTCCCCAACCACATCCAATCTCTAAGATGTGATGTTCTTTCCTAACTTTTGCCTAAATAGGTTAGAATCAGAATCAAGTTAGGATTGAACTTTACATAGAAATGAGGGAATATTTACTTTGTTGATGACTTAACCTTTTCTATGAGAAGAGAAATCTTCCTCTGCTGTGCAACTTTCAGGTCTTCCTCTTCACTCTAGAACAATTACAGAAGAGGAAAGAGATCACCTTAAGAATGAGATTAAAGAACAGAAAGTGTATCTTTGAGCTCTTACCTTAAAAATTGCACATGAATATGTCATCGTCTCATCTAGAAAGAGCGAGAAGAGTTCATTACTCTGGAAGAAAAAGTGAAATATACTTATCAATTTTCACTTGAGGCTTATGTAAGGTGAGAAGGTTTCAAGAAGACAACAGGATGTTTAACTGTACTAGTTACTTACAAGGTCATAGTGACGAGAGATGTTCCTACGAGCCTGAGTCAGGGTGTTCTGATTTGAAACATGTCGAATGAAATATTTTGCAGATGACACTGCAGCTGTAAAAAGCAGTGGTGTCCACCATCCTCTGGAGATAGAAGTAACAAAAAAAAAAAATCTTTTAACATGTCAACAGAAGTTGCAGTGTCCTGATTTCAGTTTCTATAAACTGTTTACCTTGTCTTACTAGACCTTGTGACAGATGCTTTCAAATCTCTGTTGTTAACAAAAATCTGTAAAAGAATTCAGGATGCCAAGTATCAACAAAAAGCTATTGACAAAGAAATAGAGTCATTTTCTCACCATGAAAAGATTAAGAAGACCGTTGTTCTTATCAACAAAAGAGAAGTCCCCATGAATAAATGCATCAGCAAGGCCTAAGTCACCTTGAGTTGCAACCTGTTAGAGATTAGTTTATGTCTAAGAAATTATCTGTAAAATCATTTGCATTGTTTCTTTTCAGTAGCTCGATGACTACAAGAGACAGAAAAACAAAAAAACTCTAGTTACCTTCCAGTAAAATTGTGGACTGTGAACTCTAAGAGAAACTTTGAGAGCGCTTTTCTTCTCTGTTCCTTCGAATGTGAACATTGTACCCCCTTCTTCTAACAGGCTGAGGACAGAAAATATAGTCTAAAAACAACATATGCATGATTCGTTTATGTTGTCTAGTATATAAGAGCAAACTTCCTCAATAAAATAGTTGTGCTGGAACTGGATGAATAGATATAGCCATTTTGGAATTAAACTTACAAAGTGAAACTGTTATAACTCACATTATGCATCCTGTCGCAATGAAACTCTTGAGAAATCTATTAACGAGGAGGCGTGCTCCTGTTTCTGGCCAGGTAGGTACCATGTGTTTGGGATTTTTCAGGACACTAAAGTTTCTCTTAAGCAGTCCTTGTGCAGCAACAGCACCTGCCTGAGAAGCAGAAAAAAACAGATTATCATCCACATCGTATCGTCTCCTGGATTTCATTTCTCCAAGTTGATAAGAGGTAAGCTTGTCGGAGGGATATAGTACTACCTTTAGTCCATCCTCATGGAATCCATAGCCTGAAAGTATTGCAACAAATATAACATCAATGAGTAGTGAAAGAACAACGCGGCTGTAAAATTCGTGTACTAAAGGAAGCAAAGATTAGAGAATCAGGACAATCTCATAAAACACCTTGATATGCTCCACAAAACCATATTCCTCTCTTCCCTTGGATATGATATAGCTCGGATGAAGCTTTTGATGCAGCAACTGAGGGTACTGGATGACCGGTGGTCCACTTAAGCAACGTATGCTCGGGTGTATGAGGAGGATTAAGAGTTACACAATAAGGTTTCTCTGTCTCACCAAGGTTCTGTTGGTTTACACATTCCAAAGATAAAAAGACAGTTAGAAAAGACTTCCTTACTGAAGAAACTTTGAGAAAGGAGATGCATCATATACCTGGAGTATATTGAGCCAATATGTCACGCATACTCTACCGCTCATGGTTCCAAGAAAATTCCATGAGCTCCATGCTGCTGGGTTGCGAGGCATGAGAGTTTTATCACAATGAAGGAAAATATCACTGTAGCAGAAAACAGAAAATGAATCTGCATGTTTACAACACTATGGTTCAAAAATATCAACTTTCTTTCAAACCAAGCAGAAACAGAAAAGTTCAAAGATTCTGCTCTTCACACCATGTTCATGAGTTGAAAATGAGAAAATGATCGAAATGATCCTTAATGCATAAGAGTTGGACTATTATAGTCCTTCATATACACCCTTCAACAGAAATAGACCATAATGTATGCAAAAAGAGGACACATTTGATCTTAATCCTCTAAAACTAATGATACAAGTTAGAGCAATTACATTTTTTTCTTTTTTGATTATGGATCTGCAACAAACATCCAATGCATACCAATGTGCATTCTTCTGTCATTGCAACAGATACTACTATTTAACATGGACATACATTTATATGTTTCATTTCTGAGAGGATAAACCAAGCATATCATCGATACCAGCCTTAAAGATGAACTTTTTGGAAAGGTAAAAAGAGTAGAATGAGAAAATAATAGGCGCGCCGAGTACCTGTAAACATATTGGAAAGCACCCAATATTCTTGTTTCATCATGAGTTGCCTCTTTGCCTAACATTCTCAGAGTATCTGGTGCATGTGCAGCCATTATGCATCCATCGTATACGTCTTTGGAACCATCAATGCAAGCTACAGTACAACCTGCACGCGCTCTCTCTTTTACAGTTAGAATCACGACTAGTTTCTAACAATGGAAAGGTTTTTCTTAGGTAAACACCAAGTGAACTGTATGGACATAAGGACAGGAAACTCTCACATAAATACATGACAGACATGGAGAAAATAGAGGGATTTAAAATGCTAAAACAAAACCAGACCTTCATGGGTCGATACAGAATTTACTTCACAACTAGTCCTTATTTCACAGCCTCTCTTCTCTAGCTCCTCCTTAACCTGCAAGAAACCGAAAATTGTTACTTGCTTGAAGTTTTTATTATATGAAATCAGTAAGTTTTGTATGGTACTCAAAGAATAAATATACCACCTTGTTTACATATGTATGTGATCGCCATCTAACAGTGAGCCATTGAGGGCGACCAAAGAGCTGTATAGAAAGAACAAGAGCACTCTTAAGTACAATGACAACAAAATGATAAATAGAAGCATTCAGATTCAGTATCTTCTATGAACCACATTTAGCAATTGGCTATAATCTATACAGAAAACGTGCTCGTTAAACAGTTTGTATGAGAATTCTACCTGAAGAAGATGGTGGTTGCGACAAAATGAAAGGATGGAATAAGCAGAAAAGCCCATTACTCCATCCGAGGGGCAGGACCAAATTGAAGCACAGATTGGAACCTGTGAAACATATGTATGAATTGCTTATACATGTGATACGATCAAGAACTATGACAGAACAGCAGCCTCACCAGATAAGCTTTCTGAAATAACTCCGAATAACCATGTGACTGAATAAAATGTCCTAATGTTTCGTTGCGATCAATGTCAGGATTGTTATCAAGTTCCTCAAGGTAACTGCATTGCAGTAGATAAAAAATTTCTCAAACAATAACAGATACTGTTAAAAAGTCACTTATGTAAAGGTAAATAAGTTATATTGGTACCTTAAAACATCCTGCTTGAACCTGATAATTTCTCTGATCATTTGCCAAAAGTATGGATTCAAGACATTCTTTTTCTGTGCAAACAGACCAGAGAGTCCATTTCGGCTACCCCATTCGCAACCATGACCTTTGTCCAAGCTCACTGAAAATGACATATCGGAGATCTCCATATCGACACCAAGACTCTCGAAAAATTCCATCATGTTTGGATAAGTTACCTGTCAAATGCACCATTTCAACATACACTAGTCATTCTATGAACACGAAATTCATCAAGAAAATGAACGCTGAGTATTGTTGTAGACCATATATAAAGAGATTACGACCTATGCTTAAAACCAAAGTGAGATACTAACACCATAGGACCGATCATTTGGAACATGGATAACATAAATAGAAAGAACAAGTAAAGAACACACAATATTTTACGTGGAAAACCTTCTTGCTCAAGGAAGGAAAAAGCACGACATGTCCCACGGGGTTTCTCAATCAACTTTCACTAAGATGCAAAGAGCAAAGTCTTTGATCACAAATTCTTGTAATTTGGACACTAGACTCTCAACCCCTTCTAGTGTAATAACTCTATTACACGAATGAGCCTAAGCAATAACTTTATTTCCCACTAAACTAATCACCTCAGATTAATTTAGACTTTAATAAATAGACACAATAACTCTAATGCATCCATTCATCGACTAACTCTAATTTGACACTCCTAGACAACTCTACCCTAGAGAACACCAAAACAATAGTGAAAAGAAGCTTGACTAATACATAGATGATTCGACTAATTAACTCTAGTTAATCCGATTCAAGCTAAAGACTTAGACAATCAAATGATCTACTATCCTGTATAACTTAGGGGTGGATTTATAATATAAGAGCATAAGAAACAAAATTCAAAACTCAAATGAAGACACTGCAACGCTGGATCAGGTCCCTGTTGAGTATGAGGAGTGTGCTTCAATGAGAGAATGGCTTTTGCTTTGGATATTCTTAGTTTGCAAAAAGTATTTTGTTTTTGTCTATAAATTCCCTTTATAATAAAAACAAAAAATCTAGAAACAACGCCATTGGTCCAGGACACCTGCCATTTCAACAACTCTACTATCGTGCCCACCAACTCTACTGTACGAGGTTGACTTGTCTGTAGGTCAAAAACTTCACTGACCAAGTCCTCTAATCGGTTCCTTTGCTCTACAGTTTATTAACTCATCAAAATCCAAAACACTTTAGGCAACATATTTGATTCCTCAAAAGGTTTGTTAAATCATCAAAACAAGGCATAGTATTTCAATATCTATGCTTCATCATGTACACATGGAGAGGAAAGTAAAGAGTTACAAGAATAACTTAAGTTCATATGCACACACCTTTGGGTTCAATGGTGGTGTAGCCTAAGAAATGAATTTGTGAGGCCTGTTAGGCTAAAGCACATGGAACGCGAATTGCATATTGGAATAAGGAAGAAAAGTGTGTGAGTTTTATAAAACATAACTCAAGTTCCTTTCGAGCTTGATTATGAGGTAGCGCAAGTAACAAATATGTGAGGCCGGTTGGTCCAAAACTGACAATATGAGTCATCTAACTGAATTGTATTAGATTTTTTTCTTATAAACATGAAATCTCACAATTTATGAAAACTATCAAAACTTTTTCAATTTATATACCGTCTTATGAAATAAGCAAGCTGTAGTTCATAACAAGATATCAGAATATACTAAGGTACTGCATCAATAAATTACATATCTCTATGTTTCATTTATAAATAAATATTTGCGACTACTTAATTTTGCAAAGATTCATTGGTTCGAAAAATCAACAATAGTAATAACTAGTTATTCTTTAATATAATCCTTTCAAATGATTCAATTAATCTATTTATATCAAGCATGAATCAAATTTTATTTACGCAATATAAACTTATGAGTCAATTGGAAAGGGAGAAATTTGTGATTTAAAATCATAATTTAAAATTGAAGCTGAAATAAAAATAAATTGGTACTAAGGAGTATATTTCCTTCCGCCTTAATTTATCTTTCTTTTTTAGTCCATTTAAAAAAAAAAGTTTGGAACTTTTTAATATCAATTTTCAACAGGACATATCTGAAATCAAAAAATTAAAGAATATTGTGATATATTTTTTATATTTTTAATTTAAAATCACAAAATTTAGCTTTTTCGTTTTTAAATTCCGTATCAAATCCCAACGAGACAAATAATAAATACGATTAGATACCGTCCCACAAGAATTCATTGGGCCTAATTCACTTTACGACCACAAACGATGGGCCATTTCCTGTACTTTTCAATATGATACAATTGGAATCACTTCGGAAAACTATACGAAATAAACTCAATTGTATAAAATTATTTATTCAAATTGAATTCAACCTAAATAATTTATTTTTAATGGATTCATGACTCAAACTATTTATCCTTTTACCTCACTTTTCCCTGTTTTATTTCGCCCATGACGTCAACATAACTGCTATGAATTAATCCTTTGTGATACACTGTCCATATATTAATATCATATAAAACTAAGTTTAATCCTCTATGATACTCAGCCAATATAGTGATACCTTATCAGTATCATATAGGGTGGGCGCTGACGTTACTGACCAAATGTTAATATATAGTAGACAAATTAGGAGACATTAATTGTAATTAATTAGGGAACATAAATGTATGAATTCTACAGATATAAATAGTTTGCTCTATTCCAATATATTGATACCTTATCAGTATCATATAGGGTGGACGCTGACGTTACTGACCAAATGTTAATATATAGCAGACAAATTAGGAGAACATTAATTGTAATTAATTAGGGAACATAAATGTATGAATTCTACGGATATAAATAGTTTGCTCCAAAAGGCATATATTTAATTATTCCAATTATTTTACTTGTTACATTTTTAATTTATACGCTTTTCAAGAAACTATATAATGTAATTTATACACCTTTATGTCACTTAGGTTTTCTAACATAGTACTTTCAAGAATAATTATTATTAAGAGCAAAATGAAGAAAATATATTTAATTATATTTTGATTTTTTTAAAAAATTACTATTTAAAATTATTTATTTTTAGCAATAACGATGAATAAAGCAATCCAAAGGAAGTAGTTTTTAAAACTAAAAAAAAGTAATTCTAGTAAAAAAAAAAATTGTTCTATTTATGAAAGTGATTTCATTGTCATATATTATTTATATACATTAATTTAATTAATGTTCGTTTGGAATCTTTTTTTGTTTTTATTTGTTTTATTTAGGTAAATACGTCCAAAAATTAACTTTTATTCTCAAATATATACACGACAATTACAAACATATAACATATAGGAATTAATCAAAAATATTTTTTTTCTTTTTAAATAAAGTTAATATCTAAAAAATAAATTATTCACGTTTAAATTATACATGGAGTGTTGTCATTTTCTATTTTAAAAGTCCCTATATTGCTTATTGGCATAAAAAATGACATATAAGAGGGACAGAAAACAGGCACAAAAAAGAAAAAAATATATATTTATGATATTAAAAAAATATTCACTTTCAAAAAATATATTTTACAGGTTGGAAAAATCTAAAGCTAATATTGGATTTTATATTTTTGAAAATTTTACACCACAAAATAGCCTAGAAAAATTCACAAAAAAAACAAAAAAAATAAAAATAAATTTAGCCCTTATTTTAAACTAATTTATCTAGTCTAATATAGAAAGCATAAATAATATACTTCTCTATTTTAATTTATTTATCTTATTTTAAATAAATACTGAATTTAAGGAAGTAATTCTTTTTTTGAATCATGTGATTATAAACCAAAAAAATGAGTAGAATGTATCAAAATACTCTTTAATACGATGAGATTAAATAGTTATCAAAAAAGATATTTTTTGAATTAAATTAAAAAAAAGCAATACAAATAAATTAAAACGAAGGAAACATAATATTAGTGTATACTTAAAAGAGTTGGCGTAAACTTTTTCTTTCATGTTTTTTTTTTTATATTCTACGTAAGCTGAGAGTTTATAAAAACGATTTTTATATCTTATAAGATAAAAATAAAGGGCAATATAAAATTTTTAAGCTTTATTTTTTAAATTATACTGAATATATTATTGCATTACTCGCTCGATAAAAAAAAATACATATATTATATTACTTTCAATTTTGGTGGGAGACAATGACAAAGTATCTTCATGGAAAGACCAAAATACCCCTCTCAAGTATCATTTTTTAAGATGTATGAACGATACACAATCAAACACGTTATAAAGTTTGAACCCACAAGAAATAAATATTGCTATTTTGTATATATCACATGATATTTCTTTCATTATTTGTGTAAACGTAGCGGAGCAAGGACTATCACTAAGGATGTTCAAAACTTGAAAAAGTAGTCATATAAATTAATAGAAGAAGGCTCAACATTTACTGTATATATATTGAAAATAATTTTAACCAAAATTAAATAATATAATTTATCGTCGAAGAGAATTCGAATGAACCCCATGTCAAAGGGCTAGCTTCGCCCCTCCCTTCGTTTTAATTTGTTTATTCTATTTTGACTTGACATAAAAATTAAAAAAATAAAATAAATAAATAAAAATAATTAAGATATTATATTTTTCTACATAAATCAAAATTAGTCAAATCTCAAATTGAATATCGAATATCAGATGACAGGAAAAAAAAAGAGAAAACCTAAATTATGAGTGTTTTTAGGGTTCTGATTTTTCCATTTGTTTAATAAAAATATTTTTTTAGTCAAATAATTCTTTTAAGAAAATGACCATTCTAACCTCACCCCCACTTTCATTCCATTCCACACCTATACACTTTTGAAATGGCATTTCTTTGTCATAATAAATAACTAATTCTTTTATTTTTCGAGAAAATATTTTTCTTCGAATCGAACTAGGTACTTATAAAAAATTACATATGTACTTACCCGATTGAAGACCATAAATCCAAGGTCAAGATCTACGCCGTTAACGGTAACGGTGTTAGCGTGGCCGCCGATATAATTTTCCTTTTCGTAAATTACAATTTTGACCCCAGATTTTGCCAGTTCATATGCTGCAACCAATCCACTTATCCCTGCCCCTACCACTGCTACTTTCATTTTTCTGTCACTTTGGCTTCAATATTAAAACTGCAATAATGAATTATGAAATTAAAAGATATATATATATATATATATATACACACACGTTCGATATGTTGCATGTTGTATGACGATGTTTGATTAAACATGATGTTTCTGTCGAAAATCGTATTTATAGAAGCAAATCAATGTCATATAATAGGTGTGTGTTCGATTCTCATTTTGTTTTCCCTTGTTGTGTAAATACAACCATAAATGTAGTACTAACAACTTAATTATTAGTCAGGTAACAATAACATACTCAGTGAAATTTCACAAGTGGTGTCTCTGGAGAGTAAAATGTACGCAGATCTTACCACAACCTCATAGAGACAGAGAGACTCATCTCAAAAATATCATTCCCAAAGGCAGTTACTATCTCATGATAAAATACTTGATTTTTTCTTGATTCAAATATTCTTCAACAAAGAAATTAAAGATGTTTTTCTGAGATAATAACGATTAGTTGAATAATTGTCCGATGAAAATGGAAAAAATGTAGAATGTATAGCCATATTATATTATGAAAATGAACTTACCTTATAAATGAATAGTGAAGGCTTAGAAGTTGAAGCAGAGAAGAAAATGCAGGAAGAAAATGCAGAAAGCCAATAAGGATTGGTTGGCTTAGTACAAAAGGACATGGAACCTATTGGAAAAGGAAAATAGAGTGGGCAATATATATATATATAGGAATATTTATCAGATAAGGTCTTTTGTTGACTCTTCAAAACAAAACAAACAAAAAAAATTATGTTATTATTTAGAATTTACTCAATCGATTAATTTAGATTCACGTTGTATAGTATTAATTAAAAGTGAAAGGGCTCCCTATGGGGCCGGAGAATTGGTTAAGGGTTTATGTACATGAAGCTAATACTTCCTTTGTCCCATTTTATCTGACACAATTTTCTTTTTAGCCTATTCAAAAAAAAAAAAAAAGTCATCTTGTTATAATTAAAATAATTTAACTTTAAAAATTTTCTTTTATCTTTAGTGAAATAATACTCAACTACACAAATATCTAATGATTGTTTTAGACTGCAAATTTTAAAATTCTTTCTTTTTTTCTTAAACACTGTGCCAAGTCAAAAGATACCACATAAAATGAGACAGAAGGAATAATTTTTTTATTTAGACCACACATATATATACACACACTTTATTTATTTACTTTTTACTTATTCACTTTGGATTTTGTATGCCTCGTAAGTGTATATAATCTTAGCTCTTGAGAAATGATCCGATGAATAAGTAACTAACATTGAAGGTAAAAATAAGGAAAAATATGTTTGTCTTTTTTTTGATATGTTAAAACTGAGGAGTAAATATTTTTTTCGGTAAAAAAATGATAGAAGGTCATTTCCACAAAATTAGTGAGAAAAGAAAAAATAGCAATATTTTCATATAAAAATATTGAAAGTTTTTCACTAATCTGTTTTAATTTCTACCATTCTTTTTTTCAATGAGCTGATTTAGTGGAAAATGAGTGAAAAAGTCACGCTCTATACCACAAATTTCTCATTAATTCGGAGTAGAAAAAATCTTTATTTCTAAGTGTATATATTTGAGACATATAAAGTAGCAATCATTTAAAAGATTTAATAGTTATTTTTTTCAGTTCAAATTATAATTTTATCTAATGTGTAATTTATCTTTAAAGAGTAAAATAGGATCAATATTTTTGTGTTAGGGCTTTAATTATGATTTTATAAAATGTGGATTGGTGAAAATATCTCCAAACATTGAGAGAATTTATACCCTACAACAATAAATTATTTATCAAACAAAAATTATTTGAAATTGAATAAAATTACAATAAAAGTTAAATTGATTAACAGAAGTGTGATTACATTTAAACTTTGATTTCTAGCAAAATTAAGATTTTTCAAATGCATTATTCATTTGTTAAATTAACCTAATATCTTTTTTAACACTTATAATTAGATTAATCTTCATATGATTCTTCTGTAAAAAGTGCTAAATTCTTATAAATTCATGATGAAAATGTGAAGGTAAATATCTCCTCACAATTATTCCAAAACAATATTAAAAGAATTAAAATAAAAAATAACAATAAACTAAACCAAGGAAAATTTATCAAATGTTATAAAACAAGATAAATATAGATTAAAGAACTCACCTTATGAGGAGCAATTAATATCCATGGAGGATTAAAAAAAAATTAGGTTTCTAATGGAGTTTTTAAACCCTCTTTAATAAATAAAAGATATTAAATATTACTATTTTTTATCCCTACTTTTGAACATGGGCCATTTGACTTCTTCTTTTATAGGAATATTAAATAGTAATAAAAATTTCCTATTTGTTCTCCTATTAATTCCCTTTGTTGTTATTTTAATTTTGTGTTTACTAAAAACACTTTATTTGTATTTATTACGAACCTATTTCTACAGCTCATAGTTAGGACTACGAATCGTAGACCCTAATAGTAGAACACTGCGTAGGCTTCTACGCTGAGGTCTACGAGACCCTCGGATCGTGAAAAGGTATATGAGTCATAAACTCTACTCATGGGATTTAGTTAGGTCAATTTCTATGCTCTGATCCTCATTTATGAACCTTAACTATTGACAGTAGAAATCGTCCGTAAATTAAGTCCCAAAAACTTTTTAAAAAAAAATCTTAGTGTGGAAGAAATCACGAGATCGACAAATGGGTAGAATCCCCCTTCTGGTTACTGGCAGTGACCCTACATGGATTTTTTAAAATTAGTTTTATTGTATGCGCTTTGCGCGTGATCAAAGCGCGTATCTTGTTTGATTATAAATATTAGAGAGAAAAAATTTAATTTAATTATGAACTTATAAAAAGATAAATAATTCACTAATTTTGATAAATTATTTATTTATAAATGTCCTGTATATATAAATTCTATCAGCAATATAATAAAACCCATGATATATTAGAATTTTATTTAGGAGTGAAGTCTATTAATAAGGAAGATTTAGGAGTTTTTTCATAACTAGAAGTCCTTATTTTATCACTTCTTTTCATATATTTTAAAAGTCAATATTATAAATATAATTAAATAATAATTTAAAGAAAAATAGTGAAAAGACGATTTTACCTGAAGAAAATAATTTTGATGAAGAGCAAAAAGTTCAAATATAGGGTCTTCACGCTTTTAATATAGTATAGATATAAATAAAAATTCAAAAAAAAATATATTTAATTTTTTGTTTTCACTTTCTTTAGACCAAAATGGTATATCTAGGTTATTTGTCAACTGTTAGGGATATAAATGAACTACTTTTATGATGAACTTCTCTACCTAGGTGAAGTACTAATAATGCCTACTTAAATTCTATCTTCCCCTCGTCCCAACTTTATGGAATTTTACTATCAATTTTGTTAAATCGTCTATAGATTTGAAGTGTCTATACGCTTACTCTCAACAATAAAATGTTTATTTGTCTGTTAAAATCGAATTTGAGTATATATTTATGTATTATCTCAATAATTTTCTTGTCATGTCGACGTTGTTATTTTGTGTTTGTAGATTGGAGTAATTGGGTCAAAATTTTAAAAAGAGACAAAAAGTCATTCAATTTCGTTGTGTCAATTAATGTCGTAATGCATATCCAATTTACCAAAAATAAACAATTACTTGTATTACTTCTAATCAAGTGTGATTAACCATTCATTTACTATAATTAATCTCCGATCACAAATTAAACACGTCGAATCATTAACTCTAATTAATCTTTAATCCCATATTAAACGCGTCTTCGACGATCAATTTTCCAACGGAATACATTTTCCTACAATTTCTGGATAATATATATTTTTCTAGAATTTTTTTTTGTGTTAAATTATTATAATTATTTAAATTAAGTTAAATAATTCCAATGATTTTCTGTTAAATTAAATAAATTACATAGTTTGGAACAAGAAAAACAATCTATTACTTCAGATAAATAATATTCACTTTAATTTTCCTACCGTGAATATTAATTGGTTGTAATGTATAATTTTTTTTTCCATAGTGACAAGGGAAACCCGCAGCTGTTACCTTTTAGGTGCGCACAAGGTAAACCCCCGCTCCTATGTAATAACTCGCAAATCACATAAAAGAGGTAACCTGCACTGCACTGGACTCGACTCAGAAGGCAAACCCTTTACTTTTGCTGGTAAAGAATTTCGAACTTGAGACCTCCCACGTATATATATAGCCAAAACATTTTGAAACTTCATCAATTTTTGATATATTTTGAAAAACAAAAGATAATTATGGGAGAGTTGATATATTTTGAAAAACAAAAGATGACTTATGTTGGTGTTTGAATTAAATATAGGAGAAACAAAATTAGAGTCTTTTTGAGTGGTTGGCTGTTAGAAAATTTAAAATGATAATATTAATGAAGAAATTAAATCAATAGATTAATATACAATGTAAATAGTTTTTATATCAATCCAATCATTTTAATTTATTGTAATAGATAAGATTTTAAATATCATTTTTCTCTACTTATAAATATTATTTAATTGATCTGATAGTGTAAAAATTACGTGTATAAAACTTAAACTTATACTACAATATAGAGAAAGCAATATATTAATGAAATAAGTGTCAAAATATACCTGAATTATCGTCTCTTTTTGAGTTTCATGCCTAAATTATCACTTTTGAAACTCACACTCCCAATAGTTTAAAAATTAAACTAAAAGGATAATTTAAATATATTTTTTATACTTATCTCTATATTAATCAAAGTGAGGATGACTGTTTTTTTGTTGTATACAAAGTTATTTTGAATTTGTCATAAATTGATATTATTATAATAGAGAAAGATTACGAAATAATTATAAAAAGGAATAAATACATATTTTTTCATGTGTTATATATATATATTTTTTTTTCTCTGAAATATTCCTTTAGATAATTACTTCCGAACACAAAATAAAAATTGATGAGAAACTCACTTATTTTTTAATGAAAATAATTTTCTGAAATTGTTTTCTTTCATTTTGGTATAGAGAAAATATTTTTGATAAATATTTTTTAATTTTTCGATGTTTGATTGGTTAAAATATTTCCATTTAAAGTGGAGTAATATAATTTCAATTTCTCAATATAAAAAAATTAATGGAAAAAAATGAAACTTGAGCTATCACAAAGTTGTTAGCATAAAGAGTGAGCTTAATTTTCAACATTACGATAAAACAAAGAAGTTCAAATAATAAGAAAAATTATACAATAAGCAAATATATATTAGTTAATTAGTTAATACAGCTATAATTTGAATTAATTACGGCTCACAAACATCTAGCTTCAATTACAGTTTTAGTCTCGTATAATTCGCACTGCACGAATCAAATTGTACAGCGAAATATACAAACATTGCGAATTGCATAGTGAATTATACACACGTATACAAATGCTGCGCAAATTATACAAATGTTGCGCGAATTAAACAAATGATGTTATAACTATAGTTACGAAATGTAATTACCCAAGTTATAACTATAAAGTATAATTAAAATATTTTTGAGTGCTTACATTCGAAAATTCCTCATACAGAAATATCGTGATAAAACAATCTAATTTTGCTATGATGTCACTAACACATGCCTTTTGAAAAGTCATTTCGATTTTGTCCAACTTGGCCAAATAAATAAATTAAAAGGCATACATCATTTTATTTGAACCACATTTTTGTCTGTCTTTTTTTGAAGGGAATTTAAGAGCAATGTGGCATGATAAAAACCTATGACTACACTTGGTAAACAACAATTCCAAGTGATAAATCAAGAGCAAGGAAAAGTCCAACTTTATTAGTCTGCTTTTAATTTTTTTTTTAATGAGAAAAGACTCAAATATGTCATCGAACTCTGAGAAAAGACTCATTTATATCATCCGTAAAAAGTTTGGCTCAATTATACCATTATCGTTTGAGAAAAAGGCTCATTTATGCTGTTATTTTTTAACTTCGAGTTTGCAAAACTACTTAAACAACTTTAAACACTTTTAAATTAGAGTTTTGGATCAAATGTAGTTTTCTTGATAATTCTTCTTCAAGAATGGCAATAACACATCAACAACACCATGAACTTTCAAATTTTCAACTTCTTGAAATTTGGGGTGATTTCGTGAATATTTGAAGAAGTTGAAAATTTGGTAGTTCTTGGGGTTCTTCACGTGTTCTTGACATTCTTGAAAAACAATGACCAAAAAGACTATGTTTGATCCAAAACTCTAATTTAAAAATGTTTATGTAGTTTTGAAAAAAAAAGGTTAAAAAATAATGGCATGGATGAATCTTTTCTCAAACGATAATGATATAAATGAGCCAAACTTTTAACGGATGACATAAATGAGTCTTTTCTCAAAGTTCATGACATATTTGAGCCTTTTTCTTTTTTATTTTTTTATTCTGCATTCTTATTCAGGTCGGAATTCAACTAAATTCAGAGCCGCGCCAAAGAAGCAAAACAGAAAGGAAGAAAAAAAAAAGGAATTTCATTCAGGCAAACCTACTTCTTCTTATATTCGTTAATAAGATGATAAAAGAGATTGAACTATTGAAATGAAAGATCAATTAAAATTCCTGTTTTGCACCTTCTTACATGTAGAGTCCAAAAATATGTGTCGATTTGAAAAGGATAAGATATACGCAGATCTGACTGATTGCTTAAGTCGGTAAAACAACAAAATCTTTATTAGGTATACAACAATGGAATTCTCAAATCAAAATTATCACTACCTCCTTTTCTTTTCTTTGCTATTGTGAGGAACTAATTTAATTTCCAAATGCTGAAGGCACAGGAGCTTTGTAAGGGTCATCAAAAACAGCAACATTGCCTGGCCTTGAGAATACAATCTACAACAATACAAGCAATTTTATTGAGACAGTTTCGAGATTTCTCTTAGTAAATGGAATAAACGCGTATTTTTAAAGATTTATCTTGATCATATATACCTGATAATCTCCTATGAAGCCCATTTTGAATCCAGCAGCACAGTAATCAAAGTAGTACTCCCATGTCCTGATGAACTTATCATCGAATCCCAAAGCACGAATTTGGCTATCGATAGTTAATTAGTATCAACATTTAGAACTGATCAAGCTACAAATGATGCATGACTTATTTTGGTTATGTTACCTTTTGTTTTTGAGGAAGTTTTTTCGCCAACATCTCAGCGTCTGATAGTAATGAATTCCTATCTCTTCCAGGTGCACTACACTGCATTTATAAAATGTTTACTTACCAGAGTTTGGTAGTAATGAATTCCTATCTCTTCCAGGTGCACTACACTGCATTTATAAAATGTTTACTTACCAGAGTTTGGATGAAGTGGATTTTGAACGCGATTAACAAACACAGACAATGTTTATTTACCAGAGTTTGGATGCAGCAGCCACGGCTGATGTTACTCGACTTAATGCAGGCAAGCATCCACCTGGGAATATATACTCTTTTATGAAGCCCCCGCTATGCCTGTATTCGTCATAACTCCCATCTGACATTGAAATGAACTAAAGAAAACCAACAGTACTTGTGAAAATCATTAAGAGAAATATAAATGTGTTGATGGTCATTATAATCAATTTTACCTGCAGAACTAGAAGTCCATTTTCTTTTAGTGCAGATTCACAGCAAGAAAAGAATTCATCCATGTAATCATGACCAACATGTTCTATCATTCCACTGAAAATAATAATTGTTACACTGGCTAGACGTGTGGTGAGTAATATAATATGTCAAGAGATGTAAATGGATCAAAACTCACATTGATATAATCCTGTCATACTTGTCGTTATTTGGGATTTGGCGATAGTCACATAGGAGAAGTGTTATTTGATCCTGTGAAAAGATTTCATTCAATTGAATATTAATATATAGATAACAACAACAACAACAACATATCCTATGTAATCTCACAAGTGAAGTCTCGGGAAGGTGGTATATACGTACACCTTATGTACCCCTACCTTGTGAAGCAATTTAGTTAATTCCACAGCCATTGTAAATACTATACCTGAAGGCCTGCTTGCTCAACTCTCAACTGTGCATATTCCAGTTGCTGCTCCGAGAGTGTTATACCAGTATATCTACATCCTGTTTGCTTCACAGCTTCCACGGCAAAACTTCCCCAACCAAATCCAATCTCTAAAATATGATGTACCTTGCAAATTTTTGCCTAAACAGAATGGAATCAAATCAAACTATGCCTGAAATATATGCATAAATGGGAGATTTTTTTACTTAGTTGATGACTTACCTTTTTAATGAGAACGAAAATCTTTCTCAACTGCGCATCCTTAAGGTCTTCATCTTCACTCTACAAGAAACATAGCTTAACATATGAAGAAAAAACAGTACCAAACATTCAAGAATTTGAGAGCTAACCTTGAATATAGCACATGAGTATGTCATTGTCTCATCCAGAAAGAGTGAGAAGAGTCCATTACTCTGGAAAAAACAATTTACACCACAATGCTTAGCATCTTTTCAACGGAAGAACATTTTACACAAAATGGTCAGGATTGAGTACTTCAATTACCAGGTCATAATGACGAGAGATATTCCGACGAGCCTGAGTCAGGGTGTCTCTATTTGAAGCATGCCGAATGAAATATTTTGCAGATGACAGTATTGCTGTAAAAAGCAGTGGTGTCCACCAGCCTCCAGAGCTACACGAAGAGGTGACAAACTTTAACATATGAACAGAAGTTTGTGTTTTTTGATTTCAGATCAGTAAACTATTTTACCTTTTCTTGCTTGACCTTTTAACGGATGCTTCCAGATCTCTGTTGGCAACATATATCTGAAAAAGAATTTTAAAGCTTAGAACCGACAATAAGCTATTTATGAAGATATCGAGTCATTCCCTCACCATGAAAAGATTAAGAAGACCTTCATTCTTATCAACAAAAGAGATATCCCCATGAATAAAAGCATCAGCAATCCCTAGGTCAGCTTGAGTTGCAACCTGCAAGAAACTTTTGGGGTTTATATTTTGATCACTTGTAGCTGTGGCAAAGGAAATTGCAGTTTACCTTCCAGTAAAACTGTGTACTATGAACTCTAAGAGTCACTTTAAGAGAGCATTTCCTCTCTGTTCCTTGGAAGGTGGAAATTCTACCTCCTTCTTCCAACAAGCTGTACATCGAAACATGCAAAGAGATTGGAATAAAAGAAGGTATGTTCTCAATACAATAAGTGTCCCGCATCTCGCAACCATTAAATTAGAAATAGGATTGATGGAAATAAAATAAGTTGTCAGACATGTATCAGCCACTATTTGGGGTTAAAGTAATACAAGGTGAAGCAATCATCACTCACACTATGCATCCTGTTTGAATGAAACTTTTGAGAAATCTAGTAACGACAAGGCGTGCTCCAGTTTCAGGCCAGGTTGGTACCATATGCTTTGGGTTGTTTAGAATACTACAATTCCTTCTAAGTATGCCATCTGCAGCAACAACACCAGCCTGACAGGACCAAAAGTAGATAATCATCCGAATGAGACCAAAGGTACGACAAAAGCTGGAGAATCTATTGAATGTAAGATACTTCAAGTAAAATCTGTTTGAGTTCTTATTATCAGAAGTAGGATTACCTTTAGTCCATCCCCATGGAAGCCATAGCCTGAAAGTATTGAAACAAAAATGCATAAATAAGCAGTGAAACGCAAGGCGGAAAAGAGTTTGTGCACTAAAGGGAAGCAAAAACTAAAATCAGAACAACTCAAGTTAGAAGTGTTACCAGTAGGTTTCTTTAACCTTATGCGGAAAACAAGGAACAATAGAGATTCTCACCTTGATATGCTCCACAAAACCATATTCTTCTCTTCCCTTGGATTTGATGTAGCTCACGCGAAGCTTTTGATGCAGCAACTGAGGGGACAGGGTGGCTTGTTCTCCACTTAAGCAACGTATGCTCTGGTGTGTAAGGAGGATTGAGTGTTACGAGATAAGGCAACTTTGAATCACCAAGATTCTGTAAGTTTAGACAGATCATAAATTAAGAGACATGTTGCGATAGAAATGACTCCCTACTGGTGAATGTTATCTTCTACTTTCTGTAGAACGTCCTTCTTACTATATTGCATAACGCACCTGTATTACGTTGAGCCAATATGTCACACATCCTCCACTATTCATGGTTCCAAGAAAGTTACAAGCACTCCATGCTCCGTGGTTGCGAGGCAGGAACGTTTTGTCATGATGAAGGAAAGTATCGCTGTATAGTAGAGAAGAAAAGATAAATTTTGTATTTTGACATCATAATTCTTATCAAGGTGATAATTGCTATACCATTATCACCTTTTTTTGGAAGAAGACAGAAGTACCTATAGATATACTGGAAAGCCCCCAGTATTCTTGTTTCATCATATGTTGCCTCTTTGCCTAACATTTTCAGAGTATCTGGTGCATGTACAGTGATTATGCATTCATCATATACTTCTGTGGCACCATCAGTGCAAGCTATGGTACAACCTGCAACGGTTCTTGCTTTTACATTTAGAATCATGTGTAGTTTGTAGCTATGTGATGGTACATAACACAATGCAGCTGATTGAAGCTTAATCTTTTGGTAAGCATCAAATTAACTCTATCTAGACCATCATCACTTGAAAAAAATGTCCGCAAATGAAGCATAAACTAAGAAGCACATGTTCTTATACAAATCAACAAGCTAGATGCCAAGACAACTTAGTCAACGAAATGGTTTTTGATCTTAAGTCAGATCCATTTATGTCGTTATGGTAGTAAATGGAGGCAGTATGATAGATGTGGATGCCTTGGCATGCAATACCATTCTCAACACATGTTGTGGTAAGATTTTTTCATTTAATCAATTGCTCACAGGTAAAAGCCCATCTGTTTTCCAACAGATGTATGGCTATTTTATACTATGACAAAAGAAACAGCACAACAAACACTTGTTAAAAGCCACAAATAAAACGAAAAGTAGACCTTCTTCATTTGTCGATACGAAATTTACTTCACAACCAGTTCTTATTTGGCATCCTCTCTTCTCTAGCTCCTCCTTAACCTGCATTCGATGCCCCCACCAAATCACTCACAAGGATTATCATGCTATTCATGCAAGAAAGTAAAAAATTGGTAATTCCCTGAAGTTGTTCATAGGGAAATTGCTAAAACACCTTGTCTACATATGTATGTGATCGCCATCTTACAGTGAGCAATTGAGGGAGACCAAAGAGCTGTAAAGAAAGAGACAAAAGCACCCTCGCATGAAACATATTCAACAATAGGCTATAATTCTCACATGAAGTATGCTAATTGAACATCAAATAAGAGAACAAAAACCTGCATGAGGTTGTGGTGGTGGAAGAACGAAAGAATGTAATAAGCAGAAAATCCCAATACTCTTGCTGTGGGACAAGACCAGATTGAAGCACATATTGGAATCTGTGAAACAAAATGTTGAATGAACAAAATTCCAAATACAAGTATAAAAAGAATCAACTACGACAAACAGAAGTGTCACCAGATAAGCCTTCTGAAATAACTCCGAATAGCCATGTGACTGAATAAACTGTCCTAGTGTTTCATCGCGATCAACATCAGGATTGTTGTCCAGTTCTTCAAGGTAACTGCAATACAATGAGGAACATAGTCGTGATGAAATAAACTTCATATATTGAACATAGCACATATACAAAGGAAGCGCACAAAACAGAACAATTCAAACGCATGATCTTCAAATGAACACATAAATCCAATGAAATAAGTTATTGGTACCTTATGACATCCTGCTTGAATCTACTAATTTCTCTAATCATTTGGCAAAAATACGGATTCAACATGTTCTTCTTCTGAGCAAACAAACTAGAGAATCCATTTCGTGTACCCCATTCGCAACCAAGGCCTTGATCTAAGCTCACTGAGAACGACATATCAGCGAGGTTCATATCAACTCCAAGGAACTCAAAAAATTCCATGATGTTTGGATAAGTTACCTGTCAATCAAAAACACCATATATTTTTGTTCTGTCCTATAATATGATGTCAATATACAAATGGAGTATAAAAATACCATATATTTGTGTATTTTGTATTGTCTTTCGTGTAGTTTGTATTAAGAATATTCATGATTTGATTTGATTTTATTCAACATAAAATGACTAATATTGAAAATCAGAAAGTATAATTAAAGTGATGATATTAACGAGGAAATAAAATATATTCAGCCAATAAAATGACGAATGTACTTGCCCGATTGAAGATCATAATGCCGAGGTCAGGATGGACGCCGTCGACAGTGAGCGGCTTAGCATGGCCGGCGATGTAATGTTGTTTCTCATAAATTACAACTTTGACACCACATTTTGACAATTCATATGCAGAAACCAGTCCACTTATTCCTCCACCCACCACTGCTACCTTCATCTCTATCACTTCCCCTTCAAAATTTAAAGAGACACAAGTTACGATATTATATTTATTCATTTTTTGCTTCATTTTATACGATGATATTTGATCATGTACGATATTTAACAAGAAAGTCAATTGTGTCAGTGTAACATATTCTAGAAGAATTCGTAATTTTAAACATATCATGATATTCTTTTACAATTGTCATCATAGCAATTTAACCAAAGCCGGAGCCACCTTATTGCTAGGGGGTTCATCACCTCCTTCGGCGAAAAATTATATTTTGTTAAAATTATTTTTAATGTATATTTAGTAAATGTCGAACTCTATTCGACTAGTTGTGTGTTTACTTTTTCATATTTTAAACTCTCGTAATTGAAATTCTAGCTTTATCACTGATTAGTTAACGTTAAAAAGAGTTGAAAGACATTTCTTTTTGGCAGAACTTTTGGACTCAACATCTAATCTAATTGTTCGAGTTATACGATATTGTCGTCCCATTGAATCTGAGAAGAGATTTAAATCTCATTAAAGAGAATAAAAAATATCTACACCTCAACTTGAATATTTATTTATTCATTCTTTTTCTTTTTTTCTCCAACTATATATAATTTGTGATAAAACATTTAAAAAGATAACCAAAGGGGATGATATAATTTACCTCAAGTCTCTCTCCTTCTCACTTCAGTTTGTAGTTGTTATGTAGATGATATAATTAACGTTGTTTGGAGACTATAAATAGAGAGTAGTTAAGGTGTGTTTGGCAAGAAATTACATTTAAGTGTCCTCCAGATTATTCGATTTTGTGTTTGATGTTGAATTTTGTCCCTGCTTAAATAAAATTTTGAAGAGATTATTGAGGTAAAAAAAAGTATGGAAAACTATACAAAATAGACGTAAAGTAAATTATTTAACTCAATTCAAACTATTTACCTTCTTACCGCATTTTCCCCTTTTTATTTCGCCCATGACATCATGTTGACATCAGCGTGATGCCAGCATGAATACTATAATATAATCCTTTGTGATGTTGCGATGGTATATATATATCATACCGGTATCATATAAAATTAGTTCAATCCTCTGTGAACTAAGATTACATTTTGTTTTCTTAAGAAACAAATATGAAACAATTAAAAAAATCATCAAACACTAAATAAATAGAAAGTATATTTATTGTGATACTCCGTCAGTATATTGATACTATATCAGTATCGTATAGGACGTATCGTATTGGACTGGAGCTTAATTATTTGTGATATTCCATCGATATATTTGATACGATACCAGTATCATATAGTTTTGAGCTTTTTTTTTTAAGAAATAAAGCGATTAAGAGAAAATTATTAAAGTCACAAAATTATTTATTAAACTCTAAATTAGTAGAAAATATATTCTTGTGATACTCCATCGGTATATTGATACTCTATCGGTATCATATAATTTTGAACTCTTCTTTTAGTAAATAAAATATTATGAGAAAATTATTAAAGTCACAAACTTATTTATTAAATTCTAAATTAATAGAAAATATATTCTTTGTAATGCTCTGTCGATATATTGATACCAGCTTAATCCTCTGTGATACTCTGTCGGTATATATATGTGACAGGTATCACAGAGGATTAAACTCAATCCTATATGATATCGATATGGTATCAATATACAGATAAAATATCGCAAAGAATATATTTTCTACTAATTTAGAATTTAATAAGTTTGTGATTATAATAATTTTCTTTTAATTATTTTATTTATTTAAAAAAGAGTCCAAATTATATGATACCGATAGGATATCACTATATCAATGAAGTATCACAGAGAATTATGTTCAATCCTATATGATATTGATATGGTATCGATATACCGATAGAGTATCACAATGAATATAGTCAGAATTGTGCCTGCCATCCAATTCGGTGAGTCAGAGGGCCCATGCTACCTGCCTAACTTATTTAGAATGTAATAATTTTTTTTAATTGTTTCTTATCAATTTATTCAAAAAGCTTAATCCTATATGATACCAATAGGGTATCAATATATTGTTAGAGTATTATAGGGGATTGAATTCATTCTATATGATGCCGGAATGGTATATAAATACCACTGGACTATCATAGAGGATTATTTCATAATATTTATGCTGAAATCATATTGATATCATGTTGATGTCGTGTTGACGCTATGCTGATATTATGGGCAAAATAAAAAGAAAAAAATGAGATAAGAAAGTAAATAGCTTAGGCCATGAGTCCACGCTTGAAGATCACTTTGGATAAATTTGAAAGAAATTAAAATAGAAAAAAAGATAAGTTTTCTCTTGCTCTCTACATTTCTTGTTTATTAATATTACTCTTTTACATTAATTTTATAACATATGGAAGAACTAAAAGGATAAAAAAAGTGGAAAAAGTATATATTTACTTGACTTAGAGGCTATATATAGGTATTTTCAATGAGATTTAATTTGACAATTATGAACTTATGGACCTAGTGATAGAGACTAATAGGTAGGCATGCCGGTAGAAATCAATTCAATATCGAAATCGTATCGATTCTAGTTGAATATTTTTCAAAATATCAAATCTTTAGGTAATCTTTCATTTTTTCAATTCGATTTGATTTATTGACTTGATGTTATTTATCGAAATGGACATATGAGCAATCAATTACGAAAGCTCATATCTGAAAATGGAGTAATATAATTTTAGTTTCTCTTTAATTGTAAGAAAATTAATTAAAAGGATGAAATTTGAGATATATATTAACATAGGTGTTAACATGAAGAGTGAAGCAAATATGTAATATTGCATTAGAGAAATAAATTTGAGTTAATATCTCCAGACAATTAAATTAATACATCAGTCACAATTTCAATTTAAAAAGTACATATTCACAAAAAAATTGAAATAGCAAGCAAACTCCCCCACACAGGCATCACCAATATAATCAACAAGCCCAAAATTATGATACGATCCCATTCCATAGACTATGACATAAGAATAATCAATTACCCTATCTCAATCTCAAAGACGAAGTATAGCCAAATCTACTTCAAGTAGTGAAAATCGCATCCGAATACTTTTCCAAAGAATAACCCTCAAAAATCAACTCCGAAATGATTCCCAACTATAAGAAATGAAAAGAGTTCATCAAAAGGAGTTCAATGATACTCATATTGCAAGATTTCAAATCCGAAGACAAAATCATTGTTTATATATATATATATATATATTGCTCTTTTAATTATTTTCCTTTTCTAATTGTTTCACTTTTTGTGGAAAAATGAATATTCATATGGTTTTATTATTATTTCTAGTTATTAAAGTGGGAATGGATGATGATCAAATAAATATTTATATATTACATAATTATCTATATAATTCGATACATGATTATCCACATTTGTACAATATTAATATATTACATACATGCTACATAATTATTTTTGTATTATTTACACATTTTTATATATCATATGTACGATATTGATATATGTTTATACACGATCTATATAATTTTGATACATTGCATAACTATTATATAATATTGATACATTACATATACACTATATAATTATTTATACATCATGTATACATGTTCATACATCTTTCATATAATAACCATACCTATTCATATACTATTTATACAACATTGACACATTACATATACACTATTTAACTGATTGTTATTAAAATGATAATTACTTATTGTTACTTTTAAGTAAAATTAATAAAATGTTTATTATCTCCGTTGACATTATCTAGCTTTATTAATTAATCCTTCTATAAGGTAGGCTATATCTGAATGTGATTATTAGCCTGTCTGGATAAGTTATTCTCTCCGTTCATTTTTAGTTGTCAAAAAATTTTAATTTAATTTTTTACTTTTATTTTGACAAATCAAAATAAGATAATTATCTTCCCTATTATATCCTCAATTCATTGTCATTGAATTGACGTCTTTAAATAATTTAAAAAAAAATAAAAATAAATTAGGAGCGGAGGATTAGATGTAGGCGGGATAGAATTTTTTATTAGTCTGTTTCTAATTTTTTTTAATGAGAAAAGGCTCAAATATGCCATCGAACTTTGTGAAAGGGCTTATTTATGTCCTCTGTCAAAAGTTTGACTCATTTATGCTATTACCATTTGAGAAAAGACTCATCTATGCCATTATTTTTTAACTTCGATTTTGCAAAATCACTTAAACAACTTTAAACACTTTTAAATTAGAGTTTTGGATCAAATGTAGTTTTTTTTTGTCATTCTTCTTCTTCAAAAAATAGCAATAACACATCAAGAACACCCGAACTTCCAAATTTTTAACTTTTTCAAATCTTCACGAAATCACCTCAAATTTCAAGAGTAGCGTTCCTTCGAGATAGATACTAAAACTCAATATCTTTTGAACTCGGAGTCAACCTAATTCAACAAGACCACTTGAAATTTTTTCTTCAAAGTTTCAAAACTTCAACCTTCTTTAATGGTAAAATTTTCTCCTCAACTCTAAATTAATTGAAATTTTGAACATAGACTCAAAAAATACTAAGGAATAAGTATCTACTATAAAATACAACGTTAAAAATATGAATCAAAGCAAAATTTTAAATTTTTAAAATTTTGAAGAAAAATTTCAAGTGAGTCTTGTTGAGTTAGGTTGAATTCGAACTTAAAAAATATTGAGTTCTGGTACTCTTTAATTTCCAAATGCTGAAGGCACAGGAGCGTCGTAAGGATCATCAAAAACAGCAACATTGCCTGGCCTTGAGAATACAATCTACAGCAATACAAGCAATTTTATTGAGACAGTTTCGAGATTTCTCTTAGTAAATGGAATAAACGCTGAGTTTCAAAGATTTATCTTGATCATATATACCTGATAATCTCCTATGTAGCGCATTTTGAATCCAGCAGCACAGTAATCAAAGTAGTACTCCCATGTCCTGATGAACTTATCATCGAATCCCAAAGCACGAATTTGGCTATCGATAGTTAATTAGTATCAACATTTAGAACAGATCAAGCTACAAATGATGCATGACTTATTTTGGTTATGTTACCTTTTGTTTTTGAGGAAGTTTTTTCGCCAACATCTGAGCGTCTGATAGTAATGAATTCCTATCTCTTCCAGGTGCACTACACTGCATTTATAAAATGTTTACTTACCAGAGTTTGGATGAAGTGATTTTGAACGCGATTAACAAACACAGACACTGTTTACTTACCAGAGTTTGGATGCAGCAGCCATGGCTGATGTTACTCGACTTAATGCAGGCAAGCATCCACCTGGGAATATATACTCTTTTATGAAGCCCCCGCTATGCCTGTATTCGTCATAACTCCCATCTGACATTGAAATGAACTAAAGAAAACCAACAGTACTTGTGAAAATCATTAAGAGAAATATAAATGTGTTGATGGTCATTATAATCAATTTTACCTGCAGAACTAGAAGTCCATTTTCTTTTAGTGCAGATTCACAGCAAGAAAAGAATTCATCCATGTAATCATGACCAACATGTTCTATCATTCCACTGAAAATAATAATTGTTACACTGGCTAGACGTGTGGTGAGTAATATAATATGTCAAGAGATGTAAATGGATAAAAACTCACATTGATATAATCCTGTCATACTTGTCGTTATTTGGGATTTGGCGATAGTCACATAGGAGAAGTGTTATTTGATCCTGTGAAAAGATTTCATTCAATTGAATATTAATATATAGATAACAACAACAACAACAACATATCCCATGTAATCTCACAAGTGAAGTCTCGGGAAGGTGGTATATACGTACACCTTATGTACCCTTACCTTGTGAAGCAATTTAGTTAATTCCACAGCCATTGTAAATACTATACCTGAAGGCCTGCTTGCTCAACTCTCAACTGTGCATATTCCAGTTGCTGCTCCGAGAGTGTTATACCAGTATATCTACATCCTGTTTGCTTCACAGCTTCCACGGCAAAACTTCCCCAACCAAATCCAATCTCTAAAATATGATGTTCCTTGCAAATTTTTGCCTAAACAGAACGGAATCAAATCAAACTATGCCTGAAATATATGCATAAATGGGAGATTTTTTTACTTAGTTGATGACTTACCTTTTTAATGAGAACGGAAATCTTTCTCAACTGCGCATCCTTAAGGTCTTCATCTTCACTCTACAAGAAACATAGCTTAACATATGAAGAAAAAACAGTACCAAACATTCAAGAATTTGAGAGCTAACCTTGAATATAGCACATGAGTATGTCATTGTCTCATCCAGAAAGAGTGAGAAGAGTCCATTACTCTGGAAAAAACAATTTACACCACAATGCTTAGCATCTTTTCAATGGAAGAACATTTTACACAAAATGGTCAGGATTGAGTACTTCAATTACCAGGTCATAATGACGAGAGATATTCCGACGAGCCTGAGTCAGGGTGTCTCTATTTGAAGCATGCCGAATGAAATATTTTGCAGATGACAGTATTGCTGTAAAAAGCAGTGGTGTCCACCAGCCTCCAGAGCTACACGAAGAGGTGACGAACTTTAACATATGAACAGAAGTTTGTGTTTTTTGATTTCAGATCAGTAAACTATTTTACCTTTTCTTGCTTGACTTTTTAACGGATGCTTGCAGATCTCTGTTGGCAACATATATCTGAAAAAGAATTTGGAAGCTTAGTACCGACAATAAGCTATTTACGAAGATATCGAGTCAGTCCCTCACCATGAAAAGATTAAGAAGACCTTCATTCTTATCAACAAAAGAGATATCCCCATGAATAAAAGCATCAGCAATCCCTAGGTCAGCTTGAGTTGCAACCTGCAAGAAACTTTTGGGGTTTATATTTTGATCACTTGTAGATGTGGCAAAGGAAATTGCAGTTTACCTTCCAGTAAAACTGTGTACTATGAACTCTAAGAGTCACTTTAAGAGAGCATTTCCTCTCTGTTCCTTGGAAGGTGGAAATTCTACCTCCTTCTTCCAACAAGCTGTACATCGAAACATGCAAAGAGATTGGAATAAAAGAAGGTATTTTCTCAATACAATAGGATTGATGGAAATAAAATAAGTTGTCAGACATGTATCAGCCACTATTTGGGGTTAAAGTAATACAAGGTGAAGCAATCATCACTCACACTATGCATCCTGTTTGAATGAAACTTTTGAGAAATCTAGTAACGACAAGGCATGCTCCAGTTTCAGGCCAGGTTGGTACCACATGCTTTGGGTTGTTTAGAATACTACAATTCCTTCTAAGTATGCCATCTGCAGCAACAACACCAGCCTGACAGGACCAAAAGTAGATAGTCATCCAAATGAGAGCAAAGATACAACAAAAGCTGGAAAATCTATTGAATATAAGATACTTCAAGTAAAATCTGTTTGAGTTCTTATTAGAAGAAGTGGGATTACCTTTAGTAAATCCCCATGGAAGCCATAGCCTGAAAATATTGAAACAAAAATGCTAAATAAGCAGTGAAACGCAAGGCGGAAAAGAGTTTGTGCACTAAAGGGAAGCAAAGACTAAAATCAGAACAACTCAAGTTAGAAATGCTACCAGTAGGTTTCTTTAACCCTATGCGGAAAACAAGGAACAATAGAGATTCTCACCTTGATATGCTCCACAAAACCATATTCTTCTCTTCCCTTGGATTTGATGTAGCTCACGTGAAGCTTTTGATGCAGCAACTGAGGGGATAGGGTGGCTTGTTCTCCACTTAAGCAACGTATGCTCTGGTGCGTGAGGAGGATCGAGTGTTACGAGATAAGGCAGCTTTGAATCACCAAGATTCTGTAAGTTTAGACAGTTCATAAATTAAGAGAGATGTTGCGTAGAAATGACTCCCTGTATTATCTTCTACTTTCTGTAGAAAGTCCTTCTCACTGTATTGAACAACACACCTGTATTACGTTGAGCCAATATGTCACACATCCTCCACTATTCATGGTTCCAAGAAAGTTACAAGCACTCCATGCTCCGTGGTTGCGAGGCAGGAACGTTTTGTCATGATGAAGGAAAATATTGCTGTATAGTAGAGAAGAGAAGATGATTTTTGTATTTTGACATCATAATTCTTATCAAGGTGATAATTGCTATACTATTATCACCTTTTTTTGGAAGAAAACAGAAATACCTATCGATATACTGGAAAGCCCCCAGTATTCTTGTTTCATCATATGTTGCCTCTTTGCCTAACATTTTCAGAGTATCTGGTGCATGTACAGTGATTATGCATCCATCATATACTTCTGTGGCACCATCAGTGCAAGCTATGGTACAACCTGCAACGGTTCACGTGTAGTTTGTAGTTATGATGGTACATAACACAGTGCAGCTGATTGAAGCTTTTTTTTTGGTAAGCATCAAATTAACTCTATCTAGACCATCATCACTTGAAAAAATGTCATCAAATGAAGCATAAACTAAGAAGCACTTGTTCTTATACAAATCAACAGGCTAGATGCCAAGACATTTTAGTCAACGAAATGGTTTTTGATCTTAAGTCAGATCCATTTATGTCATTATGATAGATGTGGATGCCTTGGGATGCAATACCATTCTCAACACATGTTGTGGTAAGATTTTATCATTTAATCAATTGCCCACAGGTAAAAGCCCATCTATATGGCTATTTTATACCATGACAAAAGTAGCAGCACAGCAAACACTTGTAAAAAGCCATAAATAAAACATAAAGTAGACCTTCTTCATTTGTCGATACAAAATTTACTTCACAACCAGTTCTTATTTGGCATCCTCTCTTCTCTAGCTCCTCCTTAACCTGCATTCGATGCCCCCACCAAATCACTCACAAGGATTATCATGCTATTCATGCAAGAAAGTGAAAAATTGGTAATTCCCTGAAGTTTTTCATAGGGAAATTGCTAAAACACCTTGTCTACATATGTATGTGATCGCCATCTTACAGTGAGCAGTTGAGGGAGACCAAAGAGCTGTAAAGAACGAGACAAAAGCACCCTTAGGCACAAAGGCAATAAAATGATAAGGTAATTCATTCAGTATCTTGCATGAAACATATTCAACAATAGGCTATAATTCTCACATGAAGTATGCTAATTGAACATCACATAAGAGAACAAAAACCTGCAGAAGGTTGTGGTGGTGGAAAAACGAAAGAATGTAATAAGCAGAAAATCCCAATACTCTTGCTGTGGGACAAGACCAGATTGAAGCACATATTGGAATCTGTGAAACAAAATGTTGAATGAACAAAATGCCAAATACAAGTATAAAAAGAATCAACTACGACAAACAGAAGTGTCACCAGATAAGCCTTCTGAAATAACTCCGAATAGCCATGTGACTCAATAAACTGTCCTAGTATTTCATCGCTATCAACATCAGGATTGTTGTCCAGTTCTTCAAGGTAACTGCAATACAATGAGGAACGTAATCGTGATGAAATAAACTTCATATATTGAACATAGCACATATACAAAGGAAGCGCACAAAAGAGAACAATTCAGTCCATTTCAGTCAAACGCATGATCTTCAAATGAACAAATAAATCCAATGAAATAAGTTATTGGTACCTTATAACATCCTGCTTGAATCTACTAATTTCTCTAATCATTTGGCAAAAATACGGATTCAACATGTTCTTCTTCTGAGCAAACAAACTAGAGAATCCATTTCGTGTACCCCATTCGCAACCACGGCCTTGATCTAAGCTCACTGAGAATGACATATCAGTGATGTTCATATCAACTCCAAGGAACTCAAAAAATTCCATCATGTTTGGATAAGTTGCCTGTCAATCAAAAACACCATATAAGTGTTTACCATAGAGAATCATGTTCAGTCCTATAATATGATGTCAATATACAGACGGAGTATCACAAAAATATGTTTTCAACTAACAAAAAAGTTCAAAACTATATAATACCTATAAGGTATCAATATACCGATGGAATATGACAGAGAATTAAGCTCCAGTCCTATACGATACCGATATGGTATCAATATATCGATGAAATATCACAGTGAATACATTTTTTTACTAATTTAGAGTTTAATAATTTTCTTAATGTTTCTTATTTATTTCTTTTTTAAAAAAAGCATATTCCTATATGATACGAATAGAGTATCAATACATCGCTAGAGTGTCACAAAGGATTGAGCTCATTCTATATGATACGCTACATATGTACCACTGGAGTATCACAGATAATTATTTCATGGTATTCATGCTGAAATTCTACCGACGTCATGGGCGAAATAAAAAGAGAAAAGCGGGGTAAGAGGGTAGATAGTAATTTGGGTCTTGGGTCCATTAAGGATAAATAGTTTGGGTTGGATCCAGTTTGAGTAAATCCCATAAATAATTTCATATTGGGTCTATTTTGTGTAGATTTCCCTAATTTAAATATGTATTCGACTTTCTTAAACAAAAATTTAAAGTGAATTTTATATCATTTCTCTAGGATTTGGCTCCCCTCTGTTATACCTTCCCTCCATTTTCTCAATTGCATATCTAGACAAGATTTTTCTTACTAAAATTGGTGATTTTTTTTCCTTGCATGTTTTTTTAACTATGGTCAAGAGACTTGTTAAATTAATTTAGTCCTGACCTTTAAATTATAAATATGACGCATGTCACTCATCTAAATATGCACTTGAGGAAACGGAGGGACCCAAATCCATTTCGCTCTAAACTAAAACAGAGGAACGTATTATATGTACTTACCCCATTGAAGATCATAAAGCCGAGGTCAGGATGGACGCCGTCGACGGTGAGCGGCTTAGCATCGCCGGTGATGTAATGTTGTTTCTCATAAATTACAACTTTGACACCACATTTTGACAATTCATATGCAGAAACCAGTCCACTTATTCCTCCTCCAACCACTGCCACCTTCATCTCTATCACTTCCCCTTCAAAATTTAAAGACACACAAGTTACCATATTATATTTATTAAATAGAAAGTCGATTGTGTTAGTGTAACATATTTTAGAAGAATTCGCAATTTTAAACATATCATGATATTCTTTTACAATTATAAAAGTGTGTCATTAAGAGCTATCATCATAGCAACTTAATCGGGGACAACGGAGCTATCTTATTGCTTGGGAGTTCATCACCTCTTTTGACGAAAAATTATATATTGTCTAAATTATTTTTTATGTACATTTAGTAGATGTCAAACTCTCTTCAGCAAGTTGTGTTGAACCCCCTAATTGAAATAGTGAAAAAGAGTTGAAAGATATTACTTTTTGGCAAATCTTTTGGACTCAATGTTTGAGTTATACGATATTGGCAGACTGTTGCATCTTGAATGGAATAAGTCAATAGTTATACGGTTTATCTAAGAAGATTATACTTGAGTAGATTTAAATATGCTTAAAGAGAGATTTAAAAAATTTGCCCCTCAACTTGAATATTTATTTATTTATGCATTCATTCATTCTCTTTTTCTTTTTCCCAAAATCATGTAAAAGATAGCCAAAGGGGATGATATAATTTACCTCAAGGTTCTGACGTTTCTTCTTATCACTTCAGTTTGCTGTTGTTAGTTAAAGCTGTTTGGAGACTATAAATAGAGAGTAATTAAGGTGTGTTTGGGAAGAAATTACACTTAGTGTCCTCCAAATTATTGGATTTTAAATTCTCGTCCTTCAAAGTGTTTGATGTTGAATTTTGTCCCTTCTTAATAAAATTTTGAAGAAATTAATAAGGTAAAGAAAATATATTCGGACTTATTTATTTCCTCCGTTTTAAAAAGAATGACCTACTTTCCTTTTTGATCTGTTTAAAAGAATAATTCATTTTCTTTTTTGGCAAAACTTTAGTTTCAACTTTTTTATCTATCATGTTTAAGGCCACAAGATTAAAAGATATACTAATATATTCAATATAACGTTAATTTATTACCACAAATTTAAAAAGCTTCTTTATTTTTAAAATTTTGTATCAAGTCAAATCAAGTGATTCTTTTTTAAACAGAGGGAGTAATATACAAAAGCGAGTAAGTTTATATTGAATAAAGGTGTTATAATGGGAGAGCTTTAATTTGAACTCTCCAACTAATCCAAAGTTGTTTGAGTTGGACGATGATATTAGGTTGTTTTATTCAGGAGGAGACAAGTCAATAGTAATACTACCGATTGATGTATATTATATCGATGTGCACTTAAATCTCCTAAAAACATGCAAGGTTTCTGTCAAATAATTGTATATGTGGAACTAATATACATATATATTTGTATATCTAGCAAGCGAGATTGGGAGAGAGAGGAGAGAGGCGAGTGAGATCGAGAGAGGGAGGGGAGAGGCGAGCGAGAAAGGGCCGAGTGTGGAGATGAGCGAATTGTATATGTATATTTGTCGAATTTACTATGTACATCTATCAAAATAATTATATATAGACAGCTGGTATACATATGCAATTGTATATCTGACAAGAAATTGGAGAGAGGAAAGTGGCGAGAGAAAATAGCAACAAAAGAACTAACTATAGCAACAAAACTCTAACTATAGCTATAAATTGTAATTTTTTCAAACTATAATTGTATAACATAAATATATATCATATGTTTGCATAGTTATATCATTTTTCCAATATTCAAATATCAAAATAAATAAATTTCTTGACGACAAAAAAGGTCATCTTAAATAAATTTTAGCCTAACAAATATTAAGTGTACGTGCACCCTGAGGACTCTAGAAGTTTAGGCAAATCGTCCCCAAAATGGCAAAGCTACTAATAGGGTAGATATCAATTTAATATTGAAATTAGAAAAATGAAATTTGAGTTAATGTTGAACATAAAGGAAAATACTTAATACATAAATCATAGTTTATCTGTCACGATCCCAAATTCGAGATCATGATGAAATTGCATTCCAAATCCAATCTAATGTGTAAGCCAAAAAGTAAAATCACATACGAAACGTTCCAAGGAAAGTCAAGCCTCAAACGAAAAGAAAAGAAATACCCAATGAAATATTCTAAAACTTGATATTATAAGTATGAAGAGCATCTAATACAATTTGAAATGGTAATACAACTCAATCTCTATATAATTGTTTCACTTTTTGTGGAAAAATGAATATTTATATCGTTTTATCTATTTATTTATTTATTATCATTATTATTCTTAATGGATGATAGTTAAATAAATATGGATACATTACATAATTGTTTATATAATTTGATACATGATTATACACATTTATATAGTATATTAATATATTATATACATACTACATAATTATTTGTACATTATATATACATGTTTATATATCATTTATATAGTATTAATACTTGTTTATACACGGTTTTATATAATATTAATATACTACATGACTATTTTGTAATGACCCGTTAGGGCATTTTGAGAATTAGTCCTCTTGATTTCCTAAAAGATTTATCTCGTAAAATTTTAAATAGGAATTTTGGATTATTCAATAACTACGATTTCGTAGTTTACGGGTAAATCTGTATAATCGATTTATTTTTGGACTAAATAGTAATTTAGTTAACATCCTATACCACTTGGTACATGTATTTTAAAAATAAATTAGGGTAATATATATATCAGTTTTGGTACTTGATTTAATTAGAAATTAGAAAGAAGAGGAAGAGAGCGGTTTCAGAGTTGGGCGGCGAAGGAATTGAAGAGAAAACGCAGAAAAAAAATAGAATCAGGTAATGGCTATACAAAATTAATGTGCAAATTCAAAGTAATCATGTATGTGCAGGAAACAAAGTTGTTAATTGGATAAATCATGTGTTGTGGCAAATCTTGTTCTTTTTATTTCTTTCTCTGGCAGCATAAATAGATGCAAACAATAGAAAAGGAGAAATTAAAGAAGGTGAGTGGCGCCATGAGGTATAATCCTAGGGAATTGTATAATTTAATTCTAGGAAGGGCCAATTGGTGTTAATGGCCACACTTAAAAAATTAAGGTGCTGCATGATGCAGCCGTATCCATGCATATAAAAAAAATAATAATATATTTTCTCTTATATTTTGACTATTAATGATAGTAATAGACAGATAGCTATTAGATGTATTATTTTCTTTGCTTTTAAAAAAAAAAAGAAGAAAAAGAAAACTTATTAAAGTTATGTTATTTGGGAGAATTAAGATGGAACCCTATGCTTGGATTTTTGGGAACTTGACTATAGATTTTGTGTGGTTAGTTTCAAGAAAATCTTATTGTGATAATTTATTTGACTAGATTGTGGTGCTACGGATTCTATTCAAAAAGGGAAGGCCCAGGTGTTTGATTGATCGTGATTTGACTAAGGCAAGTGAACTTTTAAAACTTTGTAATTCTTGTAGAATTCTCGAATTATCCTTTCTCCTATGTGTGAATCGTGAAGTATTTTTAATATTTTAATGAGGTGCTTAAATATAAATGTGAGTTGGTGTGTTGTTGTGACACATGGATTAAACATGTGGTTAAGTGATGAGAATTTTTATGTTTGAGATATATGGTTGTGGTTGGTGATTATGAGTGGATTGGTTGTAGATTTCATCTCACATGCATTCATTTTATGTCACGCACATTGCATTGGTTCTGGATATTGATATGAGTGAGATGGTAAAAGTTGGGACCGAGGTTTTTACCGGTCGAGATATTGTGATGCCGAGGTCTTTGCCGGCGATGATATTGTGATGCCGAGGTCTTTGCCGGCGATGATATTGTGATGCCGAGGTCTTTGCCGGCGATGATATTGTGATGCCGAGGTCTTTGCCGGCGATATTGTGATGCCGAGGTCTTTGCCGGCGATGATATTGTGATGCCGAGGTCTTTGCCGGCGATGATATTGTGATGCCGAGGTCTTTGCCGGCAATTGTTGCATACGCATTGCATCTCATCCCTTGCACATTCCTGTGTGGTATGATGTTATCCCTGTGTTTGATTGTGTTGCTTCTTTTGAGTTGTGACTTGTGATTTGATATCTGTGGCATAGTAGAAACTATCTCTAGAATGTATTATGTATTGCTGGACTGGGACTTTTCTGAGTGCAGGTGTGTAGTTCGGCGGTATGTGGTTGGGTGTGAAAGGAGTTTGTGGATTCTATCAGACTTATTCTGTTTTGCTAGTTGACTTGTTGGGTACCGCGTTGTTTTTGGTACTCACCCTTGCTTCTATACTTGTGTAGGTTTTGAGCCCGGACCGTGAGTAGTATATTTCCTTGATCATCCGAGGCTTCTCAGGAGATTTAGAGAGGTAGCTGCTGTCATCTAGCTGACTCTCTTATCCTGTTTCCTTTCTGCTTTGTTCTATTTGAGAAGAAAGACAGTTTCAGACTTTGTAATTCTTTGGATTTCTGTATGACTAGTGGCTTGTACACGTGACAACCAATCCTTTGGTGGTATTTAAGTTTTGTGAAGATTTCTCTTTTAAGTTATCTATTTTATTTAGTACTTCCGCACGTTATTTCGATATTCTTGTTGGGTTTAGGCTGACTTATTCTGGTGGGTTTGAGCAAGTGTCATCACGTCCATTTCTGGGTCGTGACATATTTATATAATATAAATACATTATATATACACGACATAACTATTTACACAAATATTGACAGATTACATATTTATTTATACATCATATGTACATGTTCATACATCATTCATATAATAATTATACATGTTTATACACTATATATATAATATTGATATATTACATATACACTATTTAACTGTTAATTATTAAAAAAAATTAGTTATTTAGCAACGATCAAATAGTAGCTAGTAAAAAATAAAAGTAAATCCACATAAAAAATAAAATTATTTAATTGTGTCTAATAGAGATGAATCCTAGCTAAATATCAAATTTAACTATATTTCATCTTATTATTTTTTTATATAATTTTTCATGAATAAATTCTAAAAAGATAAAATGTATATCAATTTTACTCCTATCTTGTGAGGAGAGAAACATTATCTAGGATAGATCCTTTAATTTGTTCAAGTATATGATGATGGTGATGATGATGATGATAGAAATAATAATAGAATTTCTAAAAATGTTGGATTCACATATAATTTAGAGAACTTAAGTTTATGTTAGTTGTGGCGATTTTGATATAGAAAAAATAATTATTGTAAAATGTGATTTCTATTTTTTTTATTGTTGTATTTAATTGAAAATACTATAATAATTTTTTCATTTTCAAAAATAACATTAAATAATTAATTACCATCACAATCTTTTAATATTGATCCCGTAAACAAGCCTTTTCATATCTAAAAATATGAATAAATGATAATTACTTATTGTTACTTTTAAGTAAAATTAATAAAATGTTAATTTACTCCATTAACGTCATCTAGTTTTATTAATTAACTAATAAAAGATAATAGATGGATCGCATACTTGTCATTTTTCTATTTTATCCTTATAATTAATTTTTTTTGAAAGTGTAAATAAATTTGTAAAGTTTCAAAAAATTTGAGGAATAAATAAATAAATTTTTCCTTCTAATTTATAATTTCTTAAAAAGGATATAAAAAGAGAAGTAAATTACTAATATAAGACAATATAATTAAGTAGTTTTCACATTTAAAATGCATTGCTCATCCCAAGTTTGACTGGCTATTATTTGTGTCTAAGTTGATAATAAGCAAAATTTAATTAAGAATAACTTAGTCAAAGTAACTAAAAAGGAATAGGAGTTAGTAAATTTTTAGTTATAAATAGCATGCATTATTTTAAAGTGTATCATCCAAATACAAAAGTCTAGGAAATACATATATTCAACATATATTATAACAAATTATGAATTTCACAAAGATGGTAAAAGTGGAATTTCTCCTTATTATGATTTTTGTAGCAAATTGTAATGCTTCTGAAATGTTTGATTCTTCTGAAAAGTTTCATTTAAGTTGTATAATAACATGTGGACTTTCATGTCGTTTCAACCCTCTATGCCTAGCAGTCTGCTCCAAGGATTGTATAAATTCCATTGCTTCTAATAAGTCATTCAATTGTAAACTTGATTGTTCAACTCAACATTGCTCCAAGTTTAAAGATGGTATACTTCTTTTCGTATCTTTTTTTATTTGATATTTGATCAAGTTTAGAGTCATTCTTATATGACTCATTATTTTTTTTTTGTAAGAATTCAAACTTATGACTGTTTAATAATTTCTTATCAGATGATGAGCAAATGAGCAACTGCTGGAAGGAGTGTTCAACAAAAATTTGCTCTAGTTAGAGAGACATATAATAATATTCCGCTACTTGTTTAGTAAATGGAATCAAGATTTATGTTGTTAAGGTAGTACTAAACTATTTTTAATTCTTCGTATTTTTATTTGAAACCTCATTTTAATTACCATCTCATTGTAATAAAGAGAAATTATAGTATTTGTTTGGTCATGAGAATTATTTTTCTACTTCTTCTTTTGGATCATTTTTTATTTTATTTGAAAATTAATATTTGATAAATAAAATGATAATTTCTTTCTCTAACTATTATAATTACATAATTACCATATACAATATACCATAAGTTAGGATAACAAGGCTTAGGACGGCTATATCTTAACGCAATTATTAGCCCGTTTGGACAAGTTATTAAATACATTTATTTTAAGAAGTATTTTGAAGAGAATTTTTTCATCATTTAATTAAGAAATAATTTGCATCTGGCTAATTTATCAAATTAGTGATAATTAATAAATATAAATACAATGAGTTAAATTAGATTTTGTAACTACAATATTTTAAATTCATCTAAAATTGGAATTAGTCATTTTTCATATATTTTTCTCACATTCCATTAATTAATAATTGCATTAACTTTTGATTTTTGCTGAGGAAACGGGAAGAAAATGAGATTTTTTTTTAGATCCATAGATATTAGTAACTTTAATAAAGTTTAAATTTATATAAATATTCATTAGAAAAGAAAAAAATAATTCAATACGAAGAATGACAATAATTTTGAATATTTGTTCTTTAGTTTTACATTTGTTTAAACAATTAAAATACATAGCTTAATTTGAGTTTTTCTTTAATGTTTAGTCATGTAATTAATACTTATCAAACTTATTTTAGCATGATTTCGTATTTTAAAATTATGATCATTTTTACTATGGCTTATTTATTTGCAATATTTATTTTATGTAATTTTATTATTTTTTATTTAATATTTTAGAGTCATCACTCATATCATATATATTGTGTATTATTTTCTCAAGAAATACCTCATATAGTTATATTTTGGTAGTACTATAGAAATATTTGAAGCAAAATTAATTTTATGTTTTTTATGAATATTTTACCGTAAACAACCCCTCCTCCCCCCCCCCCCCCCCCAAAAAAAAAAAAAAAAAAGAAAGCCAAAAAATCTGAGAAATCAAAAAAAAAATCGAAGTTGAAAAATCTAAATTTTATTAATTTGATTTAATTTATAGATCTATAAATTTAAAAATTTAATACAAATAATTTTGATATACACCCCTAATGATCTCGTGGGATATTTACATGGACCATCCATCATATCTTCTTGAAGATTATTTCAAGCAAAAGTGTACATCGTTAGTCTATATTCTATCTAACTCCTATTTTGTAGTTGCTGCGCAACTACTTATTTATGTAGGAGTTATAAATGTAGGTAATTATATTTATCAACAAGTTTAGGCTGTAATGAATTATGTATCTATTGTACCTTCAGAAACTACACTTGAGTTCGATCGAACTCAATAATGTTTGCTCAAATAATATATTTATATTAAAATTATTTTATTATATATATAAATATTAACTTTAAAACTCAGTTATTAACACTTGTAAAATTTAAAACTCATAAAATTAAAATTCTGTTTAATTCACCTATAATTCACGCACACGATGAAAATCTCACATTGAGGATAAAATGCTTTGTAAGATAGGCAGCTCCACTCCTCGGCCTCAACGTCGATTGTGAGTAAAGACTTTGTAATAGCTTCGTGGGAAAAATAAGTAGGATTTTGATATATAGGAAAGGGTACGTAATATAGGTGGGGGGATTCCAAAATTAATGTCCAAAAAAAATAAATATTGAACTACGTGCTCTTTAGCATTCATTCATTAAATCGGGAATTTGTCACTCAAATTAAATTTCAAAATACTCTGTTTGATCTCTATGTCAGAAGGATTTTATGGATATTGTAACCTATCAAATTAAAGGTCTCTGAATTCACGTTCCAACGCCACCAAGATTGCCTCATTTGGAGTTCGGAGCAAAAAGTTATGATCGTTTGATTACAAACTATCACAACAAAATTGGTTCTATGACCTTGAATTACGGGTTGTAGATTGAACCAGTAGCGGATGTACATTGGCTATTATGGGTGCTTAAGCACCCATTGCCATCTGTGACAAACACTATTATTTATGTACAAAATTTAACAATTCATTAAAATATATTAACAGCGCACCCACTTTATGTAGCAATTTATAATTTAATCTCTTCTTTGTGAATGTTCTACGAATTTGTGAAATTTTCAAGATACCTCTTTTTGGATAATATATTACCTTTTTATAGAGGCACGAGCTTCGATTTAGGATAGAGTAACCTTCAAGAACCCTACTAGAATTGAACTCGTCTTGTAGAGTCCAACTGGAATTGAGCACGTCTTAGAAGAGTCTCATAAAATTGAAATGTCTACAAATGTCCCTTTATTCAAGACTTGTGAGAATGTAGACTTGATGAAACTCAAATGTGATACTTGAAATAACCAAACAAAAAGAGCTTCCATCTTTGTGATTTTAGATTTGCGGCTCTGATTTACATTCATATCCCCTCTTAGATAGATCCATCCCCTCTCGTATACATCTATCTCCTCTCGAATCCATCCATCCCCTCTCAGATATATTGATATCCCTTCTCAAATGTATCCCTCCCATTAAGTAATATATCATTCGCAACGTATCAAAAAACCAAGAAATGTGCACGAGAGCAATAAAAAATCCAAAATCTTTGTAATTGAGAAACTTCTAGAATAGGATGTAATTAGCCCCCAAACACATCGAATTTCTATAACTTATCCTTATATTAATTCACAATATTTATTTGAACTAATATATTTAACGTAAGGCGAATCATTTTATAAACTTATATCTAATAAATTTTAAAAGATCACAATGTTGTACATGGGAGAAAACAAGTCGAAGAGTTTTTATATTATTGAATCAATAAAGATTAACATCATAACAAATTTGAATTTCTTTAAAGAAAACGAGATATTCGATAAAAGATTCTACGTATAACAGTTTGCCACTGTTAATTAAATATGACAACGTTGTTTGGAGACTCTAATTAGGTAGAGAGTACTTACTAATTAAAGTGTGTTTGGTAAGGAGGGAACAAATAGTTTAGTCTGCTAATCCCTAATTATTAATTACTGATTAATATAAATAATTTGAACAAACTGAATTTAACTTAACAGCAGGGTGAGAACGAAAATTGATTTTGTAAGTTACTTATAATTATTTTTTTGGTTTTATGATTTTTATAGTTAGTCTAATTTCTTATTAAATATCGTTTCTGATCAAATATCGTCATATAAAATGAAACGTTGTTAATTTTTGCAGTTTGTAACTTTGAAGCCTAAGTGACAAAAATGAAAGTAGCAGTGGTGGGAGGAGGGATAAGTGGACTAGTTGCTGCATATGAATTGGCAAAATCTGGGGCTAAAGTTGTAATTTATGAAAAGGAAAATTACATCGGTGGTCGTGCTAACACCATTACAGTTGATGATATCGATCTTGATCTTGATTTTATGGTCTTCAATCGGGTAAGTACATTTGTGATTTAATTTATGAGTACGCATATGATTATCCTCCGCATTAATGGGGAATAACTCTGAGAAAAAGAAACACACAAGTGTGTACTTTACAAGCAAGAATTGATTGCATCTAGATACACAAGTTTCTCTTCGAACTTTTTGTAGTGAACATATGTCAAATATATTCGGTCAATTGATAGATTTGATATCTTTGAAAATCGTCAAACTTTGGTGTATACCTAGACATCATATGTCACACAATTAACCCCACCGTTCGTGGTTCTTAGGGTTTCATTTATTTCAACCATGAACACCTTCTGATTTTATGAATATATAGAGAATGGTTTTTTATTATCATTCTCTTTAAAGTGGCTTACACGTTATAAAAAACACTTACTTTTTTAAAAACGTGCATATATTTAATTTGGTGGTTTTATACTACTCATATCATATACTAGTAAAAGATAAACTCAACGACCATAATATCAAAATATATTCCAAAAAATTTGTAGGTCTAACATAATACAAGAATATCATCGAATTTCATATTTTGTGCTTTGAAATTTAAATTTAGAAACTAAGTCTAATTTTTTCTTTATCACAAGCAAAGAATATCACATTTTAAATATGATATAAAAAATATTTCAAGTATTATTTCAAAGTTCAATCCATAGAAGCACCCATTGCAGGCACAAAATTATTGATTTTATGTCACTAATCTTTTTTTTTTCACAATTAAATAGGCAATTTATTATTTAAAATACTTACTATAAAGATTGAAGCTTTACTTAATGACTAATTTTTTTATATTCTTCAAATCATAAATCGAATGAACTTTGAATGCTAATAAGTTTTTATAATTTCAAATTAGTTTCAAATTCAGGCGGAGTAGAAAATCAAGAGGTTTTGGTTTTGAGAAATAAAATATACAACACCATTTCTAGTTAGCGATAAAATTCTTATATTCTTCGAATCATTTAGCTTTAACATTCCTGATGAAGTCTTTATAATCTTAATTCAGAATATCCATTCAAACAAAATATTTAATAAATAGATGAAGTTTTTATATTCTTCAAACCAAACACCCAGTTTGATTTACTTGGCGAAGTTTATATATTCTTCAAACAGAAGGAACAGAAAATCAAGAGATTTAGTCTCCAAAAATCAAATACAATCAACTTTTAATAAACGGTGAAGTTTTTATGTCTTTCAAACTGTTCAAAATAACATAATTTAATATAGCAGTAAAGCCTTTAAGATATAAATCAGAATAAATAAAAAATCAGAGTAAAAGCCATGAAAATTTTAGTCTAGCTAGGATTAGAAAATCACAAGAACAAAGTCTTTATCACTTTATGTGACTAAAATGTTATTCTTTCTAGCCTTTGTAGAAATAACAAGTAACAAAATCAAAGTTCTAGCAAGTTTTCAAATACAAACTTAAATTAGTAATGAACACAAAATCGGTAAGAAAAATAGAAACAAAATTGACAAAGAAGAAAATCGAGCTCATTGAATGCACAATGTGTCCTTAAGAAAATTATTCTCCTCAAGTACGCGAGGTTAATAGAATATATTCTCCCAGTTTAGAACGATTTTATATTCACCGGTGTATATGTAACTAAAACCATGATGTTAGTGGGCCACTCAACGGCAGTAAACTACAATTAGGAAACTAAATTTAGTAGCAGAAAAGTAGTCCAGAAATTCATTGTTAAAATATGAGAAGAAAATCCTCTATTTGTACGTAGACAATAAAGTGTAATGTGAACAATTACTTATTGTGCTTTATCAGAAAGCTCACAACCCTTTGAAAAAGTCACAACCTTTTGGAAAAGTCACAAACTCTTCAGGAAAATCACAACCTTCTGGAAAAGTCGCAACTCTTCAGAAAAGTTACAACTTATCTTTTTTCATTCACGCTTTTTCGAAAATAAAAATGTTTTTCGTAATTTTTCCAAAAACAAGTAAACACTTACAAAAATATATGGTGTTTTTGATTGACAGGCAACTTATCCAAACATGATGGAATTTTTTGAGTTCCTTCGAGTTGATATGAACATCGCTGATATGTCGTTCTCAGTGAGCTTAGATCAAGGCCGTGGTTGCGAATGGGGTACACGAAATGGATTCTCGAGTTTGTTTGCTCAGAAGAAGAACATGTTGAATCCGTATTTTTGCCAAATGATTAGAGAAATTAGTAGATTCAAGCAGGATGTCATAAGGTACCGATAAATTATTTATCATTATATATGGGAGTTCATACTGCTAGTAAGTTACATTTCATGTTGATTTAGTATTGTTTGAGCAATATAATTTGTTGATTTACCTGCCCTACCGTAACCCCACGATTATGTGTCAAGCAAAAGACCTATCTTCAGTGAAGTTCATTTCATTACGCTTATGTTTCTTACTGCATTGCAGTTACCTTGAAGCATTGGACAACAACCCTGACATTGATCACGATGAAACAATAGGACATTTTGTTAAATCACATGGCTATTCGGAGTTATTTCAGAAAGCTTATCTGGTGAGACTGTTGTTCTGTCATAGTTCTTGATTTTACCACATGTATAGGCAATATTGTTCATTTAAAGGACTAATCTTGGAACAAGCAATTCACACATGTTTCACAGGTTCCAATATGTGCTTCGATTTGGTCCTGCCCCTCGGAAGGAGTAACGGGCTTTTCTGCTTATTCTGTTCTTTCATTCTGTCGCAACAACCATCTTCTCCAGGTTTTCTTCTCTTATCTACTGTTCAGTTGGCATACTTCTATGTAGATTATATAGCCTATTATCGAAAGTGTTGCATGCAAGATACTTAATTTGAATTACCTATATCATTTTATGATCTTGTGCCTAAGGGTGCATTTGTTTCTTTCTTCACAGCTCTATGGTCTCCCTCAATTGCTCACTATAAGAAGGCCATCACATACATATGTAAACAAGGTGATTTCTTGTTAGATACCAAAACTGCGGGCTGTTTCCAATTTTCACTTTCTTGCAGCATGAATCATCCTTTAGAGCGCTTTGATGGGGCATTGGATGCAGGTTAAGGAGGAGATTGAGAAAAGAGGCTGCGAGATAAGAACTGGTTGTGAAGTAAATTCAATATCGACAAATAAAGAAGGTCAAGCTTTGTTTTTATTTATGGCTTCTTGAAAGATTTCGCTATGTTGTTTATAGGCATATACTGTTGGGCTGTTACCTGAGTGAAATTCATTAGATGAAAAAAAAAACTTTTCACTTTATGTGTAGAAAATGGTCTCTTATAAGGCAAAACCAGAAAAGATGCAGATAGTTTTTGTTTATGTTTCTTTTAATAATGGTGGCATCAAGGCTGGTTTATACACATCTTGACTATTGGATATGACAGAAGATAAAAAACTGTTAAATTGACTAAGTTGTCTTAGCTTTACGCTTTACCATCACATTGTTACATCTACTTCAGATTATAAGTGTAAAAGAAAAAGTCCTTCCAGGTTGTACCATAGCTTGCAATGATGGTGCCACAGAAGTATACGACAGATGCATAATCGCTGTACATGCACCAGATACTCTGAAAATGTTAGGCAAAGAGGCAACATATGATGAAACAAGATTACTGGGGGCTTTCCAGTATGTGCATAGGTACTAATTTTGTTTTTCTTCCTACAAGAAAAGGTAACAAAATACAGCCCCGTTCATATTTGTGCTTTAGTGAAGTTCGGTTAAAATGAATGTTTTAATGGTAGCTGGTTTTAGTCAAAATAACATCTGCTACTTGCTAGATTTCAGAACCAATATGAAAATGGTACTGGAAGCCAAGATTAAAATAGTTAGTAATTCCATCGCTAAATTATAGCCACGACCACGAGCTCTACTTAAAGGGGTAGAATATCATGTTGAAATGGTTCATCTTCTTACTGTATAGTATCTTATGATGTCAAAATTCAAAATCATTTTCTCTCCCTCTATGGCAGTGATACTTACCTTCATCATGACAAAACGTTCCTGCCTCACAACCCGGTAGCATGGAGTGCTTGTAACTTTCTTGGAACCATAAATAATAGAGGATGTACTACATATTGGCTCAATGTTATCCAGGTGTGTTATGGAATACAATGATTTAGTAGATAATGTTCTTCAGTGGAGGAGCCTTTTCTCTTATAACTGCTCTCTTAATTTATGAGCTGTCTAAATTTACAGAATCTTGGTGATTCAAAGCTTCCTTATCTCGTAACTTTCGATCCTCCTCACACACCAGAGCATACATTACTTAAGTGGAGAACAAGTCACCCAGTCCCCTCAGTTGCTGCATCAAAAGCTGCACGTGAGTTACATCAAATCCAAGGGAAGAGAGGAATATGGTTTTGTGGAGCATATCAAGGTATGAACCTCTTTTTCTATGTAGAGTATTGAGAGATTCTTGAAATTGAAGATAGCTGCTCCGTTGTAACCTGCTATCGTGCATTAGTCTGCTGTTGGACATCAACTATGTTCATGGAAAGCTATCTGTAACACTCGTAGTGCAGACTTTATTTATCGCTTTGTGTTTCACTGCTTATTAATGTGTATTTATTGCATTACTTTCAGGCTATGGCTCCCATGAGAATGGACTAAAGGTAGTACTACTTGTGCTAATAAACATTTTAACAATTTGGAGTCTTTTGCAGCTTTTGTGGATGATTGTCTATCTTTGCTCCTCCACAGGAGGGTGTGATTGCTGCAGATGGGATGCTTAGAAGGAATTGTAGTATTCTGTACAGCCCCAAGCATCTGGTACCAACCTGGCCTGAAACTGGAGCACGCCTCCTCGTTACTAGATTTTTCAGAAGTTATATTCAAACTGGATGCATAATGTGAGTGATGATAGTTTCATCTTGTGATTACTCAAAGATTTCCTAGTGTCTTTTCTGGTAATTAGAGATGTATGGATAATAATTTTACATGTATCAATATACAGCTTGTTGGAAGAAGGAGGTACAATTTTCACCTTCCAAGGAACAAATAGGAAATGCTCTCTCAAAGTTTCTCTAAGAGTTCATAGTATGCAGTTTTACTGGAAGGTCAAATTGAATCTTTTTTTTTACCCTTACATTTGATCAAAAAGTCAACCTAAAAGTTTCCCAATCTAGACAAATTGTGTGACATATATAATAAACTCTTACAGATTGCAACTCAAGTTGACATAGGCCTTGCTGATGCATTTATTCATGAGGATTTCTCTTTCGTTGACAAGAATGAAGGTCTTCTTAATCTTATCATGGTGAGAAAATGGCTCATTATCTTTGTAATTGGCTTTTGGTTGGACCTCAGCTTCCCAAAATCTTTTGCAGATTATTATTGCCAACAGAGATTTGAAAGAATCGGTTAGAACATCTAAGAAGGAAAGGTATAATAGTTTACTGACCAGAAATTAAGAAACATAAACTTCTGTTCATATGTGAAAGTTTTCTTTTTTTCATAGATCTAGAGGCTGGTGGACACCATTGCTTTTTACTGCGGCTCTGTCATCTGCAAGAAATTTTATCCGTCATGTTTCAAATCGAAACACCCTGACTCAGGCTCGTCAAAATATCTCTCGTCATTATGACCTGGTAATTGAAGTACTCAATCCTGACCATTCTGTGTAAAATGGGCCTTCCGTTGAAAAGATGCTAAGCATTGTGGTGTTGATTGTTCTTTCCAGAGTAATGAACTCTTCTCATTCTTTCTGGACGACACAATGGCATACTCATGTGCAATATTCAAGGTTAGCTCTCAATTTCTTGAATGTTTGCAGCTTTTTTTCTTCATATGTAAAGGTATATTTCTTTCATAATTTTTTTAGAGTGAGGATGAAGACCTAAAAGATGCACAGTTGAGAAAGATTTCCCTGCTCATTAAAAAGGTAAGTCATCAACTAAATTACAAAAATCTCCGATTTCTAAATATATTTCAGGCATAATTTGATTTGATTCTGTTCTATTTAGGCAAAAATTAGTAAGGAACATCACATTTTAGAGATTGGATTTGGTTGGGGAGGTTTCGCCGTGGAAGTTGTGAAGCAAACAGGATGTAAATATACTGGTATAACACTCTCGGAGCAGCAACTGGAATATGCACAGCTGAAAGTTAAGCAAGAAGGCCTTCAGGTATAGTAAGATGTATATCTGAGGCAAATGATAAAGCAATTAGGAAATTCCACTTCATGGACTAAACACTCTTCCATTTTCTTGCTTCTCACTAAGATGCTTTTCACAGGATCAAATTACATTTCTCCTATGTGACTATCGTCAATTGCCAAATAGCAACAGATATGACAGGATTATATCAGTGTGAGCATTTATCCATCTATATCTTACTTAACAGATGTCTAGCCAGTCTTACAATTGTACTAATTATCTTATTCAGTGAGGTGCTGGAACATATTGGTGACGATTTTATCGGGGAATTCTTCACGTGTTGTGAGTCTGCATTGGCAGAAGACGGGCTGCTAGTTCTGCAGGTATTGAATTAGAGTGACTCCCTTAACACATTCCATTTTGTTCAAATTACTTAAATTCTCTTGAAGACAAGTGGATGAAAGCATTCTTCTTTACTTATCCAAATTTGCTTCATTGTTTTGTCGCCCTCGTTTCTTTATGCTTCTTCTCACAAGTGTTGGCTTCCCTTAGTTCATTTCAATACCAGACGCAAGGCATGCTGAATACATAAAAAGCTCAGACTTCATAAAAGAGTATATATTCCCTGGTGGATGCGTGCCTGCACTAAGTCGAGTAACATCAGCCATGGCTGCTGCGTCAAGACTATGGTAACAAAGAGTTCATTTTTGTCATGATTTTGATAAATGATATAAAATGCGTGCCTGCACTAAGTCAATCTTTCATTAACATTTCTTTCTGAAAGAATTTGATAAATGGTAAAATGCAGTGTAGTGCACCTAGAAGATATAGGAATTCATTACTATCAGACACTGAAATGTTGGCGAAAAAACTTCCTGAAAAACGAAAGGTATCTAAAGTCGACAACCTTCTATGCTGAGATAAAACCATTTCCTTCATGAATCATTAGTAGCCTGTTCAGTTCTAAATGCTGATACTTGACTGTTGATAACTGTGTCACCAGCCAAATTCGTGCTTTGGGGTTCGATGACAAGTTCATCAGAACATGGGAGTACTATTTTGACTACTCTGCTGCTGGATTCAAGACGTGCACCCTAGGAGATTATCAGGTATTTATAAAGATGAATGCTTGAAATAACAGAACCAATGGTCCAAAGATAAATATTGATGCATAGTGAAAATCAGGAGGTGCGAAATGTTAATGGTTCTAAATGGCACTTGTAGGTTGTATTTTCAAGGCCAGGCAACGTCGCAACATTTGGTGATCCTTACAATGTTATTGTGCCTTCAGCTTATTAGAATTCCAGTGTTTGGAATATTATGTTGGAACTTTGTCTTTGCAAATAAATCAGTTCCTCAAAACAGCATGACAGCCATGATCAATGTGGCATTAGCTCATGCTGAATTATGCGATTCTGTTGTACTGTATTGTGAACTTTCTTCAATGCTACCTAATAAAAGTTATTCAACGATTTCACTGTTATTGGAATAAGGAAAGGAGAAATTTGAGTTGGTTGAAATTTGATTCTATTCAATTATCATGAAGCTCAAGGAAAGATAACAAAGATGTAGTTTATGTTGTTTTGGGCATAATATCATAGACGTACAAACACTCAAATTTGACCATAACTAACCGTTTGATACTAGACAGACATAAGTTTGTCTTTGTGCACACCTCTGTTTCCAGATTTAATGTGGGTGCTACTACTAGCAAAACACCCTGACTCAGGCTCGTCGGAATATCTCTCATCATTATAACCTCGTAGTTAATTAACTTGCATATTATGTCACCCACAGAGTTCATCCCATCAGGTGGATGCTGCTGCATCTAGAGTAGTGGTGGCAAATGGCGGATTAAATTAGGGCGGGGGTTGAAAATGGGTCAACATAAAATGTGTAATAATTCAACCTGCTCATATTTTAATACGGGTAAAATACTAGTTTATTCATATTTTCATGAGTGCATAGTACTCTACTTTAAAGTTCAATTTAGAGAAAATATTTCTCTTTTTTTGATGAAAAATGTCGAAAATATTTTATTTAATTTCATTGTATCATAAAACTAAATCCAACATCCAACGCGGCATTAGAAATCTAAATTGGAATCTGACTTCGACCCCAAATGCAACCCCGAACTTGGATTTTAAATCGGGACCTGACCCTCAACTTTCGACTCAAAACTCAATCCCGGCACCCGACTTGGGAACTGGCATCTGGATCAATCAGGGTTCAACTAAGTTTCTATAATTATTTTTAAAACGTCAAATAAAGGACCCGTGTTACAAGAATTCTTACTTGTTACTGCTCTTTAATTATTTTGCTATTTTTATATTTTTTTTCTTGTAGAATTGACTTTTTTTATTTTAGGCGTTATTCTATATCTATTGTTTTTCTTTCTTTACTTGGGGCGGATACATTTGAGTCGAGGGTCTTCTGGAAACAACGTCTCTATCTCCATGAGATAGTGATAAGGTTTGTGTGGTACTCTACCTTTTCAAAAAAAAAAAAATTGGGGCAGGGGAAGAGGAAATGGGAGAAGGCATTACAATATGGGGAATCGAACCCTCACCAACTAGGTGAAAGTACAAGTAACCAACCAACTGAGCTACTAAGATTTCACTTGAAGTTGTTGTATAATGGCAAAAGTCTTAAATCTCTTATTAAAAAACATTAATATTACATGGTTGAGACAATGGCTTATTAGAAACAGGACAAGCTAGGATCCTTAAATACAATCTTGTATTTAAGAATTAATTAATAAGAATAGTCAAACACACAATTTTTGATATTTGCATATAGATGAGAGACATACTGCCGAGGAACACGGAAGTAAAGTGGAACAAGATTGTAAGGTTCTGGAGAAGAGTCCCAAACGGAGAATGCGCTATTGGAATTCATCCATTTCTTAGTCATTTCAGGGTAATGACGATCCAACACATCTTTCAAACTTTCAGTACTATTCACCCATTCCAATCCCTTTTTGGTATACGTCTTTTCATTGTAATCGCTAGAGAAAAATCTGTCTGCCTCTAGCCTCCTGTCATTTTTTCAAAATAAGCTTTAGTAATAATAATTCTATAACTCGTCATATATACTATGCATGAATTAAAGTCGATCAATTTTATTACCAACGTATACGTACCTTCCTGCCATTAAAAGGAATATGAAAAATGCAGTCTCAGATATGGCAAAGCCTTTGATCTTCTTCTCCGCCATGAGTCCCACTAACAGATCCAGTTCTTCCACATCATTACCATAGACTTCATGAAGCGTTTCAATGACTTCCTCATCATCGGTTAAATCTCTCCAATTGGAAATGGGAATTTTTAATATCCTCCTTCGAAACTCATTATACCTCGCGACACTCCTTTCCCTGTCCCTATAAACTGTCATCCAAAGATCATAACAAATTAACAAAATTAGTATAAGAATGTTCACCTCCCGTGTGTGATAGGCGATTTGGAAAGACCCCGAATTCTTAACTTACTTTCAAGAGCTGCAAGGTCAACATGATCTATTCTATCAGTTCCATCAACGTCCTGTGCAACAAGATCCCTCATCCACACTGGATAATTCCAAAGCTCAAGAGCTCCACATACTTGGTGGCCCATTGAAACCATTTGCTTAACAAATCCTATTTTAGACAATTTCTCTGCTCCTTTACCCCCAATTAAAGCTTCCATTGGGATCCTAACGCAATATGAGTTCAACGAGTTTAATGTAACACATACACAAAAATACATGATCAACTTAATATCGACGTTGAATATATACATAATGATGTCTTACTCATTAGTCAAGGGGAGAGACTTGTTTGGACCAGGTGTTGCATCTATATTTCTCACTTGAAGTGTATCAGGTAACAACTGATGCATTCGATAAACGCTCACAAATTCCTCAGTCAAAGAGTAAGGCACTCCATGATTTTTAGGTTTCTTCATTCCCACAAAACCACTTAACTCGAAACCCCATCCTAAGTGTCCAAATCGATCCTTAAACTTTTTCCCTAGCAATCCATACCTGTGATCATATATTTAGTTACAAAATAACTTTATTTTTGACTACACGTGAAAGATACTACGCAAAATTACTAGTTTATAATATGAGTTTTAACCAAGAAGCGCGCATTCCTGCTAGCAAGGTATCAGTTTTGAGAAGCTCGACACTCCAATCTATGGTGTGAACTTTTGCAATGACAGCAGAAGTCACCAGCCTTGCATGACGATACAAATCTTCATCATTCAATTTTGGATATTCTTTCTGAAACATGAATAGTCAAGTGATGAAAAGAATCAAGAGTCGATATATAATTTCCAACATGTATATATACTGTCAGATACCTTCAATGCATCACAAATAGCATTGTGCTCTTGAACAAACAGAGCGTATAGCGTCAAAAGTCCAGCCCAAGTGTTGCGAACATCACCAGAAATGATTTTTCCATATTCATCTTGTTCGAGCAAACCATTTTCAAGTAATTTCAACTTCCCGTCTTTAAATGTTCTTACTCTCTTCAAATCCTCTGCATTGTTTCCATAAATTGCACTTCCATCCCTTCATAAAGGATAGAAAAAGAATGGTTCGGTATAGTTGACTAGTGAAACACAATTCAATTATCTGCAAACTATGTGTTTGATAAGTTTATTTTTCAATATCCTCTATATATCTTCATAATTTAGCATATACTCTCTTCGTCCCTTCTTAGTTGTCGTGTTACGTTTTTCAAAAGTTAATTTGACTATTTAAAATAAAAATTTAGATATTCAAAAATTATTCCCTGTGTTTTAAAAAACTGGTTTACATTCTTGTTAATCTGTTTAAAAAATAATGACCTCTTCCCCCCTTTTTTGCAATATTTTAATTTCAACTTTTTACGTGGCATGCTTAAGGCCACAAGATAAAAGGACACTTTGACACATTTGATATAACTTTAATTTATAACCACATAATAAGAAGTTCTTCTTTAGCTTTTCAAATTCCATGTGAAGTCAAATCAAATCAGGTTTTTTTTTTTCCAAATGGGGGAGTATAAGAAAAATATTATTGAGTGCAATTTTTTTCATATCAATGTGATAAAAAAATATATATCTTAAAACGTTAGTCAAAATTTACATAATTTAATATTAAAAATAGAAACTATAACAACTAAAATGGGATGAAGGATGTAAAAATGTTAATAGCAAAATTGGAAATTTGTAGTAGTATGAAATGTTACCACCAAGGGGTACGTCTGTTCAAGTGGCCCTTTTTGATTTCACATAAATCATCAGTAGGAGTTTCCTTAGACTTGTAAAATTTAAAAGACTTGAGAGGACACTCACTTGCAACTTCTTTAGGTGCATCAAGTTTAATCTGTACACGCACAAGATTAATCAATACTAATTTTGTTGTACGCGTTGATCGAAGCGAGAAAAATGAAATTTAATTATGAATTTATAAAAAGATAAATAATTCACTACAAAAGTAATTTTGATAAATTATTTATTTATAAAGGTCCTATATATATATATAGATAGATAGATAAATACTTTATCACTAATTAAAATTTATGGTAAATTAAAATTATCGTTAGCTACTGCAGAGTATTTTCTTGATTCAAATAAAGAAGAAGTAGAAGTCTATCAATAAGAAATCCTTATTTTATCACTTCTTTCTATATATTTTTGAAAATTAATATTGTAAATATAATTAAATAATAATTTAAAGAAAAATAGTGAAAAGACGAATTTATACAACAACAACATACCCAGTGGAATCCCACAAGTGGGGTCTGAGGAGGGTAGAATATTCGCAGACCTTACCACTACCTCATAGAGATAGAGAGACTGTTTCTTAGGAACCCTCGTTACAAAGACCCGTAAGCAGAATAAGCTAGATATGAAAAACATGAAAGGAAGAGAAAGAGAAAGTGAACAGAAAGAGCGATTAATAACGAATTTATTACCTAAAGCAAAACTTTTTAACTTTTAATATAGTGTATATATATATATATATATATATATAAAACTACATTAATATAATTATTTTAGCACATTATTGAATACACCATAGGAAAAGCTGACCTGGTTAGTGTCTTCCAAATGATCAATCCAATCATGAATCATAAATTGTATCCAAGAGACTGATATCATGTTTAATTGTTTTCCTGTGTCCACAAAATTTTTACGTGCAAGCAGCTTTGTTGCCACCACCATTGGATCTGGCTTCTTTAACTATAATTTATGAAAAAAAAAAAATGGATCAAAACCCAATCCAGCTCGAATTTGCTTGGGTCATGATGTGTTGAGTAATTGAAAAACATTACTCATCCCGCCCAAACCCACCAAACCCATTTGAAAAGTCGACCTGTCAGAGAGAATAATGAAGTCTTTTTTACATTTCTAAATTCTGTGTCAAGTCATTTGTTTTGAAACGGAGGGAATACTAATTATAACATTGAAGAAACTTATTTTCTTCCACTTGATACCTTGTTGTGCTGATCAACAGGTAGCATATTTCTCCCAAAGAAGGAAAATTCACTGCCAGCTTCTTCATTGAAGGGATCATTGTATTTGCCATCACAAGTTCTATAAGGGTAACAATCCGCTGGATTCGATCTAGATGTTTTACCGTGGACGTTCATCAAATTGTATTCCTCATGAAGACGTCGCCGCGCTCCGAGATAAGCTAGCCCCAAGAACACCGGTAGCCGGTGCCACAGATTCAGTTTATCAAAAGAATGAACCATCTGCATGCACCATGCATAGGGAAACCTAACGTTGATATTATCTGAGAAAGTCATTTTTTGGGGTAATTAATTACATAACTAGGCAAACATATGATATGTATTTATATTATACCACTATAGTTTAAAAATATTACAATTTTAGCTATAGTTAGGGTTTTATGGATGGTTTCTCTCTCCTCTCTTCCTCTGTCTCTGCAATCTCTTGTCAGATATACAAATATATATGTATTAATTGCATATATACAATTATTTAACAGATGTACATATTCATGAATTCAATAGATATACTAAACAATTCATCTCTCTCCATTCTCTAATACCCTTTCTCACTCGCCTCTCTCTTCGCTCTCGCAATCTCGCTTGTCACATATACAAATATATATATGTATATCAGCTACACATATACAATTATTTGACAGATATACACGTACAATTTGACAAATATACATATACAATTCGCCTCTCTCGATCTCGCTCGCCTCTCTCCTACAATATATAGCTATAAATCATACTTTTAACAAACTATAACTATTTTTTGCCTTATTATATTTGAAATATTTGCTCTTTTTGAAAAATCCTTTTTTTTATAACAGAAAAATCACTTAATTGTTATCATGTGACATGTATACATGTTCAAGTGAGGATATATATGCTTCTAATCTTTTCTACTATGAATGTTTTTATAAACTTCACTTAATGTATAAAAAGTTTATATTTAATGAGAATTATTTAGAGTACTAAAGGAATTACCAGGAACAAAAGTTTGTTGAAGAGAGTCATTCCATTAAAGACCTCATGAAAATCTTTGTGAATGAAAAAATGAAAAGGGAATACCAAGAGATTCTTGAGGAATGAAAAAACCAAAGACATTATAATAAAGACAATTATAATATGGTTTTCTTTGCTTAGTTTGGAATATATATAAAGGAGAACAACCCCTTTATTTTATAGAGCTAGGCACAATTTTTTTAAAAAAAAATAATAAAAAGAAATAGCACACCTTGGAATAAATTGTTTTGATAATTCTATAAGTTGTAGCCAAATGAAGTAGTTGGAAATTTAATTTGAGTGATAAATTCCTGAACTTTCGATGTAGATTGTAGGCAAATCCTACTTATTTTTCCCACGAAGCTAATTAGAAAGTGAGAGTCTTTATGATCGATATATGTTAGAGGCCGAGAAGTGGAGTTGCCTATCTTAGAAATCGTTTTATCCTCAATGTGAGACTTTATCCTGCAGAAATTAGACGCGATGTGATCAAAATTTCGAATTTAATAATGACGATTTCAAATATTAATAACTTAATTCTAATTTTGAGACAAATATTTTGAGATACCAAAATTTCAAGAAACAAATATTTTAAAATTTTAAAGTATCAACCAAAACACACATATAATAAATATATAATTACATTCATTACCGCCTAAACTTGTTGATAAAGACAACTACCTAATTTTGCTTGAAATAATGTTCAAGCGCATAGGTATTCTGCTCTACACTTCAGTGACGGAGCTAGAATTTCAATTAAGAAAATTCAAAATTTAAAAAAGTAAATACATGAACTAGTCGAAGAAAGTTCGACATATATCCACTATATATACATTAAAAATAATTTTAATATTATATAAATAATATAATTATTTGTCGAAGAAAATTCAAATGAACCCCTAGCAATAAAATGGCTCCGCCCCCTGGTATACCTGTAATCTCACTGAAAGATAGAAGAACTATTATTGGGCATTTAATAGAAAGATATAAGATGAAATGGTCCAAAAACGAAAATATTATTTTAGGACTCGTTTGACATGAGAGATAATTAATTACGAATTTTTTTTTAGGATGGGTTTATCTTTTTTTCCTTGACCGAAATTATACCACACAGAGTGTCTAGCGACTTTTATTAATAATAAATAATATAAAATTCTCAATATGAATAAGTACATGAAAGATGGGCTAGAACTTACTTTACCAATCCTAATGAGGTAACGAACCTCTATTATTAACAAGCATGAAGAAATTAAAAGCTAGAGGAAACTAAATATTTTATAATCATCACAGGGATTATAATACACTCTAAAGGGGTGTACCTGGACCGAATCGGTTCGAATTTTTCAAATACCAAACCAAATTATTTGTGTACGATTTTTAAATCTATTAACCAAACAAAATTAATAAAATCCAGATTTTTCAAATTTGAATTATTTCGATTTCTCGGATTTTCATTTTTTTTTTTGGGGGGGGGGGGGGGGTGTTATGGTTAAAATTCATACAAATGTATAATTAATTTATGCTTAGAATATTTCTTTACTACTACCAAAATACAACTAAGTAAGGTTTTTCTGAAGAAAATATAAAACAAAATACATATGATATGAGTGATAATATTAAAATATTAAATAAAAAAATAAAACTGCATAAAACGAATATTGCAATTAAATTAGTCATAGTTAAAATGATCATAATTTTAAAGTACTAAATCATGCTAAAATAAGTTTGATAAGTATTCATTATAAGACTAATCAACATTAAAGAAAAACTCAAATTAGGTTATGTATTTTAATTGCTTAAACAAATGTAACACTAAAGAACAAATATTAAGTTAACATTATTGTCATTCTTAGTATAAGAGATATTTATAAATTACATCAAAGTAAATATTTTTATGTATAAAATAAATTTTAAAAATTATATACATAATGTTGGGTTGATTTGGTCTCGAGTTGACTTTGTTAAGTTAAAAATAAAACCAACCCAACTATAGTCGAATATTGTCTCCAATATCAAACCAACCTAAGCCAAATCAAATGACTAGTTGAATTTGTTTTTTCGAAGTTGAAGTTTGATGCAGTTTTTGGTTTGATTTTGCTCACTCTTAGCTATATCCTATGATGATATTACAAATGAGTAAATGAGAACGCGTAAATAATGCAAAAATATATGCGTCAATTAGAAGATTGAGTTATCAACTTCAAACTTCCTTTATATAGACATTAATAAAAAAAAGATTTGTAATTTGAGGACTGTTAATTGAAATTCCAGAATCAGGATAATTTTGACTTCCTTGTGACTCATTTGATCTTTATGAACTTTGTGAATTTTAATAGTAGTAAAGTCCTTCGAACCAAGGGTTTATCAAAAACAACCTCTCTACCTTCACAAGGTACGAATAAGACTCCGTACACGCCGCTCCTCTCTAACTCTACTTGTGAGATTACACTAATTATGTTATTGTAATAACTAAGTACTTGAATAACATAATTCAGTACAAGAGAGTCACATAATTCAGCATGGAGTCAATGACACATGTCTCGTCATTAGGTCTTTCATGCTGTTTTGAGGAACTATTTATTTTGTAAAGACAAAGTTCCAAAAAAAAAAAAAAGAAACTCTAATAAGCTGAAGGCACACCATTGTAAGGATCACCAAATGTTGCAACATTGCCTGGCCTTGAAAATACAATCTGCAAAGTTAAGAACCACCATTGATCAGTTGTTTTACTTCTCAAATTTGGTGAAATAATTTCAAGATTTCAAGCACAAAAAGGGAATAAGTGGCATGCATGTATTTACCATTGAAGACAGTATTTAGAAAATAAAAGCTTGTCCCCTCCAATGGCTTAAGACAGTACCATTGAAGACAGTATTTAGAAAATAGAAGACAGTATTTTGTTCCACTTAGTCCAACAAAATATTGACATTGTATTCTTACTTTGCAACCTACAAGTATTACTAAGGCCTCACTTATGTTCACTAAGATTTAGACGTCTGAATCTGAATGCACATCTGAATGATTAAGATGTTGTCTCTAGATCTGGACAATGAATGATTAAGATTGTTTTGGTGGTCAACGTCTGAATATACATAATTTATTTATATGTACTTAATAAATATACAATTCAAATAGAGTTAATTAATTTTTTTTCAAAAGGAACATTATTTGATAAAAAAATGAAATGCATATGCTTATTAGTGATGGTGGCGATGGTGATGTTAGCATTTGGTGGTAGTGGTTGATGATCTGTTTGTGGTAGTTGGCGGTAGTGCTAGTTATGATGATTGCGGTGGTTGGTAGTAGGGATTGACTACAATGGTGGTAGTGGTGACGGTGACTGAAGAATGTACTGTGGTAGCTGATGGCGGTGCTAGTTGTGATGACAGAGTTTGTTGGTAGTAGGAATTGACTATGTGGTGCTAGTGGTTAATAGTAGTGGTGGAGGTGGAGGCAGCTACAGAGATGGGGGTGGCGACTACAATGGATATAATTATAATGACGGAGGAGGTTTGTTTGCTAGCACAAATAGTAGTGGTCAGCAATGGTAGTGGTTGTGATAAAAAAGGTGGTTGGTGATAGATGACGGTAATGGTGGTTAACAAGGGTGGTGGTAGATGTGATGGTGGAGTTGATTAGTGGTTGTGGCCGATGATTGTGGATAGAGTGATCGTGAATATTATCGATACAAGAATACCTCTTCATGATATCAAAACTCTGTTCTAGATCTTAATAATTAATATCTATTAAGACCCTTTAAGTTTCTTAAATCTTACTGAAAACAAATAGACTTAATGGTCTATTGTCCAAAACATTCAAATTCAGACCTCCATTAAGTGCAAACAAATGAAGCCTAAGAACCATCTGCAGACTGCGCCTCCTGCTATCCACTATGATTACATGTCATCGATATAGTAATATTGTCCTAAAAAATATTTTCATAGATTTATTATGACCATATATACCTGATAATCTCCTATGTAGCGCGTTTTGAATCCAGCAGCACAATAATCAAAGTAGTACTCCCATGTCCTGATGAACTTGTCATCGAATCCCAAAGCACGAATTTGGCTAGTGACACAGAGTTATCAACAGTCAAGTATCAGCATTTAGAACTAATCAAGCTACCAATGATTCATGAAAGGAAACATCTTTAAATCGGTGGAGAAGGCTGAGGACTTAGTTTGGATTTGTTACCTCTTGTTTCTCAGGAAGTTTTTTCTCCAACATCTCAGTGTCTGATAGTAATGACTTCCTATATTTTGAAGGTGCTCAACACTGCATTTATATCATTTTATCAAATGCTTTGAAAAATAAATGCTTTTGAAAATGTGACGAGCGTGCTAGTGCAAAATCACAATATCAACTCTTTCTTACCATAGTCTGGATGCAGCAGCCATTGCTGATGTTACTTCACTTAGCGCATGAAGGCTTCCGCCTGGGAATATATACTCTCTCAGGAAGTCTGTGCTATGCCTGTGATTGTCATACCTCTCGTCTGGTATTGAAATGAACTAGGGAAAGCCAACACTTAGCAAAAGCAGCATAAAAACCAAGGGCGACATAACAGTGAAGAAATTGATGTTGGAAAGTGAACCTTGTCTTGGAAGAAGAAAATCCTGTCTCAGATTTTCCCTATATATGTATTATCTTAATTCATGAAATTAATTTAAAAGTACATGTATTGTTCATGAACTAGGGAAGAAAAAGTTCAGTACTAAATTAAGGTACATGTACTAGACTATATTTGTGATTGAACAAAGTGGAATGTGTTCGAGGGGTCGCTTAAAATTCATTACCTGCAGAACTAGAAGCCCATCTTCTGCCAATGCAGACTCACAACAAGTAAAGAATTCCCCTATGAAATCATGACCAACATGTTCCAACACCTCACTGCATAAAATGATTGCAATAATAGCTCGACATGTAGTGAGTAATACAACATATCAAGATTTAGGAGGATAAAAGCTCACATTGATATAATCCTGTCATATTTGTCCTTATTTGGGATTTGCCGATAGTCACAAAGGAGAAATGTAATGTGATCCTGTAAAACAACTTCATTGTTCAATTGAAAATTAATTGATAACCTTCACATATCTAATGTAATCCCACAAGTGTGGTATGGAGAGGGTGGTGTGTATGTGGAGCTTACTACTAGCTTGTGAAGGTAGAGAGATTGGTTTCCGATAGAATCTCATCTCAAGTAAAACATTTCAAAGAAGGTATGAAAAGGGAATACAATAGTGAAAAATCTATGATTAAAATAAATGAGAAAAGAATGCTATAACAACAAAAAGTACTATATCCTACGAAAAAAAAAGAACAAGCAATAATAAAAATCAAAGAATAAGATAAAGGAGAGTAATAACCTTCTATCTTAATCCTCAACTTCCATATCCTACTATCTAGTGTCATGTCCCAGTAATCCTCAACAGTTCTGGCCTACCTCTACCTCTCCTCAGACCCACCATGGCAAACTCTCACACCTCCTTACGGGGCATATGTGCATGTCCTTTTCACATATTCAAAACATCTTAGTCTCACTTCACTTATCTTGTCCACCACAAACCATCTCAGTCTCACTTGCCTCGTCTCAACCTAGCTTTAAAGTTGCTCAGATTTGGCTTGCAAGTGTTAAGCAGATCATGTTCCCATTTTAATTGTGGAATGCATCATACAAAGAAGCATTTTAGTTAATTTTTGTGTCATAACTTCTCTGGCCCGACTTACGGCCTAGTTTGTTGAGGATATCATACAATTTAGAAGCAGAAAATGGAAGAAGGTTTAGTTTGTGAAGTGGAATTTAGTTGCTTTATCATTTGCCTCAGTTATAGAAATGGTAAAAATAGTGTACACTTCATGTTAGCATGTAGAAACTTTTGACCTTCCATAGACATCATAAGTACTATACCTGAAGGCCTTCTTGCTTAACTTTCAGCTGTGCATATTCCAGTTGCTGCTCCGAGAGTGTTATACCAGTATATTTACATCCTGTTTGCTTCACAACTTCCACGGCGAAACCTCCCCAACCAAATCCAATCTCTAAAATATGATGTTCCTTACTAATTTTTGCCTAAACAGAACAGAATCAAATCAAACTATGCCTGAAATATATGCATAAATGGGAGATCTTTAAACTTAGTTGATGACTTACCTTTTTAATGAGCAGGGAAATCTTTCTCAACTGTGCATCTTTTAGGTCTTCATCCTCATTCTAAAAAAATTATGAAAGAAATATACCTTAACATATGAAGAAAAAGAGTTGCAAACATCCAAGAAATTGAGAGCTAACCTTGAATATTGCACATGAGTATGCCATTGTGTCGTCCAGAAAGAATGAGAAGAGTTCATTACTCTGGAAAGAACAATCAACACCACAATGCTTAACATCTTTTCAATGGAAGGCCCATTTTACACAAAATGGTCAGGATTGAGTACTTCAATTACCAGGTCATAATGACGAGAGATATTTTGACGAGCCTGAGTCAGGGTGTTTCGATTTGAAACATGACGGATAAAATTTCTTGCAGATGACAGTGCCGCTGTAAAAAGCAATGGTGTCCACCAGCCTCCAGAGCTACACGAAGAGGTGACGAACTTTAACATATGAACAGAAGTTTGTGTTTTTTGATTTCAGATCAGTAAACTATTTTACCTTTTCTTGCTTGACCTTTTAACGGATGCTTGCAGATCTCTGTTGGCAACATATATCTGAAAAAGAATTTGGAAGCTTAGTACCGACAATAAGCTATTTACGAAGATATCGAGTCATTCCCTCACCATGAAAAGATTAAGAAGACCTTCATTCTTATCAACAAAAGAGATATCCCCATGAATAAAAGCATCAGCAATCCCTAGGTCAGCTTGAGTTGCAACCTGCAAGAGATTGTCTCTGTCACAAGATTTACCTAGATTGTGTATTTTTGATCAGTTGTAGGAGCAAAAGAAAATTTCAATTTACCTTCCAGTAAAACTGTGTGCTATGAACTCTAAGAGAAACTTTAAGAGAGCATTTCCTATTTGTTCCTTGGAAGGTGAAAATTGTACCTCCTTCTTCCATCAATCTGTGTATTGAAGCATGGAAAATTATTCTCCAGATACATTTAGTTATCACAGAAAGAAAACTCAAAAAATCTCAGAGTAATATAATAAATCGTGATTCACAGGTGATTTGTTTTGCAGCAGATGTTCCACTTGTATATGAGCCAAAGAGATTGGAATAAAAGAAGTTATTTTCTCAATAAAATTATCGTTTTGCATCCCGCTACCATTAAATTAGCAAGAACACAAATGTGATAAAATAAGAAATAGGATTGAAAGAAATAGAGTTGTCAGACATGTATCTGCTGCTATTTTGGGATTAAAGCAATATAAGGCAAAAGTATCATCACTCACATTATGCATCCTGTTTGAATGAAATTGTTGAGAAATCTAGTAACGACAAGGCGTGCTCCAGTTTCTGGCTTGGTTGGTACCATATGCTTGGGTTTTTCCCGAATACTAGTCCTTCTAAGCATGCCATCTGCAGCAACCACACCTGCCTAAGAGGACCAATAGGTAGACAATCATCCAAATGAGACCAGAGGGACAACAAAAGCTGGAAATCTATTGAGCGTAAGCTGATACTTTAAGTTAAATCTATTAGCAGAAGTAGTACTACCTTTAGTCCATTCGCATGGAAGCCATAACCTGAAAGTATCGAAGCAAAAATACATAAATAAGCAGTGAAACACAAAGCGGAAACTAATGTTTGTGCGCTAAAAGGAAGCAAAGACTAAAATCAGCACAACTCAAGCTACAAATGCTACCAGTAAGTTTCCTTTAACCTTGTGTGGAAACAAGGAAATGAACAAACGAAGACACTAAGTTGTTGTGATCAGTTGCTGGCATCAAATTGAAATAGAAAGAATGAAGAGCCAAAAAATGAATGAAGCACTCTTTGCAAAGCGAGGAAACAGATACGTAGTCATATTATCCTTGAAGAGTCAGAATAATCTCTTAAAACGTCGTGAGTGGTGGAAAATCCTTATTATTTAGAGAAAGTAGAGAACTATAAAACGTAGTGAGTGGTGCAAATTCAAACATATTTAATGCAATTTCCAGGAGTAACGTAGAGAACTAGAAAATGTCTAGAGAAAGAAACTTTAACACGGTGGGTTCTACAATAATTTAAATGAAAATAGCAAGTGGTGCAAAGTCCTTCAAGGAACAGGTTCTCTAAATCCAACGTACTTGAAGTCTAACAGCTAACTGTACACGATAGCAAGTCACGAAGGAACATTTATCTTGAAGAAACTCTCCATAAAAAGAGATTCATACCTTGATATGCTCCACAAAACCATATTCCCCTCTTCCCTTGGATTTGATGTAGCTCATATGAAGCTTTTGATGCAGCAACTGAGGGGACTGGATGACTTGTTCTCCACTTAAGTAAAGTGTGCTCTGGTGAGTGAGGAGGATCGATGGTGATGAGATAAGGGAGCTTTGAGTCACCAAGATTCTGTAAATTTAGATAGCTCATAACCTAAGAGAAGACTCCCACTGAAGAACATCATCTACGAAGGTCCTAAATCACTGTAGTCCATAACACACCTGGATAACATTGAGCCAGTATGTCGTACATCCTCTATTATTTATAGTTCCAAGAAAGTTACAAGCACTCCATGCTGCCGGGTTGTGAGGCAGGAACGTTTTGTCATGATGAAGGAAAGTATCACTGTCGTAGAAGAAGAGAAAATGATTTTGCATTTTGACATCAGAAGATCTTATGAAGTAGTGCTCTTGGGTGGAATTACTAACATATTAGTATCGGCCTCAATTACCATTTTCATATTAGCTCAGGAAAATAGCAGGTTTTAATTGGCTAAAACCAACCATCATTAAAACATGCATTTTGACTGAACTTCATTAAAGTGCATGCAAACTAGAAAATATAAATACTAACATCGATCTACACTTATTACCTTTACTTAGAAGAAGACAAACCACGGTGTTCAAAAGAAGGGGACGGAAGTACCTATAGACATACTGGAAAGCACCCAGTATTCTTGTTTCATCAAATGTTGCCTCATTTCCCAACATTTCCAGAGTATCTGGTGCATGTGCAGCCAGTATGCATCCATCAAATATTTCGTTGTCACCGTTATTGCATGTTATGGTACAACCTGCGATGGCTCTTTCTTTTACAGTTAGAATTACAAGTAGTTTGTGGCACTCAATTCATTATTTCGTAATGTAATAGAAAAAAATGTAGAAAGAGCTCTGAGATAGAACACCATCACTCTAAAAAATGTCATTGAATGAAGCATAAACTAAGAAACACATGTTAGTCAACAAAAACGGTTTTTGATCTTTAGTTAGATCCATTAATGTCTTTATTGTAGTAAAGTGGAGGGAATATGAGTTACCCGGTCTGTGCTGGTGGGAGGCAGGACAGAGCTACAAGCAGTCTATGAGTTTGGCAAAGTCCAATAGCTTTGGTTCATACATTGTATTTGTGTTTTAAAATCTATCTTAATATAAGTAAATCATTATTCAGAACCCATTAAGCTATCTTTTCAGAATCTACAACTCATAAAACAAAAAATCTTAGCTAGCACTGGGCGGTAGTAAGTATCCATGGAATAATAGTGGCGTGTGTAAGCTAGACCAAACACCATTGTTATATGAAAAACACAAATAGATAACGATGAAAGTACCATTCTCAACACATATTGTGTAAGGTTTGACAGGTAAAAGCCTATCTGTTTTCCAACAGATGTATGCCTATTTACTACGATGATAAAAGAAACAGCATAGAAAACACTTGTAAGAAGCCATAAACAAAGCCAAACTAGACCTTCTTCATTTGTCGATACAGATTTTACTTCACAACTGGTTCTTATTTGGCATCCTCTCTTCTCAAGCTCCTCCTTAACCTGGATTTGATGCCACCACCAAATCACTCACAAGAATGAAAAATGCTTAAAAAATCATGCAAGATAGTGAAAGGTTATTGCTTGACGTTCTACTCAGGGAAATAGTAAGAACTTTGAAGTATCGATGAATGAAAATAACCTTGTTTATATGTGATCGCCATCTTACAGTGAGCAATTGAGGGAGACCAAAGAGCTGTATAGAAAGAAACAAAAGCACCCTTAGGCACAAAGGCAATAAAATGCTAAGGTAATTCAAATCCAGTTCTTGCGTGCAACATATTCAACAATAGGCTATAATTCACACACGAAGTACGCTAATTGAACAGCAGATAGGAGAACAAATACCTGCAGAAGATGGTGGTCGTGGAAGAATGAAAGAATGTAATAAGCAGAAAATCCCCATACTCTTTCTATGGGACAAGACCAGATTGAAGCACATATTGGAATCTGTAGAACAATTTGTGAATGAACAAAAGGGCCAAATACAAGTATATATAAACAAACAAACAAACAAAAAATCAATAACTACGACAAACTGAAGCCTCACCAGATAAGCCTTCTGAAATAACTCCGAATAGCCATGTGACTCCATAAACTGCCCTAACGTTTCATTGTGATCAATGTCAGGATTACCGTCCACTGCTTCAAGGTAACTGCAGCGCAGTGAGAAATGTGTTCATGATAAAATAAACTTCAATGAAGATAGCTCTTTTGCTTGACACATAAATAACGGAAGTGCACAAAACAGAACAATTTAGTGCATTTCCATCAAATGCATGATCGAATGAACAAAAAAGACTCTGTGCTCTAAATTTCTAATGAGATCAGTAAATCAACAAATTGGACAAAAAATAACAAATATTAATAAGAAGTCACATATGTAAGAATAAAAATGTTATTGATACCTTATGACATCCTGCTTGAATCTGCTAATTTCTCTAATCATTTGCCAAAAATACGGATTCAACAAGTTCTTCTTCTGTGCAAACAAACTAGAGAATCCATTTCGAGTACCCCATTCCCAACCACGGCCTTGGTCTAAGCTCACTGAGAATGACATATCAGAGATGTCCATATCAACTCCAAAGAACTCAAAAAATTCCATCAGGTTCGGATAAGCTACCTGTCAGATACAGCATTTCAGTATCCACATATACCTTTTTGGCTTTTTTCTTTGACACATCAATATGCATCACAACTGTACACATAACTGCCAAGGTATTGCCTTGGTACAAATTTTGGGCTTCAAAACAATTTTATTACATTGAGCTTTAACCCAATGTAATAACTTAAAATATGTACGCAAAAATATCAGTGCATAAATAATGGAGGTCATGCTCTTATCTTATTGTACATATAGTACAATGCACTTAATGAGCATGCATAATAATTAAGTCACAAAATGCTTATAATTAAACTATTTTGATCGTCATATAAGTTTATCCAAACACCCTTTGGATGCACTTACCCTATCGAATATCACAAAGCCAAGGGCAAGATCGATATTGTCAACGATGACAGTCTTATTAGCATGGCCGCCAAGATAATCCTCCTTCTCATAGACCACAACTTCGACACCAGATTTTGCCAATTCATATGCAGAAACCAGTCCACTTATCCCAGCCCCTACCACTGCTACTTTCATTTTTAAAACTGCAACAACAATCAAGATTAGAAGAGCTAAAAGAACAAATGCTAAAAGTATTACATGGTCATGAGTTATACATTCACAAAACCTTTTAAAATATCACTGGAGTTTAAAATAAATTTGAATGCATTAGTGGTGTTGATAATTACATTTATAGTGGTGAAAAATGTAGCTCACAAAGAAATTAAGGAAATGATGTGATAGAGTACTAGCTATAGATTTTCCTTAGTCTTTGTGAAAAAACTTTAGAGCCATCTAGAGAGTGTATATTGTTTCTGTTGGGATGTGGAGCCTGATTAATATGTAAAGGTCCTTTTTATATATTAACGATCTCGCCGACCCACATTTTAGGTTGTACTGTTCAACTTATTTTTCTCCATGTATTCTGTATCAGTGTTATTATTAATATATATATATAAATACTGCATCACCGTGGAGGTTACCACATGGTGTTTCCATGAATTGACTTTTCTCTCTCTTCTTTCTAGGTTTACCAAAATCTTTTTCCTCTCTAAAAATCTTCTTGATTCTTTAATTGTTCTTCGAAATCACAAGGTGGTGTTGTAATCGATCCTAACCGTTTCCTTGAGGGTCCATCCTCTAGTTGGTTGAATACATCGACAACCCTTTAATTTTTTCAGTAAATTTTATTTAGATATGTGAACTAGATCATATTCTAGTTGAGCATTTGAACGTATGATAGACTGTTTCTCTTAGACACCTCCAACTCAAATATTGGAAAAGTTCTACACATGTTCTTAAGCACCCATCACATAGATAAGTTAATAACTCAAAATAAATTACCTCCTTTAATTATACATATATTTCTCATTCTTATATATATACACATATATGTATATATCCATATACTAGTCTAGGAACGTGCGTGTGTTGCACGTTTATCCCAAAAACTTAGTCTAAACATATCGTATATGATAAATTTGATATATATATATTATAGGACATAATTATCAGAAAATAAAAAAAAAATATTTAACCTTTAAAAGAGAAGAAGATTAAAAACAACAAATTAGGAACAAAGAAAAGCTTGTAATTCCCCAAACTTGCTGTCTTTCTTCCTGACAAACTTTCTTTTGTAACTTTCTTCAGCCATGAAACAAACCATAGAATTTATGATATTAGGCAAATCATACAAGTGATCATGTTTCTGTCAATTTTGTCACAAGAACAGAAAAGGGATTGACTAATTTATGATTCAACCGAGAACTTCAAGCACATGTCAGATATCACTGTTACATTGCAATACTCGTAATAAACTCTAGAATAGTATAGTGAAAGGTGATTGCCTTGTTGCCAATGGCGAGAGGCGAGGCAAGGCGAGGTGACCCTTCCTTGCCTTGAGCTTATGGCGAGGTGATCTTCAAAAAGCAATACCATGGCAACAATGGTGAGAAAAGCATCATCTTTTGCATATTCTTAAAAAAAAAAAAAAAGTGACCAATTTAGCTTTTTAATAGTTAAAAGAGCTTTTTAGGACTTTTTTTTTTTCAAATTTGCACAATTGCACTATTAGACTTAAACTGCGACTCCAACCAGTCGACTCAACTAGACATCTAGGCCGACTAGCCAAACTTTTCAGCAACTCCAAAGTCTAACCAATACGTATTTCTTCTTTTTCTTCTCCACGTTTTTCTCTTTTCTATTTCTTCTTCAAACTTCAGAGTTCCTTCTACCTCTAATTTCTCACTTTTTTTACTTTTGATCTATTTTTTTTCTCATTCAAGTTCTATCTTTTAGTATCTCCGATCTATTTTCGATTTTAACTGAAATATTTGCTAATATGTTATTGATATTGAAATTTTGATTATTTATATATGCAATTAAATATTTAATTTTTTTGGCATTAATTGACGCCGCAATTAAAAAAGGTGAGTACCTTGTTGCTCGCCTCGCCACAAGGCGAGGCAGACCTTTGTTGCCTTTTGCCGGCCAAAACACTGCTCTAGAAGTAGTTTTCTATTTCGCATAACAAACACGACAATTAGATCTCATAAAATTTACATTAAATATTAAAAATCTTCACCATATTACTTAATGGTCTGAGGAAAAAGTGAGCCAAAAAAATCAAAGTGGAACCGACAGATCGAGAATAAATTGTTACATACCTGGTAAATTTTATCTTAAGAAGGGTTGTTACAGTCACTCAACTAATAGTTATTATTTCAAAATTCAACTCTACATTTGTATGAAAATTGAATAAAGGAAATTAAGTGATAGAGTATTAGTTGTAGAGTCTCCTTTAATATTTTGGAGGTAAATCTCTATAGCTATTATGGAAGTGTATTTACTTTTTGGTCCATCCCCTAATTGGCATGGCTAAATTACTTGCATGACAACTCCCAAGAAAGAACTATTGCATGTATAGAAAAAATTACGTTCTTATATATGAAATATTGCATTAAAAAGAATTACTTTAAAAATATAAAACATTTTTATACTTCTTTTATTATCATCTGGTATTCTGGATTTTTTAACTCGATTAATCCAATTTGCACTGCGTGTGACTCATCAGAGAGGGAAACAGTACTCCCTGCCAAAGATTTTTCCATTCTTGAGACTTGAATGTGAGACTTCAAATTTGCGGATAAATAATTCACATATTGTATCTAAAATAAGGAGGACCAATTCTACCTAACCACTTGAATTTAGGTGTTATTTGCAACTAGTAGTTAAACAATATAGACTTGAAAAAAGTTCTAGCCCCTAATTGATGTGTTAATATATAATTATGGACTAAAAAGTCAATCATACTAATGTCAATAATGTTTATAGGTCCATGCCCTAATTGGCATGTGCTAAATAATTACTTCTATGAGAGCGGCTCAAGCACATTCATGATCTACGGCAAAAAATCAAATGGAAGCCTTAAACTTAAAAAAAAAATTAATATATTCTTTTATGAATTTAATTTTTCTATCTCTTTGAGATGCATATTTGTTTTAAAAAAAAAGTTATAATTGATTTCATTTAGTAATTCTTTTCAATTGATCATATAGTCATTCTCCGCCAAACTGATTCGAATAATTCTTCTTTTTTGTATGAAATAAATAATCTTTACTGTAAATAATACTTAGTATTTTTTTCTAAAAAAATCTATAACCTATTATTAATAAAATAAAAATTGAGGCTCCTCAAATTTGAAGGTCCAAGGCGCTTGCCTTTTTTTCTAACATTATCGAGTCAGCCCGTGTATGATAACTCCTGAGAAAGATCAATTGCATGTGTGGCCAATTTTACTCTTCCTTCTGTATTTTAAAAGTAATAATAATTATTTTAAGTCTGACTTTTACAAGGAAATTAATAAAAAAGTTCAAAAAATTCAAAATATGCATGTAGTATGTATTGAAAAAAATACTGAGCCATGTGAAAGTCTTTAGTTTGATTAGAAGAAAAATATAAAAATTAAAACAAGTGCATAATATCGAGTAGTTCACGTTGAAAATTTCATTCTAAAAGTTTAAATTAAATTTAAAGAAAATACTTACGTGAAATTAAATTATTTGGCTCGCTACTTCGCTCTTAGGATTTTATTAATTACCTTACACCTAACATGGAGATAATATCTCAGATAGTCACTCACCTACGAATTTTTCCACAGAAAGTTATGAACTCTTTTCACATAAAATCACTCAAGTTTGATTTTAATTCAAAAGTCATTTAACTATGGATTTTTTCCATCACAAATCACTTAATTATAAGTGTTTTACTTACAATGTCACTCGACCTATTCAATTTAATTTTCTTAATAAAATTTGTTGACATGAAATTTTTATTTAAAACTAAAGTTTAAAAAATAAAAAAATATCATTTTATTTAAAGATATTTTAATTAGTAGCTCGTGCGTATTTATTTTCAGTTAGTAGTTCAATTTTTTCAATTTTTTCAATTTTTTCAGCTAGTTTCTTTCTTTCAATTTTTTTTTTTTTTTTGTTACAACCTAAACTAAAAAATTTAAAGATTCATGTCACACGTATAATTTAAAACTAATGAGGTACGTTTAATTTAAATGATGTCTTTAAACAATTTAAAGAAAAAGATATTATCTAAAGAGCCAATCTAGTTCTTACTTAATCATTTAACAATTAAATAATTTGCATGATATCTTTTTAAATTTTAAAATTATAGTTTAAAATGAAAGTTTTATGACAAAAATGTTGTTGATAAAATTAATTAAATAAGTTGAGTGACTTTGTAAGTAAAATATCTATAGTTAATGACTTTTGAGTTAACAGCGTAAGTTGAGCGACTTTTGAGTTAAAAATCAAAATTATGTGACTTTCTTTTAGAAGAATCCATAATTGAAATGACCATTTGCGATATTATTTTTACTAATATTCAATGTGGAACTCGGGGTGGGGGGGTTGCGGCGCAAACACTTTAGATAGGATGTAGCAGCTACAAGCCCATCTACGGGTATGGCAGAACTCAAAAGTCACAATATTCAATTTTTTTTGTTTTAAAAGATTTCGAAAGTAAAAATAAATTGAAATGAAGAGACGTAGAAACCATGACCCTAACAACAAAACCTTAAATCATCAAATACATTAAAGTCAATAAGGGGCAAGCACATGCAACAATAACACATGAAGTTAAGTCTCAAGCTCCATAAATCTAAATTTAAGGTGAAAATTTTATAAAAAGCCAAAATCATATATGATATCTCAAAATAATTGACAAAATATGAAACCCTAATGATGATAATTATATAAAGCCAAAATTCCTTAGCAAATTGGGATGAAGTAAAAAAGGCTTTAACAGATAATGCAATAAAAAAGATTGTTTTACGCGGAGTTGGATATAGGATTTTTTTTTTTTTTAAGAAAAACTACTTAATCAAGGCAATCGTATATAATCAGTGATTTTGAGTTTGAGCCTTGAGTATTGAAAAAATCCTATTGGGTGCTCTTCATACCCGGTGAATGAACCCCTGTAGTGTGCAATCCGAATTTACCTCAAAGAAATCTGAGAATACTCATAAAAATGCAAGCCCGGTGCACTAAAGCTCCCGGTACACACAGGGTCCAGGGTTCTTCTCAGAATCCGGGGAAAGGCCTGACCCGAGAAATCCTGATGATACTCATAAACCATATAAAGACTAAGAATCCTGTCTTTCATGGTTTAACAGATGCTGAAATTCATAGCTTCTCAACTTAAAATGCCTTTGTTCTTCAAGATTTCCTTCTTCTTCTTCTTCTTTATCAGTACATCATCATCATCCCTTCATGATTACAACCACCCATTGGACTCTCTCACTCTATCTGAACTCACTCAAGTAAAAACCATAGTCAAAAATTCCTATTTTCCCCTCAATGTAACCTTTCATTATGTTGGCCTAAATGAACCAGATAAACAATTAGTCCTTTCATGGCTATCATCCAATAATCATCATCCCACCAAGACTCTACCTTGCCAAGCTATTGTTATCACTCGAATCAATCAAATTACACATGAAATCATCATAGACTTATCGAGTGTTTCAATTTTATCAGATAAAATCTACAATGGACATGGCTACCCCATGCTTACTTTACAAGAGCTGACAAATGCCAATAAGTTACCGCTATCATATCCACCATTTATATCCGTCCATTAAAAAGAGAGGGCTAAAGCTAAAAGAAGTCGTGTGCCGAGGCCTCCCTGTAGGATGGTATGGAGAGAAAAGGAAGAGTACTAATAGAATGGTTAAAGTCATGTGCTATTATTTAGATGGAACAGTTAATCTTTATATGAGACCTATTGAGGGAATAACAGTTATTGTTGTTCTTGATCAAATGAGAACCGCGAGTTACATTGATCGATTGATGGTTCCTGTCCCCAAAGCTAATGGGACAGATAACATAGGATCAAAGCAGAGATCATTTAAATCCAATTCAATAAAAATAGTGCAGCCTGATGGACCAAGTTTTACTCTAAATGGAAACATCGTGAGGTAAAGATTAAAGTTCCTCCGTTTCAATTTGTTTGTCTAACTTTCCTTTTTAGTCCGATTTACTTTCTTAAAACTTCGTGTCAAGTCAAAACTAGACAAACAAATTGAAATGAGACATGTTTTCTCCTTACTTTAGGTGGGGCGACTGGAAGTTCCACGTAGCTTATGACATGAGAGTGGGAATAATTATATCACTAGCATCGATATTTGATGGTGACAAGCGACAATTTAGGAGTGTCATGTACAGAGGATTTGTGTCTGAAGTTTTTGTGCCATACATGGATTTGACTGAAGAATGGTACTATAGGACTTATTTTGATGCAGGGGAATATGGATTTGGTGTATCTGCGGTAGAGCTTGAACCATCAAAGGATTGCTCAGATAACGCAAAGTTCATTGATGGCTACTTCATCTATCAAGATGGTACTCCAGGAAAAATGCCTAATGTAATTTGTATATTCGAACACAAAGTGGAACCATAACAGTCACGGTAAGTAGATACTTACTGTAAGCTATGTCCGACTACTAAAACATCTATTCGGACTTAGCTTACAGTAAATATCTACTTCTTGTGTAGAAATAATGTTCAAAGTTATACATCTCAAAATTCGTTGTCTCAGGTTGGCTTAACTGGTTTACTTGAAGTAAGGGGATCGATATATACTCATAACGACCAGATAAAAGAAGTGTATGGAACACTAATAGCAGAAAACACTTTAGGTGTATATCATGATCATTTCTTTACCTATCACCTTGGTTTAGACATGGACGGAAATGATAATTCCTTTGTTAAAAATAACTTAAAAACTAGACGCGTCATCAATAGAAGTTCACCAAGAAAGAGTTACTGGACAGTTGTTAGTAAAACAGCTAAAACGGAATCAGATGCAAGGATTCAATTAGGTTCATCACGAGGCGCCTTTGAAATGGTAGTGGTGAACCCCAACAAGAAGACTAAGCTTGGGAACGAAATAGACTACTGTCTGATCCCTGGGGAATCTGCAATACATCCCTTGTTACGTGACGATGATTACCCACAAATCCGCGGAGGTTTCACCAAGTACAATGTGTGGGTGACACCTTATAACAAGTCTGAGAAATGGGCAGGAGGATTATATACTGATCAAAGCCATGGGGATGATACATTAGCCATATGGAGCCTCAGGTAATGCGCGCAATAGATTCTATATAGTACTCCCTCTGTTTCAATTTATTTGTCGTACTTTCCTCTTTAGTCTGAAAAAGGTCTCTTTCCTATTCTGACACCTTTTTGATTTCTTAACTTTCCATTTATCATGTTTAAGACCATAAGAGTAAAGAACATTAATTTAAGACAACAAGATTCAAAAATAAGACAAACAAATTTGTCCGGCTATTTGTCGGATTGATTAGACAAGGTTCAATTTTTCTTTTTTCTGATACAGGGACAGGGAAATCAAGAACAAGGATATTGTATTATGGTACACATTTGGTGTTCATCATGTACCCAAACAGGAAGATTTTCCAATTATGCCAACATTAAGCACTGGTTTTGAGCTCAAGCCTGCTAATTTCTTTCAGCATAATCCAGTTCTTTAATAAGTCAAGTGAGAAAATAATGTCATCATTTATGAAAAATAATACTATTATTTTTATGCATCTCATTCTTGAGTGATAGCTTTGTACTCATGATCAGTTTTATTGTTTAGATAAAGGAAAAGTTTATTTTACATCACTCATTTGTCTACTGACAGAAAAAGACGACAAATCATATTGTCACATAAATGCCATGAAATGTCTAGGATGACGACAAAAACAACATATCCAGTGGAATCCAACGAGTGGGGTTTGGGGAGGGTAAAATGTACGCAGACTTTACCACTGCGAGATAAAGCGGTTGTTTCTGGAAGACCTTCGTCTCAAAAATATCAAGCCCCAAAAGCAGAAGATACTAGATATGAAAAAAATCTTATAAATTACAAAAAAGTTGGGATAATACATAAATGTGTTCTTTAACTTAGACTTGATTTTATATTTATGCCCTCCAACTTTGAGTGTGCATAAATAGGCACTTGTACAAAGTCAAACAATTAATAGACACATGAGTCCTATGTGGCATAATACGCGTAGAACACCACGAAGGATATAAAATGTCATGGAGGACGCCATGTAGGTGTATATTTGTTTGTTCAACTTTTTGAACGTTTAAGTGTCTACTTGTGCACACCCAAAGCTGGAGGGCATAAATGCGAAATAAGACCAAGTTAAAAGGCATATATATTTATGTACTACTAAGTATTTTAAGGATACATATTTCAAAAATCTTTATTTTCTTCTTAAATTTCACATCGTTCAAATTATGTCACATAAATAGAACAAAATAAGCATAATATTAGAAGTGTGTGTCTCCACCTTTGGTTCTTCGTTTTCTTCGGAGAAATACAATTAAGAGTTTCCCATAACCATCTATTATTTTCTCCAACATTTAGCTTTTTCTTCTCTCTTTCTCTCTTCCTTCATTCTTTGCCTCCCAAAAAAAAAATAGTCATAATAATTCTAATGCTCACCGGCTTCTCTCTCCACCCTCTTCCGCCGGATATCTGACAATTTCACATATCTGCCGTCTAGTAATAATTTGTCGTAGTAGCTAGCCCAGAATGGCACCTACTACGACCATCACGACGCAATATCTTCCCCATGCAAACACTATTGGCGAAGATGTTGCGTCGGTTGACATTGACCTCATTTGGCCGTTTGAAAATATTGACGGTCTAAATCGTGACCATTTCCGCGACGCGGCTTACGAGATATTCTTCACTGCATGCCGGTCATCCCCCGGGTTCGGGAGTAGGACGGCAATCTCGTATCATAATCCATCAGAAGGAGGAGATGGAAGCGGGTCCGGGGTGTCCAGCCCCGGATCACCGGTGAAGCCATCCGGGGTAGGGATGGCCGTTACTAGCAAGGTGAAAACCGCGCTAGGGTTGAAGATGTTAAAACGGTCACGATCACGGAGAGCTAGCTCTTATGGAGGCAACCCGTCATCACCTGGGGGCAGTGCGAGCCCCAAGGTGGGATTCACCGTGCCCCATAACAGGGCACGGAGACCGATGACATCGGCCGAGATTATGAGGAGGCAAATGCGGGTGTCGGAGCAAAGTGATAGTAGGCTACGTAAAACTCTTATGAGAACTCTTGTTGGACAAGTACGTATATTATTTTGTCTCTTTTGCATGCATGCATTAAAAAAACACAAAACAAAGGCTTCTAATTTCATCTGTCTCTTTGGTACGAAGAAAAATATTTTTTATAAAGAAAAAAATCCTAAAAATATTTTCTTTCATACCGAACACACCCTTGGTATACCTAATTTTTTTTTTCTCTCATTTATGTTTCATGAAAATCATCTTCTTCTTCAACAACAAGAATTATCTTAAATGTTCTACATTTCTATTCAGCACATAGCTTTTCATGTTAATTATGCCAATCTATTTTCCTTTTGGTTCATTTTTTTAAAAAAATGACCCTTTTCTAAATTTGAAACTAATTTATTTTAAATTTTTCATTTTACTCTTAGTGCAAATTAATTTATAATGACAGATATATATTTAAGATTATAAGTTGTTATGACATGTTTAAGAATGTAACACAAGTTCCAAAGCTTTATTTCTTAAAATATTTCATGCTCAATTAAATACGTTCATACAAATTGTAACAAATGGAGTACTAGTCTATAACTACATATGTTGTATATGCTCAGAAAATACGCTACTTTTAAAGAATATAGCATGCAATTAGTGACGTTTTTAAAGAGTTTGAGCAACATAGACTTATACGACCAGCTTTTCCGTGTGAATGATTCAAGATTGAAAGACTACGACAAATTGAACTAATGTTTGTAAAAATTTGTACAGATGGGGAGACGAGCAGAGACAATTATCTTACCATTAGAGCTATTACGCCACCTTAAACCATCCGAATTCAACGATTCTCACGAGTATCATCAATGGCAAAAACGTCAGTTCAGAATCCTTGAAGCAGGCCTTCTTCTTTACCCTTCACTCCCTGTAGAAAAATCAAACACATCCGCGAAACGCTTCAGGGAGATCATCAGAACAGCTGAAACTAAATCCATCGACACTGGCAAAAATTCGGAGTCAATGAGAGCACTTTGCAATTCAGTAGTGTCCTTAGCCTGGAGAACAAGTGATGGCTCAGCAACTGATATTTGTCATTGGGCTGATGGATTCCCTTTAAATATCCACATTTATACTGCTCTATTATCCTCTGTTTTCGACTTGAAAGACGATACAATGGTCCTTGATGAAGTCGACGAGCTTCTTGAATTGATGAAAAAAACATGGGTGATTTTGGGTGTGAACAAATCAATCCATAACTTGTGTTTCACTTGGGTGTTATTCGAGCAGTATATCGTCACTGGCCAAGTTGAGCCTGATCTTCTTGGCGCGGCGATGATCATGTTGAGTACTGAAGTTGCTAATGATGCTAAGAAAGTGGATAGGGAGCCTTTCTATGTTAAGATGTTGGCAAATGTGTTGATATCTATGAGGGAATGGTCAGTGAAAAGATTGGTTTATTATCATGATAGTTTCAATAGTGGGAGTGCTGGATTGTTGGAGAATAATCTTCCTCTATACTTCGCAGCCACGAAGATACTAGAGGAAGATGTTCCGGGATACACTTCTGATGGTTTTGAGAAAGGGAATGAACTCGCGGAGGATGATTTACATGGAAATAAAGAAGTTTGTTACTTCATCCGTTCATCCATGAAGAATGCATTCGCTAAGGTTAGTATTCTGGATTTAAGTTATATATACTGACGATATACAGAGTGTTGTACACTATGACCAATAGCATGTAACAGATTTCCCATGTTACTTGAAGTTGATTGTAGATGTTAAGCTTTAGTAGCATTTTAGCCTTTCTTTCAACCTATGTTGCTCGAATTTCTTCAAAAATATTGTCGGGTGTGTGTTGAATCCTTCAAAAGAGGGGAATCTTAGTAGCTCAATTGGTTGGCTACCTGAACTCCCACCTTGTTGGTGAGGGTTCGATTCCCCACATTATAATTCCTCCCCATTCCCCCCTTACCCTGCCCCATTTTTTTAAAAAAAAATCCTTCAAAAGAAGATTTGACACGGATGCGAAAGTATTTTTGGAAAGTTTGATGAACATAGCTTTCAAACCTGTCATTTTTTCTTTTAATATCTATGGTGTCCGAATCAGCTTGCGCTCACCTAGACTAATTCCACGGAATATTTGCCACCTCCCACCAGTAACAAGTATCAGGTAACTCTGTCTACTAAGGCTAGGATAAAAGGGAGAAAACATCTATATTTTTTTGGTCTCTGCTTGGATTTCAACACCCTTTTAGTTTTATTTACTTTCAGTTTGTTTAATATAACATTATTATTTTTCTTTCTTAATATGCAAAATAGATACTGGAAGAAATGAGCATAGATGGTGCAAGTTTTGAATTGGAAGAAGTGAGCCAGACACTAATTAAATTAGCCTATGAAACTGAAGAATTAGCAGCTAAGGAGAAGGAAAATTTCAGTCCTATACTCAAGAAGTGGCATCCTATTGCAGCAGGAGAAGCAGCTGTGGCATTACATTCTTCCTATGGAACTTTATTAAAGCAATATCTCACAGGTGCGGCTTTTCTCACGAAACAGACAGCTTTGGTATTGCAGAAGGCTGGAAAACTTGAAAGAGCTTTAATCCAAATGGTCGTGGAGGATTCGGATGAATGTGAGGATGGAGGCAAAGCACTAGTGTCAGAGATGGTTCCTTATGAAACAGATTCAATCATAACGAATCTACTGAGAAAATGGATTCAAGAAAGGTTGAAGAAAGGGAGGGAGATTATTACGAGGGCAAAAGAAACTGAAGTAAGTCTTTTTCTGTCAGGGGCGGTCCCCTTGGCTTCTACGTGTGTTTACTTCTTTATATTGTATTCCGTTACTGAAAATCCTGGCTTTGACGCTGTAATAAACTGTCTTATTTCTAGTTAGGAAGATTTCTATAATGCTCATACTAAAAGGGGTTCATGGTTAAAAAATTTGTCATGCAGACATGGAATCCAAAATCCAAAAGTGAGCCATATGCACAATCAGCTGTTGATCTGATGAAACATGCCAAGGAAGCTCTGGACAATTTCTTTGAAATCCCAACGGTCGTGTCAGAGGACTTAGTAGAGGATCTTGCTGGTGGCTTTGAGCATCTATTCAAAGAGTATGTTACCTTTGTGGCATCATGTGGTAAGAACCAATTCATAAAACTCATTTCATTTCATACCTAAAGAGTAAAAGACCGAGGCAGCTCCATATTTTTTAGTTTATGGGTTCTGAATAGATTATATGTACACATTGGATGAATTTTTAACAAAAAATAGTTGGTTTGAGCTAAAGTTACTAGGTTCTGCTAAATCAGTAACTAACACTATGGCTCCGCCCTGGCCTAAAGAAGTATAAGAATTATTTTTTTGACTTTGGTATCTTTTTATAGGGTCAAAACAAAGCTACATTCCTACACTCCCTCCTCTAACAAGATGTAGCCAAGATTCAAGGTTTTCGAAACTGTGGAAGTATGCTATTTGCAGTGTAGGAGCAGATGAACACAACAATCATATAGCAGATGAAGGCAATCATCCCCGCCTTTCAACAAGCCGAGGGACTCAACGTCTATATATAAGGATAAACACTTTGCATTACTTTCTTCTACAACTCCATGCCCTTGATAAAACTCTATCAATCTCCTCGCAAATCACCCCTTCTCCAAGAGGTCGTCACAGCAAGAACAGACAGATAGGGAGCTATTCCTACTTTGATCACACGCGTTCAGCCATCCAAGTAGCTTTACAACATGTATCAGAAGTTGCTGCTTATCGTCTCATTTTCTTCGATTCTCACAGTGTATTCTACGGTAGCCTCTATATCAGGGACGTTGAGAAGACACGTATACGACCAGCATTAAGGGCACTCAAGCAAAACCTCACTCTTTTATGCACGATTCTCACTGACAAGGCTCAACCATTGACCTTAAAAGAAGTCATGAAGGCTTCATTCGAGGCCTATCTCATGGTTTTACTAGCAGGAGGAAGCAAAAGACTCTTTTCAAGAGCCGATCATCAGATAATAGAAGAGGACTTTGAGAGCCTAAAGAAGGTGTTCTGTACTTGTGGTGAAGGATTGATAGTAGAAGATGTTGTGGACACAGAAGCTGAGACGGTCGAGGGGGTGATAGCTTTAATGGGACAATCAACTGAGCAATTGGTTGAAGATTTCAGCATTGTGGCATGTGAAGCTAGTGGAATGGGAGTTGCGGGATCAGGACAGAAACTACCAATGCCTCCAACAACAGGAAGATGGAACAGGTCAGATCCCAATACAATCTTGAGGGTAGTCAGTCATAGAAATGACAAAGTTGCTAATCAATTCTTGAAGAGAACATTCCAATTAGCAAAGAGGAGACCATATTAAAGAAAACATACAAACATATCATAAAGAAGATATATCACATCAACAAAAATAAACAGAAAAAGCAAAGAAACACGGATTTTTACAGGGAATCTGCTATTAGATTGATTCATTTGGAGGATTTCAAAGGATGGAAGATAACTTACCAAGGCCGCAGTCACTTGAGAGAGCAGTGTACTAATTTTTCTTCTTTTACTCATCAGATTAGGCGTTATCAGTACTTTACGTGGTGGAACGCGCTAATGTAAAATTCTTCGGCTATATTTTGTATGTCTTGAGAGATCATTATTTTGACCACATATATTGTATATAGTAAATATTATTATATTAGCATATGAGTTGGAGACAAAATTTCTAGGGAAGGTAGAATAAATAGATCATCAAAGTCTACTCAGATTATGAACTATTTCCTTTAGATATCAGTTATAGAATTGAAAATGCTGTTCAATAAAATACCTTTCATATATCGAAACAACTATAATTAACTGATTATCATTACAATCGTGTGAAAATCATAACAAAGAGAAACGAGGTGAACGAAAATATTGCCCCCTATAGCTATATTGCTCGGATTCTCAAAAAATACTGGTGAATCAGTATCAGGTCCTCCAAAAATGCATAATATTTGGCGGATCAGACATGGGTGAGACTGCATTTTCTGAGGACCTGGCACTGGTGCCACGGCATTTTTGGAGGAACCGAGCCATAGCAAATATAGTACACTACCTAGCTATAACAGAAAAGAAGTTTGGAGCAAAACATATATGTTAGTTAAAATCCTATGTAGAATCATTAACCTGTGTGTTGGTTGAAGCTTCTTGGCTATTAGTTACACGATGCCTCGATTCAATCTCCAATTCTTGCCTCAGCACAGCAAGTGAATCAGATAGTTCAGCTTTGTATACATAAAACTTGCTCACAAACAGGAAAAAGAAGAAGTTCAATAAGTTGAGTATCGCGAAGAACGCGTAGTAATAGTCAAGATGAGATTCATTCAGGTTGTTTAGTATCCATCCTCCGTGATTCCCGTGCTTTTGGGTGATATGAGAAACTGTCGAAAGCAAGAAGCTACTGAGGAAACTCCCAACACCAAGACTAGTCATTGAATAAGAAGTTCCTAAACTTTTCATGCCTTCTGGTGCTTGATCATAAAAAAACTCAATCTTGGCTACTTCCAAGAATGCATCAGCTGTTCCCATAAGAATGAATTGAGGTAACAAAATGAATATGGATAGCGGAACTTGTTCACCACTCTCGACTAGTCCATGGTCCCTTGCTACACTAAGCCTATGCCTCTCCACGAACGATGCAACTAACATGATCACAAAATGGAAAGCCATTCCAATTCCCATTCTCTGAAGTATGTTGATGCCTCTTGGATTCTTGGTCAATCTTTTGGCGATTTTCATGAAGAATCGATCATATAGCACAACGGAGACTAGTAATGATATGGTCACGAAAGCACCTAGACTAGCCGGAGGGATATTGAAATTACCAATGTTTCTCTTAAGAAGTGTCCCTTGTTTGATAAAAAGTGTGTTGATTTGTGCTATCATTGTGCTTGGAACGAATGTAGCAACCAAGATCGGTATCATCCTTAGCATTTGCTTAGTCTCTTCCACTTGAGTAACTGAACATAACATCCATGGATCAGATGTATCTACTTTGACACAAGCTTTGTTTAGAAACCTGCATCCAACAAGAAAATCCATCATATCCAATTCAAGAAGTCATAAACATTTTAATATCAATAGATATACTTGTATAAAACTTTTACAACAACAACAACATACCCAGTGGAATCCCACAAGTGGGGTACGGAAAATGTAAAATGTTTGCAGACCTTACCACTACCTTACGGCAAAAATCTATAATTCAGTAAACTACACCTAACATCATCACTAGTACTCCTATATCATATAGGCCAAACTAATATCTTAAACTTCATGTCTAGTTAAACGCCATAACTTGTTTATAGTAAGTGGTGGTTCTAATATATATATTACTAATAGTCTGTTTGGTCAAGCTTTCAAAATCTGCGTATCTTGAAAAAGTATTTTTTGTCGTAAATGCTAGTACTCGAAAACACTCTTTTTTGTCCTAAAGCTTGGTCAAATGGATCGACTTTTTAAATATAAACACTTTTGACTTCTGAGAAACTAATTCCGCCAAACATATTTATGTCTTTTATGAAAAGTATATGTACAAACCTTAAAGTAGGAGTGGAGTCAATTCTAACTTTTCCATTCTTGGTATATTCTTCCAAATCAAGCTCATATAACTCTTTTGGATCACTAGGAACTTTAACATTCCATTTCCTTAATGCAGCAATAATGACCCTGGCCATTCTTGTAAATGGGCTTCCTCTGGGCTTTTTATGTCTATAAAAAGATGATCCAGACAAAAATATCATAATTGATATAGCAAGGCCCAATGTTGGAAGCCCATATCCAAGTGACCAGCCCACATTGTCTTGAATGTACACAAGCACAGTGTTAGCAAAGAGTGTCCCCAGGAAAATACTGAACATCCACCAATTGAAAAATGAAAGTTTCTGTGATTTTTCCTTAGGGTGAAACTCATCGAATTGGTCAGCGCCAATCGTCGATATGTTGGGCTTCGTGCCACCCGTGCCGATGGCTAAGGTGTAGAGTGCACCAAAGAACACAGCTAGTTGAAGTGTGGAGGCTTTTTTGCAGTCCATTGCACTTGGATTGGCACAAGGAGGAGGCTTTAGGCCATGGATTGATACTGCTAGTGTTAGTAGAGACATACCCTGCATGTCACAATTTGTAATGAAATTTGGTTTAATATACTATAAATATATACATGACACATTTACCCTTGACGCGCTATTAAAAAAACATGAATTTTTAATGGACGTTCCTATCAGAATATCATCAAACACATGAGTTTTTAGTGGTGACATGCGAAGCTGGCATAATCATTGATAGGAAGATTACAATTTTGTGACACATACTAAGCAAATTCCTTAGAATTGTTATAACATATTGGGTCCATTAGCATGCACATGATATGACTGATCAATTGATATAGGAATAACTTTTGCTCAGAGGCGGAGCCACCATATATACTTTTAAGGGGTTTATCTTAACCCCCGTCAACGAAAAAATAGACTATTTATATATAATTAAAATAATTCTATATAATATATATAGAAGATATTAAATCCTCTTTAACTAATTCATATGTTTATTTTTTAAAATTTTAAACCTTTTTAATTAAAATTCTGGCTCTGCCACTACTGCTACATAGTTGAAAATTCCAAAAATAGATTCTCTAGAATCAATAATAGATTGAACTGACTGGTGATAATTAAAGATAAGAAATATAACAATACACTTCATTTTTTAGATTTTTTTTAATTTTTAGATTTTTTTTAATTCGTTCCAAAAAAATATCACCTTATTGTAATTAAACATAATTTTACTTAAAAGATTTCTTTTATTTTTATGAAATGAATCTCCACTTCGCATATATTTAAGGATTATTTCGACCACAGATTTTAAAAATCTTTCGTCTTTTTTTAAATACCATGCCAAAATCAAAAAGTACGATATAAAATGAAGCGAAGAGAATATACCGTATTGCTCCCATAATTTTTGTCATGACTTCATCATTTATATTGTTTTTATTATATATATTTTTGATAATCTCGTCTTGTATATCAGACAAGTGTCACGTTATTTATCAAGTTACAAAAATAAATAATTCATGGCATTTTCCTTACTTTAATAATTTTAATACATGAGCATGACCTTTAATCCTATGTCATTCTCTCATATTTATGATATATATAAAAGACTATAAAAATGCGAGTGACAGATTTATTAATTCAATTCTTTTTTATTTTTTAAATTAAATCAATCTAACAGTTGAATCACTTTGACTTATAAATAATTGACAATGAGAAACCTATCTGTTTATCTGTCTGTCGGTATGACTGTCTGTTTGTCTGACTATCTACATATTTTTGTGTATGTATACATAACTATTTATTTGTTTTTTAATATTATATATATAATCACAATAAAGAATTTTTATTTATTAATGTAATTTGATGATTAACCAAATTATAAGAAAAAACAAAGAAAGCGAAATCTCGTAAGAATCGGTCGAGTCTGGTTATAACTCATCATGTAGCCCATCGTGACTCAATCCATCATCTTAGATCAAGTAATTTTTCAACAAATTAATAACTTATCTATTTATCAACTCAATTCATTTTGATTCAGTCATATTCAACCCCCCACCCCCACCCTGCCGACATCCCTAAACCGTAGTTATATACTCTCTCCATCTCAACATAAGTGTTATCTGAGTAAAAAATATATGAATTTGAGTTATACGTACCAAGAAATAAATTCCACAAGCAATCAAGAAAGTCCAATAACGTCCAAGATAAGCATCAGCAAAGTAGGCTCCCAAAATAGGAGTCATCCATATAGTTCCAACCCAATTTGTGACATTATTTGAAGATGTAACAGTGCCTTGATGCAACTTCTCTGTTAAGTATATCACCAAATTTGATGATATACCATAATATGCCATACGTTCAAACACTTCATATACTGCAAATTCATTATAAAAAAATATTATATTCCACGACAACAACAATAATATACCCAGTGGAATCCTACAAGTGGTGTCTGGAGAGGTAGAATGTACGCAGACATTACCACTACCTCATAGCGGTAGAGAGGTTGTTTCCTGGGAATCCTCGTCACAAAATATTATATTCCACTTCAAAATATTATATTCCACAATTTTAAAAAAAAATAGTCAAAACTAAAATAAGGTGCAATCAAAATCACTAAAGATCATGTAAACTCGTAATTTTTTTAAGTTAGGTTGATCAGGCCAATGGTTCTATAACTGCATCAACACTTACTGAAAAGACTATTTTATGATCAGATTCTACTGAAAAATGTGAGCAATTTTAATTAGAAGTTCTGCTCGAGTGGAATGGTTGTTGGCATTCTCTTTCATATCCTCCTCCTACTGAGAATGAGCTCCTTAGTTTTGTGCGCTAGCTGTTCTATTTCATATGTCTATCTTTACTTGTCCATTATGTTAAAAATAAATATCCAACAATTCTTGTTCGCTTTATGAAATCAAGAGATAATTTTACATTTAGTTCCTAATTTATTCTTATCGTTAATTAGAATCATTTTACTATTTTATTTTTTTAAATATTATATTTATTATATTAAAAAAATAATTTATATCATTTACTTTTTCTTAATCCCGTAGCACATAATGGTTGAGTTGGTTGGAAACTAAGGGTTGGTGAAACTCAAAATAAAAGTAGGAAAGAGGTATTAATTCAATTGCCAAAAGATTGATGGAAAAGTCAATGACATTCATTTCTTAATATTTGATTTAAATAATGCAGTTTTAGATTTTTTTATTTAAAAAAAAAAACTGTTTATCTTTAAGATTATACAGTTCAAAATTTTTAAGAATAATTTCTTTATTTAGAATATGGGTTCCACATAGTTACGTAGTAATCTTGATAAAATCCAAAGAAAAAAGATAACTTCAACTAATCAAAGACGGAGCTAAAATTTCATTTATTCAGTCGATAAAAATATATTTATATTATTTAAAATAAATTATGTTTTTGAAAATACATAAATTCAACATTCTAATTTAATCAGTAGGTAAAAAAGATTTTTTTTTAGCCCGATTAAATTTAAATTTCACGAGACTATTTTTTTAAAAACGACGCTCTCAATTAAAAAAAAATTATGTTAACATCAAATAATTAAAAAAAATTAGAGGAATTAATGACACCCCACCTTAAATGATTTTTTTTTTTAAAAAAAAGAATTTTTAAAACGTGTGTACATGTACTTTACTAGAATTTGTCTAAATATGATCTCCAAATCTATTAAAAACTTTATTAAATTATTTGATTTTGGAAGTATCAAAGAACATGTTTGAAGATATTTTCTTTTAGTCTAAGATATTTTTTAGTATACTCTATTTATTTTATTTACTTTTTGACTAGCTTTTAAGACAGTTGGTTTAATGCTGTTATCATTAGTTATGAATATAGTATAAGGATCTATATCTATCATATCCTAAAGTTTAGTATTTTTTTATATACTAAGTTAAAAAAAATTATTTCGACTATTTTTAAAAAAGAATTGATTTCGTTATGAGAATAATAATATATTTAGTGAAATTTCATAAGTCGTAAGATCTGAAAAGAATTAAATGTATGCAAATTTTATTACTATCTCATAGAAATAAAAAAGTTATTTCCGAAAGAATAGGATAACGAGCTCCATTTATATGGTTTCTTCTAAAATGGTTTTCTAGGGGCCATGTTGTTAAATATTAGGTAACAATCTACGACTTCGTAGTCTTAATTTATGTTATGCATTTTTGTATTATTTTGTCATAATAAAAATATTATATTTTTAAAATTAAAAATAATTTAATTTTAAAATTTTTCTGAAACGGCTTATAGTTATACACGAATGTATAAGATTTATTTTAAATTATAAATTTTAAAAAAAAATCTCTTTTTTTTCGTTGATTTTTAAATTATTCAATTGCGTTACATAAGTTAGGATTATGGAAACATGTGATATATTCTCTAGCATATGAAAACGGGAAATTTATCCGTTTTAGCCTCTTTAAAAACCAATATATTCATACCAAACAAAAAAAAAATTCATGCACAAAAGCTCCCGTTATGCATGTATAAAAGAAAAATATCAAGTGGGAAGAAGTGCACAAGATGATTCCTTCAGTTTTATAAAGGACTATTTTCATGACCAACAATGGATATGGTGCAGCGAATGTAACTGTTCCATCCTTAATCAGAAGTCTCCGGTTCGAGTAGTCCTAGTTATGAAAAAATTCTTGATAGGGAACGCTAACTTCCCTCTGATGGGGCCCTACGCGGCGCGATTCGAAATAGTTGAGCTCCAATGCAAGTACCAGACACCAAATGAGAAATCGAAAAAAATCAACAACAGATTTCTCATGGAGATATAGAATGACTAATGAACTTTTTTATCTTCTAGACTCTAAGAGTGTTGACCAACAAAGGATGTGGTTGCTCCTTCCTTAATTAGAAATCTCTAGTTCGAGCCATCCTAGATATAGAAAAAACTTTGATAGGGAGCGCTTTTCTTCGAATGAGGACCTACGTGGATACCAGACACCAGATGAGAAAACCCCCTTCCCCTCTCCCAAAAAAGAAAACAAATTTTTCATGGAGATATAGAATGACTGATGAACTTTTTATCTTGTGGCCGGACTCCAAGAGTGTTGACTATGCACAAATGTCTTTTTGTGTGTCTACATGGATGAGACGTGTTTAAATGGAGCGAGAAATAATTAACTTCAACTTATTCGAGATTGAAGCATACTTATTATTATGTCGTGGAGATAGGGAGGGGGGAGGGGGTATTTTAAAGGAGCTAAGATAACATACCAACAATGAAGGAACAAGCTTTCCATCCACCTGTATTGGATCTAAGAATAGGATTTCCTTTAAGATCCACAGTTCCATCTTTTGTATATCCATCATCTTGTCCATTTTCATCCACATATTGAGAAGTTGTCATAATTTTAAAGAAATGGATAACCCCCTTTATTCAAATTCTTATACTAAAACTTCAAAAAATGCATTATTGAGAAAGCATAGAAAGTTTGCTTTCACTACTACCTTTATATAGACCTCAACTTCTCTCTACCTTGAGTCAATTCAAGAGTTTAAGGTGTACCAAATATCTCGATGAGATGAATAAAATTTTTTCACTATTAATTAAAAAGATTAAATTTGCACCTTAAATATAAAAGAAAAAATCCTTAAATAAGTTTTTTACGTACTTGGCCATGCATTTAAATTATCCGTGGCCATATCAATATAAATATCAAATACAGAGTGGAAAAAAGAGTTAATCGTGGTGTACCCATTAATAGTGCAAAAGAATGTCTTATACAATCGAGTCATATATAAGGTAATTATAAATAAACCTTGATAACAAATAACTTGGTATGATAATTATATTGTCAGATCATAAAATTTAAATTCACTAGTCAAATCAACCATATGCTTACTTTTGTTGTACTATTTTTCGGGGATCGATCTCTACACAAATGATAACCAACCGAATTCATTGTTTACTTTTTCTAATTGTATATATTACTTGTATATATTTTATATTCATTAACTATTTAGTTTAAACGATTTGGGTGGGTGTCTATTTAGGTTATTTTAGAAAAGCGACTCACTATCGAAAAAATTTCTAGACTCGAACTCAAAATATTTAATTAAAAATAACATCACTGTCTATTCGTAAATGCCAATAATGGCCTTTGCAAGTTGAGTATAATAAAGACCATATGTTTCTACTCTATGCCAACCATCCTTTAATATAAAGACAGAAACACAATAAATTAAATATTATGATTATATTTAATATGCTAAATAAGAAAAATATTTTAAAATATTTAATAAAACTTTTATAAATCAATTTAAATTATAAATCAATAAACCATCTATTCACTTTTTTGATTTTGTTGGAAATTTCATAATTTATAAAGTAATTCTCATTTATTTTCCCACCTAAGATTCTATAATTCTGGTGACCCCCTGTTGAAAAATTCTAATAAAATAATCGGATTTTGTGGTACTATTTTAAAATGAAAAAATTACGTGTATATATATATAAAATTATAGTATAATATATGTGCTATTATATATTTTGTATATATATTAGAAATTGGATAGTCGAATGGTTTAGGTATATAGCCCAGTATCAAATGAAATAATTATCTTTTTGAATTTTTTTTATAAAAAATTTATTGCTTTTAAATATATTTTTTATGTATTGCCTAGATATTTTATATGTGAAAAATATTTACCATCTATAACAACTGTATTATGCATTAAATGTTAATTATATATGTAATAAATATGTATTAAAATATGTTATACTTATTTTGATTTAAAAAAAAAACTACACTATGTATTAAAAACAAATCATGCATGTAATATAAATAAATTACACTATATATAAAAGTAATTTTGGATGCAATAAAGATGTTTTATAAGTATTTTAAAATATATTAAACTTATTTTGATTAAAAAACCTGCATTATGTATTAAAAGTGAATTATATACGTATTAAAATTATATTACTATAAATGATATATATTTTCTAAATATGGTATATATAGGTAAATTCCCCGCATCAAATATTCTTGAAGCCCAACTTATCTAGATTTGTATCGAAAAGTTCTATTTTAGAAGTAAAACACTCTTTATGAAAAGCGATTCTACAAGATTCGATATGAGAATAAGGAAAAATTTACCACTCCATCACGATCTTTAATTATTTATATATAACAAATATAATACCTAATTTTGATAGACAAGATAATCTATTTTAATTTAAATAATAGAACAAATTTGACCTAATTTTGTCTGATTTCCAATGTTTCCAATTTAAATTGGCTTCTTCTTGTAGAATTGAAACCTTTTATGGCAACTTCTCTGTAACAACCTATGATACCGTTTCTAGAATTAGTCCTCTTGATTTCCTATAAGATTTATCTAAAAATATTTTAAATAGGTACGTTGGACTATTCAATAACTAAGACTATGTAAATTATGAGTGAGTTTAAATAATTAATATAAGTGGTGGGTTAAATGTTAATTTAGTGAAAATTTTGTACCACTTGGTGCTTATATTTTAAAAAATAAGTTACAAAACTTCTAATACTCAATTAGAAAAAAAATAAGAAGAAAAGTAAGGGAAGTAAGGGTTGCGGCTCGACGACGACAACGACGACGGATAAACAAGTAAGACTTTAATGCTTTAGGTTGAATAATAATATTATAATATATATATATATATATGCATACAAATATTCTGCAAACCATTTCCAATTGGAAATGGAATAGTGGACGAGCACTGCCAGTGCTTTTGGTCCAATTTCCAGCGAAAAAAAAAACTTATTATTTGTTTGGGGTTTTGAATGTGCATATATGTATATATTTTCATATTAATATTTGGGTCTTGTATTATACGAATAATCATAGAATTATATTATTTGTAGGAGTAAAGATTTAACTCTAGATTTGATATTTAGGAATTTACTATAGATTTGGGTCTTGTTAGTTTTAAAATCTTATTGTGATAAATTATTTGTTTAGATCGTGGTACTACGGATTCTATTCAAAAAGGGAAGGCCCAGGTGTTTGATTGATCGTGATTTGATTAAGGCAAGTGGACTTTTAAAACTTTATAATTCTTGTAGAATTCTCGAATTATCCTTTCTCCTATGTGTGAATCGTGAAGTATTTTTAATATTTTAATGAGGTGCTTAAATATAAATGTGAGTTGGTGTGTTGTTGTGACACATGAATTAAACATGTGGTTAAGTGATGAGAATTTTTATGTTTGAGATATATGGTTGTGGTTGGTGATTATGAGTGGATTGGTTGTAGATTTCATCTCATATGCATTCATTTTATGTCACGCACATTGCATTGGTTCTGGATATTGATATGAGTGAGATGGTAAAAGTTGGGACCGAGGTCTTTGCCGGCGATGATATTGTGATGCCGAGGTCTTTGCTGGCGATGATATTGTGATGCCGAGGTCTTTGCCGGCGATGATATTGTGATGCCGAGGTCTTTGCCGGCAATTGTTGCATATGCATTGCATCTCATCCTTGCATATTCCGGTGTGGCATGATGTTATCCCTGTGTTTGATTGTGTTGCTTCTTTTGAGTTGTGACTTGTGATTTGATATCTGTGACATAGTAGAAACTATCTCTAGAATGTATTATGTATTGCTGGACTGGGACTTTTCTGAGTGCAGGTGTGTAGTTCGGCGGTATGTGGTTGGGTGTGAAAGGAGTTTGTGTATTCTATCGGAATTATTCTGTTTTGCTAGTTGACTTGTTGGGTACCGCGTTGTTTTTGGTACTCACCCTTGCTTCTACACTTGTGTAGGTTCTGAGCCCGGACTGTGAGTAGTAATTTCCTTGATCATCCGAGGCTTCTCAGGAGATTTAGAGAGGTAGCTGCTGTCATCTAGCTGACTCTCTTATCCTGTTTCCTTTCTGCTTTGTTCTATTTGAGAAGAAAGACAGTTTCAGACTTTGTAATTCTTTGGATTTCTGTATAACTAGTGGCTTGTACACGTGACAACCAATCCTTGGGTGGTATTTAAGTTTTGTGAAGATTTCTCTTTTTAAGTTATCTATTTTATTTAGTGCTTCCGTACATTATTTCGATATTCTTGTTGGGTTTAGGCTGACTTGTTCTGGTGGGTTGAGCAAGTGCCATCACGTCCATTTTTGGGTCGTGACAGTTGGTATCAGAGCCCCAGGTTCATAGGTCTCACGTGCATACAAGCCGAGTCTAAGTAGAGTCTCAAGGATCGGTACGGAGACGTCTGTACTTATCTTTGAGAGGCTATAAAGACTGTTAGGAAACTTCTTTTTATTCACTCTCTCTTATCGTGCTTAAATTGTTCTTAGTATTGAGTTGTGCCCGTGTTAATTTGACAGATGGCAAGGACTAGGGCTACTGTTGCCGGTGGTAGAGGTGGGGCAGCTCCCGAGAGAGTTGTTGAGGGCCCAGTTAGAGGTAGGGGAAGGGGCCGAACTAGAGGGCGTGCCCGAGGAGCGACACGAGTTAGAGGGCAGGCTAGAGGGGCTCCTCTAGAGCCACAGATAGAGGTTGGTGAGGAGCAGGTTCCTTCAGAGCACGTAGCCTCACTTTTGCTGCAGGATACCTTACTGAGGGTGCTGAATGTACTTGAGAGTTTTGCTCCGAATGGTAACTCGACAGGCATGCCCGGCGGTTCTCAGACCGGAGGAGGGGCTCAGACTCCAGATCAGCATCAGGCTCCCATGGTTCATGGTCCAGTAGAGCAACCACCACTGGATCCTAGAGTTGAGATTGACCTTGCACCAGCTGTTGAGGTTCGGGGTGCACCTGTGGCCACATTGACTGAGAATGAGCAGCGTTGCTATGAGATGTTTAGGAAGATGAACCCACCTCAATTTCAGGGTGGGAGGACAGAGGATGCTCATGAGTTTCTGACTACTTGTAGAGAGCTGCTGGATACTGTCGGCTTAGCCGAGTCACACGGGGTTCGATATGTTACTCTTCAGCTTCGTGGGCCTGCCAGAGAATGGTGGAGGACATATTCAGGATCCTTGCCAGTGGGATCTCCCACAGTGTCTTGGGAGGTGTTCTCTAGTGCTTTCTGTGATCGATTTGTCCCTTGGAGCGTGAGGGAGGAGAGCCGCTTGAGGTTTGAGAGCCTAAGGCAGGGAGGCTTATCAGTCACCGAGTATGAGACCCGTTTCTGTCAGTTATCTAGACATGCGGCAGCCATCATTCCAGATGAGACAGAGAAAGTTCGTAGGTTTGTGAGAGGACTGACATATTCTATCCGACAGGCAGTGTTTAGGGTATCTAGGGATGGAGCCTCTTTTCAGTCTGTTGTGAGTGCGGCCAAGGAGGCAGAGCTGATGGAGAGAGAAGAGTTCGGGGACCCCAAGAGGGCCCGTGGGTCCGGTCAGTTTTCTGGTACCTCATCTGGAGGTAGAGGGCCCTATAGAGGAAGTGACTCATCCCAGCGTCGAGGACCAGTTCATGCATCATTACCTACTCCTAGGGGTGGTCAGGCACATCATGGATCTCATAGTACGGGTCATGACTTGTATGGTTCTCAGCAACGATCAACAGGGCGAGACATCTATAGTAGCTCTTCAGGATCAGCACATCCGTCCCAGAGTCAGAGATGTTGTTTTAGTTGTGGAGATCCTGATCACTTGATACGACAGTGTCCCTTATTAAGAGGACACAGAGGGACCCATCCTAGATCTTCAGTTCAGACTAGACCACCTACCCCACCACCATACAGGGGGCGAGACAGAGATCAGACAGCTAGGAGTGGTCACACTTCAGGCAGAGGGGCGAGTGGTGCCATAGTTCCGCAGGGTAGGGGTAGAGGCGTTGCTCAGACAGGTGGTGGTAGGGGATCACAGTGTTATGCATTCCCGGGGAGGCCCGAGGCAGAGGCTTCTGATGCAGTTATCACAGGTATTATCCCGGTTTGTCATCGATCTGCGTCTGTATTGTTTGATCCTGGATCTACCTATTCTTATGTGTCTTCCTACTTTTCATCTGGATTTGATTTGCTATGTGATCGTATGCCTGTTCCCATTCATGTTTCCACACCAGTAGGTGAGCCTTTAGTGGTGGATCGAGTGTATCGATCCTGTCTTGTTTCTCTGGATGGGTATGATACTTGGGTAGATATGATTATTCTGGAGATGGTAGACTTCGATGTTATCTTGGGGATGGATTGGCTTTCTCCTTATCATGCTATTCTTGATTGTCATGCAAAAACTGTGACCTTAGCCGTGCCCGGTGTACCAAAGATCGAGTGGAAGGGTGACAGTGGTTCTTATCCTAGCAAAGTTATCTCCTACATCCATGCTCAGAAATTAATTGACAGAGGGTGTCTGTCTTACTTGGCTTTCATTCGAGATACCAGTGTTGAAACAACTTCTATGGAGTCTATTCCTGTGGTTCAGGAGTTTGTCGATGTGTTTCCTACTGACCTTCCAGGTGTTCCTCCCGATAGGGATATTGACTTCCCTATTGATCTAGAGCCAGGCACTAAGCCCATATCTATTCCTCCATATAGAATGGCTCCAGCTGAACTAAAAGAATTAAAGGAGCAACTTCAAGATTTGTTGAGCAAAGGGTTTATTCGTCCTAGTGTGTCACCATGGGGTGCCCCCGTCTTATTTGTGAAAAAGAAAGATGGGTCTATGAGGATGTGTATTGATTACAGACAGTTGAACAAGGTGACTGTCAAGAACAAGTACCCTCTTCCCCGTATTGATGACTTGTTTGATCAGCTTCAGGGAGCGGCTCTGTTTTCTAAGATTGACTTAAGGTCTGGTTATCATCAGCTGAGGATTAGAGCATCAGATATTCCTAAGACAGCTTTCCGAACTCGTTATGGCCACTATGAATTTTTGGTGATGTCCTTCGGGTTGACTAACGCCCCTGCAGCATTCATGGAGTTGATGAATAGGGTGTTTCGTCCATACTTAGATTCTTTTGTGATAGTATTCATTGATGATATTTTGATATATTCCAAGACTGAGGCTGATCATGTTCGTCACTTGAGAATAGTGCTACAGAGGTTGAGGGAGGAAAAGTTATTTGCAAAATTCTCCAAGTGTGAGTTCTGGCTTGATTCGGTGGTATTCTTAGGGCATGTGGTGTCCAAAGAGGGGATTAGAGTGGATGCGGCTAAGGTTGAGGCAGTTAGAGGTTGGACACGGCCTACTTCAGCTACCGAGATTCGCAGTTTTGTGGGGTTAGCTGGGTATTATCGGCGGTTTATTCAGGGTTTTTCTTCTATTGCAGCTCCATTGACTAGATTAACTCAGAAGAATGTAGCCTTTCATTGGTCTGGTGAGTGTGAGGCGAGCTTCCAAAAGCTCAAGACTTTATTGACTTCAGCTCCCATTTTGACACTACCTGAGGCAGGTGTGGACTTTACGGTGTATTGTGATGCTTCAGGAGTTGGTTTAGGTGGTGTGTTGATGCAAAAGGGGAAAGTGATTGCCTATGCTTCTAGACAGTTGAAGGTTCATGAGAAGAATTATCCTACCCATGACTTGGAGCTAGCGGCTGTGATTTTTGTGCTTAAGTTGTGGCGTCATTACTTATATGGGGTTCATTGTGAGGTCTTCACTGATCATAGGAGTCTTCAGTATGTTTTCAGTCAAAAGGATCTGAACTTGAGGCAGCGTAGGTGGATTGAGTTGCTAAAAGACTATGATTTGACCATTTTATATCATCCGGGGAAGGCTAATGTGGTGGCTGATGCCTTGAGTAGAAAGACTTCTAGCATGGGGAGTCTAGCTGCCATTCGAGTTGAGGAGCGACCTTTGGCCAGGGATGTTCAGCGCCTAGCTAATGGCCTAGTCAGGTTACAGCTTTCGGATGAGGGTGGTGTACTTGCTTTCATTGAGGCTCGTTGTTCCTTGATAGACCAGATTCAAAAGTGCCAGTTTGAGGATGAAAAGTTGTGTCTCATCAGGGACAAGGTGATTAGAGGAGAGGCTAAGGAAGCGACACTGGATCCTGATGGTGTCTTGAGGATTGGAGTTCAAATTTGTGTGCCTAAGGTGGGTGACTTGATTAGATTGATTCTTGAGGAGGCTCATTGTGCTCGTTATTCCATTCATCCAGGAGCAGCGAAGATGTATCATGACCTGAGTCAGCATTATTGGTGGTGTGGTATGAAAAAGGACATCACAGACTTTGTGTCCAGGTGTTTAACTTGTCAGCAGGTTAAGTATGAGCACCAAAGGCCTGGAGGTAAGTTACAGAGGATGCCTATTCCTACATGGAAGTGGGAGCGTATCACCATGGACTTTGTGGTAGGTTTGCCCCCTACTGTGGGTGGTTATGACTCTATCTGGGTAGTTGTGGATCGATTAACAAAGTCGGCCCATTTCATTCCTGTCAAGGTTAAGTATATAGCGGAGAAGTTGGCGAGCTTTACATCAGTCAGATAGTTAGATTGCACGGTGTGCCTGTTTCTATCATTTCAGATCGGGGTTCACTCTTCACTTCACATTTTTGGAGGGCCTTGCAGCACGGTCTTGGCACTCAGTTGGATATGAGTTCAGCATTTCACCCTCAGACAGATGGACAGTCTGAGCGGATGATTCAGGTGTTGGAGGACATGCTTCGAGCGTGTGTGATCGATTTTGGTTCCCGTTGGGACCAACACTTGCCCTTGGCAGAGTTTGCTTATAATAATAGTTACCACTCCAGTATTCAGATGGCTCCATTCGAAGCCTTGTATGGTAGACGGTGTAGATCTCCGATTGGTTGGTTTGATTCTGCTGAGATGGACTCATTAGATGCAGACTTTCTTAGAGATGCTATGGAGCAGGTCCGTATGATTCAGGGTAGGTTGTTGACCGCTCAGAGTCGACAGAAGAGTTATGCAGATAGGAGGGTTCGAGCCCTTGAGTTTATGGTGGGTGATCATGTTTGGCTTAGAGTGTCACCTATGAAGGGTGTTATGCGGTTTGGTAAGAAGGGAAAGCTTAGCCCCCGATTTATTGGCCCATTCGAGATTTTAGAGCGAGTTGGAGAGGTGGCGTATAGATTAGCTCTGCCACCTAGCTTGTCATCCGTGCATCCTGTGTTTCATGTCTCCATGCTCCGAAAATATGTGCCCGATGAGTCTCATATACTTTCGTTTGATGCGGTGTTGTTGAGTCCAGACCTGTCATTTGAGGAGGAACCTATAGCTATTTTGGATAGACAAGTTCGAAAGCTGAGGAACAAAGAGATTGCTTCCGTAAAGGTGCAATGGAAGAATCGTCCGGTTAGAGAGGCGACTTGGGAGATAGAGTCTGACATGCGTGCTACCTATCCTCATCTTTTTGAAGCTTCAGGTACTTTCTTTTACCTTATGTTCGAGGACGAACATGATTTTTAGTGGTGGATAATGTAACAACCTATGATACCGTTTCTAGAATTAGTCCTCTTGATTTCCTATAAGATTTATCTAAAAATATTTTAAATAGGTACGTTGGACTATTCAATAACTAAGACTATGTAAATTATGAGTGAGTTTAAATAATTAATATAAGTGGTGGGTTAAATGTTAATTTAGTGAAAATTTTGTACCACTTGGTGCTTATATTTTAAAAAATAGGTTACAAAACTTCTAATACTCAATTAGAAAAAAAATAAGAAGAAAAGTAAGGGTTGCGGCTCGACGACGACAACGACGACGGATAAACAAGTAAGACTTTAATGCTTTAGGTTGAATAATAATATTATAATATATATATATATATATATATGCATACAAATATTCTGCAAACCATTTCCAATTGGAAATGGAATAGTGGACGAGCACTGCCAGTGCTTTTGGTCCAATTTGCACCAAAAAAAAAACTTATTATTTGTTTGGGATTTTGAATGTGCATATATGTATATATTTTCATATTAATATTTGGGTCTTGTATTATACGAATAATCATAGAATTATATTATTTGTAGGAGTAAAGATTTAACTCTAGATTTGATATTTAGGAATTTACTATAGATTTGGGTCTTGTTAGTTTTAAAATCTTATTGTGATAAATTATTTGTTTAGATCGTGGTACTACGGATTCTATTCAAAAAGGGAAGGCCCAGGTGTTTGATTGATCGTGATTTGATTAAGGCAAGTGGACTTTTAAAACTTTATAATTCTTGTAGAATTCTCGAATTATCCTTTCTCCTATGTGTGAATCGTGAAGTATTTTTAATATTTTAATGAGGTGCTTAAATATAAATGTGAGTTGGTGTGTTGTTGTGACACATGAATTAAACATGTGGTTAAGTGATGAGAATTTTTATGTTTGAGATATATGGTTGTGGTTGGTGATTATGAGTGGATTGGTTGTAGATTTCATCTCATATGCATTCATTTTATGTCACGCACATTGCATTGGTTCTGGATATTGATATGAGTGAGATGGTAAAAGTTGGGACCGAGGTCTTTGCCGGCGATGATATTGTGATGCCGAGGTCTTTGCCGGCGATGATATTGTGATGCCGAGGTCTTTGCCGGCGATGATATTGTGATGCCGAGGTCTTTGCCGGCAATTGTTGCATATGCATTGCATCTCATCCTTGCATATTCTGGTGTGGCATGATGTTATCCCTGTGTTTGATTGTGTTGCTTCTTTTGAGTTGTGACTTGTGATTTGATATCTGTGACATAGTAGAAACTATCTCTAGAATGTATTATGTATTGCTGGACTGGGACTTTTCTGAGTGCAGGTGTGTAGTTCGGCGGTATGTGGTTGGGTGTGAAAGGAGTTTGTGTATTCTATCGGAATTATTCTGTTTTGCTAGTTGACTTGTTGGGTACCGCGTTGTTTTTGGTACTCACCCTTGCTTCTACACTTGTGTAGGTTCTGAGCCCGGACTGTGAGTAGTAATTTCCTTGATCATCCGAGGCTTCTCAGGAGATTTAGAGAGGTAGCTGCTGTCATCTAGCTGACTCTCTTATCCTGTTTCCTTTCTGCTTTGTTCTATTTGAGAAGAAAGACAGTTTCAGACTTTGTAATTCTTTGGATTTCTGTATAACTAGTGGCTTGTACACGTGACAACCAATCCTTGGGTGGTATTTAAGTTTTGTGAAGATTTCTCTTTTTAAGTTATCTATTTTATTTAGTGCTTCCGTACATTATTTCGATATTCTTGTTGGGTTTAGGCTGACTTGTTCTGGTGGGTTGAGCAAGTGCCATCACGTCCATTTTTGGGTCGTGACATTCTCTTTACGGGGAGAAATATGAAGACAAATATTTTTCTCTTTGCTAAATTTCTACTTTCCTGTGTGAAATAATATAGTACTTCCTCCGTTTTATTTTAGTTGTCCAATATATTAAAAATAATTATCTCAAAATATTTATCAATTTAGATAATAAAGAAAGTATTAATTAATTTCTTTTAAAAAAAAAATTTAGCATTAGTTATTCAAGAATTAAGAGGTACATATATAAATAACACTTTAATTATTTTTAAGAAATATATTAGGCAAATAATACTTCAAATTTATTTTTTTTAATAGTTCTATCAAATTTTATCATGACAATTAAAATAACACGAAGAGAGTATAGTAGGTTATATCCTTTCTTGTCTTTTTGACAACTTTTATGTGATTTTCTTTTGGACACATGCTGATCGAGGACCATCAGACCTTACAAATTTGATCTCATGCAAACGAAGTCTTTTAGACGTAGCAAACAACAACATACCTAATGAAATTCACTAAATAGGATCGAGGAGGATAAAGTGTAGACAATGGTGAAGTCATAAATTTTATTAAGAGTATCCAAGATTTAATCTCTCTCTCTCTCCCCCCCCCCCCCCCCTCTCTCTATATATATAAGAAAAACTACACAAAATAGACCTAATAATTATAAAACTATTTATCAAAAATGGACCCTGCCCAAACTATTTACCCGTTTATCCTATTTTCTCTTTTCTTATTTGGCGCATGACGTTAGCATCACTACTTTGTGATACTCCGTTGGTATATGATACCATAGTGGTGTCATATAGTACTAAGCTTAATTCTATGTGATACTCTGTTAGTATATTGATATCCTATCGGCGTCACATAGGATTGCACCCTTTTTTTTAAGTAATTAAGGCTTCGTCGGTATATGATGCCATCGCGATATCATATAGGCCTGAGCTTAACCATCTATGACACTCCATTAGTATATTGCTACTCTTTAAATATTATATAAGATTGAGCTTTTTTTTAAGAAATAAATAAGAAACAATTAAGAGAAAATTATTAAAATCACCAATCTTATTTATTAAAGTCACAATCTTATTTATTGAATTCTAAACTCTGGTGATATATATATACTCTGATGGTATCAAATAATGTCTTCCTCTTTGATACACACACACCATCACAGTATATATACACTCTAATAGTATCAAATGCGCGAGAATAGTTAAAAACATGAAGTATAAAAGTAAAAGGATAGCCACTTATGACAAAAGAGGGGTATATGTTAGTCAATTATGTAATGAAAGTACATTAATTTTAAATGACAATATTAAAGAAAATATTAGGCCCTTTTCCTAAGTATAAAATAAACATTAATTTATGAAAATCTCAACCTTTTTTATCCAAATATCAAATTTTTCCAATTTTTTATAAAAATTACGTAAATCCTATCTTTTAAATTTTTTCAACTTATTTTTGATACTTAAAGAATATATTCTTTTATTATGAGTTATAATTATTAGGTGTAGATGTCTAATTAATGTTAATCACTTTTCAAATTAAACATTTTCCTTTTTTAAAGCAGCTTTTTTATTATTTTTTTTAAAATCATTTTCTCTCATTTTATTAGATTTTAATTTTTTCATTTTTAAGCCGTTTTTGAATTTTTTTTAAAAAAAATATTTTCTCTCTCTTGCAGTTTCCATAGAAAGATTTAAATTTCCTTTTTCAGTTTTCATTCTTCTTCTCTATTTTTTTTCAGTTTTCAATCCCATTATCTCCATCCTGACCCCCATTATTAGAAAATTTTTTAGATTTTCTTTCAATCAACAATGGAATCCATACCTTCGTTTAGTCTTGGCCTTACACAAGAAGTGTTCGAAGGTGGTGAAGAAGTCGACACTGCCAATGTCGACCACCACAACGGTTCCGGCAATGAGGCCGACGAAATCTCAATTGCAAGGGGTAAAAAAGTGAAGGATGTAGCGTCCACATCAAGATCCACAGGTCGGAAACGGCATGCAAGTCGGATCCGTATAGCACATTCCTCACTTTCTGCACGACCACAATTGCCCAAGATAAATCGATTTTATCCTCCCAAACCCGCAAATACACAAATTATTCATCTTTAGGAGTTAGTGATTCAAAAAAATTTTGAGAATCTGTAAGAATGTATTACTGACGCATATTTACACTGCTTTTGTTTGTCATTTTGATACCTAATTTTTGGGGTTTTGAAAGTTGATGTGGATACGTAACAAATTAAGTAAATTTGATCCATAAGTATTTGACTTCTTGATATTATACACTGCTTGGTTGGTCAATTTGATACCTATTTTTTAGGTGCTTGAAAGTTGATGTGGGAACCTAACAAATTAACTAAATTTTGTACGTAATTAATTGATTTCTTGAGATGTACTCTGTTTGGATTGTCAAATTGATACCCAATTTTTGCGGTTCTGAAAGTGGATGTGGATACCTAACAAGTTTAGTAAGATTGATACTTAAGTAATTTATTTCTTGATATTTACACTGGTTAGTTTGTCAAATTGATACCTATTTGACTTGGGGATTTTGAAAGTTGATGTGGATACTTAACAAATTAAGTAAGATTGATACTTAAGTAACTTATTTCTTGATATTTACACTGGTTGGTTTGTCAAATTGATACTTATTTTTTTGAGGGTTTTGAAAGATGATGTGGATACCTAAAAAATTAAGTAAATTTGATACCCAATACGATGCAATTGCAGCTCTAAGATTAACAAAAGACGTATTCTCACCTACGACAATTCCATCACTTTTATAACCACTGTAAACTACATCAGATTCTCATGTTCCACTGTGACATATCAAAATCAAAATATTCATGATTTGACGACCTACGTTTTTTTTCCCAGCGCAGAATTGTTAATTGCCGATCTGCATTTTTTTTCTTGTTGGTTGAATCATCCGTTTAATTTTGAAATTCAAATCACAATGTCTATAACGTTTTTTATGGATTAATTGATTAATTTGTAACCTAAAACCGTCAATCAAGGGATTGACATAGTTGGCAGTAAATTTTTTTCCTAATTAAGCGCAAGAGCATTAAATTTCGGTTACACTAACGTAAGTATCAACACTGCCTCTGCAGGTATCAAAAATATACAAAAAGTCGATATTTTTAGTAATTAGTGAAAGATTCGGAATTTTTGGAGATTTTTAAAAATCAGAATGGAATTTGTGTAAGTTATACTAAAATAAATCCTACTTTGATTGCAATTAAACAACCGCCATGAACGGAAATATAACCTAACTTTTTATATATATATTGGTAGATATTAGTGTTTGATTTGACTAAAATACTAAACTAATTAAAGATTTGACTTTTTTTTTTGGCAAGCACATTTCTTGATTTGGATTTAACCTTGCTTTAATGGAATTGTACGTAACTATGCTTATCTAATTTATTATTAAGAAATTTTCATTTTTGACCTTACCTCCTCCTCCGCTTATGTATTTTTATGATGAGGGCCTCAGGAAATAACCTTTCTACCTCTATGAAGTAGTGGCAAGGTCTGCGTATATTCTACTCTCTCTAGACCCCACTTATAAGATTTCACTGGGTATATTATTGTTGTTGACCTTACCTCCCCCACCAAACAAGAAGAAAACTAATAGAGAACGACTTAAGGTGTTTTGGGTACAAGGGAAAATAAAGAAAATATTTCTTAAATAAATATTTTTCTTTCTATCGAAGACATCCTTATTTATTTTAGCTTTTTTATTACCATATAATAAAAAGGTGAAAAACGACATGCTTCTTATAGAAATTGATTAATTTCCTTGTGACGATCATCTTTAATTTTTAACTTAATATATATATAATACTTGTACGTTCTTAATTACCAGCTAACATATAGATATTATTATTAATCTTTTAGTACTAACTAGTTTCATCAAATCAATCCATGATTTGTTAATATTGTTATTGTTATCGTTATTAATCTTTACTAATATATTTTTCTAGTAATAGTTTCCATTCAAATAATTTTCATGAAAAATATTTCTCTGAAAAAAATTCGTCGTACTATTGGGTCCAATATTTCACAGGGGCAATAGTTACAACTAGGAAACAGACTCTTTTTGACTATATGGAAATGACTACTGATAATAATATAACAACGTATTCAGTGGAATCCCGCAAGTAATATCTGGAGAAGGTAAAATATATGCAGATCTTACCACTAACTTGTAGATATAGAGAGGTTATTTCCGGAAAACCCTCGTCTCAAAATCAAGCCCCATAAGTAGAAGATACTAAATATAAAAAAAAGGAAAAATAAAGAAGAAAAGGAAAACGACTAATAATGAAAAGTAAATGATAGTATGTAAAATACGATAAACTAACACATATAAGACGGGTAGATATATACAACAAAGGATATAAAGACACGACTAATCCTACTATATCACAAGGCCAGACATCAACCTATCTCTACTAATCTATTAGCCTTCTGCCCTAATATGCGACCTCCACTCCTTTCTATCTAAGGTCATGTTCTATTTGAGGTCTTGTCCTCAGTGAGATGAAGTTTCGTCATATCTTGTCTGATCACCTACACCAATACTTATTTGGTCTACCTCTACCCCTCTGTATAATCTCTAAATCCAATAACAATAATAATATATTTAGTAAAATCACACAAATAATATTTGAGGAAGTTAACATATTTGAACCTCTATCTCGTGAAGATAGAAATATTATTTCCGAAAGGCTCGACTTAATTATTACAGCTAAATAAAAGAATAACGAAAAAAAAGACAATCGTGTAAATAAACATGACAACTAATAAAAAACAGGACAACGCATTCATTAAAGAAACAGTAACGACGACTTCTTTAGAGAGAAAAATAGTACCCTATGCATTTAAACTAGTAGAAAATTTCAAAATTTTCTTTCTTTTCAGAAACAAACTTTTTTTTTACTTGTCAAAAATAATTTATAAATTAAAATGCATGATATAATATATTTATACGTAGCTATATATATAAGTGGATTATGTTAGTATGATAGTAACCCTTGACTGAGTAACTATATTTTTGACTTTGTATATTTGTGTATTTAATGTCTTATTTATAGTCCAATTGAGACTGTTCTTTAGTAGAGCCTTGACATTTAATACAATAGACTTTATTTCTGTATGAACTCCTATCCATAATATTAGACGGGGAATTTTCATGAATAGTCTAAGTTTGAAATTTAATATGGTCAATAGTTATATTTTAAATAATTTCATAGGATAACCTTGGTTATGTGACTTGGTGGGGAGGAGAGAGGCGAGCAAGATTGAGAGAGGGAAGAGAGAAGCGAATTATATATGTATATTTGTCAAATTGTATATGTATATTTGTCAAATAATTATATATGTGTAACTAATATACATATATATTTGTATATCTAGCAAGCGAGATCGAGAGAGGCGAGCGAGAGAGGGAAGGGAGGCGAGCGAGAGAGGGCAGAGAGTGGAGCGAGACAAATTATATATGTATGTCTGCTGAATTGACTATGTATATACGTCAAAATAATTGTATATGTGCAGCTGGTATACATATGTAATTATATATCTGACAAGAAATTACAGAGAGGGGGGAGGGAGGCCAGAGAGAGGAAGAAAAGAGAGAGAAAATAACAACAAAAATCCTAACTATAGCTATAAATTGTAATTTTCAAATTATAATTATATAATGCAAATACATATCATATGTTTGGCTAGTACATTATTTTTCCTTATTAAAATCATTTGTATAACTATTATTTTGTATAATTGCTCCCTGTCAATCAAGTTAAACAAGCTCAATTTAATTAAAATTTCATATTAGTGTGACTATAAGCAAATTCAATTAATCACTTAATTATATTAATTGTATATCATTTGACGTAAAAAGTAGGTGTTGGTGAGTATTACTCTCTTCATTTCAAAATAAATGAATTGTTGGAACCTTTCGGGTGGCCCAATGGTTTGGGCTTAAGACTTCCATGTTGGAGGTCTCAAGTTCGAAATCCCTTGCCAGCAAAAGCTAGCAAGGGGTTTACCTTCTAGGTCGAACTCGTCACACTGAGCTTGCCTAGTGCGGATTTTCTCTCCTATGTGATTTGCAAGCTATTACATAAGAATGGGAGTTTGCCTTATGCGCACCCAAAGGATCGCGATTGCTGATTCTTCTTGTTATTAAAAAAAAATTGTTGGAATATTGCACGCCCTTTAAGAAAAGGCCATACAAAGACATTAGTTACATATTGCTTTTCATTTTTACTCTTTTTAGTTACTCCTTCTATTCATCTTTATTTATCCATTATACTAAAAATAGATGTTAAATCATATTTGTCCACTTTATGAAATCAAGAGATAATTTTATACGAATATTTTCTAATTTATTCTTATCATTAATTATAATTACTTTCTTATTACATTTTTCAAGACATTGCATTTACTATATTCAAATGGCGATTTGATAAAAATATTCCTAAAATTTAGTGCTTCTTAATCTCTGCGTCAAGTTAATAGTGGACAATGTTGGATGGGTAGAGTACTCCTTAAAAGCACTCCTTAAAAGCAATTAAAGTTAATCTTGAACTCATTACATAAGAAATCCAAATAAAGAATAAAATTAGAAGAAAACACTAAAATTATCCTTAAAAATTACACAACTAAGTTAATTTAAACTACAAAAAAGAATTCAAATACTTAATTACTTACATATGTATATGCTTGAGAATGTAACTCTCAAAAATAATTAAGGGATAATAGAACTTTTGCTATCTCAAATGCTGGTAAACTTTTTTATTTTTATACATGTGATACACATAATTCTAACATGTTTAATCTTTAGTTAATTAAAATATATGCCTTTTCATTTATTTATGTAGAAAATATGTTACATTTGAACTATATTATCTCCAAATATAATGCATAACTATATACACTTAACATAATACTTAAATATATAATTTAGTGGTGGATTAACAGTTTATAACCCACCCAAAACTTAACTAGATTGATTATTAAACTAATTAAAATAATTATGCAGCGTAAAACACAAGTAATTATTAACCTTAAACTACGGCATGATTTCTTATGTAATTTTTTGTTTGTTAATTTGCTGTGTATGAAGGTCAAAAACACACAATAAATAAATAAATAAATAAATAAATAAATAATTCAAGATTAATAAATTAATTTTATCCTCAAATTCTAAAGTTTCTTAGAATTTTTGGGATGCTACTTTACCTAAATCGTAGCTCACGTCTGTAAAAAGGTACTTATATCTTGAGGAGACATCTCGAATATAATCTCTTATAAAAATTTGAATATTTATAAAGAGATTAAGACGTCAAATATTGTCTTTCTCAAAGTCTACTTGCAATTATATAATATATGTCCAATTTATTCTACATTCTATTCGAAAAATATGTTACTAACAACCTTCGAATTAAGGAATAAACATAACTATACTCACAAATATTTTTCAATAAACTCTTTATTTTGTCATATATTTTCTTCATGATGATAGTCAATCTCCATCAACTTTGAAATTTATCGTAAACGCCAACCACTTTCCCGATTTGAATATCATTCAATCCATAAATGTGTATAAATTTCATTTTGTAATTAAAATCACTCGACCAATCAAAAACTTTTTATACGAGTGTTTAGTTTAAATTTTAGTCATCAATAAAGTCAGAATTTAAATCTTATGGATTCTGAATTTTACAACAACGATTTCAAGTATCAAATACTAGGTTTAAACTTATTATCACATATATTGAATAAACTTCTTAATATAAATACATATCATTCAAACAAAAATTACTGAATTCTATCGAGCTCTGACCTTGCTACCAACAAGTAAAACGTGAATTTAACAAGATACCAACTATCAAATAAAAGAAGCATATTTGCATAAACGAACTAGAAAAGTAATGCATAACATGGTAAAGGGATCAGATTCTAATACTCCCACCGTCCTTCTTTATTTATTCAGTATTAATTTGACATACATTTTAACAAGTAATAAAATAGAATAAGAATTCTATTATATCATTTTTCATATAATAAATTTTTTTTTAAATAATTATAATTAATAATAAAAATAAATTATTTCTTAGTTTTTTTAACTGATGGACAAACAAAAAGTATATCTTATTTTAGTACAGTGTATAGGTAAAAGCGTCAAAGGAACAAAAACAACAATAACAACATATCTTGTGGAATCTCACAAGTGAAGTTTCGAGAGAGTAGAATGTATGCAAATCTTATCACTACCTCACAGAGATAGAGAGACTGTTTTCGAAAAAAAGTGGACGGAGGAAAAGTAATAATTATTAAAGGTCCTAAAAGTGGGGAGAATAGAAAACAAAAAGAGAAGAGTACTTAAATGCTTATATTCTAGCTAAATTAGGTTTCACATTATACTTTGGAATAAAGTTGAATTGTGTCCAATGGATATGACTTTGGTTCTCTTCCATTTGTAGATTTATCCCAAGTCACTCTCACTCATTTTCCTTTTGACTTATATATATTTCCAAGCTTCTAGATACACATGCAAAAACATGTGTATGCAAGTCAATGTGCTCATCTAATAACCAACAAAACAAGAATTTTCTTCTCCAAACTTTTTTTTCTTTCTCTCTTGCTTAATGAGGTAATGGCAAGATTTGCGTATATTCTATCCTTCCCAGATCCCACTTGTCGGATTTTACTGGGTATCTGTTTTAAAAAGATGATTCATTTCCTCTTTTGACTAAATTTCAGTTTCAACTTTTTATGCGTCGTGTTGAAAGGTCTTGTCTTCCAGAAACAATCTCTCTATTTCTATGAGGTAATGGTGAGGTCTGCGTACACTTTACCCTCCCCAGACCCCCACTTGTGAGATTACACTAGGTATGTTCTTGTTGTTGTAAGATTGAAATATCTTCTTTATTTTCTTAAACTTCATACCAAGTTAAATCAATCATTTTTAAAAAAAAAAAAATGAGAGAGCAAATTAAAGTTAATATACATTATTTAAAATTATTGTAACTTTTAGAACTCTCTTTTAGATAGATTCTTATTTCCAACACTTTATTTTTGTAGTATAAAGCACTTAGATTGAAATCGCAGAATATCAATTATAAAATCTTGAGTTCGAGTCATTGAGAATTGCTTTTTTTTATAAAACACTTTTTTAAATAGGTTCTATATAATATGAATTTACTTAATCAAACACATCGATTATAAGTTCTTTGATTTAAGCCTTTGTGAATATATGGAGAAATTTTTCATATGAATTTTACATGATATAAATTTGAACATCAGATAATAAAATTTTAAAAATATATATTTTTTTAAAAAAAAATTCTATCCGTTATCCTTTTTTTATCAACCATTTATCGATTTATACGTATATTCAAAGTCATACTAAATATCTATTTATCGTTTCAATTTTATCGAATGTCCATAAAGGAACACTATCCGTTGTTAGATAAGTCAACCAATGAGGAGTTATTGTTTGTTTGAAATCTCAGCCACCCTAATTATTTATGTATTTATGTTAATTTAATATTGTTTTTGTTTTAAGGATACTATAATCTTCAAACTTGTTACCTATGTAAAAACCAAACCACATATTGTAATTAATAATAATACAGTAGGTTAGACACGCTTAGTAAAATATTACAACCACCAACATTAAAATTTACTAATAATCTAGAGGATTAAAATTTTATTATCCCTTATGTGTATGCAGAAAGCATAGTGAGATTCAATATATATTTTGTGAAATTAGTCCTTTTTGAAAAGGTCCTCTATTTATTGATTTTAAATTCTAGATCCACCTACTTAATTATGAAGATGGATTTAGGATATTTATTTAATGGTTCAACCTTTGAAAAGTTTTAGAGAAAAATCACTATTATTTCAAAATTATAGATTGAGAATTTAATATTTGTTTGAATTTATTATGTTATACATACATACATATATATATATATGTGTTTGTATATAATAATTTAGTGTACGTGCTTTGTGTCGTGTCAATCTAAAAATTATATATAAATAGTACTTGTCATTAAAATAAATACAATAGTCATAAAAATAAATGTTATTTTTCTGATGCAATAGTTTAATCTATTATTAATGACAAAGATGTGAAAGTCAATTCAATTACTTATAATATAGAGATATGTTAATAGTTTATGAATACATAATATAATAATTTGGAGTTGAATAGTTAAGTTAAATAATTAATTGATTAGAATTTAATTTTTTAAAAAGACTCTTAAATATAAAAGGAATAGTTTAATATTTCAATGTAATTTTAATTTCTATTTTTCTTGTTAAATTTGCTATATTACTAAAAATTTTAGTTAATTACAAATCAAGAGTGAATTCTGAATTCTTAAAAATTTTAATCCAAAAGTGAATCTTAAAACTAAATAAATAAAAAATAAAATAATAAATTAAAAAAATAGTGAAAATATAATATTATCTATTTTAACACAGTAAAAAGTTCAAACAACAGAGTTTTCACGTTTTTAATATTAATTTTTTAGGATAAAATTATTTGTGTTTGATTGAGGAAAGTCCTAAAAGTTATCACCTATGATTCCTCTTTTTTCTCTCAAATAGAAAAAGAAAAGAAAAAAGTTCCCCCTTTCTAGAACCACTAGATTCCTCTTTTTTTTTTTTTTTTTCTTGCATAAGTTTTTACTTAATTCCTTTTTAAAATTTTTAAAAAAAAATTAATATCTATCATAAAATTCCAACAATTTCTACTTACTCCTAAAAAGTCTATAGAAGCGGCTCTATATTCGGAATTTCAATGGAAATAAAGAAAAAGAAAGGTGACATTTCTTTATAATTAATTAATTCCAAGATGAAAAAAAAAAACATTTATTTGTACTATTTTCATCCTTTTTTAATTGTCATGCTGTATTTTTCGGAAGTCAATTTAATACATTTTTAAAGCTAAATTAGATTAAATTAATTTGATATTTCAAATAAAAATTTAAATATTCAAAAAAGATTGCTGATTACAACTTTTATCATATCAGTACAATGAAAAAATACATCTTAAAATATTTTTTAAAATTTATTTAGCATAATTTTTTAAAAAAAAAAATGCGACAAATAAAAAGCAATGCACTATCAATCAAGGAGGAAGTTTGACTTTAATCAGAAAAAAAAAATTAATAAAGTATTGAAACTTCTGAAATTGAAAAGGAGGCGATCTCTCGAATAGTATTTAATATACATTTCGATCAACTTTACATTATTTTTTTAAAAAAAAAAAGCTATTAAAAGCACTCTTAAACTTGATACAAGTTATTAGTTTATTCCCGAACTATTGATATTCTTAAAAACACTTTCCTATTTGACTAACTAAACTAAAATACACCCTCGAACTATCACAACTGTTAAAAATACCCCTTGACTTGACAATAATTTAGGGGTGTATTTCACTCTTGTTACAAGATCAAGGATGTATTGAAATTGAGTTAGTCAAGTAGAGGGGTATTTTTAATACTATCAATAATTCGAAGATGAAAATAATAATTCGTATCAAATTTAAAAATATTTTTAATACTTCTTTTTCTTTAATTGAGCGGCATATATTCCTACGATGTTCGTTTTTCTTATCCTAAAAAGTAACTAAATGATTCAACTCAAATTGAGCCTTAGTGTCAATTTGAAAATAACAAAAAATTGGAAAAAAGTTCATGTGTCCATACTAAAATGTCCTCTTTGTCTTGTCTTTTATTATTACATAATAAATGTCAACTATATGCTAAAATGACTTTCATATTTGAGTCTAGAGAAGATGATAGGAACCTCCATAATAAGAATTGTGAGAGCACATGCATATGTATGACACATTAAAATTAAGTGGCATTTGTATTTTGGCCACTAATTTTATTGAGTCGTCTATATCATATCTTTAAAGATGATTTTTCGAATATAACTTTTTATAAAAGTGTTTATAGTTTCTTCCAAAAAGTTCTCTTAATAAATTATTGCTCCCCTATATCTCCATCCACTAAATAAGAGGAATCTTTAAGGATGTGTAACGACCTGATCCAACACAGTGAAGTATTGTTCGCTCTTGGGCTTAGTCTATCACAGATTTGTCCCTTTGGACTCACCTCAAAAGGCGTCTATCAGTCATTTACTTATATACTCAGCATCTCTCCTGTGTTTTGCCGATGTGGGACTTGTTACGGAATGTTCACAAAATATATCAATTTTAGTGATTTTTTCATTTGCTTATGTTATTAGGTCACATGAAAAAATACAAAAGCATAATTGTCTATTAGTAAGATCTATAAAGTTGTAAATAAGATACGTTGGTTATTACAATATAGAAAGATGATTTGATGGTGTAAATTTTATTTTTTTTTTACATTATCACAATATAAGAAGGAGTGGAAGTCGCGAATTAGAGTAGAAGGTTAATAGGTTAGCAGGGTTAGGTTGATGTCTAGCCATAGGGTATTGTAAGGTAGTAGGTGTTGTCGAATCTGTATATCTTGGGTTGCCTTTATCTGTATTATATGTGTTAAATTTATTGTATTTACATAATATCATGTGTTTTTCATTAGTAGTCGTTTTTCCTATTCCTATCGCTATCCCTATCCCTATCCCTTTCCTTTCATTTTCTTTTTGTCATATCTAATTTATTTTACTTATGGGTTGTTCAGACGAGGGTTCCCAAGAAACAATCTCTCAACTTCTATGAGGTAGTAGTAAGGTCTGCGTACATTCTACCCTCCCCAAACCCACTTATGAGATTTCACTGGATATATTATTGTTGTATATTATCAATGTAAGTTAAACTTAATAACCTTCTCACTTAGATGTGATGGGGTTTAAAATTTCGAGCGAACGCGATCGGATTCAATTGGGCCACGGACTGTTCTCTAATTTTAAAAACTAGCCCTTATTGTATCGTGTTGGCCACCATATCAAAATTTAAACGGAGGTAACAAATATGACTCACAATTTATTAAATTATGTGGTTTGAGTTGGAATGATCGAAATTGGCTACTTTTTAAAATTAAATCTCACCACTATAAGAGTATTAATTTGAAAATTTATATAAATTATGTTGCATTTTAAAGTATAAATAAATAACCTTGCACGTTAGCAAATAATAAATTTATCGTATTTACATAAGATTATGTGCTTTCTATTCTTTTCTTTTTCTTTTATTTATGGCATATCTAGTTTATTCCGCCTATGGGTTGTTTAGACGAGGGTTCCTAGGAAATAGCCTCTCTAATTCTACGAGGTAGTGGTAAGGTCTGCGTACATTTTACCCTCCCCAGACCCCACTTGTGGAATTCCATTGGATATGTTGCATTAGCAAATAAACAAGCTAAAACTACATTAGCAAATAAACAAGCTAAAAGATCAAGTACCAAAAAAAAAAAAATATTAGGTAGTTGATATGTGGTAATTACAACGATAAAAAAAAAATTAGTAGTATATGTGGTATTTTTATTTTGATTAAAGTTAAAATTAATAACTTAATCTTAAATGAGACAATGATTTGCTATAATATTTTTTGAAATATAAGTAGATGTTACGTGTGAATTATAAATCTAGTTTCAAGAAAAAAATATGAGAATTTTGATTAAAAAAAAATTAGATGGAATAGAGAAAAATTAACAAAATAATTAAGAAGAAAATGTAGTAGTTAAATCTCGTGGCTAGTAATTTAATTTGCTAGTTAATTGTGTTGTCTCTTTTGAATTGGAAAGACTCTTCATTCCAATGAAATTAGGATTGTATTAGTGTAATGATCTGTAATATCGATCCTAGAATTAGTGCTCTTGATTTCATGATAATATCTTTCTCGTAATTGATGTAATGACACATAATATTGTCTCTAGAATTAGTCCTCTTGATTTCATAATAATATATTTCTCGTAATTTTAAAGGAGTCTTTTGGACCAATTGATAATTTCTATTACTGAGTTGAAGGGTAGTTTTAGATTGTCGAGTTAGTTGATGTGCTAAAGTGATAATTTAGTTAAAATCCTAGATCACTTATACCATATTTACTAATCATTAGATTAATATAATTCAACACTTTTAATACATAATTAGTTTTTTAAAAAAATAAAAAAAGTAGAAAGTGGAGAAATAGGGTTGAGCAAAGAGACGACGAAGAGTATCACCTTACGCTGGTACGTCACCGACTCATTCTCTCGACTAATTCTAAAGACTATATATATGATGGGTCATTACAATTAGTTATATATATGTTATATTTAATTTTTGTGTTGATTGGATGAGTTAATTTGAGATAAATATTTTAAGTAGAGTAGTTACTTGACGCTCTTATTCATCATTAATATTAAATGTCAAGAAAACTAATGAAGAAAAAGAGAAAATTAGATGGGCATACTAATGTATTCAACGAGTTTATAACCTTGATCGATAGGTTCAAATAATCTTTGAAATTTTATTATTATAATTATTAATCTTCAACGAGTAATAAAGCGCGAGTCATATGTCCCTCCCTTTAATTTATACACACACCCATAAAAAAAAATCATTTATTATTATATTTCTGAGTCTTGTTATTCAGATAATTTTAGATTTGTTAAATATATTTTTATTTGAGAAGCAATATCACAGTAACAATTTTATTGAAATAATAAGATTTCATATTTTTTCAAACAAAAAAGATTACTAGTTGTTCTAATCTATTTCCTTTAATATAGGTTCGAGTATCTCACAATTAGTTGTAATACACATTTGAAAAAGGATTAGTCCCTGTTTTAATTTATTTGTCTGATGAAATTAATTAGTTTTCTATGTAAATTAGACCTAAAACTTTTAGTTTTTATCTTAAAATAAAATTTACATATTTAAAAATTAGGTAAAAAAGTATTATAACAATTCAGTTTGTTTTACTTGATCAACAAATTAACCTTTGGTGTAATTCATACATAAAATTTACTAATGTAGAATTTTTAATTTTTTTAAATAAAATTTACATAATTAAAAACTATATAAAAAATAAATTTCAAAAATGGTAAATATATTAAACTTAATAATGCTCTATGACTATAATTTTCCTAATTACACTCCATAGTTATTAGTAAATCTGCTATTGAAATTTTCGTTTATATATTAGACATTTATTCAAAAGATTATATAAATTCATTTTTTAATAGAAAGACTAAAATCTCGATTATTAAGTTATTTAAATGAATATGAATCTCATGATTTACGAAATTCGTATACTAATCGAATTTCTTTCCTAGAATGAGTTCTTCATTCCACATTAACTAGGTTCAAGTTCCATTGTAATATACAAAAATGGGCACGTAATTGTCTATAACTAGACATACTATTATAAAATTATTTATATATATATATATATATAAGTTATTTATTTGTATATAAACAATAATTGGTTACATGCCATATTAAAGCATTTGTATATAATTTTTGACAATCATACAAATTATTGTATAAAATGTGATATTTTGCATATTAATGTTGGGAAAAATATACAACCCTAATTTTTTTTTAAAAAAAAAAAGAGTAACGTTTATACCGCGGTTTACCTGAAAATAAATTACACGATTAGGAAAAATTAATTACACAATTAGGAGGGAGAAGGAGAAGATTCAAAATTCAAAATTGATATGATTGAGATAACTAAGAATCAAAATCGAGAGAGGAGAGATAAAACAAAATTTGTATCACTCTTTAAAAAAAATCAAATATTTGTAACATATTTATAATTAATTGAAACTACACCCTTAATGTTTGTCAACTCCTTGTAATTTTAAAAAATACTACACTTTATCATTCTGTGTAAATTGGACATAGAATTTCTAATTTTCTTCGAATAAAATTTATATATTTAAAAAATTACATATTAATTACTATCATTATTATAAAATATTAAAATACATCTAAGAAATTATAATCTAATTAAGTAATTATAATTACATGTATTTATTTTGAATTTGAAAGAATTCTAACTGAACAGAAATTACTAAAATTCTGTTTCTTCTTATTTATCTTTAACAACACCTCCTAATTATATGTATACCTCTTTTATTTTAATGTTTTTTTACATCTCTTCTGTTGTATTAATTTTCTTTCCTATAGTTCTAACATCCTCTGTGTACTGTTCGTTTACTTAATTTCATTTCAATGAACAATCAGGAGCAAATCAATAGGAAGAGGAAGAGTATTTGTACTCGTAGCGAAAATCTACGAGTAGAAGAAGAAGATGGAGGAGGAGAAAAAGACGATTTTTTAGAACTTCAATTAATGTCTTCCTTCCGTTCTACTAGATCTCGAATTGAAAATGTCACATCCTTTTTACCTCCTCCTGCTCCACTTATGTCACCACCATCGAGTGCTTTGTACCTCCCACCAGTCGCGATTGTAACATCAACCATGCCAATAAAAGAAACCGATCATGGTAAATTGCAGTCAACGTGCAAAAAACGTAATCCTCTTAAAGGTAAAGAGGTGAAGAATGAGACTGTACCTCCCCCATTTCCTTGGGCGACAAACCGCCTAGCCATGGTGCACACATTGGATTACTTGTGCTCCAAGCAACTTTTCAAAATAGAGGGAGACGTTCAATGCAAGAGATGTGAGAGGAAATACAGTATGGAGTTGGATCTGAAAGAGAAGTTTTTTGAAATCGGAACTTATTTGATTGAAAATAAAATTGATATGTGTGAGCGCGCTCCAGACATTTGGATGAACCCGCTCCTTCCTACCTGTCAACTTTGTAAGCAAGAGAACAGCGTGAAACCCATTGTTTGTAGTGATAAGAGTAACATAAATTGGTTGTTTTTGTTACTTGGTCAGATGCTTGGATGCTGTACTCTTGATGAACTTAAGTTTTTCTGTCAACACACAAACAATCATCGTACTGGTGCAAAAGATCGACTACTTTATTTGACATACCTGACGTTGTGCAAACAACTTGATCCCAGGGGCCCTTTTGATCGTGATCGTTGATATCTGCCATTTAGTACTTTGTTCTCTTTCTGTTTCTGTTTTTAATCATAAATGAAGTTTATTTATTTTGCTTTTGCACCAGATGTTGTTGTTATGTCTTCCAACTTTGTTTTATTCATTAATTTTTATAAATTAAAGCTAATTTTTACATGCTTCTGACTATGGCTCTAAATGCTATAGCTTGATTCTCAACATTTAAGAGGGATTTTAGAAATACTTAGATTGAAGAATCTCACAAACATAGACATTTAGCTCATACTACGCATCTTCGACCGAAAACTGAGGAGCGCATTAAGAGAGTGAAAATCGGTAATAAATTACTTGACTTTAAATCAGAGTTTGAACCTAGTTAAGGGTTTTCAGCATTTGAAGTGTTTTTTGCCTTTATTTTTTTAGAATAACTAAAGCCTTTTGTTGTTTTTGTTGTTATAATTTTAAAATGATTGACTTAAATTAAAATTGATCATTTGTCTTTAATATTCTATCCTTTTTAAACAAAATATACTTTAGGGAATTAGAGTCTAGGGATTTAACAAATCCCCAATTCTAAAATTAATTATATTTTACTATATATTTTGATGTAATTATGTTTTACTACGTATTTTGACAAGTGTCCAAAACCTAGAAAGAAAATTACAAGGTAAATAGAAATAAGGTAAAACTCATCAAAACAACCTTTGTTGTGGCCGATTCTTGGACTTTTTTGGCCTTATTTGCACGAAATTTAACCCTAAAATTCTCTCACTTGGACTTGAATTTGGGCCACCAAATAATTGTAGCATTTGGACAATTCATCCTCCTTCTGCTTTAACTCTTCTTCCCCAACAAGACACCTTTGGATCTGCAATTGAAGCCCGTTGAACTTATCATTAAACTCCTTGATTTGGGATCTTATTATGGGCCTCCTTTGATCTTTTAAAGCTTCATCCTTTTTATATTTGTCCTTCAATAAAGTAGAGCTTCGTATGATGCTATCACAATATGCCTACTAAGATCGTAAATGTTTTGATGGCATAACATACAAACCAATGGCATCAAGAAATATCCCTGAAAATCCATGGAATCCAACAACCACCCCACCTTGCATGATAAATGAGAAGTTGGTATCAGTCTCAATTACAAAACCCATAGGGCCATGATGGCTAAGGTTAGTGTGAAACTTGATGGATTTTATTTTAAAAACCCCATACAACTTATGCATGTTTTGGTCATGCGGGTTTTGCTAAATTTCAAACCAATGACTGTATTAATTTTGTATATGAATAATTCACCTCCTAACCAACAACTAGATGTAATATTACTTATTTTGAATTTAATACCTACATAAATCACCTTCAAAGCCGCTACCAAACGACCCCTTAATTCATGGAGTTGGAGAAATCTTGGGAAACAAATAGCTCCACATAAGTACCATTCTTAATCTTATTACTAATATCCATTGGCAATTTTAGCTTCAGAATACATAATAACAAAGAGAAACCAAAGCTTTTGTCTATAATCTGACCTTTCGACCTCATGTTCAATCAATAAGATGCATTACATTAGGCAAGGACTCAAGCATGCTGCGGATTTGTCGTGACTTGGGATGTAAAAGATCACTCGCGAGGAATTCTTTAACCATGCCATTTACCTCTATGACACTGCATCCTGGCTGCTTCTTTATCCTCATCTCCTCGATCAATTTCCTAACACGCTTGGCTTCCATTTCCCAACCAGCTTCCTTGTACATGTTGTATGCCAGTACGTAAGTACCATAGTCAGCTATCTTCATGTTAGACAGCTTTCCCCATATTCTATCACCTACTTCAAGATTACCATAGACCCTACAAGCACCAAGTATAGCTCCCCACACGTTAGCATCCCCTTTCTCTATCCCTCCGATGTTCTCCTCAATAAACTTCTCAGCATCCTCGAGCTTACCAGCTCTTGCTAACAGGTCTACCACACATGCACGATGCTCAAACCTGGGTTTGACTCCATAAATACTGCCCATTCTTTCAAACAGTGAAAGACCTTTGTCGACCATATTTGCATGAGTGCAAGCAGAGAGCACAGCAACAAATGTGGTTTCATTTGGTTGATTTCCACTTGCTAACATCCTATAGAACAATTGAATGGATTTCATTGCATCTCCGTTCATTGCAAAGCCTGATATGATGGCATTCCATGCTCCAGTATCCTTATAAGTCATCTCTTCAAAGACTGATGAAGCCAACTCCATTCTCCCACATTTAGAGTACATGTCAACCAATGCAGTAGCCAATATTGGGTTTGACTCATAATTATAATGCTTAGTCAACGAATGTACCCAAAAACCTTGTGCTAACGCACCTAGATGAGCACAAGCCGTGAGGACACTTACAAGAACAGACTCATTGGGCTTAAGACTGTCTTCTTCCATCCTCCGATACAAGCAAAGAACCTCCTTAAAATCACTAGCCCGTGAATATGTTGCCATCATTGCACTCCAAGAAATCACATTTCTCTCTGGCATCTCTTCAAACAACAATCTGGCTTTTCCCACCTCCCCTATTTTCCCGTATCCATCAATCATGGTGGTAAACAAAACCACATCTCTGTCCGGAATTTCATCAAACAACATTCGTGCTCTGTCCATCTCGAGATTTAGGGAATAAAATTCAATCAATGCTGCAACAATAAACCGGTCATATTGAAATCCCAACTTCAGTGAATGGGCATGCACTGAAAACCCAAGTTGCCCAAACTCATTTGAAACCATTGAACAAGCCTTTATCAATGGTGGAAAGGTATAATTATTTACAATAAGCTTATCTCTCAGCATGTCTTTGTAGCATATAATTGCTGGTATAGGCAAATCCGATTGCATGTATCCTCTGATCATATTATTGTACAAAAAAGTACTTTGGTAGCCAAGATTTTGAAACACAATACGTGAATAGTCAAAGAAAGAAGGAATTCTAGAATTGACGGCAAATGAAAGAAGTGGACCAATGGCTGATGGAGTTTCCGGGAGGTAGAGTTTGAGGAGTTGGCAATGGAATTCTTTTAGATGATTGAGAGTTCTGCACTTTTGTTTAAAGGGCATCAGGGCAGCTTGAGTTTCGCTAAATGCTTTTAGAATCATCTAGAATGGTGAAAGTGGTATATCAGTTTTTCCCATTCGTCATCTCAAGAAACAAGTCCAGCGACTTCCCAACACATGATCTGTCCTTTCAAACCAGCATGGAATTACATATGACATAGCTATCTTATAAACTTATCTGAGGTTTCTTGTAGCAATATTCCCAAACCAGATTCTCTGGTACGCATTTACATTCCGATCCTAACTTATCTCCGTTTTGGCTGATAATGATTAATCATACCAGTGTATCCTTACTGCAAGTGTTGTACAATTTCTTGTAATGAAAGTTGGCTGGTTCGTCTACATGTCTTAGCAAATGTAGCTGACTAGGCCTGGCACCCAAAAGCAATAAGCCAACAAGATCAGCAAATGATCAACCACAATTTAAAACACAGATAAACAATAATATCCATGCTTTAGAAGCAGCATTTTCCAAGATTATATGGTGCCCAATAAAGCTGGTATTGCGATCCACAAACTACATCAAGAAAAGCCAGTCCAACTTCTGAAAATTGGTACAACAACAACTTACCCAGTGAAAATCCCACAAGTGTAATTTGAGGAAGGTAGAGTGTACGAAGACCTTACCACTACCTTGTGGAGGCTGTTTCGAAAAGACCTTCGGCCCAAGTATAGCAAATCCAAGTACAAAGAGTAAGAAAATGAGGGAAATAGACATAGCAACTGACAAAGAAAGCAGTGCAAGTCCTACAAGAAAAGAACAAGAATAGCAAAATAGTGTGATAATTGAGACATAAAAAACAACAAATAAACACCAACATGCCTAAACCCTCGGAAAGCAATACAACACTCCACTACCTACTCTCGTTCTACCCTAATATACATACTCCACAACCTCTAATTTAAAGTCACATCCTCGGTGACCCATCTACAATTAAGTGATACCATGTTCACCATGGAATAAAGAAACTAATAGCAAAAATATGTTTTCTTGTTCTAAAAACCATTGAGGCATTTTAACAAACACGTTGCATACATTTCCAACAACAGACTTTCGACAACTTCAAATCAGTAACTACTGATTCCCTAGTTACCCTTAAGTGATTATTCGATACACGTGATGGGATAAGCAATTATTCTTTATCTCACATACCAAAGCTTCTTCATGCATACAAAAACATAAATTCAGCAAAAAATGAGTCGTAAAAAAAGCAAGAAACAGAGAGTTTATACACACCTATGATAGGCTTGTCTCATTTTCTTCAATGCGCACACAAATTATGTCAGTTTATCATGATTAACCGATAATTGGAAGTAAGAATATATGCTTTCTGAATCATGACAGATAAGAGTATCAAATGGACGAGTTGAGCAACAAAAATGGACAGGTTACTAACTCGCCCAAACAAATCAACTATGAATTATAAGTGAACAATTTTTACTAAGTTTTTAGTTGTTTTTCTATAGAATTGGAATATTTAATAAAATTATTATATTTTATTATGATTGTATACACATATTTAAATAAAAAAGTACTTTGAAAATAACCAGTTTAGCTTATGTATTAACCCAATCTAAATTTCAATGTTCAGGGTCAAAATTTTACTAAATTCATGCACATAATTATTGATGATTGTTGTTGATATCATCTATTTATTTAGTTATTTATTATTATTATTATTAATAATGGAAAAGTATCGACAAATACGAAATATCCACTTAGCATTCGAGACTATCAGTAGATGGGGCTATTCTTTAATTAATTAGAGGTCTCGAGTTACTAATTCAAAATAGTCGAACTCTAATACGGGTCGCGAATATGGACAGAAAATAAAAAGAATTAGCTGTCAAGAAACAGAATTCAAAAACTAGCAGTCCTCCTCCTATTCAAAATTTCTAATCAAATTGGACTTGGCAACTGGATAATTGGGTCCATAGAAAGGCAAAAAACAATCTTCCCCGTCTACATATATATCTATCCACAATCACTCTCCTATTTCCTTGCAATAAGCAAAAGAAGTAATGGAGAACAAAGCAAACATGGTGGCATCTCTTATGTCAGTAAAAAAACAATCTGGCAAGACATTCAGTCAAATAGCTGAAGAAACAGGTCTCACAAATGTCTATGTTGCTCAGCTTTTGAGACGTCAAGCTCAGCTTAAACCTGAAACTGCACCAAAGCTGAAGGCTGCACTTCCCCACCTATCTGATCAGCAAATTCATGAAATGATGGAGGCACCTTTGAGGTCTTATGACCGGAACTTGATTCAAGACCCGACTGTTTACAGGTGACCCATTTTGCCCATTTCCTGATTTTTTTTTCTTTTTATCTAAAGATTTGATCTTTATGGTGTATGGTAGTTGATATTTCTTGATTTCTTTTATTTTCTTTATGTAAAGATTTGATCTTTATGGTGTACGTTAGTTGATAAAGCTAGAGAAAGATGCCTAAACAAATGAATATTGGGCTAACCCAACCCCAAAAGCTAACTTTACTAGGGGAGACCATCCATGCTTTATATTGAATGCAATACTCTTCAACATTCCACCTCACGCCCAGGCTAGATATCTGATGAAGCAATAATTGGGATGAGTCGTGCTCTAATACCATGTAAAGAAATGAATATTTGGTCCAACTCAATCAAAAGCTAGTTCATAAGTTGAGTATCGCCCAAGTTCATATAATGAGATGACCTATCTCCTTTTTATCCAATATGGGACTCTTTAACAGGATATGGATAGTGGAATAGGAAAAACTGGAGTTTTTTGTTAATTTGATTCAACGCCCCCTATTTATAGCTGACCATTTCATCCATTTCTCGATTTTTAATTTTTTTATGTAAAGATTTTATCTTTAGGGTGCATGATAGTTGATAGAGTTAGAGAAAGATGTGGATAGAATAGGAAAAAATGGAGATTTTTGTAAAGTTGATTCAAGACCCAATACTTATTGGTGATCATTTCACCCATTTTTGATTTTTTTATAATTATTTTTATGTGAAGATTTGATCTTTAGGGTGTATGGTAGTTAATAGAGCTAGAGAAAGATGTGGATAGTGGAAGGGAAAAATAGGAGATCTTTAAGAAGTTCAGTCAAAACCCAGTATTTATAGGTGTCCATTTCACCCATTTCTTGAAAGAGCTGGAGAAAGATGCCCAAAGAAATGAATCTTGGGCTAACTCAAAGCAAAAACGAACTTACTAAGGGAGACCATCCATCCATTTTTATTGGATACAGTACTCTTCAATATCCCACCTCACGCCCAGGCTAGACATCTGATGAAACAATAATTGAGATGAGCTGTGCTCTAATACCACGTAAAGAAATGAATATTTGGTCCAACTCAATCAAAAGCTAGTTCATAAGTTGAGTATAGTCCAAGTTCATATAATGAGATCACCCATCTCCGTTTTATCCTATGTGGGACTCTTCAACAAGATGTGGATAGTGGAATGGGAGAAACTGGAGATTTTTGTTAAGTTGATTCAAGACCACTTCACCCATTTCTTGATTTTTTATTTGTTTATGTAAAGATTTTATCTTTAGGGTGCATGGTAGTTGATAGAGCTAGAGAAAGATGTGGATAGAATAGGAAAATCTGGAGATTTTTGTTAAGTTGATTCAAGACCCTATACTTATAGGTGACCATTTCACCCATTTCTTGATTTTTAAATTTTTTTTATGTGAAGAATTTATCTTTAGGGTGTTGTTGTTGTTGGTGAATGGTAGTAGTTGATAGAGCTAGAGTAAGATGTGTCATTGGAAAAACTGAAAATTCTTGATTAGTTGATTCTAGAGGTGGACACTTGATCCTTTTTTATAGAAATTTTGCCTTTGTTGCTGAAAAGTTTTGATCTTGTTATGGTAAATGGTGGTTGATAGAACTAAAGTAAGACGTAAAGTAGAAAAACTGGAGATTCCTGTTAATTTGATGCAAGACCCACTTTATAGGTTGTCCACTTCACCCATTTTTCCTTTTTCTGAAAAGTTTTGATCTTTGTGGTGGATGGTAATTGATAGAACTAGAATAAGATGTGGAGTAGGAAAAACTGGAAATTCTTGATAGCTTGATTCTAGAGACATGGTTTACAGGCAACCCACTTGATCCTTCTCCGGAACTTTTGCTTGTCTGCTGAAAAGTTTTGATCTTGTTATGGTGCATGGAGTTGATAGAACTAGAGTAGGAAGTGGGATTGGATAAACTGGGGGAAATATGATATAATGACTTAGTCAAAGTTAACTGAGATAGACAAACTTAATTTCTTTTATAGTGTTATAAGAGTTCATGTGAAAAGCAGAAGAACAACTAATTGAAGGATTTGCCCTTGTGTTAAATTTCCAGAATCAATAAGATAAGCGGTTTTATTGCTGGAAACATGAAAATTGGAATGAGATGGTCTTGTTTTGTCTTGGTTGAAAAGAGATGACTCGAATGAATACCCCTTTGTTTTTCAGCTGACCCACTTTACCCATTCCTTGATTTTCAATCATCTATGGAGGTTTGATCTTGTTGTGGTGTACGGTAGTTGGTTGAACAAGGATAAGATATTGGGTTGGGAAAAGGTGGAAATTCCTATTAACTTGATTCGATAAACCATTGTATAAAGTGGATCCACTTCATTGTGTCTTGATTGTTCATTTTTTGAAAAGTTTGATCTTGCTAGAATCTGTTGTAGTTGGTAGAGCTAGAGGAAGATGTGGTATTCAGGAAATTGGATTTCCTTTTGTAGAGATGGAAGGAAAGTTATAGTCCTAGTTAGAAAGTGAAACATTCTTGTACAACATTAACATGTCCAATAGCCTGAGGCAGATTGGAAATGTAAGCAGTGGTGCAACTGCACTCAATATTTGGATGTCGGGAATTAGGGTAGAAGGTTAGTAGTTAGGACTTAGGAGAGTGTTGTCTCGCTTTGACGGGTTAGGCTTGGGGTAGTATGGAGCCGCTACCAGTTTCTCCTTTAGTACGAACAATATTAGCAATTTTGGGAAGGGGAGCCTTGGAGTAACTACTAAAGTTGTTGCCATGTGAGTAGGAGATCATGGGTTCAAGTTTTGGAAACAACTTTTGGCAAAAATGCTCGGTAAGGCTTTGTACGCTAGACCCTTATGATCGGGCCCTTCCCCGGATCCTTTGCATACTGGAAGCTGAAAAGTGCTGGGCTGCCCTTTTAATATTAGCAGTTTTTGCATAGGTTCCTGTCATGCGATTTATGTTGCTAGCATTTGTGTCTTTTGTTTTGGTTATCACATGAGTTTGCTGTTGTTACTGTTTTCTTTCTCTGTATACTTTGTGATGCTCTGTGTACACCCTACCATCCCCAAACCCCACCTTGTGGGAGTACACTGAGTATCTTATTGTTATTGAAGATAAAAAATATGAAGCAACATCCATATATTATGTGAAGATAGTGGGTACACCACTGCCTTTAAACCTTGAATCTGCTTTCACCAGCATCACATAAAGCGTTGTTAGTGGAGATACAAAGATGGGAAAAAACACTGAAGGAAACAAAAGATGGGAGAACTGCTTGCTTACCATTTTAGTTCTCCTGGAAATCCTAATAGTATTTAGGTAATAGCATGTAGCCATGCTTAAGATGTGAAGTTGTCTGCGAGATCTATTGGGCTTTTTAATCCTTTCAAAATTTTGTTCCTTCAACAGATTGAATGAAGCTGTCATGCACTTTGGCGAGAGTATCAAGGAAATTATTAACGAAGAATTTGGTGATGGCATGTAAGTCTCTCCACTTAGCATATTAATTACATGCTTGTGTGCTTATTTTGAATGATTCAAACAAAACTGTTCTTATAAATATAATCTTTTCTTGTATGTGGATCTATGCATGTGTTTAGATTCATGCTCTGGAAGTTCTCTCTGCCTTTAAACTTCAGGAGTTCCGGATCTTGTCAACATATATGAATTGCCTCTGATGGTTAACTACTCTGAGTTGCATAAGTTAATTGCAAGTTATGGTTCAAAAGAAGCCTTTCGAAGATAAATTAGATCTAGCACAGGGTGTTTTGTAGTCAACAAGCTTGCAGTGCTAGCTATAATGTTGTCGTATCACTGGATAATGAACTAGATAACTGGGGGATAATGTTGTCTTAAGGGGATTAGGAATGATATACGATTCCTCAGGATTAAGCTATATTACCTGCCCTCTAGCACTCACCCATCTGTCTATCCTTTCTCGTTCACAAACCCAAGCTCTCTAATCCACCTCATCTCGATCACCTTCTACCCTTTTTTTTAATTAAAAAAAAATTCTAACTGCAATTTCACAGGTAAGTGATAGTCAAATGTAAAGTTTTTTTTTCCCGGCTGGTCCACTGTGGCTTTGTTAATCATCAGCCTGATGCACGTGGTGTAATCTCATTCATTATCTTATTATAATCCTGTGATCTATATAGTGACTTTATCTTGTTTGGTGAATCACATAACCTCTCTGCATAACTAGATTGTGCATACAATTAGCATAAACTATTTATCGCTGCTGCATACATGCAGTTGTACTATACAGATTCTAGTTGGCTAGCACCACCACCTTTTGATTTATATATGAGATAAGAGAGAGCAGAGGATATTATGAGCCATGATCACAATCAAAAGGGAGGATGTGAAAGAAATTCTACTGCGTATTTCTGTTTGTAGGACCAACCGTGACACTTTATTTGCCTGGATTGACTTATCTTGTCTAATCTATCTTCGATTCTGAGTCTTTGACATACTTTCTATAGTTTCTATTAGTTAAATGTGCAACTATTGTCAGGCTGTGAAGTGTTATATTGCTCTAGGAGTGTATTTATGTATCTCTAATTTCGTCTAGCTGAGTAATGCTTATCACAACTTTTTATCATGATTATGTATAACGACATACACCCAAAATAGAGCATGCATTCCTGTAGATATTTTAAAAATTTAACCTGCATAATTAAAGCTATATATGTGAGTGTTTCATGCAAGTTTATGCTACTGGTAGTTGTTTTCTTGCACATGATGTACTTGTATTGAGATGATGTGTCAGATTTTAACGTGCGACTTTTTGTTTAGAATGTCAGCTATAGACTTTTTCTGCTCAGTTGATAAAGTCAAAGGTGTGGATGGGAAGGATCGGGTTGTCGTGACTTTTGATGGGAAGTATCTGCCACACACTGAGCATGTTAGTTTCCTCTTTTACATTTCATAATTGTAAAGTTTGTTCTCCAAATTATTGCTCATAAAGATGACTGACCACTAGATCTTTGCCACGAATGTCCTTTCTCCACCCGCAAGGTGCAACAAAATAGAGGTTTCTGATTTTTGATTTGTCAGATCTGATAATAAAGGCTTCCGCACCCTCATGCATATTCTGTGTGAGCCAAGCCAAGTGGTGCATGATTTCAATTCTGAATGTCTTATATTTGTATTTTAGTTAAGTAATCAAAGAGCCCATTGCTCCAGCAATCAGTAAAATAAAATGCTTCCTTTCACATCCTTTTCTTCTAGTTTTAGCATTTCATATCCTATCTGAGCTTTTCAACTGTTTGAACCAGCTCATATTGTAAATTACGAGATGTTACTTACACGAAATCATATTTTCAAGTCGAAAATGTGGTGTAATATGCTTATATAAATCAGATATTATCAATGAATTGTAACAGCCAAAATAAATTTCCTATCAACTGATCTTGCAAAATACCAGTTAAAATTTCGTGGTTAAACTCAAACTTTCATAGAAAAGCAAGGTGTTAGGTGTAAAATATTGTAAAACTGAAGGGATAATCTGTTTAAGCAACTGTATGGGCCTTGAAATGTGATAATTAAGGTGTATTAATGCATGTGTGCTTAGAAGTTTGATTGTTAATACGTCTATAACCATGTCTGTGCATGATGATTTTTAACTAAAGTAGAACTGATCAGCAAAATAAGAGAACATTTAAACTCCCAAGTCCTCGAGCTAGGACGCATGTCCTTTTTTGTGTGTGGACTAGATGGTGGTTTCTGTCCATGACCATCTGATGGGATCTATTTCCCAACAGAAGCAGAAATAAACCATTTTCTGAAAGATTGGTGGGATATACAATGTATGACTTTGGGATCATATAAACAGATTCTGAATGCACAAGTCACTGCTTAAAACCATCCTATCGACTCTTCTGCTTAAATTCCATAGCATTGTTCTGTAGCACAGTGCGTGATATCTATCTGCTAACGCCTTTTTTTAAATTGGCAGAAAACTGAGCATATGGTATCAAGGTTGATGCGAAAGGAATGAGCATAGTTAATATATGCAGTTCTGTTGCAAACTGTTGCTCTTTTTTCGTCAATAAAGGCTGGTTATGTACTTGTATACTAAACTTGTTTTTCTTTTTTCACTCATCTATGTCCTCTGCCTGACTGAATAATACTCACTCGTTAGTCGAGTTTCAAAAATGTCACATCCCAAGATATGTTATTTGTATATGGATCTTTGAGTTGCCAAGATTTGATAATGTATATGTATGTTCTGGAGTTGCCAAGACATTTGTGTTCAACAGGTATATATATGTGTTTGATTGTAGTACTTTTGTGAGGCAGATGTTGGGAACTAGTCTCCTCTTCTGTTAATTCTTCATTTTTTACTGCAATCTGTTGCTTCGGTTGCTTTGATTATCTTGCTATTTTGCTGTCACAATCTTACTTCCTATCCTTCTCTGACTGTATCTTTTTTAGTTGAGAGTTTATGGAAAATAATTTTGTTATCCACCAAGTTCAGCATCCCGCCTCGTCTATCTCCTGTCAAGTCAAAAAATTGGTCATTATTAAGAAATTTCATATTATTTACTTGTGAACAACTCCCAACTCTTTCTTTTCCCCTCTTCCTTTTTGCATCTTGAGAATTTCAAAAGATGCATGAAGTTGGAAGATTGTAAGTTTTAATTAACATTTTACCCTATTTTTTAAAAAAAACCGTAAATATTTAGGCAAAATGTTTATTTTTTTCTAATTTGACTCAAAAATATATCAGATTCGCTTTAAAAGAAGGATAATATGAAGAGAGAAGCTAAACATAAGATGGTAGAAAAAAGAATTTGCACAAAAGGGTGTAATCTACTAAGTCATTTTGATATGTTTTTCAATTCGCACTTGGATATGAGCTACATAGTTTACAGCTCGATCGACATAAATTAGCCTTAAAATAGTCATCTATCAGTTACGAGCTCTACTTGATTGGTGATTTCATTGAGAAGTAAGGATTGTAGTTTGAAAATTACAGACTACTAATTCGCATTAGCTTCGGAGAATTTAACCCAAAACAAAATTAAAAAATGATCTTTTGAAAGACTCTACATGTGCAGACGGCAGACTACGATATACTACTAAAGAACTCATTAAAAAAAAGTGGTATATAAATCATGGGATAGTTTATAATCTTAAAAAATACACAAAAATGAGAGATTTATTTTAATTTTATCCAACATATCTTGACAACATAGTTATCCATATTAATTACTATAAGAGGAATAAGCATGGTATAATCATGATTCTAACAAATGTATTTTGCACTCTTTTTTAAAAATTTATTTTTTAATTGACTAATTATTTTATTAAGTTAATTATATATACTACTATGCTTTGAAAATTCAAATTTGACAATTAATATTTTAATAAATTTTAAAATTGACCACTTAATAAACAACAATCATAACATACGCACCAAAATTCACAAAATGGAGTTTGGGAGTGTATAGCATACGTAGCTCTTTACTATTATATCATTATATCATGGAGATAAAAAAAATTGTTTTTTTAAAAAATAAAATTAATTACTTAATAATAATAATAATAATAATAATAATAATAATAATAATAATAATAATAATAATAATAATAATAATAATTTGCTAAATTGTATTAAATAAAAAATTTTAAAAAGTGATTATAGGGGTATAATTGGAACTATAAATATGCATAATATCTTAGCATGTTTAGGTTTTTTTTCTTCCTATGCTTTCTACTCAGACATTCAAGCCAATCGATAATCTCCGGAACCAGTTTTATCGGTTCTTTCCAAACTTTTCCGGCGATTCTCCGGCGTATTAGCTCACCGTCCGTTCATGCGTCCGGTAAATGAACTTTTTGCTCATTACTTGTTTGCTGCTTTATAGACTTAAAATTAGCCCTCTCTGTAATTGTACGTTGCTCGTTACCCATATGCCAATAAATTTCTCAGTGTTTTGAACAAGCAGACGGTAATTTCATTAATGTTAAGTTAAATTAAAGTTTTTTTTGTTTATCCAGTATTAGCGACTGGAAATTCCTTTAAAATGTATAGGATTCGAGCAATTTTAAATTTCATTTGGCATTTGATTTTTTTTAAAAAATTTATTGGTGAGGACTTTTATATAAGTTCAAATTGGCTGTGCACGTTGTAGAATTATATAGTCGTGAGTGAAATTTGTGGAGTTTTTTGGATGTATGTTAAGGTGGGAATGTTTTGAGATTCATTATAAATTGTCTTGTTTTGAGCTATGTATCGCAACTCTGTCTTTTATTGGTGTTGGCATCTGGAATTTGGAGTCAGGATGAGTTTTGTTTAGGAGGGAGTGACTAGGGATATGTTAAAATGGTGCAATAGCTCAATTCTTTGCTCAAGTAGATTGGTTACTTGGTTATTTATGCTAGGTCTTCTTGTGAATGAAGTAACACATAGTTCATTGCTCAGTATGGTGATTATATATTTGAGATTTTTATGCTTCTAGATGTCTTGGCATTTCAATTGTTTTTTTGAAGTATCTGCATTTCTTTCAAGCTCTCAGCATTGCACACATCCTTCTGAACTCCAGAAAAGGGGGGGGGGGGGGGAGGATTATTTTGAGGATTATTATCTGTATGGGATGTTGTTTGGCTTTAAATACATGCATATTACAAGTGGTTAAAAGTAGTGTACCATAAATTCTTAAATATCAACTAGAATATGCGACAACATGTTCTAATAAAAAAACATTAGCTGAATATGTTGACTGTCACTATAATGGTATAACCTAGGGTAAAAGGGGAAACCTGGATGTTTATATGTTTAGTCTAGGTCTACTGGTTACCACTAAACATTTATTTTGGCCTAACATTTCTTTCATGGTGTGCGTTCTCTACGTTGCAACCTGTGGACTGTGTTAATGTGTTGATTGCATCATTGCAATTCAGGGGTGGGCCCACGAATAGCGTGTCGGGTGCTCGAGCACCCATTGACCCCGATAAGAACTTTGTATGCATATAGAAAGTATTTGAAAACTGATGTAACTTATTCGCGAGCACCCATTAACCAAGGGTCAGATGGGTGTTTTGCTTCTGACGCTGAAGTTTGAATGTGCTGATTCCCTTTAGTGAGGGTTCGAATCTTGATAAACAGCATATCTTTTTAATTGAAAAAAGGCAAACTGAAGCTTTTTCTTACTCTTCTTTGTACTTTGTCACTGCTATTTGCTTATATTTTTCTTTATTGTTTTATCACTATTTTATTTTTAGTATTTCACTTACTAACTAAACTATAAAAATATTAATAAGCTTCTTGAAAGAAACCCTTCTTGGCTAACAACTTTACGTTAAAGGGAGTGAGCACCCATGACCTTCAAATCTTGGATCCGCCCCTATAACATCTTGAGCATTATCAGTCAAACTAGTAGTCTCAGCTGGTGAAGCCATTATGGTTTTGGAAAAACTTTGATAATATCTGTTCCAATTGAAGTTGAGATCTGATCTTTTGTGGCTTGGCTGGACATATTATTTCTTATACTAGTGTGGTATAATCTGTATCTTTGTGCTTTTATTTATTTTCTTAATTCGTGTTCTGCTTTTGGATGTAAGCAGCACTTTCTTTGCTGTTCTGACATCAATAATAATTACCATTCTACAAAAAAGAATTGTGTACTTGGCACTCGAGCTTCTCAGTTTGTTAAGCTGTGTAATCTAATTAAGAGAAAAATTGGGGCTGCAGAGCTTTTTGTGGAGTCTCCTTTACAGTATTGCAGTAATACTTTTTCATTTCTGGTGTTTGCTAGCTATATATATGACTTAGGTACCTCAACTTTTGACAAAGATGATGTTTTTTCAGATCTATAGATATCTTACTAAGACTTATACATGAAGAGAAAATGATCAACCATATGCACTTTATGTATTCTTTTTCCATTCATATCTTACTAAGGGAGGAAAATGATAAAAATAACCTAAACATGAAGAAAAAACAATCAACCATATGCACATTATGTATTCTTTTTCCGTTCGACAAACTGGGCATCTGAATGCCCGAGGTGTGAAGGTATCACTGCATCAAGAGTGTAGCAGCTTTCCTGATAGTGACATGAGCAAGACCCACAGATGTGCTTTTCTTAACCATTACTAAAATAGACAGAATATTTTGCCTATAAACATGAATGAATACTACTTTGGGACAATGATTTGTGTTAACGTGGTTCGATAAATTCTCTTTTCTTGCATAACTTTTGCAGTTGACAGAAAATTGTTGAAATAGATAATTTGATACATCCTGAATGGCATTTCACCAAAATTGAGTTAAATAACTATGACACTACTGTTTCTTACGATAAGATGCATGGTTAATTGCCTAGAAGGTATGGTGAATTTGTTTTCCTTGCGTGCAGCTATTTTCGTCCTTCGAATTTGTTTCGATTGGATGCATGACCATGAGTCTGTGACTTCTGCATCTAGTCAACTGGTGAGATATCCTTCTGTGTCCCAAATGCTGAGGAGTTGATTGAAATATTGCTAGCTTCTTGGTAGGTTAGTATTATGGGATCCAGTCGACAAAAAGATAAGAGTGGTAAACGTAGTTCATCAAAGGGTGACAGCAGTGATGGCACATCAGCTAGGACAAGACCTCTCAGCTTTGATGAAATTATGCTTAGAAGGAAAAGTAAAGAAGAGGAAAGGGACATTAAGAACAATTTTGTAGAACCTGACAGTGTATCACGTAATGAAGACAGGCCTAAGAAGACCACTGGTTGTTTTGAACCTGAGCGACATCGCGACGAGTCATTACCTAGTGCTTCCAGGCATAATTCAGAGAATTCTAGGAAGTTAGGGCCGACTTCGGCAGAGGATAATATGATGGCTGATAAATATGCTAGGGATAAACATAGAGAAAGTGGAGAATCTGAAATCAAATCGAAGACATCAATGAATAAAGATTGTCTTGTCCTGAGAAGGAAAGATCAGGATTTTGTTGATGATTATGGAAATGAAACTGGTAAAAGACATTCAAGAGATTCGTCCCGGAAGGAGAGATCGGCAGATAAGACTGATGGAAGACATGAAGAGGGAAGAAAAGATAAAATTCCTAGTAAGGATGGGAGAGAGTCATACAGGAAGAGGAAAGACATGGAAATGCCAAGTGATGCTCTTCTGAATGAGGCGGAGAAAAGGCATTCAAGAAATCATGGAAGGATAGATAGTTATGCTGACAGAACCAAAGAAAAGTCTGAATCAAGAAGGAGGAAGAACCAAACTGATGAGGAGGAGAGAAGTGATGCTCTTCTGAATGAGGCTGATAAAAGGCATTCAAGAAATCATGGACGGTCAGATAATTATGCTGACAAAATTAAAGAAAAGTCTGAATCGGGTAGAAGAAAGCACCGAAGTGATGATGAGGAGAGAAATGATGCTCTTCTGAATGAGGCTGAGAAAAGACATTCAAGAAATCACGGACATAGAGATAGTTATGCTGACAGAAATAAAGAAAAATGTGAGTCAGGTAGAAGGAAAAGTGCTGAGGAGAGAAATAGAGACAAGAATGCTGATAGAAAATACAGTTCAGTGAAAGTTTCTGAAATTACTGGAAGAGAGGAAGCTTCTCGTGCTCATCTAGAGAAAGAAAGACCAAAGAGAAGAAGGTCAAAAAGTCGAGAGAATGATAGAGATCGCAATAGAAGGTCTCGTTCTGGTTCACCTAGAGGACGTAAGCATTCATCTCATGATCTCAGAGAGCGTGGTGAGTTTTCCTCTCATTCTTCAAAAGATAAATCTGGAAGATCACATTATGATTTGGATAAAAAGATATCCAGAAATGGTTCAGATAGCCATTCCAACCGCCATGAAGGATCTACAAGTGGTCTTGGTGGCTATTCACCTAGAAAGAGGAAATCAGAGGCTGCTGCAAAAACTCCTCCCCCAACTAATCGCTCTCCAGAACGAAAAGCTGCTTGGTGGGATCTGCCACCTGTATCAGCTGGTTCCAGTGTTACTGTTTCTGTTCCTTCTAGTGTTATGTCTTCAATGCAGTCTGCAATACCAAATACACACCAGTTCTCTAGCATGGTTCCTACTAGTTCATTCACAACAAATGCTCTCGGTGTTTCATATAATTGCTTATCATCATCAATACATGCAATTGATTCCGTACAGCTGACACAAGCCACACGACCTATGAGAAGGCTTTATGTAGAGAACTTGCCAAACTCCGCCTCTGAGAAAGATGTTCTGGACTTGATTAATAATTTCTTGATGTCTTCAGGAGTTAATCGCATTCAAGGAACCCAACCATGTATCAGCTGTATGGTATGTTTTCTTCTTCTATTCTTGTTCTGAGCAGGATGGAGATACGCGTTGCTTACTGTTTCTACACTGCAGATACACAAGGAGAAGTGCCAGGCACTTTTAGAATTTTTAACCCCTGAAGATGCTTCTGCTGCACTTACTTTTGATGGAAGATCTTTCTCTGGTTCTATTCTTAAAATCAGACGCCCAAAAGACTTCGTTGAAGTGGCTGTAAGAATTATAACCATGAGACTCTTTGTAGATTGACTTGTCTTTCAGACTGACCTTTTTTGCTTTTTCCTACTGATATCATATTGAATGTGTGGGAAATTGATGGTGTTTTGCATATCAACTCATGTAATATGTCATAGTATTTGCATATTAACTTATGTAATATGTTATAGTTATGCAGTCTATCCAAATTTCAGCGTCGGTTAAAAAGTGACAACTCATCGTTATTTGGGTAGTTGGGTTAAAACCTGTGCAGGTTCAAAGTGATTTGAAAAAGAAAAGTACTGGATATCACTAGCACTAAAATTGAGTTGGGTCAAAAGCGGTTTGATTTAAATTTTGGTTGCCAGTGTTGGGATATACGGTGTTTGTATTGAAGTTTGGTTGCCAATTCTTATTGATCATTATACGTAACAATCAGTAGTTAAATTCCGGTTTTCACTGATATAGACTTTGCTGAAGAAAGTTTGCTCAAGCTTGCTTGGTAAAATTCCTGAAAACCCTTAGACAATAGGGGGAAACAATATTTCATTCTTTCAATTGTAATCTCCATATGAGAATGTGAAAAATGGTACACCGCATTTCAAACCCAAGAACCTCTTTATGTGAAATGGGTTGTGTACCTATTTTATCATCTCAATGAGCAGGTCTAAGTGGGTATAAATAAGGCTATTGTTGTGACTTGTGGCTTAAAACAAAATGTTTTCTTAGTTAAATGAATCTGACTTTATTCTCTCTTTCCTTCTGTTGTTTATTATATGACCTTTGGAGTTCGATTATTGTATGAATTGACTTTTGTTATGCGAGGGATGCTCAGTATGACTGTCATAGCTGCTCTTCCCTCTTAATACATACTACTCTAAATCCATTCTTGACCTATGATCAAAGATTAAATAGAGGTAACAAAGAAAATTCCCCAGTAAAATGTGTTCTTGGAGATAAAAATCAAGGTGTCCATCTTTATCAGAAAGGATACTCAAGGTCTTTATTTAGTCAAAGAGTAGGATGCATGAAGAGGTTGGACTTGTATGCAATGCTTGAAGGATGTTTAGTGTGGAAGATAACTTCTGATGAACCTGATGCCATTTCATAGAGTCCCTTAGCTGTTGTTAGCAACAATTTAGGCACCAAGATTTTGATATATTGTAGGTTTAGGATCTTATTGATTCGAAGTCCAATTTAGGATGCTTTAACTCACTTGATCATCTGTTTAGTCGGATATTGGAGGATGATGATGGTGCTTGCTAATGAGGATGGTGGATGCCACTGCAGAAATGGAAGGAGAATATATAATTGAGTAATATCAAATGAAGTAAAATAGTAAAATATGGAAATTATGGTAGGGGAGTTTCGTTAATGTAGAACATTTGTTGCTCTGTATTTTGTAAAATTTGTCAATGCATGAAATTGTCTATTTAGTAGTAGGAAGGTGGTGCTACCTCTTTATGTTGAAACTGTGATTTATTCTGCTCTTGTATGCAGTTTCTGAGGTATACTGTGGTCATTATTCATGTAGCAGGTTTTCAGACAGTTGCTATTTTCATGCAGACTGGTGTTCCTCAGAAGTCAGTGGCTGCATCTGATAGGATAGACAACACTGTAGAGGATTCTCCTTATAAGGTATGCATCTGAAACAACACAAAGGATTTGAGATTGACCTTAAATCCTGCCTGTCATAACTGAGCGCACGTTCACTTTGTGCCATGTGTTGTCCTTGTATTTGCAACATCCAACATTCTTTACTTCTTGTGAAAAAGTACATAAAATCTCCTATTTGTTCTTGCTAAAAGTATCTGTCTTGTCAGTTTCAGTTAGCTTAGTCTAATCAGAATTAGCAGGGCTTCTTAATAGTTGATTTTACTAAATCTTAAGAGTTCACTTTTCAGGAGTTCGAGTTCTGTTTTTTATAGTTTTAAAAGAATTTCTTAGGTATTTTAAAATGTTACATGTATTGTAGCCTTAACTCAGAGAAAGGATTGAAAGCACTTTTGAAGGAACTTCAGTACTTTGAAGGGAGCTAATAGCCTTTATTGTGTTTTCTTTTGCTTGCATTTTTCTTTTTGGGTAAACAAGAAACACGGTCTTTCAAGATGATTTTGAACTATCGTAAAAAAAGATGTATGACAGCAGTGTGGTGTAAAAACTAATATCAACACTTACCTTGATCCAATTTAAAAAGGACCACATATTCGAGAATTGAAACCAACAATTTCTGCTGTGTGCTGCATTTTTATGTATCTTGCTGTACGAGACTCACATATACAGAAAACAATGTTCCATCTGTTGAGTAAATTCATCAAAAGCTGCTCTATGCTACTGCAATGCAAGAATTTCATTACTACAGTGAGGTTACAGATAATGATGTATGCTTTCAATTTTCTTAAGATGTTGATGTATAACTGTTCCCTCACTGTTAAGATGAGGTTCAAAATTCCTCATTTGAATCTTGTGGGATTGTGAAGATGTCACGTATGGATTGTTTTCTTCTTTGTTGGTGTATGCCTTTAACTCCTCGACGAGTTACATTTGTGACCTTCAGTAATTTTTTGTTTAATTTGGCTTCCACAAGGAATTCGTTGAAATTTGGTCTTACAATATTTCACTTGTTGTCTATTTATCATTGGATGCTTCTATATAATTCTTCCCATATTTTTCGAGTCTGTTCCATTCCTGTAGTTCCCTTACCCCTTGCATAACAATTTTTTTAATACATGCTGCAGATTTTTGTTGGTGGAATTTCAAGAACTATTTCATCAGAGATGGTAAGACTGAAAATGTCTTGAAACCATTTGTTAATTAAAAAGAAGAAACAATTGAATTTTGGACTTTCTAGTGATTTTGATCTTTCCTGATGTTATTTCAGCTTATGGAGATTGCTAAAGCCTTTGGACCTTTGAGAGCCTACCATTTCAGTATGAATTCAGATCTCAATGAACCCTGTGCATTTCTTGAGGTACTCTTGGATTATTGGATATACCTTTCTCATATCCTTTTCTTTACTGAAATGCACTTTCCTTCTGGTTCAAAGGGTAGCTTTTATGCAACACAGAGTCTTAAATTTTTGGTATATATCATATTTTGCTGGCTAAGATTATTTTTCACTTTAATGAATAACTGGAACTACCGAGTGTAGGAAAAATGAGCAAATTGGCATTTTACTAGAAGTTAGATCATTTTCCTCTTCAGCAATCTTCTCTAGTTTGAAGGGTGAGTGAAGAAAAAGTAGTTCTTTTTACACGTTTAAATAGAGGTGGTCCGTCATACCAAAAAATTGATTTACCACTTTAAGCATGTAAAGAGCATAAACAACAACAGCATACCCAGTGAAATCCCATGTAAAGAGCATGGGAGAGAATAAAATTGAATCATAGACATGTATGCAAATGCATTGTAGAAATTGTCCAAGGATAGACTTGTTATGATTTCATACCTGTTGGATTGACAGACAATGTGGTTGTGTGTCCTTGGCTTAGAATTGGGGATTTATCATGCACCATCTTGGTACTATGAATTGATAAAACTTTATCTTTATTTTATTAATTAAATCTACCTTATAAGGGCACTGTTATCAATTTTTTCAGGCAGCGCGTGCTATCCTCTTTGAACTCTTTTTTTTATTTGTAATTTTTCTCTTCTCATTCTGCTACTTTGCTTCTCTAAGGTAGGACAAGTGAACTTTTTTTTTTAGAAAGACAAGCGAAAACTTCCACACATTTGTCAAACAATTGCTCTTGAACAACCAATGCTGCTTCAGATCCATATGTGAGCTTCCACATCAAATTTATCAATGTGTGCCAATGCCAAGATATCATCTTTCAGACGAAAATAAATCAGAAGGATTAGTGGAGCTCTTAACTATTCATATTAGATTTCTAGCCATCAGACTCTTTAATTCCTTTACTTCCCAATGATTCACAGAGCATTTTGCAAGCCCCTCTTTATCCCTTTCAATAGTTGAGAATGAATAACCCTGTTTGTACTGGTGCCTGTGTCAGTTATCCAGTGAAACTATATTCGTGCCAAAAGTAGCTTGCCACACACAAGTTTGATATATGCTTGACCTAATTTTTATTGCATATAGCGTATTGCTTTTATAATATTTTATGACCGTGCTTTGGATTGTGCATCACTATGGCTTCAACAGTAAACTCGTTAGCTAGATACCATGGTTTGTTGCATAATGAGCCTCTCCCCCCGTTCCTTGTATTTATCCATGAATCAAGTGCTGAGAATCTCAAGTCTTCTTCAAGCTGAAGTTCCTCTTGCGTCTTTTAGTGATATTAAAGTAATTATTTCAACCATTTCAGTATGTTGACCATTCAGTTACTCTTAAAGCTTGCGCTGGTCTTAATGGTATGAAGTTGGGTGGAAAAGTTTTGACTGTTGTTCAGGCTGTCCCAGATACTGCTTTACTGGTACTATCTCAAGTCCTCTTATCCAGATTGCTTTGGCTTTAGGTACATTTTTTAATCTTTTCTTGGAAATATGATTTTGACCAAAAGCTACACATAATACTCAGGACAAAGATGAAGACACACCTTTATACCGGATTCCGCAGCATGCAAAACCACTTTTGGAGAAACACACAGAAGTTCTAAAGCTGAAAAATGTGGTATGTCTTTATTTACTTTGTGACGTCAAGTTTATTTCCCATTAAACAAATATTCTGTTTGTTATGCCACTGAAAAATGTAGATGCTAGTAGAAACTGTAGAGAATTTCTAGTGCTAGAGAAACTCAAAACTTTTATAATATCGTACTTGAGGGACTTAAACTTTGATGATATTCAGATAGTCAAACCCAACTTGCTTGGGACTGAAGCTTTGTTGTTTTTCATACAGTTTTTAACGACAAAACATCCTAGGAGTATGCCCCAAAGATCATCTACACCCTTAATATAACATTGGTTTACAAGCAACATACTTAATGTATCATAAAGTTAGCAAGTTTAGTCCAAAGTTAGTTTTTTTGTCTAAACTAACAGTGAAAAGCACATGCATTACACGTGACCAAAAAGATGAGAAAGCTTGGATTCATGAAACATATTGTTGTTTCTCCCCAAGTTGCTTTGGAAATCCTTTGCTTTTTATTCAATTTCATGCTCAACTTCTCTAATCTTTTTATTATCCTTCCAAATCAATCTTAAACTTTGTTTAAAAAGTTCTGTTTTGGGTGAAAAACAATGAAAAAAAATGGTTATTTCTAAAATGTTGGCTCGAAATTAGAATTACTCAAAACCCGCTTTGTATATATTCTCTAGACTTAGTTATTTCAAAAGGGAATGGATTTTATATTAAAGAATAACTAGGCTCGAATGCAAAGAGAGGGCACTGCACGTTGTCTGTAGAGTTCAATAGTTCATTTCCTGAAATTCTGTACTCTTTTGAAGTTTCTGCCGCAAGATGCTAGAGATTTTCTTCTTGTTTATGAGGAATTGGACAATTTTTGAAACAGTAAAACAAAGGCATCTTTACCTGATTCGGCCTCCTTTTTCCCCACATAACTGGTTTGGTTCATAACCTGTGAAATCAAAAAAATTGGGTTAGAGTAACGTCAAACCCACCAATAAATTCAATATAATACTTAGGGAGTACACTTGCAGTGGGCCAACTTAAAGAATACTCATTACAAGCCAACATATTCAAAGAATTTCGCTGGGTATGGAGATAAATAATGCTTCATGGGAAGCCTGATTTGCAGAAGAAGACCATGACCACTTTTTCCTTCTCAATTTTGTTTTTTGTCGTCACTAGTAATTTGTATGCTTGGTTCCACTGTTACTTTTAGAGATGAAAACTAACTTTGGATTAAACTTGTTGACTTCTTGATACTTCAAGGATGTTACTTGTTAACCGTGATATATTAAGGATGTTGTTGACCTTTGGGGCATATTTTGGGGATGTTTTTCGTTGAAAACTCTGTAATTGGGATATTCTTTAGATGTTGCAAAAATACTTACCAGGGGGTTACTAAAGTCTTCCCTAATCATCGTGTCCTGTCCAGGTGGATGCAAATGTAGTCAATTTTTGGTCTGAAACAGAACTTGAAGAATTGCTGGAAGACATCAGATTGGAGTGTGCCAGGTTGTTTATGAAAAGTCATTTTTCTTAATGTCATTGTTTTTTTTTTCCCTCCAGGTCAATTATTCACTGATCTGGAAACTATTCTTTTGATCCTGTAGGTTTGGCTCTGTTAAATCAATTAATGTTGTAAAGCAAAGTCAATGTTCTCTCACACCTGATCCAGCTAGTTCTACATTGAATGAGGGCAATATGGAGTTTGGAGAAGAGTGTGACAGAAATGATCCGTTCACTTCCGAGTTGGAAGTTGGCGGGTCACACCTCCTGAACAGTGATCATCACGAGTTGGAAGTTGGTGCGTTACACATCCCCAACAGTGATGATCATGAGTTGGAAGTTGGTGGGCCACACCTCCCCAACAGTGATGAACCCATGGAAACCAATAGTGCTGAGGAAGCTGAAAGATGTGCTGATGTTAAAACACATATATCAGAACCTTCAAAAGGTGATTCTCAAAAGGCTGGAGATGACGATGCTTTGGCTGGCGGCAATCATTCCGATGATGGACATTCTGAGGAGCTAATAAAAGGCGATAGCTCTGACTCTCTACCAGATGATGGTAGTATCTCTGCTCGAGAGACAGACTGCCAAGAAAATTCTGAGGCTACCAATACTGCTATGGTTTCAGAAAGAAAAGATGAAAATGCTAATCCTAGTCCAGTGGAGCGTCTTGAGATAAACAGTGAATCACCAGTTAAGGAAGCAATTAAATCAGATGAAGACAATGGAAATGTAGATGGACCTTTTGAACCGGAAGTCTCATCGAAAGAAGAGCTAGATGCTCCAGTGGAACTTGAGAAAAAGAAAGAAATCTCTGTTATTGAGATGTTTGATCCTGGCTGTGTCCTTGTGGAGTTTAGAAGAGCAGAAGCTGCTTGCATGGCTGCTCATTGTTTACATGGACGACTTTTTGATGACCGGATAGTGACTGTGGAGTATGTCCCCCTTGATCTCTATCAGACAAAGTTTGCTAAACAAAACTAAATTTCTTTTGGCCAATTCAATGCCTTACGCAGATCTCCCCAAACTTTAACGATGTTAACATTGAATTTCTCGATGCTATTCACATAGCTATCAGATGCTTACATGAATATTTGTTGGCAACTTTTACCCCATTGAGATCCCTTGGTCGACCTTTTGCCAGTGCTGAGAGTTGTAGCAAATTTGAAGCGGAAGACATGATTTTCTCCCAGATGTACAATGGGATGAAGGAATGAGCCATTTGTAATATGTTGTCTAAAAATAACAGCTCTGTTTGAGGTTGCAACAGTTTATCTAGTACTTACATTATATAGGAGTACAATCTTTTGGCTTCTTGAAATCTTGGACTTGTTTACCTTCCCATTATTTTGCCTTATTGCCTTGTGCCTACAGTTCTAGATGATGTCCAGTGGATGGGATAGTAATCTTTAGGGATTGTTTGGTTTGCCAGATAGGCATGTTTAATCTTGATATACTACAATAATGACATGCACAACGTAATTTTATAAGTGAGGTTTGGAGACGTTTGGTTTGTTATATTGGACTACACGTGAGTAAATGATTGAGTTTGATACTGGAAATTATATGCCTTATTATTAAGAACGACTGTAATTTATATGGAAACAATGCATTAGTTTATATGGTTGAAGGGGAAATAAGACTCCCCTTTCATCCACTTTTGCTTGTAATTTAGTCTTAAAATAGATTTTCATTTTTACTTGTCACTTTGATATATTAAAAAAAAATTAAAAAAAATCATGTTTTATGCTTACATTAAATACTATTCTCTAAATCAGTTAAATCTAATAATAAACATCAATTAATTAGGATAATATGATAAAATACCTATATTAATAATTCTTTTTTCATAAGTATATCAAGTCAAATAATGGCAAGTAAAAAGTAAATGGAGGAAGTACAAGCTTAATAACAATAACATCATAGTTCCAAATAATTGGAGTCTTATTTGAATTCCATTTCTTTGTATGACTCATTTTACATCATTATACTAAATTTACAAAAATGTGAAAAATAAGTTAATAATAATAATAATAGAATTTCTTTGACAAGTTTAAAAACTAATCGTCAACCAGTAGTTATTGCCTATACAATTTCTTTTTATTGTACCAATATCGTCCTACTTTTCTCAAGATAACTTCTTTTATATGGATTTAGATTTATCTTTCTCTTTTTAACACATTTGCTTATCACAGCTTCACATGTATGAACCAGTTTATACATGTCATCTAAAGCGGTATCAAATACGTGTTATTTATATCCTACGACTAATGTGATCATTTCTAATCTTATTTAATCATGTAGAGGCAATACATTGATCTTAGCATTTACGTTCTTGCCATTCTCAAAGATGAATTCTACAATACATAAATTTAAATTTAATAAAGACGAAATATAAATACCAAACACAGCGCGAAAAGAATTTTATAAAAAAGCAGTAGCATTTGGGTAAGGCTAAAAAAAAAAACAAAAGGCCAAGAAATAAAACCATTAGCCATATCCATTTTGTTATCCACTCTTCACTTTCTTTCTTCAAAAACAACACTCTTGACAAGGGAAAAAAAAAGATTCTTGCTTTGAGGAAATTGTAACAAAAATGGCGACAATCACGGCGGGTATAAGCCTTAGAGGACCTGTAGTGGGTAGTCACAGGACATTTTTAGTGACCAAAAGGGCTTTACCCAAGTTGAAATTGAGCTCAGAGTTGGGTTTTATGACTTCCGAATTGAGTGGCCTCAAGATTTCGAGCACCCATTTGATCACTCCTGCTTCACTTTCTGTTCCGTCCAAGAAATCCCTTCAAACTGTTGCTCGTAATTTCTCTACCCCTTTATTGTGTTCTTTGTGTTTATAGTTGTTGGGGTTGTTTCTTTTTTTGGTTTAATGATGTGCACATGAAGTGTTTGTTGTTTTGTTTGTTTGTCTGAATTGTGGGGTTTTGTTAATGATGTGAATTATGCGTAAGAATTTGTGCTTGTGGGAGGTAGCAGATGACCTTAGAATTAGTTGAGGTCCGCACAAATTGAGACACCACAATTGTCAAAAAAATATTGTATCTGAGTATTTGAAGTTTTCTCAAGTATTTGTTAATACTAAGTATGTGCAAACTGATCCAGATATTACCATTTATTTTTTTTTTTTGACAAAAAAAAAAAGAATCTTGGTGCAATTGCAAGGTTGCTCCTTTGGTGCCCTGAAGGTTACGAGTTTGAGGAGTGGAAATATTTTCCTTGTAGAAATGTAAAGGGAGACTGTATGGTGTACACCCACACTCCTTCTACCCTTGAACTAGGTAAGGTAGTAAGCTCTCGTTAAACATTGTTAGGGAAACAAGAAAAGATGATAACTTTAAAATGTAATATGATGAATCATCATTTCAGTGCAGACAATCTTTTATGTGTGTCAACGAAGGGTCATAGGACCTAAAGCATCACGAGGTTATTTGGTACTCAGATAATTGCTCCTTCCAAGTCAGAGTCCCCATTTAGTAGTCAGGTATCTAGAATTCAGATGTCATCTTCATATTAACAACACGTTACATTAGGTCGTTCAATACCAAGAGGTAGCATTGTTGATGTGGAAGTAAATTATCTCTTACAATGCAGAGGATCCAAAGACATAGCTAATGTTGGAAAAAGTTTAATTTAGTTGCAACTTGCATACTAAATATATATTTTTTTCTTGAAATCTGTGGTATGGTAACTGAGAACTTGATTATAAGTCACATATTATTAAGTTACACGTCATAATCAATGATTAAAATCCATATTGTAGTCTACTATCTAAACAGCCTCTTATGTACTTACTTCTAGAGGAGAGATTAAAGGGGTGTTGTCGTTCCAAAGGTTTAAAAATCTGTCTACAGTCACAAGAAAATGGGGATAGGACAACCTCACCGTGTGCAAAACTAAAGAACTTGGAATGAGCTTGATGGACTAGATTAAACTGATTAAAGGAAGTTGCAGGTTAACTGCATTAATAAGAACAAGATTGATAGAATATGATATATTGTTTGGAAGTTTGTCCATAGTTGTCTTCATATACTATTACTAAACGATCTCTGGCTTTTCCTCCTTGGCTCTTTACTCTCTGACTTAGAGATTGTGATATATTTAAGACATAACAGATTGTCCAAGTAAAAGATATAAGAGTATTTTTAGGACAAATTTCTTGTATAGATGGTATCAATTGTTTCTTGTTTAATAAAGTGCATTACTGTGCTGCAAATTATAGACCAAGTCACAAAAGAAATACCATACGCACGTGAAGATATTATACTTTTAGGTCTCATTAACTGACTGCAGCCTAATGAAGGAGCTTCATTTTCTTGCTTTCTGCCTCTCCTGATAACGAGCAGGATTTCTTTTGCGCAAGTTTTCCTAGTCTGCTGCTTGCCATCGCCTATTCTTTGCTCCATGAAACTTGCAGCCTAATTGTTAAAAAAAGCCTAATGAGATCCAAAGCTTACGAAGGTAGGTTTCTCGCTTTCAAGAATATGGTAAATCCATTTACCTCTCAAATCCACCTTCTGCACTGTGTAATTTTTTAATATTTATTTAATTTGTGTCCTTATGGTTAGTGACCAACTAGTGGGAAAAAAAAAAGTCGAAACCAATATGAGAGCCTAAGAGAGTGTGTTAGCTGCAGATCTGGAAGGAAAAATCTACAGATTTACAATCGTTATAATTGAATCTTCGATGTGTTCGCCCCTCTGGTGTACATTACATTTTGTATACAATGATAATAGCTTGGTAAATTCGTGCTCATTGTATGACAACTAACTGTGAAGGGTTGACTCCTTTGTAAGGTCCAGTAATGACAGTTATTGGCTTTTGGATTGTTGATGAAACTTTTGTTAACTAATCAGGAAAAGAAAAACAGTATGTGAGTCATAGGAACATTATATCATTGAAGCATCCTTTGCCTTACATCATCATGGTTTTCTATTTTCCCTTGCTTTCCTACATTTTTGTAGGTTGGGCTCAATCAAATATGTTGGGGCCTTTTTATTGTGCTAATTACAGGGTAGAATACTAAGAGTACATTCTGTTTTTTCAGGTAGAATTTGCCCCTTCACTGGCAAGAAGTCCAACAGGGCAAACAAGGTCTCTCATTCAAACCACAAAACGAAAAAGTTGCAATTCGTAAACCTTCAATACAAGAGAATTTGGTGGGAGGAAGGCAAGCGATTCGTGAAACTGAGGTTGTCAACAAAGGCCATGAAGACCATTGAGAAAAATGGACTTGATGCTGTAGCCAAGAAAGCTGGAATTGATCTCAGCAAGAAGTAGAACCTGGAACCTCATAGCATATTTGTTTGGACACTAATTTTGATGCCTTCAGAAAGCATACTTAATATTTTTCTGGCATTGCTTGTTGATTTGTAGTTATATGCTTTCATGATATTACTCTCCGAGCATATTTTGATCACCTACTTTCGATGAATATCAATGATATCCTCCCATATCTTTTTCTGAAGAAACGATTTAGCCTGGAAATGCTTCTGAAGTTCAGATAATTCCCAGTTAGTCGCAGACGCTGGGGGGTTGCCTGTGAAGAGTGGTTATGCAGGACCAAAGAAGGAAATGAAAGGTTCTTGGCTCCTTGCATTAGATGCTCTTTCACCTCCCAATAAACATGGCTCTGTTTGGGAGTGTTGAAAGTACATAGAGAGTTTTTTTTTTCAACATTTCATCTTAGTTTAATTACCAAGGTGTTTCAGAAAGACCTATTGAGGCACCTTTTTGGGTATGGGATACTTGTTTATCCTTTACATTCAAGAGACAAATGGCTACAAGGATTGATGTAATTCAAGAAGTATAGTTCATCTAAAACATTCACCTATAACAAGAATGAAACAAACTAATATTACCACCCCTGATACATTACATTAAACAAGTCAAAATTTAGTCTGAACAAAGTACAGTATGTTCAGAAAGTGTTTGTGCTAAAAAGCTCATTTAGACCTATCCTTAAAAGTAAATGACAAACACATAACAATTTCCATTTGATTTTGGTTTGCCACTTCTCTTCATCAGTCGCCTTCCAAAAGATACCTGAAATCAGCATGTAAGGCTTAAATTCAGAAAGGAGCTTCAAGGTTCTTGCTGCATAAACATAAAAACTCATCAAAAGCAACAATCACACAAGTTTTTGTGTGGTCATAGTAAGAGCTAATAAACCACGATACATAACAAATTGCTAACACAGTTCGATTTTAGAAAGAAAAGAACTTAATCGCATCAATATAAGCACCAAAGCAAGTTGATTTATGACACAGCCTAGGGAGAACCACACTCCAAAAGCTAGCTATTGAGGTGGGAGAGCGAAAGGTTACATCAACCCCCCATTTCTATACCGATGTGGGACTCAGGTGTCATATCTTGCAATGGACCATAAAATTTAAAGCTAGGAAGAGCAGTATGTCAGAAATTGAGATAAAATTTTGTGTTGCTGTTGTTACCTTCTTTCGCAGTTCTTGCTATGTTATAGATTCTGATGCGTTTTATCAAAATATTTTTAGGTTCTTATATTTTTCGATTTACATTATGTATAGAATATGGCTACTAAACCATAGTTGAATGATAAAATTCAATGTGATAAAACAAGTGATTTCATGCATACATACATAAATATTATCATGCACTCTTGTTAAATAGCTTTCTTTGATGAAAAAATCAATTTCCTCTCCCAAAAAGGCCAACAAACATGTTCAATGTTGAGAGAGATTATTGGAAAGTCATAGCCAGAATCTAAAGAAAAAATCACCTTCATTTATGTATCCTCCCTTGCAAATCAAAATCATCAGCTGAGTAGTAGTCCGAAATGAGACGATACATATATGATGGATTATGCCCTCCACTGTAAATCAGAAAAATGCAAGGAGTATTATTATCATATAACTGGTTATAAATCCATAGCTTGGCAAAATAATACATTCCGAATTCCCTTGCACACCCCCTTAAACACAAAGTAAATTGGAATTCATTGATACTGAATGCTACATCAATTAATTATTTAACATCTACTAAAAACAACAAATATAGAAGATTACCATATACGTATAGGATAAAATGTAGAACTGTATCATCCAATGCTACTTTATTGTTTGCAAGCCAAAATTAGTTCAGGATGGAGGCACCGTTGTTGCAAAGCCAAATTAAAATTCGAAAATAATAAAGCATTCTTACATGTCGGTGATGAGAAGGCTGACAAGCTCAGGTGCCACATAATCAAAACCAGGGTTAACAACTTGAATAGGAGCTCCACTATCCATGCCAAATCCCATGCAGTTTGAAAATTGCCCAAATTCGAGAAGTTCAGCAGGGGATCGCATGTCATTCAGACAAACCTCTGGATTGTGTGGATATGAAGGGCACAACTGTAGGGGAAAAAACAAAACAGTTAAACGGGATTAGCTAATGATAAGTACGACAAAAAGTAGAAAGAGAATTTGCTGCTTAAGTGGCAAACATAAAAGGGTAACTTTATGGTCAACTCAGAATGGATCAAGTAATGGAAGGAATTCAAGGATCTGCAAAGCCTTACACCAACATTATACACCATTTCAATGTTCTGAACATCATTTAGTAAACCTGAAAAGCTGAGTTCTTCTCATGTTATCAGAGCCTTCTAGTTTAAGAGTGATAATCAGCAAGATGTATAAAAATCACCAATAGTTAAGAGTTAAAAGAATGACCATTTAAATGGTTGGACTGTACAAGTTGATAGTTCACACGTGAGACGACCACTTTCTCTATTTTTCCCCCCTCTGCCTTAATAATACCTTTTTGATAGTTACTCTCTCCTTATCAGACAAGAGGGAGTTGCTAGAATGGTAAGCACCTCTCACGTCCAACCCTAAGGTTGTGGGTTCAAGTAACCAAGAAAGCAACAAGTTGGGAGATCCCCCAGAGGGATAAAAAGAAAAAAACTCCCTCCGTTTCAATTTGTTTGTTTGGTTTGACTTGACATGGAATTAAGAAAGTAGAGAAGACTTCTGAATCTTGTGGTCTTAAATTAACGATACGTCACATGTACCAAAATGCCCTTCTTTCTTGTGACCGTTGGCCTTAGATATGTCAGGTTGAAAATTAGAATTAAAACGTTGCCGAAAAAGGAAAGAGAGATTCTTTTTGAAAGAGATTTAAAAGAAAAGTAAGACAAACAAATTGAAACGGAGGGAGTAATAAGTTGAGAGACAATAAAGCTCAGATACCTTGTGAATGCCAGCAACTACGACAAATGGAACGGCATGCTTCTGAGCTGCAAGTGCAACCATGTTCATTCCAACGGGTGCAATGACACCACCATTGGCCATCACTGCATGAACTCCCACTATAACCTACAGAACAAAGTTACGGTTATGAGCGCCGGTAGCTGAAGCAGCAGAACAAGGTTACAGATTGGTACCATGCATAAATTAGTCAATCCAGGAAGTTACCATATTGACTCTAGAAATCATTGCAAAAACAGCAGAATCTGTTATAACTATAGTTTGTAGACCTCTTGATACCAGCTCTTTTGCAAGAGCATGCCCCTGGTACCTGATCAAGCACAAATGAAAAAGGGATATTTTAAAGTTAATATTGAAAAAGAAGATTCATGGTTCATTTATTTCTGGGAATCTATAGAATACTCCACAAACCTTGGTGCGCCCTCTGCAACAACAACCCGAAAAGACCGTTTTTTCTCTTTTGCGGCACAGAGGAATTCAAAGGCAGTTCTCGAACTACCTAGTGTTAGTATTACTTCACTGAAAAAATTGCATTTGTTAATTAGCTAGTACATTTTGATTAACAAATACATGTTCGCCACAACTATGCAACCATATGCCCACAAAAGAGAGTGAAAAAGAACAAGTAAATACATTAGAGGTGAATGTTAAAACAACATTGCAATAATGATTGTAGCTATATCATCCCCAAGCAATGTAAAGAAGGACAGCAACCATATATTTTGTAAAATATTTAAGCTACAAATCTATATTTGTCATTTTCACAGTAAGGTTGGAACAGTAGATTTGTCATTGATGGACAAAATGTATAAATTTATCAGATAAAAGTCTACCCCATCAAGGAAAGTGGCATTTGCCTCGCATCCAAGCTGTAAGCCCTGAGTAACCTATCACAATTTTTTTGTGAACTCCAAACGGAAAACCTTTGGAGAACAAACTATGGGGAACAACGAAATGACGATATCCATCACATGTGTTCAAATCATGCTACAATGTTACTTGAAATAAGTAGTGTGCATAACAATATACAGATATCTTCCAGTATGTGCGAAAGGTAAATACTTTTGGTGAATATGCTCAACTGCCTGTTCTGCGATCAGCTCATGACAAGTATCAATATCTTCAATTAGCATGTTAATTGCCTCAATAACGTCATGCTTTAACTTCCGAGTCCTGGCAAGTTTGTCAGCTGCAACACAGAATAACAGATAATTCAGTACTGAAACTAAAAAATGATTAAGTTGCTTCAAATTCATGTAGCACACAAGCATTTACCTTTGCTTTTCTCTTCGGAATCTCCACTTGAAGAGGTGTTGTAAGTGTTACTCAGCACAGCTTTATCCGGCATATTCTCCAGAAGTGCATGCAATGAAGGAGGTCGTAGAAAACTTTTAGCTGCAGCTGCAGCTACAGCAGCAGACTGAGTTGGGTCAAAATCTTGGTCTATGGTTCCTTCATCATCACTTGCAGCTGATAAATCTAAGTCGCCTGCTTTACTGGTCAAAAGAGAGAGATCCTCCTCCCTGATAATATGAAGAACACGCCTAACAATATTTCCAACAGCAAGCTCTGAAAGTTCATCAAACTTTGGTTATATCCTTGTTGGCATACACAAATATGATTACTTAATCCAGATATCTATCAGAAGTCATTAATTTACTATAGATTCTCAATTTAAAGTATTGTTGACAATCCTTGCATTGAAATCAATGATCAGGTCTACTGATCTAAGAGGAACAATTCCTTTTTCACAATATGAATATATATGTAAAAATATATATATATGTATGTATATATGTACACAAATGAAGGAAAACTTTGGAGCAATGCTAAAGTTGTTTCCACGTGACCTATAGTCTATGGATTACGAATTCAGACCGTGAAATTAGTGATTGATGCTTGGCTCTATATAAGCTTCCTACACTACATCCCCTTGGGGTGTGACCTTTCTCTGGAGTCCTGGACCCTGTGTGAGTGCATGACGTTTTGTGCACCGGGTTTCTCTTTTATACACACACACACACACACCCTTTAGTAAGTCGAGTACTGAATAATGAGAAACGGGGTTCATGCCTAAGAAAATGTGAGATATACACCCAACACACTGGAATAAATGGAAACTAAGGAACCATCTCTCTCTCCTCCTCCTCTCCCTATATGTGCCTGTATGTAGAGGTGAAGCTAGAATTTCAACTTTATGATTTTTGTATTATATAATGACGATTTTTTAAGTGATAATAACTGGTTTGTAAATTTAATATTTCTACATATTTAATGAATTTATTAATACAAATACATTGTTTGAGCAAAATCTACTGGGTTTGGTCGAATCCGCATGCAACTACTAGCTCCGGCCCTGCTGATGTGCACAAATAGTTAGTATAGCAGATGTAAATGTCTTAGCTGTGACAGAGGGAGGAGAGGAACAAGGAAATCTTTGTTGCAAGGAAACAAGGAAAGAAGAGGCTTCCAGCTTGTCAAGTGGAAAACTCCTACCCTCGGGAGGGGATATGATATAAAGAACCTTAGAAAGCACAATCAAAGTTTGTTCATGATGTGGTTATGGAGATATTCCAACGAAGATTAATCTTTGTGGAAGAAGGTGATCAATCAAAATCAGTCAACATTGTGTATGGGGTCAGTGTCCAGAAGACTATCAGAAACCTATGGCAAATTTTTCGGCAGCAAGTTAAGCATTAAAGTTGATAATGGACATGAAACATCCTTTGGGGAGGACAACTGGATAGGAAATGGCTCTCTCAAGTTCTTATATCCGGATGTTTTCATTTTAAATCAACAACAAAGGGCTAGCTTTAGAGAAGTTTGGAGCAATCAAGGTTGGAACTTCAGTTTCAGGAGACTCTTGAATGATTAGGAGGATGACGGATTCACTGAATTCCACAACACACTCAATCTTTCACTAGGACCTCACAGGAACAAGAGGGAGTGCGGTGGTTAGGACAGAACCCAGGAGTTTATTCAGTCAAATCAGCCTACCATATGATGAATCACGACAACAACCTTTTTGAATGTGGCCCTGGAAGCACAAATGGAGGGCCAAGATTCCATAGAAAGCGGTATGCTTTGTTTGGCTGGTTTCCACGAAGGCATGCACTGTTGTCAGAGGAGCGCTTAATCCCTGAATCGAGGCTCAAGCCTCAAAGCGTGTTGAGCGCTTCACATTGCTTAATATGTGCTTCAGTGTTGTCATCAAGACTTTAAGACATATTTTTCCTTGCCAATGTGCCTTTCCTAAAGAGGCGACACTAAACAATTGATATTTCCCTTTATCATAATTGTTTTTCCAATTTTTTTGTACATATATTTAGTTATAATTATCAGTCTTGGATTAAACATATATCTTTGCATTTTTCTATATTTGTGCCTTTTTTCATTAAAGCTACGATTTATTTGCGCTTAAAGACCGTTTGTATCTTAGAGCTTTTATGCGCTTTTCACTTTTGATAAGACCAAAGGCCTGTATGACACGAGACAGATTACAGAGGAGAATACAACATTGTTCTATCTGTCACTTATGTGGAAGAAATGCAGAAAGACAAAGCCATCTTTCATGCATTGCAGAGTGAGTATACAACTCTGGGACATCTTTTTAGCAATGATTGGTTTGAGCTGAACAATACCAATGAGAACATTAACTATGCTATCTAGCTGGAAAATAAGAGAAGGCACAAAAGCTCAAAAAAGAAGATGGAGTATGATCCCTGGCTGCATATGGTGGAATATCTGGAAGGGAAGGAATTTAAGATGCTTTGCAGGAAAAAGCAACTCAATGCAGAAGATAAAGTTTAGTTGTATTCTACTTTTTCATTTTTGGCGTACACAAGAGTATATAGAAGACACAAAGTCTCTTTTACAAGTTCTAGAGTCTCTACAGAACGACAGATTCTTTATCTAATTTATATATTACTTCACTTTCTCTGTAATTTTGGCCTTCACAGCTTTTACGATTTTAATACAAAATTTTTTACCATTTCAAAAAAAAAATATAGCACTAGATGTTAGCAGAATTCAAGTCCTAAAATGAAGCAGCAGCAGTTAATGACTTGCGCTAACCATAGATCAAATATGTCCTACTCCTACGCATGACTAGTAAATAAATAACACAACTAGTTAACCAGGCACATTCAAAAATTCAAAGATGTGGCACAAGTGAAGCAACTGGTATCAAACTAAACACAAAGAAAATATGTCATTGAAAGAATTTTGACGTTCTTTTGGATACAAGAAGATTGCATAATAGAGACAAATGGCCTGTACCAACGATATGCTTAAAAAACGTGTCTCTAGCATCCGAATTCCCCACTACCAACTAGGATTGGATACATCATAAACTACTTCAAATAATAAATTCTATTCTACAACATCAGCATTCCAACAAATATATCCTCATTCATGTATTAGCCAGCTAAAACACTTACCAACGGGGTTGGCAGCAACCAATTTAACACCTATACCCCTCACAGCCTCAATGAGCACTGCAGCTGAGTTTGTAGGTGGCAATCTTTGCAACGAAACTACAGAACGAAGCAACTCTGCAGTTAGCCGCGAAGTTGCTTGTGACCCTTCAACCTTACTATCATTCAAAAAAGAAAAGCAGATTACTCTTAACCAATCAAACAATTAATTCTCTTACAAATTTCCTATAACTACACTAACCGTTTGCTGAGCTTTGCAACAAAATCATTCACAAGTCTCTCAATATCCGGCATTTTTTAGCTCAATAAACTACCAGAATGACTCTAATAGGTTAGAAAAATGCCCCCTTTTTCCAGAAAATGACAATAACCTGGAAAAAAGATCAGATTTTTGAATATGTTTAGTTACATTCTTGATCCTAAAAAAGACACAGAAAACTGGGGGGTGGGGGGAGCAATCTTGCATGTACATAGTTAAAATCTGGAATCAACTACAAATTTCTGCTTCAATATCTTGACTATTAACACTAAAAAGAAAAAAAAAACAGAACAAACAACCCATTTGCCATTCTTGAATTAAAAGGGATTACAGAACATAGAAGTTAGCATCAGTACTTCTACCTTTAAATAGAATTTGTTGCAAAGAATTTGATGCAATGAAACTAGAAACTCCCAGTTCCAGAAATGTGAAGGGTTTTAAGAGGGTTTTAGGGCTGTAACCTTTCTATTTTTCTACTTTAGGCTTTTTCCCTTTTTTTTTTTTTAAATAATCGTGATGTTCAGACAAACTTCTCAATACCTTGATTAATTTGCACTTTAAGTATCAATTATTTCTTCTTCGTTTCTTAACTATCACTATATATATATATATTAAAACGGACTTAGTTTTGATGGGAAAAGTCAGTACCTTGACTAATTTCACACTCTAACTATCCGTTAGTTTTTTTTTTTTTTTAATTCTCGAACTATCAATATCTATGTATTAAAACACAGCTAGTTCAAACAGAAAAACCTGAAAGGAAATAATTGATAGTTAAAATGTGAAATTCGTGAGGAAAAATGATCATTTGAATGTATTTTTTACCATTATCGCTTTCATTTTTAACATATTTATGAAAATTTTTATTATTGTGTAGCTCATAATACTAATTTAATTTAACTAATTCTCAAAATCAATTCAAATTAAAAAGGTACGCTAACGTCATTTTTTAGAGAGTGAATTCAATCCTCGAGTCCAAATATAAATATTAAAAATGAAATGAAAAATAAATAAATAATTGTTAATAAATTTCCTTGGCTTAATAAAAAATTTCTAGTGCAATCCCAATGGTGATCAAAAAATTTGAGCTGTGCGTTAATTATTTTCGTTTTATTTTATTTTCAATGAATAATGGCCATGAATTTTGAAACAATGAAATTAAATTCTTCATGACGTTTATTAGATTTGATAAAATATATTAAATGAAACGTTCTTCATTTGGAGCATTATCATATTATATTTATTTAGATATAGACAGAACTAATAAAGTTCACACTGCTCTCTTTGAAATTTATAGATTATATTCTATATTGCAAGAGAATGACGCGATTATAAATTTGTGTAAAAAAATTATCAAAATCATAATATATAATCGATAACCAGTTCGCCACGTTTTCATGAAGCTTCAATAATATATATAGTGATAATTTTATTGTATCGACAGACGACAATTAAAATATTCTCACTAGAATGTTTGCTAGAGTGTTGCCTTCTAGTGCAAATAAGACAGTTATCTCAAAAAGTTCTGCTAATTTATGAGAGGAAAACAAGTTGAATGTTATTAGCTAATTTTTGTTTTATAATATTAATATAGTATGTTTATTTTTGCCTTGTTGCACATCAAGTATTATATTTCAGTTTCATGAATTGGAGGGAGGGTGTTACATGTTTGATAAAGGAAGAGAATGTTGCATTTAAACATATAGTATCTATTAAAATGAATTGAAGTAGGAATTTCATTTCATTAAAATAATACTCATGAATTACAATTTTGAAAATATAATGATATAGTAATATTACACGAGCTAAATTTGATGTTAATACTAATAAAGGATATTTAGTAGTAATCTCCTTCAATTCCACCACCACCTCCTCCACCAAAACCACCTCCAACTCCTCCACCAAATCCACCTCCAAATCCACCTCCAACACCTCCTCCAAAGCCGCCACCAATTCCTCCTCCTCCTCCCCCACCACCGCCGCCGCCACCACCGCCAAATCCTCCTCCTGCACCACCGCCGAATCCTCCTCCGACTCCTCCTCCTACACCACCACCACCACCGGCACCTCCTCCGATGCCACCACCAGCTCCTCCTCCTGCACCACCACCAGCGCCTCCACCTATGCCACCACCAATACCGCCACCTTTGCCAATTCCGCCTCCTGCACCACCACCAGCACCTCCACCTACGCCGCCACCAATACCGCCACCTTTGCCAATTCCGCCTCCTGCACCACCACCAGCACCTCCTCCGATGCCACCACCAACTCCTCCTCCTGCACCACCACCAGCACCTCCACCTGCGTTGCCACCAATACCGCCACCTTTGCCAATTCCGCCTCCTGCACCACCACCAGCACCTCCACCTGCGCCGCCACCAATACCACCACCTTTGCCAATTCCGCCTCCTGCACCACCACCAGCACCTCCTCCGATGCCACCACCAACTCCTCCTCCTGCACCACCACCAGCACCTCCACCTGCGCCGCCACCTTTGCCAATTCCGCCTCCTGCACCACCACCAACACCTCCACCTATGCCGCCACCTTTGCCAATCCCGCCTCCAGCACCACCACCAATTCCTCCACCAATGCCACCACCTTTACCAATCCCACCACCAGCTCCTCCGCCTGCGCCACCACCAATGCCACCACCCTTTCCAATTCCTCCTCCTGCACCACCTCCAACGCCACCACCAGCTCCTCCGCCAATGCCACCTCCCTTTCCTATTCCTCCTCCTACACCACCACCTGCTCCTCCGCCTGCGCCACCACCAATGCCACCACCCTTTCCAATTCCTCCTCCTGCACCACCTCCAACGCCACCACCAGCTCCTCCGCCAATGCCACCTCCCTTTCCTATTCCTCCTCCTACACCACCACCTGCTCCTCCACCAATGCCACCACCCGCTCCTCCTCCTTTCCCACCTCCAGCACCACCTCCAATGCCACCACCTTTACCAATGCCTCCACCTACTCCACCCCCTCCTCCTGCACCGCCACCACCTCCTCCTCCAATGCCACCACCCTTACCAATGCCTCCACCTACACCACCACCGCCTCCTGCACCGCCACCAGCTCCTCCTCCAATGCCTCCACCTACACCACCCCCGCCTCCTGCACCTCCACCGGCTCCTCCTCCAATGCCACCACCTTTACCAATCCCACCTCCAATGCCACCACCTTTACCGATGCCACCACCTATTCCACCCCCGCCTCCTGCACCTCCGCCAGCTCCTCCTCCAATGCCACCACCTTTACCAATCCCACCTCCAATGCCACCACCTTTACCGATGCCACCACCTATCCCACCCCCGCCTCCTGCACCTCCACCAGCTCCTCCTCCAATACCACCACCTTTACCAATGCCTCCACCTATTCCTCCCCCACCACCAACTCCTCCCCCGATTCCACCCCCGCCTCCTACACCTCCACCAGCTCCTCCACCAATGCCACCACCTTTACCAATGCCTCCACCGATTCCTCCTCCGCCTCCTGCACCACCACCTATTCCACCCCCACCTCCTGCACCACCCCCAACTCCACCACCTATTCCACCACCTTTTCCAAACCCACCACCAATACCACTACCACCACCATAACCACCTCCTCCGCCACCACCAAAACCTCCACCATCCTCATCACCAAAACCTCCACCACCACCAAAACCACCACCAAATCCCCCTCCCTCACCAATATCAAAAAACTTTTCATCCACTAAATCTCTCACATTTCTAGCGAACACCACACTCCCCACAAGAACATGAAAACAAAGCAATGCTATCACCCCTACCCTCATCACTCCCTCACCCATCATCTTCGAAGAATAATTTTTGAATTGCGTGAAATTTTTTGTTCTCTAAATTAATCAAGATCCAATAGCCTTTATATACTTGCAGGAAAACATCACTTTTCTTGCTCTTTCATTGATGGTATATTTCTGCATTAAATTGTTTCAACTACTACCCATTTGCCACTTTCAGAGTTGGGATTCATCCATAATTATGAGAACGTGTTTTTTTAATGACTATTTTATCTTCATCATAACAAATCAATTTTAATCTTGATTTAAAACAAAACCATTTTTGCTTTCAGACAACAATGTCAAAAAAAAATTATTTCATTGGTCCAATGTTAAAAACAAAAATTGTCTGCCTAAAATTGTACGCAATATTATTTTGCATTAAAAGCTAGAATTTCTCTTATTGGTACAATTTAATGTAAAAAAAAAAAAAAGAATTGTTTACACGGTCAAATTACTGGCACAAGATATAATTACTAGTCAATTTTACTGATCATAAACATTAATAGCATAAGAAAATTCTGAAATTTAATTTAATATTTATACGGTTATTAGCATTTAGCTCATTTTAATTTTATATATATATATATATATATGATTATATTCAATATTTTTTATAGTTTTGGTGAATTACATTATATTTATATTTTGTGTCAAAATATTGAATTTAAATGAATCGGGTACCAGAATACGATATCCGCCTTTATATTAATGGTCATTGACTTAACTAGCTCAGAAGTTGAACTACATTAATGCTAATATTTTTTTAAAAAAATATTATATATATATATATATTAAAATTGTTGAATTTGACAGCTCTTTTATGAAGCAACATAATTAATGGGGATATATAATGGATTATAAATTTATGTGATTTTGAGTTTGTTGGAAGCATAGAATTAATTTTGGGTTCTAAATTTGACAGCAGTATTAGTGGTTTTTCTTAATGCTTTATTAATTTAAATACACTCTTAATTTAATTTTTGATGGTTGTCAGCTAAGATGCTAATGTAAAGCTTCTTGATTTCTTTTGCTTACTGTCTCAAATTATTTATCGTAATTTTCTTTTACACATTTTTTAAAAAATGTTAATTAAAAAATAAAATTAACAATCTTGCCCTTATTTATATGTAGTGAGATATTAAGGGTAGTAAAAGAATAATTACTTATATTTAAAAGCTTTAAATGACAAATAATTTAAGATAATTATTTTTCTGCTCACTGTCTTAAATTATTTATCGTATTTTTTTAACACAATTTTATAAAAATGTTAATTAAATTTTTTTTTGACAATCTTGCCCTTATTTACGTATTGAGATATTAAAGATAAAATTGTAAAAGAATAATTAAGTATGTCTTAAATTTTTAAAATGATAAATAATTTGAGATAATTATTTTTTAAAATTTATGACAGATAATTGGAGATAAAAGGAGTAAAAATTTAAAACGAAAAGGTTCTTAAAAGCCTCTCATAAAAGTTTTGAACTTCTCTTTTCGTACGTAATTTTAAGTGTAATTAATTAATAGCAATCAAAAGCTTTTCTATTATTTTACATCATTAATTTTTTTTATAATTTTAAGTGCCTTGAACGCGCTTTGTCCTATTTTAATTGTCATTATAATTTTTTTACCTTCGTAAGCAGTAAATTTAAGTTATAATTTAATTACTAATTTATCCTTATTTATTTGATTTTTTTTTAGAATTGAATAGTGTTAAAAAGAATTAAGTGTTTCTTTAGTGTTAAGGGTATAGTTGGAAACAATTTTCAAATTTTAATTTTGGGTTCTTAAATCAACAATTATTTCAGACTTATTTTTTGAATTAAAAGGTCAATTAAAATGAAACGGAGGAAGTATTTATGGATATTTATGCAAATTTCATAATTTCAGACCTAACAAGTTTATGAATATCAACTTTGGCTATATGATGTACTTAATTATTGGTTTTCAAGTATTTCAATGAGATTATTAGCTGTCATTTACATGTGATGGCGTCTTTCTTTTCTGGTTCACTTCATTTTAAAAAATATAAGGGATCCTTTCATATATCCCTAACGAATAGTTTCAAGTTTAAGCAAAAGAAATCTCCGATAGGAACCCACTCATTGGGTCATACACCTAACGAATTTGAATTAATCGCATAATGACCTTTCATATATATAGTAGATGGTTGAAAAAAGTTGTTACTAAATTCCATCTAGATTATTTTTCGACAAGTGTGTGTGTATATATATATACACACACACTCCAGATTTCCTTTGTCCCATTTCAGTTGTTACAATTTTCATTTTTACAGTCAAACTAATAATATTGATATGAAAAAATTGTAACTAATAACACTTTTTGTGTAATTTTTGAAAATATCTGAATTTTTATTTTAAAATATCAAATCAGCCTAACCTAATTTAACTTTGAAAACTAGTCAAATTAACTATCAAAAAACGCAACATGACAACTAAAATGCGACGAAAATAAATAAATTTCTATGAAAAGAATTTTTTTTAGTCCAATTGGGAAATTCACATTTGTTCTTTTCTAGTAGGACTAATATGTTTTCCTTTTTAATTTGAGATGTGCTACTTAACTAATTTTCAATAATTTCATTAACCATCATTTTCATATATAATGCTTTAATTTATATTCACCTTTTCCCATCTAATTTTAATTTCTCTCGAGATCAGAGACGGATTCAAAATTTAATATTTAAATTCTCTTTTTTAGTAATTTTACTAATTGCAATTCTAAGAAGTAATTGCATGTAGTTATACATCAAAATCACCAGTATTATGAGGACAATTTAATATATTTTTTTCTGGTTTTCATTTATTTAATTTACCTTTTCCAGCTCTCAAAACAAATACACATTTGACTTTCTGGTACTAAAATAAAGACAAACACCAAAAAAAATTTCTTTTTTTGACCCAATTGGAGTTAAAAAAATTTTCCTTTTTGTTGCAAAAGTGATGCACCAAAAAAGTTTGCACTTTTTTTTTATAGGTTTCTTCAACTCTCTTAATTCTTTACTTTTACTTTATTTCCCAAGACAAGCTGTATTTTTTCAGTTTGTATATTAAAATATGAACTGTCTAAGGGTGTGTTTGGTATAAAACAAAATATTTTTCAATTTTCACATGTCTAGTCGGCTTAAAATGACTTCTCTCCAAAAATTAAGAAAAATATTTTTTAAAACTCTTCTTTAACCTCAAATTACAATGTCAGGGTCAGGTCTACGGTAGGGCCTCGAAATCAAATATTGGGTCAGGTTTCGATTCGAGTATGAAGGTCGAATCTCGAAACGATTACTGGGTTGTTTTCATGTCAGAAACTATTTTGATAAAAAAAAAAAAGTCAACTCTCTAGCAAAAAATAAAAGATACTTTCTGAAATATATTGTCATTTACCAACCAAACAATAAAAATTATTTTTTACTCATCAACCAAACATGAAAATATAAGTTAGAAAACCAACTTATTTTTGAAGAAAACATTTTCTAGAAAAATAAGCAGGATCATTTTTATTGGCTTTGTATAAAAATATAATCCAACATTATTTTTATTGATTCGCGTCTGACCTGTTTTTACTTGCCATGTGTCTTCTTATGATTTGATCACTTATCGAGTCAGAATTTTACCCTATATAATTACAACCTCCAATTTCAAATATTTGTCTCATATATGTATGTGTATATTTATAGTTAAGCCCTATGAATTACTAACAAATTGAATAATATAAAATTATAATATAATTTTGATCAATATTTTAAAATTATAATTTAGAATACTTTAATATAATTTTATAAAAATTCAAATTTTAATTTTGAAATAACAAATTAATCTAGTCTAATTTTTGCATTAAAAATTATTTAAACTGACTTTCAAAAAACAAAAAATAACAATTGTTTTGGAACGGAGGGAGTAACTAAGAAAGTAGATTTAAGTATCACGCCCATTTACTTAATTCTCCTTATAAATTAAAAATGTTCATTAAATGGAAGAAAAAAATATTACTCCTTTGTCCCATTTTATGTGATATTCTTTTTTTTTTAGTCTGTTCAAAAAAGAATATCACCATATTAAAATTTAACTTTGAAATTTTCATTCTTATCCTTAATAAAATTATTTTCAACTACGCAAATATCTATGGATGATTTTAGACCATAAATTTTAAAAAATATTTTTTTTAATATAAAATCAAATGATGCTACTTAAAATAAAACGGAAAAATATTGAATCGACTGAATAATTTATATTGGTGGCAGCAAATGATCACATGTCATGAAAGGTCAAGAATGAAGATCACGTTATTCATCAACTCTGGCAAATAATTTTATGGCATTGCTGTCTAGGTACAGTAGTATAGTCTCGAGTTCGAAATCTGAATATAATTAAATTATTTTTAAAAAATTATATATCTTTTATATCATATTTAGATCGACGTATTGATAGTAATTTTTTAATTAATCACCCATAGAATATACGTAATAGAAATGATGATATATCAAGCAAATTATCTGCTTTTAATGGATAAAGCGAATTCGATCTCTTTATTTTAAATTAAAAAAAAAAATCAGAATTTATCAAATGATTTTTTCAAGCAGAACTTATATGATTTAAAAAGCAAATATTTGTTTTTTCAAGCAGAATTTATGATCTCTTTATTTTAAAATTTTAAAAAATATAAAATATTATATTTTAGCGGTGAGAAAAGAAATATTTGTTTCAAGAAAATATTTGTGTAGCACATGGTTACAACTGTTTGGCATATGATAATAAATACTATCCATTTTCATAATTGATCAAAATGTATAAATGGAATTGAAAAAATGGGAGAAAATAAATAGATATTATAATCAAATATTTTATTTTTTTAAAAAAAAGTAAATGTAATTATCTAATTCACTACACCTTCCAAAAAAAAAATATTTTCTGAGAAATAAGTTTTGAAAATCATTAATTTTATGTTGAGAGTCTTTTTCAAGATTATCTTTCTATCTTGCAAAAATTGAGATAAATAAATTTTCGTGCTTTTCATTATCATTTCTCAAATTGTACTTGTGATATCATGTCGAATATATTTTTATTATTATTTATATTTTGTGATGAGATGAATGTGACTTACTTCGATTAATTTGGGTTGGCTATACTTTTTTTAATGAGCTATTTTTAACCCATACATACATAAATACTTTTTGTTTTCATCCATTAAAAATGTCATCTTGCTTGTATTGCACTTGTCATTTTTCCTCCATTTACTCAATGAAAATCTTACACGAAACAATTGACCTAAAATAGCTGATCTCATTAGTAAAATGATTCTCAATTTAGATTTATTAAGCGTAGTCGGGTGATAATTGAGTGGGTTGGGTTAAATTTGAGCGGATCGTAGTGGATTAAGATAATAAACGTGTCAAGATTCAGCTCAACTCAAATTTGTTTGGGTCAAAAAAGGTTGACTAATAGTTTATAGAGTTGGTCAAGAACCAACCTGATCTAACTTTTACTTATTTTATTATTTTTTAATATTTTAGTACTTAATTAAATTATATTTTTTTTATTCTGGCTATATAAAACATATCGAATTAAAAAAAAAAGTGTTTTGAAAATATGTTGACAAAAACTCTCTCGAGTCAATTTTGGTTGTTGTTTACGACAAATTTTAGAGTGATGGGAAATAAATTGCAATCACAAATAAAATATGGAGAAACAGGATTTTATTCATAAACAATGTGGTTACAAATATGTTTCTCCCTTGATGCTTCTATCCTAAGACTTTCTCCGTGATTCAAGAACCGTTAGTGGTGTATTTTTCATGCTAGGATGATTTGAACTTGATCTCAATAAAAGGATTTGTATGGAACTTCTTGAAGTATTTGATTATCAAAAAGAGTGTGGTATATTTTGATCTCTTTATGAATATCCCCAGAGTAAATGGGACATTTGAGATGCCTTTTCAAGAGAATATAATAGTCTTTATATAGACATAATTAGAATTTAGGATAAAGTAGTTTCTAAGAAACTTCAACTAAAATAGGACTCATCTTCTAGAATCCTATAAAATTTCGATGTCTACAGTTGCATACCAATCCAGTTTTAAATGAGTTGAAATGGTTTAGGTTGAAATGGATTGAGCTAATAAATGGACGAGTTATTACTTCAATGAACGGGGGTGACATTTAATTTTGCCACCTCTAAGTGTACTTTTAAAATTTTAAGTGGGGATGGGAGTGAGGGTGGGGGTGGAGTTAAAGGACGTAGATTTTAGCCTTTCACATTTTTAGAGATCGTTTTGTTCGAAGATAAGCCATACCAAAATTATATTTAGTAATATATTTAATAGTAATATATACTAAATATAGGCCAATAATTAATAATATTATTAAACTATTATGACTATGAGAGTGAAATTATTTTTAGCTAAATAACTAAAAATATTAAGATCCCAATTCCCAAATATCAATGCATTTAATTATTATTGTTTAAAAGTCAAATAGTCACCATTACAAGTATGAAGTATCCATCATTTGTGTTGGTTGAAGAAAGAAATTTCATTTTTTTGGTACAAAATTGTACTAAGTACCAACTCCTTTCTCATCTTGGATGACCTTTCTAATTTCTCTTCATTGTGGAAAGGGGGTGGGGAGTGGGGAGGTGGGGGCCTCTTTCAAAATTAATACATCGATTCTGTTTTTTATTTTTCGATCGATGTTCAATATTTATATCAGAATTTGATTAAATTTAAATTCGCACAGTGTTCAGTATTTATATTAGAAATTAACTAAATCAAGATTCATGCATGTAGGATCCATTTTAGAAGGCGATGCTTCTAACAAAAAATTTCAACTCATAAGAATTCAAATCCAACATCTCTGATTAAGAATTGATAAACCTCACTATCTCAAATAAAATATTTATATTTAGATGAAAAACTATATAATATGTATTTGCATATAGAGTTTTTCACTTAATTATGATTAATATTATATCTTTTTCACTTTATAATAGGTGTAAATATGGAGTAGGAGTGAGTTTTTATTTTCTACAAATGCAAGGAAAAGACTTTCTTGGCAATATTTTTTGCATTTGTATCTTTCAATTTACTTTTCCCTATTATAGAAAAATAACTTTATTTATCTATTTTACTTTTTGAAAACTTCTTTTCTCAAAAATGGAAACACGTTTGAAAATTGATTTCTTAATTGATTATGCTTTATGTACTTCTTAATTAAGAGTTGCAACTTATTTAGTGATTAAGGTTTGAGTAAAACTTTCTTTAATTTAGTTAAAAAATAAAAAAATAAATTGGTCGCATATGAAGTTACACACTTCAGAAATATACGAATTTAAAGTTAGTGATTAAATATTTAATATTAAGTATATTGCTTGTACAAGCAAACTTCTGTTATTCAGATATTTTTATTTGAAATTTAATTTAACGTTCAAAAGATTCATATTTTTGTATGAACTTTTTATAACTCATTCATTTCGATATACCTAATTTAATTTATTCCTTTTCAGTCAAAAATTGTCAAAATTAAATAAAAATCTATGGAATTTGTCAAATTGGCTACAAGTTAAATAATTGATTATAGCTTAAATAGAAATTTAAAATTGGCTGCCGGATGTAATTGCTACAATTCAAAGACTTAAAGTGGACCGGTAGAGATATAAAATGGGCTCAATTTTGATTTGTAAATGGGCCAACAGGCCCATTTACTGCATTATCTTGTGTTTAATAGAAAAATTTATTTCTTTTGGCTCCCCGAGCGAGGACGATGAATAGGCGATACATCACTTTTGTAGCTATGTGTGTTTTATCTTTCACTTGTAATAGGATTCATTCAAGTGTAAAATTAAATAATAGTTTCGCTATGTCAAAGAATGAACGTTTGACATTTTAAACTCATGTCTCGCTTTAACAAGTGAATGAACCACAATTAAAATATATTAAAGTGGGTGGAGCAACTCCTTCTTTAACTAGAGATCTCGATTCAAGACTTGGTATGGAAAAATCCTTGGTACGGTGCATTTCCTCCCGACTAATGCCTTACCTGGCACAAACCTAGAATAGTCAGACTTCAATGCAAATTGAACACCGGGTGAGCAACTAAAAGAAGAGGTAAGTAATCCAATCTCTGCGACGTCCTACGCTCTGGGGCTACAAAAAGTCAACAAAATCTTTCGGTCCATGTGAGCTATGAGGGACGATCAATCTGTGATTTCTATGATCATTTTTATGGATCACTAAGGCCAACTCCTGTCCCCATTCGATGAGTAAATTTTGCACTTCAAGCTCTCTTATGCCCTTGCACTCGAAAGTCAATATTCGTCCAATTACAATGAAATTTTGCAAATCTCCATTATCTTTTGGAAGAATATACTCCATAAAACTATTTATCAAGGACTATCCCTTGACCCGACTTATAGGTTTAGTTCTCTATACTAATTCAATATTTATTTCTCAATTTATTTATTTAATTTTTATTTTTCTAGAATTTCAGAAACAACCTCTCTATTTCTATGAAATAGTTATAAGATCTGCATATATTTTATTCTCTCCAAATTATGAAATTCCACTGTTACTTACTTTTATGGAATAACAAACAATATTAGGAAACTTCATATGGACATTTAAGCACTTTGTTTGTCACATCACCCTTTTTATAGGAATCAATTATGAGGTGAAAATAATTAATTTCTGGTTGGTAGTACATACAGGCTACAATAAATTAGCTCAAATTTTTGGTAATTAATTAGAAAGTTGGTCAAAAGTATGATTAATTGTGATCAAAATAGTTCAACATAGAAAATTTAAAGAATTAATTGATGGGATAATTTTGATATTTTTTACATAGAAAAGTTAGGTATATATAATATGACAAGGATTTAACTCATATCCACGATAAAAAGTATTACTTTATGAGTCATGAAAAAAATATTTGTTTAAAATAGTAAGTGTGGTGGAAGTCGAGACAAGGGCGAATCCACATCTTTGGGTATGAATTTTTGAGAATTCAATATTTTTTTGAAAAAATTATACAAATAAACAAACATATATTAGTTGATTAGCTAAGATTAGTTATAATTTGAATTAATTATTGTTCGCGGAAACATCTAGGTATAATTACAGTTTGAATTTTGTATAATTCGCGTGATTTATACAAGCGTTGTGCACGATTACACAAAAAGTTGTGCGCGCATCAAATTGTATAGCGAAATATACAAACACTGCAAATTTTATTATACAAATGTTGTGTATGAATTTTATAGCGAAATATACAAACGCTATATAAAAGTGCAAAATTTGTATAGTAAATTATACAAACATATACAAATGTTGCGTGAATTAATTTATTAAATGATTTAAAGGGTCTTTTTATTTTTTTTGTAAACCTTAAAATTTGACTTACATTTGTTTATTATTTGTTTCAAATGAACCTATTATATATGGTCATTTTTTAATGTAGCAACAGGAATAATTTAGTAACTGAAGATGTATACATTTATAGAATTATATCATAGCATAAATTTAATTTAATACATGATTAATTAAATGGTGAAGCTATTAACAATTATGATAAATTTATGAATATAATGAAAAGAAAACTAAATAAATATGATGAATCCGTGAAACTATTTTGAAATTTTTTTATTTTTAAAAAACAAGGGTGGGACAATCCCAAATTCCCATGTTGAAAGAGATAAAATTGGAATAATTACCTTTTATAAAATATTTACTGTTTTTAAATACGTTTTTAATTGACTATTTAAATATTTTATATTTGAAAAATATTTACCATATATAACAACTGTATCATGTATCAGGATAGATTTAGCATATAAAATTTTAATGCTTCATCCTTGTAAATGTTCATATAAAGTAATACTATTTAAATTGTAATGTAAGATGTTTGAATGTAATGATCTCAAAGTGGTTGTTGTGTCAATTAAATTTTATCGAGTATATTAATATATCGAATAAAATTTCGTAAGTGGAGCTTAAAGAGAATGGAGTGTGGATAAATTTTACCATTGCCTCATGGGAGATAGATAGATTATTTTTTAAAAAACTTCTGGTTCAAATGTATCGGCCTGAGTAAAAGGAAAAGAATAATATGTATAGCATAGTGGCTAAAATGAAGAGCAACATAAGTTCTACAAGAAAAAATAATAACAATAGCAAAACGATGTGCTGATCGAAATACAACTATAAGGACACGACTAATCCTATGACAAATATTAAACTGTCACAAGGCAAGACAACACGCTATTCCTATTAGTCTTCTACCTAATACGTGAACTCCACTTCTTTCTATCTAACGTCATCTCCTCGGGGTATGAAGTTGTGTCATATCATAATCTAATTACCTCTCCTCAATACTTTTTTTATCTACCTCAACTTCTCGATAGCAACTAAATTCAACTTCTCACACGTTCTAATTGGCACTATAAAAAAGGGCATCTATTACTACAAAATTTGATGTAGCTAAATATGAAAATTTCATGGCTAAATGTTTTCAGCTAGAACATTTTTTTTCCGTAGCATTCGTAGCAAGATGTAGCGTGGGTAAAGATTAGCTACAAACTTTACATGATTAGTGGCTAAGAATAATCAATTGTTTATTTAAATTATATTTAAAATTAACAAATAGACCTATAAAATTGAATCGAATCGAACAATAAACAAATCTAATTTTGTTAAATTTGTATTGCTACAACACATTTTCACTCATGATAAAAAATATAAATTATCAGCTAAGAAATTTATCACAATAATCAATTAAATAAGTTTAGTTATTAAGTCAACAATTGACACAATTTTTTAGAAGTCAAAGTAAAAATATTTATTTCGCTATAATATTTTATTTTAAAGGTTATTTTTATGGCTAAGTGCCAAATAATTACTCTAAAATTTTACTGTTATGATTTCGTCATTTAACTATTACCATAATTTTTTTTATAATTTGAAATAAAATTATTTATTTAGCTATAATATTTTATTTTAAATAATTTGTTATAGCTAGAAAGTTACTATTACATTAATAAATTTCAACTTCTACAAAAAATTAATAATTTTAGCTATGAAATTTTACTACAGCAAAAAATACATAGCTATATCATTTAATTATTATCACAAAATTTTTGTTACTTGAAGCAGAAAACTTATTTAGCTATAATGTTTTGCAACAAATAATTTGTTGTGATTAGAAGATTAGTATTGCTATTTTGATTTTTATAGCGTGTCAAAAACTTATGATTAGCAAATATTACCAGTGCTCTCCCACTATTCCACCAAAATCTCATCGGGTCCAATCTCTATCTCTTTGCTCATCCTACTAATAGCACGTCAATCCTTTTCAACCCTAAAATATTTGCACTATCCAAAATAGTGAAGACTATCATAGTACCTTAATCACTCAGTCTTAGTCCCTTTTTTTTATTTAAGATTTTGTGGAACTATGCTTGTCACCTTTGTTTAATGGAGTTCTCGTCTATCAACACCTCACCTTCCCCTTCTTTTTGCATTTCACTTGATCCAATTGGCGAGCTTTTCCTCCTCTCTCTCTTTCGGAAGCCTATACAATGGAAAAGAGGCCAGCCCCCCTTCTTCTCATCATATTAAAGGAGCGCGGCTCTGTATGAGGCTCGTACTGCAGAGCAAGCGGAAGAAAACGTAAGGTCGCGCGTTACCACTCCTGTAAGAAAAGGGTAAGCTAAGGCTTAGGCTTTCGCGCAGCTGCTACGCCCTTGCTTCTTGTCCCTTATTTCAAACTCAAGGAAAGCCTTGATCGATATGAGAAAGATGTGCTCAAGCGCCCAACCTATACAAGGGGCTTGGGCTCGAAAGTCGGCCGTACTCAACAAGCACCTTTCTTAGTAAGATTATCTCTTATCCCCATCTTTTTCCTCTAGCTGGACATATAAGCATTTAAAAACTTATATTCCCATGTCGAGAGAAATTATGAAAATTGAATTAAGTAAATTTTATATCCAGTACTTCAATTTTAAAATATGATATTAAATTTTTGAAAAAAGAAATTGGCCAATGAGGATAGATTCTTCAATTAAGATTTAGAGGATATGAATATACTTGCCATTTCTTTCATTGTGAAAATCTCGATCTTTGCAATTGTGATTTGAATTCATTATTACGAAAATCTTTGAAATTAGTAAAAAAGGAATGGAAAAAAAATCCTAAATTCCCATGTCCAGAGAGAAAATTAACAATTAACAGAATTGTTAATTTTCTTTTCAATAATAAGACTTTTTTTTAATCAAAGTTCGATCGCAATTTAATTGTATAAATGTTTGTCTAAAATGTTAAAGATTTAAATCTTAATGTAATAATTTTGAATTTAATAAACTTATGAGCATTATTGTTAGTCATGGTCCGAGCCTATACTGTGGACGTGACCAACACTCAAAAATTATTACTGATCCCCAAGCAAACCCTTGGCCTAGCTGACATACCTTTTTATAAGGTAAACCTTTAATAAAACTTAAACAATCTCAATCATTCTTTACACAAAATTTGAAAATATCTCTTAATACAAATAGTAGTAATCCTTAAAATATCTGAATAAATAAACTAGACTGACTCACTAACTTTGTCCATAAAATCTTTACTATATTGAAGATAGATGTCGCAACAAGATCCACAACTATCTGACTGTAAAATAAATGAACTGGACTAACTAGAGCCCTATGAAAGCGAGGAGGTCTCGCCAATTGGTACTGAGAAGCTGTTTTACGGAATATTTGCTAGCATGAGTACTTGAATCTGCATTATAAGATAAAGTAGTGCCAAAGGACACCAGTATATGGAATGTACGATATGTAAATTGGTCAAAACAGGAACTCAGAATAGTATGCTTAACTCAAACACTTAACTCTGAATAACTAAACAACAAAAATAGTGTACTATAAATAAAATACTATTTTAATGCGTCCATGAATGCAACTCAATGTATGAGAAATAAAATAAAGAAATGCTCTACTCTGAAATGTATCTCAACTCAAAGCTTAACTTAGAGTCAACTAAGTGACATAAGTAATGCAATGTAAGTAAAACATATGATTTGATGCATAAATAAATGTAACTCAATATATATGACAATAATAAATATTTTATCTAGAGGAGTTTTTCTAACCGACAATTATCACTATGAGCTTTATGATGATATAACGTCTTGCCCAGATTGCTACATCCATTCATTACCATGTTAGGGTAAGGGACGAAATTTAATTCATGCATGTATCTAACTTGGCTATCTTAGTGCATATGAGGAGTTATACAATGTGGTTCAATCCTATCTTGGCTACGTAGTTTATGGAATTGGAATTATTTAAACTCGTACCCACATTGATGCTCAATACTGCTCCAGATATCATTTACTGTGCTTGCTCAATGTTTGAAAACATTTCTTTTCTGAGTTTGAGATAATTACTCAAACTAGTCTCTTAAAAGAGGAAATTATTTTTGGAGTATCTCAATACTTATATGACTTATTTAGAACTCAAAGTTTCTCTTTAAAATGTTACCTATGGGTACTTAATTCCCTATACTTTTCTTTATAGACAGCTTGAAATGCTTCTATTTTAATTGAAAACAATGCATAATAAATAGTAATGCAAGATACTTTAACTGACTGAACTTTTCTCCTAAATACTTGTCAAATTTCTTCAAGGGCTTTGATTCTCAACTCAACAGAGTACAAAACATATTAAAATATCTCTCAACTAGAAAATAAGATTTATAGCTAATCATCAATATGGTCAAACATAATTTGAAGATAATACTTTATTCAACTCATCCGTATGATTTCTTTGAAAAACATGTCTAATGCAAAAACTGGTTCATGGTTTTTCTACTCAACTATGCCTTATAATAATCGAATAATACTTCAAAATTCATCACAAAGCAACATATGCATGGGTTTAGAATTTACACCAAAAATTAAGAGAGAAGACTTAACTGAATTTGGAATTCAACTTTGTGAGAATAACGGATCATTGAAATGCTGAAAAGGTCTAAATTCCAAAGTTTGGGAGACTTACATACCTGGGAATTAAGATTTGACTACGAAAACTGAGGATTTGACTTGAATCCCATGAACCCTAGTTTTTCCTCCTCTCTGCTCCCCGTTCCAAAAAGAATTTAAGCATTTTTTAGAGAAAACTGATGGTAGGTTCTGATATAAGACGAGTTTTAGTCTCAAAACAACGGAATTTTAGTTTTGGAAGGGTGAAAAAAGGACAAGAATGGCCCTGCTTAAAATTGAAAATCGAATATTGAGATGGGGTAAGTCTACAATGCGCACTTGTTTAATTTCAGTTCATTTTTTAACAGAACACTTAAAACGCATTGGTGACATGTGTATTATGTAACAATCCATCTTAAGATGAGATGTCCCACATCGACAAACATAGGAGATATGTTGGGTACATAAGTAAAAGACTGATCTATATATTGTGAGGTGCCTCTTAAGGTGAGCCCAAAAAGACAAATCCATGATGGGCTAGGCCCAAAAGCGGACAATACTTCACAGTGTTGGGTCAGGTCATTACAGATGGTATCAGAGCCACTCTTATGTCAGCCTTGTCAATGTGGAGCTAGAGTTCAATTGAGTTTAGACGAATCCCGGTGAGGCGGGACAAACCTCAGTGCTGAGTCTAGGCGAATCTCATACGACAGGGCAAACATCAGCGAGGACGCTGAGTCCATAGAGGGGGTGTATGTGTAACGCCCGCAAAATTACCGAAATACCCCTCAAGGAGAGGTGTGCGAGAAACATGCTTTCCGATGCTCGGATCGAAAATCCGAGAGCGGATTCATGATCAGCACTGAAAATGGAGTGGGGGAAATGTCTCGGTCTAATTTTAGAGCAACCGAGTCAAAAGATAATTTTTCGTTCCAAAACGAAAAACAGTGAGCCTCCGCGACGGAACCGCGACGCGGACTGGTCGCGGAGACACACTTATCTTTTCCTGAAAATTTCGACGGAGTTGAATTTCCGAAAATACACTGTCCGCGACCAGTCCGCGTCGCGGACTATGTTACTTCAAGACGGGATTTAATTTCTTAAAATTTCCAAGGGCATTATGGTCCAATCCCACCTATCCTAAACATACCCCTATGACCTATATAGGTCGGTTTTCACGAAAAAAGGTTGAAAAACCCCATTGAAGAAGTCTTCCTAAGGTTCTTAAGGCTAGGGCTTGAAGGAGGTTGAAGAGAGCAAGAGGAAAGAAGGTGCTTTAGTGTGACTATCTTCTTTCAGGTATGTAAGGCTAAACTTAAAGCATGGGAATGTCCTCCCATGTGCCCCATGAGTAAGGTATTAAAGTCTAATGGTGAATGATGTTAGGGTAATGAAGTGAAACATGTTAATTCATGTAATGAAATGAATAAATGCCATTATTTTATGCATAAACCTACACATTTTCCTGCATTGATGATGACCCTCATAAAAACCCTCATGCATCCTTTTTAAACTATTTTCTTGAAAAGCATTTAGTTAAAAACCCCATACCTATTGTATACGTATCCTAGAAAAGCATGCATGATGAACATGGGTGTGTGTGTAGAGTCTAGAGTAATGATAAATTAATGAATGATGAATGTTGAGAATGTGAGTGTGGGATTGTCCCTAAGTTGAGTGTCAAAGTTCCTAAACGAGTGTCCCTAAAGTCAATGATGTTGATGTTAATGAGATGGAATGACAATGATATAAATGTTGATGTAAAGGAGACGCTAATGATAATGTAATGTGTCCCTATAGGACAAATGAATGTTGATGCCGATGATAATGTATTTGGCCCCTATGGGGACTGATGATGATGAAATGCGTCCCTATGGGACTAATGAATGTTAATATTTTATGAGCAATGTCGAGTCCTGGGAGGAGTATTGAGCACCGAAATGGATAGAAAGGTGAGTCCCACCTGAATCCATTAACTACGTGGCCCGCATAGGAAGAGAGGATTGAACCGCAACGCGGATGGCACCTTTCTTGTCCCAAATGAGGACTAATATTTTCTAATGAATGTCCTTTGCCCCGGGCAGGGTATTGGACGGATGTAGCAACGGCATCGCTTCGTTGTATCATCACTGGCTCATAAGTGATGGTTGTCGGTTAAAGAAACTCCCAGTTAGGCCTTCTTGAAAAGGATTTTCTAAGGGTACTCCAATGAAATGGTCAATGTTAACGAAAAAGGTCAATGTTAAGGTTTCCCTGATGTAAATGTTAAGGTCTCATGATGATGTGCGTTATGTTTGTATATTCCTAACAATGTGTTTTCAGCTATTTTACATGCCAGTACATTCCACGTACTGACGCCATTTGGCGCTGCATCGTTTCATGATGCAGATACAGGAGCTAGAGGACTTCAGCAGCCGCCCCGTTGAGGTCAAGTGTTTCCAAGTTCTGACTGTGGTGAGCCTCCTTGTTTTCGGAGGAAACCTTTATTATGAACGTTATCCTGTTCTTTTGAGTCGAGTAGCCATGGTTTGTCATGGTCCTCTTCTTAGACGTTTTAAGAAATGTTAGAGGCTTTGTAGACATAATGATGTAGTCAAGGTGAATGTTTTGACAACTGAGCAATAATTCCTTGCTTGGTTTTGATGATCAAATTGAGGTTTGGCCATTGGCCCACTATTTTAAAGTATTGTTTACTATTTCCTTCCGCAATGTCTATAATGAATGATGTGATGAAGCTAAGTGGTTCGCTTGGGGGCTAGCAATAGTCTCTGAGTGCCGGCCACGCCTAGGGTACCCTCCCGGGCGTGACAAACTTGGTATCAGAGCACAGAGTTCAAGAGTCCTAGGGAGTCTACGAAGCCGTGTCTAGTAGAGTCTCGTTTATGCGTGTGTTGTGCACCACACTTCATAAACAGGATGCTACAGGGCATTAGGAAATGGTTCCACTTCTTTGATGTTCTGAGTCGTGCGCTAGAGCTTGACTTTAAGCAAACCTCTTTAACTCGTGCGTTACGCGTTTGCAGATAATGCCTCCAAAACGCACTGCTGCCCAAAGAGATGGTTCTGTCCCAAGTACTGAGAACCCCTTGCCAGAACGTGAGGTAAGGAGACGGGGACGACCAGCTAGAGCTGCTGAGGCTCCACCAGCACCCCCAGCACAGTCAGCCCCCACTTCAGAGGCAGACTTCAGGGGAGCCATTGCCATGCTCACCCAGTTGGTGGCCTCGCAAAGTGGCAGTCGTGGTCCCCAGGCCCCAAGCTCCAGTTCCCAAGAGCCAACTGCTGCTTCCAGGCTCAGAGATTTTTTGAGGATGAATCCGCCAGTCTATACGGGTTCTAAGGTTGAGGAGGATCCGCAAAACTTTATTGATGAAATGCGCAAGATCCTAAGGGCAATGCATGCAAGTGAGATTGAAGGAGTGGAGTTGGTCTCATATCAACTTAAGGATGTGGCCAACATTTGGTACAACCAATGGGAGGATGTCAGAGGTGAAAGTGCTGAACCAGCCGAGTGGGAAGAGTTCGAGAGTGCTTTTCTCGATCATTTATTTCCCCAAGAGTTAAGGGAAGCCAAGGTTGAAGAGTTTGTGAACTTAAAACAGGAGGGTATGACCGCCAAAGAGTATAGTCTAAAGTTCACCCAGCTGTCGAGGTATGCTCCGGAGATGGTTCTTGATATGAGGGCCAGGATGAGAAAATTTGTGTCTGGATTGGGCAGACATGTGAAGAGGGAGTGCAAGGCAGCATTGCTGATCCCAGACATGGATATTTCCAGGCTGATGGTTTACGCTCAACAGACCGAAGAGGACAAGAAGAGGGACAGGGAGGAACAACAGAGCAAGAAAGCCAAGGCTGTGACCCAGGAACAAAACCAGCAAAAGGGGGACAAGGGCAGCAAGAACTTCTTTCAGAGGAAACCTCCTCGCCATGCAACACCGATGGTGAATGCACCTGTTCAGCAGCACAGGTATGACCAAAGGACCCAGGGCCATCAGAATTTCAGAGCACAGGTATCTCAGGCCCAGGCCAGTGTCGCCCAGGATTTAGTGGATTTGAAAAAAAAAATATTGTGATATAAAAGGAAAAAAAAAACAAGTTTGTTTGGACATCAAACATCAACTATGAATTTCAAGGATAAATTGGTTGGGACAATCAAATTGTCAAAATCATTAAATGAAAAAAGAAACAAATTTCCAAAAGCTTTTTTTTTTTTAAAAAAAAAAAAAACCTAATTATACTCTCATTTGGTTGGAAATAAGTTTTTCAAAATAGTTGTTTCCAAATTAGTCTTCTCATCTTTCATATGAGACAACAATAACAATTCTTTGATAACTAATCCTATAATTTACATTCAATACAAATACGAATTAAACTCATCCTATAATTAATATAATAAACTTAACCTAAAATTAATATCGAAATTAGTAATATCTTTCCCTTTATCAAGCGACCTTCATTGTGGTAATTGGAGATTGAGTTGCACACTTTGCGACTTTACGTGCTTGGTAAGTTAAAGTGAGATGCTAGTGTAGGCTTAGCCGATGAAGCCCGCAATGAGAAGGCCCATTAGGTTTCATCATTTGCAACTAGGTCCTCCACTCTAACTCCTATATAAAACACTCATTTGACTCTTTAATGTGGTCACAACAGGATAGAGATATTCAGTTTGTCTAATTATTTATTGTCGGAGAAGACTCAAATAGGTACTCCATTCAACCTAAATAATTTTTAATTATTTTATATTCTATTATCATGTTTGATCTAAAAATTTTCTTATGTTAATTATTTAACAAAAATCCCATTTTAATAAATCTTTTTTCTTATGAAAATGTTGCAATCAAATGGGCCACACCTTCAAGAAACCAACATTTTAGGAGGACCTCATCTCATGTGATTGACATGTTATCCCTATTTTTTTTTTGTAAGGGAAGATTTACTTTTATTTGGAAACTAGAAAAAATAAACAATAATATACCCAGTGAAATTCCACAAGTGAGGCACGAGGAGGATAAAAGTTACGCAGATCTTACCACTACGTCATAAAGATAGATCTAGAGATCGCTTTCGAAAAATCCTCATCTAAAATATCAAGTTTCATAAGCAGAAGATACTATATATGAAAAAAAGAAACTGAAAAAACTAAAGAGAATTAAAAACAAAAAAAGGAAAAATAAGAAAAAAAATGTTTTTTCCCTCTTTGACTTTATTCAACAGGTTAGAACAAGAAATTAATTTAAAAAATACATATCTTTTACAGAATCAAGATAAGTTTTCTCCTTTCGAGTCTATAAAATCAGAATTATTAGAAATCTCACATGAAAAATGTTGTCACTTCATTGTTGTGCTAAATCATGCTTCTTTTCCCTTTAATAATATTATTATTTTTTTCCTTTCTTAGCAATGACAAAGAAAATATTTTTATTAAAACAAAATTTAATTTTATATTTGGTGAGATAAATCACAATATTATTAATTCATTTTTTCGAAATATAAATGGATTAGACTGAGTTAAATGGATTAAATTGTATATTTATCTTAAACTATTAATTTTATTTTACTCTTTTAAGTAGAGGAATAGTTTATGAATTTGGGTCACATGGTTAATTTTTTTTTTTTTAATTTTTTAAAATTTTACATCACGTGAAATATTACCCAATAACTTTAGTATATTATTCTTTTCTTATGGAACCTAGCCACCTTTTTTTTTAAAAAAAAATGGTGGTTTGGTTTTCTTTTATTCTTTTTTATAATTTTTTTAGCACACCAAGAAGAAACTAAAAAAACATTTTAAATTAACAAGTGTTTGACTACTAAAAGGATTGCTTTATCTTCTCTTAATCCTAAATAACATAGCGAATAGATTCTTTATTCTTTTATTTATCTAAACAATTAAAAAAAAATTATAGGAAAACAACAATTATTTTCTTTATTATCGATTTAATCTGGAAGATGCTGTCTACTAAGAATTTGTCTGTTCTCGAGACTCCCTCACCCGTTCTCGAGACTCCGTCACTTGACCTTATCCGTTCTCAAGACTCCGTCACCTGACCCCAGCCCACGTTTAATCATTTGGAAAGCAAACCCCTATCTATGAGAAATTTGTCTATTTCTGAAGCTCCCCTCGAGATTTAATCATCTAGAAAGCAAAGCGTTATTTGTTTATTCTCAACCCTATATTTCAATACAAATAATGAAATGAAGATGGAAGATCAATCTTTTATTTGAGACAAAAGAAGTAACTTAGAATTGAAATTTAACCTTTATAAATCATACTCATATATAGGTGATCAAACCATAATGAATTATAAAGGTTGTTTTAATTATTTCTCTTTTCACATGAAATTTATAAAAATATAATATATTTGATCTATAAATAAAGGTAGAAATTTTGCTACTATTTTTTTTAGGGTTATTAAAATTATAGTAACATTTTCATAGAAGATTATTCCTTATACTAATTAAATCCATAACACCAAGACAACAAATATTTGACAAAGACTATAAACATTTGGTCACTTATTACAATCACATCATAAAATAATAAAATCATAATTTGTTAGACCTTTCTCTTCCACCCATTTTTCTCTTTTCCCTTTCCCAATTACTTTCTTGACATATTCCATAAAAAGTTCATTTATCTTCCAATTAAATCACCACTAAATTAGATTTGTATTTAACCATCTCGTAGTGGTAAGGTCTGTCTACATTTTATCCTCTTCATATTCCACATGTGGAATTTCAGTGGGTATGTTATTGTTGTTGACATTAATCTATTATATTCAAGTTCTACGTTCTGACAACAACACATATTTCATAACTATAGTCAAGCAATATCTATCCTTTCTGCCCAATTTTGTGAAATTAGCTATTGGGGACGATTTCTGAGACGAGGGTCTTTCGAAAACAACCTCTCTATTTCTATGAGGTAGTGATAAGATTTACATATATTTTTCTCTCTCCAAACTCCACTTGTAGAATCTTCATTGCATATGTTGTTACACTGACTATTATTGATTTATATGTAACAAATGTAATCAAAATTTTATTTATGAGTATTTGTGTAATAAAACCTTCATCATATATTAGTTGACTTGAACTCTAATAAAGTAGGTTTCTTTTTTCCAAAAATAGAAACTAAACGCCCCAATTTTTATTTTTATTTTTTTATAAAAACCCCTTAATTTTTACAAAAATAAAGAAAAGTATCAAAATCCTTTAACCTCCAAGGGCAATGCTAAAGACACGGAGCTAGCACCGCTGGCTCTACTCAATAACACTACCCTTAAATCTTCATTATATTACAAAAATACCATACCCCTTAATTAATTCTTAATTCCAAAAATGCCCATCCAAAATTCCCTTATAGCGGCAAAAACACCAGGACCTTCTAGTCAATTCACATAGACTCCTTTTTCTATTTCAATCCGTTAAACCCAATGGCATTATAGATATTAATTCACAACTATAAGGGTAATTTTACTAATTGAGTGTATATATATATACACACTTGTGGCCCTTTACATATTTTTTCTCTATATAAATCTTTCGTTCCCCCAAACTCTCTCCCCTCTCTCTCTCTCTCTATTTCTCTCCGGTCTTAATTCTTCCTCTTCCACGGCGGTGCCACCGCTTCAACCACCGTCCGTACACCGGAAACCACCGTTCTTCTCGGAATCCGGCAATTTTAATCTAGATCTTTCCGTCGAACTCACTCGCCTCCTTTCTTTCTCCTCTCCACAGAAACGTTTTTTTTCCATTTTTTCCAGTAATTTCTCTTCAATTTTTTACTGTGTGTTTTTTTTTATTTTTTAAATTGAACAAATAAAAAGAAAATATTTTTTTTCTTTTTTTTTTCTTCTCTACCCAACGAGAAATGTACCTGTGTTCGAGTGAATTTACTTTTCTGACCCTTTGCTTTATTTGTATCTTCCAAACCCCATAATTCCTTAACCGTAACTTCCTCTTTTTCCCTTTTTTATCGCTTTTTTTAATTTTTTTTTTCTTTTAATTTTGGTGACGTGGCATGCAGTAGATTAAGATTGGCAAATTGGGAAACGGACGGCTAAGATGAATTATCATCACTCACGTCGAATCTTAACTCTTGACGAGTCATCACGGAAGCGAAAAGACCGAGACACGTTATATTCGGCTCCAAGACCGTCAAATCAACTAACGGCCGTTAATAATGCTCTTACGACGTCGTTTAACAAACCCGACCCGAAGAAGAAGTGTCAAATGCCCAATTCACTTTTAGCCGGGTACATGGCTTATGAGTTTTTAACAAAAGGTACTCTATTGGGTCAGAAGTTTGACCCGGCTCGACCTAGAGCTGCTCCGGTGAACTCTTTAGCGGAGCTGAAGAAGAGAAGGTCCAGCCCGGAAGAGGCTGAACCGGGAAAGTCGAAGTCGAAGCCAAAGTCGTACGCTGAAGTAGCGAGCTTGTTGAGGAGTGATGGCGCCCACATTCCTGGTATTGTCAATCCTACTCAGCTGGCGCAGTGGATTCAGATGTGACGGGAAAGGCGTGGTGGAATTTGATTGGTGTAGAAAAACATTTGAAGAAAAAGTGATTACTCAAAAATCAAATGGTTTGTTGTTGTTGTTTTGGTTAATTACTTTGTTTATGTTGATTTGTTTTGATGAATTTTGTTGTGTTTATTAGATGACTCATGAATGTTATGTGCTGGCTATGGACAGCCTGCAACTTCATATATAGTATCCTGTTCATTTCCATAATTGGTTTAATTTGTCATGGTATTTTCATGATTTGGGATGTGTGTGTGTGTATATGTATGTATGTATGTGTGTGTATACACCACTATATTCATGCATCATCGTATATGTGCATGCAAGGAAACACCCATTATTGCATGGACGCGTGTGTCTTGGGTGGGTGGGGGGCATCCCGCCAGGGTGAGCTTATCCCAAAAACCCGTCCTCAATTTGGATGGCAGGCTGCAACTTGCTTCGCATGAAGTTGGTTCGTCATATGGCGATGAGTTCATTCTAGAGTCCATCATACGTTGTGAGTTAGTCATGCCTGAAGTCGTTATCTTAATCACAAGGAAGGGGTAATCGAAGGCCAGACTAGTTAGTGACTGAAGTGGTAGGTGGGTGAATGGCTTGCATTGCATTGGATCAAGGATGGAGTTATAGTTTTGCTTATGGGCTCGATAGAACATAGATCTTTTGATAATTTATCTAAAACTCAATAAGATGTCGTTTACTTGACAGAATTCGTTCGAAGATGAAAATTTTGGATATTTTTCTTAGAAGGAGAAATTCGGAATCCTTAAATTCAAAATCATAACGTCCTTCGTCCTTTGAAGGTATATATATATAATTGGGAAACAAATGGTTACACGTTTAGAAGCTTTTTATGAATATTTGAGAGAAAACATACCGTTCGAGTAACTCCGTATTTTCTTATTTATATTTAAACTAAAAATGTTACGTGATTTCTTTTTATATCTTAATTTAGATAGAAATATACTAGGAAAGTAAGCAATTTCTATTAGCGTGCAATTTTTGATCGACGACTAGCCCCAAAGTCTCCAAAGAACGAAAACATGATTCAAATCACTTCTCATTCTCTCTTAAATATATAATCTGAACAGTGAAAGAGAAGTAGAGTTCATCAATCGATCCTATTTCAATTATGTGTATTCGGTTTTAGACACTATTGAGAGTAGCTAGGTGCTTGTGAAAATATCGAGTCAATAAAGTTAGGTATCAACACTAATAGCAAAAAAAGGCTGGACACTAGTTGTGCGAGTAGATAACCTAAAAATATAGTACTCCTACAAACACCTATGTGCTCAAATTAAGTAAGGCTCAAATTATTATGATCATAAATGAGAATTACATATATTTTAGTTATATTGTGTAAGATAATTGGTAGAATGTGAAATTCTATATATGTTTAAATACTATATTGTTGATAATCGATATATCCATTGATTAGTTCATGGGGAAATGAAGAGTTTGAAGTTATGATTCCCATAATTTCTAACATACTGGGAGATTTCATCGGTGGGGTCTAAGGAAAGTTAAAAATTTGATGTTCCGATGAAGAGTCAACAACAACAACATATTGTGAAATTATACAAGTGGAGTTTGAGGAAAGTAAAATATATGCAGATTTTACACTACTTCATAGAGATAAAGAGATTGTTTTCTATGAAGAGTGTTCGATGATTATTTTTTCGTCGATGTGGCTACGTTGTTGGTCATTGCCATATAAATAGATATTTATTTTCTTCGTTCGGTTATTTATGTGATACATTTTTGTTTTTATTTTGTGTAGAGAAGAATGAGACACTTTTGAGCCTCTTTTTCAATGAAATATAAAATAATAGGAACATTTAAAAATAAGTTTGATTCTTTATCAGATTATTAATTTCAAATTTCAAATTTACATTTGATGAAAAAGTTTTTATAACTTCACACAAATGTTGAGATATGTTTGCATACGCAAGTTTCAAAAGTTTAGTGCAGCACAAATTTTGTAAGTTTTTTAATTTTTTTCAAGTCACGATTCAAACTATATCACATAAATAAAAACAAAAAAAGTACTAAATAGTTGATATATACTTCTATTGTCTCAATTTATGTGAAGGCGTACTTGACTTGAAACGTAAAGAAAACGCGATTTTAAAACTTGTAATTTGATATAAGTTGAGATATTTGTGTAACTACTAGTCTTGCTATATGCTCTTTGCGCGTGATCAAAGATATTTTCTTGATTCAAATAAGGAAGAAATAGAAGTCTATTAGATAAGAAAGATTTCGGAATCTTTCGACGGCTAGAAGCCCTTATTTTATCACTTTCTTTCAATATATTCGAAAAGTCAATATTATAAATATAATTAAATAATAATTTAAAGAAAAATTGTGGAAAGATCAGAGTTCAAACAACATTTCCAAAGGTTTTCACACATTTAATATAGTATAGATAGATATAGATGAATCATCTCATTTAAAATAATATATTAAATAAAAATAAAATATATGAGTAGAACAAACTAAAAATAAGCATATCACATAAATTACATTTAAAAGAATATTACAATTAGACCCATGGATAATGACAAACTAACTATAAAGCTAGAGGGGAAGATGACAACTTTTTTTTTTAAAAAAAAAAAATTAAAAATAAAAGATAAAAAAGAAAAAAGAAAAGAAACTAAATCCCTTTTAGTCTAAATCATTCGTCACTTTACATATTTCTTTTGTCCCAATTACTTTATGCTGCTTTAATTAGGTGGATTAATTAAAGTTTGACCTTATTCTTGAATTAATTTTCCACTATTAATTAAATCTTGAATTAGAAGAACTCTTTACTTGTAACATAATTTTCTTCTAGATATTTATAGTTTAGTCTCTGAATAAGCAAAGCTTAATACAAGGATTAGTCACATAATTTTAAATATAAAAAAATGCTATTAATATTTTGAAACAATATTGTTTTCCCAAATATGATACTATATTTAGAGACAGAAACAAAAACTTGAAGTTTTATGAATTCTAGATTTTAATTTTTCATAATTATTCAATTAAAAAAATTATAATTTGGATTCTAACTTAGTACTCTCTCCTGTTCCTTTTATATCGTTTTTACTATAAATAGATGATCACTTTATAAAATTAATACGAAAATGACACAGTTCTTCTTAATTTTTGAAAAGATATATTTGACCAAATAGAAGAACCAAAAAAAAAAAATAAAGCAAAATAGTAAAGTCATTTTTTTTCTTAATGCAAGTGCAATCACAGAAGGAAACATATAAACGGGACCAAAGAGAGTAATACGTATAAATATTTGACAAAATTTTAAAACAAATACAAAACAAAAACTTGAAATATTGAATTCGACCAAATTCATAATCGATACTCTTGTTTTTCGACATCATTATTTTTCAGAATTACGATGAATAATTGTTTTTAAGTATATGAAAATAACGTGCGAGGCTAAGAAAACTATAGAAATTTATGAAGCTGACGTGGCACGTAGAAATTGAAAAATTGGGCGGTGGAAGAAAATTTGTAGAAATTATATTATTACCCCCACAAGCTTCTATATATGTAATATGTACCCAAAATTGGTTGAGTCACTCATAATTGCACTCCTCTAAATATTCAAAAATGGGTGATAATTCAATAATAATAATAATAATAATAATAATATATTTAGTATAATTTAATAAGTGAAGGATGAAAAAAAATAAAAGAGTATAAAGAAAATCAATATTTTTGTATGACATATATTTAATTTAAGATTACATTATACAAAAGTCTTTTTTATTTTTTTTTCAATTTTATGTCAAGTCCGAATAAAATAAACAGATTGATACAGAAGAAATATAAAATATGTCATCTTTGTTAAAGATATTCTCATCGTCAATTAAATCAAGTTGAAGATTCTACAACTTATTAAAATTAAAATTTATAAAATTAAAAAAATTGACATATTTTAATCAATTGTCTTATAAGAACACATGCATAATTTTTTTTTTTTTGAATTTTGAGCAAAAAAAATATATAAAATAATATTGATAAATTTAAAGGATTATTGATGTATTAATCCTATTTATTTAGGAAGAATCAATTTATTTAAATTGAGTTGTGGCCCATCCTATTTTATCCACCTCCCTACAAACAAATTGTGAGCTAACGTAACGCCTATTTTTTATTTAATTTTTTTTGGAAAAATATGCAAGTTAGGCAATTATTCTAACTATAAATTATCTTAGCTAATTTATAGATTACGATAATGTCGTATATAGCTAATAAGATAATTCATCATGGGTGGAAAGTTATATCGGACATTTTTTTTGTTAAACATGACATTTTGATTAGTTTTGGCATATCTGTATTAATTTCACGAAATATTTATTATTTTTCTATTAATAAAAATATCGAATAATTTTGTTCATCAAAATTTGGATAGAACTTAATGTTGTACTTACTGCTTGTTAATTGTTATGATCAAAGTCATTTTTTAAGGAAAAATGTTTATTATATTTTTACTAATAAAAATGTCTCTTTCCCTTGTTAATTGATTTGAATAGATCTAAATGATTAAGATCTATAACAAACTTTTAATATAATTAAGATATTTATTCAAGAATTTCTACTATAATTACATTCATTCGCCGTAATCACGTTATCTATTGCCTATAACTATCAATTAATATTATCGTTGTCCATCATTATCGATTATCATAACCACCATCCTAAGCCATAATCACCATACTATCACTACTCAGTTATAATCGCTATTTACAGTCATCATTACTATACCAACCGCTAATCACTATATTCAATCAACAAAATTAGTGACCATCACTATATATCGCCAACTATCGTAACATTTTTCCTCACTAGCAGCTATTACTATCATCCGCTACAATCAGCTATTACCATTATTATTTACTACCATAAACTACCGTTAATCATCGTCATTCTCAATCGGTACCTACAACCACCATAAATATATTTTATTAATATAATACCATTAATTAATTTATTTTATATATATATTTAAAATCAAATATTTTAATTTTAATGAAAATAAATTAGTCCAACCTCATTGCAAGTTTGGCAATTAAGTATATCCAATAATAAATATTAGCTAAAATATTAAAATGCCGTATATAAATAGGTTTCCTATTATCCACATTTTATTTGTATTTGATATAACGAATTAATGATTTTTTTTTTTTTTGAAAATGTGTTTTATATATGTTTGATTGGAGAGTAAAAACCATGTATATATTTTCCACTAAAAAATGTTTAATAAATATATACTAGCAAATATAAATTATAATGGTATTTTGGGGAAAAAATTAGTATTAAATATTAACAATAATGTCCAAATGTTGATTGTTCATTCAAATTCAATAATTTTAATTACTTAAACTCTATTTATGAGGCAAAAAAATTCTCATAATATAAACTTAGTCCATAAATCAAATGGACAATGACAACATTTAAAATTTAAACCTATCAAAATTCAAATTTAAATAAGAACAATCAATAAAAAAGAAAATTCGTTACTAATCACGAGAAATCTCACGACTAAAAAGCAAATAAAAAAAAACATAATCACATTTTCAACGACAATCAACCAACTAAAAAAATGAAGTAAATAGCTGAACAGTCATTTGATGAGCCGCTTGAAAAAAACAGTCTGTCATTGAAATTTAAATGATCTATCTCTTTTTGATATATTTTTTCGAAAGAATTTTTTAATTTAATATTCTCTTTTTAAAAAGTGATTTTTTTTTTACTCCGAACTCGAAACTAACACACTATGAATAATTTATATGTAATTTTAGCTAAAATAATTCATAAATAAAATTTATCAATTATTATATGTAAGACATGCTTCACATATTTGAAAGTGACATATGTGTTAATGCACAACCAATAATTTATACCATACATAAAAAGTAGGGCCCTTTGATTATTAAGAAAACTTTTCAAGACAATTTTTTTTTTTTCTAAAAAATTCAAAATTAAAGTTGTTTAGTTGAAGAGACATCCTTAAAATTAATGAAACCCAAAAGGTTTTTTAAAAAAATAAAACAATTTAAAGAAAGATTTTCATATATACAAATATTTAGAGAGAGAGGATATTCTTTTATTGTGATTTTTTTTGTGTTTTTGATAGCATAATTGAGATAAATTATTTAGAAAATTCAAAAGAAGATCACGATAAGACGGGACACTTATATATTATTATATGTCGATTAAAGTATTTCCTCCGTTCAGATTACTTATCTAATATTTATTTTTGACAGATAAAGATATAATAATTTATTTTTAAAATTGTTATATTTTTAATTATTAATATTAAATTAATGTCTTTTAGTCAATAAATAGATCTAAAATTCTATCGATTAATAAAAATAAAATAATATATTTATTATATTAATAATTATTTTATATTTGATAAATTAATTAAAACGGAGGATATATAATAATAGATTCGATTAAGGTATTCTAACATATGGATAAATCCAATGACAAGACATGAGAATATTAACTCTTGGACCCCATCCTTCTCCACCTTGCATAACTAATACTCTCCCGTCTTATTTTACGTGACATATTTGAACTTGACGCAACGTATAAATTAAAGAAAGAAGATTTTTAAAATTTGTGGTTGAAAGTAATTCTTAGATATTTTTGTTTCTAAGATTCATTTCACTGAGGATAAAAGAAAAATTTCAAAGTTAAATTATTTCTAAATATAATAAGGTGATATTCTTTTTGGCAGTGGCAGAGCCACATAGGGATGACTGGGTTCACCCGAACCCCCTTCGGTGAAAAATTATATTATTTATATATACAACAACATATCCAGTGAAATTCCATAAGTGGGGTCTGGGGAGGGTAGTGTACGCAAACCTTACCACTAAATCATAGAGATTAAGAGGCTAATTCATGTGAACCCTCGTCTCAAAAACTCATATGCAGAATAAACTAGATATAGAAATAAAGGAAAAGAGCAGAATGGGAACAGAAAGACGCTAAAATTAACAATTCAAAAACAGAAAATGACAACACAAGATATAGAAGCATATGCTAAAAGTAAACAAATGTAGGACCAATCATAACAACATACAATGTAAAAATATTATTTATATATAGTAAAAATATTTTTGTTATATAAATATAATAGATCTCAAACCCCATTCGATCAGTTTGTGTATCAACTTCTTAAAATTTTCAACCCCCTTAACCAAAATCCCGTCTCCATCACTATTTTTTGAAAGGACTAAAAAAAAAATCATATAAAATAAAACGAAGAAAATATTTTTGTGCTATTTTTAATTATTATTATACAAACAGTTGAATTATCGTATTTAAGAAAAGCAATCTCTATCTTCAAAGTCGGTGATATAAAAAAAGTAGAAGACTTATTCGTGTCTTTTCTTAAAAAAAATGAATCCAATAAAATATTTTTATTCCAAAGTTCTGATTTACTACTTTTCAATTTTATTTTGTGGAGGTTCAATTGCTACGATTTTGAAAATCTGTAAAAAGACAAATTATTCCCTTTTATTTTCTTCATCATGGTTCCCCATATTCCATATCATGGTGTGTTCTCAACTCCGAAATAGAAATCAGATGATTTTTAAAATTTTTCGTGAATATTAGCCCACGAATTCAGGAGGTATCGAGACTCCAGGATCATTTTTATAATTCTACATACCCATACATAACGAGCAATTAACTCTATTTTCCGACAAAGGAGTTATCGCGATACCAACTTTATTTCGTGTTATAACATCAACAACCGTCTTATCTTAGGGTAAAGATAGTCTTTCTTAGTATTTCGCTAACTGTAAAAGGACAGGAGACTTATCGCGATGCCTCCCATCACTGACATTCATCAAGCAGGTCCAATTTGTTATCACGATACCAACTTTATTTCGTGTTATAACATCAACAACTGTCTTATCTTAGGGTAAAGATAGTCTTTCTTAGTATTTCGCTAACTGTAAAAGGACAGGAGACTTATCGCGATGCCTCCCATCGCTGACATTCATCAAGCAGGCCAGAAATTGGACTAAAATTGATAGACTTTTCTGTATAAAAATGGAGGAATTTTAATCAAGCATTCAAGAACTTGTTAATGTTGCTATTGCTATGTATTTTCTGCAAATTGCAGGCTTCTAAGTAAAAGATATATCCATCCAGAATTTCCTATACAAAACCTACTTATTACACAGTGGCTATCTCTGTCCTTTCTGAGGTATTAACAACGTTGAAGATAGATCGTTTTATCGTGTCCCCAACGACTCAAAACATTGACACCTCCAAAAGTGATCAGAAGAAGTTGGTTATGACAAATCAAGATGTCCTTTTACTTCTTTTCTGGGAAGATTTGGCGAGTGCATCGTAAATTTCTCTTCTGCGTTTGTTGTTGTTGTTGTTATTAAGGAGATTACTGGTATTGGGGTTGTTTGCTTTGACGCTAACTGGGCTTTTTCCCTGTGCATGAAGCACGTCCTGTACGAAGAATTTCAACTTCCATAATGTGGACTCACTCTGCATAAAGGTCAATACGTCATGTCAGGTAAAGAAAGAGTAGATTGAATAACTAGAAATGCTGCATATATGAAATGATCATGACCGATGACCTGAGCATTCATATCAAGCTCCACTTCAGTTGCTGTGGGTTGGAAAGTAGGATCATTCTGTGCCACAATCAATAATGCCTTATTAAGATCTTCAGGAGACAGCTTTGTGAGCGCATTCCCAAGTAGTTTCCTGTCTTCCGTTGAAATCTTTCTGGAATATGTATAATAGACTTAGTGACATACACAGCAGTAAACATAAATTCAGATCATATGTGCAACACACGTCTAAGGGATTTGGATTAGACACATTCCCTGCCTAAACTCGTTGAACAAGGAGCATGAATACGACGTATTAATATATCGGGTAACCATATCTATGGCGGTATGGCCCAAATTGTACTTTGGAGCATTTCTTGTTCGCCTACGATGCCAGCGTCTTGACTTTGATTCTAAATTCGTAGTTAATCTGAATTTTACTATTTACTTTTAGATCTGTTATTCATTAAGTAATAAAAATCTTATAAAAACTTGAATAAATCCAGTGCATCAGGTGAAATTACAGATAGTGCAAATTCTCTACAGTCTATTATAGCATCTGCATCTCATACAGTGATTGGTTTGTCCGACATACTAATTTCACCCTCCACATAAGTAAAGAGACCAGAGCCAGGAGGAAAAAAAGGGAAAGAAACTCCATTGTCGCAACCGTGTCATGAGCAGGACCAATCACTATTGACTTTGATTTCCCAGCCAATGCTTATCCATCTCCTTACTATTATTGGAAAAAAGTCATAGCATAGATTTTTCTCTTACTATTCAAATTGTTTGTTCTTAATTTTACAATTACAACCTATTAACAGGCATTACAACTGCTCTCCTCCCTATCCAGGCACAAGACTCCCTAACATTCATTTGTTTTCCATCTTCCTTCATAACTGGGCTGAAGTATAGGCTTTCGTTAAATTTATTTCTAATGTCTGACCATTTTTGCCAGCAAAAAGTCATGCTCAAGGGGTTTTCACCAATTATTAGCACCATACATTACTGGAATTTTCTTAAAAAGATCCCAATTTTCAGGAAGATAAAGGGAAGTACCATAGAAACATCTATCATCTTTCAGACAAACAAAGAAAATTCATAGATCATTTTAGGTAATGTTTTGGATTCTGTCAAAAGAATATCTGGTAACTCCATTCAATGAAAGGAAGGACTAAGAGTCCAAGGTATTTCTATAAGCAATCAGCTACTTTAAAATTAATAAATGCACAACTTAACTGAAAAGAGTTGTTTGTTAAGGTTCTAACCTGCATTTCTGAAGCACCATTTCCCTGAGTTCTTCCAATTGCATGTCCACCTCATCAAGCTGGAATTCAACAGATATGTACAAGTTATTATCTACAGGGGGTTAAATTTCATATGTGTGAAGAGGAAGATCCAAAAGAATTTAGGCCAATATGACTAAACTTTTTATGTTTGAGTGTAAAGGAATCTGAGCCTTAACTACCTCAATACTTAAATCTTTAGCCATTTTTGCATGAGCAGCCTCTTGAGCGAGCTGCATATCCTGCTGGGCTTCTGCTTCCTCTTCCTTTCGCCTTTTTTCCTATGAGTAGTAGTTCTACATATTAGTGTCTCAATCTTTTACTTAAAAATCCAACTAAAAACCAAATCTCATAAAGCATATTCATTTATGGAAATCTCATATAGCATATAGCCTAGAAGAAAATGATTCAATTATCTTAGCAATTTACATGAGATACTGAAGAAAAAGACTAGAGATAATAATACATGGATATGAGTCTTACCTCTTCATCAACTTTGGGCAAAAGCTGTAACCATTTCTCCTCAAATTTGCCCAACAAGGTTTTTGCCATTACATGAACATCGTCCCTTTCTTCGTTGTATTTCATTGCATTCTTAAATATTAGCCTAACATCTGCACAAATTTCTCGGACATGCTTATAGCCAGAACCATCCTTTGCTTCCATCTTGTTTTTGATAGTACTGAAGTCCATAGGCCTCTCAATAACCTAGAAAATCTCATGATGTATTAGCAGAAATAAAACGAGCATAGGATTCCTACAAACGTCATAGATACAATAAGTAGCCTACAAGAATATTCAAAGCTTTTACCTCAAAGTAATCATGCAATTCAAGACCCTTGACATCTACGGGTTCCATAAAAGGTTCTGCCCACTTGTGCTGAGTGATCTGAGAAATAGTCTAAGTAATGAGTAGAAATAATTAACTGGAGCAAATCTACATTCGCTCTTAAACAAGGTGCATCACCATAATATGCTCAGATGCCCTACCCTTCTTTCTTTTACCATTATTGCATATGGTAAGAGGAAATAAACTAAAGAAAGGTACATGACGAGGAGTTAGATCAGACAAAAGACATCTTTCAATTGGTAAATCAGCAAACTTACTCGCTAAGGAGAGAATGCAAAATCAACAGCAGGATAAGTACAATGATATGTACCTCCATAGAAAAAGTAAAAAGAGTAAACATCCGTACCAAAAAAATGAGTAAATGATGCGAGGCATTTCAAAACTTTGTATACTCTTACAGGTAACAGGAAATTATCATGACAAAAGATACTAGCTTAATCGTATTAACATCTCTTCAACACTCGGCACATTCCATTCAGTAACAAATCGTGATTTTGGTTGAGAGGCTACAATGCAACCTAATCAAGAGCTTCAATGTTTATCAGGAAACACTCCATTCTGCAAGTTCAGCATGTAGCACTATTTTCTCAAACCTTTTCCCGTATTCTTTTGCAGTTCTACTTAAGGATACAAAATGATTTCATCTAACAATCACTAGACATTTGAAGGTTAACAAAAGTTATTGCTTTAGTAGCACACTAGCTTTAGACCGACAAAAAGGTGTCAAGACACTGAAAAAACAATGAGATTACCTGACGTAATATAGTACCAAATTGGCGCATAAGTTCTTGCATTCTCCTGGAACCAGCTGCATCTCTACGTGATGCATCCTGCTGACGCCTTTTAAAGCTAGAAATCTGTTTCTCTTTGTCTTTCAGAATGGAGCCACCTCTTGGCGTGTTTGATTGCTTTTTACTAGTATTGGAATAGAAATGCTCAATCTCATTCAGCCTCTGCTCAAGCTGTTGATGTAACAAACTCGTAACCAGATTATTTTTAAGACCAATTGTATTCATGAAAAAAAAAATGAAAATAACCAGAAATACAAGAGCTATCAGTGCACAGATGCTGAGAGATACTATTTTTTCTATTGCAAATTCTGGGTAATATACGGTTCCTGTGCTGGTAAAACATCAAAAGTCTGGTGTACTTTTTATGAACTATGAGCAAAAGCTTTCTAAAAGAAATGATTTCACCAAGAGCATTAAGAGTGAAGCTAAGAGGTGATCATTTATTAAAAAAAAAATCACAGTGAGCAATAGGCTGCTTTGCCACAGCAAGACATAAGAAATTGCAAGCTAATCAACTGCAAATCAATACATTAAAACAGAGTACACTCGAACCTCGTCGTTTTTCCAGATATTTTTTGGCTGCTATAGTGAGAAGTTGTTATAGGGAACACATAATCTATATAATATGAAAGTCATTTCCAAAGTAAGCTTGACCGTTATAGTTGAAGATGGTTGTTATAGAGATGATTAAGTAAAAGAGAACAAAAAAGAGTATCAATTGGATTTAAGTAAAACAAAGAATCATCAGACACGTTGAATGGTGAGGCAATGCTGGAGCAGAAAGTGGAAACTACCCGTATCCGCCATTTATGATAATAGGAAAAAAGATGATGTAGAGTACAACAGTAAAAAACAATCTCAAAGAATGTTTGAACAGATTGACTATCCATTTGGATGTCAACTAGCATACAACAATCAAGTCTACAATTTTCCTCATCACTCATTTACCTGATCAACCTTCTTAACCATTTCATCAGCACTTTGCCCAAAATATTCAGCAGAAGCAGCATTTACTGTCTCATTAAGCTCTTGTATCGGGATGTCGGGAACTGAGCCTTTTATATCTTCCATCTGATTAAACAGGAGATAAACTTTACCTTAGCTAAAGTTCATTGACTTTGTTTCATCACAAAAAGAAACCATTAACGCAAAACCTAGAGACACTACACTACTTGAATAAGGTCAACAAGATAAACCTTAATTGCAATGGCATTTTCACTACTCGAGAACCTGTCACAAAAAAAATAAGCTAAAACCTCTTTGAACTGACTTTGCTAAATATTCACATGATAATAGTGGATATTTATAAGGATCCTACATGTTACACATTCCCACATAATGGTCTAATTTTATTTTTATCTTCTCTATGATAAAAATGCCAGAAAAGCGACCACTTGTTATCCTCAAAAGCTACATCACACAATTTTGCAGCCAATATTGAATGGGAAGTAAATGAAATGCATACTCTTCCCATAAAAAAAAACATTTGTTTATGCTATCTGTATTAGGACTAGTCCTCTTAAGCTACATTTCAATGTTCTCTTCATTGTTTTACACTTCTATGGACTATGAGTTGCATTCAATTTTCCTTCAAAACTAAAGTCTCCTGGGCTCTCTTAATTTGCTCGCCTCCCCCACCCCCACCCCCAACCCCCCTTTTTTTGTGTGTGTGTGTGTTTTGAAATGGATAAATATTACAGATGTTTAAAAACAGCAGTAAGAAGTGGCTGCAATTACATCCAAAAGACAGCAAAAAGGAACATCCTGGCTATCTATACAAACGATTCCAAATGACCCTTTCTACTTCTGTGTTCAAGTTGATACTTGCGATATTGGCTTCTCGTCACTTCTCTCTTATACTCCCTCCTATCAACAATTCGTTTTCTCGTGTAATTGTTGTTGTTTCGTATTTTCAAAATCTCAATTTTACAGACAGATTCTAGGAAAATAATACGATGACCCTTGCAATTGAAGCTCATTATAAGCAAAGTTACCGAACCAATCAAACATAACATAAATGGCATCAAATTAATTCCTTTTGTTGATACTTCATTAAAAACTGGACATTCATTTTGCAATTGCCCCGTGAATATGTTAAAATAGGTACTCAATCCTACATATAAGATAATTTTGCATTTCAAATTGTGCACTTTGCTTCGAACAAAGTTCATTGTGCTGTTTTTTTTCTGGATTAAAGACATAGAAGCATTGCCTCTTTCTTGAGCTTTTCAAACTTTTCTTAAAATACTGAATTTAGAAGGTCTTCTTTCGAGTCGATGTGCTGTTATTATTTTTCAATTATCACATTAGTTTGCTACTGTTGTTGTTTTTCTGTCGATTCACATTGCTCTTCGTCATAGCCACTGTGCGACATCTATTGTTTTTGTCTTTTTTATTTGGAAGTTGGAACTGATACACATTGCTCTTCGTCATAGCCACTGTGCTACATCTATTGTTTTTCTCTTTTTTATTTGGAAGTTGGAACTGATACACTTGAGCTGAGGTTCTTTCCGCAACCGCCTCTCTCTCCCCATTTCCATGAGGCAGTGGAAAAGTCTGCCTACATTCTACACTCCCCATGGGATTTCAATTTTTTCTCGAATACGGAATTTGAAAGTCTTCTTTCGAGCCGATAATCAATCAGAAGTGCACTCCCTAATCTCTACCCAACAAAAGTAGACGAAATGTCTCCGTACATCCTACCCCTCTCTAGACCTCACTTGTGGGACTATACACTGAGGAAATTGTTATCGTTAAATTATACAGTCTTAAGAGCTGATTTAAACCCAGCCCTCACCCTACCCCACTCACACCAAAGCATTACAAAAAAGAAATTCAATAATTTGATAGTTCTACCATTAAAAATCATTGAAGAAAGACAAAAGGACTAGGGTTTTGTTAAAAGAAAGATGAAATCTTTATATATATGTATGACACTTACAACTCGAATATCGCCGTCCGACAGCCGGAGTAGATCGGAGATGAGCAACGAGTTGTGCCGCCGATGAAGGAGATTGATGACTGGTGAGTGCACTGTTAGCTAATTTTGCCTTGGTTTTTGGACTCTCTTTTTTCTAGGATTTATGCTTAAAGGTTATTCGTTTTTCTTTTTTGCTAGAATTCCAAATCTTTAATTAAATCTATATCTATATTTATACTATATTATATTCAAAGCGTGAAAACTTTTAAAAATATTATAAAAAAATTTCATTAAATTATATTTGAAAAATTAAATTACTATTTTTATATCTAAGAATCTTTTATTGTATTAAATTAATTAGTGAATTATTTAACTTCTAATTGTTCAATTTTAAATTATTACTTTATATATTAAAAAATTATTAACATATTTTTATTTAAGCAATTGAATTGATTTTCTCACCCTTATCATTTCACAATAGACTAAACTATTGCATCAAACTAATAATAATTATTTGATTTTGTTACATGAATATTCTATTTATTTAATAAAAAATACTATTTATATATAATTTTAAAATTGACATGACACATACGTGCAAAGCATGTACACTGACTAGTAATAATAAAAATAAGAATAAATAAACAAATTTTTCATGTTTCAAAAGATGAAAGACATGAAATAAGAACGTTAAAGCAGTTCTATGGACATACTAAACAAACAAAATTAGAAATAGACATATTTAGGACAAAGTATGAGTGATGTCTTTGATAAATAAAATGAGGGAAGCGAGATTAAAATCATATTGGTATAGAAAAACGAAAGAAAAAAGAGAGGTGGAAAGAAGTAAGATGAAATGAGATTTGAAACTCTTTAATTACAAATGTCTCGATTCAACCATGTGAAGATCGACGAGACACACAAATATCTTAGTGAGAAAATGTAAGAGATCGATTTACTTAAATAAAATTTTGTGTTAATTTCTAATGAACAAATTCTCCCACATCGACATTTGATAATTAATTTAATGTCTTTATTATAATGTTTAACACTAAACAGCACGCCGAGCTCGTTAACATGGGCTTGTAACCCAAGTGGGGGCTTTAAGGTGGTGGGATATTGGGCTTGACCAGAAGGTTGGGCTTGATGGGCTGATTTGCTGGCCTGCCCTATCCAAGCACGGAGTTGGATCATGAGGCCCAAATGAAAATATGGGCTTCTTGGTTCCTAAAGTGGGGTGGACCGCATGAGGCTGGTTTCACAGAGCAGTGAATAGCTCCCGCTTTGTGCAGTGGAAGGATAACGGGTCGGTGTTCGTCAAGTCTAGTTAACGCCTAATGGGCTGCTCCAAATAAACCACCACTTTTTTGGAATTTGGTCCTTCATTCAATTTTTATCGTCACTATAATCTTATAATGAGGGGATTTAATAATAATTGCTTTTTGTGGAATGAGCATACTCTCTCTATCCAAATAAACCACCACTTTTTTGGAATTTGGTCCTTCATTCAATTTTTATCGTCACTATAATCTTATAATGAGGGGATTTAATAATAATTGCTTTTTGTGGAATGAGCATACTCTCTCTATCCAAATCACCACTTTTTGGGAATTCGATCCTTCATATCTCAATTCTTATCGTCACCATAATCTTATAATTAGGGGATTTAATAATATGGGCCGGTGTCTATCAAGTTTAATTAATGCCTAATGGGCTGCTACAAATAAATCACCACTTTTTTGGAATTCGGTCCTTCATTCAATTCTTATCGTCACCATAAATCTTATAAATTAGGGGATTTGATAATAGTTGCTTTTGTGGAATGAGCATACTCTCTCTGTCCATTTTTACTTATTCACTTTACTAAAAGTAGATATTTTACAATACTTGTTCAGTTTTAAAATCAATCAATTATTTATTTATGCACATTTTACCCTTACCATTGTCATACTATTTATTTTTCAAAAGATTAAATTTAACATATTCAAAAAATAATATAGTAATATTACTTTAATTATATACTGAGCTTGTAACCCAAATGAAGGCATTAAGGTGGTTGAATATTGGGCTTTACCAGATAGTTGGGTTTGGTGGGCTTATTTCTGACCTGCCCTATCCAAGCAAGTTGGATCACATGGCCCAAATGAAAGTATGGGCTTCTTGATTCTATAGCGACTAATATGATTTTGAAGTCAAGCGTCTATCAGAAATGACTTCTATATCTCTCATGATTTGCTACATTTTACTCTCCTTAGATTTCATTACACAAAGAATGTTATGATTTTGAATGAGAAATCGTATTGAAATTAAATTCAATTAACCTTTTGCAACATTATATATCAGTGGAAGGATAAGAGGTCGGTGATGCTCCCCAAATAAACCTCCATCTTTTTTTCTTTGACTAATTAGCTTCGGGACAGGAGTATGGGACGGCCCTACATGTAGGCTCTTACTTTCCTACACATATTTTACAGGTACTAATATGATTTTGAAGCTAATGATTTATCGAAAATGACTTTTCTATTTCTCAAGATTTGCATACACTCTATTTTTTTCAAACTCAACTGACAAGATTACATGAATTACGTTGTTATTGCAATATAATTTTTGAATGAAAAATTATATTGAAATTAATTTCAGTTGACCTTTTGCAACATTATATATCAGTTGGGACCAGACAATAATTTTCTATATATATATATGCTTTAACTAATTGTATGACTTCAGCAATATTAGTGCTTACACTATGTATCCTTTTTTTTTTTTTTAAATAAAATAACAAAATATTCTTTTAGTGGTTTCTATTTCTGTAATTGGAGAATGGTTAATTATTAAGATAGTATGTGGCTTATGATTCATTAAGCCCATATATACTCCAAACCATTGGTCAAAGATTCAAAGAATGGGTCCCCATTTCAATATTTTCTTAAATCTTTGATTTGTAAACTAAAACTAAATTACTAACCATCGATCACGGTACAGTGAATGGCGTTATTTTTTTTCTTAATCAGAGATTTTGAATTCGAACTTTATGTATTAAAAAATTCTTAATAAAGAGTGTTTTCACAAATAGATCCTACGCAGCGCATCTAGAAGCCTCGTACCGGATGGACAGCCAAAACACACACACTAAAATACTATTATATTACTATATATCTCATACTATATAGGGAGAATAGCAATTTTGGTCCTTTAAGTTATTGGTTAGTTTTACTTTTGATCCTTTTGAGATACTACTCAACAAAATTAAATTTTTAATTAATTAAAATGTGTGCTTTCGATTTACTTTTATATCAAAACTGTTATATTTAGTTTTTAATAGAATTATATTATGGTCAATTACAAAATAACAATGTAAGTTTAATATGTAATATGCGTAACTAAGTAGGTATTACACAGGAAAAAGAATCAAAATTGTCTTGATAAAGGTGGGGATGGTTCTGCCCTTTTCCCTAGCAAATTGCTCTGATTGACCAACAGGGTCATAATCATTATGTAGGAGAGATGATCGAGTGGTAACCAGTCTTTCATTTCTCAAAAATGATATTACACCATACTAGTCGGACGGGAAGTAAAGCTTAGGTAGGGTGCCTAGTCGAAAAAGTCGTAATCAGATTACCGAGATAGAATAAGGCTCAGTGCAATAGTAAATCTAGTAAATATAATAAGAGAAAAATTAGCTTAGCACACAATTGAATTAATTTAAAATCTAATATATTTAGTCAGATATTAATTTATTATTAGGTTTAAATAAGAATTTATCCAAAAACTAAGTAGCACAAATTTGTGAATATTACACAAGAAAAATGGTAAAAATGTATTATCAAATCATTGAGTCTTTTAAGAAACTTATTATATTCTTTTAAATAAATAGAACCACCCACCAAATGCAATGTGTGGATATATTTAATTGACTATATATATTATAGTTATAATATTATTGAAGTGGTCTCACTATTTAATTATTTCATCAATGTTTTTGGCTTTGTGGTAATGTCCCTATCGAAGGTCTCAATAAAGCATCCACTAAAACATATTCACTCAAATAACTTTTACTTATTAGCCTTATAAACACCCTAAATACAAATTCAATGTTTCCCCTTAGTAAAAGGCAGTTCAGTGCATTAAAATTTCTGGTATACGTAGACGTTGAGAAAAGGTCCTATCACAATGATCTAACAAATTTAACGCTCTAAGCGAATATAAACATGCTTATGTTTCTATAAACTTCCATTAGTTTGTTTTTCCCGAACATATCAATGTAGCATAAAACAGACAATATCAGTGTCATATATATGTATTGCTACACATATCAAGAAGACCATCTTTACTATATTTAACTTGTCATTTTTCAGGAGATCATGAAAATTATTTTCTTGAGTTTTACTATATAAAGTTCTGTTTTTATAGATAAATAAAAAAGACACATTCACTATAAGAATGGTGATATGTCAACAATGCAGTATGTTATAGAGAAACTTACTTAATCATTGATATTTGAGATAGTATTAAAATTATAACAAAGACTTTATTATAAAGTCGATAGTGTTATGATAACTTAAAAATAATAATTTTATAACACCATTTTACTCATGTTATTGAGACTAATTGTTTCTACATGGTAAATTTTAAGATCTTTTTTATCGAATATTTGTATAACAACTCAGCTTAACATAATAAGTCCTAAATTGGCAAAACATAATAAAGATGTAGGATATATAAGCACGTATGCCTTATCTACTAGTGATGTATTTTAAGCCAAGTAGACCTAGGCTCAAGGTGGCCAATGTCACTAGTAAGATAGGCCGTTACAATTAGCTCTAGTCGGCTGAACACAATAATACAATAATTGTTATCTAAATTCTATATTTGTCTGAAGAAATTTATTGAATGCCTGTAAATTTTTTTATTAGGAATCTTATACGTTAACCCCTTGTTCGGATGATTGTTACTTGTTGTATTGTTAGTTTAAGTGTACTGTTTGCATTGATTGTTACCCTAATTTCATTATATCATATCATTCAAATCCATCGTTAGGTAACGACGGGAAAATCTATTTTGTGTAACGACCAATTTGGTGTGGTTGTGTCGTTATCTTAATATCTTCTTCCAATTTTTTACTTTATTTATCATTTAATAATTTTATTTTATTATTTACCCTATCTTTTCATGGTATCTACCACATACCCTATAACTTCTTGTAGGTTTAATTTATAATTCAAATTATGGATGTATGACATCAATTAATAACGGAGAACAGTACAATCTATCCAAACATTGTATTGATTAAGAGAAAGACACAAAAAAATACATAATGGAACAGTAAATGACAACAATCCTAACAAAGAATTGACTAGAATTCCAACTCATATATTTCAAATCTCGGCTCAGCGCCTCAGCCTTTATCCCTAAATTTCAAATCGTAAATCTGTCTCTGTCCTCGATAAATTAACCTTATGAAGTTCATTGAATCACATTACATCAAGAACAAATTGTACAAGTGGAAAGCAAAATTGAAGAATTATTAAGAATATTTAGAGGTGGGGGTGGGGTGTATGTCAAATGGAATTAGGGTTAGGTGCTCCTTAGCTAAGGGAGAGATTCAAACAGTATATTAGTGGATATATAATTATATAAGAGGAGATAACATAAGTGCTCATGATATATCTCTTTCCAAGCAATAAGCAAATCATCAATTTTCAACAAACCAATAACAAGTTAAAGGTTTCTAATTAACTTCATTACTTTTTACGATTCCATAAAAATAATTATTTTGAACGATTCGATACACATTCACTCATATTTGTAAAAGCCCGAGCAACTTAGTTGTTTCTGAGAAATCTTAGTGGCTTACTTATTTAGCTAGCTGAACTTTCATCTTAATAGTCGTTTAATATACCAATCCCAAACATGTACTCTTTGAATACACTTATTCAGATCGAATGTAACATTTATAGACAGTTCTGTAAAGTTTAGTAGCAGTCTCAGTTCAAATCTTATAATGCTCTTTAAAATATATATATATAAAACTCCTCTCCCTAAATATCAACGTAGTTGTCAACTAGATTTTTTGATCAACCAATAATTGTGATGGTAACACTTAGTGCAAATCAAGATAATAATACGTTGTTTTGCTTATGAATAGATCTTTCTATGGCTCAATAACTCTAAGGTTTTGTGCCCACTAAGTATGGATCACTCAAATTAATTAAGACAATTTTGTTATAAAATGTAGATTAGTAATTAATTTAAGTGTTGGAACTACTACTACAATTATATGTTATATATTTTAGAAGTGCAAGATCCTAAAATATATCTCAATAAAAAATAAACATATAAAATATTATTAGTTTGTTTAGCCAAGGTTGATATATAACTAAAATCATTGGCCTTTGGTGAGTGACAAAGGCTAAGTATATAATGTAAAATCATCATCATTATCATGATCATGTAGTGTTGACATCAACACTATGTTTGATGCACTAAATTGGAATACTTACGAGTAGTGGAATCAGAATTTTTACTTAAGGGATTTAAGATATAAAAAAATAGATATACAAACTAATCGAAGGGAATTCAATATTTAAAATATACATAAAAAATATTATTTTATATATATAAATATTATATTTTTTTATCGAAAGAAATTCAGATGAACCCTAACAAAGAGGTAGATTTGCCGCTGCTTACAAGTTAGAATATAAGTTGACCTGAATTGTATATTTGACTCTATCAATTTATATATAATATATACTTATTTTGGAAAAGAGTTAAACTTGTCTTAATATATTAGAAATAAAAATGTTTTTTCTTAAAAAAAATAATCTATTATATGAAATTTGTCCTCCTTTCCATTTAATGGATAAAAAATGCATTTAACATATAAAAAATGGCATAATTTTGAACTATATGGGACAAATTTGATCCAGTAGGTGAAAGAAAGAGTATTTTGAATCACTTTTAATACATTACAAACATTTTTAAAAATCCTTTTTCTTATTTATTTTTTTGCCTTCATATATATTGGATCCGATCCCGACACACTAAGTTATATGGCATTTGTAAACTCATGATTGAATCTGTCATTATCTTAATTAATAGCCTCACCATCACGTACCCTCTCTAATTTGAATAAATCGAAAATCTCACATATCGAGTGAGTTAGCCTTTGGGGTTCAGTAAAACCTAGATCAGTTTTTTACATATATAGTATCAATGTGAAACAACTCCTATTTCTTCATACATCCGATGTTAAGACTTATTTTATTTTGTTCACACTCTAAATGTCAGGGTGTTAAAATTGATCTTCTTATTTCGATATCGAACATGAATATAATCTGTTTAAAGATGGAATAATTAGTTAATCACGTGTTAGACATTTTAATTTATCATACCTTAATTGGAAGAATATTGTTAGATCATTTAAAAAAAAATGCTTATATATAAAAAAAAATGTTTTATTATGTTGTGAAGTGCAAAGTAGCAAAGTAAAGCTACCAAATTAATTTTTATATTATAATATTTGCCAGCTGGTTTGTTTATAATATGTGTTAAATACATGATTAATTAACTTAATTTTTTTAATAAAAAATGATTAAATAAATTTCAATTGTGGCCAAAGATGTCTCCACTTAAATCAGAAAGATTTACAGCTTTTCTCCATCAAATACCATTACCGTTTGTAGTATTAAGGACAAAAAATAAAAAAGATAACGTAATTAGATTCAATGGTGGGGTCTTAAACTAATTAATTTTAATATAAAGTAATTAATTATTTAAACAAATTTTCATTAATTAAATTTAATTAAGTTGTAATAACAGTGCTCTTACCAACTTTGCCTTGTTTCAAGCCACCATTAATTTTCCCCCCTTTTTCTATAGCACAATGACACTAATATATCGTCATGTATGTAACATTTGAGAAAATAAAGAATAAAATATATAAAGTTGACTTGATTTCAAATTTTCCTTTTTCTATTTTGAGATCTTTAACGTTATTTATGAGAAAAGGATTAAAAATATTCCTGAATTATTTGAAATAGAGCAGAAATATTCTTTCGTTTTGGCTCAAAAATACCTCTCCGTTATATTTTTGTCTCAAAAATACCCCTCCGTTAAATTTTTTTGTTTCATTTATGATAGTTCAGAGGTATTTCTAATCCTTTTTTGTTTCTGTTGGAGAGACGAATTAGCCAAAAATTTAATTGAGGGGTATTTTTGAGCGAAAACCTAACAGAGGGGTATTTCTGCTCCATTTCAAATAGTTTAGGATATTTTTGACCATTTTCCCTTTATTTATTTATGGTCAAAGCATACAAGAATGAAAATGTGAGTTGTTATTACACCGGCCGAAAACTCTTTATACTTAATTGGAGGTTTCAATACGAGTTTCTTGAAAATTAAAAAATTATACTAAATAAGTTTTATAATATATGAATTCAACTTTAATTTAATGAAATATCGGATATCAATCAGGTAGAAAATCCAAAGAAGAATTTGCAATGTAAAGATGGAAATGCACCTAACAAGGATTAATTATAATTTTATAAAAGTAAATTCAGATAAAGATTTGCAAAATTGAAAACATTGATATTAGAAAAAAGGGGGATTAAATTGTTAAATAATGTATAAAGAAGTCAAAAGATCAATTCTAGCTTTAAATGTATATTGATTTGAGCTTTTAATATTTAAATCTAATTAAGTACTCTTCATAATCATAATGATTTTGTTTATTTAATACACAAAAAAAGAAGATAATATATTAATATATTCTCTTATCTTCCTGATTTTGAATAGTTTGCATATGGATAAAATTGTTAAGATGAGTATTTGACTAAGGATTAGCATAAAATAATTAAATTAATCATGTTAGGCAATTGGCTATTTTATCCTATTAATGGTAGAAGTTTTTTTTTAAAAAAGAGTAGCATAGCTTCATGGGTGTGTATTACTTTTTGTGATACTTGTACTTTCTCGTGGAGAGTTCGATCCTGGCTCAGGATGAATGCTGACGACATGCTTTAACACATGAATCTAAACAACTCGTCGATGGAGGAAATCTTTCGTTGTTGAAAATTTTAATTTGGATGGATTAGATTCTGTTTAATCTTTTTTAATTTAGAAATTTTATTCATTCTTTCTCAATTGTCGTAGCAGGAACTTTTTCATTGGACGATTAAATTTGTATTATAATATATAGATGTGATGTTAATAACTTTTACTTTAAGAAATTATTCGTTCCAAGACACACGATAAACCTTCAATCTCTGTCTTTTCATAATTGATACAAAAGTTGGAAAATATCAATAACTCAAGACTGACCTAGAAAAAAATTTTGTGAAGAAAAAAAATATACGTATCTAATAATACACATTTTTGATCGCGTTTAAATGTTCCAAATTAAACACACACAAGTGTGAAGATTGAGGATTTTTTATACATAATTGAAAAGTGTGTTAATCCTGCCTGGAAATTGTGTCACAAGATTATGGGTTTATGTATAATTAAATAATTAAATTTCTTAATTATAGAATTTTAATTTAGGGGAGGATGCAAAAGGATGATCATATCCACTAATTAATCAACTTTTTGGCAGAGTTTATAATGGATTACACACAGCATCTAGTAATATACAATTTGGCTAATTCAGATCACCTTATTAATTATTTAAAATAGTTAATTATAGACTAATTAGTACAAGTAAGTTAACACGAAACTACTTTAATTATTTATAGGGGAAAACAAAAGTAATTAATAGTGATAATCCAAATCATCATTACATGTTATTTAATGCAAAATGACCTACAAAATACTTTGCATTTTTCACATAAAGTTAATGTGCAAGTAATATTTTTTTCTCAACACATAGCTAAGTGGATTGTCATTTGCTTGTATAAATGTTTTTATTACCAAAAATTCAATACCAAACTAGTAATATATTATAGTTAGTAATTTGAATCCTCGCTATTATAATAACAGATTCAGTGAAATCTCATCGCTGGTTGAATTTGAAAAAAATAGTGTGTCTACATCTTATCATTACCTCATGAAGGTAGAGACTAGGGCGAAGCTACCTTATGATTAGGGAGTTCGATTCGATCATCAGAATCCTCTTCGGCGGAAAATTATACTCCATCTATTTAAAAAAGAATGACCTAGTTTGACTTGGCACAGGGTTTAAGAGAATAAAGAAGAATTTTCAATCTTGTGATCGTAAATTAAAATTATGTCAAATGTACCAAAATGCCCTTGGATCTTGTGATTTTAACTGTCACGTAAAAAGTTGAAATTAAAGTTTTGGCTGAAAAGGAAATGGGTTTTTCTGTTTGAAACAAACCAACCAAAAAGGAAAATAAGTCATTCTTTTTAATACATATGTCGAACGTCTTCGACTAGCTAGTATGTGTATTTCAGATATTGAATTCCCATAATGAAAATCCTGACTCCGGCACAATGAATGAAGTGTTGTTTCCAAAAGATTATTTTTTTCATTAGTCAATAAGATAGTTTTCTTAACCAATAAGATAGTAATATATTGGATTAGATTAAATTAATATATGCTTGTGTCTTAGTGGAGATTTAGAACATAAGAAGGGAACAATATGCTGATGTCATTCTTTTTTAAAGAGAATTAAATTATATTTACTAATTATATTATTTTATTTTTCTACCTTTGGCCCCAATGCAATATCAGCAAATCCCCCCACTAAATAACAATCCAGACTTTTCCTCCCTTTTACATGTCATTTTCACAGTGCCAAACAACTTCCAATTAACAGTCAACTGTAACTATCACAAAATTTATGTTAAGGTAGGTCAAAATTCTTGTATTCTTTGCTAAAAATCTCGAGTTCGAGTTTTGAAATCTCTTAATAATATAGAGAGAGTACATTATTCACATGTAAATTTGTGGTCTCTTCGTAAAATTTGATATCTTAAAGGATATATATTTCTTAAATAACATTATCTGATGACACTCGTACCAAACACTTCAATGGTGCACTAGGTTAAAAGGTTGAGTAATTTACCTAAAGCAGTGGCGGAACCACATGGTGATCAGGGGTTCATCCGAACCCTTTTCGGTGAAAGATAATATTATTCATGTAAGATAAAAATAATTTTGTATGTATATATAATAGATGTCGAATCCCCTTCGACTAATTTATGTGTCTACTTCTTAAAATTTTGAAACTCCTTAAAAGAAATTCTGAATCCGTCACTGACCTAAAGGTCTACGAATCAATTTCCACTATATACATTGTTTTTCTTCTTTGTTTAGTGGTGCACTTATTTTATACATGAAAAAATTACGATGAAATATAATTTTTTTTTAATTTCAAAATTTAGAAAATGTCACATAAATCGAGACGGCAGAGTAGGGTATATTATGGCTAGAAATGTGTACACTTGTTCGCATGCACCGAAAGATAAAAATTCTTGGATGGCCACATATTTATTAGTGATTTTGTGACTGGTCAAGTGGTTATCAATTCTAATTTAGCTAGGTGCACTAACATATAGTTTATTTTAATAATTACTGATATATATTGTATATATATATTATATAATGTGGTGTATAATATAATAATCATTGTCATGGAATTTTGGGCCTAACCTAATTTAATTTTATAAATCAATGTATATTAGATCAAGTCGAGTCACTAGTAGAGTAAGTCTTTGTTACGTGTCAAATTGAATGTGAACAAATGAATACAGTTTTTATGCCAATTTTTTTGAGTTTCGATCTTGCAGTTGTATCAGTGGCGGAGCCAGGTTATTATGTAAGGGAGTTCAAAATTTTAAGAAGTAAACACACAAACTAATTGAAGAGGGTTCAGGGGGTTCGATATTTGTTGTATATATATAAAAAATATTTTTACCATATAATTTTTCACCAAAGAGGATTTGGATAAACTTCCTGATTGTTGTTGCTCCGCCACATTGTAATTAGCGATTCATCTGAATCTCCTTCGATGAAAAATTATACTATTTATATATGGTAAAAAATAATTTTTTATATGTATATAATAAATTTCGAACTCTCTTCAATTAGTTCATATGTCTACTTTTTGAAATTTTAAACCCCTTAAAAAAATTCTGACTTTGCCACCTATTGGGACTCATCTCAGGAGGAGTGTTTCACTATTGTCACTTAAACCATCTTACATTTGTAGTATTTCTAGTTTGGTTGTGAAAGTTCTTTTTGAGTGTATTAATATATATTATTATGATAACTCAAATGTTTTTTATTTAATCTATTATATTCATTTTTGAATTCCAGGAAACTCAAAAAACAAAAAGGAGGAGTTTAATTACTTTTATATATAAATAGTGTAAACAAGACACAAACATTTTTTTTTTATAGCAAGAGGAATCAGCAGTCGTTATTTTTAAGGTGCGCACAGGGTAAATTCTGCTCCTATGCAACAACTTGCAAATGTACGACGAACTTGACCTAAGATTGAGAAAAATGAATTCGTAACTTCGGAAAAGGGATTGGTTATGAGGGCTGGGCACGAGGGTCCCAGCCTCGAACCTGTCGGATATTGGTAGATTGCTCAAGTTGCTCCCGCGGCAAGAGCGGGTCGCCGCGTGTCGGTCAAGAGACGGGCTAGACGTTGAATAATCGACTCAGAACTAATAGAGACAAAGAGAATCCGACTGTTTACTTAAAACAAAGCATTGTGATGATTCCGCCCAATATCTCATAAACTTTTGAATATGTAAGGAGACAAACATTAGAAGTTGTGATGAGATTGTATGAAAATTGAAAATACATAAACTTAGGAGAACACCAATAAGAAAATATTTAAGTGCTTTCTTATATATATACACACCAAATTTTATTATAATGCATGTCACAAAAAGTTTGTAATATATTTCTCAAATTGGAATATTCTCTTTTGCAGAAACTTTAACATAAAAGAATAATTCCTTGATTCTTCAGTGGGATCTGTTTAATAACACTGACATGACCAGAATTGAATATTTCTATTATATGCCTTTCAATATTCCCACCAAATTGGCTTTCTTAATGAGTATTATCAATCATAAAATTAATTAATTTTTCCTTCCATTTTTATTATTGGTTCTAAGGTTTTCTTTTTCTTTTTCAACTTTTAGTTTGGATTATATCTTTGTAATAATATTGGTCATACAAAACATATCAAGGGTTGAGTTGTTTGATTTACTAGTTGAAGGAAAATGTATTATGAGTTTATCATCTACTATGTATATTTAAAAATAATGATCTTTATATATAATGCGAGGAATAACAGAACTTGAGTTAGATTTAAGTTTTGACTTTACTAGACATATGCATTTGCGAATTTATGAGTAAAAAAAGAATCACGTGAATTCTAATCATCTGACCGAATTCGAAAAATTTATTTGTATCATACTTAAATTATCTATGTTATTACTTGAAGACAACCATGATCTAAAGAAACTTAGTGGTGAGTGTTGATTTGGCTTTTAGAGGTTAGTTTGGAGCTGGTTAGAGTTTTGCAGGAATTTAGTTATGAGTGACTTATGGATCTATCGGTTTGAGAAATCAAAATAAGACTTCGTTTACTTCCTGCAAATTGCTTATGTAAGAACTAGTAAAAAGAAAGGAGCGTTCAACCACTTGACTGTAAGGAAAGGAATTTGAAAAAAAAAAAAAGAGAAGGAATTTCGTATATAAAGATATGGGTTCTCAGGTTTATATCGAAATGGAATTTCCGAAAACCAGGGGTGGAGTATTAGACAATTAGGCAAGGATTGGTTATACATGTATTGACCATTCCGCCTTTTATCCTACATAAACTAATATATAGATTTTCTCATAAGTTATACATGTATTAGTTATGCGGGTTTCTAAATTGTCAACCAAACATTATTCTAATCTAATACATGAATAGCTTGTTTTTTGTTTACTTACCAAACATCATATAAGTTATACGTAAATTAATACATGAATAACTTTTTTGTTATCCAGCTACCCAACGACCCCAATATAAAGATCAAATCCCACTTGCCATACAACAACAATATTTTTTGTCATTATAAAATTTTGAATCTTATCTTAGAAGTAATAATTCATCATCTTCTCAAAATCCTAACATATATTTCTTTTTTAAAAAAAAATCTTTTTATTTGGAGATATTTTTCTTTATTTTTTTCCCTTGTAATTCATAGCCAAATTAAGGATAAGATTATCATTAATTTTGACTATTAACATTTATACTTTATCACATATGGGCAATTTCGAATTAAATAATTAATTAAAGTATTAAAATAAAAGTATAAGAAAATAAATAAATATATAATGCGTCCACGTAAATTTCAACCATAGCACAAGGTGGGTAGTTATCATTTATTAATTAATTTTATTTCACACGGCAGGTAACTTTTAAAGATTTTATCATTTTTCCAATAATTAAACAAAATAAATAGATTTTAAAAAACAATAAAAACGTGGAAACAAATTTTAATTTTGTGTTTTGTCTATCATATTTTGAGAAAAGTTTTCTTTTTATTTTCTTTTTCTTTCCACATTTGTGAAACAATTTAGTGGATGGAATAGTTTAGAAACAAATTTTAATTTTATTTTTGCTCTTTGAAAGAACATAAAAATTTGTTTGGTCGAAGTACAATCAATAAAATATATGCAAATCTTATCTCTGTCTCAGAGGTAAAGAGGTTGTTTTTGATATACACTTTGTTGAAGTCAAGCTGATGATTACAAATTAAAGAGTTAGTTAGAGGTGATTAGTAATTAGTTAGAGGAGGTTAGTTTGTTAAGAAGAGGTTAGGAGTTAGTTATAACTAACTAATCCTCTATAAATACATGTACTACATCATTTACTCATTAAGATGAATATACAGACTTCAACTTTACTTCTCTTCCTCATTTTCTCTCATCCTCTCTTCTCTGCTTCATCATCATCATAAACCTCTGTATTCAGAGGTTAACATGGTATCAGAGCGTGGTCAGCTGGGAGAGACGAAGCTAGACAAGTGAGGAATCGAGAGAGAAGGAATCGAGAGAGATTTAGAAATTCGAGTTGCATCAGAGAAGTTCGAACTGGTGACTGGTGTTCGATCTATTTTTTTTTTCTTTTCTGCAGAAGATCAGTAGAAGATCTAGCTGAATCTGGTAGGAATTCGAACTGGATCGAGCTAGTTCGAGGAGAAATCGAGGTTCGAGAAGAAATCGAGGTCATCTAGTCGGAGTTGCATGTCTGAAATTAAGTCAGGCAAGGAAAATTTAGGCTGAATTGAGTTGCATGTTAGAAGAAACAAGACAATCTGAGCTTGATTAAACAGATCGAAAAGGATTCAATTGAGTCAAGGCAGAGAAATGGCTGAAGAAGACACACCAGTCTCAGGTCAGTTTACAGCTAGAACTTCTAATAAAATTGAGTTGGATCATAATCATCCACTCTATCTACATCCAAATGACACACCAGGAAGTTCCTTAGTGTCAATTCAATTAATTGGTTCAGAAAACTATGCATTATGGAGTAGGTCTATGTCCCTAGGCTTACTAGGAAAGAGTAAGTTGGGATTTGTAGATGGAAGACACACTAAGAACAGATTTGAGATGTCACTACATGATCAATGGGAAAAGGTTAATGCTGTGGTGCTTTCGTGGATAATAAACTCAGTAAGAAAAGAGTTATTGAGTAGCATAATCTATGCCTCAGATGCACATAAAGTTTGGTTAGACCTTAAGGAGAGGTTTGATGTAGTGAATGGATCCAGAATATTTTACCTACATAGAGAAATTGTAACACTGACTCAAGGTACCCAGTCAGTTTCAGATTACTTCTCCAAAATGAGAAACTTATGGGATGAATTTGATGCAATCATGCCATGTCCGGATTGTAATTGTCCAGAATCTAGAAACTATGCACAACATCATGGATATCAGAGACTTCTACAGTTCCTTATGGGGCTGAATGAAACCTACACTCAATGTAGGAGTCAGATTCTGATGATGACTCCAATTCCCACCTTAAACCAAGCTTACTCTATGGTAATCAACCATGAGAGTCAGAGATTTTTATCAGCTTCATCAACAGATGTGAGTACCTCAATAGAAGGAGTGGCATTCCTTAGTCAGAGGGGAGGGTCAGGTTCTCAATACACAGGCAAAACTGAAGCTATAGATGCACAGTCCTACTATAGCAAAGGTAATGTACATTCAGGAAACAATCATCCAGGAGGGACCTCAGGGTTCACTGGAAACTATTCTGTGAAACCTACACCAGTTAACAATTACAAGACTCAGAGGAAAGGTTCAATTATCTGTGATTTTTGTGGTTATACTGGTCATTCAAAAGACAAGTGTTACAAGTTAATTGGATATCCTCCAGACTGGCCCAAGTCTAAAAGAAAAGGAGTTAATCAATATGCAAATCAAGTTGTTTTCTCTGAAAATTCTCAAGGAAGCTGTGGTACAAGTAGTAGTGACAGTGGTGGTACAATTCAACAGTTCCAATCTCCTAATGCTCAAGCTACTCCTTATTTCACTCCTGAACAGTATCAACAGATTCTTCAGATGCTCAACAAAGGTAGTGAAGGAAATAATGCTCCTACAACTAGTTCAGCCAACATAGGTACAAACTCTCAGTTAAATACTAAAGTCACTCAGGCTAAATGGATAATAGATTCTGGTGCAACTAACCATATGGCATCTACTCTTGATATATTACACACATGCAACAAGGTTCCAGATAATGAGAAGAATAGGGTCCATTTACCTACAGGTGGTATTACCAAAGTCACTCACAGTGGAACTGCATATATTCTGACCAACCACTTGTTACCTGATGTTTTATTTTTACCAGAGTTTAAATGCAACTTGATATCTATATCAAAACTAACTAAGGAATTACAGTGCTCAGTGAATTTCTTCCCTGACTTCTGTATATTCCAGGATCTCTATACTGGCAAGGTGAAGGGGATTGGTAAAGAAGAAGAAGGCCTTTATATTCTAAGAGAAGACAACTGTTCATCCAATAATGAACACAAGTTTATTCATTCAGTGAAGCAAGTCTCTGACTCTGATGTATTGTGGCATAGAAGACTAGGTCATGCCCCTCTGAATGTGCTCAGAAGACATGACCTTCTCAGAAATCTTAGTCCTGGGAAGCATCCATGTACTGTCTGTCCATTGGCAAAACATACTAAACTTCCTTTTCCTATTAGTACTTCTAGAGCTCAATCTATCTTTGATCTACTACATTGTGATGTCTGGGGGCCATACAAGGTTCCTACTCACAGTGGTAAAAGGTTCTTTGTTACTATAGTGGATGATTGCTCCAAGTTTACTTGGTTGTTCTTGATACAGTCTAAGTCTGAAGTTCTTGTAGTCCTAAAACACTTTCTTGCAAAAATAAAGAATGTTTTTTCTGCCAATGTTAAGGTTCTTAGAACTGATAATGGATGTGAGTTTTTTAGTAATGAACTTCAGTCTATTCTACTCCTATATGGCATCATACATCAAACTTCATGTCCCTATACTCCTCAACAGAATGGGGTGGTAGAGAGGAAGCATAGAACAATACTTCAGGTAGCAAGGGCTTTAAGATTTCAAGCCAGCATACCTCTGAAGTATTGGGGTGAGTGTGTCACTACAGCTGTCTATATTATCAATAGAACTCCATCAAAACTTCTAAATTTCAAGTCTCCTTTTGAACTTATGCATAGTCATTCACCAAGTCTTGATCATCTCAGGGTCTTTGGATGCCTAACCTATGCATCCAACACAAAAATATCTGATAAATTCTCTATCAGGGCTATTCCTAGTGTTTTCTTAGGCTACTCTAGTACACAAAAGGGGTATGTCTTACTTGATCTGCATTCTCACTCATTATTTGTGAGCAGGAATGCTGTTTTCTTGGAAACAATTTTCCCTTTTGCACAGGCCAAGTCCATTGGCACACCTACATTTCCTGTTGTTCAGCTACTTCCTTCAGTTGAACCTGCTCCTACTAATACTTCACCTACAAATCTGAGAGAGATCCCTCCTCACTCAGCATCCTTAAGTCCAGAAACAATATCATCTATGACTGAACCACCTGCATCCATGAGTCCAGATCATTTACCTTCTATATCTGAACCTCCTCTCATCATTCCAAGTCCTTCACAAGAAAATCCAATAGTCAGAAGGTCATCCAGAATCAGAAATCCTCCTATATGGTTGAGTGAGTATGCAACAAACAACTGTTCCTATCCTGTGTCATCCTATGTTACATACTCACATCTCAAGAAATCTCACCAACTTGCCTTAGCTGCCTATTCCTCAACTACTGAACCAACAACCTTTCATCAAGCATCTCAAGATCCTGCTTGGATTCATGCTATGAAGCAGGAAATTGAGGCTTTAGAAGAAAATCATACTTGGTCTATTGTTGATCTTCCTGCAGGCAAGACACCTATTGGTTGTAAATGGGTTTACAAAATCAAATACAAGGCTTCAGGAGATATTGAAAGATACAAGGCAAGGTTGGTGGCAAAAGGATACAGTCAACAGGCTGGGTTAGACTACTCAGAGACCTTTTCACCTGTGGCAAAGATGGTTACAGTCAGAACATTGGTGGCTATTGCAGCTTCTCACAACTGGCCTATATATCAAATGGATGTACACAATGCCTTTCTCAATGGGGACCTCTTAGAAGAAGTATATATGCTGATTCCAGAAGGGTTTGGCAGACAGGGGGGAAATAAACAAGTCTGCAAACTACATAAATCACTATATGGTCTAAAGCAAGCACCTAGACAGTGGAATAAGAAACTAACAGATGCACTTCTACAAATGGGGTTCAAGCAGAGTCACTATGATTATTCTCTATTCACAAAGTCTGTAGACAAGAAGATGGTTGTAATCCTGGTATATGTAGATGATTTGTTGGTTACTGGAAGTTGTTCAAGTCTAATTGAAAGTGCTAGGAAAGAGTTACAGCAAAAATTCAAAATGAAGGATCTAGGAAACTTAAAATTCTTTCTAGGCATTGAAGTGGCAAGATCACAGGAGGGGGTGGTGATGTGTCAAAGGAAATATGCACTTGAGCTAGTTTCAGAAGCTGGCTTAAGTGGAGCAAAACCAGCAACAACTCCACTTGAAGTAAATCAGAAGTTGACCTCAACAAGATATGACAGTCATGTGTCCACCAAAGAAGAAAGTGAAGATGAAATGTTGAAAGATCATGCTGTGTATCAAAGACTTGTGGGTAGATTACTGTACCTCACCATGACCAGACCTGATATAGCATTTGTGGTACAGGTTCTCAGTCAGTACATGCACAGTCCAAAGAAGTCACACATGGAGGCTGCTCTAAGGGTTGTAAGGTATATCAAAGGCACACCTGGTTTAGGATTATTCATGCCAGCAAATAAGTCTAATCAACTGCAGGCTTATTGTGATTCAGACTGGGGTGCTTGTCTAGAAACAAGAAGATCAGTTACAGGTTATATTGTACAACTTGGTGGAGCACTAATATCATGGAAATCCAAGAAGCAGGAGACCATATCCAGAAGCTCAGCAGAAGCTGAGTTCAGGAGCATGGCTACATGCACAGCTGAGATCATTTGGTTGCTTGGTTTATTGAGTGAGCTGGGTATTCAAGTCCAGAAACCAGTAGAGCTTTTATGTGACAGCAAGGCAGCTATACAAATAGCTGCAAATCCAATCTTTCATGAAAGGACCAAACATATAGACATAGACTGTCACTTTGTAAGAGAGAAGATCAACAAAGGAATACTTAGAACTAACTATGTTTCAACACAGGAGCAACTGGCAGACATCTTGACAAAGGGACTGGGAAAAGCAACACACCATCATCTGCTAAACAAGTTGGGTCTAAGAGACTTATTCAAGCCATCAGCTTGAGGAGGGGTGTTGAAGTCAAGCTGATGATTACAAATTAAAGAGTTAGTTAGAGGTGATTAGTAATTAGTTAGAGGAGGTTAGTTTGTTAAGAAGAGGTTAGGAGTTAGTTATAACTAACTAATCCTCTATAAATACATGTACTACATCATTTACTCATTAAGATGAATATACAGACTTCAACTTTACTTCTCTTCCTCATTTTCTCTCATCCTCTCTTCTCTGCTTCATCATCATCATAAACCTCTGTATTCAGAGGTTAACACACTTGCCTCAAACAATCTCAAAGTCTAATATGCAACAATAGCAACAACAACAACATACCCACAAAGTCTGATATGGCAATATGAAAAATATTCAAAAAATAAACACAAAATTTACCTCTTCAGTTGTAGTTATGGTGTAAAAAGAATTGTTAAATCCATCGGAACCTTAGTGTAGATAAATTATTATATATGAGAAGAGGGAGTTGAGATGCTCAAGCAGGCAGCAGGTCGACATGAATTTAAAGAAACTATTAATGATTAAATAGTAATTGGTCAAATTATGCCGGCTAAGTATAAAATTACACTATTTATAAATTAAAATTAAATCCAACTAAAACAAAAACATAATATCTTTAAAAGTTACGATAAAACATATAATAATAACATATTTAATGCAATTTCATAAATAAAATTTGTTTATGATCAAAATATACACAGACTTTATTTCTATCTTGTGGAGGTAGAACCGGATCACAATAAAACATATGGATTTGATTTGAAATCAAATTAAATATCTAAAAGGAAAGTACCAGATTGACAAGTTAATTATTAAGACTTTAACTCCATTTTTTCAACACGTTTGATTTTGACTTGGATAATATAATAATAATAATAATAATAATAATAATAATAATAATAATAATAATAATAATAATAATAATAATAATAATAATAATAATAATAATAATAATAATAATAATAATAATAATACCATATTATGTTAGAACAATCACATGATAGTTTTTTTTAAAGCTGAAAGAGATACAGTGTATATAGAAGAATCACAATTCTTCAATTAATCACATGACTAAAAATGGTAATATTTTATTATTAGAAGTGACACTTTAATCAATAAAATTAAATGTATTTGACCAATTTAATTGTAGGTAGAGGGTTGATAGTCAACAATAAATCTACAAAATTAAGAAAGAAAGAAAGATTAAGAGAATTGGAAACAAATCTCATGAAATTTCAAATTAATTCAATTAAGCAAAACTCCAAGATACTATTCTAAAGTTTTACTTGTAAAATTTAAAACTCGAGGATAATAGCTATTTTTCGATCAGAAATTTGAAACTTTTACTTATTATACTATTACTACAACAAAATAAATAATCGGCAAATAGAGACATTTTTACAATAATTATTAAAAGGGACATTTTCATAAATACCTTAGTCCTGAAACGTATTAGGCCGAAATAGTGACAGTTTAGGTAATTACATTTCATAACTATAGCTATAGCATTCAGTCGTTTGTATAATTCGTGAGTGAGTTTGTATAATATGTGGGTACATTTGTATAATCGAGCTACTTTTGTATAATCTTGAAATAATGAATTTATACAAACACGAATATCTGAACTTTAAACAGTTATACAAATTATATTATACAAAATTCGAATTATACAAACTCAAATCATAATTAACACTAAATGTTAGTGGTGAATTGTGAATTAGCTAAACTATGACTATGTTAACTAATTAACTAGTATATATTTGTTTATTTGCTTAATTTTCATATTAAAATTAGCCCTTATCTTAAAATTTAGCCACTTCTTAATACCGAAAAAAGAATTTAAACAAAAAAATACCCCTATTTTAAACATAAACACTATAATTTATGAACCAACATATATATATATATATATATATATATATATATATATATATATATATATATATATATATATATATATATATATAAATCGTAAAATATAAAAATCGGAATTAATTTTGTTGCGGGCTTTATTGGGCTGTTATAATTTATAATTTTATTTTTGAAAAAAAAGAAACATCACATGAGGGCTAATCGAAGGAGTGGTACTCATATCGTGGCCTATTTCTAGGAATGACACTTTCAATATTTTTTTTTATTTTCTGATGATCAAGCTGAAGACGTTTGATTAAAGGTGAAAAGATGCTAATCGTCTTAACACAAGTCGTGTTGATTTCATTTTTATTACGTAAAGAAGATTAAGAGGAAAAATTTATTTTTGCTAATTAGTTACTCAAATGTCATCAACTTTTATGTGTTTACATATATAAAGCAAGAAATTAAGGAAAAAGTGATGGTTGTTTACCATGAGATAGATGTTTCTTATTGTTTTATCCAAAGAAATAATTATGTAGTATTAATTATAATAGTTTTTATTGCATTTGGCAAATGTTTTGATTTCACTATACACTTGAATTAGAAAAAAAGTTGCCAAGTCAAATATGTTATTTGAAATAAGATCAATCGAAAATAATATTCTATTTTCATAAAATAAAGATAAAATACCTACATGAATATCGACTCTACAAGATTCTTTTTAAAAAAAGGCAAATGTCTTACGCTTATAAATTTAAGGAGCTATATTAATTTCTTTTTAGCAATAATAGATAGTAGGGTTTTAAAAAAAGAACATTGAGTACTATGTATCCATATAATGTGTTTATTTAAGTGGAAATTAATTAAAGGTTTAATGTGCTTAATCATAAAATTCTATTTATTAAATAATAGAGAAAGTTTAATTTAACCTTCTGGAAATTACCATGACTTTTTTTTATGAAAATGTTTTGGATACTCAAGATCTAATTAAAGAAAAAAACAACTAGCTTTAAATAGTTAATATTTATTTACAGAATTTAAAAGTTAAATTTGGTCGTAAATCATACACTTTTAAAATTAAAGTTCCATAAAATATGAAAACTTTTTGTTTACTTCCACCGATAAATTATTTGGATATTAGCAACTTTATTCCAAATAGTGTTTTTTCAAAAAAATAAAATAATAAATAATTATAAATCCAATTATATTGCACAAAAAGGCAAAAAAGTTTTAACAAAGCGTAACAAACATAAATTCCTTTTTCATAAGATATTATTTTCTTTTTCTAATTTACATAATAAAGGAAAACAAGTACAAGAACAAATAAGGAAAAAAGAGAGACACTAGTCTAAATAGTTTTTTTTTTTAAAAAAAAATAACTAAATTGACCTAAGAATGTAAATATATTTTTCTAACAGATGAGTTAGACGTCTTGCGCTCGAGTCATTGTGAATAAAAAATCTTGTTGAAAAGACTTTGCAATACATAAATTTAAATTTCATTGAGCTCTAATATAACTATATAAATATCCGGCATCAGGTGAAATACAAAACAAAAAGTAAAAGGTTTGGTGTCAAATATCATACTTGGGATCCAAAATCGTAACCATACATTTCAAGTATGTTTAAATCATAACTTATTTAATATAAAAATAAATTGTGTGTGCATCAAAAGATTTAGATTAGTCTAAATCAAGAAGATAATTGAATTTGAATATGTTTTAGATACCATGTCTAGATTTTTTAAACTTTCTCTTAACATGTCAAAAAAATACGTTTATAGGTCTTTTTTCTTTCAACTCGCTTACTTTGTTTCAAGCATGCTAAGAATGTATTTTTGATATCGTGCATGTAAAATTTAACAAGATTTTTTTTTAATCATAATCTTTAGTTTTATAGATCATGTTTTCAATATTATGTGCTTTAGAAAGAATGCTCTTAGGTTTAATTTTTTTATGTGTTTTGGAAATCATGCTTTAGGTTTAGTTGATTTTTGCTAAATTATTAGAAATCATGCTTTAGGTTTAAATAATTTTTTAAATTATATCGTGTAATAGAAAGCATGCCTTAGGATCTTTAATATCCTATATTAAAAATCATGCCTTAGGATCTCTAATATTCTATATTAGTAACCATGGTTATAGGATTCTAATGAGTTTTGTTTCCTTTTGTGTGCTTAAATAATGCAGAAATCATGCCTTTAGGAAATTAAATAATAAATGTCATACTCATAGTCTCATGTCTAAGGAATTGTTTGTTTTTTACTAATATCGTGGTCTCTTAACAGTTAAAGTCATAATCTTTTGAATAAATATTTTATTTTCTTAGAAATCATGCCTTTAGTATTTAAATACTTTCACATGTTTAAAAATCATGGGTATAGACTTTTATCTTTTTCAAATTTAATTGCCTTCTAGTTTTTTTAAACATTAAAATATTATAAGCATTTTCAACATATTATTTTCAAATGTTTGTTAAATTTAATGTTATGCATACACTTAGTAAACTTACGCTCACTCTTGTTTCTGTTTTCAAGCATGCTAAATAATATGTTTGGAAACTGTTATCCTGATTGCTTTTGTTTGACATGAGGTCCTTTAGGAAGCCCTATATTCCCTTTAAGTCTAGAACCACCAAAAAATAGATGTCTACTGACTCTTGGACCTTAGGAGGGACGATAGACACATTTTAAGGAACGTTAGATTTTTTCCATTTTTTAGTACGCTTCTTAAGTTAATAATAAATCAACTTAGGATGGGTAGGGGTATATAGGACCCTCGGAAATGATGATCTAAAACTCGAGCTTTAGTAGGACGAAAACCATGCGAGCTAAATTGACAAAATCTATTTCTCTCACGAAATAAAAGCCGAGTAAACTGATTTGAGTGGAATAAATCTCGCTTAGTTTAGAGTTTCTCTTTCACTATTTTTAATTGTTGGGGTAGTTAATTATTTAATTGTTGATCTGTCAAATTATTTGCTTAAATTTTGATCACTTAGATTTAATCAGAATAATCTTCTTAAAATTGAGACCCTTATTTGCAACCCCCACATAAATGCGAGATACGGTCGGGACCCGTATTTGCAGACCTCGAAGGGTGCCTACCTTCCCACTAGATCCCCTACCCGATCTCTGGTTGACTTTGACCTTAGGCTTAGATTTGAACTTAGTATGATGTCCTAATGCACTTGAATTCATTAGGTGGCGACTCTTTATTTTTCAATCCAAAAAAAGTCTTTGCCACGACGTTGTCCAGGTTCCCATCTTTTTGCGAGAAAAATAGGGCGCGACAACTACAAATCGAAATATATATTGATTAACTAAGGATCATCTCGTAACAAAACATATATTGTAAATCCATTAAGCTCTTGGGAAAAAAATCATTCAATAATCATTCCAAAATAAAACAAAAATAAGTCAAAACAGTCTGTCAATACCACAAAAAAGCTCAAAACAATCTAGCAATACCACAAGCAGCAAATCTATACGAGACCATTAAATTTTCTGGGGATGTCTAGAACACGTCCTTTTGTTATGTCTTCGTCATGTAAACTCTTGTACATAATAGCTGCATTAAGAAAGATAGCTCCATTAAGAAAATCGTAAAAATACTCTATAGAAAAGTACTACAAGGCTTATCTACAATTATACCAGACATATACACACACACAAAAAAAAACACAACTAAATTTGATTTGTATATTTTTTGGGGTGTTTAAGTGATGTATAACTGGTATATTTGTAACTACTTGACATATCATGAATTATACACATTTTACAGAAAAATACTTCAATTTTTATCCATAATTATATCAGATATATACACAAAATCAAAATGAAAGTTTCCGTTCTTAAAAAAACACCGAAATGTATTTTTTTGTTTTTTTTAAGTTATATATAATTGGTGTATTAGTAAATATAAGACACAACCTGAATTATACATATTTTACAAAAAAATACTACAATATTTATACCAGACATATACACGAAAAAACTCACACAAATTTATTTTTGTGTATTTTTTTGGGTGTTTAACTGATGTATACTTAGTACATTTATAAATATTTTGACATAACATGAATTATACTTATTTTACGGAAAAGCACTCCAAGTTTTATCCACAATTATACCAGATATATACATAAAATATACCCATTGTTGTCATTCTTAAAAAATACACCTAAATATTTTTTGTAGTCTCTTTTTGTGCTTCAGTTATATGTAATAGGTATATCGGTAAATACTAGACACACCCTAAATTCTACACACTTTACAGAATACCACTACAAGATTTACCCACAATTATACCAGACGTACATCCAAAAAAAATGAAACTTACCATGTTGGGCTATACCTGACCACTTTAAATCGAAATTTGTTGACAAACGCGTGGTCTTTAATCACATCCATCAACATTTTTTTGTCCTTGTAAACTTGGTTCACATTTATTTCAAAACTTCTAGAATCATTTATTATAGAGACATCATCTTCGTCTACATCATGAACCCATTCATTAGGGGTAATACCAATCAAACGTATTGAATCAGTGGAGTATAAATCTTGATACCAAGTTCAAGATACAAAAAATTATAAAATACAAAAAAAAAAAGGAAAATACGTCAAGTATACACATATATAACACTGTAAAATATTATTAAAAAAAACTTAGAAAAATGTTTTTCATCACGAAAACATTGAAAAAAAACCGAGATAAAACATAGAACAAAAAAAATACGAACCTGAAATTTTAATTCCGGGTTTATACAATTACAAGTTTTTTTTCCTTTTGCTATGACTTGAAAATTAGATTTCCATATTATTATTTGTAATAACCTAATTCTATATTGTTATTTATTAAATCGACTTAAAAATATATATTAGTCAAAATTAATTTTATTGAACTCTCGAAAAATAGAACGTGACAAATATTATGAGAGAGGAGAGAGGAAGACTACTAACTTTTGTCTCTTTTTTAACTCCCTCCATTCCGTACCCCTCTATATATCTTTCTAAACTTCCTCTTAATTCTTGTCACTCATTTCTAAAAATAATTTCTTTTTTTTCCCTCCTTTTCCTCCTTTTCTCTTTGGAAATAATGGTGAAGTTTTCTAAAGAACTTGAAGCACAACTAATCCCAGAATGGAAGGAAGCTTTTGTAAATTATTGGCAACTTAAAAAACAAGTTAAGAAAATCAAGATTTCAAGAAAACCTCATGTTCATGATGGAAACTCTTCATCTATTCATGATTTTGGTCGATCCATTTTCGACTCGATTCGTTCTCTCACCATGACTGCATCTCACAAGCTTCATAAATCTCATGAAGTTTCTCAAGTATGTCTTTTTTTTTCTTTTTACTTTCTTGTAAATATAGCTTTTGGGGTTGATATATTTGCGTTGAGGGTTTTTCGAAAATAACCTCTCTATCTCTGTGAGGTAGTGGTAAGATCTACGTACATTTTATCCTAGCTCCCAAAACCTTACTTGTGAGATTTCACTGGATATGTTATTATTGTCGTCCTATTGTTTGAACAAAGAAAGGGAAAGGTGATGCTATTTTGAGGTAAAAGTTTATAAAACTATTTAATTTATAATATAGTTTGTTAGTCCATGGCACTACCACTATCAATAGTATCAAATGTATATTCTTACTTTTTGCCACCTTTTCTTCTCCTTCATGAAAATGTCGTGCTTTATTTTAATATGAAAAATTAAAAACGGTCTCTTTACCTCATGAACGTAGAGATAAATTCTACGTACATCCTACTGATCAATTCTGTAGTTTCTATATTAATAAATCTTAACGTTGAAGTTAAAGCCATCGGAAAATCAAGAAAATATCAAGGGGGGGGGGGGTGATTTAGCATGGAGGCAATAAAATGAAACGGTTATTATTATTATTATTATTATTATTATTATTATTATTATTATTATTATTATTATTATTATTATTTGTATATCATGAAATTATCGTGAAGAGTTGAAACAAGTACAACAACCAGAAAAAAAGGAGTTAAAATGAAAATGACAATTTAATTATATATATCTGAGAATTTTGTTGGAATTAGTAAAGTTATTAACATTACTTTCCTTATTGCTATTTTGTTTATCTATTTATTTATTTATTTTGTAGGTGAAAAGTATAATTAAAGAAGGAGAAAATGGAGAGGAAAAAGAAGATCAAGAAGAAATGTATGAAACTGAAAATGAGCTTGTTCAATTATTTTCTGAAGAAGATGAGGTAATAATCTATAATATAATATTAGAAAATCCGACTTTAAATATTAAAATTAGCTACAAAAATCATCGCTAGTCTACACTAACATGTAACTTGCTTTTTATAATCTGTCGTTGATTAATGATCTTGTAGACTTTTGTCGTCTTGCTTTTTGCGCTTGATATTTTTGAGACGAGGGTTTTTCGGAAACAACCTCTCTATCTCATAGTGGTATATATTTTATCCTCCCCAGACCCCACCTGTGGAATTTTACTGAATAGAAATTATCTGTCGCTAATTTCTGTTTATTTATTTTTAATGAAAATATAAAATGGGGTGTGAAATTTTTTTCAAAAATTATGGTTTTTTTTAAAATTCTTTTTATTTATTTTTTGTATTTTTGCATGTGTAGGTGAGACTATTTTTTGAGATGTTGGATGAAGAGCTAAAAAAAGTAAATGATTTTTACAAGACTAAAGAAAGTGAATTTCTTGAAAGAGGGGATATTCTCAATAAGCAACTCCAAATATTGTTGGACCTCAAGCAAGTTCTCAGTGACCGGCGCCGGAAAACTCTCGGGTCAAGGTCCGGATCCGGGTTTTTCAGCCGGTCCCACTCATCGTCTGGCCGGAATTCCAATTTTTCCGGTGAGTTTTCCAATTTTTCATATTTTTTTAACAATAATTCTAATTAAGCATATCATGTGACACGTTAGTAACACAAGTTTATTTTCCTTAATAGATATCATGTGATGTTTGTATATTACGTGTTTGAATTTTAAGTATTTCTAAATCAAAAGGAGATAATTCTTGTCAAGATATTACAATTTAAATTATGGTATATTACGTATTTGAATTTTAAGTATTTAATTAATTGAACAATTTATATTCCTAGGTTAACTATGTAAAAAAGAGTTTTTTTTCATACTTTGAAATTTATTAAATGGAAATCTATATTTTAATTAAAGCACATATTTTCCTAATTTTAAAGAATTATCAAAAAATAGTAAGATTGATATATGTGTATAGTTTTCTCCATTTATATGAAACATGGGTGGTCCCAAAATACAAATATTGCATTTTATTTTTTCTTCCAACAAAATAATTATTCTTGTTTGATAATATACTAGTGGATTCCACAACATTTTTCATATAAAAATGTCCACCAAAGGTTATAGAGATCTTACTTTATTTTAATTGTGTAAAAATATTACTTTCCTAAATACCTAGGCATAAAAATTAAAAGTCAAAAAGTAATTTTGCCTATAATATCAACTTAATTATTTTTTTCTGAAACTTATGTATTGCTTCATTGAACATAGTCTTTAAACATATCATTTGATGTGTATCAGATAATCCTCGGAAAATATATATATATATTTTAAAAAAATATCAGACACTATAAAGGTAGAAGAATATTCGCCTGAACCCTCTTCATTGGAAAATCACACACACAAACATATTCAAATGATAAATCCCCTTGTTGATATATATATATATATATATCCTGCCTTTGCTATTGCGACACGATTGAGATAATATTTTTTGGATGATCCAATCAACATACAAAACCAAAAAAGAAATAACAAACACCTATATATGCAATGTCCGAGGATTATTCAACACATATACAACTTCATTTTTAAATGATCCGATCATATATACAATCCGAAACTCCAAAATAACATTCTCTCTCTTTTTTTTTTTTATGTAGAGACACCAAGTGAATATTGTGGCAGTCCAACAGGGACAGAAACAATATCCCAAACAGAAGAAGTGATAGCAGCACTAGAAAAAAATGGGATAAATTTTGTAAATTCATCAAGCAAGACCAAAAAAGGTGTAAAATCAAAAGTGTCCATGAGGATTGATATTCCAGCCACAACACCAACACGTACTATTGCTGCTGTCACATCAATGTTATGGGAAGATTTAGTGAATAACCCTAAAAAAGATGGACCTAGAGAATACATCAACAAGAAGAAAATACAATGTGCTGAAAAAATGATTAGAAGTGCTTTTGTTGAACTCTATAGAGGACTTGGCTTGCTCAAAACTTACAGGTTCGTTACTAATCCATCGCTAAATTTAAATAATTCGTATTGATATATAGCATGATTTTGTTTATAATCTATCGTTCGATAGAATCAGACGTGGAGTTATTGTTGTTTAGAGACATAAGTTAGTGTTTTATCTTTCTAGAGGGAGATCTAGAATTTTTTAATCAATATATATATGTAGAATATCACTTTATTTGTTACGATAAAAAGAAGATCTTGCTTGATTCTAGTTGGTGGCATAGTTCATGCATCCCTTTTTGTGCAAAAAAGTCCCTCTGATCGAAGACTAGTGATAATCATATAACAAGCATGAATAATAATATCAAAAATTTTACTAAGAATATTGTTAAGTAAAGGCATTGAAGATTTGGTATACATACATATATAAGGTAACATTTGTCATGGTACATCACATAACTTTTGAATCGGCATAGTTTAACTTATCATGATAATGATTTTCGTATAAAAAGTAATATTTGCCGATAACAACATAGAATATTAACTTCTATTACCATGTTACTCAAGAGTTTAGTTATATATATACCGATAGAATCATGAATATATTTAGACGATCAGATTACTTAAAGAGATATATGTCAAATCATAGTTACACTTTACTCTTTTTTAGGATTGTGATATATTTGTGTTTTGTTAATATAATATATTTATGTTGTAATATTATTTTGACTTTATATAGCAATCATTTATTTATTCATTCAACCACATTTGGGAACAAACATGTAACAAACAAATAAAGTGTATCTTTTATAAAGGGGAAAAGAAAAATAAAAGCAACAAGAAAATGACAAAATATTTCTAAACTTTTTTTTTTCTCTATTTTTGGCTAATTATCTGTCACCTTTTGATTAAAACTTTTTTTTTTTTAATTAGCTATTGAAGAAGTTTCTTGAACGTATTTAATTACTTTAGTAATTGAGTTCTAATTATTTCACTAACTTTTTTTTTCCAGCTCACTAAATATGGTGGCTTTCGTGAAGATACTTAAAAAGTTTGATAAGGTAAAACGAAAATGTTCTTATTTTCATCAAATCAATAAATGCATACGACTCGTAAAATATTTTTTTAATAATATATTTTTTTCCCTCATCAAACAGGTAGCTAAGCAGCAATCATCAGCAAATTACCTTAAACAAGTAAAAAGATCACATTTCATCAGCTCTGATAAGGTATATTTGCTCGGACCCTTCAAAATATGTCATTATGTTATCTATATTTGCTTGGACCCTTCAAAATTTTTGCCGCACTCATAATAGATATGTATATTAGTTGTATCATATCAAACATATCCTTACTCAGATCCATATCCTGAATCCTAAAATTTTATGTAATGAAGAATCTGACCTTTAGATCTGCATTCGTACTCGAGTCCGAGTAATATTAATTGGTTTAATAATATTATTAGTGCATAATAATATACTAATGTTACAATATTTTATGTTTTTTTTTTGTTAATGGTGAAAGGTGGTTAAATTAATGGATGAAGTGGAGTCCTTATTCACACAGCACTTTGCAAACAGTGACAGGAAAAAGGCAATGAAGTTCTTAAGACCCCAACAGAATAAAGAATCTCATATGGTCACTTTTTTTGTTGGTAAAATTCCTCACTCACCACCCATTCCCCTTATTAAAATAATAATAATAAAATATCGTCCGAAAATATTTTTCATGTTTTTCTTTTTCATATATCGTACAATTTTAAACTATAGGATTACTAATTCAAGTTAGCTTTGAAATTTGATTAACTAACTCTCGAGAAGCGAAATATGACAGTTAACATGGAATAGAGAGAATATCAAAGATGGGAATTGGGTGATTAATGTATTTATTTAAGGGTCAAAGTGTAACTCAGATAAATTCATTAATCATAAAGTTGTCAATTCTCAAGATAATTAGAATAAAGGGTATATTTTTACTTTTTTTTCTAAAAATTGTAACTAGAGATTTAAAAGAACAAATAAACATTAAAAAAAAATTACTAGAGTGATTTTGAGTTAAAGGGGTTGTCACTTGTCAGGTCGATCACATTTATTAACTCAGCTCATTTGACGTTCCTAGTTTATACTATCACTTCCCTTGTAAGCACCACTTACATACTAGTAACAAAATATATATACATATATATATATAACAATTTACAAAGGTGCATTGAACATGTAACGTACGACGAGAAAATTGTTATAACATGTTGAATTACATTGATAGTGTGAATTATACAATGACAGTATATATAAGTTAAATACGAGTAGTAATTTTATCGTTTTTATCGACTTGCAGGACTTTTCACAGGTTGTTTTGTAACGTTATTTAGCGTATACGCAATTTTGGCTCATTTGAGTGGCATGTTTTCTACTACAACTGAAGCTGCTTATGTTGAAACTGTTTACCCTGTTTTCAGGTACTTTTTCTTTTTCTATTCAACATAATTCTCATGTTTTTCCCTCTTTTTGACAGGATTTATGGAATGTTTTTTTTTCTTTTTACACTTTGTGACTTGTAAGTTATTTCGTTGCAAGCGTGATTTACATGTAACTGTAAGTCTTATAAGTGACATTACACTGTTGGTGCATAAAACTTAAACTCGTTAAGCTATGTATACAAGTGAATTTGAAAACTTCCAAGGGAAGATGAATTCAAATGTTAAGGAACATAGTTATATTCTCTCAAATTTATTATTTGTTTCCCTTTCTACCATGTAACCTCCTTAAATAAGTCGAACTAGTACGTAAAAAATAAAGTAAATAACTATGATATGACCTTAGATAGGAAGTTGTGGAAGACATTGATTAGGATAGGAGGTTAATAGCTAGCAATGCGTTGTCTTGCTATCCGTCCATACTAGCTAGTAGCCGCACTACTTTTCTTGTAGTTTCTTGTCCTTCGATTTCTGTTACTATATGTTGTTACTTGTACTTCGATTATCGTGTTATGTTGTTGTTGCTATTCAGAATGCTTTGTTATATTTTCACTTCTGTTTATTCTATTTCTGAATTGCTTTGGACTGTATTTCCTTGAGTCGAGGGTCTATCAAAAACAACCTTTCTGCATCTAAGGTAGAAGTAAGGTCTGCGTACATTCTATCCTCCCCAAACTCTACTTTGTGGGACTATACCAAGTATGTTGTTGTTGAAACCTGCTATAACACGTTGAATTATAGTAATAGTGTTAACGAAGTTAAATCTTTTCGAATGTTACAAAGTTATATATGATGCTAAAGATGAGTTTACTGTGTAATGTTGTGCAGCATGTTTGCATTGCTAAGCTTGCATTTGTTCATGTATGGATGCAATTTATTCCTATGGAAAGGCACAAGGATCAATTACAACTTCATATTTGAGTTTCAACCTAAGACAGCTCTCAAATATAGAGATGCTTTCCTCATAGGAACTTGCTTAATGACTTCTGTAGTAGGGGCTCTGGTTATTCACTTAATCTTACTTTCGAAAGGATTTTCTCCGAGCCAAGTCGATGCAATTCCTGGAATTCTCCTACTGGTTTGTTAATCAAAATCTTGTTTACTAGTAACATTTATATATGTTGAAAAGCATACCTTTCTAATCTTGCCCTCTGCAATTTTTCAGATTTTTCTTGCTTTGCTGATATGTCCGTTGAACGTTTTCTATCGTCCAACACGCTTCTACTTCCTCAAAGTGATACGTAACATCATCTGCTCTCCGTTTTACAAGGTACTTTCACACCCTGAAAATCATGAAAGCAGTTCTCATTAATGGTTCATGATGACTTACAGTGATCTTTCAAATATAATGATACTGATGCAGGTGCTCATGGTAGACTTTTTCATGGCTGATCAACTAACAAGCCAGGTTAGCTATCAATGCTATCAAATAAATTTTTGCACATTATCTTCTATCTGAAGGGGAGCTTTGGAGCAACAGTAAAGTTGTCTCCGAGAAGTAGACATTATACTGGCTGTATGAACAAACAAACTTTGCATATGATGTTTAAGTGTGACTAAAGGCCAAGAATTAAGAAATCCGAGGGGTAGACTCTTTCATAAACATCACAACTAGTTACATATAGCCTTTATTATAGAAAGTATGTGGTAATTAAAAGACTATAGAACAAAGTATGAACGTCCACGATGTTGCATTGTTAACTTAATAACTGTTTCTGTCTTCAGATCCCATTGATGAGGCATTTAGAGTCATCAGCTTGCTATTTTCTTGCTGGAAGTTTCAAAACTCATGGACTTCCAACCTGTAAGTCTGGAAGGATGTACAGAGAGCTTGCTTATGTTATCTCCTTCGCGCCATATTATTGGCGAGCAATGCAGGTAAATATGGTAACAGCAAACTATAGACTAAAATCACTGCTAAAGATTGGAACTTTTACAATTTTCAGAGTGAATTAACTAGTGTGTTCTGTTATCAATCTAGTGTGCAAGGAGATGGTTTGACGAGTCTGACATAAATCACCTGGCTAACTTGGGAAAGTATGTTTCTGCTATGGTAGCAGCTGGTGCTAGGCTAACTTATTCAAGAGAGCCTGATTCACAGTTATGGTTCGTGATCGTCTTGGTGACTTCAGTTATAGCCACAGTTTATCAATTGTATTGGGATTTCGTAAAGGACTGGGGATTTTTTAACCTAAAATCCAAGAACATTTTGCTCAGAGATGAACTGATCCTGAAGAACAAGAGCATTTACTATGCTTCAATTGTAAGTCCAGTTCTCTTTCGACAGCTTGTTATGTAACATACAACAGCACCATAGATTTGAACAGATTTTTGAAATTTTGAATCATAGGCTTTGAATTTGGTCTTGAGAGTCGCTTGGGTGGAGACAGTGATGCATTTCAATGTTAGACCACTTGAGTCGCGTTTACTTGACTTTTTCCTTGCCTCATTGGAAGTTATTCGCCGTGGTCACTGGAACTTCTACAGGTACACTAAGTTCCTAGAAAAGACAGTATGTACTAAATATACAAGATTCCTTACTGGTTATTTTGTGATCCTTCAGATTGGAGAATGAGCATTTGAACAATGTTGGAAAGTTCAGAGCAGTGAAAGCAGTTCCACTGCCATTCCGCGAGACAGACTCTGATGGCTAGAATAACTTTTAGATCTATGTTTGGATAACCAAGACAGGCTTTTCAATAAGTGGAAAACAGTACTTTCTGCAACAGCAAGTTGGAGTCACACTTATCAGTTATGGTATGAGTGGAGAATCCGCCATCATTTTACTGATCGTTTAAACACGAACCAAGCCTTATGGCTCATGGTGTTGCCAAGAAGAGTTGCACTAAGCTAATGTTATTTCCATGCCTGATTGTATATTTTTCTCATTCTTAACTCAATTGTTATCAGAAATGTATCTCTGAGATCTTATATTATTCTTAAGTACATATCAAAAAGTCTTGATTTCTCAGAATAATTGGTTCTGCTACCACATTATGATTGTATGTCATTAACACTTCTTGTGCCTCAATTCAATTCTATTATAATCCTTTATCCACATTCAGTTATTTATTCAACTGCATTTCTGTGTTATATTCGGAATATAATAAGAGATAATTGTCATATACACACATGGTGTATCACTTTTTTGCGAGTTTCAAACCTGTACTATCAGATGTTAGAATTTCCTTCCTGAACCATCACCAACTATGTATCAAAGCACAATCGTCAAAAGGATGTGAAAGCTTAATTTGCCCATAAAACTTTGGCCACGCCGTGCCAGCTGATTCATTAATTCGAGATGTGTTTTGATAAACAGATGATGATAGTTCAAGAGGAAGTGCAAACATATGATACTTCAGGTATGAAACTTGCAAAGTTGATACTTCAGTTGTGTTTTTGACCAACCTAACCTTCATCACAAAAATGTTGAAGTTGATGCAAGGGATAAAACATGAATATTTTGTTTATTGATATCCTCTTTATCCATTCTTTTAGTCATACAAGGTGTTAACTTTAAATGAAAATTACAAATATATGAAACACTCAAAGAAGGACAAGGCATTATGAATTCGTATGCAAACAATATAAATATAAAGAGGACAAGTAACTGAGGATTGCTTATCTTGAGAATCTTCCGTCTTTTATCATCGTTGCTATCTTCTTGGATAGGCAATATGCCGTGGATTGGATAGTGATCATTGGATTTACACCAACAGCACCTGGCAAAACACTAGCATCACAAACAAATAGACCATCTGCTTCCCAACTCTCCCCATTCTCATCGACTGCACTGTCTTTTTCGTTCTTTCCCATCCTGCAGCTTCCCATTTGATGAGCAGAGCAATATGTTATAAAATCCTTTACAAGTGACTTTGGTCCCTCAGCTGCAGTGACCGTATCAAGAAAATATCCAATTGCTTTTTCACTTAGTCCCTTACATTTGATTCTCTGTCCATCGCTACGTTGAGTGCCAACCTCAGCTGCTCCTGCTGCTATCAAGATCCTTAAAGCTTGTCTTAAGCCAAGTTTCAAATTTTCTTTGTCCTTGCCATTGAACGTGTAGCTAATTCTTCCTTCAGATCTAACTTCCCCAGATCCTACGTCTTTAACCATTGCAAATAAATGAGCTGTTCTGTCATACTTGAGTAATCTATTCTTTAAGTCCTCTCCAGATGTCCAAGGACATAGAGCAGCAAATGATCCCGGTCCTAAAGCAGGAGCTTCTATTATAGCTCTTATGTCGGAATCATAAGTACTCCTCATTTTGTGTACCGAGGTAATGATTCCTCCTTCGTATATCTTTCCCTTGAGGTCAGAACTGGACTCAGGAAAGTAGCCCCATGCCATTACGACTGGATGAAGATGGAGATTTCGTCCAATGTTCGGGTTTTTCAATCCGCTAGAGATCAAAAGTGGAGGAGTCAAAAGAGAACCACAAGCTGAAATGGTCACCTTAGCCTCAATACATATACTCTTTGTGATATCCTTATTCATACTAGTTGAAATTACTCCTAAACATTTCTTGTTTCTTGTTTTGCCATTCTTTTTCTTTTCGAGTATAAATCTCTCCGCTTTGCATCCGGTTATAATCACTGCTCCACAGTCCACAGCATCCACCAGCCAAGTTGTATCAGTTCCTTTCTTCTCACCTCTTCTGCATCCGTAGCAGCACGAGCCACAATAATGATTCTCAGATGAGTTTCGTGCCACGCCTTCAACTTCAACACCAAGATTTTCACACCCTTTTCGGAGAATCTGATTCTGTAAACCTTCTTGCGTGCACTTCTCTGTCACATTGATTCGCTCACAAACTTTGTCCATAGCCGATACATACTCAGGGGTATTGAAGATTGGGATTCCTTTATCGTCACCCCATTCTTTTATAATGGAATCAGGGGTCTTAATGCAAGCTGACCAATTAACAGCAGAGCCTCCACCAACTGTTGAACCTGCCAAGATCATAACTTTACCATCCAAAGATGCGAGTATCCCTCCTGATTCATACATCTGACTTTGGGAAGGTCCTTCTAGGGAAGAATAGTCTGATTTGGTGAAGTAGTTTCCTTTCTCGAGAACAACAACTTTCTGACCAGAACTTGCAAGAACACTTGCTGCAACACCTCCACCACATCCTGAACCAACAATGACAACATCACACTGAACCTTGTACATGTTGTTTTTGGTGTCTTCTGTGACTTTTAGGCCTTTTTGGACAAGGGATTTTACGATGCTTGATTCTGTCTCGTATATAGTTTCAACAATTCCCTTCTGAAGAGGTCTCTCATCAGGTGTTTCTGAAGAGTTCTCCTCTTTGTCTACCTGATATCCAATGTCATCCCATGCTGGATTTTTAGAATCTTCACCAACCTATGGCAAAAAAAAAGACACTCAATTTAGCACTCTTAGCTAGTTCTTTTTTCTGGTTCTTTAGTTAACTTCCTTTATCAAAATATGCAAACTTGTTGAATGTAATGGCTAAAGATATGTGTTACTCGGACTCTTCAAAAATATTGTCGGACGGCCACACCCTTGCCGGATCCTCCAAAAATGCACTACTTTTGGAGGATCAAACATGCACTTGTTGGAATTTTTAAAGAGTCCGAACAACATACGGAATTTGTTAAACAGCATTTGAAAGTAAAAAAGGTAAGCACAAAAAACGTTATAAAGATTCAATATCAACTATCACTCCATCCCAATTTATGAGACACTCTTTCCTTAGTTCCAAAAAGTCGTCCATTCATTCTTAAACTATGTGTCTAGTCAAACATCATCACACACATATATATATTAGGATGGAAGGAATAGTTGATATTCTCATCAGTATTGAACATTATAGCTATAGATCTTATCTGAATAACTCATAAATTTACGTTACTCGGATTCTCCATAAATGTTGCAGCACTCATAATTAGGTGAATCAACCTAGTGTCATTGAAGTACTTTGTGATCAAGAAAACATAATTTAGTAAAAGTTGTTATTTTTAATGTAAAAAGAAAGATGTATATTAAAATCTTGGGACCAAATTATAAATGAAGTGTCCATTTCTATTGAAAAAAAATTACTAGCATATGAAAGAGCTATCATTTTCAACCACCTAACTTCTAGAAAAAAAAAAAACTAAATTGAAAATTATATTTTTCAACAAATAAATAGTGATCAATTATTTAATGGTCATACAAACATATTTATTTATTTTTGGGTGAGGGGTCAAAGTAATTTAAATTGTTATAAGTTATATATGTTTTTCACTTCATTTTTATCACTAATCATATTAAACTAATTTAATTTGGTGGTGAAATATTTTTCAATATAACATATGAGGTCAATTCTTCAAGGATACTCAAGTCAAGCTGGCTAATTGAGCTATAAACAAATTTTAAAATATGAAAAATTCCCAAATTAAAAAAGATATTTAATAAATTACCTGCATAATTTTAAAAGATATATTGATATTTCTAACTTAGCATGCTGTCCATATCACAAGAAAAAGGGAGAGAATAACATTTTTGATTCCTCGATTATTGATAAATTCTGATTTTGATCCTCGTAATAAATTATTCAAGAAATTTAAATTTTAATTAATTAAAATGTGTGTTTTTTGTTATCTCTTTAGGTAAAAAAATATATATGTTATACCGTTAAATATAGAATTTCAATATGAGTTTAACATGACACATAAATAATTAAATGATGGAATGATTATTAATTTTGAAAATTTGTGAATATCCATTGGATCAAATATGCACATTTTAAAATAGTTGAAGCTTAAATATTCTTTGACAAATACTATAAGGACTAAAATTAGAATTAACCTATGAAAGACCAAAATGTTGTTAATCCCCAAATAATTATATACAAAAGAGGTGGAAAAGACAACAAAGCCCTGCAAAAACTATGTGCCATGTTTAAACTTCTAAGAAAAATACAAAAGAAAAAAAGTGAAAAAGACAACAAAGCCTTGAAAAAAACTATGTGCCATATTTTGGACTCAAGAAAAAAATTTACAAAAATTGTGGTAGAGTGATAAATATTTTTTTTTATTAATTTTTAGTCAGAGATTTCACGCTTAAATTTTGAGTATGAAATTGTCTTTGTCATGGAACATTTTATTCAAATAAAAGACTTTTTGATACAAATACAGACTTAATCTGATATCAGATATTTCGATATGAATACAGACTTAATCAGACTCTAATCTAAATATCAAATACCGAATAAAAGGAAAGAAAAAGAAGAAGTATTACCTGAGTAAAGAAGGTGTAGAGAAACAAGAACTTGATAAACACAAATGCCAATCTAATAGGAGTTAAAAATCTGTTCTTGAACCATTTCTGCATCACAATTTCTCTTTTCTCCAATGGAATATCAGAGAATTTGTTAATATAAGGCCAACTTTTCCCTAAACAAAACAGTCCACAAAGTAACAAACTCCCAATTCTTGTTGATAGAATTCTCAACAAACACTTCACCAACATTTTTGCTTCAAAAAATCCCCTTTTCATTATAACCTCCGCAACCTACAAAATGAAAGTTCAGATAGTCAACTAACTAAATGACTAAGATTTTTCAGTATCAACAACAACAACGACAACATATCCAGCAGAATCCCACAAGTGAAGTCTGGAGATGACAAAATATACCACTACCTCAAAGAGATAGATACGTTGTTTCAGAAAACCCTCGTCTAAAAAATATCAGGCCCCAAAAGCAAAAGCCGAAGATTTTTCAACCCCAAAAAGGAAAAAGAGAGTAAAAGATGGGGTTTTTATCAGTCATTTCTTTTTCCAAGAATCAACTCAACTAATCTGATCCACTATTTGTATAAAGATTGAATCTTTATTTACTTACCTCATCAGGAATTGGATACTGAGAGCCAGAAAGTTGATGGAAGTTTTGAATCTTGTGGTTATCTTTTTGAAGTGAATTTAGAGGAAGAGGAGGAAGAATGGTTTCACAAATGGATGTTAAAGTTTCCATTTCTGATGAAGAAAATCCATGGCTATATTTTGTTTCTCTTCTTCCACCTCTGAGTAAAGGATGAGCCTTTTGCTCCATTCTTCCTCTGTCTTTCTTTCTTTGTTTCTTTGTGTTTTTTTTTTACTGAGTATTGGAATTTGTAAAGGAAATTGTTGGTATTTATAGGGGGTGAAATGAGTATCTTTCATGTCTCTATCATGGGAAAAGATAGAAAACTTTACAAGTAAATTTAAAAAAAAATGTTGTTCCTTTTTTGTTGCCTTTCTATTTTTTTTTATATCAGTCGGAATTTTTTTCAGAAATCTCTATGAGATAGTGGTAAATTTTGCGTATACTTTACTCTCCTCAAATTCCATTTGTGAGATTTTATTATGTAAGTTGTTGTCGTTATATGACTCTGTATTTTTAAAAAAATGTATTAGGTATTCAAAATTTAATTTGATCCGATTAATGTTGTATCAGAGCTGTTAAAAGGAAAAAAATGTTCTTTATGTAAAAGAAATATTCTTAGGATTTGAATTTGAGACATATGCTTATGGGTGGGCAGATGTTTTTATCCAATCAGTAGCGTCGACTGAGCTAAGTGTACTTGAGGAATTTCAATTGGAAAAATATATTTTTGCAAATAAAGTAAAGATAGTGTGTGTGTGTATTTGTAGTGAAATGAGGATGTATTTGAGATAGATACGTGAGCATATCATCGAAGATAAAATTCAGAATGATTAAAATTCTTGATTCTGTCACTCCACATCATCATTTTGGTGGTGTGTAAGGTCATGTAGTTAATTGGTTATGTCAAAATCTCATTTGTATATGATTTTATATCATATTGATTTTGAAGTTGTAATTTTATTTGGTTATGTAATTTGAATTTTTTAAATTATATTCTTTACAACAAACATAAAAATTCTTTAAATTATATTAGATAAATAAGAATCTTTATAAACGATATTATATTAAATATTTAAAATATATTTTATCATTTGAAAAGGCAAGACATTTTAGAATGACATGATGCGCCTAATTACTTGGCCATTTCTTTTATACTTCCAACTCTTGAGAGTCTGTTTATAGGATACTTAGTTAAAGTATGACCTGTTAGTGTATAAATATCCTAACAAAATAACTGTTATTCACCCGATACAATCATACAAAATCACAACTCACCCAATATAATTACCCAAAATGATCAAAAATTAAAAATTAGGAGCCGACGAAATTTTTATTAATAGCTGCGATGTTCAATCGACTCCCTCCCTTTTCTAAGAGCTAAACGTGACGATTCTACATACCACACATGTTAGGACCCCTAGTAGACAATGACCATAGGATTTGGGACCCCATAATTTATATTTATATATATATATATATATATATATATATATATATATATATGTCATAAATATATCATAAATAATTGTATAAATTTTTTCCAAAAATTATTTAATGTTAGTTTACTTGTGTATCTTTCTTGTCTCTGTCTAGGGGAGAAAGATAAGAGCTTTACACGTATTTGATTTTATTTTTTATTTCCTTTTTTGTAAAAAAAAAAAAAAATTGTCTAAGACCCTACATTTATCTTCTTCTTTTTCTTTATGCATCTGTTATTTAAAATTAATTTATCCTATTAATTTAAATTTTTATTTAAAATCCTATTAAAAGAGAAAATGATCTCAAATTATGATGATTTTCATTTTAAAATTTTAAATTTAAGATCATTATTTAAGAGTGAAAAATATTATTCATGTAATCAGTGACGAAATTAAATTCATTAAAGTGAATTCAGATAGTGTATAAATTAATTTTGCATATAAAAAGGTTTTAAGTATAGTGATGATATTTTTTATCCGCTAATTAAAATTCTTAATTTTTGTAATACCTATTAGGTTTCATTTGTCGCATTATTTGTAAGTAATTTTTAATAAAGAAAAAAATTTACATGTAATTTTAATGATTAACTATGTAACTCAATATTTAAATTGATAACGATTAATAACTAATTAATTAATATTTTTTTTAACAGTTTAACATATCTATATATCAGTAACCTCCAAAACCAACTAAAATTATTTAAAGTTTAGCCAACACATAAAAGAAGGTTTTCTTCCTCTTTGTCATTTTCTTCACTATATTAAGACAAGAAAGAAAGTGACAGTAATTTTAATCTCAAATTTAATTCTAAATATTCTTTCAGTTTTATTTCCTATTCTTTTTGGTGCATATGATAAGTTCTTTATTTATTTTTAATGTCAATATAAATACTAAAATCACTATTTTATATTCAAATCATACAATACAGAGAATATAAAAGTAACAATTTTTTTTAAAATTGAAAAAACTAAACTTAAGGTCACAATTAATATTATCAAGTCTTGAAACAAAAAATTGAAGTCTTGAAAATCATGGAAAATTAATGATCAACTTCCTATTTATTGATGTGCAATAATATATGATGTATCATATTGTTAATTAATCATCAACAACCTTGATTAATATTTTTAAAGAAGAATTTTTTTTAAAAAAAATTAATAAATATATATTTAATGTTAGTGTACTTGATATAGATGTTTAGTTGAGACTTCAATTCATTTAGTTAGTCATCATTTTCTTATTGATTTGAATGAATTGTACAAATAGGTTTTGATTGTATCTTGAAAACCTTGTGAAGTCTAGAAATTTCTTTCAATGTGAGAGGGATGAAGTTTGTTACTCCCTTCGTTCGCTTTTACTGGTTGCTATTTCACTTGTCGAGATCAAATTATATGAATTTTGACCAACGTTTTGAGATATATTTTTTCATCATATTAATATGAGAAGGATTGCAACTTATAGTATTTTTCGTATAGTTTTTAACAATCTAAATTTCAGATTTTAAATATTAAATTTAGCTACTTCAGTTCAGTCAAGTTGACCTCGAAAAGTGAAACAGTGACAAGTAAAGATGAACAACGGGAGTATTAGTTATTAATTACTCCCTTCCTCCATCTTTATTTATTTCTTATTGACTTGACACATGAATTAAGAAATAGTAAATGATAAGAGCAATTTTACTAAATCATCATTTGAATATAATAAATGTAATGGCTTGAAAAATATGATAGAAAAATAACTATAATTAATGATAATGATAAATTAGGAATTAAGTATAAAATTATCTCTTGATTTGAACAAATATTATTGAACCTGATTCCAAAATAGTACAGTGGACAAATAAAAGTGAACGGTAGCATAATTCTAGAGATTTGGTTAGGTTTGTTGTAGAAAATCAATGCATGTTTTTGGCTTTCCTTTAATTAAGGGTTTTAATCCCAATTTGGTGGATAAGGATAGAGAGTTTTATAAGAAATTTATATTCATGGACAATCTTAGAAGGCAATATCTAGAGTCTAATTAAAGTATTCTTGATGGGTGTATTGGAAAAAGCCAAATGAAAGAAATAATAGAACTTAAATTAGAAAAAATTATTTGGACGAATATTTTTTAATAAATAATTACTGATTTTAGTAATATATTTTTTATTTATTATTATTTAGAGTAATATATAGCAATATTGTGATAAATTTATATTTGTATTAAAAGTGATTTATGCATTATACTATAAGTGTTTAAAAATATATTGTGCTTGTCTTTTAAGAAATAATTGACACGATGGATATTAAAATATGTAATAAATGTATTATCCATCAATAAAACTTGTACTATTATATATCTCTTATTATATAGTTCTTTGTAATATGTATTAAAATATATTATAAATGTTAAATAAAAAAATATTATTACTATAAATAATAAATATTTTCTTGATATAATTTATCTATTTAAGTTTTCGAGGCCCACCTCTATTTCCTTTCTTTTAATTATTATTTAACCAAGACATTAGTATTACATGTTGTCTCTTTATTAGCTGTGATTTTCAAATTTTTTGTTGTTGCTACAATTTTCTTTTTTATTGTTTTCGACTTTTTCACTATACAGTACTAATTATATAGTTAATTTTTTAATATACTTTATTGAAATCAAATATCTATTGAAAATAATTTTATTATTTTTATTTTTAAAATAAAAATAAAATTCCATACGCAATATTCTTTTCGAATTCCACTCATGAAATTAGGATGTGTTGCAGTAACCAGAGATATTGCTCTTTATTCTTTCATTTTAAATTTAAATTGAAGTAAAATGGATAAATTTTCCGCTTTGGACTTAAACCCTCATAACGTTAAAATACGTCACTAGTAGATATTGTTTTGTTTATTTATATACCCAACATCTCTCCTGTATTCTGTCGATGTAGGACTTCTCATCTTAAGATGAGTTGTTATATACACCCCCTCTATAGATTCAGCATCCTCGAGACTTGTCCACTGCATGGGATTTGCCTATGTCTCGTTTTATCGGGATTTGCTTAAACTCAGTTGAACTTTGGCCCACATCGACAAGGCTGACACACGAGTGATTCTGATATGTAACGACCCAACCCGCTACTAATATTGTCCATTTTGAGCCTAGGCTCTCACAACTTTAAAACACATCAACAATAGATAAAGTCTGTTTACTTAAATACCCAACATCTCTCATATTTTTGTTACATCGATAAATTGACTTACATGTATATCATACTAGCATGTTCATATATTAAAATGAATCATCCTATTTTATTAATTTCACTTTTTTATTGCCGCCAATCTCTTCTTTTATAATTTTTTTTTTTAAAAAAAAATGAATCATTGTCGTATGATTATAATATTTTTTTTGTTAGTTTAATTAAATTGAACCCATAGGATTAGGATAAGGGCATTGACTTAATATCATTTATTTATATAATTTCTTATTTTAAATTTGAAAAAATTCAACTATAAACAAGTTGAGTTCTATGTACAGTAATTAAGAAATTATAAAAGGAGCCATTTGGCCGTAAGTGTTATGTAATCATACTATTAATAATAATGACAAAATTGATTATATTATTAATGAATAATTAAAAGAGTCTTCACAGAAATTGATTACTGTCAAAGGCAACTATAAATAATTTAATCAGTGAAAATTATTGTTAATGAGATTTGACTTTGAAACGTAAATTATTAGAAGTTGGTTATTTATTTTTATCTGTACATTCACTATATTAAATATAAATATTTAATTTTATCGAGTTAAATTTTTAGATGATATTCAATTAATAATTATTATCTTAAAAAGTTATTTTTTTTTTATAGAAGAAATTAGTCAATAAAAAAGATGATCACTTGAGACTTATAATTATTCTATCCTTATTATGAAGTATTTGTTTTCATATTTGATGACTTATAATAATTAAAGATGATATAATAAAATTATAATATTATTTTTACTTTTTAAAAAAATGTGTCAAAATCAAATAAGGACAAGTAAAATATTTTGATGGATAATTATTTTAAATATTATGTATATTTTACCCGAAGGCGGAGCTATCTTTTGTTAAGGAGGTTCATTTAAATTCTCAACGATGAAAAATTATATTATTTATACATAGTTAAAATAATTTTTTTATATGTATATAGTAAACGTCGAACCCCTTTGACTAGTTCGTATGACTACTTTTTCAAATTTTAAACTCTCTTAGTAATAATCCTGACTCTGGCACTAATTTTACCCGCTCTGCCCAAAAAAGAAAAAGTCAAAACTTAATAATTCAACCTCAAACAAGTGGAGTTTTAAGCAAAAAAATTTAAAAAATAATTATGAAAGTCAATAAAACGGCAAGAAAAAGGATAAAGCAAGTGGAGTTTGATCCTGTGAAGATTAAATTATTTTGAAAATTAAAACTTTGTGGTTAATTTATTTTATTTGAGAAATAAAATAAAATAATCCTAAATTTGATAAGATAAGATGATCACTAATCAAACACAGTATAATTTAATCTTAAATTTAATTTTGCGATATCTTATTTTATTCTTCGTAGCTAAAAACCCTTATAAGTTATTAGACATTATTTTTTTATATACTGATCGTATAAAATATTTATTTATGCCATTAAATTAAGCATAATTTATAAACAAGAACAAAATAAACACTTTGTTATAATCTTCTAACTCGCTTATTATATATATATATATTTTTTTTACACTATCAGTACATATAAATTAAATTCCGATTTTATTCTGTTAGATGGAAGTGAAGTCAAATAAAAAGTGTAACTCACTAAAGTTGTATCCTATTAATAATTATTATCCTAATTTAATTTAAAAGTAGCTTAGTGGACTAGTGAATAATAATTATTTGATTAACATATAATTTGGGCGCCTGATTAATGATGTTAACAACATATTTTATTGTACTAATAATTAATTAATCAGTTACTAATATATCATTGGAAGAAAATAAATAAAGCACATTAAGTCAAATAGTTCAACTTGAAAATTATTGTTTATAATTGTCTTTTTGTCTTATATTAAAAGTCCAAAATTAATCCTATCATATGAAATCATGCACCTCATTAGTAAAATATTAGAAAAATGATACAAGTAAACTTGTTGACCAAGTTGTTAGCAAAAAGTATTTTCTCCGTTTTAGTTTATATGATAAAATTTTTAAAAATAATACTTTTAGAAATTTATGATTTTAAATATTTTCTTAACATTCGTATAGCTATAAGAAATTCTCAGTAAGATTAAACTTAAAGTTAAATTATTTTCAAGTTTAGAAAGTTATCGTTCTGTTTGAAAAAACTAAAATAAAAAATTAAAAAATTGAAGGGTCGTCATTTAAATTGAAAAAGAGAAGTAGTTATTATTATTATATAGATGTTTCATTTTATGAGATAATTTTTTTTATATATATAAAAATAATTTAATTTTAATTTTTTTATGAGATAATTTATAGTCATGCAATACTTGTAATATTTTTTAGATTACAAGTTTTTATATAAAAAAAAAAGTCACTTTCTTAAATTTATGATCGATCAAAGCACACCTTGTTCATTCTGTTTATTCCATTTTCTAAAATCAACACTTTTAAGTTATTTGACGTACAGTAATCTCTATATACCTATAATGAATCTACATCTCTCTTGGGAGTGATAAACATGTTAGATTTTTATTAACCAAAGAGATTTAGCTTTATGAATCTTAATAAATAATATCTTTTTTGTATTAATTGTTAGATTTTATTCCCTTCGATCTGTCATTTACTTTTTCAAATTTTATCAAGATTTCCGAACACATTCTTTTTTTTAATCGAACTCAGAATTATTAACTTCAATTACGTCAAAAAAATAACTTGTAAACTTTATTATAATCGCCCTTTTTAATTAAATTTTTTAATAATCATTTATTGAACGAAAAAAATCGAAATCAACTTTTTTTTGGGGTGGGGGGTGGGGGGTGGGGGGGGTTTGTAATTCTATTTTGTTCTTCAAATTAGTTACTCAAAACTTATGAAATATTAGAGGAAATTTACGTAAGTAAAAGTGAAAATATATATATTACTAACAGAAAAAGTCAAACTAAATGAAATATTTTAAGTATAGTAGATAAATAAGAGGCAATTAATATGTCATATTTATTTTAGAATTAATGCACTCATCTTAATTTTTTTATTTTTTGAATATCATATAAATAAATTTATAATTGTATCAAAGTGCCAATAGGAGCGTTTAAAATCGAACTGTGACCGATAACTCAATTGCAAAATTAGCTTATTGACTTATTGGTAGCGAGTAATCGAATAAACGGTCGAAGAACAGGTTAAAATTAAACTTATCTATTTTTCTACAATCATATATATTTTGTGTTATCTATTTTATGTAAGTCAAGTGTTAAAGTGTTTCTATAGTATTATTTTTTTTTTCACTACTTACTGGCTCATTACATTTAAAATAATGAAAAAAAATCATACTTTTTTGTAATGTGTGACCATGTGTTCATAGAAAAAAAAACATAATAATGATTCAAGGTTAGCCGATACACTGCCCGATAACTATACAATAATTACTAATTCGTTAACGAACCAACCGATATCTTATGGGTTAGCAAGCGAATTAGTAACTTAAAAAACGGATATCCAATAAGTAATTATCTGTCCGATTCATCCGATAAGCAGCCCTAGTGGCATGAGCAATGTTCTCTAAATTCTAATATATTAACTTCAATTGCTTCCTAAAGAGAAAATACTATCACGTTTTGCCATATATCTTGAACTTGAAAATTTGAGTTTTTTAGGTTTTATTTCTAAATTTGAAGTTGTATTTGGTGCAGATCAATTTTTGAAAATATTTGAAAATCATATTTCGAAATCTGATCAAATTTCATAACTTATTCAAAGATGATTTTTTAAAACTTGATCCAAAATCAATATTCAATTGCTTAGCTAAAACTCTTATATGCCTGGATAAAGTATATGTTACTTCACTTCATGTATATCATAATTAATTATATATTAAAAAACCCTTTATTAAATCAATCTTGTTGGCAAATAAAGAAAAATAAATGAATTAGTATAGTTTATTTTGTATTTTTTGTTTAACGTGTGATCTATTAGTGAAGATTTATTTATTTAATTAAAAAATTGCTTAGAGAACTTTCATCAAGATTATACGTGACAAATAAACAAATCTTGTATGATATCTAGAAGAAATGAAATAAAAATCCATTTAAGTCATCTTAAAAAATTATTTCATTAGTGATAATAAAACAAATATTTTTATTTAGAGTCACATTTGCATAATGAAGAGGTCAAAAATTGAGATTGTTTCGAATAGATACGATAAAGTAATTAGTTTATAGTAAATATATTATATTTTATTTATATAAAAAAAGTTTAAAATCATAAAAGTATATATTGATTGTATTTATAATATACTTAAAAAGTTGAGTATAGATTGTTTATACATGAGCTGTACATTGATTATACATTATGATACAAAAAAGTTGAATATAGTTTAATTGTATATAAAGTATACGCTAACTATATAATATATATTGGCTACTCAATTTTGCCAACTCAAAATCTCTTATAAACTGTCTCAAATTTTGGATACAAAAATTCTCCTGATGTTTTGAGTCTTTTGATAAATCATTTTCTCAAAAGGGAAAAGACAAAAAAATTCTCCCAAACTTGGCAGCGAAACTTACTTTAGCACCTAAACTGTACGGGCGTTTAAATACCCCCCTTAACAACTCACAAGTAAATTAGTTCCACCCTAATAGTACAAGACCAGTCTCACAAGGGAGAGTTCACTGCAAACGCGCCTCGTCAACGCAACATCAGCGCCAGGTCAGCACCACATCAGCATCACGTAAGAAATATATTTAAATTTATTTTTTATTTTTTAATTTTGTTTCTTAAGTTTTTTTTAGTGTCGCATCAGCACCAACCTTTTTCACATGTGTTTGTTCTCCATTGGAATCTAAGGAAAAATATATTTGTTCTCCCATAGAGCCTGGGAATTTATGAATTTTTTTTAGTAATCTTTTTCGAATTTTTTTAGATAAACTAAACAGAGTAAAATTATTGATGAAAATTGGGTAAAATCAGTGAACTTTACTCTATTGATATTAATTAGTGCCATTTTCATGAAGATGAAATGATTTGAGATTAAAATGTTGGCAAGGGAATTATTCATGAAAATGCACCGGAGAATTTTCTCAAAAAATTGATGATAGAGAGATTACTAGTGAAGATTCATAATAATCAAAGAGAAAGGAGACATTAATGGAGGTGTAGAGTGGTGTGTCCATGGAAGAAGAAAGAAGGAAAAAAAAAATCAATATTTGTCATTATTGAAGAAAATTAACTTCATTTTTGAGGCTGGGTGTGTTATGGGTGGAGCGTGGGGTGGGGTGTTAGGTGGTTGGAGTATTTTGAAGAAGAAAAAAAGGGGTGGACGGCTTTGAAGAAGATGAAGAAAGAGGTGGAATTGGGTGGTTTTTTTTTTTTTTTAATTTTTTTTATATAATATATATATATATATATATATATAAATAGGATTTTTTTTCTAAAAATTTAGAAGATGGTAAGTAAATTTTATGAACTGACATTTTGCATAATTTGACCCTAAAACTAGGGGTGGCCCAATAATACCCAAAAATGGATCGGGCCAAACTATATCATTCTCATATCAATAGCAAATACGAAACTTAATCTCCTTATATGATTTTGGATAATCCTCATCATGCTCTTTTTCATCCAAAACAAGAATTGAATGAGTTTAATTGTGCAGTCGAAGTGAGTCAAGGAGCAATGGGTCATACACCCGTTCCTAATTGAGTGTCAGCACCTAATCATGCTATCAATAAGAAGTTAAATGATATAAAGCTATAAGACTAATCATAAATTAGCAATTCTTCATCATTGCTATAAGGGGAAATCATATAAAGTTCCTCAAAAGAAAAATGATAACACACCAAAAACCTCAAACTAGAAGGGGCATCATCAAGCATAATAAGTTACAAAATATCTTAGTAAAACTGTACCTAAGATAAATAAAGACTTAGAACATATACCTCCACATAGCTGGTCGATCTCTTGATATGAGAAGAACTCTAGATGATAAATAATCAAAAGAAGGTGAATACAAATCATCTGGTCCAATTGCTTCTCTCAAATTCTGCCCATTATTTTGATCCAAAGCGTTTAAGGACTGCAACGCGTCATTCTTATTTGAATCGAAAACAAATAGGCCCAATCCACAAACTCCCATAACAAGGTTTGAGTTTCCCCAAACTTGTGTTAGAGCCATGTAATGGGAGTGAGCATTTGATTCTGGCAATGCATAGGTGCTGCAAAGCTTCTGTTTGCGCAATGAGAACTGCTGGATTTGGGAAGAGACCTGCCTTTTCACCGCGGATTTCACAATAGTGCAGCCAAAGTATAAGGAATCTCCACGGGCGAAAACTGACTGAACATTTGCACCAACCTTGGGTATTTTAAGACCTATACCAGAAGGATGACGGAAATCTAAAACATTGATGGAATCAGAGGTGCAAAACACACCATCATTTCCTTCTACTTCAGAGGAACTAGCCCTGCATCGAAATATGAAGGTTTAAACTTTTGATAGATGAAAAGTCTCTGCTATAAATTGAACTAAAATGAGAACCTTGTTATCCATAGTATCTTTCCATACTAGTAATCGAAGTATTTCTATGGGAGTTTCTTGTCTTTCGATGCCTGTTATTGCCTGTTGTTTTCTTGCATGATATTGTTTTGGTGCACTTATGTTTCTTCTTCTTTTTTTTTTCCTAGAATGCTTTGACATACTCTCAACAGTATTTTGCCATGACTTCATCACTCCTGTTACTTCTTTTTTCTTTCCTACCCGCTTTAACTTTTTCCCTTGAGCTGAGGGTCTACCAGAAACAACCTCTCTACCTCCTGCCTCCCAACGTAGGGGCAAGGTCTAAGTACACTAATGGTATTACACTAGGTATGTTGTTGATATTAAGAAAACAGCATACAGAAAACTCTTTGAGCCAACCATGCAAACTAGTGACTACAGAACCCTGCTTGGATAAAAAATTATATTATTACAGCTGATCTGCTCCAAGTTAGAAAGGCTATAATTGTGCTTCATGGATGAAACTAATAAGGATGGTAAGATACGGAAGACACCTAATGGCTTTCTATCCAATCCTTGGCTAAAACAACTGTTTTGCTATAATTTTTCCCTTGAAACTTTTTAGAGTTTATGATTCATTTGCCATATAAAGAATCAAATGTCAACTTAGTTTTGGAAAATATCAACTGTTACCAACATCATACACACAAAACTCTAGGAACTTTTGACAGCTTCCAACCCTATTCAATTACCAATAAGCAATACAAGGAATTTGTTCAATCTCCTCAAGCTTTAATGTAATAGTGCAAAGTTTCTTCTATCAAGAGAAACTTGATTACGATAGGTTCAGTATGGAAAACTAGAAAAGCATTTGTTAAAGACGAAGCATTTCCAAGGTACAGAAATAATTGTCATGTTCTGATTTATTGCAAGGATATAACCAGTGAAAATTAGGCAAACTAGATCAGTTTTACCTCTGTCGAACTCCTCCACCCAGCTCAGCATCTGTGTTATTTACATGCAACGCAGAAATTTGCCGACCAGAGGATGATACAGAAAGCAGTGGTTGAGGACTTATGGAACTGACATCCCATAAAGAAAGACCCTCTGTCTCAGCCATCACTACTTTTCCTCTGCTTCTCCATTGCAAAGGACTCGAGTAATCCATAGACAACATTGGTCTCTGTAAATCCCATTTCAGGACCTGCTCTCCATCACGGATATCATAAGTTCTGACCATCCTTTGGCCACTAGCACCTGATACGATGAGTGGTCCACAAGGTTTGTACCACCATTGCTGATTTTGAGGCGTCATAATTGATGATAGAGTATTTCTCCTATACATTGGATTATTGGGTAATGGAGCAAGGGCTGCTCTTGTATTACTAATTCCATCATCGACATGAAAGGCTCGTACATCTTTTGTGTAGAAGTCCCAGGAACAAAAACCTGAATCCATGGAATTTCCTGCAGATGCTGCCACCACATATCTCCCTGAGGAACCATCTACACCAGGAGCACGAATTATCCAACAATCTCTCCACATATTTGATGAGACTCCAACAGGAGGTTTGTACTCAGCTTTCTCCTGAAATGATAATGAATTATTAAAAGGAAACAATTCTTAGAAGCAGAAGAATTAACTAAAATATTGGATGCTACAGACTTCCAAACTTCATCTAACACTAAGGGGCCGTTTGGTTCCCAAAATTCCAAACTTCATGTATCCGAAGATTATAATCCCAAGACTAATTTATAGTGGGACAAAATAATACCAAGTTGGATGGGATAAGGTGGACGTCCAAGATTAAGTTTGAGATGAAATTTATAGTTTGTCTAATTTTAATTTCAAATAGGATTCCACCTTTTATTCGCGTACCAAACAACCCCTAAAAGACCAGAACACCATCAAAATCACATATTTAGACTCATGTGTTAACAGGAGACAATGTATAAAAGTTATGCTTGGGTAAATTTGACATCTTGATATTTAGAGGGACGGGAAGCTAGCAGATGATACCTCACAATGCACAATATCATAGAAGGAGCAAGAACTATCATCATGTGTAAGAAGAACAGATTCTCCCTCAGAGACAAACCACCCTCCAGTAGAAGTCTTACGGCCAATCTCATTGAGCTCACATATAGAACTGTCTTCTATCTCTTCCTCCATAAACATTTCTGGTTTATTCTCTTGAGCATCAAAATTTTCAAGTTTCTCATCACTTGCCAGAAGATGATCAACACTTTCTTTTCCTTTGAGCTGTTTTGAAGAAGAACTTTGGTTTTCTGGACTTACTGCATCATCCACTTCTTGAACATTGGAAATCTGTAAACCAGCATCCTCACACCTAGTAGTAACTTTAGATTGCTCCTTACTAAGAGAAGCCAAGAACTCCACAGCAATAGGATTCTCATCTATAGGACTAACAGATTTCTTCTCGGGCTTCATAGTTGAATCAGAAGATTCAAGTTCCTCACTTTTGGTACAGCCCAATAATGTCTTCAGAGATGTCCTGTCTCGTAGCAATTTATGATGAGGGAACAACCTTGCCTCTAATTCCTCTACATTTAATCCCTTCACAGAGAAATTCCCTTTATCCTCAGGTTTTGTTTCTTTCTTCTCATCAATATTCATCATGTCCTCATTTCTAATGCTACTCAGCGAACCAATTTCAGTATCCCCATCAACTATATCACCCATCGCCTTCTCAATACCAGATTTCTTCTCATCAGCATCCAAAGTCTCATTTTTACTGCTACCTGCCAAACCTATTTTTCCATCACCAGCAACTACATTACCCATCGCCTTCTCAATCCCGGATATCTTCTCTTGGATATCGGAAATTATCAACTTTGAAGACTCAGGATTATTCATATCCAACATCTCTTTAGTCCTCTTAATATCAGTAGCAATCCTCTTCACTTTCCCTTCCAAGAAGGCAAGCTTCTCATGCAGCTTACTTGGGTACTTATTCACACTAGAACCAACCTTCCCTTGTTCATTTTCACTTTTCTCTTTCAACACTCCAGAATAACTATTTGATTTGGTCAGCAATCTTGGATCTTTCACATTAGACTCAATGATATTCCCATTTTTCTCAATCAAAGATTTCAACTTTACTGGAATTGAGCTTGAGATAAACTCTTCTCTGTCACAAAATTTAGAATTTTTTCCCTCAGATATCTTGATTTTCTCAGATTTTACATCAAATTTTCCCAAAAGTTCACCACTTTTCTCCATTTCCTTCAAAACCCTATTCCCATTTTCACTCAATTTCGAATTCCCTGAAACCCTAGAGACCCTAGATGTTTTCCGAATATCCGACAACGTTTTAGAAAACTCCGATGGACTAGAACTCCTACCTCTAGGCACAGACGTTGACCACCTCGCACGTGGCTCGGCACGTGCCTCTCCGCCATCAGCTCCGGTTGCCGTCCCCGATGACGCCTTCTCGACTCTCGGCATCGCACGAAGCACCGGTTTTTGATTGGTCGACGCAGTTGCTGCCCGAACACGCGATGTGGGTCTCGGATTTTCTTTCCCGGCAGACCGCCTGAGACTCTCGCCACCGCTGGAATTAACGGCAGACGATTTGTTGGAAAGTGGGGTTAGGGATTTGGATGGCCTAGCTGCAGTGGTGGACGACGGCGGCGGCACGGTGGTCTTGGCTCCGGCTCCGGCTCCGCCACGTTCCTTTAGCCGGCGAACTGATGCTGCCGTCGACATTTCGGGATTTTTTTTTTTGGAGAAAAAAAGGTGTAAACTGAAAAGGTTTTTGAGGTATTAGGTTGTAAGGAAAAGATTAGAGATGAAGAATGAGCGGGAAAATGAGATGTTTTTGGGAATATTTTTCAAAAAAAATTGAAGATTCCAAATTCAAATTTGTGTTTGGGTGAATTTTGGATTTTACTATATTGGAATTTTGGTTTTTGAAATCAGATACAGTAACTTTTGTTGCTTATTGTAGAAGCCAAACAAAGCTGAAGAAAAAAAAGAGTAGTGACATCTTTTAAAGGAAAAAAAAAAATGTGTAGTCACATTTTTCATGTGCAATTAGTAGTTATATAAGGATAATAAGAAAGAAAATTTCATGGATCGATCTAATCATCTTCATCGCATAAAAATTATAAGATTATTCCAAGAATGTCTTCGATAATAATAATGTGATAAAATATATAAGATAATTTCTGAAATGATTATTATGTCACATTTCGACAGGAGTTTCATAAAATCAGGCTAAATTTATTTTTGTGATGGTTGGAACAAAGGAAAATGAATATATGTAGTAAAACAAAAGTAACTTTTTTTGAAATGAACATAAACTTAGGTGACTACATCTTAAATTTAAAGTATATTTGGATTGATATTTCATTTTTTATTTATAAATTAAAAATTATGATTATGATTTTCAATTTTATTAATTATTTTAATTTAAATTCGAAGATTCCCAAATATTTTTAAAATTCATTCAAGTATTTCATTTTAACTTAAAATATTTTGAATAGTTTAATTCAAATTGATCCTATTCAAATCCAAAATTAGGGGTGGACATTACAAGTATTCTCCACGTCTCATGGTGCCCCACATTTCCACCTACTATACTAATCACAAGCCATCAAACTCGTAAGAACTTAAGAGTTCATTATTTTTATTCTCGATGAAAGATTATATTATTTATAGATAATTTAATTATTTTTTTATATATACATAATAAATACTTAATCTTCTTTCAACTTATTGATATATTTGATTTTTTTCCCCATATTTTAGATCTTTAAATAAAACTTATGACTCAGCTGCCAATATGGGGTCCCTAAGATTTTTTGATTCTACACAAAACTAGAAAATTGTAGACTTGTTGCCACTACCACCAATCAAACTCCACAAAAATTGATCTTTTTTGCCCAATTGAGCTCAACCATGGCTTCTCTACTTCACTCTAGGCTTCCCCTTTCTCACAAGCATTCATCATCTTCTTCACCAAATTCTTGCCAATCTTTCCCCTGTCTTCTCCCAGGAAGAAGCAAGAGAAGTAGTCAAAGATTATTAGAGGAAAGAAGCTATGATAGCAAGAGAGCCATAATTTGTCAGTCGGGTATTGATGAGGTCACTTTCATTGAGCCACCTGGTAGTAAAGAAGCTAAAGCTGAGCTTATTGGGTCTCTCAAACTCAAGTTATTGGTACTTAAAAATCTAATCTTTTTGACCCCCTTTTGTTATTTTCTTGAATTTATCTGCCTTGGATTCTGTCTCTTGATTGTTGGTAATTGTCTTATGGAAATTTCACTGTCTTTTAGTTAATTTCTTTTTTTTTCTTTTGGTCATTTCAATTGAGCCACTTGATGGTAAAGTAGCTGAAGTTGCGCTTACTGGGTGTCTGAAACTTAAAGTTATTGTTGCTTAAAGCTCTAATCTTTTTTGACCCCCTTATGTTATTTCAAAATCTGTCTGTCTTTCTTCCCTTTGCAGTTATTTATGTTTCTTTTGATGGTTGTGTGTCTTTGATTCTTTATCTTGATTGTTGGTAATTGTCTTATGGTAAGTCCACTATCTTGTGGTGCATATGTTGATCTATTTGCTCCATTATCATTTTCCCTTTAGTCACTTCCATTGAGCCACCTGGTAGTAAAGAAGATAAAGTTGAGCTTATTGGTGTCTGAAGCTCAAGTTATTAGTACTTAAAGCTAAAGTTCCTTTTTGTTGAATTGATCTTTTTGTTCTAATTTCCCTTTGCAGTTATTTATGTTTCCTTTGATGTGTGTGTCTTGGTTTCTTTGTCTTGATTGTTGGTAATTGTGTTATGGAAATTCCACTATCTTGTGGTACATAGACTGGCCTAGTCTGTAATCTATTTGCTTTATTGGTCTCCTTTTAGTCAATTTCGTTTTCCCTTTTCCTGCAAACATTAATTTTTTTTGCTTAAACTCCGCCCATGTGAGCTTGTTAAAACATAACCAACTCCAAAGTAGAGCAGAGTAGGATTGTGGTAGGTTGACAGTCAACATGAAAAGAGTTGAATTAAGATGAATCCTTTTGAAACTTGATTCAAGGAGAATGGATACAAAGTTGACCAACTTGGTTGGAGTAGTTTGATTGAATTGATTTTTTGGCTTGATATCTGGTTTCTCTTTTGGGCTTTCTGTTATGCAAGTATATTGTTATCCAAGTGATACTCAGCTTGTTTGTTACCACCTAAAGGTCCTAAACCACTCGAGCCACTGAGGAATTAAGTGTGATGAGGTAAATGATCGATTAAGGAAAAGTCTACCTCTGTTCCTGTCTTCTAAATTGATGCATAAATGTTGAAACTTAGTTTGTGATTCAGAATTTGGTATTTGAGTACATGTGGGGGAGGGGGGGGGGGGGATTCTAATATAGTCTAACTCCCTTCTGCAACCTTTCCGTGATCGACTTTGGTTTCTTTAATAGTCAGTGTTCACAAAAGTACACAAACTAGTCAACAACCTATTCCAAGAGTACAAAATGCAAAATCAATGATGTTATTGCAGTCAGACAACTCTATCTATGCTAGTACAAAACTTGAAGTTCGCCATCTCCTACCCAAAGAGATAGATTCACAGCATAAGGAAGACCAACTAGATGAAGCAGCACAAACCTTTTCTTCCTTTTCCTTCCTCAAAAACCTACCATCAGTTTAATAGAGAAAACCCTATAATCTATGCTTTTTAATCCCATTTTCAATATGAAGCACTCACCAATCATGGGTTTAAGAACCTTTCTTTCTCTCTGTTCTGTTCTTTTCTACTCCAAAAGTTCTCCACTGCATGATTTCTTCTCCTGACACCTTCCATTTGAGATAGGTGTCAATTGAATCCACAAAGGTGTTCTTAGGATAGTATTCCAAAATATCCTTTTAAACTCCAACCCCTACCCTCCTGCTAAGATACACATCAAAGAAACCTCTGATTCAAGGGGTAAGCCGCATCTTCAAAATATAAACATGAAAAATCTAACTGAGGACATGTTTAGTAAAAAAAGAATAAAAAGTTAGTGTCTTTTTGCAACTGAATCAGGACTGAAGTGATTTCTAATGCTTGAGTTTGAGAATCAGAGAATACACCATGTCAGTTAATTTTTTGAGCACAAAAAGGAAGACTATAAATGAAGAAGAATTTCCAAACCGACTAGTTTTTTTCGCCCAAATATAAAGAGGAAATGTATATGCATATGCATAATTATTGATGGTGTTGAGATACATCAGTATATGTTTTCAAGATGAAAATATTTTATAAACATAATTCTACTGAAGTACATGAGTCCTAGTTACTTTATGAAATACCGAAGGTTTAGCCTTAGTTGAGGATCGTAACCATGTTGAGAGAGTATGGGAATACAAGCTGCAGCATATGGAGAGAAGCTAACAAAGTAGTTGACTTGCTGGCAAACATGGAACATGCGAATGTGCTGGAACTGCTGGTCTGCTGCTGCTCAATGATGTTCTGCTGGAGACTAAGGAATCAATTAGGAATAATTATGTATGTGTGATTACTGTTAATAACTAGGTCCTCCAGGAACCCTTAATACAACTATTACTATGGTTCAGTTACAAACAAGTTGGGGATGGCTATATGAATCCTTACTGACCATGTTTCTCCATTTAAATTCTCTAAGACACCCTTGCAACAAATTACTACTTGTACCACCATTTTGTACCATTGAAGGATCTGGTTAGACTTTGAGGCTGAGTGACTGAGAGATTAATGAAGATCTGATATTGCTTCCAATGTTGGAATGTATTGTCATACAGTAGTCAGTTCTTGGATTGACCCTGACTGCAGAAATCACCGCCGGAATGACAATGTTTGAGGATAAATAAAAGATATTGATTCTTACGAGGAAATACTACTGTCCTGCTTCAATTGCCAATTTACTTGCTTTACATGCTAAGAATCTTCTAGTTTGGAACATCAAAGTACAATGAAAAAGTTGTTGATTTGGACCCAAAGATGTATGGAACTGATGTTGCTGTCACTATGAGCTTATCCCCAGTCTCCAGGCCTTAGCACTTTCTTGGCTAGGTCCAGTAATTGGCTGAATCATTAGTATTTAATCATAATAGGTATAATTTTCTTTGGGAGAGGCTGCGGATATTCTCGATCTCTTAGTTTGAAGTCGTCATCTCTTTTCCGTTGAATTTAATCTTTCTAATTGTAATTTCTTCATACAATGACATATGTATATAAAATCATCTGTCACTAAGCTATATGAGACATAGTACTCCTTCACTATATGTTGTATAAATTATAGCTAAGATTCCTCTTGACAAATGCGTGATCACTTGCAGAGTGCTGTTTCTGGGCTAAACAGAGGTCTTGCTGCAAGTGAAGATGATCTAAAGAAGGCGGATGAGGCTGCCAAGGAGCTAGAATCTTGTGCAGGAGCTGTAGATCTCGCATCTGATCTTGATAAACTTCAAGGGAGGTGGAAATTGATATACAGCAGTGCATTCTCATCTCGTACTCTTGGTGGAAGTCGTCCTGGACCCCCCACTGGGAGACTTCTTCCCATTACTCTTGGTCAGGTAAGCTAAAAGGACCAATTGATTCTGTATGAGCTGGCCTCTTCCTGTCTTCGTTTTCGAACATACATACAGTGTTTGGTCGGCCATCTATTATGATTACCATAGACGTGTTATGAAGAGAACAAAGACAGTTTGCGATTATATTCAGAGGGGGATCTAGGATTTTAAGTGATTTTGGAAGTAGCATTGCACACACTGTGTCATTGTGATGAGGTCAGACTTTGGTATAAATATATACTTTAAAAAGATTTTTCAACTCTCTCGCTCTGTGTGTGTGTGTTGGGGGGGGGGGGGGGGGGGGGTTGCACCTGCAGCTGCTAGCTTCAACATAGATCAGCCCTTTATTATATTCAGGTTAAGAAGTTGCATTTTTTGAGTCCCATCCTAGATTTAATGTCGAACATTTCTCCATGGTTTTGACTTGCAGTTATAAGGATCAATATGTCAATGTCCATTTCTTTAAGCTAGCTGCAGAACAATGTAGAGCATTCATTCACTGATATTTGTCAAACTTAATATATATATTCATACACAGCAGCATAACTGGCTGATTTGGTTTGATCAGGTATTTCAAAGAATTGATGTACTAAGCAAAGATTTTGACAACATCGTGGAGCTTGAATTAGGTGCTCCGTGGCCTTTCCCACCTGTTGAAGCCACTGCCACTTTAGCCCACAAATTTGAACTTATAGGTTGGTTCTGTGTTTCTCACATCTTTCGGTCTTCGGACCAACAATTTTGGTATTATTGCTTGTCTTTTTGTAGCACAAAAGTTCTAAAGTTTCCGCATCTCATTTCATGTTTATACATTTCCACAATAGGATCATCTACGATTAAGATTGTATTCGAGAAAACTACAGTGAAGACAACTGGAAATTTATCACAGCTGCCACCATTAGAGGTGCCTCGCATACCAGATCAGTTCAGGCCACCATCAAATACAGGAAGTGGTGACTTTGAAGTTACCTACATCGATTCTGATACACGTGTAACAAGGGGAGACAGAGGAGAGCTTAGAGTTTTTGTTATCTCATAAGTTGGGTTGCAACTGATACAGTATATTTCCTACAGTGTTTTGTTGCTACAGTTTCATGCAACAACATATCAAATGTGTAGATTTCTATGCATCATCCTGCTGGTCCACAGCTAGCAAATTTGTAATGCTACTGCAAATTTGAATCTTTATACAGTAAAGTTTGACATGTTTGAGTTGGCGTTGTGGTGCTTGCTGCTCGGAGTCACTATTGACTCTATTTATTGTTATGGTAAAATCAGCATACTAATATGTCAATTTTTCTATCTCATATAGAGTCAACATGTATACATGGTCCAAGTTGAAAGCAAAGACAGTAAATGCCACTCCCCCACAACTAAATAGCTCCATGATTCAAACCTCTCTTTGATCTAATGACACTGCAATTTGCAAGAAGCATGATCCTGGGAACTTGGACATATGAATGAAATAGGCTCCTTTATTTATTTAAGGATAACCAATTTATGAGGAGCCACCAAAACCAGTCAAAATTCAGGAGTTGGTCACCATCAATATATGGCCTTTAAATTTCAGCACCAAACTGTACTTTTAAGGATTTAATTGCTTGTCAGTTACTTTCAATGAGCTAATTCAAACAAGCTCTTACCAAAATATTGATCCTTTACTAGAGCTTGACTTACCCCTATTAAAGCAAAAGACAAATGGCTCTGCTCTTTTAAATGATGTTAATTACCAGAAAGACCAAAAAAAATCTTATTTTGTGCCTAAACTTCTATTTGTTTCACAAGTTAGTGGACCCAAAAGTAGGAACTTTGGGTCCATCAATTTGTAAGCCACACAAAACTAATATCAATCATTTGATACACAAAAAAGAAGATGATGATGATATTACTCCCTCCGTTCAATAATAGTTGTCCACTGTTAACCAGGTATATGGATTAAGAAATAATAAATAATAGGGGTAATTTGGTAAAATTACTCTTTGAATATAACAAAATACAATATTTTGATTATGATAAAAGGTAAATTAGGAACTAAAAAGTATAAAATTATTCTTAATTTCACAAAGGGAACAAGTATTGTTGGGTATATATTTTTAGTATATAGTAAACAAGTAAAGATTTCTCAGGAAACAACCTCTCTACTTCTATGAGATAGTGGTAAGGTCTGCGTACATTCTATCCTCCCCCACACCTCACTTGTAGGATTCCACTGGGTATGTTGTTGTTGTTGTAGTAAACAAGTAAAAATGAACGGAGGGAGTAATAGTCATAGCATTACTCCTATAGTTTTGATTACGTATTATTTTGTTGAAGTTGCTATTTAGACTGATTTATCATGTTTTCTATAGTATTTTGTCATGACTTCTTTTTCCATAATGCTTTAAATGATCTTTTCCTCATATCGAAAAAAATCTTTCTATCTCCAAAATATAAATAAGATCTGCGTGCACTATACTCATCCCAAAACAGACTTTTTTTTATCATACCTTCATTTTTCAAGGTTAAAAGGGGAAAGGGTTAGAAGGTCCATAGGTTTGAAACTAGCCGTTACCAAAGGGAACGTTCAAACTTTTCATTTGAACTTTCAAAAAACAAAACATCCAAAAATACTATTCATTTTTTTCATCTCTTCCATTCTGAAAACCCAGTTCTGTCTGCCACCATTTTCCATTTTTAGCTCTATAATCTCCAAAAGAAATCAAATCAGTGACAGACAAAAAAACCCCATTTCAAATACTCAATCTTGGTCTGTAAAATCTTGAAATTTTCTTGAAAAATTCGAACAGTGATTGGAAAACAAGAAACCCCATTTGAGATCTTCAATGGCTCCTACACCTTCATCAAAGAATCATACAACTCCCACTCCGTCATCGAAATTGCACCAGACCCATGTAAATTCAAGAACCCCGCAATCGAAACATCGGCTAAATTTCACCTCAGCAAAACCCTCGCCAAACCCGAATTCTGCAGCAATGAAAGAAGGGGGTCCACCTCCGGAGCATCCAGTTGAGGTTATCGGTCGGATTCGTGATTACCCAGACAAAAAGGAGAAACCTTTATCAGCATTGCAGTTAAATTCTGATCGTCAGTCCCTACGTGTTAGGACTGACATAGGGTATAGGGATTTTACCCTTGATGGTGTGTCGTTATCCGAAGAAGAAGATCTTGATGAGTTTTATAAGAAATTTGTTGAGTCAAGAATTAATGGGGTGAAATTAGGGGATAAATGTACTATAATGATGTATGGACCAACTGGTGCTGGTAAGAGTCATACTATGTTTGGGAGTGTTAAGCAGCCTGGAATTGTGTATAGGTCATTGAAGGATATATTGGGTGATGAAAATGATGAAAATAGTGAAAAGAAGGTTGGTGTTGGCACATTTGTTCATGTTACTGTGTTGGAGATTTATAATGAGGAAATTTATGATTTGTTAGCGACAAGTAATAGTGGTGGAGGATTTGCTTTTGGTTGGTCTAAGGCCAGTGCTTCCAAGGTAAAAAATGAAGTTTTTCTGCTGGTTGTTTGTTCTTTGATCCATTAGTAATGTTTCATACAGAATAGTAATAGTATCTTCTCTGACATTTTGTCTGTGTCTTGTTTTTCGATTGATATGTTTCTTGAGATTTTAGTACAACATGTTTATTTCTGTATCATTGATTCTGCAATGCAACAGAATGAACCTTGGCACTAAAGTTGTGGTTTGAGAAAATTTTTGCTAGTTTATGCGCATGAAAATCGTGTTGATCTTTTATCAAGCTAAATGCTTGTAATGTTCCAGTTCTGAAAGTGCTAGCTGATTTACTTGAAGTTGTAGAAGCCATTACTAACGTTTTTATTGTTTCAGTTTCCTGTGGATAGCAATTTTAGTTGACTTTGTACAATTTGTGCTATATATATGATGTGCTTGTTGTTGTTCAAGTGACATTTGCTCAATGTAGTTCAGTATTGTTGCTCACATAAATCTACTCAATGCATCCTCCTTAGTATAGGAGGTTGTGGAGAACACGGATTAGGGTAGGAGTTTAGTAGGTATTAGTAAGTTGTCTTGCTATCCACCAACTAGTAGTCGTAGTATTGCCTGCCCTTGTAGCTTCTTGTCCTTTGATTTCTATTACTATCTGACGTTTCTTGTACTTCCTATAGATACTGTTCAGCATACTTTGCGATGCTTTCACTTTCGTTTATTCTCTTTTTGGCTATGCTTTCACTTTCGTTTATTCTCTTTTTGGACTGTTTTTCTTGAGCCAAGGGTCTATCAGAAATAACCTCTTTACCTCTGATGTCGGGGTAAGGTCTACATACACTTTCCCCTCTCCAGCCCCACTTCTGTGGGACAATACTGGGTTTATTGTTGTAGTTGTATTCCCACCTGACTTGGGATGAGTAGTGGTATTCATTTGTAGTGCTTATAATTAATTTGTAGATACGTTTTTCTCTATCTATTCTGTGCACGGACATGGAATGATAACACTAGTATTGTAAAATAAAATATCACTGCATCTCTAATAGACTATTATAGTCAGAATTTAGTACTTTAAGTCTGTTAAAAGAGATGACATATGGTTATCATGAGAAACTTACAACAACAACATACCCAGTTGAATCCCACATGTGGGGTTTGGGGAGGGTAGAAATGTACGCAGACCTTCCCACTACCTCGTAATAGAAGTAGAGAGACATATCATGAGAAACTTAAAAAATGAGAAATCGGTAATAACTGCTTTCTAATTTTTATGTGTCTGTACTTTGTACAATGTTGGTCCCTGTCTTTTACCTTGCAGGTGAAGCTGGAAGTTATAGGTAAAAAGGCGAAAAATGCAACTTTTATTTCGGGGACTGAAGCTATAAAGATATCGAAAGAGATCCAAAAAGTGGAGAAGAGAAGAATAGTAAAGAGTACTCTGTGTAATGAGAGGAGCTCTAGGAGCCACTGCATGGTATATGTCTAATCACTTCTTCATGAAGTAACATTTGATTTCTAGCCTCAGCAATGAATATTTGTCTTCAATTGCAGATAATCCTTGACGTTCCAACAGTGGGAGGGCGACTAATGCTTGTGGACATGGCTGGTTCTGAGAATATTGAACAAGCTGGTCAAACTGGTTTGGAAGCAAAGATGCAAGTAAGACTTCTGGATTAACTTAGCTCGCTTTTATTAAGTTTATCTGAATTCCTTGTAAAGTAACTCAAAATATATGGCCATATGATATCATTGTGTCTTACTGGTACCTTTTGATAATTAAATCTTTGCAGACTGGGAAAATTAACCAGGGAAATATTGCATTGAAGAGGGTTGTTGAGTCCATTGCTAATGGTGATTCTCATGTGCCATTTAGAGATAGCAAGTTAACCATGCTATTACAGGTAAGTTTTGCATCTGTTGGTAAGTTGATTATAGTATGGCAGATTGCTTTTGAAGTGTATATTGACTGTGGAAGTTGACTCAACTATTTTTAGGATTCTTTCGAGGATGACAAGTCCAAAATTCTTATGATACTATGTGCAAGCCCAGATCCTAATGAGCTTCACAAGACTATCTCCACTCTGGAATATGGTGCCAAAGCAAAGTGCATTGTCCGTGGTCCTCATACGCCATTGAAGGAGAAAGGTATAGAGGATTCTTCGTCGACAGTTATCTTGGGATCAAGGATTGCCGTTATGGATCAGTTCATCTACAAGCTTCAGATGGAGAACAAGCTGAAAGAAAAAGAGCGTAATGAAGCTCAGAAAGAGCTTACGAAGAAAGAAGAAGAAGTTGCTACACTAAGGGCCAAACTTGAGTTACTACAAGGAAAGGGAACAGAGATAACCGAGGAGCAGATCAATCTTAAAGTAAATGAGCGAACTCAGATGTTGAAGAGTGAGTTGGAAATGAAGATACAAGAATGTCAGAAGATGGCAAATGAAATTGTTGAAATGGAGAGGAGGAAGATGGAAGAAAGAATGTTCCAGCAGCAACAAGAATTTGAAATGCTCCAGAGGCGCTTGGAGGATATGGAAGCTGCGCTTCGCCGCTCTAGGGCTGGAAGTGGATCAACAGAAGTGGAGGAAACTACTTTTGCAAAAAGGCTGCAGGAGATTTACTCTGAAGATGCAGGAATGGTAAAGTCTATGGATTTGGACAGATCAATTGATATGGATGCTGGAAAGCGGGATGTATTGGTCTATAAACCTGAAGGTAATACTTTCCAAGCAATCTTGGGTTATCCTAACATAAGCAATTTAGGAGAAGTTGAAGATCCACTTTTCACCAATAAAGGTAGCTTGAGCACTGTATTTGAGGAGGACGAAGAAGGTGATGATGAAGGTGACACAGTGAATCCACCCGTTGATGAGGAGGTGCAGAAGGAGGTCATTGAGGAAAAAACAATATGTTCTGGTCTGCTTGATCATGATATTAATTGTTTGAGACCAGATCCTGACCATTTCAGTGATTTGTACAAGGACAATGATGTTTGTATGGGTGCAGCCCCTTCTAGGCAGACGCTTATTCAGAACATTTTCACACTCTGTGGAAATTATAGAGAGCTTTCTCAGCATAATGTAAGCCCAGTGCCTGCACAGATCAATTTGGAAGATACTGATTGCTCATTACCTACAGTTAAGACAATCGGAGAGGATTATGCTGTAAAAGATTTTCCGAATGCTTGCTCCAAGGAGCTTTTGCCATTAGCTAATCCCGAGACCATAAAAAAGTCACCGGTTAATCAGACAAGAATATTTAAGCGCTCTTATGACAAAGAAAATGATTCAAAGGAGAACTTTAACCCTTCTTGTGGCGATCTAGAAGTCCACGTGAAATGGGAAGGTGCATCAAAAGAGAATCCTGGTGTAGCAACCACGGTAAAGGTTAGTAAAGATGCATCCTTGGCTGATCTGCGCAAACTGATTGAGATACACCTCGGTGCTGACAGTCCAGCATTCACTTTTCTTGCAGTAGGGGTAAGCTTATACTTGAATGGCTTTAGAAAACTGTTCATACTCACTTCTATTGTTGTGACACAAGTTCTTTGACAATGAATTTTTGATTTTTGTGTGATTAGGACCCATCTGGTGCCCTCATGCCTAAAGAACAGGAGGTAGTCACTCCAGTGAGTAAGCTTCCAAAATGCAACAACTTCTCACGTGGTCACGTAGCTTACTTACACCCAGTGAAGGGAACACAACGGTTTAATCACCTGCCATTTACTCCGCTGCAAAATAAGCTTCCATTAACTCCAAAGTCACATATCAAAGAAGTAGGTACTGGACTTTCTCCCAAAATAGGAGAACATCTGAGTAGAACACCTTTTGTTACTGTCGAAAGATTTCTAAATGAATGTTAGTTGATATGCGCGTATGAGTTTGTGTGAATCATGTATGTAATCACATGACCATTATGATATTTTGCTCTTGAGTACATTGCATATGTACTCATATTGGATTTGCTTTGTCTGGTATGTTTTCAAATGCTTGGATTTCATGTCTTAATCATATCATTGTTCTTTTAATCTTACTGGTGGCACTCGAAGAGGAGGAGAAAATAGGAAACCGTACAGGACTTGGATGACACGAGGTTCATGTTCTCGACTTAGAGATCATTGAGATGCTAAGGCACATGAGAATCACACAACAAGAATTTTGTTCCAGTAAACTGAATCATTCAACACTTAAAATTTCATCGATAACATGATCAGAAGAGAGCAAAATGAGTTTGGTGAGATCAAAAATGTATTATTCTTTCCTTACATTTTGGGTCAGTTTTCCTTCTGGTTTGAGTTTGCCTCAGCTTAATGTGTTTGTGAGTTTGACATAATCTTAAAAGGAACTTGTGCCCAATAAACCATACATGTGAACAGAGTTATATAAAATGCTGACCAGAAAAATGTCATAGAAAGCAACAGGTGTGGTAAATTTTTTGGAGAAATATAACAATGCTGAAACTGGAGAAGTTGATCATGAAGCCTTCATACTGTCCAAGCCAACACTAGTCTGCAACGAAAAAGTGATGCATCATTGACTAACTTAAGACAACCTTAGTCTTGTCGAAAACTTGAAAAGAGTACTGATTGTCATACCAGAAATTTGTGGATCTGCTGAAGTATAGGTGAAAACGACGTACAGAACTTCTCCATATCACCATTGATGTCACCGTTGCCACCTATGACTTCCATGAACCTCTTCCTATCTGGAGCAAGCTTTATTGCAACCTTTGGATCACATTAACACATTTTACAGGTAGAGAAGATTTAAATGTACTTATATGGCATATGTTATGGTCATTATTAGACGGAGAACACAGTGAAGTAAATACCGTAAAGCTTGAACTAGCAAGCCATCCATGCCATTTCTTCAATGTCTTGGAGTAAGAATCATTGCAAGCTTGGGACATTGACCAATCTTGATGCTGAGCTAAATTGTGAAATAGCACGACTATGAAGTCCATGGCTCTGCAGCATTAGCAGAATGATCGATTAGTCTAATTTATACTAACACATTATGGCAGCAAAGTTCGTTCATCAAATAAACAAATGCAAGCTTGTTATGCACCAACTATTAGGAAAGCCTGCTACACAAAGCATCCCGCGTTCATGCAGGGTCCGGGAAAGGTCCACACTTTGGAGACAACTTTATTGTTGCTCCAAATCTCCCCTTCTGTTATGCAGCAAAGATGGAGTAAAATAGTTCTTTGAAATGAGAACATGGAAACAGAGGCGCGTACCTTGTTAACCATAGAAGACCATTGGAACAACTGGATGAAGATTTAGCAGTCTTTATCTCAACTTCTGCCTGTACGAAACTGTACAAGTAGTTGAATCTCGCTGCATTATCGTTGTACTTTGATTCTAACCTCTGTAAGGAAACAGGCATGAAGTAAATTCACCATTAGGACCAATGTAAGATATTTATGTTACATGTGTTGTTCACATTGTTCAATATAAGGTTGCAGCAACATCCTAAGACCTTTTCAAATAGATGAAATCTGCATCACAAGTCGCGAAAGCTCTAATACTTAAACAGAAGAAATAGACTAACTCACAGCTATATTTCCGCTGATATCAGATTTAACCACAGTCATAGCAGCTCCAAATTTATCTGGCATCAGTGTAGCAAATGAACTCAAATCGTTACACAACTTAAGATTATACAAATGCAACTGTATACAAGAATGCAAATATACATCAGCTGAACATTATGCAGCCTTCTAGGAAGAGAAATTAGCTTCAAATGACTAGACCTTCAGGTTTAACACAGACAAAGAAAGCATTTTCGTCATGGTATTCAAGCATTGCATGAATTTTCGAGTAAAATTCAGGACGATTATAGAGAAAAAGTTTGAACCTAGAATTGGCAATACAAGTTTGCAAACTTCCAAGAATGGTTTAGTCATTAGCTCTCCATGTTCAGATTTGACATGCTTTATTCCTTCCAAAGCAGGGGAAAATAATGTTCCTTCCATATTTCTCTATTTTGCTGCACAGAAAAGCACAAATCTTTTACTATTAAATACATACTAAGAAAAAGGGTAGCATAATAGATTGCTAACATTATTTTAAGCTATATTATTGGAATTCTCTAAAAATTTTGTGATCCTCCGTGAATTACTACTTCTGGATGATCCAACATGCACATACCATAATCTTGAACTATTATGATCCCCGGCAATCCACATTATTTTTGTTGATAACGATGGTTTATAAGCCTATCTCTCTCACTATTACGGATATTAAATAACTCTGTCCATCAAAACTTAGACTAAAACATCGTCTAATGTTCTTTCTTTTTGAGATTTCACCTTAACCCTTATGTCACTACCTCGAATACATATCTTGTGGGTCCAAGGAGAATCAATAACCAAGAATTGGGGAAAATAAAAGTAACTTTGGCCCAAATTACCATCTAAGGCACCCCCACCCCCAATAAAAATTAGAAGCATTCCATGTCCCAATTTTTTTTTTTTATGATCGATTCAGTATCAACAAAAATTGATTTTCTTTCCTATGAGTTACAGTCTCAATAAAAATGCTAATTTTTATTGTTCATATTTAGGGTCCCATTGGCGTGCGTCTCGTAGGAGTTGAACCTATGAATTCACCAATTATGAGTTGGGCGCTTTCAATAATGAGCACATCAGTCATACTATGATTAGCTTAAAGGGAAATTTCCAAACGAATAATTTCAACCAGATCTCCCAATTTCTATCCTAGTCGATCATGATTCAAGATTATGAGTATATAATGACTCTTCACCAATAAACAAGGAGAAACTCAGATCAAGAAAAAAAAAACCAAAATCTGATTTTAAAAAATACCTGGAATTAAAATGTCTAGAGTGGAACAATAAGATTTGCAGCTCAGATGATTTTTGTGTTTTTTTTTTTTTTTTTGAGTTACATATATTTTTTATGAGAAGTAAAATATAATTTATTTATTTTTTTAAGAATTAATTGTTAATGCATTTGTGAGGGATGCAAAATTCAGATGGACTTTTAACGGTTTTTCAAATTAGCCGCTGCTTTTACGATATGTGCGGAAATCAAAGGGTCATTTTTCCTCTTGGTATTATTTTTAAATCTCAATTTTGGTTTTTTGTATTTTATTTTCTTTTGTAAAAGTTAGCAGCGAGTTCAGCCACCACCTTCGAGTCTGGGCTCTGCTCGAGTAAAAATTACCCTTAGTTAAAATAACAGAGATGACGTATGTTGGAGTTCGAAAAATAGACAAGTGGAACTCCAATATAATGTGCTATAGTTTGACAATCTGGTAGAGTTTCAAGCTTAATGAAGGGTACACTGAGGACATGACCTTAGATCGAAAGGAGTGGAGATTACGTATTAGGGTAGAAGGTTAATAGGGATAAAATATTGTTGTCTCGCTTTGTGATGGTTTTAGGTTTGTAATACGAGTAGTCGTGCTATTATGGTTGTAATTATTTTGCTACTTTTATTAATTTTTTTCATGTAGAATTGGCGTTGTTCTTTGTTTCATCCGCTATTCTATATCTATTGTTTTTCTTTGTTTCCTTATGACAAATACATTTGAACCGAACATCTTTAAGAAACGATAAAGAAGGAAAATTCATCAATTTTGATGAATCCTCCCTATGTAAATATATCAAGAAAAACAGGATGATCGACCAGTCTAGTCAATTTCAATTTGCTTGAACTTAAAACAAAGACATGTAAAAGTTTAATAGTAAGTGTATATATGAAATAATGACAAATACATTTGAACTAAACATCTTTTAGAAATAATAAAAAAGGAAGTTTTATCAATTTTGATAAATCCTCCCCATGTAAATATATTAAGAAAAACAGGATGATTGATCAGTCTAGTCAATTTCAATTTGCTTGAAATTAAAACAAAATAGTAAGTGTGTGTATATATATATATATATATTATTTTTATTCTCACCAAAAAAAAAAAGAGAAAAAACTCTCCTCATGATAGACACACTTGACAAAAACAACAATAATAACTACTATATATGGCTTGACCTCAAATAAGTTATTGAGATCGACTACATGAATCCTCGTTTTGTCAACAAACTTTTGGCTCAGGATATTTAATAGAGTTCTTGATAATCTTTTTAGCAGCAGCATCACCAAGATCAATGCCACAAATATCAGCCAATCTAATGAGATAAAGCAAAACATCAGATAACTCTTCACCAAGATGCTCTTTATCTGATTCCTCCCAATTTGGTAACCCTTTATCCACTTCTCCTCTCCATTGGAATATCTCTGATAACTCACCTACTTCACCTACCTGAATTCTCAATTTGGACAAAAAAAAAAAAAGTGTTATGTGAATCACATTCTAGCACCTAACTTTTTAAATTCTCCTCTCACCATCATGACTAATTAGCATTAAAGAAAAACAACAACAACGACATACACGGTGAAATTCAACAAGTGGGGTTTGGGGAGGGTAAAATGTACGCAGACCTTATCACTACCTCATAAAGATAGAGAGGTTGTTTCAGGAAACCCTTCATCTCAAAAATTACAAAAGAAAAAAAAAAGAAAATAACGTGGACTTTTTGTCTCTTAATTCTTGATAAATTCTAATTTTGATCGTTATGAAATTTGATTAAGCGTGTTCATCTCAATTAATCAGTGTTTGTTGTTTTATCCCTTATCGTGGAGAGAGATGATATTTTGATAATCGTGATGTTAGACTGTTATTCTAGATGTGACTAAATCTAATATTTTTTGCATTGTCTCCACCGGGACTTGATTTGAATTTGAAATCTCATGGTTCTCACTTCTCAATCCACTTTGTTGACCACTAATCACAATCTTGGCGCAAATGAATGCATCCAAGAGGCCAATTATGAAATATATATGTTATATTTGGACTATCTTTAAAACTATATTACCCTAACTATGGTGTAACAATATAAATTTAACGTACTTCATAAGTAATTAAATGGTTGAAAAGGTTAAATAATTAAGATAAGTTTATGAAAAATTACAATTAAAGAGATCGAAAAAGCATAATTTAATTAATTAAATGTTAAAATATGCTACATTAGATATGAATTAAAAATTCTCCAATAATTGAGGGTTTTAATATGCTATTAGCACCTTTTTTTTCTCTCTCTTTCTTTTATGAATCTTGAACTAGTGGAGAGTGATGCTTTTTGTTGGGCAAAACCTTGCCAAATAGTACATTGTGTAATTCTCTAGTGGTACTATCTTTTGTACACATGGTACACATGTTATGTGCACTTAGTGTAAATGTCAAGACATTCTATGGTGTTATACACTTGAAATAAATTCAATTTTAGGATTCTTATTACAATATGGGTGCACTACTAAACAAGAATAAGTTCTTACTCTTTGTTGCACTATTGCTATTTCATGTCCTAATATAGTACTTATTGATCATTCATAAATAACCTATATAACTAGAGACAGGAGGTAGATCCAGTTAACCCTATACTCGATAAGTTAAACTTAATTTGATATTTTTGATGCGCAATATATAGATGTATAAGTGAAAAGCTATAAAAATTTTACAAATATGAAATTCTGGTCAATCTATGATTTCAAAAGTGTAATATATTCAGAGTTGACGAATTTCAAAGATTGAATTCACCAAGAAACATGAATCCGCCTCTCAATTTGCAAATAACCACTTTTCAACTCGTGTAACTGAAAAATATATTATCATGGAGTTTTAAAGTCATACGTAAAACTACTTAATGTTGGCTATTTATCAAATACAAGGTTAAAAAGTGATCCAAAACGCTATTTCTACTGCGAAAAGATGCTGATTTGAGTAAGATATTATCATATAAAAGACCAAAAAAAGATATAAATTGATAGTTAAAGAATTAATTACCATGGCAAGTAGCAAATTCCTAGGGCTGTGATACTTTTCCCAGTTTCTAACCTTAGCAAAATCTTCAAGTTGCTTAGAGAGGTCTTTAAGACTAATATCCATTGATCTCTCTTGAAGAACTTCATCTTTTCTTTCTTGTTCCATATTGGTTAAGTAAATGTGAGATTTGTTACTTGCAAAGACACCAAAGGCTCTTATCTTGGATTTTAAAGGTGAAAACTTGTTGACATTTGCAAAAAGAGGAATATTACAACCATAAAAGTGAATTAATGATAGCATAGTAATAACTAAGTGAGGAAAAAAAAGAAGCTTCAAGGAGGGCAAAATTCTTGGAGCATACTAGCCTCAAATAATGGTTTTTATAATGCAAAGATTCTTTGTTCCATCTCATTTATGAAGAATATTATATTCCAATTTTTTCTTAGTAGAAGTTTTTTTCTAAGAAGAGAACCTTAGAGTAACTGGTAAAGTTGCTGTCACGTGATCAGGAGGTCAGAGATTCAAGTCTTGAAAACAGTCTCTGGCAGAAATACAAGATAAAGCTGCATATGATAGACCCTTGTGATCGGACCTTTTCTCGGACCTTGCGTATAGTGAAAATTTTAGTGCACGAACTTGCTCCTTTAGTAGTTTTTTTTTTTTTTTTTTTTTTTTTTTTGTGAAAGGACATTGCAAATTGAGCATGCTGAGATGACACATCTTTTTGTGCAAATTGAGCATGCTTTGAATTTAAAACACTTCCTTTTTTTCTGTTTCCATTACACACCATTAGATGGTCTAGAACTTTATTAGATTTATATAATATTATTTCATTATACACACATTAGATGGTCTAGAACTTTATTAGATTTGTATAATTATTAAGCATAGGCAGAGCTAAAATTTAGGGTACTTTATGAGTTCTTGAGTCTAAAAAAATAGTTTATTGAATTCTTGATAAATTATTTTTATTTATTAAATATAATTTTGATTGTAAGTTAGCGTTTAGTCTTAAATTTTTAAATATTTTTGTCTAATTATATTTGAAAAATATTTTTGGAAAGTTTTGATGAAGTTTCACCATGCGTTTGGCCCCAAATTTTCTCAAGAATATTTGACTATTTCAAAAAATATAATTTATACTCGTAAGTTCTAACTATTATTTAAAATACCCATAAGTTTGTATTATCATTGTATAATGAAAATGTTTCGTTAGTAAATAATCTTATAACATACATTGATAATAATCAACAACAAGAAGATAATAATATGGGCAAAATACATTAATGACATGTTCAAACGTGTCACTGATTCAGTTAGAATTGTAATCCATTAAACGCAAATTGTTCTTTTTTCTCGTGAATTACTCAAATAATAATTTAAACTTTTTTAGAGGAGGTAGATAAATATTAGTTTGAGTAAATAAATGATGGATGCTTTTTTTATAACATACAAAAGTTTAAGGTAATTTTCAATATTTAAAACTTTTCAAATACTATTCCAAGTTCCCAAATACTAGTTTTTTCTAGTATAAAAATTTGGGAATTCTTCGAATATATTTGTCAAGTTTTATGACTAAACACTGCCTCCTCTGTCCATCTTTACTTGTCCCCTATTGACTTGGCACAAGGATTAAAAGGTTGTAAATAATAAGAGTAGTTTTACCAAATTACCCTTTGAATATAATAAATAAAATGACTTGAAAAATAAAAGAGAAAAATAACTATAATTATTGATAAAGGTAAATTAGGAATTAAGTGTAAAATTATTTTTTGATTTTATAAATTGGACAAGCAAACATAGAAAAACTCAGTACTTTTTAAGTGTTTCCCAAACTTCTTAAAATTTTTGTAAACTAATAATAAATATATAATTTAAGTCAAAATTACTGAGTTCTATGGAACGATTAGATGACGCCATCGCTCGACCTCTATTGTTAAGGAATGATGGGCAGAAGAAGCCCAACCATTGGATTTTTCTAGTGTTTTAGACCATTCATTTCCTAATTTTAGTCTTTTTGATACAACTCTTAGTTGATTAGTCTTTTCACTTTAAACAACAAGCAAAAATAGAAAAAAATGGCTAAATCAATTATTATCTTTTCAACAAATATGTGTATACATAATATGTGTTAAATTTATCGTATTATATAATATCAGGTGTTTTTCATTTAGTAGTCGCTTTTTCTATCCCTTTTTAATCCCTTTCTTTTTCTTTCCTTTTTGTCATATCTAGTTTATTCAGCTTATGAGTTGTTGAGACGAGGGTTCCCAGGAAACAACCTCTCTACTTCTATGAGGTAGTGCTAAGGTCTGCATACATTTTATCCTCCCCAGACCCACTTGTGGAATTTCACTGGGTTTGTTGTTGTTGTTGCTAAAAATTTCAAATAAATAAATAACAAAAAAAAATGGAAAAACCAAAATAATAATAAAAAATTTAAAAGGTCCTACCGGGAGTCGAACCCAGGTCGCTGGATTCAAAGTCCAGAGTGCTAACCACTACACCATAGAACCTGAGATGTTTAACTAATTTACTTTATTTTATTTGTAATACATTTTATTGAAATATTTGTCTTTTTATTTTTTTATTTTTTTATAACTATAATAATAAAATATATGTGCAAAATTTCTAATATTGATATAAATAGTAATTTTGAACTCATATTTTTAAAAATATAATGAATTTACTATTAAAAGTCTATTAGATTGACACATAAGATTTAAATTATGAATCCGCCTCTATTGATCTATATACATTTCGTACTTCAAAGCTACTCTTTCTTCGTAACTTAAGAAAAAGTTCTAACGTAAAAACGATTAAGTACATCAATTTAAAATCATACTAAATTTTTTATTTTTAATTTTTTCTTTTGTTGCACTTCTTTATCCATCTTATATTTGTTGCTTTTATCATATTTATATTGTATCATTTGTTTTTCATCATTAGTCGTTTTTCTCCTTTTCTTTTCCATATCTAGTATCTTCTGCTTATGGGGGCTTGATTTTTGAGACGAGGGTTTTTGGAAAATAACTTCTTCTATCTTTATGTGGTAGTGGTAAAATCTGCGTACATTTTACCCTCCCCTGACTCCACTAGTGTGATTCCACTGGGTATGTTGTTATTGTTGTTCTTTTGCTGCACTTTTGAGTCCTGAATTTGTCGAGAACAATCTTTTAATCTCCACTAAATAAATATAAGATATGTGTATACCTTCTACCCTTCTCAGATTTCACGAATTATCTTGAAATATGTTGTTATTGTTTTTTTTTTTTATGTACATATGTGAAAAAAAAAGAAGGTATAAATATACCTTTGGGTTCTCTTTGTTATGGAATACAAAAAAACATTAGCATTTCTAATTTGGAATATTTTAATCTTATCAAGCATATTACTTTAATTTTGACATTCTTATCAACCGAAAGAAAAAGATAATGCAGTAAAAAATTCTTTAAGATTTATCAATAATTATTCCTTGCATTTAATAATTTGTTTTGATAACATTAAAAAAACATTTATTTACTAAAAATAGGAAAAAAGAACATGTAGATTTTTATAATGGAATTATTCTACTTGCTTATTTTATAGTAGTGTATGTTAAGTTCTAAGTGATTCTACATTCCATGATAGTCAATGTAATATACTAATTGCTAGCACCTATATAGAATCTTTTTAATTTTTTTTGTTAGTTTATGATATGTAATTATATATTATACATACATATAAATAGTGACAGAGCTAGGATTTTTATTGAGGGGATTCAAAATTTGAAGAAGTAGATATACAAATTAGTTGAACAGGATTTAACATCTATTGTATATATGAAAAATATTATTTTAATCATATATAAATAGTATAATTTTTTTATGAATAAGATTCCGATGAATGCCTGATCAAAAGATAGCTCTGCTCCTGTATATAAAAGAATTCCTCTTCCTTTTAACTTTCCAAAAGCACTTTTCATATTATGTATCACGTAAGTGTTAATTTTTTTTTAACACTAAAGTAATAATAGCTTAAAGTAGAATCCCCTTTGATTATAAGGATGAATTTTTAATTACATGTGGTCTTAAATTACCTGAAAAATTCTTGCCTGAATATAGGAAAAATCCAAAGTTATATTTTATTTCCTTTTAGCAAGTTGTGCGAAAAATCACTTTTTTTTTCTGATTTTAAAATGACTTGAGTAAAATAGGGCATGCTGTCTGATAATGATGTTAGAAATTTCCGGCTTGCTTTCACTCTTCTCTTGCAGTTAGCAGTCTCAGTCAACCTTGTTCTGGGCCTTTGTTCGAGAAGGATGAATCACTTTTGAAATGGAATTTATTGATTCTCTCCTAATTGGCTGGATATTCAAATATTTCTTAATCTATTTGGTGTTTCAAATATTCGAATAAATATTTTGACGAAGTAGAACCATCTCTATCAAGATGGAAAATGGGTCATAGGCCTCCCCATCCCAAAAGGAAAAGGGAGCGACTAGCTAGTGAGCAGTTCTTTGAAGTAGATCGGACCCTACGAACAGGCATCTCCCGCAATGACAACGCCAAAAAAGGAATAGATAGGTGATTTAGTATAGTTTTAAGTTAAAAAAAAAAAAGAGTTTGTTAATTATATACTAGTTGTGATAGCCACAACCAGCTAAACATCTGATATCTTGGGAGGGTTCCACTCACTATCTAGATCTCGCTCCGTATTCATTTTATTTGACTAGTTAAGGAGTTTTATAAAAAAATATATATATATAAAAAAAGAAAAATAATTTTAGATGACTATATACAAATCATATTAATTAAGGGCGTGCTTAATACGAGAAAGTTTTTTCAAGAAAAATAAGTGATACTTATCAATTTTTTTTTTTTTTTTGTATTTAGTAAAATAACTTAACGCAAAAATATTTATATACAATTTAAGAAAGCAATATTGGGGAGAGGTCAGGTCAAGTGGGGTGATAGGTATAATTCGAAAAAATATAAAGAAATATAAATTAGAAACGCAAATCACGAATTCAAACCTTTCACATAGCTCAAAACTCTATTATTAAAACATTCTTACTTCATTCATCACTAGTATTAAGTAACAAAACATGTAAACTTCACTAATTATCCCCCTAAAAATTAATTAACTAACTAATTCTAAGACCATTTGAATTGGAAAACAAGTTTTCCTTGAATATTGAGATACAATCCATCACTCTTTGCATGCCATTCACATATATTATTTGCACATCTTTGAGCATCTCTATTATTATCAAAAAGAACAAATGTACCCTGTGGACCATTTGGTGTTTGAGCAATCAAAGTACATGTAGCAATTGCTTGTTGTTTTGGATCACCAAAATTCACTGGAAATGAACTTTTAGTCCCTTTTGGAATTGGGAAATTTCCATTATCAAATCCCATTATAATACATTTAGCTCCTAAATTGGATGTTAAATCATTGCTGATTAATACATTGAATTGTATACAATGAACCAAAGAGCATGAGTAACATATGGTTAAAACAAGGAAAATTATGGGAAAATTGAGTTGTGAAGAATTCATTTTTCTTTCTTCTTTTTGGTTTTGGTTGCTATAGGATATGGTTTATGTGAGTGAAGTATTAGTCTTTATATAGTACTATAATATGACTCCTTCTGTTCTATTTTAGTCATCATAGTTTGTATTTTCAGAGTTTCAGCTTTGAAAATTAGTCAAATTGACTTTTGAAAAATGTAAAATAACTACCAAAATGGGACAGAAGGGGAAAAGTTTTTATGGAACAAAAATAGCATTTGCATGCTAATATGGAAATATAGTTATGTTGCTTATATTATTTACCTATTATGGAAAAGACTAGGATATGATTCACGTAAACCAGTCAAAACTTATATATTTCTGGAAAAATTATAATTGATTAAATATTATTTAGTGGGTGTTTGAATGGGCTTAAAGGCGGGTCAAATATGTTTTAAGCTCTTTTTAACTTTTAAAGGTGTTTGATAAATTTTAAAATAACTTAAAAAGATCCAAAGTTAAAAATTGGTTCCCCCATACTATTTTTTTCCGCTCAAAATTCATTTATGTTTGACCAATAATTTTAACCTTTTATCCCTAATTGTTTTCTTTTGGTTTTGCTCTCTGTTTTTTTTCTTCTTTTTCTTTCTTTCTTTCTTTCATTTTTTCCCTTTTTCTTGATTTTTCTTTTCTTCCGTTTTTTCTTTTTTTTTTTCTTTCTGTTTTTTTCTTCTAAATTATTTTCTCTTTCTTTTATTTTTTCTTTAGAAATTATGTATGATAAAGGACAGATATAGCCATTACTTATTATATTAATGTAATTTTAAAAAATCTCAATATTTTATGTATTTTATCAAACTTATATATTATAAAAATTAAAAACAACTTATACATATAAATTAACTTATATAATCAATTTATAATGAAGTTATATTAAAATAAATTAATTCTAATTTAATTTAGAAATAAAAATTTAAAATAATAATTAATATTTTATAATGTATAACAACTTAAAGATATTTAGACATTTTGAGATGAAAAAGTGTTTAACAACACATATATACCAACCACATTAACAACTATCTTTTGTGAGCTTAAACATTTTTATCCTAATACGTAACTGCTTAATTTTAAAATAAATTTCAACACTTTAAAAAGTGCTTTAACGGGCTCTTGAGATCCTCCCTCCTGGTGTTTTTAAATTTTTTTTTTTAACTTGTCAATTTCTTTATATTCTTCCCATTTATTCAAGAAAAATATTTTAAATCATTTTCTCATTAAATGGAACATATATATATATATATATATATAAAACTCCTCTCGTTTCATCAGAACTTAATGGGAAATTAGCATTTTTAGTCTCTAGAAAATCGATAAATGGAGGTCTTTGTAAATGTTATCTAAATATATTTAATCTTTAATTAATGGATATATGCATTTTTCTGTTTCCTTTGATTATGAATTTTAACAAATCAAATGAATTATTAAGCTTTAAATTGATCGGTCAATGTGTTGTGTTAAATTTTAATGTTATTATTCTATATTTTGGGATTTATGGAAATATAATTTAGTTCCCTTGAATTTCCAATTAACAAAAATTTGCTTGCTCAACTATTATTTTTGAAGGAACAAGATCTATTTGCATGCTAATACTCCCTCCGTTCACTTTTACTTAAAGTCGTCAATATAGGCTAGGCCTGTTGGGCCAGTCTGCCTAGCTTGTGATTTAGTAAAGTTGAATTAAGATTTTCGAAGCCCATTTAAAAAATGGGCTTTTTACCTCGGCCCAAATATGTCTGCTGATTTATGGGGCTTTTGCAATATGGATTGGGCCGGTCCATGGGCCAAATTTAAAAATGATTTAAAATAAAATAAAATAGAGTATTAAAAATAATAAATGACCAAACTAAAAATTCAGTTAGAAAATTCTAAATATTAAAATTTAGATACAAATTATGTTTTAATAATATGTTATAGTAATACTAATACCATGTAATATTGTCAAGTTGCTATTTATTTTAACATTCTCAAATTATAATTTAATTTAAAAACTTATTAAAATAAATATACTTGTAAAAATGTGGGCTGACCCGACAAGGCCTGTAACTCATGTATTGATGGACTGAGCTAGTTATTTTCTAGCTCACAAAAAGAATAGGTCAATCCGGTCTGACCCGTCAAATTTCAAAGCGTGTATGGGCTATAGCCTAGATGGAGCAGTCTAGTCTGTATTGACAACTCTACTTTTACTTGTCATTGTTTCATTTTTTGAGGTCAAATACTAAAAATCGATTTACCCAATACTAAAAATCAAAATCGAATCGATAACCCGATAATTTTTTTTTTTTGATAAAAATCATTAAAAACTTGTTAACTCAATAACTTGATAACAATATACCAATAATATTTATCGATCGGTTTGATTTTTGCACACTCCTATAGGGGGTAGGGTGGAAGTGAGAAGGTGGGGTGAATTTTTTTTTTACTGAAAAAGATAATCTTTTAAAATTTAAATTTAAGTTTTTGGTATTGAAGTAGAGAAAATTAAGATGAGGGTTGGGAATAGATGGTGATATGGTATTGAAGTAGAAAAAATTTATTTTTTATGAAAAAAAAATATTTTTTTAAAAAGTAATTATTTGGGAGTAGGGTTGGAGTGATAGGGGTGGAGCATTAACAATCAAGCTCTGATTTAATTTTCTTTGGCTTTAAGAGATTAAAGTGGGTTGAAATCATTTTTACCCAAACCATATTTGACCAAATCCATATTTACCCATATTTTATATGGATCGATTGTGATTCAATGCATTTTCGCTCAATCCATCCAAATTCAATCCAATCCAATCCAATCCACTCATTTGACACCTCTAGTCCTAAATGAGAAGTAGTAAGTTAATTGAAAAAAGTTAAAGTTTGGCTAAGTCCCAAATGATAAAGAAGTATTTTGAGTAATTTTGTTATTAAGTTATGAGCATATAATTATATTTTGGGAGTAGTATTAAGCACCGATATGAGTAAGAGTAATAGCAACTCAAACTCATAAACTACGTAGTTAGCGTAGAATAAGAGCGTATCAACTTAGTACGACTCATCATATGTCATTGAGATGTCCAAGTTAGATAGATCCATGAGTTAAGCTTCATCCCTTACCCTGAAAAAATATTGGATAATTCTAGCAACATAGATAAGACGTTGTATCATCACGATACTCATAGTGATGATTGTCGGTTAGAGAAATTGACTAATTTAAAAGTATATTATTTTCATATATCTTGAGTTGTATTTATGTATACGCTTAAAACTATATGGCTCACTTACATTTCATTATTTCTGTCATTGAGATGTTAGTAGAATTAAGCCCATGAGTTTGAACATTTAACCATGAGTTTCCTATTTTGGCCATTTTACATACTCATACATTTCATGTACTGATGTTCTTTGAACCTGAATCATTTTATGACGCAGACACAGGTGATAGAGGAGATCCTCAACAGGCGTACCGTTGAAGATCCAACATTTCTAATTAGCTTGTGGTGACACCTCTTTGCAGTCAGAGGTTCCTTGATATTATCCCTTTTAGTTTTAGTTATATTCTTTTAGTTTGAGATAGTCGTGGTACCACTCTTTATTCAAACTTGTAGAGGCTTCATAAACTAATAGACAATATTGCAGTATTTCTTTCAGATTGATGACTTCTCAATTGGTTTGCTTATTATGATTCGAGATGTGATATATAATTGTGCTTAATTTTAGCCTTTCCTTTATTACTTAAGTCTTTGATTGAATAAATTAGCCAGGTCAAATAATTCACTTCGAGTCAAAAGTAATTTTAAAATACCAATCACCTTTAGAAAATAAATTCAGAGCATGAAATTAATATGTTATGTTAAATTTTAATATTGTTCTTGTATTTAGGGATAAAATGTAAATAATATTCTCCATCAAATTTCCAATTATACAAAGATTCTTGCTCAACTATTATGGCAAAATGATGTTTCAGTAAATGTAAAAAATTCTCATCATTTTCACCTCCTCATTGTTCTTTATAACTTCGATGCATCTTTTGTTATCTTGATTTCATTTTATATATTTCCTCCTCGAGATAGTTTAACTTGGCACGAAATTTGACCAAAAAAAAAAGTTTTGAAATAAAGTCTAAAATAAGTAATAGATGTTTGTGTGACTGTAAATGATTTTATCAAAGGTAAAATAAATATTTTAAAGTTAAATTTTGAGTATTTTAATAGATATTTTAAAATTAAATTATTGCTAAATATAGAGATGTACAATTCTTTTTAAGATTGACTAAAAAGAAAAGTAAATCATATAAACTAGAAGTCAAAGGGTTGTAGGGGCGACTTTCAAAGATAATTACGGTTACGGGAAATGAAGAGCATTCTTCCTTCACGAATACAGACTTCATTAACCCTTAACCTGGCTAAATAATTTGTGAGACTAACTAAAAAGGAAACTAAATCATATTAACTGAAACAGAGGGAGTAATACCTATTCAAAGTCAAAACGACTTTTTAGTTTAAAAACAAATCTTGTTTAGTGACTTGTGATTATTAGGCAAAGTTGAATAATTTTTGTAATAATAAATCATACACTAATTTGTGTGTGTTGACTTTTTTTAGTTTAAGCAATTAGATGACCTATTAGTTAGGCTATTTTTATATCACTATATTTTATAAAAATTCACGATCGCTATTAATAACAAATCAATAAATATCAAATTCCGATAAATATGCGGTATGTTTTATCCATTGTTGTAGATATTAAACAAAAAGCACCAGCGGGTTAGTGGTAGAATATAATATCCTAGGTAGGTAGGTAGAGATGGCAATGGCGCGGATATGGGGCAGGTTTAGAGTTATGCGGAGCAGGATAGGTTTAAAGTTAAGCAGGGCGGGTCGAAGTAACTATTTCTAAAACTAATGCGGGGCGAGTTGCGGATATAAAAAATCAAATAAAAAATCGAAGAAAATTAAATCTTTGTAATTAATGAAAATTCAAAGACATAAGCTTTTTATATTAAACATTGACTTTAATATAAAAAGTTTATATCTTTGATTTTTACTAATTACATTGATTTAATTTTCTTTGAATTCCTATTTGGTTTTTTAAACCAGCAACCTGCCCTGTCCCGCATTAGTTTTAACAATAGTTACTTCAACCCGCCATGCCGCATATAACTTTAAACCTATCCCACTTGCATAGCGCTAAATCCGCCTCGTACCCACCCTTTGCAATCCCTAATCCTAGGGCACAAATTTAAACCTTATCACACTACTCAAAACATGTACACTTCACTAATTACAGCAGAATTGGAATTTAAAGGTATTTATTAGTTTAAACAAATGTAAATTGAAAGTAACAATGAATGCAATATCATTCAAATTAATTATCACTTAAAGGTTAAACTCTCCAATTGAGAACTATTAACTTTAATTTTAATCAATTCTTTACATAAACAAAAAGATAAGGATTTAAACACATAAACGTTGAGAAAAACTTCTGAAGAACTCCATTCAAAATGTTTGTACAATTTATTTTTCCAAATTACAAACTTTTCCGAACAAGTTCTTCAGGAGGTTTTCTCAACATTTTCGTGTCTAAAATCCCTATTTCTTTATTTATGTAAAGATTTGAATAAAATCAAAACTATGAACTGTATGGAGAAAGAAACACGAATAATATATAGTCAAAAGAAGAAAAATTGTGGGCAAATTGAATTGTGAAGACTATATTGTTATTCTCCTTGTGTGTGTGTGTTTTTTTTTTTTTTTTTTGGCTATAGGATATGACCTAAATGAGTGAAGTATTGGTCTTTATATAATACTATAATATTGAATTTTATGGGAACAAAATCTAGAGAATTCATGCTAATATGTAAATATAATTAATTACTTAACAATTATGAAAAGATTAAGATATGATTCATGTACCCAAATACATGCATGCTCAACAATTATGGAAAAATAATAAAGGATTAAATGTTATTTAAGATCCACCTTCCTAGTTTATTCTTATATTTTACTTAACTTATCAAACTCATTAATTATATAAAGAAAATCAGCATTTTTAGTCTCTCAAATATTGAAAAAATAGTGGTCCTTGTAATATTGTTTAAATATATTTAATCTTTAATTAGTGAATATATGTATATTTTATTCCTCTTATTCTGAATTTTCACAAATTTAATGAATTATTAAGCATTAAACTACTTGGTCAATATGTTTTGTTGAATTTTAATATTGTTTTATATTTAGGGATAATATGTAAATAATACTCTCCATTAAAATTTCCAATTATGCAAAGCATTAAACTACTTGGTCAATTGTGATTGTTAGGCAAAGTTGAATGATTTATAAGTTATAAAAATATTTGCTCCTTATAGTTTTCTTGTGGAATGTATTTTCACATCACTGTATTTTATAAGTTATAAAAAATTATTCATAATCGATATTTATATTAAATTAATAAATATCAACTTCCGATAAATATGTGGAAAGTTTTACCCTTTGTTGAAAATATATTTTTTTTTTAAAAAAAAATTGAGGGTAGGAGATTACAATATGAAGAATCGAACTCTCAGGTAGTCAATCAACTGAGCTACTAAGATTCTCCTGATTGAAAATATTAAGCAAAAAGCACAAGCGTCTAGCTGAAAATCTATGAACACTTGTAAAGTAAATCTAAAAGAGAAAATCTAATTATTTGGGAGTAGGGTTGGAGTGATAGGGGTGGAGCATTAACAATCAAGCTTTGATTTAATTTTCTTTGGCTTTAAGAGATTAAAGTGGGTTGAAATCATTTTTACCCAAATCCATATTTACCCATATTTTATATAGATGAATTGTGATTCAATGCATTTTCGCTCAATCCATCCAAATCCAATCCAATCCACCCATTTGCCACCTCTAGTCCCAAATGAGAAGTAGTAAGTTAATAGAAAAAAGTTAAAGTTTGGCTAAGTCCCAAATGATAAAGAAGTATATTGAGTAATTTTGTTATTAAGTTATGAGCATATAATTATATTTTGGGAGTAGTATTAAGCACCGGTATGAGTAAGACTAATAACAACTCAAACTCATAAACTACGTAGTTAGCGTAGGATAAGAGCGTATCAATTTAGTACGACTTTTCATATGTCATTGAGATGTCCAAGTTAGATGGATCCATGAGTTAAGTTTCATCCCTTACCCTAGAAAAGTATTGAATAATTCTAGCAACGTAGATAAGATGTTGTATCATCACGATACTCATAGTGATGATTGTCAGTTACAGATTCTAACCAATTTAAAAGTATATTATTTTCATATATCTTGAGTTGTATTTATGTATACACTTAAAACTATATGTCTCACTTACATTTCATTATTTCTGTCATTGAGATGTTAGTAGAGTTAAGACCATGAGTTTGAATATTTTACAATGAGTTTTCTATTTTGGCCATTTTACATACTCATATATTTCATGTACAGATATTCTTTGAACCTGAATCATTTTATAATGCAGACACAGGTGATAGAAGAGATCTTCAACAGGCGTATTGTCGAAGATCCAACATTTCTAATTAGCCTGTGGGTGAGATCTCATTACAGTCAGAGGTTCTTTGATATTATCCTTTTTAGTTTTAGTTTTTTTTTTTTTTTAGTTTGAGATAATCGTGGCATATCGTGGTACCACTCTTTATTCAAACTTGTAGAGGCTTTATAGACTAATATACAATATTGCAGTATTTCTTTCAGATTGATGACTTCTCAGTTGGTTTGCTTATTATGATTCGAGATGTTGATATATAGTTGAGTTCAATTCTAGCCTATTCTTTATTGCTCAAGTCTTTGACTGAATAAATTAGCCATGCTAAATGATTCGCTTGGAGTGAAAAATAATTTTAAAATATTGATCACGTCCAGAATATAAACTCGAAGCATGAAATTAATTTGTTATGTTAAATTTTAATATTGTTCTTGTATTTAGGGATAAAATGTAAATAATATTCTCCATCAAATTTCCAATTATACAAAGATTCTTGCTCAACTATTATGGCAAAATGATGTTTCAGTAAATGTCAAAGATTCTCATCATTTTCACATCCTCATTGTTCTTAATAACTTCGATGCATCTTTTGTTATCTTGATTTCATGTTATATATTTCCTCCGCCTCGTTTTATATGAGATGGTTTAATTTGACATGAAATTTGACAAAGAAAAAAAGATTTTTGAAATAAGGTCTGTAAATGATTTTATCAAAGGTAAAATAGATATTTTAAAGTTACATTGTGAATATTTTAGTAAATATTTTAAAATTAAATTATTACTAAATATAGAGATGTATAATTCTTTTTGTGATTAACTAAAAAGAAAAATAAATCATATAAATTAGGAACCAAAGGGTTGTAGGGGCGACTTTCAGAGATAATTAGGGTTACGGGAGACGAAGAACATTCTTCCTTCACGAATACTGCTTCACCAACCCCCAACCTGGCTAAATGATTTGTGAGACTAACTAAAAAGAAAAGCAAATCATATAAACTGAAACAAAGGGAGTAATACCTATTCAAAGTCAAACGACTTTTTAGTTTAAAAACAAATCTTGTTTAGTGACTTGTGATTATTAGGCAAAGTTGAATAATTTTTGTAATAATAAATCATACACTAATTTGTGCGTGTTGGCTTTTTTTTACTTTAAGCAATTAGATGACCTATTAGTTAGGATATTTTTATATCGCTGTATTTTATAAGTTATTAAAAAAAAAAATCACGATCGTTATTTATAACAAATCAATAAATATCAAATTCCAATAAATATGTGGTATGTTTTATCCTTTGTTGGAGATATTAAACAAAAAGCACCAGCAGGTTAGTGGCAGAATATAATATCCTAGGTAGGTAGAGATGGCAATGGCGCGGGTATGGGATATGTTTAGAGTTATGCGGAGCAGGGTGGGTTTAAAGTTACGCAGGGCGGGTTAAAGTAACTATTTTTAAAACTAATGCGGGGAGAGTTGCGGATATAAAAAACCAAATAAAAAATCGAAGAAAATTAAATCTTTGTAATTAATAAAAATTCAAAGACATAAGCTTTTTATATTAAACATTGGCGTTAATATAAAAAGTTTATATCTTTGATTTTTACTATTACATAGATTTAATTTTCTTTGAATTCCTATTTGGTTCTTTAAACCAACAACCTGCACCGTCCCGCATTAGTTTTAAATATAGTTACTTCAACCCGCCATGCCGCATATAACTTTAAATCTATCCCACTTGCATAGCGCTAAATCCGCCCCGTACCCGCCCTGCCCATTGCAATCCCTAATCCTAGGGCACAAATTTAAACCTTATCACACTACTCAAAACATGTACACTTCACTAATTACAGCAGAATTGGAATTTAAAGGTATTTATTAGTTTAAACAAACGTAAATTGAAAGTAACAATGAATGCAATATCATTCAAATTAATTATATCACTTAAAGGTTAAACTCTCCAATTGAGAACTATTAACTTTAACTTTAATCAATTCTTTACATAAACAAAGAGATACGAATTTAAACACATAAACGTTGAGAAAAACTTCTGAAGAACTCCATTCGAAATGTTTGTAGAATCTATTTTTCCGATTACAAACTTCTCCGAATAAGTTCTTCAGGAGGTTTTCTCAACATTTTCGTGTCTAAAATCCCTATTTCTTTATTTATGTAAAGATCTGAATAAAATCAAAACTATGAACTGTATGGAGAAAGAAACACGAATAATATATAGTCAAAAGAAGAAAAATTGTGGGCAAATTGAATTGTGAAGACTATATTATTATTCTCCTTGTGTGTGTGTGTTTTTTTTTTTTTTTTTTTTGGCTATAGGATATGACCTAAATGAGTGAAGTATTGGTCTTTATATAATACTATGATATTGAATTTTATGGGAACAAAATCTAGAGAATTCATGCTAATATGTAAATATAATTAATTACTTAACAATTATGAAAAGATTAAGATATGATTCATGTACCCAAATACATGCATGCTCAACAATTATGGAAAAATAATAAAGGATTAAATGTTATTTAAGATCCCCCTTCCTAGTTTATTTTTATATTTTACTTAACTTGTCAAACTCATTAATTATATAAATAGTTATTCTCAATTATTCAAGGAAAATATTTTAAATCATGTTCTCATTGATTATATGAAATGTATAAAATAAGCTCCATTCATGATTTCATTCCACCAAAACTCAAAGAAAATTACTATTTTTAGTCTCTCAAATATTGACAAAATAGTGGTCCTTGTGATATTGTTCAAATATATTTAATCTTTAATTAATGAATATATGTATGTTTTACTCCTCTTTTTCTGAATTTTCACTAATTTAATGAATTATTAAGCATTAAACTACGTGGTCAATATGTTTTGTTGAATTTTAATATTATATTTAGGGATAATATGTAAATAATACTCTTCATTAAATTTCCAATGATGCAAAGCATTAAACTACTTGGTCAATTGTGATTGTTAGGCAAAGTTGAATGATTTATAAGTTATAAAAATATTTGCTCCTTACAGTTTTCTTGTGGAATGTATTTTCACATCACTGTATTTTATAAGTTATAAAAAATTATTCATAATCGATATTTATATCAAATTAATAAATATCAACTTCCGATAAATATGTGGAAGGTTTTACCCTTTGTTGAAAATGTTTTTTTTAGAAAAAAAAATTGAGGGTAGGGGATTACAATGTGAAGAATCGAACTCTCAGGTAGTCAACCAACTGAGCTATTAAGATTCTCCTGATTGGAAATATTAAGCAAAAAGCACAAGGGTCTAGCTGAAAATCTATGAACACTTGTAAAGTAAATCTAAAAGAGAAAATCTAATTATTTGGGAGTAGGGTTGGAGTGATAGGGGTGGAGCATTAACAATCAAGCTTTGATTTAATTTTCTTTGGCTTTAAGAGATTAAAGTGGGTTGAAATCATTTTTACTCAAATCCATATTTACCCATATTTTATATAGATGAATTGTGATTCAATGCATTTTCGCTCAATCCATCCAAATCCAATCCAATCCACCCATTTGTGCCACCTCTAGTCTTAAATGAGAAGTAGTAAGTTAATAGAAAAAAGTTAAAGTTTGGCTAAGTCCCAAATGATAAAGAAGTATATTGAGTAATTTTGTTATTAAGTTATGAGCATATAATTATATTTTGGGAGTAGTATTAAGCACCGGTATGAGTAAGACTAATAACAACTCAAACTCATAAACTACGTAGTTAGCGTAGGATAAGAGCGTATCAATTTAGTACGACTTTTCATATGTCATTGAGATGTCCAAGTTAGATGGATCCATGAGTTAAGTTTCATCCCTTACCCTGGAAAAGTATTGAATAATTCTAGCAACGTAGATAAGATGTTGTATCATCACGATACTCATAGTGATGATTGTCAGTTACAGATTCTAACCAATTTAAAAGTATATTATTTTCATATATCTTGAGTTGTATTTATGTATACACTTAAAACTATATGTCTCACTTACATTTCATTATTTCTGTCATTGAGATGTTAGTAGAGTTAAGACCATGAGTTTGAATATTTTACAATGAGTTTTCTATTTTGGCCATTTTACATACTCATATATTTCATGTACAGATATTCTTTGAACCTGAATCATTTTATAATGCAGACACAGGTGATAGAAGAGATCTTCAACAGGCGTATTGTCGAAGATCCAACATTTCTAATTAGCCTGTGGGTGAGATCTCTTTACAGTCAGAGGTTCTTTGATATTATCCTTTTTAGTTTTAGTTATTTTTTTTTAGTTTGAGATAATCGTGGCATATCGTGGTACCACTCTTTATTCAAACTTGTAGAGGCTTTATAGACTAATATACAATATTGCAGTATTTCTTTCAGATTGATGACTTCTCAGTTGGTTTGCTTATTATGATTCGAGATGTTGATATATAGTTGAGTTCAATTCTAGCCTATTCTTTATTGCTCAAGTCTTTGACTGAATAAATTAGCCATGCTAAATGATTCGCTTGGAGTGAAAAATAATTTTAAAATACTGATCACGTCCAGAATATAAACTCGAAGCATGAAATTAATATGTTATTTTAAATTTTAATATTGTTCTTCTTGTATTTAGGGATAAAATGTAAATAATATTCTCCATCAAATTTCCAATTATACAAAGATTCTTGCTCAACTATTATGGCAAAATGATGTTTCAGTAAATGTCAAAGATTCTCATCATTTTCACATCCTCATTGTTCTTAATAACTTCGATGCATCTTTTGTTATCTTGATTTCATGTTATATATTTCCTCCGCCTCGTTTTATATGAGATGGTTTAATTTGACATGAAATTTGACAAAGAAAAAAAGATTTTTGAAATAAGGTCTGTAAATGATTTTATCAAAGGTAAAATAGATATTTTAAAGTTACATTGTGAATATTTTAGTAAATATTTTAAAATTAAATTATTACTAAATATAGAGATGTATAATTCTTTTTGTGATTAACTAAAAAGAAAAATAAATCATATAAATTAGGAACCAAAGGGTTGTAGGGGCGACTTTCAGAGATAGTTAGGGTTACGGGAGACGAAGAACATTCTTCCTTCACGAATACTGCTTCACCAACCCCCAACCTGGCTAAATGATTTGTGAGACTAACTAAAAAGAAAAGTAAATCATATAAACTGAAACAAAGGGAGTAATACCTATTCAAAGTCAAACGACTTTTTAGTTTAAAAACAAATCTTGTTTAGTGACTTGTGATTATTAGGCAAAGTTGAATAATTTTTGTAATAATAAATCATACACTAATTTGTGCGTGTTGGCTTTTTTTTAGTTTAAGCAATTAGATGACCTATTAGTTAGGATATTTTTATATCACTGTATTTTATAAGTTATTAAAAAAAAAAATCACGATCGTTATTTATAACAAATCAATAAATATCAAATTCCAATAAATATGTGGTATGTTTTATCCTTTGTTGGAGATATTAAACAAAAAGCACCAGCAGGTTAGTGGCGTAATATAATATCCTAGGTAGGTAGAGATGGCAATGGCGCGGGTATGGGATATGTTTAGAGTTATGCGGAGCAGGGTGGGTTTAAAGTTACGCAGGGCGGGTTAAAGTAACTATTTTTAAAACTAATGCGGGGAGAGTTGCGGATATAAAAAACCAAATAAAAAATCGAAGAAAATTAAATCTTTGTAATTAATAAAAATTCAAAGACATAAGCTTTTTATATTAAACATTGGCGTTAATATAAAAAGTTTATATCTTTGATTTTTACTATTACATAGATTTAATTTTCTTTGAATTCCTATTTGGTTCTTTAAACCAGCAACCTGCACCGTCCCGCATTAGTTTTAAATATAGTTACTTCAACCCGCCATGCCGCATATAACTTTAAATCTATCCCACTTGCATAGCGCTAAATCCGCCCCGTACCCGCCCTGCCCATTGCAATCCCTAATCCTAGGGCACAAATTTAAACCTTATCACACTACTCAAAACATGTACACTTCACTAATTACAGCAGAATTGGAATTTAAAGGTATTTATTAGTTTAAACAAACGTAAATTGAAAGTAACAATGAATGCAATATCATTCAAATTAATTATATCACTTAAAGGTTAAACTCTCCAATTGAGAACTATTAACTTTAACTTTAATCAATTCTTTACATAAACAAAGAGATACGAATTTAAACACATAAACGTTGAGAAAAACTTCTGAAGAACTCCATTCGAAATGTTTGTAGAATCTATTTTTCCGAATTACAAACTTCTCCGAATAAGTTCTTCAGGAGGTTTTCTCAACATTTTCGTGTCTAAAATCCCTATTTCTTTATTTATGTAAAGATCTGAATAAAATCAAAACTATGAATCGTATCAAGTGAACCAAGAAACATGAATAATATATAATCAAAAGAAGAAAAATTGTGGGCGAATTGAATTGTGAAGACTATATTGTTATTCTCCTTGTGTGTGTGTGTGTTTTTTTTTTTTTTGGCTATAGGATATGACCTAAATGAGTGAAGTATTGGTCTTTATATAATACTATAATATTGAATTTTATGGGAACAAAATCTAGAGAATTCGTGCTAATATGTAAATATAATTAATTACTTAACAATTATGAAAAGATTAAGATATGATTCATGTACCCAAATACATGCATGCTCAACAATTATGGAAAAATAATAAAGGTTAAATGTTATTTAAGATCCCCCTTCCTAGTTTATTTTTATATTTTACTTAACTTGTCAAACTCATTAATTAATTATATAGAGAGTATAGTTATTCTCAATTATTCAAGGAAAATATTTTAAATCATTTTCTGATTGATTGTATGAAATATATAAAATAAATTCATTCCATCAAAACTAAGAGAAAATCAGTATTTTTAGTCTCTCATAATTTGAAAAAATAGTGGTTCTTGTAATATTGTTTAATATATTTAATCTTTAATTAATGAATATATGTATGTTTTATTCCTCTTTTTCTGAATTTTCACTAATTTAATAAATTATTAAGCATTAAACTACTTGGTCAATATGTTTTGTTGAATTTTAATATTGTTTTATATTTAGGGATAATATGTAAATAATACTCTCCATTAAATTTCCAATTATGCAAAGCATTAAACTACTTGGTAAATTGTGATTGTTAGGCAAAGTTGAATGACTTTTGTAATAATAAATCATACACTAATTTATGCGTGTTGATTTATTTATTTTTTTTAAATAAACAGTTACGCTATTTTATTTTTTTTGGGTTGGGGGTTGGGGGGGGGGGGTGATATAGAATATGAAACAAGTGATAAGTGTGTATTTTTATATCACTGCATTTTATAAGTTATAAAAATATTTGCTCCTTGTAGTTTTCTTGTGGACTGTATTTTCACATCACTATATTTTATAAGTTATGAAAAATTATTCATAATCGATATTTATGTCAAATTAATAAATATCAACTTCAGAAGGTTTTACTCTTTGTTGAAAATATTTTTTTAAAAAAAAAAAATGGGAGTAGGGGATTACAATGTGAGAAATCGAACATTCAGGTAATCAACTAACTGAGCTACTAAGATTCTCCTCGTTGAAAATATTAAGCAAAAAGCACAAGGGTCTAGCTGAAAATCTATGAACACTTGTAAAGTAAATCTAAAAGAGAAATCTAGCCAATTACATGTTCCAAGGGTCTTTTGAAGGTTCAAACATCAAAACATATTTATTTTTTTTTGGCTCCTACCATAGGTTGTTTTAAGGCATTTTTGTGACTTGCTCAAAACTTACCATCTTATGTTAATTATGTTTCTTGTACATCAGCATAAAATTTATCTAGTAGCTCTGTCAAACCAACTGTATTCCCTCCTACTTTCAGCAGCATGCTATTGAATGTTGTTTTCAAGTGCTTTCTCCCCTCTGGTCGATTCCAGAGAACGTTGAGGACATCCGGGGGATAGACAGGTGCAGGCTTAGCTACCAACTGCTGACCATCTACTTCAATTCCGTTCAGACTTGGCACGTACAGAATCGAATCAGAAATGACGATGAGGGAAGGAAATGCCTAATTAAAGGAAACCAATATTGGATAAGCAAGCACTACCTGTTTATAATCTCTAACATTCTTGGCCATTCAGCAATTTTGAAATGGACATCCACGACGCCATCACCTCTCGTTAAGCAATGCCTAGTCTTTCCCAGTTTTTTGCAAAATGAGGCCACTTTGGTCATTGTAGGTTCAGGGACATTTGATATCCTCACAACGGTTGTTCTTGGTGCATCGATTCGTAAGATTGGTAGTCTCTCTCCAAGAATGACCAATGAATGCTTCTCAATAGCAGTTTCTTTGCCCTCTTCTGTCTGGCAGAAGGAGGTTTTAAATGTAAATAAACTGTATTTGCGAGCATTAGGAATCTACTTTGTGAATAAAAACCTCAACTAGTCAACCTACAAGATTAGACGAACTCAAAAGAGGGAAACAAGAAAGTTATTCCATTAGAAGCAAATTACCTCAAATTCCACATAAGCAACGGAGCTTGACAAACCAAAGAAAATTCCAGTTATGTTGCTGCAGAAGGCTAGAGCTTCTTCAATGTCATGAAAGGACATATTCTGCGTCAATTTTTTAATCATAACTGTCCTTGAAGGATGCTTTACTAATGAGGTGGGAATTCCTGAATAACCAATTATATCAGGTATACACATCCTCTCTCTTCGTTTCGGAGGAGAAGTGGCCTCCACAACTACCACACTCATAATGTCCACATCAGAACTTTCCAGAGCCTTTTGCCTTCCTTCTCCTGACTGCAAAAGCCAAAATGGTAAGTGGAAACTAGAATGTGAAATTAGCTGTTCAAATCATGAGCCTACACCTCCACCACATTTTATTCACAGCAGAACAAAGCTGGTGCTGAAATATCCTTTTGTGCTAGCCATGTGAAGAAGAGATGCAAAAACAAAGTGCATAGAGGAACATACATCCATAAGAAGGTCAAACCGTGACATATTATCGATTTTAGCCCCTCAGCTGAACATAGAGAGGATGTATTGCTAAATAATACCTTTTTTTTTGTACCAGTCACACATATTTTTTAAAAAAATTGGTTGTTAAAATTGGTATACCATTAAATCAATTTCACCTTTGGATCTATTAATTAAACAACAGAGGGTAATAGAGCACTAGAGCTACACGTTCATCAAGTGAAGGATCTAAATTCAGTCTCTACACCTCCCTCCCTCTCCTCGAACAAGCATAACCAAAGGTATATCAATACCGTCTATTTCCTGCTGAAGTGCTGCTCATTTCATATTGGTCAGAAAAAATGTATGTCTTTCTCTTGTTTTAAATTTTTCTTCTATTTGGTTTCTCTTTTCCTTTTTCCTCCTCCCCCCCCCCCCCCCCCTTTTTTTCTTTTTAATTGCTCTATACTTTATTTACTTTTACAACTAAAGGAAGTCGGCCTTGAAGCAAAATGATCAAAGACCGGAGTACCATAAACATACCTCAAAATAAATGTCTGCAACTTTATACTTGGTTGAATTGACACGTGGAAACACAACCTTCGAAATAGCCCCAAATTTCTTGAATGCATTATAGACATCCTTTTCTGTAGCTTTTCCCATTACGAACTTTATCGTCATTTTGTTTTCATCTGATAACTTTTCAGATAAAGAGGCATCCTCATCCTTGTTCAGGTGACCTTTTTCCCTCAAAGATGCAATCTCTTTAGCTTCTATTGACTTGAAGAAATCATGGGGTGCAGTATTCCTGATCTCTGCCCTTTCATCACCAGGGTTGAGATCTTCAAGGACTTCATTAGATAGCCCACCCTTCTTTTCAATCACACCCTGAGATGAAATCTTAATTTTTTTCCTGTCAACTGACTGCTTATCAGTTTGTGATTGGATGCTGTTACTTGCACTTCTGTCCCTATATCTGCCAACACCTCCGTCAACAACAATTTCCTCAGGCCTAAAAACAGATGGATCCTGAGAAGGGAGCACCTTAATACATTCTAGTAAGCTCTTTATGTCACCACTCTGTCTGGAAGTATTCTGAGAAGTATTATGAAGGTGCTCAAATTCTTCAGGTACAGATTTTTCACTCTTTGGGTTAACAATCTGATCGACTGCTCGATGACCAGCCTCTATCTGAGAAGAATTATAAGAAACTGATGAAATTTTGTTCATTTTGGTATTAGAAAGAGAGAGTGGAATAGAGATTTCTTTGGTTGGATGATGTTCACTTACAGAGGAAATTGATGAAATTTCATCCATTTTAGTATTAGAAAGTGAGATCGGAATAGAGATGTCTTTGGAATGATGCTCATTTGCTGTGGAAACTGATTTTTTTACAAGGACATCCTGCCATCTGTTGGTTGCTTCACTCAGTAAGAAACTATTAGAACGTTTAACCTGCTTGAGATTGGATGTTCTGTTGTCAAAAAATGAAATAGCATCTGTTAGTAATTCCTCTTTATGCATTTGGCCATTCTTAGCCTCCAACTCTGGTTCATTATTTCCTTTTTCCTGAAAAACATCTACTATGCTGGAAAGCCTCTTTGAGACACATGATGAGTCATAGGTATTCCTCCATCCAAGTTCTAAATTTGACGAAAATCTTAACAACTCCATAATTTCCTCCTCCTGGCATTCAGATGCAGTTGGACCAGATTTATTTGCAGAACCTTTATCTGATGTCCTAGGTATCTCAATTTGCATCTGATGTTCTATGATACATGCTTCCTCAGATTTTGACAGGATCTCTTCGCCAGAACTGATATGTACACTTGAAGGTACATTATCAGCTAGCAATTGTTCTCTCTCTTTCTTAACTAACTCTGAATGATGGAAACCATTTATCATTTGAACATTACCACTGGAACTGGTCTTTCCGATAGATGATGGACCAGAAGACATGCCATTTACCCTGTGGTCAGCGCTTCCTTCACATTCTTGTGAAGAGATATTTAGCAATTCTTCAGTCACAACTGAATTTGAAGCATTTTTCATATTAACAACCTCAACAGCTACACTCTTGTCTGCGTAAGAAGACAGAGATGTTTTACTGTCAACATTTTCTTCCATCTTAATTTTAGATGTCTTTTCTGAATACATTGTAATCTTAAGATTGTTCATACTTCCACTATCATGACTATCAGCAGATACAACATTATCAGAATCCTTAAGATCAGAAGTCGAAGTTGATGCATGAGTGCTACTGCTCTTCTGCTCAATAAGATTTCCAAAAATCTTCTTTTTAGTTATTTGAAGGAGGGCTACCAAACTATTCCACGGACCTACTTCCTTCTGGACATGTGTTTTCCCGGGGAAGACCTCTTCATTTTCAGTCATATGCCTATAAGAACAATTGTCGAGATATGTTTCAGAATAAATGAGATATTAGAGGATAAACTTGTTTTCAGAAATAAAGGTTTGTTCATTGTTACAAAATGGAAAAAACCAGATGCACACCGACTCAAACACACAAAATACCGTAGACTTTTGCAAGCTTAGCAACAATATTATCAAAAAGAGAGAGGAAAAAAGAAGATATAAGAAAAGGAGCACCCTATAAATATGGCATTACTGCATACTGGGTAAGCCAAGGAAGTGAAAAAGCAACTGATCTGCATGAAATTAGTCCATCACTAGTATCATATCCATTTCACATCAGGGAGCACTGCTACCAAATCCCAATTCACCTTTAACTTAGTTTTAGAAAGTTGCACTACTTTTAGATACCCAACATTTATGTCCACAGTTAACTGCAACACATTTCATCATAATGAACTCCACTGTGCAGTTATGACAGTACAGTTAAATAGCTATTTTGTAGGCATGTATTCCAAAGGAAGATCACTGGGCCTTTTGAAGATGAGACATCATTTACAACCTATGTTGCTCCAATACTGGTGTGGATATCTGATATGGGTGTAGATCTAGAGGTTAAATTCTTCATCAAATAAATTTTAAGATCTGGGGCTATGAAATGAAGTACGGGCACTAGGATATGGCTAATAAATGTATATTACAACATATAAGTCGTAATTCAAATATATATTTTGCACAAACAATCAATGTTATTAAACTAAAGCTACTACAATTAAATTTTGAGGAACAGCTAGTACAATTAATTCTTTGTAAGTACTTAATACTTCATTCATAAGTTATCTTTAAAAAAAAATAACAAAGTGTTATACATATAGATATATAACTCCAAATCAAACCAAATACTCAATTATAACCTATAGTTCTTGACCATACGTGTAGTTAAAGCATACACGTTAGGTTGACCAAATCCAATGTGGATTCTATACCCAAATTGTGTAGGATTAACACTTGACACAAATGGGAAGGTATTTTGAAGATTCCGAGCAACTTAATTTATCACAACTACACTTCAATCCCAAATTTGGATCCTGCTATATGAATCCTCAATATCCATTCTGCTTCATTTGGACATATTTCATTCAACTGTCAGTTTTTATTTAGTAAGACATATTGGCAGCATTAGAGGTTCTCCACACTTAACATACAAATATCTAACCAAATGCTCCAAATCAAACCAAATACTCAATTATAACCTATAGTTCTTGACCATATGTGTAGTTAAAGCATACAAGTTAGGTTGACCAAATCCAATGTGGATTCTATACCCCAATTGTGTAGGATTAACACTTGACACAAATGGGAAGGTATTTTGAAGATTCCGAGCAACTTGATTTATAACAACTACACTTCAATCCCAAATTTGGATCCTGCTATATAAATCCTCAATATCCATTCTGCTTCATTTGGACATGTTTCATTCAACTGTCAGTTTTTATTTAGTAAGACATATTGGCAGCATTAGAGGTTCTCCACACTTAACATACAAATATCTAACAAACTGACACCATACCTTATGCAAGTATACTAACACTACTGAACCTCATTGCCTATATTAAGTTTTTTGCTTATGTTATGTTCTCTTCTTAGTTAGATCCACAAAGATTCAAAGAGAGAGCATATCCTGCGACTTTAGGTATATCTTGTTCTTCTTTTAACACCATAATGTTGTGCTAAAGTACTGGTGCATTTGAAGGTCTATGTAGGACATAGTCAAACCATCTCATTCTCATTTATCATCTTTGTGTTCTACTTGTACCGTCTGCCTTGGATGTGATTATTTTTAATCTTGTACAAATACATGCCTATCTTAACATCTTATTTGTATGCTTCATCAGATCTTATTTGTTGACACTCATATTGTGGATATTGATGTCTCCACAAGAGCTTAATGCTCCTTCCCATAAAACATTATCAGTCTCATAACCATTCAAAACTGGCCTCTCACTCTAGTAGGTGTCCTTTCATCGCATAGCATTTCCGTAACACTCATCCATTTCAATTATCCTATTTCAATTCTGCATGCTACATGTTTATTTATCATACAATTATCCTACAGGACAAAGCCTAAACAATTGAATTTTAAACAGATAAGTATCACAATCCCCTCTAATCTTCTTTTGATAACTACAGTCTGTCTAACCACACTCCAACTTCATTGTACAAATGTGCATTGCATATATCCTGTGTTACTTCTAGATACCTTTAGGGGTCGTTTGGTTGGTAACATGTTATGTCAGGATAATAAATCCAGGGATAAGTTAGCTTGGTGTAAGTTATCCCACCATATATATGGGATAACTTATTCCATCACTAAGGCAAAAATGGTGGGATAAATAGTCCAGGGATTACCTTATACCTCCAATTAAACATGAGATAAAAATAATCCTACATTTTATCCCGGGATTATTATAACTTATACCTCACACTAAACGAACCCTTAGTAGGGTAGTCATCCGTAGTTCAACCTTATAATGACTCTATCGTTGGTTTCATCAGTCAACACAATATTAACAACAACAACAACAACATACCCAGTGGAATCCCACAAGTGAGGTCTGGGGAGGATAGAATGTACGCAGACCTTACCACTACCTCATAGAAGTAAAGAGGTTGTTTTCTGGGAACCCTCGTCTCAAAAACTCATAAGCAGAATAAGCTAGATATGACAAAAAGGAAAGGGAACAGAAAGAGCGACTATTAATGGAAAGCACATGTCAATATGTAACACACATACGACAGATAATGACAACACATGATATAAAACACGCCTACTCCTGCTACCTTACTATACCTCAAGGCCAGACATCACCTAACCCTACCAACCAATTAGCTTGCTACTCTAATTCGCGATCTCCACTCCTTTCCAGTGTTTTGGATGGCGAAAGGCGACAAAAGGTGACAAGGCTCTGCCTCGCCTCACAGCGAGGCGAGCGGCGAGGCGCTCGCCTTTTTGAATTGAGGCGCCAATTTATACCAAAATCTTAAAATATTTAATTGCACATATAAATATGATTAGAAAGATAATTTTTTTTAAAAAAAGGGGAACTGGCAGTATTTAATAGAGAAGAGAAGAAGAAGAAATTGAGCAAACAGAGAAAGAGAACTGGAAGTCTGAAACTGAAGAAAACAGAGAAAGAGAAGGAAAAAAAAGAAAGAATGAAGAAGAGAAGAAGAAGAAGAAAGAAGAAAGGAAGAAAAGAGACGCGACTTACCTGAAGAGCTGGAGAATGAACTGAAGAATAGAGTCGGAGCTTGTTGGTGTTGCGTTGCGACTCGCGTCGCTTGAAGGCCCTGAACTAAAGAACAGGTCAGTCGCCGAAATTGAAGAACAGGTGAGTCGCGTCGCTGGAACTGAAAAACAGAGTCGCCTGAACTGAAGAAGTGTCGCGTCCTCTTGCGTCGTGAGGAAGAGAGTCGTAAATTGCGAGAGAAGAGTGAAGTCGCTAAAGGCTAAACCCTAATATTTTTTTTTAAATTATTTAACCAAGTCGTTTTTAAAAAAAATATCAAAAGGCGCCTGCCTCGCCTCGCCTTAGCGCCTCTCGCCTTTGTATCGCCTTACGTCGCCTTTTGAACCAGCGCCTTGCCTCACCTGTAAATGGCGACAAGCCATCGCCTCGCCTCGCCTCTCGTCTTAGGCACTGAGGCGAGCGCCTTTCACAACATTGCTCCTTTCTATCTAATGTCATGTCCTCGGTGAGATCCAATTTCGCCATATCTTGTCTGATCACCTCCCCCCAATACTTCTTCGGTCTACCTCTACCCCTCCGTGTAACTTCCAAAACCAACCTCTCGCACCTCCTAATAGGAGCATCGGTACCTCGTCTCTGCACATGTTCGAACCATCGCAGTCTCGTTTTCCTCATCTTATCAGCCATCGAGGTCACCTCTAGCTTCTCTCGAATGGTCTCATTCCTAATCTTACCCTTCTTTGTTACACATCCATCTCAACATCCTCATCTCTGCGACATGCAGCTTCTGAACATGTGCATTTTTTATTGGCCAATACTCCACCTCATACAACAAAGATGGTCTAACCACCATTCTGTAAAACTTACCTTTGAATTTAGGTGGTATCTTCTTGTCACACAATACTCCAGAGGCAAGCCTTCATTTAGTCCATGTTGCCTAAATACGATATGTCACATAATCATCGATATTGCCACTACTCTGGATGATGGACTCCAGATACTTAAAGTTTTCCCTTTTGAGGATAGGTTGAGTGGCAAGCCTCACATCAATGTCTACTTCATCCCTCGCAACACTGAATTTGCACTCCAAATATTCTATTTTGGTCCTGCTCAGTTTGAATCCTTTGGACTCCAAGGCATGTCTGCAAACCTCTAACCTATCATTAACTTTAGTCCGAGTCTCATCAATTACCACAATATTATTTACAAAAAAAATGCAACACGAGTCTCAGCTTGAATATCCCTAATGTAACCCATGGTCATAGATAACTCAATTGTATCTCCTTCCATTGCAGGAGAGGGAGTTTCAAGTATCTTTGGTCCATAATCCAAGGAATCGGGAAGATTGACAATGATGTCGCTCATCGTATTAGAGTGGAGTGGCTGAAATAGAGGCTCGCACATGGGGTATTGTATGATAAGAATGAGGCAACAAGGCTTAAAAGGTAAGTGCATACATAGTGATGGTAAGACCTACACTATTGTATAAGGCAGACAGTTGGCCGATCAAGAATGCCCACATTCAGAAAATGAAGATAGCGGAGATGAGGATGCTGATGGATATGTTAGCTCCTTAACTTTAGATTAGCCTTTCATAATAGAGCGAAATTTATTTTTCTACGTTCTATAATTTATGCATCTTCTTAATGCCTTCTATGAAATCCACTATCTTATAAAATAATCATAATGATACATAGATCAATATCACATCACACTGCCAAAACTACTAAGCTCATAATCTTGCAAATGCATACTTAATAAGCAACTAATAATTTTGAGGACCACACCAATATTATCATCAAAATTCAACCAAACAGTTTAGCTCAAAATGTAGCTAAAGTCTCAAAAGCATTTCTAATCAAGAGATCTTACTTCTTTTCAGCTATCTCCACGTCCATGGCTTTCTGTTGCTCCACCACTTCTGATTTCTTCAATGACTGCGAAGTTTCACCCTTATCATTCACTGAAGAACACCATCTTCTACATTCTGTAAATAGAAACTAGCTCCATTAACACATGCAACTGAGGAAAAAAAACAGAGCTTCTCGATGATTCAACCCTCCCCTAAACCAATATAAAGAACCAATAATAGCTTTTACAGCAAAAACAATAAAAGGAAAAAAACACAATTTTTTTCCAAATGGGCATCTATTAAATCTACTTATTCCCTCTTTTACAATTCTTCAAATAGGTTCATTAACACATACAAGTCATAAAATCAATACCCCTCAAGCCCAATCCACCCCACCACCTAGAAAAGATAATCAGCAACCAACATTTAAGACCAAACCAAAGAAAAAAACATATCTTTCCAAGTGAATATCTGATAAAGATCCACTTTTTCAATAAAAACAAGTGAAACAATCACAAAATTCAACCCCCAACCCAACACCAGAACCAAGAAACAACATTATAAGGCAAAAATGAAGGGAAAAAAACAATTTTTTTCAAGTGGGTATTCGATAAAGTACCTACAGTGTTGATTAGCAGTTGCAATCTGAGTGAAAGAAGACGAGAGAGGGACATTTTGCCCTCCCCTTTCTCACAGGAAAAGCAGAGGGTTTTGAGGAGGTTTTAGGATACTTAGAACAATGCTACAAAAGTAAATGTAGTGAAATACCTACTTCTTGCTTAATTTGAAATTAAGTTGCACTTAATTTAATTTTATTATTGATAAAAAAATTAAAATAAAATCAGCATAATCTTAGCAATATTAGATAATGTTAATACAAATTTCTTTTGACTATTTAAATAATTAATTTAATATTTTTGATTCGTTTTTCTTCTTAATTATTCAATAATGTTTAACGATTTCAGTTTTATTTTTCTTTTATAAGTAGACAATTCTTATTAAGAGACCACATAAGTACGTGATATAGGTGGAGTACAAAACAATTTTGTTGCTTCGACACCAACAGCTAGAGAAGGTACGGCGTGATAGAGGTGGTTTTTAGATTACTAGGAATGCAGCTCAGACAGATCGTGAAGGTGTAGTTCAGGAATAGAAGATGCAACTATTTTCTATGTAGAAAAATGATTGACGCTTCAAATGCGATAATCACATGTACTATTTCAACTTTCTATTTGACAAATTTTTGTTATACTTGATCAATGATACACTTGTTTTTATGTGTTATTCCTTAATAATATCTATATATGTTTCTACTCATGTCTTTAATTTATTTGTAGTGTATCGATCCAGTTTTGTGATCTTATTAAAATACGATATATGACTAAATCCTATCATTCTTGATATACCACGATTCATTTATTTTGATAAGTACATTTTTAAGAACACAAGAACTATATTTTATATATATATATATATATATATATATTGGAGTAATTTAAGAACACAAGAACTATAATAAGAAAACAATATCAATAACTTCAACAAACTTACCATACAAGAGATGTGAAATTTAGAAGTTTGCAGGTCACTCGTTGGCCTAAAAATTCTTTATGTAGTCCTCATAATTTTTATGAAAAATTCAGTCTTATTTTCTTATTCTGAAAAAATAAGAGAGATGAAGTTTTTCTCTTATTAGGTAAAAATTTTATGTTGTTTGATATTAAATATTAATATTTTTTATATTACTTTCTTTTTCCTATTTTGTTTTTCAGAATGCAAACTCATGATTTACTTCCGATTGACGTCCTATATGTAAGAAAATTATTCCTGGCTATATAGAGTTCATGAATCATGTTATAGATCATCCACTCAATGAGATGGAGATAGATGTTGTAGAAGGTTCAAACAGCTTAAGTGAACTATTACCAAGGTCTTTAGAGTCGGTCCAACAGGTAAGAAATGAGAAACAAAAAAGCTAATTAACAATCATCATCATTATTATTGTCATTTTGTCCCTGTTAATTTAGCGATAACAATAGTTGATATAGATATGCTTTTAAACTAGCAGGTACCATTCTTGATGATGCCCACTTTATTGGAGATGACAAAAATGGAGGAAGTGTGCATACAAATCAACAGCTACTATCACCATTATCACCCTCATATCACTTTAGCTTGACTAGAGCTAACAATGATGGTAGAGAAGTGCATGCAAATGAACAACTATTGCCGCCACCACCATCATATCATAAAAATGATGATAACATAGGAGTGTAAGCAAATCAGTTATAATAAATGACTCAACTGACAACAACAAGTGTTGTTGACCTGAATGGAATTTCTTCTCAATTTGAAGAACCACATGTAAGAGAGATAAATTTTCCTATTCTGAATAAATTTGATACATCTTAATTGACATTCAACCCTAAACTCATTCATGACAATAAAACTAGTGAGGTGGATCTATGCTTAAAGCTTTAAGGCCAAGAATATTCATACCTAAAACATTTGTGTCCTTTCTTGTTGATCATAAATTATTTGAACCACCAATTGTTTGGATATTCTTGTTTAAGTTTTCTTCTAAGATTATACTTTCTTTGAAATTTTAATATGGCATTTCTTGGAGTCCTTGATTTTTTTATATGTGTATTGTCATCTATAAACTAAAGAGAAAAGATATAAAAATTCCCCAGAACTTATCCGCAAAACTTACTTTAGTATTTTAACTTTACAAATAATATTTTACCCCCCCCCCCCCCCAAATTCATTTCAAGTGAATTTAAATCCCCCTAAATAGCTAACGTGGCAAATAAAAAAAAAAACCTACCACTCCACGACCCTTAGCTACCATCAATCCCACCCCCTCTTCTTCCTCACACTCCACCACCCCATGCCGCCCCCATCAGCATCAACATTACCCCATTCTTTTTCTTGAACGCCACAACCCGACCTTCTTTCTCCTGCTTCAAATCTCATCCCCCTTAGCCAACATCTTTCTCCTCGTTCGAAACACCCCCATGCCATCCCCATTTTCTTTCAATCAGTATTTTAAAGATTCATAAATTCTTTTGATGAAGATCTCAATTTAGCTTCTAATCTTTCACTCATACCCATTACGATTTCAAGAAGAGAGTCCTTTTTTACAAATTATGGGTATTGCTTGGCATTATGTTCCATACCACTAATTTTAAAAGTTGAAAAGCGAAATTGTGAATATTGCAAATTATTGCTTCAAAATCATTGTTAATAGCGGTATTTATTGATTGTGATGAACTTGAATTTTTTTAAATGCAAATTCCTTTTTTTCAATGAGCAACAAATCTTCACCCATAGAACAAAATTATGTCTTAACAAATGTTTCAAACAAAATGAAGGCTAATTAAACAACAAAGTCTAAATATTAAAGCCTTAAGTGTTGCTTTCCCTTGCTCCATGTCTTCTTCTTTTGCTTGTCACCACCGGACTTGGCAGGCTTGGAAGATGATGGAGTTACCTTATCCTTCTTTGGTGCCATTGTTACCGGAAGCTTCTGACGGGTAAGGGGTAGGGGATGGGGAGTGGCGGAGGCTTCGACAACAGAGAAGGAAAAATTCTATAATTTCTTCGTCTCAACTTATATTTTCACCTATTTTTATGTTTTTGCCGTGAGAATTATTTTGAGAATCAATTGTAGAGTTTGATTTTTATTTTATTTTGAAATCTTAGAATAATTTTTACTTTTTTCTGAATTTGTGAATAAATAAAAAGATTAAAATTTAAAATTTAAATAATTTTTAATGTGTCACTGACGTGGCACTGATGTGGCACTGACGTGTCAATGACATTGCACGTGTGGTATACACTTGCCATTATGAGACTGATATTATAATTTTAGGGTGGATATAAAATAATTTTAAAATGCTAAGGGGGATATATTAATTTCCGTGTAGTTTAGGTGCTAAAGTGAATTTCACCATTGATGTGAGGGACAGAGATAACTAAAATACTAAGAACAATGCTACAAATATAAGCAATGAAATAACTAAAATACCCTTCTTGCTTGATTTGAAATTAAGTTGCACTTAATTTAATTTTATTATTGATAAAAAAAAAATAGCATAATCTAAGTAATGTTAGATAATGTTAATATAAATGATACCTTTGACTATATTAAATGATTGTGTTCATTTTTCTTCTTAATTAATGATGTTTAACTATTTCAGTTTTATTTTTTTTTTATAAGTAAAAATAGACAATTATTATAAAGAGATATATATATGGAGTAAGTATGGGATATATGTGGAGTACAATTCAATTTTATTGTACTTTCATTTGCACAAATATATAATGAAGGTAAAGCTCAGACAGATTGTGAAAGTGGTCACATAAGCATATAGATTGATGCTTTAGGTGCAAAAATCACAGGTATTATTTCAACTTTCTACTGACAGATTTTTGTTATATATAGTTGATTCATGATGCAGTTGTTCTTATGTGTTATTCCTTGGTAGTATCGATACATGTTTTCACTCATGTTTGTAATTTATTAGTAGTATATCGATCCAGTTTTGTGACCTTATTAGGATATGATATATGAGTGAATTCTATCATTCTTGATATATCACGATTTCGTTTATTCTGATAAGTACATTCGATATATCGGTTTTTTTTATAAGTACATTTTTAAGAATTGAAAAACTTGCAATATTGCTTCTTCAAAATCTCTCTTATTGAAGGAATATTAATTAACTGGTACTATAAAACTATTATGATAATCTAATTAGAAAAATATAAAGATTAGAAGGGGACATCTTTTTGTAAAAAAGAAAAAAAAAGGTTACAATTAATTGCTATAACAATATCATTTTCTATTTAATCTGATATATTATTTTTAATATGATTTGATAATTAGAACACACAACAAAAAGAACAAAAATAATTAAATATTATACAAATGAATATTCAATATTTTATACAAAAAAAAAATTTACTTTTTTAGTGCTGATTTTCTTTTAAATGGTTAAAAAAAAATTCTCTCAGTCGTTGGCCTAAAAATTCTTTATATAATTATCATAATTTCTTCAGTCTTATTTTCTTGTTCTGAAAAAATAAGAGAGATGAAGTTTTTCTCTTATTAGGTGAAATTTTTATGTTGTTTGATTAATATTTTTGATATTATCTTTTTTTTTCTATTTTGTTTTTCAGAATGTCAACTGATTTACCTCCGGTTGACTGTCCTATATGTAAGAAAATTATTCCTGGCTATGTAGAGTTCATGAATCATGTTATGGATCATCCACTCGACGAAATAGAGATAGATGTTATAGAAGGTTCAAACAACTTAAGTGAACCAATACCAAGACCTTCAGAGTCGGTCCAACAGGTAAGAAATGAGAAACAAAAGAGTTAATTAACAATCACCATCATTATTATTGTCATTTTGTCTCTGTTAGTTTATCGGTAACAATAGTTGATACAAGTATGTTTGTAAACCAGCAGGTACCACTCTTGATGCCACCACCACCACCATCCTCATATGATGCCCACTTTATTGGAGATGACAAAGATGGAGGAAGTGTGCATACAAATCAACAGCTACCATCACCACCACCCTCATATCGTGTTAGCTTGATTAGAGCTAACAATGATGGTAGAGATGTGCATGCAAATCAACAACCACCATTACCATCACCATTACATCTTAGAGATGATGATAACATAGGTGTGCAAGCAAATCAGTTGCAACAAATGACTCAACTTACAACAAGTGTTATCAACCTAAATGAAGCTCCTCCTCAAATTGAAGAGCCAGATATAACAGAGATAGATTTTCCTATTTTGGATAGATCTGATACATCTTAGTTAAAATTCAACCCTCAGCCCATTCATGACAATGAAACTAGTGAGGTGGATCCAAGCTTAAAGCTTGAAGGCCAAGAGTATTCATATCTAAAACATTTGTGTCCTTCTTGTTGATAATAAATTAACTTAACCACCAATTGTTTGGATATTATTGTTTAAGTTTTCTCCTTATTTATAAGATTATACTTTCTTTGAAATTTTAATATGGCATTTTTTGAAGTCCTTGATTAATTGTTTTTATTGTGTGTGTTATATATTATGATAATCTTAGTTCTAAATTAGTTTTTATGTATTAATTTGAACAAATCATTATATAACAACTTAACAATAAAACACTTGAATTTTTAATAGAATTTTGATGTAATTCATCAAAAATTAACGTGTCGAAAACATTTCTAATGGACTTCACATAAAAAATTTCCATATTTCCTATTACATTTTTAGTAACGTATATATAATTATATCATTTTTATTAAAATCTGTTAAAATTTATTTCGTAGTGCAACTTTGGTGCAACAAATGATCGATCAAACACCAAAAAATCTCTGTGTTATCATTGTTTAAAATTTTAATATGGCATTTCTTAGAATCCTTGTTTTTTTATGTATTATGATTGTTTGCAACAAATTTTAACATGATGAAAAGATATATTACAATCACAAACAAAATATGAAGAAATATAAATTTATTGATAAACAATGTGGGGTTACAAATCTGTTTATCCCTTGATTCTCTCTTATAAGATTGCTCCGTGATTCGAGGACCGTTAGTGGTATATTTCTCGAACTAGGACGATTTGGACTTGATCTCCATGAAAGGATTTACGTAGATCTTCTTGAAATATTTGATTATCAAGAAGAACCTGGTAGATTTTGATCTTTATGAATATCCCATAAATTTGTGAGTTATTTTAAGATGCTTCTCCAAGAACTAAAATAAAATAACATTTGTAGTTTGATTGAACGAAATTGACTTATAATTTCTCCATTGCATGAATATTCTTAAAGTTGTTTCAAAATGAAATAGTTCATTCTCTAATGAAGGAAAACAAATTACCCCTAAGCATTTTCTATGTCATCTATTATGATAAACTTAGTTCTACAACTTAAACAAGTAATTATATAACAACTAACATTAGTAAAACACATAAATTTTCAAATTTTCATGTAATTCATACAAAATTGATGTGTCAGAAACGTTTTCGATGGACTTCTCATAAAAAAATCTCATATAGTACGATAATTTTATTGTCGCAAATCAAAGCCTAAATATTGTTTTATCTCTAAACACAACATCCAAATAAGAAAATAGACCAACAACCTAAATATATCACTAAAAAACAAGAAATTAGAGAGAAGATTAAGAAATTCTCATAAACATACTCCAAATCTTCAATCCAAAAAGGTGTGGATGTACTTTCTCTTTGCTCCCCAAAGCTTGAAAATAAACCCTAGCATAAAATGTACGATAGAGAGGTTATTTTCGAAAGACCCTCGTCTCAAAAATATCAAACCCCAAAAGCCATTTATGTTGATAAAGAAATCAATATTAATATGATTGTATGGTATAGAAAAACCTAATCTTCCTTTCTTTTGTTGACTGCTACCATTAATACCTATGTAATTATTTCATCTCTCAAGTTGAAATGTCCATATTTTCTCATGTGGAGCTAATAACATTTGTTCTACATTAGCTAATATTAACATTTGTTTTATGACTAGCTTGAGTATTGGATTTGATATATAATTGTAACACCTTGTATTTCCATATACTACATGATGAACCTATAGTAGAATTCATTTATTTTTTTAAATATTTGACCATGTAGCAAAAATTACAAAGCCAGAGGGGAACATGGCAACCTGACCTCCAAACACTAGATATGTGAATTTAATAATAATTTATGGTCATGCTCGATATCGTCATCATATTTGGGTTTCAATACGTCTAATCACCAGTCGATGTGAGTTCAATAAAAGAAGTTATGCACATTGTATCCAAGGAGACTAAATATTTTCTAATTGTTGGCACGCTATGAATTCGAATGAGTGTCACTTGGCACCCAATACATTGAAGTCCTAAAGTCTTGGGAGCCTTATCGAACCTTAAACTAGGGCTATAAATCACTTTCCTATCCAAGTGGAATCATCAAAGCCCAAAAATAGCCCCGTCAAAATTCAAATATCGACTTTGGCCAACTCTCTGAAGTTTTAAACCTTCAAAACTCAGAAACTCATCATCTAAGACACATCTAACCACCTAAGAATTCGTCCCACCACACTCATAAGTCATAAATGGCTAACCAAAGCAAAAATCACGATACCACCTTGAGGATCCTCATAATTAAATATTATATAAGTGTATATTTTTAACTTTTGTACAAAGATGATTTTAGCTTTATATATAAACATATATTTAATTATTTATAAGAAAAATTATTTTAGTTTTTTAGTGCTATCTTTCTTTTGAAAAAATAAAAAAAATCAAAAGAGGAAAAATATTTCTCTCTCACAATGTTTTGAAAAAAAATTTAACAAATTACTAATATATATATAAAAAAAATAGATGGAATCTCTAAAAAGGAAAAAACATCAATAATTTCCAAGATTTGGTTGCGGAATTGTCAAAGTTAAATATCATATAAACATATATTTAATTATTTATAAAAAAAATTATTTTAGATTTTTAGTGCTAAGTTTATCTTATATAAAAAAAAAAAAAAAGCAAAAATCCAAAAGAGGAAAAACATTTATCTCACAGTGTTTAATAAGAAAATTAACAAGAATATACATAAATTGGATATATAGTATTTCTAAAAAGGTAAAAACATTAATAAACTTGCCATTTTAAGAGTTGTGAAATCTACAAAGTCTAATAATGAGGAATGCATTGACCTATAAATATAAAGTCTCATTTCATTTTTCAAAACAAATCAAATAGGTGAAGTTGCCTCATTTTAGGTTAAAAAATATATATAATATATATTGCTTTCTTTTCTATTTTGTTCTTTAGAATGTCAACTCATCTATTTCTAATTCCTTGTCATTTTTGTGGCCAAATTATTTATGGTTATCAAGAATTATTGAAACATGTTCAATCTTATCAAAACGATCAACAAAAGGAGATATACAATGTACGAGGTTCAGACACTCTTAGTTTATCTTTATTAAAACATTCACAATCGGACCAACATATAAGAACCATGAGAAACGATTTACAATCACCATCACTGTTGCTACAACAACCACCGTCCTTATCAAATAGGTGAAGTTGTCCTCTATTTAGGTAAACTTGTACCAAGTTTAAATGCAAGAGTTGTTGGCCTAAATGAAACTCCTCCTCAACTTGAAGGGCAACAAATAGAGGAGACAGATTTTCATATTTTGGATAATAATCCTCAGCTCATTTGTGATGATGAAAAAAGTGAGATGGATCTAAGGTTAAAGCTTTAAGGTCAAGAGTATCAATGTCTAAAGCTAGCATTTGTTTTGTTTTGTTTATTGTGAATTGTCTCAACCATCTATTGTTTGGATATTCTTGTTTAAGTTTTCCCCTTACTTAAAAGTTGTGTGTTCCCCTTTGAAATTTTAGTATGGCATTTCTTTGAGTCATTGATTATTCTTCGGGATAATTGCAGCAAATGGCCATTTGACCAAAGTAATTATTAAAAAGGGGTAATTTGTTGTATAGTTAGTGTATATTTTCTATGACTTTATATTGCATAATTGTTATATATTTTTTATGATTTTGATTATTTTTTATGGCAATAAAACATAATTATAATTATTGAAAATTAATTTTTTATATATATTTAAAATTAACCCCCTTTTTTGTTTATCACTATAAACTAAAACCTTATATCACTCGGAATTGGGATTGTAATAAAAGAATTTCTTATTAAAGATATATACAAGGCATGTAAATTATTTTTATGTAATACTCATAGGTATAGAAATTCTTTGACTTATAAAACAGAAAAATCTTTATTTTTCTAGGACTTTTTTTCTACTTGGAGGAAAAGAACGAATTTGAAAAACATGGAATGAAATAGTCTTTTTAGTATATAGTTTTTCAAATTAAAAAGCTTATGATTAGAGTTGTCAATAAGGGCTGACTCATCTCATCCGGGCTAATACATACAGGCTTTTGAATTTGAAAGGATAGACCAGGCTGAAAAAACAACTAGCACAGCCCATCCGTACGTGGGGTGTGGACCCAGTCGGGTCGGCCCATATTTTTACCAGTATATTATTTTTATAAATTTTTAAATTAAATTATAATTTAAAAATATTAAAATAAATAACAACAGGACAATATTACATAGTAATAGTGTTATTATTACATATTATGAAAACATAATTCTTATCTAAATTTTAATATTTAAATTTTTTAAATGGACTTTGAGTTTGAACTTTTGTTATTTTTAATACCCTATTTTATCTTTAAGTAATTTTTTTATAAATAACATACTATAAAAGACTAATTAACATAATTTTTATCTTTTTACTGGTGCTATTTTTTTATTTCTTTATTTTGGCCCTTTGACCTTTTTCTTTCCTTTTTTAAAAAAAAAAAAAAAAAAAAAAAAAAAAAAAAAACTGGAACCTCTTTTTTTTTTTTTATTGTAAGAAAAATTCAATGTTTTTCATTTTTTTTTTTTTTGCTCTTTTTTTGAAGGATGCTTTCCTTTTTTAATTGTTCCACTTTTTTGTGAAAAAAAAATATTATTTTTGTTTATTTTTTTATTTTATTAGAATGAGAATGCATGATAGTGAAATGAATATTGATACATTACATAATTATTTATATAACATTGATACACGATTATGCATCATTTATATAATGTTGATATATCACATACCTATTTATATAATGTCGACACACGTTTGCATACAATTTATACAATATTGATGCACGTTTACATACTATTTGTATGATATTGATACATGCTTATACTAAATTTATACAATGTCGATACATTACATGACTATCTATACAAAATAGTGATATACATTTATACACATTTACGCAATATCGATACATGAAAACTTTTTTTTTTTTTGGAAAAAGATATTTTAAATTTATATAAAACCACAATAAAATAAAAATAAAATAATTTTTTTAATAAAAAATAACGTTGTACGTGATTTTTTCTTTTCTGAAAAAGATTTATTTATATATACATATATATATATATAGCAAAATAAAAAAAATATTTTTTTTTTTAAAAAAAAAGGGCAAATTTTTTTGTCTTGGGTTGTTTTAAGCAAAAAGGGCCTAGTAGCCTTGGGCTTATTTGAGCTATGTTGAGCTCATAACCTTCTTGGGCTATTTTCTATTAAGCAAAAGAATGAATTACTTTTCTTGTATTTTTTTTTTGTGTATATATATGAAATTTCCCCTTCTATTAATTTAGAGTTTAATTATTTTCTTTTAATCATTTTTTAAGAAAGCCTAATCCTATATGATACCGATAGGATGTCAATATACCGATGGATTATCATAGAGGATTAAGCTTACTCGTATATGATATCGATATGGTAAGAATATATTTTATTAATTTAGAGTTTAATAAATAAGATTGTGACTTTGATAATTTCCTGTCAATTGTTTCTTATTTATTTCTTAAAAGAAAAAACTCAATCCTATATGATATTAATAAGGTATCAATATATCGATGGAGTATATGATACCAATATATATATCAATATATCGACGGAGTATCACAAAAGATTAATTCATATCAGTTATGCTGATGTCGTGCATGAGCGATGGAGTATATAATACCGATACAGTATCAACATATCGACGAAGTATCATAGAGGATTGATTCATATTAGTTATGCTGGCGTTGTGCATGGGCGATGGAGTATATGATATCAATATAGTATCAATATATCGACGGAGTATAACAAAAGATTAATTCATATCAGTTATGCTGATGTCATGCATAGGTGAAATAAAAAAGAAAAGAATGAGATAAGAGGGTAAATAGTTTGACCATGAATTCATTAAGAATATATAATTTGAATTAATTTCAATTTGAATAAATAATTTCATAAATAAATCTACTTTACATAGTTTTTTCTCCTGTTTATTAAATTAATCGGGCAAAACATATTATCAATTTTTCACAATATAATTGCCCCGCAAGCTCCACATCATTTTTGTTGGAGGAATATTTCCAGACAATTTACTTGAAGTCAAATTTAACAAGCATTAATTGGATTATTTTGTTTGTGAATTCGAAATTTGATTATCAAATACTTCCTCCGTTTAAAAAAGAATGACCTAATTTGATTTGGCATAATATTTAAGAAAATAAAGTTATGACAAATATACCAAAATTGCCTTTAATCTCGTGGCTTTAAACGTACCACGTGGAAAGTTGAGAGGCAACTGCTTGTCTCTTCGGCAGACCCTCGAGGATTTATTACTTAGTTATGTTCTATTTGAGGACTAAACATTGGGACTTGTATTTCTTTGAGTATTGTTATTTTGAAGTTTGTACATGTGACACCAGTCTTGGGATGATTTATAAACCTGATTATTCTAGTGCTTGTCCTATCTATTAGACTTATTTCTTCTGCTTTTAGTGTTATGTATTAAATTGAGTAAGTTAGGATGACTTGTCTTTGGGTTGGGGGGGGGGGGGGGGGAGGGGGAGGGGGAGAGGGGAGGCGAGTGGCATCACACACTTTTGTGTCGTGACATTTACAATTTTATAGAACACTGAATTCTTTTATCAAAATAAAAACTAAATGATAAATCACACTGAAATTGAAAGTTAATTGGGGGTTGGGGGAGGAATCAAGATAGAATATTTTACCTATTTAATTTTGATTTTGAAACTCTAATTTTCCTTTTTTTTTAGTGGATTTTTCAAAAATAACCACCTAGTGAAACATAATAGGTTAAAATAGCCATAGTTTAGAAAATTATATTATATAGCCTTTTCGTGTATCGTTCTTTGTATAAAACAGTAGTAGACTAATATTTTATACAAAAAAAAAATAGCTGGCATTAAATGTTCATTAATTGCTGATTGGATACAATAAAGGAAACGTTCCTTTAAATAATGGAAGGTAAATATATGCAATAATTATTACCTATTATGAATCTGTAAACATAAATCTGAAAAAGGAAAAATATTTGGAGACAAGTAATGCTGTAAAAAAAAAAGCCGCTGATCTATACCAATTCTACTGAGGTAAATTTGATTTTTTATTTTGTTTTTTATACGTTTGATCCTATGAATTCATGATATTATACGAATTACTAAAAATCGTGATGAACAAATATTGCGGTTTATTTGAATTTGAAATTCTTGCCCTTCTTTGTTAATAGCAATCTCCATTTTATACGAAAAAAGATTTTTAGTTGTCTTTATTTGTTGATTTTTGGATCATAGGAACATGTAGCTATAGTGGTGTTACTGGACTGATGTGTGCATTAAAATGTTAATTTTGTTGTATAAAATGGTACAACTTGATGTTGTCGTTCGTGATTGCGCGTATATGTATTTATACGGTTGATTAATATCTAACATTACGATAGATAAAAGATGAATAATTTATACATCAGATATATTGTGTAAGTATAAGTTGTTCGTCGAAATGAATGAAATCGCATGCAAACTGTTGAATATGTATGTTCCCAACCAAATTTTGTGTGTATAAAAAATATTTTTTGTGTATATATATATATATTTGTGTATATGTATATAAATGGGAATTTTACTGTGTGTATATGTATATACTGCAGTGTATAAAATTGAAGTACAATGAGTATCATTGATTCAAATCTAGAATCTGCGGTGTATAAAATTGTCTGAAATTGTATAATTTTTTTTATGCAATTGTATAAAAACATATCTTAAACGTGTCCAGGTATAAAATTTGTATAATTACTCATACACATCTTAAAATATATATTGCAATTATGTATATACTTGCATTTGCGTTTGTGCTTATGCAGTTGTATAATGTGTTGGCAAAAACACAGTTGTAAGTGTATAATTACTCAGACAGTGTGCTTGTATAACAAAAGTGTATAATAGTATAACTTATACATAAATGCTATACTATAACTTATACATAATAATACAATTTAAATACCATTCACTTTACATAAATGGTATATATAAAAAATGTATAATAATACCATTTACATCTTACATAAACAGTATACATAAGTGTATACCTTGTGCTTTTAATTTGAAAGTATAATTTTTTTTATAAACAATTTTTTTTTAATACAAACAAAAAGAAATTACTTTCATATTTATATGTTTACCTATATGTCAAACAGTTTTTTTTCTAACAATTTTTTTACGAAAAAAAAAAATAACCTCGTTGTCCTCTTCGATTTCGTTTGATTTGTTAAAATCAGAGCCGTCCCCATTTTTCTTTGTTTCGCCACTGCCGGAATCCAAATCCACATCTTTCATCTTCCTTTTGGAAGTGCTTGACCGATGAACATTATCAATCCGCTTCTTGGATCTAATTTTTACACTAGCCTTATCTCTCGCAATGCTTCCTGCAATGGGCTCATCCTTTTGGGTTATACCCAACGAAAAAGACGGCAAATCATCTATACTAAACTTATCATGCAAATCTATACCTCTAGTGATCCTCTTAGATGATGATTCGTCGGTCATTGTAGTGTAAGTTTGTGATTTATCCGGCTGTTAGAAAGATTTAGAGTTGTGCGCTTTATGAAAAAAATTGGGGAAAGTGAAATAAAAAAAATTTAAGAACCACCAAAAAAATAGAACTAAAACTGAATGAAAATCTGAAAGAATATGCAGAGAAGATTAAAGAGAAGAAAATGGAAAGATCCAGAGAAATTGAAGGAGAAGAAAATGGAAAGAAATCTTTGAAATTGTGTATAGAAGAGAGAGAAATAAGAATGTTTGAAAAGTTTTTGGTTTTATACAAATTGGGTTGGGACCACGAATTTGTAACCATTTTTTTGAAAAAGATTGGTTATTTTATGTAATTTTTTAAAACTGTAGTTAACTTATGTGATTTTGTATTTAAGGTTTGCTTATTTATGAAATTTCCACTTTTTTTTAATCTCTATTAACCTTTACTCATTTAATTTAAATTAATACCCTTCCGTTTCAATTTATATGACCGTGCAGATTCCATATCAAACAATTTTGTTTTGACCGTGTTTTGAATTATATATTTAGAAACTATATAAAGAGTACTATAATTTCTCAAGAATAAACAATTCAAAATATTTTAAAAGTATACTAATAAATTACGGTCAAAATTATTTTTATTTGACTATCAAAATTTGAATTATGCCCTATAAATTGAGATAGAAGGAGTAATTAATTAAAATCACTAATAAATTAAACATCCTGATGAGATTAGGTGGATTAAATTAGTCAAGTGTCATTTGGCATTTTTTTTAAAAACTAAAATGGGGCAAGAATAAGATGCATCAATAACTAATTATTAAGATGTGTTTTATTACTAATAGAATGATAGTTTAAATAGATAAACAGAAAATAAAATAGTCAAAATATAAAAGTTAGGAAAAAGTTTGACTGTTTGAGATTAACTTTATAATTAAAAATATTTTCCTCTTTTGGAAGGAAAATAAAAGAGTGAGTATACTAATATTATAGTATTTAAATCTAGTTCAAACTTCTAAGATGTAAAGTTAATTCATTGTGTTATAAATTAAATAGTTTGTAATTTATCTTCCAGATTTACAATTTTCTTTTTACAAAAAGGAAAATAAAAGATTGACCATAATAATTATTGTGATAAGTAATTTTAAAGTCAAAAGAAAAGAGAAACATAATTATTATTTTTTTCTTAAAATTTATTAAATAGGAGTAGATAATTCTCTAAATGGAAACATAATTAATTTCCTTAGATTTCATTTATGACTCTCCCATATAATTTCAACATATTATTTTATTTTTGTCAAATTATAACATTTATGGCACTAGTGAGAGTCTAGCCTATAAATTCTCCCCCACAGTTCTTACTCTTCCTTGTCATACTGAATATTTCATAGAGGTAATAAGCAACATTTCTTTTTTTCTAAATTTTTTTTAAAATTTCGCTTGATTTTTAATATTTATATGTTTAACATTGATTTTTTTTTCTTTTTAGAATGTCAAGTTTCAATCCAGGGTGGTTCGAATGCCATTTATGTAACCACGTCAGTCGCACTTATCAGGAATTTAGGAATCATGTTCAATCTCACTCAACACAGTCACAATCACAAATTCACGTAGCAGAAGGTTCAAACAGCGCGAATGTAATGACGCGGCCAGTATTTGCACCAATGCAAAATGCAAGATTCTCAATGAATCAGCGACACGTGTCACAAGGACCACCGTCATATCATGGATTCACAAATCATGTCATGTCTCACTCAACACACTTAGAACCTCAAATTCACATTGCAGAAGGTTCAAACAGGGCAAATGTAACGCCCCTGCCAATACTTACACCAATGCAAAATGCAACATTCTCAAGAAATGAGCGACACGTGTCACAAAGACCATCGTCATATCATCGCTGGTCAACATCACCATCAACACGTGCGCTACTATCACAAAATGCAAGAAACCTGAATGACAGACACGTGTCACAAAATCAACCACCATCATATCATCGCCGTCCAGTTAGACCTAATGTTGATGTGGCACAAATGCAGTTGTCAGCAAGAAGTAATCAACTCAGTGAGTTCATCACAAGACCTTTGATAGATCAGTTGGATGTTCCTATTCAGCATATACCTTATGATGATAATGAAAACAATGGGTTGAATCTAACCTTAAAGCTTTGAAGTTAAGAGTATCTATGTCTTAAATCTGTAGTTTTTTCCCTTTTTGTGTTTTTCTGCATTAGACTAAGTAGCAATTATTTGAGTATAATGTTTTAAGCAATTCTATTTTTCATTTTAGTTGTACTTTCTTTTCTAGTGTAGTTCACATTGCAAAGGAAAGTCTAGTTCTTTTTTCTATTTCAATTAGTTTGTTTTACTTTTTTTATTGAGCTAGATTCACAGCACGTGCGTCGCACGTATAAGCATAGTCTAACGTCTATGCCATAGGTCGTTGGTTTATAAATAATACTCTATTTTGCCAGTTTAATTGACCATCGTACATGTTTTATTCCTTGATTGTAGGAGGGGAATTTAACACCACCTTATTCAAAGATTCTCATTACTCACATAACAAATGAATAATCTTTTAGCTTCATGTAATATGTATATTTTTGGCAATTCGATTACTTTCAAATAATTTATTAATCATATCTCATCTAATACTTTTTCGTAGATGATATTTTTTTGTGTGTTTTCTTGTTTTTCAATTTGGTTGTTCAATCATAATCAATTTTTTCATTGTTGATCATTGATAATTTTTCTTGAAAATGCTATGTATAGCTGGCCATTTGAAAAAAGATATTATGGTAGGTACAATCCAACATTTGAGATTGTTTAACCTCGTGATTTTTTTCTTTATATATCGTCATTACAAAGCATAGACATATTAAAAAGTAATTCTGGATAAATTAAATGAATAATATTCATTCTCATGTGGTAATAGTTGTGTCATGCCCCGGGAGGGTACCCTAGACGTGGCCGGTACCTTAATAAAAGGCTAGTAGAAAGAACTAGCTCCCAATCTTAACAATCAACATCTGATTCTAGTCTATGAAGCCTCTATCATTGTCAAGTGGTGTCAATCAAAATCTTAACAATTTTAGGCCTCTTTTATTAGTTTTAATATGATTTGCTACTTTATTTGGAGTTTCACCTGTGTATACTAAAGTGTAGTTCATGCTGTGGGCTGTTACAAGTGGCTGGGAGCCAAAGACAAATTAAAGGAAGCAAAGTTATAGGTTTCCGAGCCAAAAAGTCATTGTATACAATGCAGTGATACAACAAAAATAGGGCTAAAAAAGGTCCATTTGCAGCAATGCTGAAGAAAGGGTTGGGCAGGCCCAAATAATTTCTTTATTTTAGAATTAGGACAGGGTCAAGTATGGATCTGTCAAGTCCAATATTTACACTTGTTTTATATTTAGGTAAAGTTACACAGATAAGTAAATATACACTAGTTAATTAGCTAATATAGCTATAGTTTAAATTAATTAGAGCTCGCAGCAAACATCTAGTTATAATTACAATTTAAGTTTTGTATAATTCATGTGATTTATACCAACGTTGTGCATGATTATACAAAAGTTGTGTGCAAATTAATTTGCATATCGAAATATACAAATATTGTGAATCATACAAATGTTGTGCATGAATTGTATAGCAAAATATATAAACTTTATACAAAAACTGCAAATTGTATAGCGAATTATACAAATGATGTGTGAATTACAAATGTTGCTATAACTATAGTTACGAAATGTAATTATCCAAAAACTAAATCTTTGAAGCATAATTAAACTTTATATGTTTGTCATTTATGAAATTTGCTCTATTTGCATTTTTATGTGATATTTGACCTTTAACACTAATATTTATTTGCTTAGTTCAATCTAATTAAATTCCCCAAATGACAAACTATTTTACGCTAATTCTTTCTTATAATGACGACATAGTTTATTTACTTAATTTATTTCGAAAAAAATTCAAATTTTCAAGAATTGGTCAAGTTAGCAAACTTCTCTTAAAATGTTTCTTTTAAATTTCAAATTGCCTTTAAATCAAGTCTTAATAAATGTCGATATTTTTAAATTATTTGAGTATTTCTTATATTTTCAAAAAATCTAAATATTTTTTTCAAGTCTTTGTTTATAGTTAGATTTTTCCACAAATTTTGCCTATTTAAAATATCTCAAGTATTTTTGCTAAGAACTTGAAATTTTCATTACCTAACTAATCTTGGTAGAATTTTGAAATTTAGAGTTTAAATTGTCTTTTACTTTCAAAATTAATTTTTTCAAGACTAATTAAGTGTTTTTTTAGAAGATGAACTGATTTTTTTTCCTTAAATTAAATTAAGTTTAAAATATATTTTTTTAAAAAAGTGATTTTCTTAATTATCACTCAAGACTAATTTAGATTTAGTTATAATAAACATATTTTTCAATAGGTATAAATATTTTCCTAATTTTTTTTAAAAAGTTAATGTTATTCTTTAATCTTTTCGTATTAACCTAAGTTTGGCCGGTTAACTGGTTTTAACAGATCGTAAAAGATGCTTAACCCCTTTCTTTTAGGATAACTAGGACCCTTAACTAGAATCACATAGGTTAAGTAAATTATTACTTTGGAGTTAACTTTAGCATCACTTTAGCAAAATAAGTATCCTAATTTACGTTAAAAATAATTAGGTGGTAACTCCTTAATTTAATTAATTAGAAATCACCAATACATTGTACACTATTTGACCTCGGTTAAAATGGGGTATAACAGAGGTAGCCATGGCCTGTCATGGTACCATCTAGACAGTTTAGATAGAGGCTTCATAAACTAGATTTGAAGATTGATGACTTGGATATTGTCTGACTAGTTTCTTTCATACTAGTTCTATTGATTTGTTTTGTTTACCTTTTATTGATATTGTCCACCTTTCATTATTTAGTCTTCTGCTAATTCGTTGAATTTTGATTGAATGAACGTGATGAGGCCAAATGGTTCGGTTGGGGGCTAGCAATAGTCTTTGAGTGTCAATCACGTCAAGGATACCCTTTCGAGACATGACAGAAACACTGATGAAAAATAGGGAACAGGCCATATGAGCCATCTCATGTAATACTGATGAGAAATAGGTGACGGGCGCCACGAGTCGTGGCATATGACACTGATTATACTAGGGATGGGCCTCACACTCCGGGCAGGTACATGAAAAGATATGTCTCCCATGAATTTCGAACAGATTATATTAGCGGATGTGTATCGTAGGACATACATGCATCACGATTACTTGACATTAGATTGCATTGATTATATTTCGTAGCATTAACTCCATTTCATATCATTCCTTTCTTGAAGTTGTTATATGTACCATGTCTGATTTGTTGAATGCTTTGAACCTTGTACATTGTTGAGATTGAACTATTGAAATATTGTGATATATATTGGTAATTTGAACTTTATACATTATTGAGATTAGATTATGAGATGATTATGTCTGAACAATAACTACTGAATGCTTATGTATGCTTTACTCATGTTTAGATCTTCTTGCCGAGTGCTTCCGGTCCCTCTTGTTATGTAAGGACCCAGAAATTTGTTTAACGACCTCAAAGGAATTCCCTTGGCTAAACTCTTCTCAAGTACCAATGAGAGGGTCAACTTTGAGTGAGCATATCTCTTAGCTCAAATTGAACTGGGTGGCCTATGACATACCAAATTAAAGCTCTTTGAATCAGCTTTCCAACACACCTGGTTTCACTTAATTCCGAGCTCGGACCAAGGAGTTACGCTTGTTTTCGTTCAGACTATTCGTGCAGGAAATCCACACGGCCAGCCACACGGACCGTGTGGCATCAGACGGTCCGTGAGGCTACTTTGACCCACGAATTTCTTGCCAAAACTTTGTTCTAAGTGTGTGTACTTTCTTGGTACCTTCATACGGACCGTTGCACGGTCCGTGTGACCTTAAACGGTCCGTTTAACGGACCGTTTGGTGACACTTAGTCCGAAGGAAAAAATTTTCTGAAAAATTCTAAGTCTGGTGAGATGGTCCATCACACGGTCCGTGTGGAGTGAGATGGTCCGTTTACTGGACAGTGTGGAATGACTTAGTCAAAAAAAATATTGCCTCCGAAAAATCTGAAAATTCTAAGTCCGGTGCCACGGACCAGTAGACGGTCCGTGTGAGCCCAGACGGTCCGTTTAGCGGACCGTATGCCCCAGACGGGCCAATTCTTGATCCGTTTCATTAATGGCAATTTCGTAATTTTGGTTTATTCCGGTGCAAATATGGTCTTTTCCACCCTTTCTTGAGCTTCCTATATATTCCATACTTCACCATTTTGAAGCATTTCTACACTTCAACTCTCTCTCTAAAAGTTCTTTCTCAAGACTCTCCTACATCTCTCTAGGATTCTTCAAGCTAAGGTTCACATTTGAGATCACTTCCTCCTCAAGTTTGTCTTCGACCGGGTATGTGGGGTTTGATTCTTGGTTTCCTTTCAACCAAGAAGACCCAAATCCTTACTAAAATTATTTTGTAACTTGTATACTTAAAATGTGAAATTTTAGTACTTGTTCTTAGTATTTTGAACCATGCATGTGTTAGTTTAGGATCCTTATCATGATTTATGTTAGTTTATGGAAATGAACTATTTGGACTATGGAATTTTGAACTTGCATGTCCCTTTAAATGTGTTATTTTGCATGGGTGATATGTACTAACATTTCCTTGAATTTTTATTTGAATTTCTAGTCTTATACTGTATCTTGTTTTGGTACACTCTACATTACCCATGCTATTCCTACACTATGTATTGCATTACATACATGACATTTTACATGGAAATTTCTGGAATTGTGGGGTTAAACCCAATTTTGCCCCAAAGGGGAACTATAATGTGAATTTTGGTAAGACATGGGATATGACAATAAGGTGATCACCGGTATGTCTATAATCTTGGCTCTTTGAGCATCTTGGGTGCTTGCACCATCTTGTACTTGTAGATGAGCTATTCCTTGCATTGGCATCTTGAATATGATCTTGTAAATCGGCGTTGAGCCCAATTATGTCTGGAACGTTATGAACTTGCACTTGAAAGCATAATTATATATATATAAGTATTCTTGTGGGATGTGTAAGACTTAGCACCGAAGGAATTGGGGGTCCTCCCCCTTTTCCTCGAACTATGTGCCTACATAGGGACGGATGTAATTCGTCTATTTGTACATGACTATGATTTGTCTTGATCTTGTAAATCCTTCCGAAAAGCGGGTCGTAAGGAAGGTGTCCATCCACCGAAAAGCGGGTCGTAAGGTGTGATGTAGATTACCCTTGGCAAGTAATCTTCTCCCTACCGATGGGAGGTCCCAATCGGTCCAATTCATGTAATAGCTCGCATGGATTTGGTTTGTCGGTTATAGTCCATCCCCGTTATATAGGAGCACTATCGCATTGCACGCATCACGTGTTTCATGGCATCTTGTATATATAATTTCTATTGTATATGTATTCCTTGTATATTATGTGCCCTTGCCACTTAACATGGTTACACAGGTTTGGTAAATCACGTGCATTGCATACCCTCATACTTAGTACATTCAACGTACTAACGCATACTCTATGCCTGCATGATTTTACCATGCAGGGACCGAGCAGTTTGAGCAATATCAGCCGGACGCGTAGCTTATCCCTTCCTAGATATTTTGTGGTGAGCCCCGTCTTTCGAGGGCATGCTTTTGATTTCTTTTGTACACCTCCTCTGTGTATGTATTTTGACTGAGGGTGAGCCCGGAACCTGTCCCGGCCCCCGTTCCTTGATTGGAGGCACTTATTGGACAATTGTATAAACTTCTCATTTTGTTATCTATGGAATATGTCCTCCCTTTTGGTTTTAAGAATGTTCTCTTTAATCTTGTCTTTAAACTTCTGCAAATTTGAGGCTTGTTTGGGGGCTTTCGGGTCCCCATTCGCCGTGTCACATCTAGACCCCGACCCCGGGTCGTGACATGTTAGATATTCCGGTGTCAAGATCAAGCTTTGAGATCACTTGAGAGGCAGTTGTTTGTCTTTTCGGTAGACCCTCGAGGATTCATTACTTTGTTATGTTTTATTTGAGGACTAGACATTGAGACTAGTATTTCTTTGAGTATTGTTGTTTAGAGGATTGTACATATGACACCAGTCGATGATTTATAGACCTGATTATTCTAGTGTCTGTCCTATCTATTAGACTTATTTCTTCCGCTTTTAGTATTATGTATTGAATTGAGCAGGTTAGGCTGACTTGCCTTAGGGGGTTAGGCGAGTGTCATTGTACCCATTTTTGGATCGTGACATCTACAATTATATAGAAAACTAAATTTGTTTTACCAAGATAAAAACTAAATGATAAATCACACTGAAATTGAAAGTTAATTGAGGGTTGCGAGAGGAATAAGATGGAATGTTTTACTCATTTAATTTTGATTTTGAAACTCTAACTTTGTTTTATTTTTAATCTCTATTAACCTTTACTCATTTAATTAAAATTATGACTTTTTCGTTTCAATTTATATGACCGTGCAGATCTTGAGTCAAATAATTTTGTTTTGACCGTGTATTTGAACATGTAACCGATAAGATTTTTGAAAAAATAATTTACATATTTAGAAACTATATAAAGAGTACTATAATTCTCATGAATAAACAATTCAAAATATTTTAAAAGTATACTAATAAATTGCGGTCAAATTATTTTTATTTGACTATCAAAATTTGAATTGTACTGTGTAAATTGAGACAGAAGGAATATTAATTAAAGTCACTAATAAACATCTTGATTAGGTTAGGTGAAAAAAATTACCCAAGTGTCATTTGGCATTTAAAAAAAAAAACTAAAATGAAGCATGAATAAGATGCATCAATAACTAATTAATTATTAAGATGTGTTTTATTACAAATAAAATGATAGTTTGGATAGACAAAGAGATAATAAATAGTCAAAAGTATGAAATTCAGGAAAAGTTTGACTAATTGAGATTAGCTTTAAAATTAAAAATATTTTCCTCTTTTGAAAGGAGAATAAAAAAGTGAACTATAATAATATTATAGCATTTAAATCTAGTTCAAACTTTTAAAATGTAAAGTCAATTCATTGTGTTACAAAAATTAAATAGTGTGTAACTTATTTTCCAGATTTAAAAATTTCTTTTTACAGAAGAAAAATAAAAGATTGATCATAATAATTGTTGTGATTAATTTTAAATTTTGCTTTTGATGTATAAATTAAAAGTCAACTTTTGTACATGAATAGTGTAATATAATGTGGTATAATACTATTTAGTCTTAGCTAGAAAAGTCAAAAGAAAAAGAGAAACATAATTAATTTTCTTTTCTAAAAATTTATTAAATAGGAGTAGATAATTCTCTAAATGGAAACATAATTAATTTCCTTAGATTTCATTTATGACTCTTTATATAATTTCAACATATTATTTTGTTTTGTCAAATTGTAACATTTATGGCACTAGTGAGAGTCTAGCCTATAAATTCTCCCCCTTAGTTCTTACTCTTCCTTGTCATACTGAATATTTCATAGAGGTAATAAGCTACATTTCTTTGTTTAAAAAAGTTAAAAATTTTGCTTGATTTTAATATTTATATGTTTAACATTGATTTTTTTTTCTTTTTAGAATGTCAAGTTTGAATTCAGGGTGGTTCGAATGCCATTTATGTAACCACGTCAGTCGCACTTATCAGGAATTCAGGAATCATGTTCAATCTCACTCAACACAGTCACAATCACAAATTCACATAGCAGAAGGTTCAAACAGGGCGAATGTAATGCCGCGGCCAGTATTTGCACCACTGCAAAATGCAAGATTCTCAATGAATGCGCGACACGTGTCACAAGGACCACCGTCTCATGGATTCACAAATCATGTTTTGTCTCACTCAACACAGTTACAACCTCAAATTCACAGAGCAGAAGGTTCAAACAGGGCGAATGTAACGCCCCTGCCAGTGCTTACACCAATGCAAAATGCAACATTCTCAAGAAATGAGCAACACGTGTCACAAAGACCATCGTCATATCATCGCTGGTTAACATCACCATCAACACATGCGCTACTATCACAAAATGCAAGAAACCTGAATGGCAGACACGTGTCACAAAATCAACCACCATCATATCATCGCCGTCCAGTTAGACCTAACGTTGATGTGACACAAATGCAGCTGTCAGCAAGAACTAATCAAGCCAATGAGTTCATCACCAGACCTTTGATAGATCAGTTGGATGTTCCTATTCAGCATATACCTTATGATGATGATGATGAAAACAATGGGTTGGATCTAACCTTAAAGCTTTGAAGTTTAAAGAGTATCTATGTTTGAAAGTTTTAGTTTTTTTTTTCCCCTTTTTGTGTTTTTCTGCATTAGACTAAGTGGCAATTATTTAAGTATAATATTTTAAGCAATTCTGTTTTTCATTTTAGTTGTACTTTCTTTTCTAGTGTTGTTCACATTGCAAAGGAAAGTCCAGTTTTTTCTTTTTCAATTTGTTTTCCTTATTTTTCTAATAAATGCTTCGTTTAGTTTTTAAGAACTCTTTAATTTTAATTTTCTGCATGACATATTCAAAATTGCAAAATAAAAAAATTAATAGTTTTTAATATATTTTTATTTTATATCGTACTAAGATATATAAGCATTCTTTATTTTTTAAAACTTGATAAAAAAAATTAACATTAGATAAACCAATTGAAACAAATAAAGTAAATTTTTATCAACTCAAACTCATACAATAATGCATGAATAAACAAAAACTAGTACATATAGTATTTGTATGTACTTAATATTTATTGTAGGCTTTTGACCTTAAACTTTGCCCATAATGAAAATGGCAAAGTTCAATTATTATTCATTTCTTTCCCACATTATTTCAAAAAAAAATTAGTCAATAAAATTAAATATGGAAAAAGTCATGATGCTTTTGGATTGCATTTGATCTTTGATTATTTATGTGTATTTTTAGATTATGAATAATTCGAAAAATAAATAATGAGATGATGATAATTTTATGTATTTAATGAATGAGGAGTTCACTTTAAAATAGTCTGCTTTGCTCCCATCCAAACATCCTGAATATATTTAAAATAAAGATTAGTATGATATTAGAAGTACAGAAAGATTTCTCCTCATAGAGCTCACGATAAATGATTGATTTGAGGTCATCTTTCTACGTGAAATTCTATCGAAGAAATAACAATAATTAATTCAGAAAATAATTTTTAAAAAATTCAAAACTATTCATTTTCAAGTTCATAGTTTAATTTCCTGGAGGTATTATATCTTCGCGAACCTTCCCCTTAAAAAAATTGAGTTAATATCACGTGAATCGATGATTCCACATATCAAATATTAAATCGACGAAAATAAATACCCCTCTGCTTAGTTTTTTTTTTCTTTTTTTTTTTAAATGACCATCTCAAACATTGATTTATTTATTTTTACTTTTGAAGAATTTAAGATAATGTCCAATAATTTAATTTTTAGCTTTGCTGATACAAAAAAATGACTGGCTCTAACAAGCTATTCACCCTATTTTTAAGGTTAACATCTCATGCTTAGTACAGATATAGTCATTTAGATAAATCTTAAACTATTTTAAGATAAAATAACACCTTTTTACCTCAAATTTTTTTACTATTAAAAGTGGTAAAGATTTCTTTTTGTATCTATAAAATTACATCTTTCATTCCTTAATTATTACCATTTGATATTTAGTAAATTGCATTGATAAATCTTAGAATTTTATAGATATATACACACTATTATATATTTGAACAAGAAAAAAATAATTAATTTCTATTCCCAAAAAAAAAAAAATCTTGTCTGTTTCTAACATTTTATATTCTCAAAATCTTATAGTTTATATAAAATCTCACTAACATCATCAAAAACCAAAGTCTAGTGCTTCATATCAAAAATAAAATTGAAAGGTGAAAACATGGGATTTAAGGATTTTCAACTCAAGATAGCCAAGGTATATGCTTCTTCAATTTTATTTTTTTTAAAATCTATAGGCATTTTGTTTAATTATTTATACTTTGATTTTCATTTATCAATAAGTTTTTGAAGCAAAAACAAATTATAGATTCACTTCTAAATCGAAATGTTGATTTTTCTTTAATTGTTTTACCCAAAATGCACTCAATTTTCCCTAATTTAATTTTCTTAATTCCTTGTTAAAGTCCTAAACTAGCATAAATCTATCAAGGTTTTAAGGATGGTTTAAAATTATTGTTATATATTATGATTCAGAGTTCTAGGCAGAAATCACATGTTTATAGGTGCATTCATGGGGCCGAGTTAGGGTACCAGAAGGGGTTCATATGTTATTTATTCGTATATACAGTGGATGTTGAATTCTTTTAGCATTTTCGTAATTCTGAATTTCCTTAATAAAAATTGTGGCTCGATGAGATATTAATCTTTTTTTTCATCTAGCAAGGTTTAAAATCTATCAAGGTTTAAGGATGGTTTAAAATTATTGTTGTATGCTACGATTCAGAGTTCTAGGCAGAAATCACATGTTTATGGGTGCATCCCGGAGGCGGAGCTAGGGTACCAAAAAGGGTTCATATGTTATTTATATGTATGTATATATAGTAGATGTTGAATTCTGTTAGCTTTTTCGTAATTCTGAATTTCCTAAATGAAAATTCTGGCTTGGCTTGATGAGATGTTTTTTACGGAACCATGCAAGTTTTTTCAATTTGTAAGTCCCTTTTTTGTTCATTTTTGATAGAAACTTAGGCTGAAAACATTTCTTAGCAAAGATGGAGGAAACAAGAAGAGAGGATCAGGAAATGGAAAGAGCCTTTCATGGATGATGCCAATAACTCATGGATATTACGTGGCGGATGAAAGCCGCGGCGGAGCAAGGCCACAAACACCTCAAAGTAACAAGGTAGAGTGTGATCAAGTGGTGGTGCAAAGGGAACAAGTTGAAGAACAAGAGTGGTGGTTTTATGGTGTTTTCGACTCCAGAATTGGGGGCGGAGTTACCAAGTACGTGCAGACTCATTTGTTCAATAACAATCTTAACAAGGTAAAATTAAACAAAAAAAATATGATCTTAGGATTGTTATTTTCACCAATTTCTTGTGTTTTGTTAGATGACAAATTAGCATAGATGTGATGGTTACTTATTTTGTCATTTAGGTTTGAAACAACATGAAAATAATATGTTCTTGGGATTCCTAGTTTCACCTTTTTCTTGGGTTGTTTTGTTTTGTCATCTTGTGTTATCTGTCATGCTGCTACTTGCAAAATTGTTTTTTTTTAATTAAAAAAAAAATCTGTTTAAATGTTCGATTCAAGCACTCAAGGTGTGGCCCAGTGATCATGAGGTCTTAGGTTCAAATTCCAGCAGAGATATCAACACTAGGTGATTCCTTCTCATTTGTCCTAACTTTGGTGGACACAATTACCTAGTACGACAAAACTGGCCCGGACACCAGGATTATCAAAAAAATAAGGTTGAATTAAGTTTCAGACATAAAGATGGGCTTATTTGATCCCATAATGCTTTCATCTCAAATTGTTTCATCTGTTTAAACTTGAGTTAATCATCTATATGTCATGAAGTGTTGTGTTGTGTGTTGATAGCATTGGAACTTTCTAAAATGCCCTCAATGATGATCAATATGATCACCTCTATGAGGTCATTTTGATTGTTGGGCTAATATCTTTTGTTTCTTTTAGTCTATTACCAAAAGACATAATATTTTATTGTTCTTTGTTTTCGTTGACTTTCTGTTGTCTCTTGTACTTCGATTATCGCACTACTTTATTGTAGTTCCTTCTTTTCCCATCATACTTTGCTTTGTCATGTTTTCTATAGTATCTGCTTGGATATGATTTTCCAGCTCATTTTTTGTCTATTTTTTCTATAGTCACAGATGAAGAAGAAAAGCAAAGAAACATTGAAAAAGGCTTATGTTCATGCAAAAGCTAAGGTCAGGGAAACAGAGAAACCAGAAAGCACCTGGAAAATGGGATCAGCTTCTGCAGTAGTGATCAATGGAGAGAAGCTAGTACTCGCGAACATGGGTGAATACAAAGCTGTAGTATGCAGAGACGGCGAAGCTTTTGAAATCAACAGAAGGCAACAGCAAACAACAAAGCCACATTGGTCACAGAAGTTCTTCCCAGGTATGACATAATAATATATCATCCTTTTTACCTAACCTATCTCTCTTTGTGAAATATCCTTTTGATGTAAAAAGAACTATAGCTGAGTTTATTTGTTTCGTATAGGTGTCAAACGCGGAGCTGATAAGCCTTCTAAAAGGTCGGAACTTGTTGTTGGTTCTGAAAGAATTTATCGCGACACTGAATTTGTTATCCTAGCGAGTCCTGGCATATGGGAGGTAAGTCCAAAATCCAACACTAAGGCCAAACAAAAAGTAGAGTTAATCGTCAGAAACACACCTAAAGTATCCTGGTTTTTCGAGTTTTAAGTACCTGAAATATCACCATCGTTCAATAGTTCAAGTATGAAACTGGAAAAACCGATATATTTTAGATGTGTTTCTGGCCCTTTGCTCGTAAAAAGAAAGAAAACAAAACCTTTGTGGCAACTGTTGGTTTCTGACTGTGAAATTTTTCGACAGGTAATGAGGCAGCAAGAGGCAGTGAACCTGATCAGGCATTTGGAAGATCCACAAGAAGCTGCTGAATGTTTAGCCAAAGAAGCTATAAATAGAATGAGCAAGAGCAATGTTTCTTGCCTTATCATTAGGTTTGAGTGATGCAGAAATGAGAAAGTTTGTGTATACTCTGTAATGAGTAATCCTTCCCATTTACAGGATTGGGAAGTTAATTCAAATACAAATTAGGAGTGTATATTTCTAGCATATTAAGTTTGCTTTTTCAAGCAATACTTCTGTAAGCTAAAGCTAGGATCTCAGAACTAGTTTTGGCAGATGTAAAGAGAAGAAGAATTTCTGAATTACTAATTCTCTTCTTCTTCTTTTTCCCCTCAGTATTTTGTTTAATTCTTCTCCAATTATTCTGCTTACTAAATTGATAATGCATCTCTAGATATCTCTGTTAACTTACAGTGTTGAGTGGTTGGTTGGGAGGTGGGTTTCCCATGTGAGAGACCTGGGATCGAATCCAACCTCCATATGCTACTCAGCGTAAGGGGCTTGCCTCGTGCATATTTCATCTCCGTGTGATTTGTGAGCTAGTGCAAAGTGAGCAAGTTATTACAAAATATTCACCACAGAATGCTCACTCGAAGGATCGACTCTATGGCTAAGGTTATGAGTTTTCCCAAGGTGTTCCAATAGAAGAGAAAAAAAATTACTAATTTCACTGACATATTCACTTCCCTTATGGAACAGACGTAAATAAAATGACATAGCCAGTGAAGATTCATATAATCGACCTGAATGCACTTAGCTATTGTGTTGTTTCTCGCTTGATAGCATTATTACAAGGAAATAAATGTATTAATTTATGTAAGAGTTAGTTGTGCAAATATTAGTTATTTCATCTTTTATCATGCATAAAATACCAAGACGTGTATTAGTTAAGCAAGTTTTTAAATTGCAAACCAAATACCGTATTAGGTGTGTTGAATTTCATACATAGCAAAAGGGTGTTACCAAACATGATATAACTTATGCAGGATCCAATATATGAGTAACTCAACTCCCAAAACCATCTACAAAACAGCCCCAGGAAAATTCTAAATGGATGACAGTAGAGTGATAGTACTTTGAAGCAGCAAATATACAATAGGAACTGAAAATTTCAAGAGCTTCTTCACAGCAAAACACCTGCTATTAAATCCAAACTGTAGAGTACATTGAAAGCTGACATACAGTCGAAGGTATATACACTTCTCAGCTCAAACACCACGCATTTTTACAGTTACCTAAATTTACGAAACTGTTCTGGGAAGTCGTAAAGAGTTGTGACGAACCACACCTCCAGCTGACAACCATACAAGCACTAGAATAATCTTGATACTGAATGCTGTCACCTTTTTCTGTCACCTTTTTTCGCTAGTCTTGCTTCGGAAGGGAGATAACAAAGAGAGGCGAGCTGTATCCAAGCGTAAACACCTCAGTTCCTCATTCATCAATATAAAATAATAAACATGTAAATCTTGCAGATAACATTAAATCTTACACTTCTGAGAAACATTGCCAGCAGTTGGGGTTTCATCTTGGGAGATCAAATTCTTCAAAGTGAAAACTGGAAGAGACAAGGTATGGTCAGCTTACAGATATTGATGAGCGGCAAGGTAAACAAATTCCACGTTGATAAAGAAATGGACCTTAAACCTAACTCAAACCCCACAAATTAGCTCATGAAGGGAGGATTGTCCAAGGACCACTTAAGGTCACACATGGTACCAAAGTAGATCGATGTCCTGAAATCGAGTCTCACAGCCACCCATTATCAAATAGAATTTCCATGCTTGGCCATGACGAAAAGAAACAGGCCCACACATGAGGCAGTGTGTTGCAAAAGTATGTTCTCTCTAACAGCTCAAGCTTTTTAAATGAGGTCACACACTTCAATACATGTTAATTTCAATTGTGCAGATGGAACTAGAGCTAAACATTCAGGATTAAAACATAGTTGTCCATCGAGTCATTTAGAGTACATACAAATCAAAGAAATCTACCCGAAACTGTGCATGCTGCTGGAAGGCAAGCCAGACAAGAACTGCTTTCCCCATTCTTCTCAATTGACAACCCAACGGTACTAATCCCTACCCTCACACCACTCCTTTCCAATCACAAACAGTTCTTTATTAAACTCATTTTTTTCTCTCTTTATATATATCTTATTACTTGTCCTCTTGTTTCTGATTCTGATGCTCCCTATTTGGCAAAAAGTACCAAGCAGTGCTAATTAAGAATTTGGTATCGAAGACCAAAACCAAGCAAAGACTCCATCCCTGCCTCGCTGCAGGCTCAGATGATAGCTTGTCATAAACTTCATTTTAGATTTATAAGGAAACCATTATTATATTTTTGGATAGGAAGATCTTCATAGGAAATTACTAGTCCTCCACAATTTCAAAAGGATAGGTGTTATCGATGTTCAACTACGGCTATCAAATTAAGAGATCTGAAAGATCAGTACCTTCACTAGGCAAGGAAGCATTTGTGGCACTATCATTCTGCCTGATGATATTGCACTATCGATGTTTAACTACGGCTATCAAATTAAGAGATCTGAAAGATCAGTACCTTCACTAGGCAAGGAAGCATTTGTGGCACTATCATTCTGCCTGATGCTATTCATGCTTGCACCATTTGATTCTGCTCCTGCAGAGGTGTGGTTTTTCTTTCCAAACCTCAGGAGGCGTTTAAAACCTTTTGGTGATTCCTTCACTTGAGTTCTTTCTGCAGCTTCTGTATTGTTATCTACTCTAACAGTGTGAATATCAGGTGTGTGAGCTTTGGCAATTTCTTTAACTGTTGATCCTATGTCTGAGCTCGACAGAGTTGCTTTAACGAACTCCAAGTTTCTGGTGCAAGGGTCCTCTATAGATGAGACACGAGCATACGGAGCACGATAAACAGTACTTCCAATATTTGCAAACTTGGGTGTGTCATCTGCATAACTCGTCCCCGTCTGCAAATATTAAGGTGGAAGATTCAATTTCGGCAGTTCTATATGCACAACTAATTCTATTTTTCTTATTTTTGAGAATGAACAAGTAATGTTAATTCAACAAGAACTGAAACAAGGCAGAAATTAAAAATTTGACCAATTAAACATATGCTAATGAGAATAACCACGTGGGGAACCTAAAGCATAAAATTAAATCCATTGGCAGATAAATGGTTATAAATATCCATGAGCATAATATGCATGCAACACAAATAAATGCTCTCTCTCCTTTATTAGTAAATTTTGTTTAGGTGTATGTTCTAAGTTCTCCAGACAAGACTGTTTAGGTAAAGATATATTCTCTTTTTTCAATTCAGCTTGTGCAGCTGAAAATTATTTTAAGCCTAGCTACCTCACAACACAGAATATCAAATAGATCAGGCACCCAAGGACATTAAAATTCCCCTAACCCCCGCCACCCACCAAAGAAAAAAGAATCAAATGAGATCGAGCAGATTCATGTTCCAGATAAAACTAAGATGTCTATTTTGATTGTGATTTGAAACTTTAGCAGCAAAACGATAAATAAGTTATCTATGCTACTGCTTCGGAAAAAAAGGTTTTGCTAAATGGGGAACATTTTTAATGAAGAAAATCAAACACATTTTATCTTCATGTTCTACTCATGGTAACTGTAATTACCATATGATGAACTGAAATAGTAGTCAACGAACTGTGAGAAATTTTAGTAATTCTGTTGTGGAAATGGAAACATCAAAGAGTAGTCCTAATTTTACCAAACTCTAATAATCCTACCTCATGGGAATTTGACAGCTCTTGCAGTCGACTAGGAGCAGGAGCTCTGATAAATCCTTCAAAGGGTGACGGGGGATCGCGCGCAGAGGTGTAGTCAGTTTTCTCAACACTGTTAATGTTGTCACATTCTTCCATTACCAAGTTCTCTGATGATGAATTGGGAGCAGCCAAAAAGGGCTTCTTCTCCTTCTCAAGCATAACAACAGTTTTCTCAATAATGTTTTCATCTAGATCACTCTTGTATGATTCAATGCCTTCGGATGCTACAGAAGACCTGTCATTCTTCTCCTTGGTTATATTCTCCACGGTTGGTTTGTCTTGTGGAAAATCTGATGACTCTTTGGTGGTTCTGATTTTCAGCTCAGGAAGAGTTGCAGCCTTCTTTTTGTCAAGGTCTATTATAGCAGAAATTTTCTTGCTCTCTGATACATTAGAGCGCTTTGTCTTAGATACTGGTTCGGCACTCCGAGCCTTGGGCTTTGATACGAGTTCAGCACTTTGTGCCTTCCGTAAAGTACCAGGCTTGCTGCTGATTGCTTTGGGCTCTGATAATCTTCTTAGTCGTGCCATAGATGCCTTTGAATCAGGTGCAACATCATTGTTTTCTTTTTTCGGTTCAGACAAGGATGACGCTGATCTACTCAATTTGCTACCTGCCAATTTGCTGCCATCAGTTGATTTGCTGGCTTTAGAGCCCTTTTGCACATCATTTGACCCCAATGTAGTTCTTTTGGTTCTTTGCAATGGTGATAAGGATCCAGGCTCAGAGTCACTGAACTTAGATCCCCTGAAGGTGCCAGGAGAGCTTTTTGCTGGCAATTTTCTTGTTTGGGCTGTTGGTGCTGGAGAGTGACCAGAGCTGGAGCCACCTCTTGATGCAATTCTCCTTTGTCTTTCCAGTTTTAACGCTTCGATGCGCTTTTGGTCTGCCTCTTCCTGCAAATTTTAAAGTTTCGCCTATTAAAACTCTAAGGAGAATATACCATGTTTTGATTTCCCAGCAATATCAAGCTATATAAATCACTAATAGTGTACTGCGGGAAAAGGGAAAAAAGCGAGAAAAGTTAAGTCAGTGTACCTTTTCTTTTTTCATTTTCTGGATATCAGCTTTGAAGGATCTTATCCTCTCAGCACGTGCTCGTGCATCATCCAAAGGACTTGTCTTTGACATTTTTCCTTTTCTTATTGGTCCTCCACTCCTTTTCTTGTCCGAAGTATCAGCAGTGGCTTTTGACCTGCGATCTTTCTCCGGTTTATTAGAACCTTCCTTAACATCATTGGAGACTCCATTCCTTCTTTTATCCTTTGAAGCAGAACCTTCATCGCAAACTTGCATTTCATAGTCCAAAGCAGGGTCATAGACACCAAACCTTTTTTCTGTTCCACGCTCAGGCATCAAGCTAAAATCATTAGGCTCATAGCTCATAATTCCAGCAGAGCTGTTTTCTGATTTTTGATACGCCACTGGAAGCTCAGAGTCCATGTTAATGGCAGTTCTACCTTCTGGTCCATCATTCAATGACATTGACCTAAAAGGTATTACAAAAGACTCATCAGTCATATCGTGTGAGGAAGCTTTGTCTAGCTTATTAGTATGCTCATACGCATTTACAGCAAGAGGATCTAATGAATTTCTCAGCCCTGAATGATTTCCTCGACCATTTAACATAAATTCATCATTTGCAGTTCTAGGCAAGACTTTTCTCCCATTTATCTCAGTGAAGTGCATGTCCATTTGGTCGCCTAGTCCTTGGCCATTGTCATATCCTCTGTTAGAAAGTAGAACTTCACCATTAGAACCCCTGGACATGCGAGACATCTTTGAATCAACTGTATGCATATCACTCAACCTATCCTTCATTTCAATGCCGTCTTGGGTACCAATAGCCAAAGGATCATTGATACTGGTATTTTTTGATCTCCCTCTTGCATCTTTCTCCATAGCAAACATGCCATTTTTGTCAGCATGATTTTCTTCTTCGTTACCTTTCAATAAACAATTTTGAAATGCCAGCCAGTGCCCACCGTCAGCTTCCTTCTCACAAACAGTGCCATCATCATATAAAATTGATTCGGTGCGGCTTCGTCTCGTTTTTGATGACTGTGAAGTTTTCTTCTTCTCCAGATGGTGATCGTTGTCTTCTAGATCTTCACTATCAGCATCGTTTTCCAAACCAGAAGCTGCTTCTGATTCGCTATCACTAGAGTTCTTTGCTTTAGAAGTGATATAATTAATGTTACGTATGACAACCTTTCCTGATTGATTTTTCCGAGACCGACCAGCCTTCTTTTTTTGACTATAAGACCCTTCATTGTCCATTTCTTCATCCTCCTCTGAATCACTGCCGCTCTCTCTCCTATCCGAAGATTGTCTTTTCTGTTTACTCCGTGGAGTGACACCCATTCTCGAGTCTTCCATTCCTGGATAAGGAGGTTGATATAGATGTCCATTTCCTGGATAAGCTGGATAGTAAGGTACTCCTTGCATGGGATATCCTTGAAAAGCAGGTAAGGCAGAGGGAGGAGAATGCATTGGCCAGGGTGGATACATTGGATGCAGAAATTGATATTGCTGTTGACCATTTGGACTTTGTTGGTCCAATGGAGGCCTTTCCCCTATATTAAAAAATAATACATCAAAACTTGCCCATAAGAAGCACATTTTGTACAAAAATATAACATGCCTAAATCATTCTACTCAATCCTCATACACTATGAGATTATATTCAAGATCAGAACTGAAAGGAACCCAAGCCCAATGAACATTTTGTATGTCCAAAAGAGAACCAAAAACTAGAACCTCGATGAATAAAAGAATGTATGTCATTATTTGTCATAAGTCAACCAATAACTTTTTTGGGGAAACCCTCTAAGAATCTCCAGATAAGTGTCTAGAGTTCCTTAGAGAACAGATTCTGGCACAAGGTTATTTGGACCATCCCTTGCCAGTAATTTTCCACACAGCTTAAAGTTAAATGAAATATCAAAGTAGGCTAAACTAGTAAAATCTTCCAGAGACAAGAAAATATGGCCTCCATCAGATTCCTCTTATGGGCAAGTTATGATAATACCCTTCAAACAGGATTTGCGTTGTTACCTGAAGTACCTTCTGCGCTTGATCTCACATAATTCTCAGAAGCCATCTCGCTGTTGGAGTCAAACTGCTTATTAGCAATATTAGAGAGCACAATTCCAGATGAATTCATTGCAGCAATGTCTAATTGGTTTGCCATTGCTTCTGCAGCTTCAATTTCAACCCATTGTCCATTTTCATGTTTTTCCTTCCACAGTTCCATGAATCTTACACATGCATCCCTGCCACATAAAAGCATACAATGAATCATAGAATCGTTTTGTGATGTTTATTAAATTAACCTTTTAATTGTGATTCTTCTAATAGCTTGGACCACAAGTAGAAATTGCTGCTGATTGCTTACCTTAAGCGCGAGGCACCAAAAGATTCAGAAAATGATACCATCTGTGTCATACGATCAATATCAAAACCAGCAGCTACAGCACGAGCAAATGCCATTCCTTGTTCTTTTTTAAGCACAGACTTGCGAGTCTCCAGGACCTTCAGAAGCTGTACTCTGGATAAGAAAAATCATCACTAAACTTGAATAATTTGACTTTTAATATATGTAACTGTGAGAAATAGGGAAAAATATATTATTGAATTGTGTATTTACATTGTTACATAAAGACCCTATTTATAGACACTACAATCTAATCCCAAATTCAACTAGGATTGTGTAATCCTACTCCTACTCTAACTCTAACACTCCCCCTCAAGCTGGTGCATACAAATCATAAGCACCTAGCTTGTTACAGATATAATTAATACGAGGACTAGTGAGGGACTTGGTGAAGACATCTGCAAGCTGATCACTTGACTTCACAAACTTTGTAACAATGTCTTTTGAGAGTATTTTTTCTCTGACAAAGTGACAATCAATCTCAATGTGCTTGGTCCGTTCATGAAACACTGGATTTGACGCAATATGAAGGGCCGCTTGATTATCACACACAAGTTCCATCTGATCAACCTCTCCAAACTTTAGCTCCCTCAACAACTGTTTGACCCAGATAAGCTCGCAAGTTGCTGTAGCCATTGCTCGATATTCTGCCTCTGCACTCGACCGAGCAACCACACTTTGTTTCTTGCTCTTCCACGACACCAAATTACCTCCTACTAATACACAATATCCGGATGTAGACCGTCTATCAGAGGGTGATCCTGCCCAATCAGCATCTGTATATCCCGTGATATGCTCATGTCCTCGATCTTCGAAGAGTAGTCCTTTCCCAGGCGCTGACTTTATATATCGCAGAATACGAACAACTGCATCCCAATGACTATCACAAGGGGAAGTCATAAACTGACTTACAACACTCACAGGGAACGAAATGTCAGGTCTAGTCATTGTGAGATAATTTAACTTTCCCACTAGTCGTCTATACCTTTCAGGATTACTGAGTGGCTCCCCCTGTCCGGGAAGCAGTTTTACATTCGGATCCATAGGAGTGTCAATGGGTCTACAGCCCATCATCCCTGTCTCCTCAAGAATGTCTAAAGCATATTTGCGTTGACAAATAACAATACCTGATCCAGACTGAGCAACCTCAATACCTAGAAAATACTTTAACCTCCCAAGGTCTTTAGTTTGGAAATGCTTAAAGAGATGTTGCTTCAAACTAGTAATACCATCTTCATCATTGCCAGTGATAACAATATCATCGACATAAACAACCAAATAAATACATAAATTTGCTGCAGAATGCCGATAAAATACAGAATGGTCAGCTTCACTACGAGTCATGCCAAACCCCTGAATTACTGTGCTGAACTTGCCAAACCAGGCTCGAGGAGACTGTTTCAGACCATAGAGTGACTTGCGCAATCGGCATACAAGTCTACTAGACTCCCCCTGAGCAACAAAACCAGGTGGTTGCTCCATATAGACTTCTTCCGCAAGATCACCATGTAAAAAAGCATTCTTAACGTCCAACTGATGAAGAGGCCAACGACGAATGGCAGCCATAGATAGAAGAATACGGACAGATGCCATTTTAGCCACAGGAGCAAACGTATCACTGAAATCGAGCCCAAATATCTGAGTGTATCCTTTGGCAACAAGGCGAGCCTTAAGTCGATCAACCTGACCATCCGGACCAACTTTCACTGCATAAACCCAACGGCAACCAACAGTGGATTTACCTGCAGGAAGGGGGACAAGTTCCCAAGTACCACTCGTATGTAAAGCAGACATCTCATCAACCATAGCCTGCCTCCATCCCGAATGAGAAAGTGCTTCACGTGTAGTCTTAGGAATGGAAATAGAGGACAAAGACGATACAAAAGCATGATAGGATGATGTGAGACGATGATAACTCAAGAAAGTATAATGTGGGTTAGCATTGCGAGTGGACCGTATACCTGTTTTAAGTGCACTCGGTTGGCTAGGAGTAGGCAAGGCCGCAGTAGGTGCAGGGTCTGTCGCAGGACATGAATCATTTAGAACCGGTGCTGGGCGTGGACGACGATGATAAGTCAAGAGAGGTGGAGGTGTGGTGGGTTTTGTTAGAGGTGGCACGATTATTGGAGTTTCCTCAAAATTCGGTACAGGTAGGACCTGAGGTAGAGGTAAGACCTCAGAGAGATCAGGACCATCAGATGATGTATAGTAAGGTTGAGATTCAAAGAATGTGACATCAGCTGACATAAGATATCGATTAAGGTCAGGGGAATAACAACGATACCCTTTTTGAACGCGAGAGTAACCAAGAAAGACACATTTGAGAGCACGAGGGGCTAATTTATCTTTCCCTGGAGCTAAGTTATGAACAAAGCATGTACTCCCGAAGACACGAGGAGGTATAGGATGGAGGTGTGACAAAGGGAACAGTATGGAATGTGGAACCTGATTCTGAATAGAAGATGAGGGCATTCTATTAATTAAATAACAAGAGGCAAGAACAGCATCGCCCCAAAAACGCAGCGGAACATGGGACTCAATGAGGAGAGTGCGAGCAGTTTCAATAAGATGCCTATTCTTTCGTTCTGCTACACCATTCTGCTGAGGAGTGTATGGACAAGATGTCTGGTGAATAATTCCGTGGTGAGTCACAAACTCCTGAAATTGGGAGGACATGTATTCTAATGCATTATCACTACGAAGAGTACGAATAGAAACACCAAACTGGTTTTGTATTTCAGCAAAAAAACTTTTAAATATAGAAAATAACTCGGAACGATCTTTCATTAAGAAAACCCAAGTACATCTTGAATAGTCATCAATGAAACTAACAAAATAACGAAATCCTAAGGTTGAACTAACACGACTAGGACCCCAAATATCAGAATGAACTAAAGAAAAAGCAGACTCAGAATGACCCTCGATACTACGTGAAAATGTAGCACGAGTGTGTTTCCCAAGTTGACACGACTCACAATCTAATGAGGATAAACTAGATAAACTAGGCACCATCCTTTGCAGTTTAGATAGACTAGGATGCCCCAAACGTTTGTGAATTAGGTCTGGAGTATCTGTGACGGAACATGCTGTGAAGGAATTGGAAGAGGTAAGATAGTAAAGGCCTTGTGATTCATGTCCTGTGCCAATCATCTGTCCCGTACTGCGGTCCTGCATAAGGAAAAAATCATCAAAAAAATAAATGCCACAATGTAAGTCCCGCGTCAAACGACTAACAGATGCCAAATTAAAAGGAGAACCAGGAACATAAAGAACAGAATCTAAGGGGACAGAAGGTAAAGGTTGGGCTTTTCCAATCCCTTTAGGTTTGGTCTGGATCCCATTGGCCAAAGTAATAGCAGGAAGGGATTGTGAATAAACAATATCAGACAAAAGTGTTTTGTTACCAGAAATATGATCAGAAGCGCCTGAGTCCATAACCCATGGTCCAAGAGGACTAGACTGTGAAACACAAGCAAAAGGATTACCCGCAACAGGAACAACAGGTTGAGAAGTTGATGCTGCCTGTGGAGGCAGTTGCTGACGTGCTCGATACTGAAGGAACTCATCATATTCAGCCTGAGCAATATGAGCATTATTAGATGATCGGTCAGGTGGAGCAACAGGTTGCTTATTTGCTCGATTTCGAAGGGATTCATTATATTCCTTTATAACAATAGGATCATAACTGGGGGGTGGACCATGCAAAGTATAACATATGTCACGAGTGTGTCCAGACTTGTGACAATAACTACATTTAGAGCGAGATCTTCCAGAACGGCCTCCTCCCCGTCGGTTCTCCATAGTAGAACTCCGTTTATCAATAGTTTGAGATGCAAGAATAGATGAGTCAATGGTGGGTGATGAAACTACTTTCTGGTTGGGCGGTGCAGCAAGACGAAGTAAACGAGAGAACAATTCATCCATTGTAGGAATGGTAGGACTAGCTAAGATCTGGTCACGCACAGAATCATGATCAGCAGGAAGTCCAGCAAGTGTAAGAACTAAAAACAAGGTTTGTCTGTGCTCTTGTTGTGTTGTGACGTTTGCTGTGACTGGCATCAACGTTTCAAATTCCTCCATGACTGCTTGCACTTGTCCCAAGTATGTAGACATATCAGATTCATGTTTCTTTAAGGTGGTCATTCGAGACACCACATCATAAAATCGAGATATGTCATTAGTATATAACGCACGGGCCTTTGCCCAAACTGAATAACATGTCTGGAATGGGCGAAATAAGGGCATCAACTTGGAATCAATAGAACGCCATAGGAGACTACACAATTGAGCATCAACCCTCTCCCATTGTGCTTTGGCTGTGGAAGATTCCTCAGTAGCCTTTTGCTTTGCATCTACCACAGAAGCATTGGTGGTTAAGTGATCGTAAACACCTTGACCTTTGCACCATAATTCAACTGAGGAAGCCCATGCTAAGTAGTTGGAACTACCCATTAATGGTTCTGAAGTGATTATAGGATGAGAACTTCCTATTCCTGTACTTTTGGACCCAAACATATCAACCCCAAAAGACATCCTTTGGAAAAAGGAAAAAAACTGTTTAAATAAAGAAAAAAAGAGATGGGTCTGCCTCAGAATGCTGAGGCGACCTCACTGAGGCAAAGAAAAGTGAAAAAAACAAGCCGGAACAGTGAAAAAGTTGCCGGAAAAGGTCAAAAGTCGCCGGAACCCTAATTTCAGAGGTCGGAATCAACAAATAATTGCATGGGCAGCCTCGGAATGGAGAGGCGACCCAGCTGGAAAAAAAATTGTTGCCGGAAAGTGGTCGGAGCAAGCCGCACGCGCCGGCGCGTGGCTGGATCTCGCCGGAAAGCTGCAGGTTCAGGTGGCGCGTGAGGGCGCGTGAGGGGTCTTTTTCCGGTGGGTCAGACCTTGCTGTGGTCGCCGGAGGGTGACGGACACGGTGGTGTTGTTGATACCATGTAAAATTAGGTCTTGGGCCTAACTCACACCCCAAAAGCTAGCTCAAGAGGATTGCCCAAGCCTTATAAGGAGTCCACTCATCTCATTAACCACCAATGTGGGATTTTTTGTTCTTCAACACCCCACCTCACGCCCAGTGCTCAACATCTGGTGCGTGGGCACTTTTTTTTTAATTTTTTCGGGGGCCCACATTGGGTGAGATGAGCCCTGCTCTGATACCATGTGAGAAATAGGGAAAAATATATTATTGAATTGTGTATTTACATTGTTACATAAAGACCCTATTTATAGACACTACAATCTAATCCCAAATTCAACTAGGATTGTGTAATCCTACTCCTACTCTAACTCTAACAGTAACAAAGTAACAAACTCAGGGGAACACCATATAAATTTCTGGAGACTCTTTGAAGCCTATAAAAACAATAACAAACTGAAGGAAACTTCAAAAGCATGACCATAGGCCAGTGGCATACAATTTATGTCAATACTAAAAGTGAATAAAACACGAGCAAATCCTGCCTTTATTTTTACTGCCCAGATTAGAGGCCAATGAGCTTGAACTCGCCAACACAATATGCAATATTGAAACAAGTCAACGCATGGACATACTACGGTGATGCACACAAGGAATTGATTTAAAGTGGAGAATCATGAACAAGGACAGAGGCACAATGACTAGCCATGATTTGAATAAAGTGAAAATCATGAATATTGACATACAACTAAGAGACATAACCAACTATGCTAGGTAAGAGATCCTGCTTTCAACTTTATCAATAAAAAATATCCTAGTTGTTCTCAATTTGACCATAAGGATTTCACTGATTGACTTACTAACATTATGACTACACAAAGCACACAGGTGGATCCTGGATATTAACTTGATGGGTTCAACCTTTATAATTCTAAGTACTGAGCTCAGTATACTTTTAAGATTATAGGTTTAGAGTATAGTATTTGTTGAAATTTTATAGTTTTTCACACATGCAACTATATTCCGTGTCAAAAAAATGAGTTTGGTTGAACCCGTAGCACTAAGGCTACATTCGCCACTGACAAAGGAACAGAGATGCAAAAAAGAATCTATCAAATTCTTCTACTCGATAAATCATACTCCACACGATGATAAAGTGAGACCACAGTCCCATGTGTAATTTCAACGAGAAAAATCTGCTGAAATGATTTGCCATCACATACCTTGAATTTTCTTCCTGTGAATCTGTTTGAGGTTTATGCTCTCCTGGCTGCCCGAAAAATAAACCAGATAAGGAAAAATGCATAATGTGTACAACATTTGAAAGAATACAACATGCCCAGTCACCTTGTAAAGGACAATAGCTTTCTCATCATTGACATCTGCTGTAGATTTAGTACCTGCCCATAGTTCAGTGATTTTCAGTACCTTGAGTCATAAGCTAGCAATTTCACAATACATTGGAGGATTAAGCCCACTGCTACTTAGCTGATAGAAGAGGGAGGAAGAAAAAAAATTTATTGACAAAAATAAGGAACTTGCAGTGTCTAGATATTGATATCAAAAGCAGTATTTCCTTGCAAATGGAGGAACCAATCAACGAGCAATGGAAGAAAAGATAAGTTAAAAATGTAAAGAGTTAAATTAGCCAAGAAACCAAGACCATAAAGTTTAGAACAGAGTATCACTTGACCTGTGTGATGATGAGAAAGTAAACGAAAAGATTTGGCCTTTTTCTGTTAATGATGATACAAGTTTTTCACTCAGAAATACCTGCAAAGTTTCCAGCTGGTTTTGCTTCTTTGTATTCAACCTGCTAAAGAAATAAATATCGTTGGATTGACATCTTGAGAATCAATGATGCATGACATTCTGAAGATTACGTAAATACTTACTGGCCCTTGCCCACTATCATTGTTTCCCTGAAGAGCTATTGCTTCCTCAATCTGCAAGATCTCAGATTCAATGGTATATACCCTTTCCAGAATCTCCGGATTGCTCACAAAGCGAACAAACCTGTTAACAGAAAGAAACATTGGACCAATTGATATATAAAAAACACTGACTGATATGTTTCTACACCATTACCACACTCCCATTTTGAATCTTTCCCAGTGTCCGTAGGACGGGCCAAAACAATCTTACAGGGTGTGAAGTTATCATGACTGAAGTCCTGGACACTCCAGATTAAACATTTATACGATAAATGCTTACAAGAGTTATTTTGGTTTAGCTTGCTCATTACACATAGAAGAAGGCAATAGTTTCCTTTATCGGTTTGCAACAATATGCACTGTCCCTAATGAAGGTTCCGACAATTTAATGAGAAATGTATATGAAAAAGTGTTGGTTTTTTTTAAAAGGATGAATGGGGAGCAAAAAAAAGAGGATGGAAAAATTCTCTCAATAGATTGAAATGGCTTTCAATAATTTTATTAACCATTAAGGGGCTTTAAATAGCCAACATAAACATAAAATTTGCATAATTTAAAGTTTAAAATGACTTAAGATATTTCAACAGCTCAAAGAACCTAACTAAAATTCAAAATTCAAATTTATCTTAAATTAAACAACTTATTTTGCTAAAAACTAGTGCAGTAACTATAAGCAAATTTCAACACTCCTCCTTTGCTTTAGTTACAACAATTTAACAAAAACTGCTCCTTCTCAATTTTTGCTATAGTAGTTGATGCTGATTTTTTTTTTCTGAACTTGCAAAATTTCTTCTTCTTTTTTTTTCTTCTTTTGGTTTTGTGCTTAAAAAACGCTATCAATGATCTTCTCTTGTTTGAAAGTGCTTTCATTTGGAAATTGATAGGATTTGTAGAAAATTGTTGTGATGATTTGTAGAAAATTGTTGTGATGATTTGTAGAAAATCTCAAAATGAGATTTTGTTATCACTGACCAAAATGGGTTGAAAAATAGCCCTTGCGGGTTAAAAATAGCCTCGATGGGTTAAAAGAGTAGCCCTTACGCGTTAAAAATGATGTGGAAGTTCTTTGGAAGAACTCACAAATCTCAAGATCAATGAGGCTCTTCATACCACTGTTGGGTTTTTTAAAAGGATGAATGGGGCAGCAAAAAAAAGGTTGAAAAAGTCTCTCAATGGATTGAAATGGCTTTCAATAGCTTTTTCAATGATTTTATTAACCATCTAGGGGCTTTAAATAGCCAACATAAACATAAAATCTGCATAATTTAAAATTTAAAATGACCTAAGATATTTCAACAACTCAAACAACCTAACTAAAATTCAAAATTCAAATTTATCTTAAACTAAACAACTTACTTTATTAAAAACTAGTCCAGTAACTTAAAGCAAATTTCAACAAAAAGTTTATGCCTTCGCACGTAAGACATGGGATATCGTGGGAAACATTCCCAGTTAATAAGCTACAAACATGTAAGACTACATGAAATCAATAATTAAAATTCTTAAAATGTCAACACAAAATTGCACAAACCTTTCCATTGTGCCCTTTGTAAACCATGAATCATCAGCATGAGCATCTAATTCCAGAAAAATTGAGTAACCACCCTTAGCAATTTGATCCTGAACAGTTCTCAAGTGAGCAAGAAAAGGAGTAAGCAATCCAGAAGCTATTTTCTCTTTCTTTTCATCGGCTATAATGAAAAGATCACACCTGAAAAAAAATGTATTTGATTAGTACAGAGAAAGTCAATAGCTCCACTCAGCGACATATCTATTATCCAAAGTCAAGATAACCAAATGAGTACAGCTATGCCACTCAAAATACTCAAACTTCTATTATTCCAGCACAATATTGGTACCCAGGATCCAATAAGTTTATAACGAAGAGACAAGTAGAGAAATAAATTGCATCTGCAGATGCTCTTCATTTTCCAGCTTTGCATAAAACTCAACAGAGATAGAACAATAGTAGTAGGAAACTTGGGTGCAGTATTCACATCTATCCAGATTTCAGATTCTTTCAACAATCAGACAGCAATGCCATTGCCATTCAATTAGTAATAAGAGAAAGAGAGAGGGAACAAAATGAGAAAAAAAGCAGAAAAGCCCTAACCACCTTTAAAACTCAATCCCAAAAGCTAGCTCATGAGGGGAGGATTGCCCAAGTCCATTCAAGCAAACCAACCATGCCGTTCCCCAACCAATGTGGACTCTAACCCACTGTAACACCTCTAGACCTGGCTCTGATACCAGGTAAAGCTATGACACTGGGCTTAACTCATCCCCAAAAGCTAGCTCATGAGAGGAAGATCATCCAAGTCCATATAAGCAAACCAACGGTCATTCCCCAACCAATGTAGGACTCTAACAGCAAAAAATAACAGATAACATCAATTAACAAAGCAACTAAACTTTCAATCTCATACTAGGTGGATTTTGCTATATAAATCCTCTATATCAATTCTGCTCTATTCCAGTCCATTTTGCTCCAACACTGGCAAATAATTCAAGATAAAATTTAGTGTACTCTAAAACCAAGCATTCTCTGGATCTCACATTTTTCTGACATGACATACAAATCTCAAAGCAGAATAAAAGTAGCAAATATTCCACAAGTTGAACATAATTATCATCAATCATATAAACCAAAGAGATCAATCAAATCCATATAAACAGAGCAACAAATCATTCTAAAGCACCATTCATGAAATATTAGCCAAATAAAAAGACCACATTTTTCAGCCTATAGTATTTTATAACTCATAACCATGTAAAATATACCTCGTTCTAGTAGGAGTGAGCTGAAAAACAACTGAGTCAAGTCGAGTGCTCGACTTCATGATTCTTTCTGCTCCAATTTCTTCACCACCAACTCTTAGATCTTAAAATGAACTTCCAAATCTCGAAAAAACAAAACCTAAAGCTGAACAAAACAACCCCAAATGAACCAATCAGTAAAACCTCACTGTTTTCATCCTCAAGAAACCTCTTTTACACTAGAAAAACACAAAAGCCCACTTTTTTAGACAAAGAGAGCAAAAGGGTCTGTTACAGTCCAAAAAAACTAAAAGAAATTTCACTTTAATGATTGTTTTCATACATTGACACTAACCCAAATCAAAATGCCATTCAACAAAATCAAGATTCCCCCTTTACATGCATAAAACTCACTGACCCACTACCCAAAACACTTCAAAAAACACACAGACACACACTATATGAGAAGGATCCGAAGAAAGAGAGGGACTTTGAAAAGAAAAATCTACTACTTCCAATATACTACAAAGAACAAGATTCGCCCGTTAGAAAGATCAAGGGTAGTTTAGGGATTTCGTATAAAAAAGTGGAGCACTTAAAGATGAGAGTACAAAATGGAAAAGGTGTGATCAGAGAACTTTTTGGATAAAGTGACAAAAATACCCCTCAAATGTGAAAAAATCACAGTGAGTGGTGCTAGTTTGCCCCCTAGGAAAATGAGAACCTCTTTTTTTGATTTTCTTTTTTGGTGGTGACAGTCAATGGGGCAGTTGTACATCAATTATATGCACTTAATTTTTTTTAATTTTTTTTTTTTTTGGTTTTTCTTTTTTGACTATTCCACATAGAAAATATCTTTAAATAATTTTTATTTATTTATTACCATAGCTTTAAATATTAAAGCAGGGTATATTAATGAAAGACAAAAAGTTTAAATAACATTTTTGAGGATCCTCATGTTTTTAATATAGTATATATTGCTGTTCTTATTTTTATAGTGTGTGAGATATCTAAAATTGGCACGAAAGTTTATTTATAAATCTCAACTTAATTATGTCATAATTTTTAAACACCTACGATTAGGGGTGTCATGGTTCGATTTGAATTGGTTATTGGTTACAATCATAACCAAATCAATTTATTTGATTTTTTTAAATTTTTAAAATCAAACCAAAAATAAATAAATAACCATTGATTTTTAGTAAAACCAAAATCAAATAGTATATGTTTTCAAAATTTAAAACCAAACCAAATCAAATCTTTGTTATTGTTCGAAAGAATGATCTCTTCGAAAGACTTGTTTATTTGGATAAAAGAAAATGATGTTTTCGATTATCTTGAAGAATTACATGCACAATAGACTATATTGTGTGTTGATTATGTTGCCAACTTTTTTTCTTATTTAATTTAGATCGTGACAGAAAAATACTATAAAAACATATATATATTTTCTAAATTAAAAGTTTTTTCCCATAAATGTTATTCATCCCAAATAAATACAACACCAAATATGAAATTAAATAGCTGTAACAATCAAGACAACGAAATAAAAGAATTCACATTGTGGCTATAAATATCATACCTAAATTTATATACAATGAATTTGGGCACATGATTGCCTTGAACACCTCAAAGTATTGAACAAAAATTCCATGGATTTTGGGGGGAAAAAAAACATATATGATATGTGCTTTTTATTTCTTGTGATATTCTTCGCGTATTAAGGTAGAAACTCAATAAGCTACAATGATGTCTAGTCTTATAATATAATAAATTAGTAGAATTCGTCATGTTTTGTATTGTTATTCTCTGATTTATATTTGCTACTTTTATTGTATTTATATATTATCATTAGCTTTCCGTTTTAGTCGATATTCAATTTTCATATCTGGTATCTTCTGCTTTTGGAGCTTGATATTTTTTAAGTAAGGATCTTTCAGAAACCGTCTCTCTAGATTAATGAGGTAATGGTAAGGTCTACATATATTTTACCCTCCCTAAATTCCACTTATGAGATTTCACTAGATATATTATTGTTATTATTGTTGTAATCTTGATTCAAGTCAAAAATTCTTATTTGAAATACAAAATTTATTTTAATATATTTTATTAAATATAAAATTTTTAATTAAAAATATTTATCGCTCAATCACAATTTTTTTGACGATCACATATTGATATTGGTATGTCTGTTGCATTGGTTAGCCAAAAACTTGTCATGAATAAAGTCAATTATTGGAACACTAAACATTGGATGCTCCTTACAGAAATTTCTGGATCTAATTAACAGTGCATTGGATAAAATATAATTTTACTGTTAATACAGTACAAAATGTTTCTTATTTTATACTATACTATTTTATTTTTCATTGCAAAAAGAAAATATTTTTTGGTCATGTGATTACAATAGAGTTCAAGCACGTATACCCCTTTCTTAAACTCCGTTCAATAATAAAAATTATAAAATTTCAAGTAAAGTGCACGCAGATTTTATCACTATCTTATAGAGATGGATTGTTTTTGGAAGGCTCTCATCTCAAAAATATCATCCTCATGAATAGAAAAATACTAGATATGAAGCCAAACGACTAGAATGGAAAGCAAATGATAATTTGTAAAAACAATAAAAGTAACAAAACGCATACCGAACAACGACAATACAATATATAAAAACATGACTACCTCTACTGATCTACAATATCACAAGGTCAGACATCATCAAGTCCCTACTAGCCGTCTACCCTTTTATCATTTATACGCGACCTCCACTGTTTTCTATCTAAGGTCATGTCCTCGGTGATATGAAGCTGCATTATATCCTATCTAATCATCTCCCCCAAATACTTTTTCGGTTTACTCCTACCCTTCTGAATAATCCTTACATCCAACCTTTCGCACCTCCTAATAAGACAGTCAAGACTTCTTCTCTGCACATGCACAAACCATCGCAATCTCGTTTCTCTCATTTTGTCTGCTTCCTAATTTGGAAAATACTTCTTGATATTTTCCAAATCCCGAAATTCAATTTTCAATTGAATTTCAACTATTTTAAAATTTTAGATCAAATATAATTTTCAAAATTTAAATTTTATACTCCATATAGATATATTATTGTTGTTGTGATTTTCATAATATTTTAATTTCTCTTGAAGTAATCATTCCCTAATACACAAATAATTCCAATTTATTTAGCTTTATCTTCATGATCATGAAAATAGACTATGATGAAATGCTCTAGTGCCCACACAATAATATAATAATTATCAAGTATTATAGAATATATAATTACTAGTATAGTTGTTGAGCCACCTCTATGTTAAATAAATATATTTTATAAAGAATAATAATAACATACTTTACTCAATATGTCTTCACTTATTTAAAGTTCAAAGTTCAATAAGTATATCATTATATACGTGCCTAATCCACTTATTCAACTGTGCGTAAAAGTAGATTTCGATTTGAACTTAGTTTACGTATATATTCTTTAATTTTGAGCGTGCATAAATGTGCTTTTAAGCTTGTACAATGTTGAATTAGTAAAACATGCGTTCTGCGTAGCGTCATGTATAATAGTTCGCGTGAAATACATTCTAATCGATTGACATTATGTCCCATTGATACGGAGAAATTTGATTGGAGAAGCCATTTGCTATGACTGCACACTAAGCAAAATATAGTACTAGTGTCACATCTTTGATCGAGCCTATCGAATATATATGTATATACTATATATATATTACGAGTAGATTGATCAATGTGAATGTGTCAATAAGGGATCCATTCTTAAATAAGTTTAGGCAACAACTTATATATTTTTTGTATTATAAAAGATGGCAAGCAATCTTGTAGTATATGATTTTGTTCTTATGGGACCATTTTGTTATGCATTGACGGAGCTACATTCAACGTGGTCAGATAAATACTCTTTGTCAATTTTTTTCCCCGAATATATAGGTTAAATATATATATATTTTGATAAATATTAATCGTTGAACGCCCTTGATACAAAAATCACCCACCATGTTCGACATCCAATTTTTACCCTCCATAGTATAAATTAATTATCGAGTTTTTAATTTTAACAATTTGAAATAATTAGCTTTCAAAAATGTGAAAAATATTTTTTCAAGTGATTTTTAGGTTTAAATCTTTTAATTTTAATTATGTTTTTATGTTGCATATTATATATATTTATTTCAAGTATCAATAGTTAAGTATTATATTCTTGTTAATTTTTTAAAAATTCTCAAATAGATTTCATCTTTAATCACTTTTACTTTAATTATTTTTAGAATTAATTACCCCGTAGTTAATTCAATTATTTTAAGTTGTTAATATTAAAAAGCTCTTTAATTAATTTATATTAATTTATCTCGTGGTCAAATTGATCACATCTTAATTGGTCATATTTGTAATTAAAGCGGCTGATTTTTAAATTTTCCCTCAACTTATTTTATTTTTTCAATTTTAATTTCTACCCAAATATTTGTAATTTCAATTTTAATTTCTACCCAAACTGAATAGTTCATGTAACGTTGTTGTTCTGCTTAAATGCTGGAACCTTTCTTTTTTTACGTGAACAGTGATTGTTAAAAGATTTTCCTCTTCGCTCGCTTTATTTGTTTCCTCTTAAGTTATTTGGTCACTGTTGCAGTTAAAGTTTAAATTCTTAAATTGGAATTTGTCCTGAGCTAGCGGTTGTTTTAAGGCTCATATCTACATTTGTTTATTCGTCATGCTCGACTTGATCCATATTTTTCTTTCAAGCTCATTGTCTCTTCAGTCATTATGAAAAATATTATTTTTGGCAGTCCATATCCATTAGCTTAGCAAGCTTAAAAGTTTTAGATTTAGTTTTCTCGTTCATGCTTGCAATTTGACTTCAATGTGTCATGGTGGCAGTAGTCTTATTACGTAAAATTGGATGTGTTTACTTGTGTCTTTGGTCTGATTGGAGCCTATTATAGCCAAATAGAGTTATCATTTTCTGGGTTCTTTAATTAAAAGTTGCACTTTCGAGTCATAGGAAGCTGGAAGGAGGTCATATACACTGGTACATGCCCCGTATACATTGATATACAACAATGTATATCACAGAAATAAGGGCTAAAAACCCAAAACAGCAGCAGATCCTTAATGGGCCAGGAAGGCCCAAGATTTAGACATTTAGGACAGATGGAATTTGGGTCTGTCAAGCCCAATTTTCTAATTTATTTATTGTGTTTTTTGTTTTTTTTTTTATGTTGAAATACTTGTTATTTGTTTCAACTCTAGCATTAATTTGGTGTTTTATAGATTTAATCTAATTAATTTCCCCAAAAGTCAACTATCTATGGAAATTTTTAAATCTCTAATTAATTATTTTTTCTTAAAGACAATTGTCGATTGACGTGTCTGCTTCAGCTGCTTGATTATAATATTACTTCTAATATATCATTTTTTTAGCTGCTTTAGCTATTGATAATTTATTTTTTTTTAAAAATAAATATAAATTTTGATCGACTTTCAAAATTTTATATGTGCAACATAATTTAAAGTAAAATAAGTAACATATATTATTTAAAAATAACATAAAATGAGTTATAAATCACCATAATAACAACTTAGAATTTTAAAATATATGTATAAATAATCCATTAGTGTCATATAAATCGAAATTAAAAAATAACATGTATTGGACCGGTGTTTACACATGCTCCTGTGACTATAAATGTTAACTTATCAATAAAAGATCTGTTAGATGACAAGTTATGTATTTATTTATTTTTAATATTTGAAAAACTCAAAAAAATTAATTTCATAATTTTTACTTCAAATAGCTCACAAAAATTCAAAAATAACTCAATTGTAAAAATATCATTTTCAACAATTTTTTTTTTCCAATATGCTTCTTTTTATCCTTCAAATTTCATAAATTTTATGTTCAAACGTCCACAAAATATGCTTAATCATATCATAAAATGACTAGAATTAAAATTTACAAATGGGAAAAAATATGAAACTTTTTTTTTTGGGGTCAAAAAAAGAATAAATGATGGTTGAAATAAAATTCAATTGGATTTTATCTATTTTCTTTAATTAAATGATGGTTGAATAAAATTCAATTGGATTTTATCTATTTTCTTTAATTAATGCTGGCAGCCTAGACTTAATTATATACGTATTTTCTTTGTTTCAATTGATGTGACACATTTTTTTTATAGTTATTTTTTAAAAAATAAAATATATTTATATTTAATTTACATTTAAACATGCAATATGAAGTTATTATTTCAAATCATGATTTTTAAGACAACGTTTGGACGTGCAAATTGAGTGCATGATTTAAAATTCTACAAAATGCATGATTTGGGATTCCAAAACATAATTCAGAAAAAAAAAATCTGACCAATAAGTGTGTTTATATATATATATATATATATATATATATATATATATATATATATATACACATACATTTATTTATTTAAAATCCATCATTATAAATTTTACAAAAAAAAAAGACTCATGCTGGGATGAAGAGATTATTCATACCATGTGAAAGGGTTATATTAAGGAATAACTAGTTACTATTATTGTTGACTAGTGAATCTTTATGAATTACGCGTATTTGAAAGTTTGTAATCACAAATATTTACTTATAAAAGTAACATGGAAATAACAGATTATCAATACCACACTTAGGATATTCTGATATCTTATTTACGAAATATGATTTGTTCTTTTGATAAAATTGTATAATGAATTAGAAATTTTTGATGTTTTCACAAGTTGTGGGATTTTCATGTTCAAGAAAAAGTACAACTTAAGAAATTTCAAATTGCATGTCTAAAAATAATTTCAACTTTATATCAATCTGATTTCATATCGCATGCCAAAAGGCCCTTTAGTAATAATTTAACTTTTGAAATACTAATTTATCTATTCATAGCCATGCAAATATTTATGACATATTTAAAATCCTAAATTTCAAAAAAAAAAATTTCCTTAAATATTATGTCAAGTTAAATAACATCACATTGAGATTGAAAAAATAGTTACACAAATTGGATACTTTTATGTAGGGCAATAATTTAGGGCACATCAAATTAGATTCATCAAGTGATAACAAAGAAATATTTCAAATAAAATAAAAATTGGATGATTGAAATCAAGTCAAATATTTTATTGATAAAACCATTGATTCCAAACATGACACTTTTGGACACTCACCCTATTCTACTAAACATAACATAACACAAACTTATACTTTTAAGACACTCACCCTATCCAACTAAACATAAAATAACACAAACTTATATTTTTGAGACACCCTAGACCTAGGACTAACATAATTTAAAAAAAGACTCCAAACTTAGGACATTCTAAGACCCCCCACCCTACCCCCACCCCACCCCACCCCACCCCCACCCCACCCCCCCCACCCCACCACCAAAAGAAGATCCACATAATTTTTGCTCAAACTAAAGCCTCAAGTTCAAGTCTACATCATTTTGATCATCAACTAAATTAATGATCTCATTTGCATTTGCTGAAATAGGAACATCCAATTGATTGATGAATGGCCTTGTAGAAACAGTAATAGGCTCATTTGCACCAGCAAATGCTGAACTTGTGCCTCCAATTTGATTTCCTCCTGCCATTCGTCGCCAACTTCTCATCGAGTGGTTAGCATTCGAAGATGATGCTGGTAGGATCACACCGCTATTATTTCCCTGCACATTTGCATGATGTGGGGCCGCAGATTGAGTTGATGGCGAATTTTCCAACGAAAGAGGACCAAATTCTACATTTGCATGATGTGGGGCTGCAGATTGAGTTGATGGCGAATTTTCCAATGAAAGAGGACCAAATCCATACATAGAAGGACGCCAGATAGCACTTTGTAGACTCGCGTGCGGTGGGGCCGCACGCGAGACCGATGATGATGGATTTCCTAGAGAAAGAGGTCTGGATGGATATCCATGAGGACGCAGGGTAACAGGACTCGCATGCGGTGGGGCCGCACGCAGAACTGATGATGATAGATTTCCTAGTGAAAGAGGTCTGGATGAATATCCATGAGGACCTAGGGTAACACTCTGTGAACCCACATGATGTGGGGCCACAGATTGAGATGATGGAAGATTTCCTAGTGAAAGAGGTCTGGATGAATACCCTAGGATAGCACTCTGTGAACCCGCAAGATTTGGGGCCGCAGATTGAGCCGATGGCCGATTTTCCAGCAAACGAGTACCAGCAGGACGTAGGATAACGCTCTGTGTACTCGGATACTGTGGAGGTGCAAGTTGAGACGATGATGGATTTTCTGAGTTTAAAACATTTGATGCATAAACATGAGAACGTAAAATGAGATTCTGCTCATGAGTTGCTGGATGCGTAATTCGCACGTGATTCATAAACTCCATATGAGTGCGAAATGATCCAGGACACAAAGGACATCTAAGTAACACACGAGAAGGCATTGCAAATGATGAAGGAGGAACATTTGCATTGTTCATATTTGAAATATGAATCAACAAAAAGATTTTCTAAAGTAAAAAATGGTAGAAAAAAGAAAACACCAACAATGCACAAGAAAATTGTAAAAAAACTGAAGAAAATTTATAGACTACTCATGGCATAATCATACTAATTTCTTTATGATTATTCCATTTTTGCACAATTTTACTATGAAAATTTATAATCTGATGCTTTGTTTTTCCTAATTTGTAAGAGACTTCAGGAGAAAACATGAGTGAATATGTTTTCTCAAGTCACTCCTTAAATAAGTAAAAGAAAATTTATTACCATTTGTCTATATTTATTAACCAATAAATGAAGATGATATGAAATTAAGATTGTTATAATCTATAACAAAGAATAGATATTATTGTAAAATTTTAAGTCAAGAATATCAGATTTTCTTATTTGTAAGGGATAATATCATATTAATTATGATTCAAAGAGGAAATAACTTTCATCTGTCTCAACAATTAATTGTAGATTTGAACAATTAAACAGTAGAAAAAATTATTTATGTTAGTCAACATATAATAGTTATTCTAATTATTCTCTGTCCATTTAAAGACAAGTCTAGATTGAGGTAATTAATAAATTAAGACAAGGTAATAGTCAAAATTTATATCAAAGTTGACCCATTTGGTGCACATAAATGTATTACACTATTTTTCTTCTTATTTAGAAAATAATCTAAAGAGAAAAGAAGATAAATTAATGTTTGGTGCATATAAATATATTGCACTATTGTTGCGCACATATATATATATATATATATATATATTAGACTATTTTTCTTCTTATTCAGAAAATAATTCAAAAAAAAAATCCATCTTTTATATTTTCAAAATCTTTATGAATTTTGTTTTCTTTAGGAATAAAATTATTTATGAATAAATTAATATTTTGTGCACATAAATATATTGCACAATTGTTGCACATAAATATATTACACTATTTTTCTTCTTATTCAGAAAATAATTTAAAAAGAAATCTATCTTTTATATTTTCCAAATCTTTATGAATTTTGTTTTCTTTAAAAATAAAATTATTTATGAATAAATCAATATTTGGTGCACATAAATATATTGCATTATTGTTGCACACAAATATATTACACTATTTTTCTTCTTATTCAGAAAATAATTTAAAAAGAAATCTATCTTTTATATTTTCAAAATCTTTGTGAATATTATTTTCATTAGGAATAAAATTACTTAGAGCATTAATGTTGTTTCATGAAAGTTGACTCATGAGAAAAGAAGATAAACTAATGTTTAATGCACATAAATATATTACACCATTTTTCTTTTTATTTAGAAAATAATTCAAAGAGAAATCCATCTTTTATATTTTAAATCTTTGTGAATATTGTTTTCTTTAGGAATAAAATTATTTAGGAGCTTTAATGTGAAAGGATTAAAAGGAAGAAGAAAAAGGTAAAATCCTTCAAAAACTATAATCTTTCAATTAAATACGAAATGGAGTAAAGTGTTAAACTTGTGAATCTCAATTTTATTTTTTGTTCAACTATCTAATGACTATCAGAAATAATCTCTAAATAAGAATATAACTATTTAAATAATGTCTTTTTTATACCTATTCATAAAATTACACTAATTATATTATTGTTGTTTCAATTATCCAATATCGAAGGCCTAAGCGCATGCAAAAACTCACTTTTGAAACTACCTTTTACTCTATACTTGAACACCTAAAAATTTTGTAAATCTATCTATTTCAAAATGACTTTAATTTTGTGATGCTTGAAGTTCCCTATTGCTAAATTTTAGCTATTTTTTTGCCTTTAACTTTAGTCACACTCCCTCTCCCTCTCCCTCTCCCTTTGTCAAACAATAATCGTCAACTATCAAAGTAACACAGGAATTAAGAGGCAGCAAATGACAAAATTTTTTTTATCAAATCACCCTATAAATCATCTAAATATTGAAAGATACTTTTTAATAAGAACATTAAAAATAGACAAAAATGACTCTCATTGTGGGTGACATTTCCTAAACTGCCTCTAAATTGCTAGGGCATGGGATCCTTAAGTAGAATAGCGAGTGCAACTAGAGTTTCTTTATTTTCTTATGAGTGTACGAGAAAGAAAACAAGAATTTCATATGCTGGAATGCTTATTGAAGTAAATATTACCAAAACAATACCTCAGCAAATCAATGTCATGGATCCCAGTGGAAAAGTGTTTGTATAGCCTGTGGTCCTTGCGTGGAGGCCCAAATTCTGTGGCAAGTGACAAAAGATTGGACATCAATGCCAAGCTACCATGTTACCTAAGGAAAACCAACCAAAGAAGAAACGATCAGGTAAACAGAAGCATGGCAATATATAGGACCAAATCCAAATACTGATAGGTTTAATGAAGCTTTAGATCTCACAAACTTTCATGTATTGGCTACCATACTAACCAATGCCTACAGAATAACAAACTTGCTTCACCGCTTATTGATATAGGTGGAGCTCTCAAAACTTGCTAATGAAGTAGACATTCTGCAATATGAGAGGTGTAAATAAGAGATATAAACAAAAGGAACTCAAATTTTTTTTGTAATCTAATAAAGTAAGTCTTGCCGGGATTGTAGAAACTAGAGTTAAGGAGCACAATATGAAGAATACAATCAGAGCATTAGCACATGGATGAGAGATACTTCATAGCTATGATTCAGCACTCAATGATAGATTATGACTTATATGGGATGGGGATGGATATGAGGTGACCAAAATTAAAAGCACCCCATAGCTACTACACTACTTGATCAGAGCCAAAGATCAACAACAATAATTACTTATTGTTATCTACGGATTCAATATCGTTGAGCTGCGACAGGATCTGAATGAACTAGCACAAAGAATTGATCAACCTTGGCTCATAATTGGGAATTTCAATGTTATATTATCCCCTTAGGATGGATTACCAGGAGCTACTACTACTACTTTAACTGATATCAAGGATTTTAAATAATGTGTATACAATATTGGAGTCACTGAACTCCCTTGGAAGGGGCATTACTGCTCTTGGTCTAACAAGCAACATAAACAAGCTAGGATATTAAGCAGAATTGATAGGGTTTTTGAAAATTATGAATAGATGATTCAATGAGGTCATATCATCATTGTATATATGAATCCAGGAGTGTAATTGGAGTTTCTTTATTTGCTGATGAGTGTACATCAAAGCAAACTCAAATTTCATATGCCAGAATGCTCATTGAAGTGAATATTATCAAAATAATACCTCAGCAAATCAATGTAATGGATCGTAGCGGGAAAGTGTTTGTACAACCTATGGTCCTTGAGTGGAGGCCCAAATTCTGTGACAAGTGCCAGAAGATTAGACATCTATGCCAAGCTACCATGTTACCTAAGAAAGACAACCAAAGAAGAAACTATCTAGTAAACAGGTGACTCAAGCATGGCAATATAAAGAACCAATTCAACCTCCAGTACTAATCAACAAGAAAGGAAGAGTGAATCAACCATACATATTTCAAATGAGTCAAGGCAATATAATTATGGTCCAAATACTGATAGGTTTAATGAAGCTTTGGATCTTGCAAACTTTCCTGTATTGACAACCATACTAATCAATGCCTAAAGAATAACAAATTTGCTTCACTGCTTATCGATAGAGGCGGAGCTCGAAAAATATGCTAATGAAGTGGATATTCTGCAATGTGAGAGATGTCAATAAGAGATATAAATAAAAGGAACTCAAATTTTTTTTGCAATCTAATAAAGTAAGTCTTGTTGGGCTTGTAGAAACTACAGTTAAGGAGCACAACATGAAGAATACAATCAGAGCAATAACACCTGGATGGGAGATACTTCATAGCTATGATTCAGCATTAATGATAGATTATGACTTATATGGGATGGGAATGAATATGAGGTGACTAAAATAAAAAGTACCTCATGCTACTACACTACTTGATCACTGACAGAGCCAAAGATAAACAATAATTACTTATTGTTATCTATAGATTCACCATCGTTGAGCTGCAGTAGGGTCTGAATGAACTAACATAAAATATTGATCAACCTTGGCTCATAATTGGGGATTTCAATGCTATATTATCCCCTTAGGATAGATTACCAGGAGCTGCTATTATTTTAACTGATATCAAGGATTTTGAAGAATGTGTATATAACATTGGAGTCACGGAACTCCCTTAAAAGGGGAAATACTACTCTTCGTCTAACAAGGAACATGAACAAGCCACGATATTAAGAAGAATTGATAGACTTCTTGACAATTATGAATGGAAGATTCAATGAGGCCATATCATCATTGTATATGTGAATCCAGGAGTGTAATTGGAGTTTCTTTATTTGCAGATGAGTGTACAACAATGCAAACTCAAATTTCATATGCCAGGATGCTCATTGAAGTGAATATTACCAAAATAATACCTCAGCAAATCAATGTTATAAATCGAAGTGGGAAAGTGTTTGTACAGCGAGTGGTCCTTGAGTGGACGCCTAAATTCTGTGACAAGTGCCAGAAGATTAGACATCTATGCCAAGCGACCATGTTACCTAAGGAAGATCAACCAAAGAAGAAACGATCTAGTAAATTGGTGACTCAAGCGTGGCAATATAAAAGACCAATTCAACCTCAAGTACAACAGGTATTGCAACGACCTAATAAAGGACATGAGCAACAAAAAATACAGGGAGAAGTCCTAATCAACAAGAAAGGAAGAGTGAATCAACCATACATATTTCAAATGAGACGAGGCAATATAATCTTAGTCCAAATATTAATAGATTTAATGAAGCTTTGGATCTTGCAAACTTTCCTGTATTGACAATCATACTAACCAATGCCTAAAGAATAACAAATTTGCTACACTGCTTATGGATAGAGGTGGAGCTTGCGAAACTTGCTAATGAAGTGGATATTCTGCAATGTGAGAGGTGTAAATAAGAGATATAAACAAAAGAAACTCAAAAAAATTTGCAGTCTAATAAAGTAAGTCTTTTTGAGCTTATAGAAATTAGAGTTAAGGAGCACAACATGAAGAATACAATCAAAGCAATAACACCTGGATGGGAGATACTTCATAGCTATGATTCAACACTCAATGATAGATTATGACTTATATGGGATGGAAATGAATATGAGGTAACCAAAATAAAAAGGATCTCATAGCTACTACACTACTTGATCACTAATAGAGCCAAAGATCAACAATAATTAGTTATTGTTATCTATGGATTCAATATCGTTGAGATGCGACAGGATCTGAATGAACTAGCACAAAAGATTGATCAATTTTGGCTCATAATTGGAATTTCAAAGCTATATTATCCCTTCAGGATAGATTACCAGGAGCTACTATTACTTTAACTGATATCAAAGATTTTAAAGAATGTGTATACAACATTGGAGTCACTAAACTCCCTTGGAAGGGGCATTACTACTCTTGGCCTAACATGCAACATGAACAGACCATGAACAAACCAGGATATTAAGAAGAATTGATAGGGCTTTTGACAATTATTAATGGATGATTCAATGAGGCCATATCATCATTGTATATAGGAATAGAGGAGTGTAATTTGTTGATGAGTGTACAACAAAGCAATCTCAAATTTCATATGCCAGGATGCTTATTGAAGTGAATATAACCAAAATAATACCTCAGCAAATCAATGTTATAGATCGTAGCGGGAAAGTGTTTGTACAATGTATGGTCCTTGAGTGGACACCTAAATTCTGTGACAAGTGCCAGGAAATTAGACATCTATGCCAAGCGACCATGTTACCTAAGGAAGATCAACCAAAGAAGAAACGATCTAGTAAACAGGTGACTCAAGCGTGGCAATATAAAGGACCAATTCAACCTCAAGTACAACAGGTAGAGCAACAACCTAATAAAGGACATGAGCAGCAAAACAAAGGGAGATGTACTGATCAACAAGAAAGGAAGAATGAATCAAGCATACATATTTCAAATGAGTCGAGGCAATATAAACTTAGTCCATATACTGATAGGTTTAATGAAGCTTTGGATCTTGCAAACTTTCCTGTATTGACAACCATACTAACCAATGCCTAAAGAATAACAAATTTGCTTCACTGCTTATGGATAGAGGTGGAGCTCGCAAAACTTGCTAATGAAGTGGATATTCTACAATGTGAGAGGTGTATATAAGAGATATAAACAAAAGGAACACAAAAATTTCTTGCAGTCTAATAAAGTATGTCTTTCTGGGCTTGTAGAAACTACAGTTAAGGAGCACATCATGAAGAATACCATTAGAGCAATAACACCTGGATGGGAGATACTTCATAGTTATGATTCAGCACTCAATGCTAGATTATGACTTATATGGGATGAGAATGAATATCAGGCGACCAAAATAAAAAGCACCTCATAGCTACTACACTACTTGACCACTGACAGAGTCAAAGATCAACAATAATTACTTATTGTTATCTATGGATTCAACATCGTCGAGCTGCGGCAGGATCTGAATGAATTAGTACAAAAGATTGATCAATTTTGGCTCATAATTGGGAATTTCAAAGCTATATTATTCCCTCAAGATAGATTATCAAGAACTGCTATTACTTTAACTGATACCAAAGATTAAAAAAAATGTGTATACAACATTGGAATCACTGAACTCCCTTGGAAAGGGCATTACTACTCTTGGTCTAACAAGCAACATGAACAAGCCAGGGTATTAAGAATAATTCATAGGGTTTTTGACAATTATGGATGGATGATTCCATGAGGCCATATCATAATAGTATATATGAATCCAGGAGTGTAATTGGAGTTCCTTTATTTGCTGATGAGTGTACAACGAAGCAAACTCAAATTTTTTATGCCAGAATGCTCATTCAAGTGAATATTACCAAAATAATATTTCAGCAAATCAATGTTACAGATCGTAGCAGGAAAGTGTTTTTACAACCTGTGATCTTTGAGTGGACGCCTAAATTTTGTGACAAGTGCCATAAGGTTAGACATCTATGCCAAGCTACCATGTTACCTAAGGAAGATCAACCAAAAAAGAAACGATCTAGTAAACAGGTGACTCAAGCATGATAATATAAAGGACCAATTCAACCTCAAGTACAACAGGTAGAACAACGGCCTAATAAAGGACATGAGCAGCAAAGCTTAGGGAGGATTACTAATCAACAAGAAAGGAAGTGTGAATCAACCATACATATTTCAAATGAGTCGAGGCAGTATAATCTTGGTCCAAATACTGATAGGTTTAATGAAGCTTTGGATCTTGCAAACTTTCCTATATTGACAACCATACTAATCAATGCCTAAAGAATAACAAATTTGCTTCACTGCTTATTGATAGAGGCGGAGCTCGAAAAACATGCTAATGAAGTGGATATTCTGCAATGTGAGAAGTGTAAATAAGAGATATAAACAAAAGGAACTCAATTTTTTTTGCAGTATAATAAAGTAAGTCTTTCTGGGTTTGTAGAAGCTACAGTTAAGAAGCACAACATGAAGAATACAATCAGAGCAATAACACCTGGATGGGAGATACTTCATAGCTATGATTCAACATTAGTGATAGATTATGACTTATATGGGATGGGAATGGATATGAGTGACCAAAATAAAAAGTACCTCATGCTACTACACTACTTGATCACTGACAGAGCCAAAGATCAACAACAATTACTTATTGTTATCTATAGATTCAACATCGTTGAACTGCGGCAGGATCTGAATAAACTAACATAAAATATTGATCAATCTTGGCTCATAATTAGGGATTTCAATACTATATTATCCCCTCAGGATAGATTACCAGGAGCTGCTATTACTTTAACTGATATCAAGGATTTTAAAGAATGTGTATACAACATTGGAGTCACGGAACTCCCTTAGAAGGGGCAATACTACTCTTGGTCTAACAAGCAACATGAACAAGCCACGATATTAAGAAGAATTGATAGACTTTTTGACAATTATGAATGGATGATTCAATGAGGCCATATTATCATTGTATATGTGAATCCAGGAGTGTAATTGGAGTTTCTTTATTCGCAGATGAGTGTACAACAAAGCAAACTCAAATTTCATATGCCAGAATGCTCATTCAAGTGAATATTACGAAAATAATACCTCAGCAAATCAATGTTATAGATCATAGTGGGAAAGTATTTGTACAACCTGTGGTCTTTGAGTGGACGTCTAAATTCCGTGACAAGTGCCATTGATTAGACATCTATGCCAAGCTACCATGTTACCTAAGGAAGATCAACCAAAGAAGAAACGATCTAGTAAACAGGTGACACAAGCATGATAATATAAAGGACCAATTCAACCTCAAGTACAACAGGTAGAGCAACGGCATAAGAAAGGACATGAGCAGCAAAGCATAGGGAGGATTATTAATGAACAAGAAAGGAAGAGTGAATCAACCATACATATTTCAAATGAGTCGAGGCAATATAAACTTAGTCCAAATATTGATAGGTTTAATGAAGCTTTGGATCTTGCAAACTTTCCTGTATTGGCAACCATACTAACCAATGCCTAAAGAATAAAAAATTTGCTTCACTGCTTATTGATAGAGGTGGAGCTCGCAAAACTTGCTAATGAAGTGGATATTCTGCAATGTGAGAGGTGTAAATAAGAGATATAAACAAAAGGAACTCAAAGTGTTTTTGCAATATAATAAAGTAAGTCTTGTTGGGCTTGTAGAAACTAGAGTTAAGGAGTACAACATGAAGAATATAATCAGAGCAATAACACCTGGATGGGAGATACTTCATAACTATGATTCAGCATTCAATGATAGATTATGGCTTATATAGGATGGGGATGGATATGACGTGACCAAAATTAAAAGCACCCCATAGCTACTACACTACTTGATCACCGACAGAGCCAAAAATCAACAATAATTACTTATAATTATCTATGGATTCAATATCGTTGAGCTGCGGCTGGATCTGAATGAACTAACCCAAAGAATCGATCAACCTTGGCTCATAATTGGGAATTTCAATGCTATATTATCCCCTTAGGATGGATTACCAGGAGCTACTATTACTTTAACTGATATAAGGATTTTAAATAATGTGTATACAATATTGGAGTCACTGAACTCCCTTGGAAGGGGCATTACTGCTTTTGGTCTAACAAGCAACATGAACAAGCTAGGATATTAAGCAGAACTGATAGGGTTTTTGACAATTATGAATGGATGATTCAATGAGGCCATATCATCATTGTATATATGAATCCAGGAGTGTAATTGGAGTTCCTTTATTTGTTGATGAGTGTACAACAAAGCAAACTCAAATTTCATATGCCAGAATGCTCATTGAAGTGAATATTACCAAAACAATACCATGGATTTTAGCGAGAAAGTGTTTGTACATCCTATGGTCCTAGAGTGGAGGCCCGAATTCTATGACAACTGCCAGAAGATTAGACATCTATGCCAAGCTACCATGTTACCTAAGGAAGATCAACCAAAGAAGAAACGATCTAGTAAACAGGTGACACAAGCATGATAATATAAAGGACCAATTCAACCTCAAGTACAACAGGTAGAGCAACGACGTAAGAAAGGACATGAGCAGCAAAGCATAGGGAGGATTATTAATGAACAAGAAAGAAAGAGTGAATCAACCATACATATTTCAAATGAGTCGAGGCAATATAAACTTAGTCCAAATACTGATAGGTTTAATGAAGCTTTGGATCTTGCAAACTTTCCTGTATTGGCAACCATACTAACCAATGCCTAAAGAATAAAAAATTTGCTTCACTGCTTATTGATAGAGGTGGAGCTCGCATAACTTGCTAATGAAATGGATATTCTGCAATGTGAGAAGTGTAAATAGGAGATATAAACAAAAGAAACTCAATTTTTTTTTTGCAATCTAATAAAGTAAGTCTTGCTGGGCTTGTAGAAACTAGAGTTAAGGAGCACAACATGAAGAATACAATCAGAGCAATAACACCTGGATGGGAGATACTTCATAGCTATGATTCAGCATTAATGATAGATTATGACTTATATGGGATGAGAATGGATATGAGGTGACCAAAATAATAAGTACCTCATGCTACTACACTATTTGATCACTGACAGAGCCAAAGATCAACAATAATTACTTACCATTATCTTGGATTCAACACCATTGAGTTGCATAAAAGTTTGTTGCATGATCTGAATGAACTAGCACAAAAGATTGTTCAACCTTGGCTCATAATTGGGAATTCAATGTTATATTATCCCCTCTAGATAGATTACCAAGAGTTGTCGTTACTTTAACTGATATCAAAGATCTTACAGAATGTGTGCACAATATTAAAGTCACTGAACTCCTTTAGAAGGGGCATTACTACTCTTGGTCTAACAAGTAACATGAACAAGCAAGGATATCAAGCAGAACTGATAGGATTTTTTGCAATTATCAATGGATGATTCAATGGGGCCATATCATCACTGTATATATGATCCCAGGAATATCTGATCACTGCCCAATGATAATTACTTTCTAAGATCCTCAACCTAGTGGTAAAGTAAATTTTACATTTTTTAATGTGTTGGTAGAACATGCATCCTTTATGCCACTAATTGAAGCAGAATGGAAGAAGTCCCACAAACATGGAAAGATGAAAGAGGTGTAGTTGAAATTCAAGGCTCTACGTCCTGTCCTAAGACACCTCAACACATTGAGTTTAAATATATAAGCCAAAAGATTGAAAAGGCCAGAAATGATCTAATAGAATTCAAAAACAACTGGCCAATAGAGTGACTGAAGAATTTATAGACCAAGAAAAAGAGATCCCGGTAAATATAGAGAAATGGTCTTTGTTAGAGGAAAATGCATTAAGACAAAAGTGAAAGATAAAATAGATATAGCTTGAAGATACTAATAACAAATACTTCAGTGCAGATATAAAAGAGAGAGTTCAGAAGAAGCAAATTAGGAGCATAACATCTATTTCAGGACAAACCCTCTATGAGCCAAAAGAGATGAAAAATGAATTTGTAAACTTCTAAAAAGGACTCATGGACACATCAGCATCAACGTTACCAGCTATTGGGTCCAATTTTTTCACGGCAGCAAAAAATGAGCCTATGTGCTGATATAATTGAGGAGGAAATTTATGCAGGATTACAAGCCAAGGTAATGATAAGGCTCCAAGTATTTGTCGCTATAATGCCTTATTTTTCAAACATATTTGGGAAATCATTAAGCGTAATATTATTGAAGCTATTCAAGATTTCTTTAATAACTGGATACTTGTATAGACTAGTGAACTATACATTGGTATCTTGTGATCCGAAAGTTACTAGTCCTAGCTCTGTGAAGGAATATAGACTAATTGCTTGTCGCACAGTGTTGTATAAAATCATCTCAAAAGTGTTAACGAATAGACTGCATGATGTTATTCACATTATTATTACTGATAGTCAAACTGGATTTATTCTAGGAAGGAGAATTGCTAATAATATAATCTTAGCCCATGAGTTGGTTAAGGCATGCACTAGAAAAAATATTTCACCTAGGTGTATACTGAAAATAGACCTCCAAAAAGCTTATGATTCTGCGGAGTAAAGTTATTTAGAGCAGGTAATGAAGGAATTAGGATTTTTTTAAAAAAAATGGACAGTGACTATTTTCTTATTTGTGTTGGATCGTGCCATCATTTCGACCCTACTCATATAATTCTCTTTCTCAGTAGGATACTTCAACCCTACCTGTATAACTTTATTTCTCAATTTATGCACTTTCAGCTATCAAATCTAATAATTCGCATGAGCAAGTTCCTATCAATTTTAAAGTGATCTTCTTAAAGTAATTTTGAAATGATCCATATTGTCATTCTCCATTGACCTTTTAATCAACTGAATTAAGAGTCTCTTTATGATGATTTCGAGAAAGAAATTTGTATGGAGCAACACCCTAATTTTGTTGCTCAGGGAAAGTCTAACAACCTTGCATATCGATTGTATAAGTCACTCTATAATATGAAAGTCTTCTGAGCTTGGTTTAAGAAGTTCAACATTACAATTAAAAAATTATAACTCTATGTTTTATTGACATTATGCATCAAATTCAATATTTCATGAAAAGACTAAACACATTGAAATTGATTATGAATTTTGTGAAATCGAGTTATCAACTTGCAGATATCTTACCAAGCTCTTCATCGATCACCGTATTAACTACATTTGTTACAAGCTAGGTACATATAACTTGTGTGCACCAACTTAAAGGGGAGTGTTAGAATAGGAAAGGAACAAGAATAGTATCTATAGCCCTACTTATAATAAAATACAAATAACAATAATATATAAAATCCTAGTTGGAAAAGGGTTTTATTATAACATCCTAATTGAAAAAAGAGTCTAAATGTGTAAATAGGATCTCAATGTAATAAAACAGAGACAACAATTCAATAATATTCTTCTCCAATATTTTTCATAATCTCATAAAACCAGAATTGTGAACTCAAATTCATCTAAATATTGATCATACACCAACATTGACAAATATTAAAAATAACAAATTGGATACTTTTTTGGAGGGCAAAAAGTTGAGGTACATCAAATTAGATTCATTAAGAGAGAACTCAAGTTCACTTAAATAGCCATTGTAATTACACAAGTGGGGCTTTGAGAAGGGTAGTACACTCACAGCCTAGACTTCCACTTTGGGGAGAGGTAAAAAGGCGGTTTCCGATAGACCATCAGCTGTGTAGCGGTCATATCAAACGTAATGGAGGAGAGAATAGTAGCAACAACACATAATATGTTAACAAAAGCTAAGGAAACAAGTGGTAATAAGACAACATGAACTAAGTGACAACATATATGAAGAAAGATTAGAAGGGGCAGAAATTTAAGGTACATAACATAAAAGTATATGAAAATATTTCTTGGCACAAGAACCACACAACTAAGAGAAAGTACTGAGATAGCCCCTTAAGTAATCGGAACTACACTCCATAACCATGAGCTATTTACTTCCCACTAAACATCCTTCCCGTTTGCAAGCATAGCAGCCATGCATAAGGGAAAAGAAGGGGAGCTATGACCAGATGCGAAATATTTTTATTTTCGAGACAGATCCCCGTCTATAACATTACATTAGAGGGGCATTCTCAAATATACAAAACAGAAACACCCCTCTTAACTCTTGAAAGTTTAGCAAGTCTGTTAAATTGCAAGAATCAGTGCGTGCTTGTTGGGACGTGCTTAAGACAGCTGCCCAATCTGCAGCTCAACTATCAGCAAAAGACAGTAATCATTAGTTCATATTAGCCAAGGATTATATCAAGAATAAGACAACAGCACTTGAACGCCAGCGGTAGAGTTGTTGTACCTTGAGGGGGCAGATATTAGACATCATATAGCTTCATTTCCTTCTTCCAGTGCCAATAGTTAGCAGCTCAAAGCTCCTAAGAGCATCATCCCTACCCCCTCTTGTTGCAGTAGCGCGAGTAAAAGATGATGACTTGGATTCAAATCCAGGTTGTACTCTTTGGGTAGTGGAAATACGGCCACTGCTTGAACCCAAGCGACCAGTGCGATTGTCAGTGGGTTCACCAGATGAGCTTGGTCGGCTGCTTCCCATCACAGCCCTCCTCGAGGTGCTACCAGTCCGAGATACACGGCCTCTTTCAGCATCAGCTAGCTGAAAATATTAAACAGTGCATCAGAAGATGCAATGAGCAGCTCAGACACCAAGAAAGCTCCAGGTAGGAACAAACTGATGCCCTGTATTGAGAGGATGCAAAAATATTGTATAGAATCCCTAGGCAGAAACATTTGCTACTTACCACATCCTTAGATGATGGTACATCGTCAGAAGATCTGTGATGTCTCAAATGGTCCCCATGCAAACCAGTTCCAGACACGTTCCTTCTAGAAAATGCCTCCACAGCACCAGAAAACCTATCTTTAATTTCCTGCCTCACTGTACAAGAGATCAGACAAATCTTAAAATTAGTACAAATCTGTAACATGACAGCAGAAATTCAACCAAAAAAAAAAAACAGGAGGACGTTAATTCCAATCTAATCTATTGCTTTTGACAAACTAGCCAATTATTGCAGGCAGAATAGCACTTTAAAATCTCTAATTATAAGTAGTTTCAGAAGACCCACTTTAACCACACAAATGCACAAGTTTGCCTGTGGCCCATTCAATGGCAGAGAGAGAGATGTACAATGCTCAAGTATGTGCATTGACTAAAAACTGCAGCTATCCTGACGATTTCTTAAATCTGGGGAAATGGGTGCTATACGAAATCGTCAGGATAGCTGCAATTTTTAGTCATGCACATACTTGAGCATTGTACATCTCTCTCTCTCTGCCATTGAATGGGCCACCACAGGCAAACTTGAGCATTTATGTGGTTCAAGTGGGTCTTCTGAAACTACTTATAATTAGAGACTTTTAAAGAGCTATTCTGCTTGCAATAATTGGCTTGTTTGTCAAAAGCAATAGATTAGATTGGCGACAAAGGACGAGCACCATGAGCCCACCCAAACATCAATAATCATATGAGAAATTTAAGCTGCTATTTCTGATTCTCTGAAGACAGTTTCTTGAAACAGTACCAGGCATCTTTTCTGGTCTTTCAATGGATGGTCCTGGATTCACAGGTAATCTTGCAATAGGTTGCTGAAAAGCAAATAAAATGCAAGATTAGAACATCTTATAGAATGCAAAAATCAAACAGTAGATAACATTTAGCAAGAGCAGAATAAAGACGGACTCGTGCTCTTGAACTGGAGCCGATCTGTGGATACTTCAAGATAGTCCAATCAAACACATAATCAAATTGATAACCTGTAATGCATACAAAAATAATTTAGTTGTACAGGACTACAGAAATGTAACTTGTAGTGTCAAGAGATGATATAAAGGAGGAAACAGATTATTGAAACTATAATGAAACACAGAAACATACCCTCTCTAATGAAAAGGTCACGGAATAGCCTCTTTAGGTATGAGTAATCTGGCTTGTCATCAAACCGTAATGATCGGCAATAATGAAAATACGATATAAATTCTGAGGGATAGGATTTGCAAAGCACCTGTTTAAAAGAGACCGGTGGAATATGTCGTTATGCAGTTTGACGAGAGCATATAATTTAGGATAGATATATTCGTAGGACCCGGTACTCCTCTGCAGGACAGGCTATATTTGACATGAAAAATATAATGTACATAAAGTCACTACCTCTACAGGTGTAAGCATCTTCTTCTCACTAATCTTGTCATATTTCTGCTTTTTGGTGCCAGCTTTCAGACCTTGCCATGGCAGACTAAAAACCACAACCAAATATGTTAATAGTAAGAAACAAGTAATGCACATGGAAATAAAGACAGGCACCAATCATGAACTTCATCTGAAATTTCCAAACCTTCCTCTCAAGAAATACATAAGCACATAACCAAGAGACTCCAGATCATCTCTTCTACTTTGTTCTGCATGCGAGGAAGAGAGGTAATTAAGTAAAGTTCAACATTATACTAGGTACTTGGGGTAGTATATTCTCACTTACCAACTCCAAGATGGGTGTTAACACTCGCATAACGAGCTGTTCCAGTGAGGTTTTTGTTTTCCCTGTCAAAGGAAACAAATAAGTAATTCAAAATCCATATTACACTCCAATCATCCACCCAAAACTATATTAAAACAAGGTCAAGGAAAGAAAAGCGTGATAAGAACGCAAAACCTACAAATTTGTTTCTTAATCTCAATATCAACTATTGAAAAGCTTGGAAGTGTATGTAGATGAGACAAAGGGAAAAAACAAAATAAGAGAAGCATCCTAGCAGGAATGGAGGGCAAAACCATTTCATCCGCTTTTTTATTTTCTCAATAACATAGTACACCATGTGCATTCAAAATCTACACAAGTCTAACAAAACAAGATGGCATGGCTTTCCATATCCATTAGGACAGCTTTAATTTCTTTGTAACAAGCTTATGCCAAAGAGATCTTTGGAAGGAAATATTAGAAAACCAAGGGAGTACACGACTAGGTTTGAGCAATAAATTAATCCTCATTACTCCAAAAGGTCAACAAATGAAGCTTCCAAAGAAATAACTGGAAAAAGATTCAACCATCAGTTTCTTAAGCAATAATCATAACAAACACATTGTGGTGAATTGACCAATTATCAAATCAGCTAAGGAAGTGATATTCCACTTTAATTTCTATGAGAACTTTGAGGAGCATAAGAGATTGATACCTGTATGGTATATGCTTATGTGTCTGAAGATCTCTGTATTTCTTGGCAAGACCATAGTCAATGATGTATACCTGTTATAACAAAATAAAACACCCAAAATTAATTTAGAGATGCATAGGTTATGTCACAGGAATTGTTTTTCCATTAGATCCATTATCTCGAAGAATTAAACAGGAAGATGCTGATCCAATTATTACAAAATGCCAGCATCATCAAAGATACAATGACAGGTTCCCTAAGGCTCACTCATTTTGTTTACGAATTAAAGTATAGAGGAACTTCTTCCTCCTTTCCAGGTAGGAAATATCACTTCCATTTGCAAGTGCCTATCTACCAGAATTTTATTGGCAATTAGAACCTCTACCTCCGAAGTTCAAGCATAAAAAGCATTATGCTGGTAGACACAATTCTTTTTTTTGATTTGCACCGGGTGTCCGAGTCTCTTTGAGCCCCGACTAAATCCCGGGGGTGCACAGGCCCTCGGCAAGGAGTTTCCCGCAAGTGCACCACGGTTAATTCAGGTTTTACCCAGTCCGATGGCCCTCAGAATTTGTTTGCACCCAGTGAGTTTTGAACTTGAGACCTTGAGGAGTGCATTTCTTTCAGTTTCTGTTATAGTGCTCAAAATTCTGTGCATTGTGCGGTTGCATATTGTTGGACACATTTAATATGTTGAGAGATTTGCCCCTTTTTTAAATTTGTGTTTACGTGGTAATTGACTTGAGACCTTGAAAGGGAGCAAACCCCAAGGCTCAAGTCAATTACCACCAGGCCAATCCCTGAGGGTTGGTAAACACAAATTTAAAAAAGGCGCAAATCTCTCAACATATGAAATGTGTCAAACAATATGCAACCGCACAATGCACAGAATTTTGAGCACTATAACAGAAACTGAAAGAAATGCACTCCTGGCTAGTTGGCTAGATCCTTCTTGGAAAAGAATGTAATGGTTGATGTCACAAGAATTGAATTCATTGAGCTCTACGAGAAGGGAATGGCAGAGAGATATGGGAAAGAGAGAAATAGAGAGGAAATACAACTTTTTCAGTTCTGGAAGACACAAGGGAATACACCCACCCACCCACCCCTCACCCACCCACCCCAAAAAAAAAGAATGTCACCCTTCCGTTACAAGTTAAAGTTCCTTGTTAGAGTTCAACAAGTATGTCCAACTCCACAAATGCTGGAGGAGCGCTCGTATGGTAGACCCAATACCCTAATAGATAACCAACTTGTCTATTCCTCAGTGATTTAGTTCTCAAACAAGTAGGTGGAGAACTTTCCGGAATATCTCGTACAAATGCATAGGAGCATACAACCTTGTTGTCAACCATAGACATACTTGTACACTTAGAGAACATATGATGAAGTGCACACCTGATTTGCTTTACGTCCTAAACCCATTAAGAAGTTGTCGGGCTTAATGTCACGGTGAAGAAATCCTCTTGAGTGCATATATTCAACCCTATTGATCTGCATCAGAGAACAAGAATCAAGCAACCAGCTATAATCTTTATGCTTTAATCAGTGCAAAATTTTGGCTATTTACCAATTGATCTGCCAGCATTAAAGCTGTCTTTAAAGTGAACCTCCTATTGCAATAGTTAAACAAGTCTTCCAAACTCGGCCCAAGAAGGTCAATAACCATGGCACTGTATTCACCTTCAACGCCAAACCATTTGAGGTGTGGAATTCCAGCTTAAAATAAGAAAAAATGATTTAGAAAAAAGATCAGTTCAGCTAGAAAATATAAGTCATTGTAATTCATAGGTAGAAGCTATCACTTACTTCCTCCTTGTAGAAGCATATAAAGCTTTGATTCATAATGAAGCTGAGGGTGCTTTGTTTTAGTTGGTTCCTGTAAACCAAAAAATTAGATTTTGGAAAAAGCAAAGGAAATGCATCAACAAAAAACAAAACTACAGACTAAGCATAGCACTGGGAACTGACGTCTGCATAGAAAGTGCAAGGAAGTCTCATTCATGATGTTCTAAAACACTTGACAGAAGATGACAAAAGCTAAGAAGCAAACTACAAAAGAAGTCAATAACATATCACAATAGCATCTCCTACCAAACAAATATGCTGATCAAATTAAGCAAAATTATTCAAGGCTCTTCAAACATAGAAGCTCTGTACAGCAAATGCACACCAACAAACTAGCACCGAGAAAAGGGCCAAATAAACAATGTCACTCGAATATTCAGCCAAAATAGCAATGTGCATCTATCATATTTTAAGTTTTATATCATGCAAACTTATAACTCAAGAATGATCTTCCCATCTTCTAGTGAAAGACAATCTTTTTTAACCTTTTGTTCTGTCGATAATTTTATTTAGCTAGGTGAAAGGCTTAATCTTAAGACAACTGATACCACAACTACGTCACGAATTTCATAACTGACACCATGTTTATCAACATACTCACCAGCTTCACAGCAACTTCTTCTCCAGTTTGCACATTTATTCCTGATACAAAAAACACAAAAACTCAAGGTCCACTCAAACCCCATACCACAAAAGTTGAGCTACAGTTAAAACTAACAACAATAAAGGTATACACATTAAGATTACCTAAATAAAGTTCCCCAAAAGATCCACTACCGATCTTCCGGCCCAGTTTAAACTTGCCACCAACCACATGATCCATAGTCAAAGATTGAATCACAATAACAACACCAAACGATTTAATTAAAAACCCAATTAAACCAACAGATATCAATTATCAACCACTTCTCCTATGAATTATCAGGAACTTAAAATCTGGAGGAAAAAAACCCAGATCCAGCTAAATCTACCTAACCCCAAAGAACAAAAATACCAAAAAATGACTTCTTTGGGTGACCCCAGATGAAAAATCTTCAAAACCCTAAATCCTAATATCAGTTGTAGATATGTGGAAACACTTGGAACAAGTATTTTTTTTTTCAACAACAGTCTCCCCCCTTCTTCTCGTAAAGAAATAAAAGAATAATACAATGAATAAGGCAAAAATTACAGAAAAATTACACCTTGATGAGAAATGAAAAAGCTTAACAGGGATTTTTGTTTCTTGAAAAGATTAAGCAAAAAAAGAAAGAAAAAAAAACAGGAAATGGAAAAATACAGGAAGCTGAAAATTTTTGGGGGTTTTGGGGGGGGGGGGGGATAGAGAGGAAGAGAGAATCTAACAGAAACGAAATCTGCGGAAAATCTATGGAATTTTTTCAGTGTAAGAGAAGAAGAAGATGATGACGAAAAGGAGAAAAATTGGGGAAATGGGATTTCAAGAAAAAGAAAAGCTGGGAAAATGTTAAGCTTTTTCTTTTTCCTTTTCTCCTCTAGGCCTTTTTTTTTTTTAAAAAAAAAAAATAATAATTATTTTTATTTTATTTTATTTTATTTTGGTGTGGGGTGGGATAAATTCTTTTTTTCTAAAAGAAAAAACATTAGATGCTGGGAGAATAATTTTGAAAAAAGAAAAAGGGAAAAAGAATATAATTGTAATTATTCTTTAGGAAAATGATTTTTCTTATTTTTGATTAGAGAATTAATAATATTCTTTTTATGTGTTAGCTATGATTAACTTAGGTGATATTATAATATATTTTGAATTTCCAACTTGTCTGTTGCAATTGTTTTAGGAAAAAATAAATAAATGTAATTGCTTGTATGGTTTTTAATTTTTTATTCTAAGGACTTAGAATTATCATTCTTCTTTGGGAAAAGGTAATATTTCATTTTTATTAAATTAAATATTAATAATAAATAAATTTTGACTTTTCAAATTTATGTAAACGTTTCTTAGAAATAGCAAAGTAATTTCAGAATTTTATAGAGATAATCAAAGAAACTATCAATTGTCAAATGTTATCCATTTTGTTAACGTGTTTAAAATCAAATAAAAATGTGTTTTTTTTAAAAATCCAACAAGATATTTGACATTTTTTATACTTTTCAAGTTTAGTATAAAGAATTTTCATGAAATGATAAGTATTTTTTTTATCTTTAATTGAATATGTTGGATTTAAGTGTTCTTGAATATGAAGTCGTATTTGTTAAGAAGTATTTTAATCCCAATATAGAACTTTTCAATGTAAATTTATATTTGGTCGAGTGTCAATGCAAATATCAAAAGTTGAGTAAGAAAAAAAAATTCTATGTTGTTAACTTTCAGAAGTTGTCTGAGAGGCTCTTGAATAATTCAACTATTAGAGACCTTTGTAGAGGTAACAAATCAACCTTGCCTTAATATTAACTCCTTCTAGTAAAACAGACTCTGATTATTTATAAATTATAGTGTTTGTATTTTTACAATGGCTATTCTGAAGAAATATGTCCCGCTCGTATCAATTTGAATTTTTTTTACATCAATGAGCCTCTTCTTTAATCCAGTAATATTGAACACCTTCGATTTAGGATTAATTTTTTAGTCTCATATTATTTAGCACATCATGATTAGCAAAAAATTAAACTTGATTTGATTGAACAAGGACATCATGATTATATTATTTTAATATTACCATATCCAATTCAACACTTTAATGATTTGTCAAAGCTAATTGGGAGGTCAAAATTGATATGTTCACCACTAACAAGATATCAACAATATTTTAGTGAAGACTCAAGTTTAGCTTCAACTTTTTAAAAATATTCTTAAAGAAAAGTTTGGTCTTTCATGGTTAACCAAAAAGACACAAAATGATAGAAAGAAAGTTAGGCTTATGTCTAGTGGCTGCATAATTTTAGGTATGAAATTTCAATTCTACTAAATTTTATGTCTCTAATAACCTCCTATGAAATGTAGGACATTATGGAAGTCCACCAACAATGATTAAACCTTAGGGTGTTTTGGTGATGAACAATTATGTGTGTTACTCCAATTTTTTTTTTATAAAACTTTTTTTCATAGTACTTATTTTTTGTTATTTATTAAGCAAAAATATCAGTTCAAGAACATTTATAGGAATAGCGTAGGGAGAATGGGGTGGGATAGTTGGGGGTAGTGTGAGATTTGGAGACTATAACGGCTGAGGGTGGGGTATTGGAGGGCGGAAATGAAACAATCAATGTGTAATGCCTCTTATGAAGTTTGCTCCATTTTGTCATGTTATTTTGCTAAATTCACTTAGAGCCTAAGAGACAATTTTGTCATCTTTGCAGACAAATTTCTTTCAATCTAACAAAAAAAAAAAAAAAAGTTTACAAATACAAAAATAATATTTTTGGTAAAATCTCACAAGTGCAGAAGTTCAAAATACAACTCAGCAAGCCTTGCGAGAAGTACATGCTTTACTAATAAGGGCATAGTATAGTTGTTTGTTGGGTTGGGTTTTGCTCTTTACCTTCTCACGATGAGATGGGAAAATGAGAGATCAACTGGAATGGAAGCCAAAAGACGGGGCCGAGAATTTGTGATCAATCCGAAGAACCACTTTAAAAAAAAAGACAAGAAGCAAAACTATCTATATAAATTTTAAATTAAGTGGTGACAGCAGAAGTGCATATTAATCAGAACATCCCTTTTTGTCTCACTTGGCATGCTCTGACAAACAATGAGATCATTTTGCAAGATGAACTACTTTATTTTTTTTAGACTGCAAAAAAGATCACCATAACAAAATCACAGGCATACTTTGTCTATTTGTGCAACTGCACTGTTACTTTCACATGCCAAGAGATGGAAAACAAATAGGAGCAAGTTACCTAATACATTGTCAATTCAGACACAATATGTATAAAGCTAAAACTTCTGCAACTACTGTTTTATAATGTTTTTTTTTTGGTCCCATGCTTTTGGTACTGACTTATCCTTGATGTGAAATAGGATATGTCTCCTAAATCCACCCCACACAACAAAAATATGCAGGCATTTTATCCCCAGTTTATGAGTCACATTCAGACTTCACCTTTTGAAGACACATTCATTACTCAAGATACTTTTACCTGTACTAACAGTGGCCTATGCAGAATTTTGTGCAGGGAGATCTGTCTCTGTATGTGTACAGAATCTTTTTATCGTCTATATAATGTATAAATAGCTTTCACAGTTCTAAAGAGAAAGGAAAAAACACCACCTCACCATTCAGAAATTCCATAGCTTATCTTCATAAGTGTCAAACAATGCTTATTCATATACACAAAAATGGTATTACATTTGGCATCAAAAGTTTCAAGGTTTTCTTGCAACTTCTCTTTTTCAGGTTGTACAAAGTATTCTAAAGTCGCAGTCTCACAGAAAATTTTGTATATGACACATTATTAAAAATAACAGGGACAATTTTTTACCAAATTATTGATGGCAAGGGTATTTTTTGACAAAACTATTAACTAGGGGCAAGCATTTTTTACCCTATTCAAATGATAAAGCTTTCTATATTCTTCACTGTTCCCACTTGGCTCCACCACATCTTCTGCAAATTTCACTCTGTTCTTCTTTTTCTCCTTCACATATAAAAAAAAAAAGAAACAAAAAAACCATTAACTAACATATGGAAATTAATATATACATGCTGACAGTACAAAAAAAATAAATCGTCATCAATACATTTTAGTCTGTTATCGCAAGGGTTCTCCCTGGTCATTTCGTATTTTGGTCTGCTATGACGCATTTCTGGTTCTGTCTCTCCTCTTCTTCTGAAACTAATTATACTTAGAGATTTTAAAGTGCAATTGTGCTTAAGGATAATTGCCTATTTAGTGAAACACATAGATTAGATTGGTGTTCAAGGATAAGCACCATGAACCAAGCCCAAACGTCAATGATCATATGAGAAATTTAAACTGCTACTTCCGAAGCCAAAGTTTCTTGAAACAATACCAGCGATCATTTCTGCTCTTCCAATGGATGGTCCCCGATTCACGGGTAATCTTGCAATAGGTTGCTGAAAAACAAATAAAATGTAAGATTAGGGCATCTTTTAGAATTCAAAAATCACACAGCAGACAATTTTTGGTGAGAGCGGATAAATACGGACTCGTGCTCTTGAACTGGAGCCAATCTCAGAATACTTCATATTCCAATCATACACATAGTCGTATTGATAACCTGCAATGCATACGAAAATAACTTTTTCATGAGAATATAGAAATATAACTTGTCGTGCCCAAGAGAAAATATGAAGGAGGAAACAGATCATGAAACAAAAACCGTGCCCTCACAAATGAAAAGGTCACGGAATAGCCTCTTCAGGTATGAGTAATCTGGCTTGTCATCAAACCGTAATGATCGGCAATAATGAAAATATGATATGAATTCTGAGGGATAGGATTTGCAGAGGACCTGTTAAACAGAGACCAGCGGAATAGTGCGTTATGCAGTTTGATGAGAGACAGCATAATTTAGGATAGATACATTTGCAAGACCCAGTACTCCCCTGTAGGACAGATTATATTTGGTGGAAAATATAATGTACATAAAGACATTACCTCTATAGGTGTAAGCATCTTCTTCTCCCTAATCTTGTCACATGTCTGCTTTTTGGTGCCAGCTTTCAGACCTTGCCATGGCAAACTAGCAAAGACAATCAAATATGCTAAATGTAAGAAACAAATAATGCAGATGGAAATAAAGATATAGGCACCAGATATAAACTTTATCTGTAATTTCCAAACCTTCCTCTCAAAAAAGACATAAGCACATAACCAAGACACTCCAGATATCTCTTCTGCTTTGTTCTGCATACAAGGACGAGAAGTAATTATGTGTAGTTTAAAATACTAATAGGTGCTTGAGGTAATATCATCCTCACGTACCAACTCCAAGATGGGAGTTAACACTAGCATAACAAGCTGTTCCTGTAAGGTTTTTGTTTTCCCTGTCAAAGGAAGCAAAATTAGTCATTCAATAATCCATATTACAATCCAACAGTCCACGCTAAACTCTATTAAAAATAAGGTAAAGGAAACAAAAGCTTGATTAGAATGCAGAACCTCCAAATTTGTTTCTTAATTTCAGTATCAACTATTGAGAAGCTTGGAAGTGTATATAGAAAATACAGAAGGAAAAGAACAAAATAAGAGAAGCATCCTAGCAGGAACGGAGTACAATTTCATCCGCCTTGTTATTTCTCAATAACATTGTACCATGTGTATGTAAAATCTACACAAATCTAATCAAACATGACGGTTTCCTGGATCAACAAGGGAAGCTTAAATTTCTTTGGTTTAGCTTATGCAAAAGAGAACTTTGGAACAAATATTAAAAACCAGGGAAGGACATAACTAGGTTCGAGCATAAGTTCAAATCCTCAATACTCCAAAAAGTCAAAAATGAAGCCACCAAGGAAACAATTGGAAAAAGATTTAACCTTCAGCTTCTAAAGCAATCGTGGTTGTGAACACATTGTAGTGAATTGACCAATTATTAAGTCACCTAAGCAAGTAATATTCCACTTCTATTTCTAGAAATGAAAGATCTATGAGATCTTTAAGGAACATAAAAGGTTGATACCTGAATGGTATATGCTGATGTGTCTCAATATCTCCGTATTTCTTGGCAAGGCCACAGTCAATTATGCATACCTGTTTTAACAAAATAGAACACCCACAACTGACTTAGAGATGCATAAGTCATGTCCGGGGATTTTTTTTTCATCGGATTCATAAACTCGTTCTAACATAGATTTACAAAGGTACGATAACGACAGGAGGCTGCTGATCCAGTAATTACAAAATGCTCATGTTCAGTAGCATCATACAAGATAGGATGACAGGTTCTCCAAGGCTAGGTCAGTTTCTTTACAAATTAAAGATTGGAGGAACTTTATCCTCCTTCCAGGTAGGAAAAATTTCTTCCACTTGCAAGCTATGCTGCTCGATCTCTTCAAGAAAGTCGACGGGTGCATGTCAGATCCTTCAAAAGTAGTACATTGTTGAAGGATCTGACATGGGTGCAGCAGCATTTTCGGAGAGTCCAAGCAACATAGCTTGCAAGTTTACCAGAATTTTGTTGGCAATTACTGGGTATGTTGTTGTTGTTTTGTTGGAAATTACCTCCCAAGCTCAAGCATAAGCATTATGCTGGAAAACATTAACTAAAGAAAGAGGAGAATCTTGAGCTCTAAAAAAAATACCAGTTTAAAAAAAACATTTCCAAGAATGCAACTGCACAATGCACTGGATTTGAGCAGTGTTCCAGGAAATGCACTCCTGGCAAGTTAGCTAGACCCTTCTTGGACAAGAATGTAAAGGTTCACATCACAGGGACCGACTTCATTGAGCTCTAATTGAAGAGAATGGCAGAGAGGTACAAAAGAGAGAGACAGAGAGAGAGAAGAATTATGTGTTCTGGATGACATAAGGGGAAATCCAAAAAAAGAATGTAAACCTTCCATCCCAAATTAAAGTTCTTTATTCGAGCTCAACAAGCAGGCTACAATATGTCCAACTCCACAAATGCTGGAGGAGCACTCGTATAGTAGACCCCAAACCCTAATAGATAACCAACTTGTCTAATGCTAGAGGAGCTCAATGCATAGGAGCATACAACCCTGTTGTCAACCATAGAATACATTTGCACTTAGAGATCATATGATGAAGTGCACACCTTATTTGCTTTACGCCCTAAACCCATTAAGAAATTGCCGGGCTTAATGTCACGGTGAAGAAATCCTCTTGAGTGCATGTATTCAACCCTATTAATCTGCTTCAGAGAACAAGTGTCTGGCAACCAGCTACAATAATTATGCTTTAATCAGTATATAATTTTTGCTATTTACCAATTGATCTGCCAGCATTAAAGTTGTCTTATAATTGAACCTCCTATTGCAATATTTGAACAAGTCATTCAAACTTGGCCCAAGAAGGTCGATAACCATGGCATTGTATTCACCTTCAACGCCAAACCACCTGACGTTTGGAATTCCAGCTTGAAATAAAGAAAATGGTTTTTAAAAAATCAGTTTCTTAATTGAAAAAAAAAAAAGAAGAACTAATCAAAAAGATAAATTAGTTCAGCTAGAAAATATAACAGTCATCGGAATTCATGGGTAGAATCTATCACTTACTTCCTCCTTGGAGAATCCCATACAGTTTGATTCATAATGAAGCGGAGGGTGTTTCGTTTTAGTTGATTCCTGCAAAACAAAATTAGATTATAGAAACAGCAAAGCTAATGTACCAAAGAAGAAACCAAAATACTAAATGTAGCACTAGAAAACACTCCTGACAGATGGTGACAGAAGCTGAGAAGCAAACCACATATGAAGTTCATTAATATATCACAATAGGAACCCTTACCAAACAAATATACTGATCTAAATTGAGCAAAATTATTAAAGATTCTTCAGAAATCAAAAAGCATAGTGGCATGCTCTGTAGCCGGAGTAAGAATAATTCAAGGAGCACAGGGGGATCTGCTTTTACGAGTGATCTCTCTTGCTTTCTTAAGGAATTTCGTCAGTCATATGGCATGGCTATTGGTTTCCACTCTTGTGAGTTCCCATTTTTTCTTTGGTTCGCTTTCCGGTTGCCCTTCTTTCTATTTGCTGCAGTAAATGAGAATGGGAGTTGGATTTCCTTTACAACTTTCGCTCTGTTGATCGAATGCACAGTAACAAATTAGCACCGAAAAAAGGCCAAATAAACAATGTCACCTGATCATTCAGCCAAAATAGCAATGTACATCTACCACAATTTAAGTTTTATATTATAAAAACTTATGATTCAGGAATAATCCTCTCATCCTCCAGTGGAAGAATCATTCTTCTCAACTTTATTATGTTGTTATGTTTATTTAGCTAGTGAAAGGGTCAATCTTAAGACAATTGACAGCAAATTATGCAATGAATTTCGAGCTTAATTCCAGTGAAAGGCTAAATCTCCAACAGAATTGACACCATGTTTATGTGGTGACTTCCAGCTTCAGCCTTCAGCTAATCAACATACTCACCAGCTTCACAGCAACTTCTTCTCCAGTTCACACATTTACCCCTGATATAAAAAATAAAACACAAGGTCAACTCAAATCCCACAACAGAAAAGTTGAGCTACAATTGAAATTAAAAACAATCAAGGAATACACCTGAGACTACCTAAATAAAGTTCCGCAAAAGATCCACGACCAATCTTCCGTCCCTATTTAAACTGGCCAGCAACCACATGATCCATGGTCAACGATTGAATAAATGACAACAACAACACCAAACCAGGATGAGAGTTGGAAAATCTCAAGCCCAGCCAGAAAATAATAAAGTTAATTTCACCTCACAATTCTCTGTGTTCCAGGGCCATGGCCTTATGAAAGGTCGAACAAGAGCAAGGAACCCTCAACACAGGTGGCTTGAATTCATGAGAAACTACTTCAGTAGAACAGGAAAATTGCTGTGATTTGTCATGTGTGGCCTGGATTCTCTAATGAAAAGAGTATAAGCACACCAAAATTCCTAACTTAGGCTGTAATTTTGAATGTTTCATAATTTCACAATATCAACATGGGTCTTTTTGGGTCAATTTGAAATAAAATAACTGAAATTAAACTTGGTTTGACTGAAGATGTGCATCATGTTTATATTATTTTAATATGCCATAGTCAACTCATCAATTTAATGAGTTTACTTTTTGTTTAGTCTTACCTAGATACCACGAATTTTTGTCAAAGCTAATTGAGAGGTCACAATTGAAATGTTCTCAACTAAGAAGATATCAACAACTTCTTTTCCCTTCATTTTTATTCTTTAAAAAGAATTACTTAAATCAAGTAATCATCTTTTCTTTTTTTAAAAAGAAAAATTATTAACTATGGTTTCCGAACCAACTTGCGCGGACCTTGACTAATTCCACTGAATACCTACCACCCGCCACCAACAACAAGTATCAAGTAACTCTGCCCATCAAGGCTAGAACATATGGTCACCATGTTTTTCTCTGTTGGGAATTGAACATAAAACCTCATGATGCTCAACCCAAGTCATTGACTACAACGCCGCACCCTTAGGTGTTCTTTTAATTATTTTTTGTAAAGGAGATTTTGTCTAAATCTAACTAATTTCGAGGCATCAAAAATGCAAAGGCCATCTGCCCTATATTCGTTAGCCACAATATAGTTAAGACTTAAAGTTCTCTTTCTCAAAAAAATATACGGTCGAGACTCAAGTCAGCTTTAATTTTTTCAGAGTTTTCTTCTTAAAAAGAAGTTTGGTCTTTCATAGTTAACAAAAAGGAAAAAGAAACAGACACAAAATGATACAAGATAGAATTAGGGTTCAGTCTAGCGGTTGCATCATTTAGGTATAGGCTTTCAATTCTGCCAAAATTATGCGTCTAATTCCAACAACAAAGTAATGATAATTATTTCCCATAAGTTCATGATGCAATATTCTATACCTAATTTATGATTCACATTCAGACTTTAGTTGAATATCTATTCAAGATAATCCACTTTTTTTGTACTAAGAGAGTAAGAGTGGCGTGTGCAGAATTTTGTGAAAGGAGATCTGCCTCTCTATATATGTACGAAATCTTTTTCATATATATAATGTATAAATAGCAAAAAATTTCTGGCAAAGGGAGTTCATACAAACTCCTCAAGACTGTTGCTTTGATGTTGAGTACAAAGGGGATTGGTGCAGTATTGATCAGTATAACTGAGAATTGAGACCAAACTTATTCACAGGTCATGTGGAAGTATTTATCATCTCTTAGGAGTTTTTATTACCAACTCTAACAAAAGCTTTAGTTCTCCTCCTTAAAGCATCATGTAATTTATTTGCACTATCAAGATGCGACAAGTACTTTGAATGTTCAGATTGTAGCATGAGCCACATGTTATCATCTGTGAAAAGGACTTACAGTTCTTGCAGCTTGACCAGGTATCTAGCAAACATCATTCCAGTAGAACAATGAAATCTTTGGTAGAATTGGTGAGAGCTCCTAAACTTTTCAGAAACAAGGAAGTGCAACGAATGTAATGAAGCAGTCCTGGAAACAAAGAAAAAGCACCTTCTGACCATTCATAATGAAATCTTTGGTAGAATTGGTGAGAGCTCCTAAACTTTTCAGAAACAAGGAAGTGCAACAAATGTAATGAAGCAGTCCTGAAACCAAAGAAAAAGCACCTTCTGACCATTCAGAAGTTCCATATCTTACCCTTCGTAAGTGTCTAACAATACTTAATCATATGCACGAAGATAGCTTCTTAATGACAAAGACAACACTTGACATCAAATGATTTAATGTTTTCTCACAACTGCTCTTTTTCAGGTTGTACAAAATGTTGTCGCAGAAAAAATCGTAAGTTATAGGAAAAAATTTAAAGTTAAAAGTCAAATTCCAATAATCCTTCTCACTTATATATGACCTTGAGGAATTCCAAAATTCCATCACCAACAACGGGACAACAACCATAAGCTCAAGAATATTATGGCTTCAAGCTCTCTAACCTTTTGTAACACCAGGAGAAATAGAAAGTCTCATCAGGCCATTTATCCAGTTTGCTAGCTGAAGGGATTGATGATATCCATGCCTCCAATATAATAGAGTTGAACAGAGTTCGGAAGACTGCATAACTTTCATATCAATGCGCTGAGGCATGATCTTTAGATTTTCTCATAAAATGCGGAATACTAGAGACTATCTGAACACCTATACAATCTCTGTCATTTCCTAAAACCTTCCCATATGTCCTTTTATTGCTTATAATAAAGCACTTTATGCTACATTATGGATACATTTCCATAGTTACCATCACCAGTAGTCTCCACATGAGCAATTTCCATCATTGAAAAGGTGAAATCGACTATTATCTCTAACAATTATCTCTCTCCCCATAATTTTGGATATGAACTTTATGGCTGTGTGACAGTCTACGCATACACGGAGATTCTTAATTATGCGAATGGTCGTCCCAGCAGATGTACTAATAATACCAAATGCTATCGCAAGCCGTTCACTATGAGTATACAACAAATCACTTTTTTGCTCTTCATCAACATCATGTACTGCATCAGTAATCTGAGGAATGTAACCTTCTTGTTTCAAGCGTTCATAAAGATCTCTTAGTGCTACATGTATCTGATCATAATCTGGGTGAGATGTATCTCCTGAGACAAAAGCATGCACCTGGTTCCTAACTTCTATCCAGCTGCAAGCTGGTGGTTTTCTCATTCCTTTCTTCTTCATTTCAGTTCTTAATTTTGATGCATCTTTCCATCTCCCAGCTACAGAATACATATTTGACATGAGCAGATAAGGTCCCATGTTCCTAGGATCAGCTGTAGTCATTTCTTTGGCAACTTTTTCAGCCAGTTCAACATTTTTGTGAACTCGGCAGGCTGATAGCAGCGTAGCCCAAATACTCCCAGTAGGCTTAATAGGCATGTCAGTGATAAATTTATAAGCTTCCATTAATCTTCCAGCACGACCAAGAAGATCTGCAATAGAAGCATAGTGCTCGAGCTGAGGAGAAACACCATATCTGCTCATACTAGTAAAATAATTCCAACCTTCATCAACCAAACCAGCGTGACTGCAAGCAGTTAAAATAGCTAGATAAGCCACAGCATTGGGCTTTATCCTATGACGTTGCATATTTTCAAAAAGACTAGTAGCCTCACGGGCATGACCATTCAATGCATACCCCATGATTATGGCCGTCCATGAAACTGAATCGTGTATCTCCATCCTATCAAAAATCCATCTAGCAGTCATTATCTTCCCACATTTGGCATACATGTCCACAAGTGAGCTAGCTATATACATGTTTTGATCAAACCCCACTCTTATTATGTATGCATGGAGCTGTTTCCCCAGATGTAGTGTAGTCAAATGAGCACAGGCAGGCAGTATAGCTGAGAAAGAAACTTCCACAGGCTTGACATTAGCAGCTAACATCTGCCTAAACAGTCCTAGCCCTTCATCAAAAGTACCATTTTGCACACATCCTGCTATTATTGAGTTCCATGACACGTGATCCTTTTCTGGTAATAAAGTAAACACCCTATGAGAATCCTCAACCCTGGTACAAGTCGCGTACATATCAATTAAGCTACTCCCAATAAATTCATCTTTGTCAAACCCATGTCTAATTGCATAACCATGAATCTCTTTTCCCTTTAAGACATCTACATGCCTTGCAAAGGCCGGAAGGACACTTGACAAAGTGAAACTGTCAGGCTTCAAATTGGCATTGCTCATCTCCCTTAACCTTTCCAGAGCATCTTCATACAACCCACTTTGTACATTTCCACCAATCACAGTATTCCACGAAACAACATCTTTATCCGGCATCATTTGAAAAATCTTACTCACACTATCTAATACTATAGCCTTTTTCACTCTCCTTCCACTTAGAAACTCAAAATGACTATTTTCACTCCTTATCAACTCAGTCCTCATCTCCTGATGCAAAACAGGTACTTTTCCAATATCATCAATTCCAATCTCAGAATCTTGAGCAGAACTGCCTCTACGACTATTAAAACGACCTGACTGGGGAATTTCATCAAACACATGACAGTCATGTGATGAGACCTGCAATTTTGCATACATATTCATGAGTGCATTCCCAGTATAAAGATCAGATTCCATGCCAAACCTAATAACACAACCATGAACAGACTCACCAACCCTCAATTCCTTCAAATGGGTACATGCTCTTACAACAGAAGGGAAAACATCTGCACCTGGCAACTTCCCCCAACTTCTCATTTCAACAAAACAAGCTAAAGAATCAAGAAAATAACCATTAGAAGAGTAACACCTCACAACAGCTTTCCAAGCTTTAGTGGGTACATAACGAAAGTTGTTGAAAACTTGTAGAGATTCTTTAAGAAGGTTAAGGTCAGAGTAAATGCGAAGAATGATGGTGGCAAGTGAAACCGACCTTGACCCTCTTGTTTTCACAACTTGGGCATGGAGTTGTTTAGCTTGTGACTTTGTTTTGATGGAAGATGGGTTCCTTAAAAGAGCTTTGATAAGGTTTTCATTGGAAGATTCCATTTTTGGTTCAATGGGGCTTGAGTGAATCTTGAATTTCTTCAATAGTTACATTAAAAATGGTATCTTTGTGCTCTGTTTCTGTAAACAAAGAGAGAAACAGAAGGGGAAGGAGACTTGCAATGGAGAAAATGAATACTTCAAATATTTGGGGTTAAATTAAAAAGAGTTTTTTAAATGTAATTTTGAATAATATATATTTTTTTTTTAAGTTTAACAAAAGTAAAGATTTGTAGTCTTCATTATTCCTCTTATATGAAAAATTGCACCATATAAAAGAGATAGACCACAAATAGCAAAAATTATAACATAAAGTAATAAGTTTATTCACATTTTTTTATAAATTACTATATTAAACTTACCCGGAATATAATAGAGAAAAAAAAGAACTAAAAAGACCTTTGAGTTTCGTCCCTAAACTATTGATAGACTTAAAAACATCCCTCAACTTGGTGAACTAAGCTTAAATACACCCTTGAACTTGGCACAAATTATTAGTTTCATCCTTAAACTATTTATGGGTTTAAAAACACTCCTCAACTTGGCGAACTAAGCATTAATACACCTTCGAACTTGGCATGAATTATTAGTTTCATCCCTAAACTATTGATAGGCTTAAAAACACCGCTCAGTTTCATATTTTTGTAACTTATTAAATTTTGATTTGAAATTTTGTAGAGCTTCATTTTCTGCTATATTTTTACAATCCCAAAATCTTCTTACGAGATTGTCATTCGACCATGAAATTTTCAACGTTGCCGGAAGTCCACATTAACAAAAAATTATCATAAACAAAATAGGAAAAGAAAAAGAATCAAGCAATTAAAAATGAGAATGGAAAAAAATAAATCTTGCTTTGAGGTGACCATTAATGGAGGAAAGATTAAATGAGAAGAAGAAAGGTATTCTAGTAGTTGGTAATTAAAAATGGACCCAGGAAACAGCCTCGCTACTTCTATGAGGTAGTGGTAAGGTCTGCGTACATTCTACCCTCCCCAGACCCCACTTGTGTGATTCCACTGGGTATGTTGTTGTTGTTGGTGGTGGTGGTAATTAAAAACGGAAGGGAAGATTTTCTTTTCTATTTTTTTTAAAAAGACAAAAATTAAGGCTAATGTGCTTCTTTTTTAACTTTTCACACTATTTAAATAAATTGTACTCACTTGTTATGTCATGTGGTATGAGAGGGGTATATCTAAGTTTAATTTGCCAAGTTGAGAGGTTTTTTTAAGTCTCAATAATTTAGGAACGAAATTAATAATTAGTGCCAAATTCGAGAATGCTTTCAATACTTCCCTAAAAAAAATGTTTAAAACAATACAATGACCCATTGCAAGAAAGTTATCTTATAGCTAGTGAAGGAGGAGACCCAAATGGATCTCCTCCTCATAAAGCTTTACTTAGGGAGGATCAACAGTGTTCCCACTTATTTTCCGATATTTAAACCATTACTTTGGGAGAATCAATAATATTCCCACTTATTCTCCGGTATTTGAACCATCAACTTACCAGGAAAATCGTGTCATAGTAAGATGTTAATTTATTGTGCCAAATATTTTTTTTTTTTTACAAGAATGATACATGAACAAAAGAAAATTCTATTGGTTGCTGAAAGGATGCTTGTACTTCATTTATTTACATAAGCTGGGAATTGGAAGCCTAGAGATCAATTGGAAGCCTAGAGATCATACAGATGTTGTCGAGATAGGATATACATAAACCTTACCCCTCAGATAGCAAAAATAATTCCCAATAGACTCTCACAGCTCAAATGATTTCATAATCTCTGAGAATTTCTTTTCTTTTTACAACCATAGTGTTTGAGTCCAAACCTCAACTAATTCCACGAAACACCTTATTCTATCATCTTTGGAGAAAGAAAACAAGAAAATAAAGGGCAGTTCCCATGATAGTTAAGATAACAAAAGATATAAAAAAGAACAGCAAGAACACAACCTGAATATTCATCTTCAGAGAATGGGGCTATTGAAATAAATAAACCCAAAGTTGAAGAGATTACAAGAACAAGGTCACAAGTCTCTGCAGCTTAGAGAGTGAGCAAAATTACAAACTAACAACAAAAAGAATGATATATGTACTTCCAAGAAATAATTTACACAAACAAGCGCAAACTATGAACCAAGGCAGTTTACACCAGAATTTGCAAAACTGCCTTCGTCGTGAATACTTTACTTACACTTGGAATACACCTAGGTTAAAAAAACACAACAACAAAAGCTATTGACTTGACGAGGGATATAGCGTGTCACCCTGTTTGCTTTGTTTTGGCTATGGTCATGGAGTTATTAACAGATTAGTATTGAATGTAGCTATAGTAGTTCAGCCTGTTTTGAGGATTCCAAGTGTGGAGGTAAAAGATTAAGGAAACTCCCATGAGCATGTTGAGAGTCGGTAGCTTCTGAATCCTCGCCTACACACATAAGAAAACATATTTTAGCATGTTTCTTCTTGCCAATTATATCATATAGCGTCTGTCAAGATTCATAAGACAAGAATAATGGAAGAAAAATGAGAAAGAATGCATGAAACAGATGACAAGATCATATAAAGGTATAACAAACAGAATGTCGACCAATAATCAAATCACTTTCTGGAAAACAGACTGATGACATAAGTTGAGCTTAAATGGAATAGTAAGGATTCATATAACTGACCCCAACTAGTTCAGGACTGAGGAATAGTTGTTTTTCTTAAAATGGATAGTAACATCCACGGTTTTTTTTGGAGAGATTATCACCACTAGGAAAACTTCAGAGATAGATTTGTCTTTAGCTCTCCAACTTTGAAAAACTGCATGATCCATGAGACTAAAAAATGTGGTTCTTTTAAGACTTGCAAATGGAGAGTCAAGCTAATAATTAAAATTTTTGCACCCAAGGGTGTGGCTCAGTAGCCAAATGAAGTGGTTGATAGCCATGAAGTTTTAGATTCAAATCCTAGCAAAAGATAAAAACACTAGGTGATTTCTTCCCGTTCGTCCTAGCCTTGGTGGACACTGGACAGAATTTATTGGTACCTGTTGCTGGTGGGAGGTGACCAGTACCCACGAAATTCGTCTATGTGCGTGCAAGCTAATCCAGACACCATAGTTATTTTTTTAAAAAAAAGAAACTTTCTTTGTGAAAGTTGATGGTAATATCCACTATCTCAAGCCCCCGGGATACTTCAAGTGGCAAAAGTTGAGGACTAGTGACAAAAGTCACGGGTTCAAACCCTGCCCTATGCAAACTAAGCCTGGTATGTAAACGAGCGAGCCCATTATTCCCAAGTTTCAAAGGCTGGTCCTACTGATTGGCTCCTTACGGATATCTAGGTCATCAAAAAAGACATCCGTTGTTTCCTTCTGACAAATTACGATCATGGAGAATTCAAAAATTTCTCTTCAACTCCAACTCTTTAAAACTCTAGATTATAAAGGATTGTGATGCTCAATCCAGTATAAGTTGCAACTTATTTCCTGTAATAAGATTTCCTGAACATGACTACTACTCGAGCAAGTGAAGTCATGAAACTATTATTTCGGTTCCTTGGCCATTGCCTCTCTTTTTATAGGAGCAATGCTTAAAGAAGAAATAATTCCAGTATACAATAGTAATATGAAAACCAGAATAATTTTAAGAGGAGGGCCAGATATCTTACTGAAAAGTGATTTCACAGTTGGCCTCTTAGCTTTGTTGCTCTTCTTCTTCAATTCAGCTGAAAAATAGAAATAAACATTTCAAGACAAATTACAATCTGAAAATTACAAAAGAAAAAGAAACCATTTAATACTAGACAAACAAAGGATTGATTAGCAAAGCACAGATAAAAGAAGAAATCAAATCATTCTTATACTAGACAAGATAAATTCAAATTAAGATCAAATGGAATAATTATAATCTACTGCAAGGAAAAGCTAGGTACCCATTTGAGAAACATCGTTATCATTCACAATCTCAAAGTTTTTGTAAGTGTAACCCATAAAGTTGACATCCTTTGAGGAGAGCATCTGCAACAACAAACAAAAGGGTCAAAGATAGGTTTAACACTGATAGGAATCTTAGAAGGAGTGCATGATGAAATCAACAAAAGAAGTTGATGAAGCAAATTAGCTGATGATGAATAGCAAAATAAAACATTTTACTCTTTATCTTTTATCTAAGAAGGAAAGAAACACATTTTCCTCTTACTCAATACTGAAACAGTTCTATCCGTACGCAAGAAACAAATTTCTTACCAAACTAGTTACCGATAAAGGAGACAGCATATTCCTTTTAAACTGTCTTTTACTCTTTATCCTTTACAATGCCTCAGAAGTAGTCACATGGATTTTTCAATTTAGAAACAGAAAATACAACCTTATACTTAATTTGGCAAAACTCAGAATTTATCTACCAAAAAGATAGCACCTCTGTCTGCTCACTAGCAACTCAATAAACTGCTATGTATCTGTCTTGATTTTACTGTCAGTTCAATTCAATTCAATTGTCAGATAAGAGAAATAGTAGTTGAACAGGACTTCTAATTAGTCGTCTAGAAATAGAATTTGGACTGTAAGAAGTATCCAAGCAAATGGCTACTCCCAGAGTACTAGCACAAATTCAAGTATGCCTATGCACAGTGAAGTTAGAAGACCATATAATAGCTGAATATTCAACTGCAGAATGCATTACTGGAAGCCCCTATATGAAAACCTGTAAGCAGTTTACGAAATCATCTTTATCAGTTGATTATCCAAATGCAGAATGATAGAGTTAACCTCACTTCAATATGCAACTGCAAATTATGAATTCACTGCAGTTAATTGGTACTAACCTTCCTCCATGGACCTGATTTTGTTGCTGTTGGAATTTGATTGTCGCCCTGCAAACCAAATTTGCAAAAGAAGACATGAGAAACAAGCAAATACGAATTGCACCACAAGGGTTACTGTAGCACTGAGGGGAAACCAAGATTGAGCGGTGATCTAAATACCTCTTCAAACTTCTCAAAATTCTGAGTATCCAACTCGTCATTAACTTCTGGAATAAATGCAGCTTTCATTTGATAAAGTTTATCCCATTCAACGCCTTTGAACCATGGGTGAGCCTGAAACACAGTTAACCGATTAAATTTGTCCAAGTCCAATCTCACTCTGAGTGTGCACGGGATTTCACATTTTATAAACCAAGTACCTTTATTTCATCAGCACCTCTGGTCCCAAGTCTCTGCTCTACATTACACAAGAGTTTACATATGAGATCTTTTGCTTCTGGAGATAGTTTTGCCTCTTCAGGAAATTTAAGATGAGTCCGCCAATTTACTATCTGTAGCAACAAGACATAATTTAATTGTCTACTAGAAAGAATCGCAATGGAACTTGAAGTTGGAAAGCTACAACATTCGATGCAATAGAACTGATCCAAGTTTTCACCAAATACTTTATAATTGATGCAATAGCACTGATCCAGTGTGGCATTTTAATAGTTGAAAGTGTGAGAGCAAGATGAAATCAGCAGCAACAAAACGCTTAGAAGTCATCTTTAGGCAAATTTTGCTAATCATGCTCTGAGAACATGACAGATTATTTTGGACCTTAACCCTATGTCATGGTAAAATGGCTATGCATGTCAAACAACAACATATAGATATCAAGATCCAATCATTGAATAGTGATTGAGCTTCACTCATTGTAGTTTAAAGTTGGCCATGTAGCAAATCCATTTAATACTTGTTTTGCCTAAAGAGATACGGATGTGCCTAGAAAGATGTCACAAGAATGCTTCATTCCAGGTTAAACTTATGTTAATAGCTGACATATTAAGTTGGTAAATATTGAAATGCACATGTCATTCAGTTTCCAGATACGTGAAATACTGAATGAATCATAATGATTCTAAGCAAATAGCCAATAAGTGTTCCTTTGACATACCAAACTGCTCAGTGTGCTCGGAAAAACAATTACATTTCCAGGTCTCTTATCAACTTAGACAGGGCCAATAGAGCAGTCTTCGAGTTTAGTCTTGGTAAGAAATTCAAGTTTTATTTGCTGACTATTGAATTTCCACTAGTAATATCTTCTCAGTTCTAATAATTAAAAGCAGATCAGACAACTTGTGCCCCAAACCAGAAAACTAACTGATTGAAACACCAGGAAACCTGAACTTTCCAACATAACCCAAAAGTTGGAAGTCAAACAAAAATATAGCTAATGTACGAGTAACAAGACCAGAGATATGAATGGACACAGATGACAACCAGTGGATTCCAAACACTAAAGCCTTGAACCCATGCATAAACCAAGGAGCAATTCCCATTCGTACCTTTCTACAGGTGGACATAGGTTCATCAGAGTAAAATGGTGGATATCCCACGAGCATTTCATACATGATCGCACCAAGTGACCACCTGAGAGAGTAACATGCAAAATATGAAATAAAATAATATAAGCTTTGACTTAAAAAGAGAGAACGAAATACGAAGATACTGACCAATCACATTCACATCCATATCCTTTCTTCAATAAAACCTCTGGAGCAATGTAATCAGGTGTCCCAACAGTGGAATAAGCCTGCAGTACTTCATTAAGTTAAAATGATTCCATGTAATGAGTACAAGAAGCTACAGAAAAAACCATTTGGCACTGTCCCTTCCTAGACAGAAGCAGGGAGAAGGGAAGAACAATTACAAAATTCTACAAGAAGTACTTCAAAAAAGGAATTCAACCAAATACTTCCAGTCCAGCTGCTAAGGTCCCAGTTAGAGGTAGTTACTTGAGAAAAGAGCTGGGGATCAGAAGAGAGATCTGAATTAGTAACTAGAGGGAGTGTGTCGCAATGGAGTATATTGCAATCTTATGATCAAACAAGATATTGTAAAGTAAACTTTGTTGGCAAATCATGAAATCGGAGTGACAGATATATGGGCAAGAACTCCAAACCAAAATAAGTAATGATAGAGAAATAAGAGGGGGAGAAGGAGAGAGAGAGAGAGAGAAAGAGAGGGAGAGAGAGAGAGAGAGAAGTAGATAGAGAAAGGAGGTGAGGAGGAGAGAGAATGACAGTTCAATTTTATTGCAAGCTTTTTTTTTGTCCACACTAGCAACTTTAAGAGTCAATCATGCATTAGCTTACAACACTGAGGTGTGAAACATCCTCCACGACCTAAACGGGTATATGACATCCTTAGTCAATTACCCGATCCTAAACCACTGGCAAATGCAGCTTTGTTTAACATAATCTCCACTCCAACGCCAAAGTGGTATTGCAGGTTCAATCTCTCTTATTGACTTTCGCTTTCATTCGTGGAGCGAAGAAGGTGGGGTTTTCCCCAGCTACCACTGTCCATTGGAAACCAAAATAGCTACCAAAGGAAATACACACACAAAAGAGAGAGACAGGGCTCTCATGCAGATATTTTGTACCATATGTTAAATCATAGCAAAGGAGCTTTTCCTATAACTTCTTCTCTCTCCTATTTAATATTTTTACTTTAAAGAGGATCAGAGGGAAACCAGTGGAGTTGTGACTAAGATTTTGAAAATTGAAGGTTCATTTATCATGGTTGTAACAAAGAACTCACGAGCATCCTCCTATTCTTCTGCCAATGCAACAGTTGCTCCTGTTGAGTGCGCCTTGGAGGGGCTGGGCGGCCATCGCTTAGAAGAGCACCACTTAACTTATTTGCCGCTGTGAAATCCTTTTCCTGAAGATTACTGCAGTCCAGAGGTTTACACAATCCAAAATCTGATAACTTCATGTGTCCATGTCTATCAAGAAGTAAGTTATCAGGCTTGATATCTCTGCAAATTTTGGATAGAAGAGATTATTCCCCCTAGATAAGAAAACAATGGAGAGAAGGAACAAAAAAGAACACTTTGATATGTCACTGCAATCACATAACACAAAGAAAATTTCATATCAACCTGTGAATATAATTGTGTTTATGGATAGATTCTATAGCAAGGACCGTCTCCCCAACATAAAATCTGGCCTCATCTTCTGTTAAAGTATCCTTGCGCATCAGCAAAGTCATCATATCTCCACCAGGAAGATATTCCATTATTAGGTAAAGATACTCCTCATCTTGGAAAGAGCAATATAGTTTAACAATGCAATTACTCTCCACTTCGGCAAGCAGATTCCTTTCAGCTTTAACATGTTCAACCTAGCAAAGAGAGTTGATAAGCAGAAATAAGCATGCAACACAAATAATCACCTGGTAACTATAGACAAACCCCTGCGGGATTTTTTTTTACCTGGCCTCTACGAAGCATTTCTGATTTCTTGAGCTTTTTCATGGCATAGACATGACCAGTTGCCTTCTCCCTACATATTCTAACCTGAAGCAAGACAAAATAAGTTACAAGATCAAAAGGAATATAATCTCCAAAGCTATTTATATTTCTGACTCAGGTAAATGATGAAGACAGAGGGAAGGGGGTGGTCTATGAGTAAAATTTATTGATTTCTATCATTTCTTAGCTCAAAGGCTTGCCACCATGAAGAAATTGGTTTCCCAGCAAAGAGCAAAAGACCTAAAGGTCACTAGTGAAAGAATTCCAACTTCCAACTGAGTCTGTATGTATGATGTACAAAACAACCATGAACATGTTCCAACCATGGTGCCCTTGTCAGTTTGTGTGCATCTCGGGTACCTATTACCTCCCACCAGCAAGGGTATTGAGGATTCTGTCCACTAGCTTATACATATGGAAAAAAATCACCTAGTGTTTTTCCCTCCAAATTTGGACCTGAACTCATGGTTTCAACATACTTCATTAACCAATAGGCCATACACGTAAGTACTCTTACCTCAATCTATATTAAATTTTATTTCTCTTCATTAACTGCTAGGCCACCCGTGAGTGCTCTTACCTCAATCTATATTAAATTTTATTTCCCCCAAATGTTCGAACCCAAGGGAAAAAGGCACAAACTGACAACAGTTCTCTTTGACCATTATGCTGGTCAGATATAGGAATAAAGGATGTGTGCATGTAGTAAGAGATGACGAAAGAGACCTCCCCAAATGCACCCTTTCCTATCATTGTCAAGGGCTCAAAATCATCAGCACCCATTTTATGCCTTTGAAGGCGCATAAATTCTGTCTCTTTCTTCTCAAGGTACTTCAGTAAATTGCTCTGCTCTTCCTCAGAAACCTCAGCATCAGCTAATTTTTTTTCAAGCATGTTTCGTCTGCAACAAAGCAACAAACAAAGATTACTCTTCCAGAGGAATTGACTTTTGGCACATTTGATATAAAGCACAATGAACATGAGAAATAAAAGAGTGTGGTGATGACACAGAGAGCATATTCATAAACTAGTAAAAGGTGTGTATCATATGAAGGAGGATCACCATAAAACTCAACATTTACATATGTATTGCCAGTAAACATTGTTTTCTTCCCTTGTGCTCTTATTTTCTTCTAGGTCTGTATGGATTCCAAGATATTGTAGGTCTTTAAAGACAACATGATTCCATGTGATTTACGCCTACATCAGCCTCTTTTAACACCTTCACTCGTCATGATTTCACACCTATGACCGGTGCATCAGGAGAGGTCAACACAACTAATGACTAAACTATCTCAAGCGACCTTATCTTGGTTGGTAATAACTGTATTAATGGAGAGGAAATTTCCAGAATACAAGTCATATACAAGAGTAGAGAACTTACACAATAATATGGTTCTCGACAATAGCAATCAATGTCACCTGCTAAAGGAACACCTTAGGCACCAACAACAACAACAACAACATTCCCAGTGTAATCCCACAAGTGGGGTCTGGGGAGGGTAGAATGTAGGCAGACCTTGCCACTACCTCATAAAGGTAGAGAGGTTTTTTCCTGGGGACGAACACCTTAGGCACCAAAAGTTTATATTTGCGGGTTGTGGTGTTGGGCAATGTCATCCCCAAAAAAGAGGACATCTACAAAAATATTATAAGTCAAATCCATAAAACCAAAGGGCAATTTAGAGCTTCCTATGACTCCCACCAATTTTCCCTTGAAAACCTGCAATTACGTCTATTTTAAAATGCAGGAAAAATCTTGGCATGAGTTCTGAACTTCTACAACTTTACCTAGCCTTTATAGGCATGAATATATGAGCCTCAAGTGACCCAAAAAGGGAATGAAATTCTACATCGAATTTCATTTCATGTTTCTCCAAGAATGTTTAATACTTGCAAGGAATTTATTTATCTCAAGGTGGCATAGAAGCAAACTATCAGAAATTCTAAATATTTATTCATTTCCTATTTCCTTATTTCTCTCGGAAACATGATTATTTTCCTATGAACTCCAAGGGCTAACAAAACAAAAGGCCTTGTCATCTCATACTATCCAGAACAGGCTCATCAGATACTTCAGTATGTTTTAAGAGCAAAAATGTTTAATAAAGGGTAGCACAGCGAAGATTCATAGATGTTGGACTGTGTGCTTTAATGGCAGAAAATATATGGAGAATTGAGGTAGTATAATTATCAGTTTTTTAGTGAACCAAGGTGAGTCATCATGAAAGGTTAACTTCATTCGAATATCAAGTGTATTTGCAAACATAAATATCTTAGACCAGAATCCATTTCTCGGTGCTCAAGAAAGGTATGAATATTGTACCGACCTAATACACAGAACTAATCTGTAATTCTAGAATATTAGAACTAGGAATGACATCCAGAGTGCCACAACGAAGTGTCCAAGTTGCTTTCTTTGGGTGGCCGTGGCCCTTGGTGCTCTTCTAAATATTTGATTCCACTGAACCTTGGATCTAAAACTTGGCAAATTCTACATGAAAACAAACTGGGGTAACCACTTGAACTACACTAGTAATTACTCAAAGGCATAACAAATCACGGACAGGACTACCAGAAATTAATCATGCATCATAATTCATGTATTAAGACTGCAAAGCTCATTTATGTCCCAAAAAACTCTGTGCTAGGGGTAAGAGCGCAAGGCATGATGTGTGTTTTAGGCGCACGTCACGAGTTCAAATCCGATAGGCGGGTATTTAACCGGAAAAGGGCAGAACGATGCCCATAATCCACCTAATTCCAAACCGTATACCAGCAAAAAAAAAAGGGAACACAAAGCTCATTTCCAGCTATCTGGAACACTTCGCTGTAAAGAACCGGTAAACAATTTATGAACCAACTCAAGGTGCCAGGATGAAGCTATATAACTTGTACAGGAGAAGAATTTAGAGTATCCCACTTTGAAGTTATTGTTTTATTTTATCAGAAAAGCTATTGTTAACAACATGATCAACAAAAAAAAAACTACATTCTTTTTGGATGGGATAATAGAATCAAGGATGATCACGAGAACAATAACACCACCAACAACACCATACCCAGTGGAATCCCACAAGTGGGGTCTGGGGAGGGTAAGATGTACTCAGACCTTACCACTACCACATAGCGGTAGAGAGGCTGTTTCCTGGGAACCCTCGTCACAAAAGGATGATCATGAGAAGGGACGAGAAAATTGTTATTGCATAAATGTCATCAGCTTTCCAATGTTTGTTAAGAGTTGCAAGGAACGAAATCTGATGTAACTACGATTCTAATCGTTGCATATTGGCAACTGCAGCATCAATAGAATGTCATGGAGAGTTGAGTTTATTTTTCATCTTTGTTGAACCCTCCAGCAACATAAGTTGTCCATTGATCAAATGAACTTATGATTGCAAGGACATGCATCTATAAATAACCAATACTAATTCACAGTCATTTATAAGAAGAAGAAAAACTACATACCGCTCTCTACGCTCCTGCAGGCTCTTCATTTGTTCCTTGTAGTGTTTTTCTATGTACTGCTTAGCAGCTGCAACTTTCTGCTTAGTGGCAGTTGAAGGTGTTTCTTCATGAGATGACAATTTTGACCCTTCTTTCCCATTACTAGTAGTTTCCTGCTTCTTAGGAGGCTTGGGCTTGTCTTTTTTGCCAAGCTTACTGAACCATCGTTTGGCAGACTCCATCCTCCACCTTAATCAACTTACTAAAGATAGGAGCGATAATCACAAGAGAAAGATACTCTGCAAGCACAATTTTGTCTTCTTTTGCTAACAAGTATTCCAGAAATCATTTATAAAAAAGAGCTTCAAATCACCATAAGGAACCCCAGTTGAATGCTCTGCCTGATGGACAAATCAAATAAAAAACATTCAATCAAGAAAAAGCCTTGTATTTGCACAGAGAAACTAGCCATTACAGGCAACTAAAACTCTGTCAAAACCTTTTGCATTCTCATTTTGATTGATCTTTAGTGAAGGTTAGTATGATAATACACTTTACATTATACTCACAGTTAAGAATAAATCTAGCACTGCCATCCAAAACACAATTAACAAAGAAAGGGGGCAATAAGACCCATCCCATGAACAAAGAAAAGAAAAGTAAAAAGTGGATTTCAAGTAACCACACAGTAGAAATCTAGAACTCCAAAATTGCTTGTCCATCAAAAACCAACATGTGAAGTAAATAGCACAGAAACCAGATCCTCCATATATCAACAAACAAAGAGAATCCATTAACATTGCTCATTTAAGACCACAAAAACTAATAATTTAACAACCCATAACACAAAATGCTCTTTAAAAAGAAACAAAGTTCAAGCTTAGACCAAAAGAAGACCATTTTCTTCATTAAAAAAAGTCAGCAAAACATCAGTTCCAAAACTCAGCGGATCCCAAAAACTAAACTTGACTTCTTAACAAGAAAGACTCAAACTTCACCTCAAAAAATGGTTCAAGAATGCTTAATTCTGCTTGCTCTACACCAAATCAACAAAACCCAGAAAGGAAAAAGATGAATATTTTTGTTTACCAAGTGAAATCAGATAGTGGGGTTGTTGGAATAACACAATTGAACTGTGAATGGAAAAAGTGAAAGCAATAACAAGAAAGACTCAAACTTTACCTCAAAAAATGCTTCAAGAATGCCTAATTCTGCTTGCTCTGTACCAAATCAACAAAACTCAAAAAAGAAAAAAGATGAATATTTTGCTTACCAAGTGGGGTTGTTGGAATAACACAGTTGAATTGTGAATAGGGAAAAAAAAGAAAAGAAAACCCTAAAGAGGAAAAGAGGGGAAAACAAAAAAGTGGGAAAGATATTGTGTTAGTTGAAGAAGAAGAGAGTTGTGTGGGAGTGGGGATGACCACTTTGTGCTTTGGTGGCATCAATTCACCCCATAGACACACAATACTGTGTGAGAGAGAAAGGAAAGAAAGGCTTTGTTTCCTTTTCTAATTGATTGAAGATTGGAAAATAAAAAATAAAAAATCTTTTACTAATTGAAAGGGAAAAAAAAAGTTAAATGGAGAGTTTTTTGGGGAATAAAAAACAAAAATCTTTTAATTTAAAGAGGAAAAAAATAAATAGAGATAGTTTTTTGTGATATTAAGGACATATTTGGCTATTAAAATTTTATTTTATTTCAAAATCAATGTTTAATTATAAAAACTTCAAATACCAAATATTATTAAAATTGTATTTGAAATTTAAAAAACACCTAAAATTTTGTTTCATATTTTTCATTTTCACTATATTTTTATTTTTCACATGTACCCTGAATTTTTTTATTTTTATAAAAATGACATTATTTAAATTGTATATCATATTTTTTTAAGGAAAAATTCATTCAAACTAATAAATATTATTTGCAACAAATACAACTTCAACTTCAACTTGAAAAAGTACCAGATAAGTTTTGGGACGTACTTTTATTTTATTTTACTAGTAATAATTTTACATGTCGCGTTCTTCCTTCGAATGAAAATCAAGAGAATTTAAAGGGATCATGTCTTTATCCTATGAGACATCTTACTCCAGTTCCAACTTAGCAGAATGAGCACCTTTTTCTCCGTTACTAAACCTAGAGCCCAAAACTTTGCTCTAGCAATTGCATTATTGCAATTACGGGATGAATATCTAATTGTCCAAGTGATAATGACAGTATTTTGTACTTGAACTATGGTTAAAAAAAACATAATTAACGGAAAAAAAGATTTAAAAACAAAAAAAAAGATTATTTATAATAATATGTAGTAGTCCAAATATGAATTTAATATGTGACAATTTATTTAAAATTCTTTGAGATGTTGCTCTTTTAAAACAAATTTAATTGTATGATTCAACTAAATTGCTCAAATAAAATAATTGTACTAGTTTTAAAAAAAAATTAGGTTCGGACTACATTTAAATTTAAATTCAATATTCTTTATAAAATGAATAGCTAAGGGTATAGTAGTATTTCGTTTTATAGATTATCTGGATTATTGGGAGTACGAGTTTCTTATAAGAATTATAATTTAACGGTTAGCAAAATATACTTAAATATTGAGTAAATCAAATATTTGTCTAGAAATGCTTCTAGGCTTATATGTCCATGAAATTTTCGTCATCAAGAAATATATAATGACTCCATTTGTTCACACATTAATTTTTTTAATATATTTTTAATTGATTTCGTTAAAATCGTAAGCTCTCTCATTTCAAGTCGGAGACATCAATGACAAAGTAAAAATAAAATGGTTGAAATAAATTAATTTATACAGAAATCAATTTTATCCTTTAACATTAACATTTAATTTAATATTAATTTACTCAAATTATTCAAGATGAAATTATTTTTCCATGTGCAATGCTACATAGCAAAAGTTTTAAACAAAAGAAAGCACGTACACATGTCATACAAAATTAATCAAAGTGAATTTCATTCGAGTAGAAAATTCACATTCTCAATAATTCAGATATAAAATTTAAAAAAATTAAATATATTTTATCCTTAATTTTAAAAAATATAATCAAATACAACACCAATTTCAATGGCAACTGTCCTCTAATTCTCTTTGCATTTATGAAAAAGCAAGACTTTCTTTTCTCAAAGGTTCTTCTTTTTCTCTTTTTATTTTTCTTTTTTTCCCCTTTTCTTTGCATATTGTGTATAATGACTCATTAAAATAAAAATAGTAAATGTTTAATATATCGTGAGAAGTTTGAAGAGTTGGACTGAAATTTATTCAATAAATGGTAGAAATATACTCAAAATATTATTGTTTTTGTCGATTAACAAAAATATATATATAAATCTTTAATATTTTAAAATTTTATATTTAATTAAATAGCATTGATGAAATTTTTTTAAAAAATATGTTCTTTTTTTTCCTTCAAATGATTATCTAAAAGAAGCTATATATCTAATAATAATTAAAGTTAGTGAAGAAATAAAATTATATCGTTTTCAATTATTATCAAGCTTTACCTTAATTTTGTAATTACCAACGTACAAAGATTTTTATCATTTAATATGAATGTTTTGAATTGACCGCTATCATAAATTCTAACTATATATTAAAGATTGTGCCCTTAATACAAGTTATTCCATCTTATTTGTGCTAATTAGAAACTCCTGATGTAATTATTTCATTTGATTAATTATGACATCATTGGCTCTAATGTCAATTTGTTTTGTGTGTGTTTCACTTTTTAAATTATCAATGCCAAGAGCTTAAATATAAATATTTTAATTATACCTTAATTTTATATTAGTCAGAGTTAACACTACGACAGGAGTATAGTTAATTAGAAACTCCTATCATGTATAGCAAACATATACTAGTAAATTAGTTAATATAGTTATAGTTTGAATTAATTATGGGTCATAGCAAACATTTAGTTGTAACTACAGTTTGAGTTTTGTATAATTTGCGCAATTTATACAAACATTGTGCGCGACTATACAAAAGTTGTGCGCGAATCAAATTGTATAGCAAAATATACAAACACTCGAATTATATAGTGAATTATACAAACCTTATGCATGAATTGTACAGCGAAATACATAAACGCTATACAAAAATTGCGAATTATATAGCGAATCATATAAACATATATAAATGCTGCCCGAATTATACAAACGCTGCTATAAGTATAGTTAAGAAATATAATTATCCAAACTACGACTATGGAGCATAATTAAGATATTTTTAAATGATTATATGCGAAAAATTCTGAATAAAAAACTTAGAATAAATTGTTCTTGTGATGCATGGTTGAATAATTCTTTCTTATAAAATTAAAGGTTTTTACACATATTTTTTTTTAAAAAAAGACAACATCTTAGGATAATCAAAGTCAAAAAGTTGACTAGCGCCTATTAAGCCGAGATATTGACTTTTCTGGCTTTGTAGCATTTTATCGCGATAAAATGAAACGATAAATTGGAGATAAAGGCATTAAGATGATGAAAATGATAGTAATGGAAAAAACGCGGTTCTCTTAGCTGGACCATTTAGGCCCCTACTGGATATTTGTTTTATTTAATTTGAGGAAAAAAAAAACCGTTGAAAAATAATTGCTCAAGTAATTACATAATTATATCTTCCCTTTTTAAAAAAATTAAATTTGGATTTGCGTATTTATTAAGGAGCGAGGAAAGTTTTGTGAAGATTCTTGAAGATAAGAGGTGGACGTTAGGGTGATTAAAGATATGTATGATGAAATCGAAGTTCAAATAAAAATTATTGGAGAAGACACGAGAGTACTTTTCAGTTATGGTATGTTTATATTTTGACGAGATAAATTCGAAATAAGGTATCATTATGTATGCTATTTGTAGATGACGGAGTTTTTGACTGATGAGATCCGTTGTGGGATTGACGCTGAGATAGAGGTTTGAAAGTAAATCTCATAATCTAAGGGATTCAGTTTAAGCAAGACTAAGTAGAAAATCCTTGGAGTGTAAGTTCAGTGATGTAATGCACAAGAGAGGATGAAAGTGAGGATTGATATCCATGCCATAAAAAGAAATGAAGTTTCAAGTATTATATATGGGTATATTATCTAAAGTAATGTGGAGATTGATGATAATGTCACGCATTGTATTAGAGCAAAAGTATAGATGAAATGGAAGTTTAAAGTCTTATGTGATATGAAAATGTCATTTAAAATAAAATATAAGTTCTACAAAAGAGGAATTAGACCAAGTATTTTACATGCAGCGAAGTGTTTATTAGTAAAGAACTCTCACGTTTAGAATGAAAATTGTGAAATTAATAGGTTGTTATGGGCATTTGGATAAGATTAAAAAATTGAGATATATAGGACAATGTTTTGCTTTGGTGGAGGATAAGATAAAAGAAGCGAGATTATAGTAGTTCAAGCATGTGAAGATCTAAAGATGCAACAAATGTGCTAGTGTAACGACGTGAGAGATTGGATATAGATGATTTCATGAGAGGTATAGGAAGGCTGAAAAAGTATTAGAAAAATATAATTATATTAGACAAGAGACTATGCATCTTTAATTCAGCACATCAAAGTTGTGATCAAGACCCGCAAATAATTAAAGCAAGGGGTTAATAGATAGTTAAGTATTATCTCGTTTATCCTTCCATCCTAGTAATCATAGTATTATGCATTGAAATACTTTTTCTTGAATCGAATATTTATTACAATTAATGTCTCTACTTTTTATGATAGGAACAACTATAACATATACCACTACCTTTCCTATACCTCTTTTGTAAAATTACATTAAATGTGCTTTTATTGTTATTACACACTATGAAATCCATTTACGGAGATGGTACTCTAACTGAATTTGTTCCATTCCTACAAACTCGAATCTGAGTTCGTATAAAGATCTCGATTATCCTACACATCTCATGTTGGTACATGTTTTTTTTTTTAATCTCACACACTAGTATTGTCCTCTCCGCTCAATAATTTATCTTGATTCTAAAAAAATAACTATTTCAAAGTATTTATCATCTTAAAAGTTTTTGATAAATTTTTTATTTTTATAATAGTTATTATTATTGAAGACTACAAACATTCCAAAATGACAAATAAACTAACTGTCCAAATAAGTATAAATCTTTCCTAATTAATAATTTATAAAAATATGTTAAAAAATTATTTGGAGATAAAATGATTACAAATCAAAGTCAATAGACACATCAAAACAACAATTTTAAACAAAATACCCTAAAACACAATTTTTAATATCATAAAAATTATAATTTAATAGAACAATTAATAAGGGAGAATGAGTGGATGTCATAATGTATGTTATTGGTAGATGACAGAGTTTTGATTGACGAGATTCGTTGACGGGTTAATGCCAAAATGGAGATTTAGAAGTAAATTTTATAATTTAAGGGATTCAGGTTGAGCAAGACTAAGATGTAAAAGATCCTTGGAGTGCAAGTTCAATGATGTAACGCATAAGACTGACGTGAAAGTGAGAATTGATATCCATGCCATAAAAGGAAATGAAGATTGAAGTATTATATATGGGTCTATTATTCAAGGTAATGCGGAGATTGATGATAATGTCACGCATTATACTGGTGTAAAAATATAGATGAAATGGACGTTTAAAGTCTTGTGTGATAAGAAGGTGTCATTAAAAACAAAAGTAAGTTCCACAAAAAAGGAATTAGACCAAGTATTTTATATGGAGCGAAGTATTTACTAGTGAAAACTCTCACGCTCGCAATGAAATTATGAAAAGAGTAGGTTGTTATGGACATTTAGATAATATAAGATTAGAAAATGAGATATATAGGACAAGGTTTTGGTTCGGTGGAGGACAAGATGCAAGACGTGAGACTATAGTGGTTCGAGCATGTGAAATCTAAAGATGCATGAATGTGTTAGTGCAGCGACGTGAGGGATTAGCTACGGATGATTTCATGAAAGGTATAGGAAGGCTAAGAAAGTATTAGAAAATATAAAATAATATTAGACAAGAGACAATGCATCTTTAATTCTGCACATCAAAGTTGTGATCGAGACACGCAAATAATTAGAGTAAGGGGTTAATAGGTAGTTAAGTATTGTCTTGTTTATCCTTCTATCCTAATAATTATAGTATCATGCATTGAAATACTTTTTCTTGAATCAAATATTTATTGCAAAAAATGTTTCTATTTTCTATGATAGAAACAACTATAACATATATCACAACCTTTCCCATACCTCTTTTGTAAAATTATATTGAATGTGCTTTTATTGTTATGACACACTATGAAATCCATTTACGGAGGTGGTGCTCTAACTGAAATTGAACTCGAGTTCGTGGAGAGATCCCAATTGTCCTACACTTCTCATGTTGATACATATATATAATTTTTTTTACATATTAGTATTGCCCTCTCCGCTCAAATGAGTTATCTTAATTCTAAAAAAAATTAACTATTTCAAAGTATTTGTTATTTTCAACGTTTTTTTATAAAATTTTTATTTTTTTCATGATAGTAATTATTATTGAAAACTTCAAACATTCCAAAATGCCAAATAAACAAGTGTCCATATATATATATATATATTTAAATATAGTTAAGTATAAATCTTTCCTAATTAATAATTTATAAAAATATGTCAAAAAAATTATTTTGAGATAAATAATTATAAATCAGAGTCAACAGATACATTAAAACAAAAATTTTAAACATAATACCCTAAAACATGATTTATAATATCGTGAAAATTATAATTTTATAGAACAATTAATGAGGGAAATGATATGCTAATAGTTTTACTGTGACTTGTGATCAATTGGGAATCCAAAATTTCTAAATTGTGAATGGATCGTTAAATAAATAAAATAAAGTATATTCAGTGAGTATTGGTTTCTAAACTTTTAGCTAAATAATTCATTTCAATCTTCAGCTAAGTGCATTATTTATTCTTTTTATAGAATAAGTGTCAGTAGATTATATTATATAAATTTAAAAAATATATACATCAAATACTTAATTTTACGAAGAAATCACTTATTCATAATCTCCGCTATAAATTCACCACTACTTATATGAATACATGTACATGCATGTGTGTTATACATTTATTTTTCTCGTATGTTATTACATTTTCTGAATTATAATTTAAAACTCATTTTAATTATAAATAGATAAATTTTAGAATTATTATGAAATATGTACAGAATTGTTGCCAAACTAATATTATAGTAGTATGGGACATGTTAGTCAATAAAAATATTCATATCAAGAAGATGAGTATAACAAAAATAAAAATAAGATGTTTATATAGGCATACTAGAAAATACATATATATAATTGGGAACGAAATTATACGATGCAAAATGGCGAAGGATCATAAAGGTGCGAGAGGTTGATCGTAGCAAAAGTAAAAAGAAGATAATTAAGTCGAAAAATTTGAAAAGGTGATTAAATTTAATAACTATAGTATACCTAGAATATGACACTAGATAAAAAAAATATAAAAATAAAATTATTAAGTGTTGTTATAATATTAATAAAATTAATCAAATTAAATTGACATTTAAGAATTAATAGTTAAAATACATGATAATCATAAAATATTAGGAAATTTTGGTAAGAAGATAGGGAGACAAAAACATAAGATATAGGCTTGATGTCCGGCAGAAACATAGGGCGTGATGGACACGTGGAAGCACAATAACATCACTGGTAGCTGTTTCCCATTTTTGGGCCCTTTCGACAAATCTTTGTTTCACTGCTTTTCTCTTCACAAATAATTTATCACACTGTCCCATACAGTACTACAATTTTATTATTTATATTAATTTCAAATATTAAACGTAATTGATAAAATTACTGTGAAATTGATCGTGACTTTATTATTTTTTTAATGGGAAAATCAATATTATAATCTAATCAAGCAATTTAATAGGAAATAATATTTAAAAATGCGGAAGTAGATTTAAATAAAACAAGAGTGAGTTTGCATAAATTCAACAGAATTAGTCTAGCAAAGGCGAAAAAAGTCATCCTTGAATTTTAAAAATTTTACTTGTTCGAATTTAATTTTGTAAAGTCGATCAGATTCCTTATTGTTTTGACTATCAACTCAAAAAATCAAACTTATAAATCAATTTCTAATCTATTATCAGATTGTCCAAGACCTCACATGACTCAATTTTCGTTCAAGTCAGGCCTAGGTTAAAAAAATTTAAATTATTATTCGAGAATTTAAATTATAATTTCAAAATAATTTTAATCGCTAATCAAAATGATATTATTTGTGAAAATTCAAGGATGGAAAAATAAAGTGAGCTCTTCTGGTATTTCTTTTATTCCATTTTTTCAAAAGTTAAAGTAGATAGAATAGTCAAAAAAGAAACAAGTGGGTAAAACACTACTGTTTGGATTAGGAACTTGTCTTTTTCTTTGCTTTTAGGAAAAATTACGCGAATAAGAAAATATATATTAGTTAATTAGTTAATATAGCTATAGTTTGAATTAATTATGACTCTCGATAAACATTTAGCTGTAATATTTGAGTTTTGTAATTCGCACGATTTATAAAAACTTTGTGCGCGATTATATAAAAATTGTGCGCGAATCAAATTGTATAGCGAAATAAACAAACAATGTGAACTGTATAACAAATTATATAAACACAATACACAGATTACATAGTAAAATATACAAATATTATACAAGAATTACGAATGATATAACGAATTATATAAATATTATTATAACTATAGTTACGAGATGATTATCCAAATTATTAAACAAAAATATACTTACCCACCACAATAGTTGATGGTGTATATTAGTCTAATAATTACTTCCTGCAAAGTGCCAAACATAATAAAAAACAAGTCCAAGAAAGAAAAAAAATCAAATCTCATGCAGCGTGAAGTTTTCTTCTTTTTTCTTTTTTATTTTTTGAAAAAAATTATTATTATTTTTAAAAGTTTTTGGGTTAAAGTATGTTGTGAAACAACACTACTTTCTTGCATAAATTAAGACAATATTGTCTCCCTTTATACATATACTAATTATGAGAGTTCGTATTAACACGGGTCTAATATATGTTATTTTTCAATCTTAAAAAATGTGATATTAATAGATTTTTTAAATATATATTTTATGTTATTTTAAATAATGTATATTACTTACTTTGTTTCAATTTATGTTGCACATATAAAATTTAGTGAGTCAATCAAAATTTTACTTAATTTTTGGATATTTTAAATTATTGATATGTGTAATTCAATTTAAAAAAAGGCTTAATTTATCAATTTTGTGTTAGTTTCATCCTAATTCTAATATTTGTGTTACTTAAAATAATTGTTTAGAGTGATATAGTAAAATCACAGATGACACAACTAAGAAAATAAATTATTTAATTTTATTTTTCCAATTTTAAAAAGAAACTTAATTTAATCGTATTGGTGTTTGTTTTATCCTATTCTAATATTTGAATCACCAATAATTGATTAAGGTGATATAGTAAAAATCACAGTTGAAGAGAATGATTTATTAGGGGTAATACTGTAAAATCACAGGTGAAACAACTTAGAAAATAATTAATAGAAACGATAAAATAAAACTAAGCAGCTGATGTAGACACGTAAATCGACAACTGCCTGCTTAAGCAGGCAACTGGAGCAGATACGTCAAACAACAGCTGTCTGTTTAAGCAGATACGTCACTCGGCAGCTGTCTGCTAAAGCACTTAATTTCACTGATCAATCGATCGGACCTCCACTTAATTTCATATAAAGATAGCTTATGCTTAAGCAAACTTTGGGGAAAAAGATAGCTTATGCTTAAGCAAACTTTGGGGGAAAAAAATTTACATTATTACAGTGGTCCACAATGACTTTAACTTAGGACCTAAGTTTTCTACAATTTTACAAATTTTTTGCATTTGAATCCTTAAAGCAACCTAATAAGAACTTTAAATTATTTTCAAAAAGTTTTTCTATTTTTTAATTTTTTATTTAATGCGTGACATTCATATTAAAGCTCGATTAATTTAATTTTACTTATACATGACTCATTTTTGAAAGTGATGCTCTGAATGAAAATTTTTCATACTCAATGCTCAAATCCTACACTACTGGCCAAGGATAGAGGGATCGATCCATTTTGTGACCGGCCTCCTTAACTGTGTATCGATCGAAAGACGACACGATCAGTCTTGCGGTTGATGATTCAACTCTCGGCATCACAACTATGTTGGCAAACAAGTTTGAATCGAAAAAAAAATCTTTTAGAAACATTTTTGGTCCCTTCGTTTATTGATAAATTATACTTTAAGCCTCGTGATATATGAATCAACATAATTAACCATCAGTTAGTTACAATATATATGCTCGTAGTACATTAGCAATTAAATTATGAAACATTAATAAGATTTCGATAATTATGAACACTCATAAGCAAAACGATCGATTATACACGTTCCAGCTAATTAAAAATTAAATGTATATAATCAGATATCATAAAGACAAAAAAACTAAAATATTTCCCTTCAAATAAGGATAAGATTAGGTGATGGTAGACCCTACATTATAGGGAAACTTAAATATATGGGAAAAAAATTGTCCCAAAATTAAGGGTAACAATTTTTAATTGGGGGACCATCTTTAATACAATTTATGAAAAGGGCCTTTTCTTTTTTTGACAAATTTTTCATATCCCACTGGATTAATTAAACTAAATTGTCTTTAATTATTAGTCAAACATTAAAGATTACTAATTGAATTATGAGTCTAAGGAATCTACTTGAGTTCTCCTTTAAATCCTTATTAACAAAGCTAAGTAGATAATTTTTTAAAAAAAAAGAATTAGGGCCAAACCACTTTATTGTTTAGTGTGTTTGGTTTAATATTTGATTAAAAGTGTTAAGTTGGAATAATGCCAATTAGTTATGGCTGTTTTATGGATGGCCTACCTCTAATTTGTCATCAAAATTCCTCATATCTTAATTGTTAAATTAGTTATTATTTGTATCATTCCTTTTTCCCGATCAGTAGAGACAGTCGGATCCTAAATATAAATATCGATGAAAACAACAATAACAATAACAATATACCTAGTGAAATCTCACAAGCGGGGTCTGGGGAGGGTTAAATGTACACAGACCTTACCACTACCTCATAGAGATAGAGAAGTTGTTTGCAAATGACCCTCATATCAAAAATATCATCCCAAAAATAGAAAATACGAAATATGAATCCAAACGACTAGAATGAAAAGCAAATAATAATTTGTAAAGATAATAAAAGTAATAAACTGAATGACGGACAATAACAACACAATATAAAAGAACACAACTACCTCTACTAACCTACTATATCACAAGACCAGACATCAACCTATCCCTACTAACCGTCTAGCCTTTCTACCCTAATACGCAACCTCCACTCTTTTCTATCGATGAAATGATTTGATTTTTTTTCCTCGGTAAAATATTTGACTCTCATTTTGATTTAAATTTTCAACTAAAATAAAAATTGAGTAACAATTTTTCTTCCCCCCACCCCCCCCCCCCCCCCACCCCCACTTCTGGAATAAGTATTAGTCTATATATATTGCCATCAATTGAATTTTCTTGAGAAAAGTACTCATATGATCCCTAAATTTCTTTTTAAACATTAAATGTTTTTTAAAAAAATTCATGTTTTTGAAAAAAAATAGGTTTGTACTTGTGATGGCTTGAAATATCCGATTAAAATCATTTTTTTCCTTTTTCATTTGGTATCTGATATTCATAATATTAAAATTCAATTAATCTAGATTCATACTGCGTAATTAGAGTCTATTTGGGAAAGTACACTCTATCACAATTTTTTTCATATACAAAATTCAAAATTGAGACCTCTAATTAAAGTCATATCAAAATAAGAAACATTCCTTTCCTCTAAAATGCTAGAAGATTGAAGGGAAAAAAAAAGAGAGAGAAATGAGAGGATGATTTGTTATTCAATAATTTGCAATTAGGCACAATAATTTGAGGTGAAGAAATTATTTTTTAGTGATTTATTCAATGTTTCGATCAAATTTAAACTATTTAGGTCATGATACGTTCATTAACTTGATAAAAAAACAAATAAATGCTTATAAAAACTATTAGCCCAAAACAGATCAAAATAATTTAATAAAACGAGTAAATATGAAATTCAATCCCATCATATACAAAATCAAAAAAGGACATTAGAATTATGCAAATTTTGAAAAAGCTTAAACTAATAATTATTTTTTTTAAAAAAAAAGTACACCAATTTTCACCTTTTTAAAAAGGAGAGGAAAAATTCAATCAGGGACAGATTATAATATTTTAATTGATCCAACTCATTGTCATCAAAATAGTTTCTTTATGAATCGAGCCACGATAAATATATTAATTCGATCTATTTTGATTCGTCCAAATTTTAACCAAAGCCTATTCATTTTCACCTATAGCAACAAATTAATAATTAACATGCATGTTATCTTTTATAAAGTGGCAATTAGAGGGAAAGTGAGAGGAAGATGTAAAGGGAGAGAGAAATATTGTTGCTAATTAGGCAGACATTTTAACATGACTTAAATTTTAAAATCTAATTGTTTATATAACAAAAAAGAATAAAAAGAAACATTGCATCAACAACTAAATAATAATAATAATAATGATTAATAATAATATTTGAAGGGAGCACAGGTCTTAAAGCCATGGTAGTGATGCATTTGCATGTGCCTCATGGTCTCTTACCTTTTCTTTTTCCCAGTGTTCGATGCTAATATTGAAGCTTGATTATAATTAAATTTATGCCCCGCGTAAAGCCTTATTTAGGAGGAAACATTTTCTACCAAAGATTTTTCCATCCCCAAGGCTCGAACCTGAGACCTCTGGTTAAGGGAGGAACAACCCCATCCATTACACCACATCTTTTGGTGGTGTCTCTTACTCTCGTTAATATGAGAAAGTTTTGTGATAATAATAATAACATATTTAGTATATTCTTATAAATAAGATTAATATAATTTTTTTTTCATATTATCAAATCATTTTATCGGTCTGATATGAATAAAAAATATCATGCGTACGTAAGAAATTTATTTATCGATATTTTTTGGATGACCTGATAATAATAATAAAAAATTGATGCACTTATTTTATTATGTAGTATGATGAGTGTGGCCAATTATGGATGGACAAATTTAAAAAACATAATTAGTTTACTTCATTGCAAAGAGACCTTCCTTGTCTAATTCTTTTATATTTTTTTGGGAGGGGCCATTTGGTGGGGCTGTTGATTTGATTTTGTTGAGTGTTGTCATTAGTCATCAATGCTGTTTTGTGCAGGCAAGAATCTGGGTTGGGCCTTCCAATATTTCCAATTTGGTACTATATATTATTCAAACTTGTTTGAAATTGAAACGTAATTATTTATTTAAACAGGTGATATCTTCGAAAATTTTGAACGGTAAAAGTTACTTTAGGCAAGGATGGGTGTAACATTTTGATAGTGACTAATGAGCGCGATTAAAGGGGAAATCGCTTTTTCTTTTAATCACACGTATCATAAAGTGGTTGTTTTTATTCAATTTCGTTCGTACTCTAATATTTTGGCTTGTTAGGGAGCGCTTTACCTCCCGGCGCGAATCCGGATTTAGTCGGGCGCCAATGCGGGTATCGGACACCGTGTGGGAAACCATAAAAAAGAAATAAGTGTGGGATATAGGATATTTAGTTTGAGAAGACATCATTTAGGACAGTTAGAAGAATATATAATACATAAACAGATACCTTAACTTAAGAATAACCGATAATAAAACACGCCAACTTTGTAAGTGCAAAACTAAATATCTCAGCTTGGCTTTAATTAGCCCCCCGTAAACACTCCAACTTTGAAAATGTACCCCCTTTAAAACTGTTTAGACATGCATTTTCAAAATTAAGATGTTCACGAAATACACCTAAAACTTAAGTGTCTAGATGGTCACAATGAAAATTGGAGTTTCTATTGCCAAAGGAGGCCAAGTTAAAGCGTATCTATGTATTATGCCTTGAAAAAACCTGTGTTGGGAAGATAAAGTATTCAGTATTATTAGAACAAAATGACTATAGAAGATTCACACAGCCTAACTCAACTGATTTGAATTTCAAGCATGACTAGTTAAAGATGTTAATATTATATATAGGTGAGAGTAGTCAAGGTTAATAGCCACTAAAGTAACAGTTTTAACTACCACTAATAGGGATTAACTAAAAAATCAACTGAGCATTTACCAACTCTTGCTATGAAATTTCTTGAATTTAAGCATTTCAGCAACATGTTTAGCATATAAAGTTTACACTCAACAAATAAGCTTTTACCAATGCTGGAATTAATAATAGAGCCTATAAATGCATATATATGTAGTCTCTGAGTTTGTCAACTAAAAGAAACAAGTGGAAATTAAGTTAATGAGGAAAAGGAAGAAATAAATATCATAAATACTACAAAATCAAACTGATATATCCTAGACCTTTGAGGAGTGTTGTCCTTAATCCCAAAAGGTAGGAGAAAAATGAATCAAGAGGAAGTGTGTTTAGTGGTAAACTGCATTTACTCTGTATCTCTGATACTTTCACTTGTGAGCCACAACTTCTTTTGGATGATGAAAACAATCTCGTCGCCTTCCTGGTCTTGGTCTGGAGTTGGATCAGCTACCGCTTCCCAGTGCAACGGAGATAAGTACTTCTTTACAAAGTCGATAACATGTTGTTTGTCGCGGAAGATGACAAAACCAGTAGGCCTTACTATGCGATCTATCTCGAGTAACAGATCCTCACCACTGCAGCCTTTCTTTTCAATGTCGGAGAATATATTCCATGCATGGAGCAAATCATAGGTCCTAGGATAGGTTGAAAATGCTTCACACCTGCACTCAACGATGTGCAAGGAAGTAAGATTTCCAATAATCATAGTTGGTTTAGAGATTCTAAAGGTCTGCATGCTTCTTATGGTTACAAATTCTAAAGTTGGATTACACTACAACATACCCAATGTAGTACCACAAACTGGGGTTCCGAGAGGGTTAGATTTACCCTACCTTAGGTAGAGAGGCAGTTTCTGATAGACCCTTAGGCTCAAGGACTTAAATTGCTCAGACTCTCTAAAAGTGTTGCTTCACTCATGTTAGATCCTCCAAAAATTCACTACTTTTGGAGAATCCGATATGCATATGTTGGCATTTTTGAAGAGTCCGAGTAACATGTTTAAATGGCAATGGACTTAGCCTCAGATTAAATGATAGTATATAAGAAGGTTTTATTTTCCATCTTTGCTGACAGTTAATACACCAATTAAGAGAATCTCACAAGGCCAATTTTGTAAAGGATGCTAGGTACGGTTTTTAGGTGAAAGATTGATTTCCAAAAAGAGACTGGAGAAACTATGACAGTTACTGTGAACTAAGAAATTATGCACGTACCAGTCATGAGTTGTGCCAATCAAACCACGGTCATATACAATCTTGAGAGTGTTAGGTCCATCTTTGGGAACAACGTTCATGACCCAGACATCTTTGTCTTTCAAAGCAGCGGCAAAGGATCCCAGATTGGCCTTCATGTCCATGATATTTCTTAGAGTGTCTGAAGAGATCTTTGAACTTAAAAGATTCCAGTAATGTTCGACCCTTCGTTGCCAAAGCTCCTGCATATAAGCCAGAAAAAGGAAGAAGCATATTAAGCTTTCCCTTTCCATTCTCGCAATTGCACCTGAGCAATTTAATCTCATGTGTGGAGTGATGTGGCAGAAATTGAAAAATGAGAATAGAAATTACCGAATCCTTCTCAAACATTTCACTTGAATAACCAAAATCAGCAAGACGAGGAGGAGGAGTGGATAGCCTAGCTGGCCAAGGAGCCAGTCCACTTCCACCAACTTTGTGATCATCTGATATCAGGAAAATGAGAATAAGGTTAGTAAGCTTTTGAGAAAAACTACAGAGAACTAACTTCAGCATTGTTTACAAGCTCTAGGAAAATTGTGACTTATTTCTTTAATAATTAAAAACAAAATTGGGAATTCTGCTCATGCATATTGTATCAGAAAATTAATGCAACCATATCAGATGTAACATCCCATAAAAGGCTCCAAACATAATCATAGCATATGCGCAAGAAAAATGCATTTACAAGGTTGAAAAATCCAGGAAGAGATAGACATGACATTGTTTGACTTTTACATAACCACATCAGTAACAAGGGTGACAGTCTTAGTGGTCAAAAAATTTAAACCGATGACATTAAACTTTAATTCTTATCCTTCTAAATGAAAACAACAGCTGAACACAACCTACATAAATAGCTGCAAAAACCAAGTAGTCAATTCAATTAACTTCTGGAGCACCAATTGCCAATTTGCATCCAACTATGCCTGGAGAAACGAGGATATGAGCTCTATTTGCCATCTTGTGTATTTAGTCAGACCTCCCTATAAAAGTCATCTTCTAAAACAACATTTCACTATAACAACCATGTTTTTCCTGTGAAACCTATTTTGTTCATGTTATGTTATATTATATGTTCTCTATAACAACATCTTGTATAGCAACCAAAAAAATAGGAACAGACGACGACGCGACGTTGTTATAGAGAGGCTTGACTATACCAAGAACCACAAAGAGGTCCAGAATCAACATAATATTTGTCAACTTCACAACATGCATGGACCATTACCGTGACATTCTGATTTTGAACCAGAAAAATGCTTCAGAAAGATTTAGAGTGATGATCAAAAGGAAGAGAGGCCGAGAGAAAGAAAATGTATGCATTTGAAACAAAGATATAATCAAAGTTAAAGCTTCCCAATATGATATTTTTTTTAATACCCAAAGCAACTTCAAAACACGAGAAATTGCAAAATTTGCTCATATTAAACAAAGAAACACCATCTACAATCTAGTGACCCAATTTTCTCATCCTGGTAATGGCAATGCTTCTCATCTCTTATAACTCATATAAAAACAAAGTAACACCATTTTAAATTTTTCCAAGTCGTGACATGTTCTCCACAAAAATTCCTGCTGAAGTAAATTCTCAAAATCGGTAATGAAGGCTACAAAATAGGATTGGAAGTTAGGACCTCCAAAGCAAACAAGTGGTTGGATCAGTTGTCAGCATATATTTTAGCTTATGAAGCCATGATTTCCTAGCTCTTCTGTGAGCTTTTGGTTATGATATTCAGTATTCAGTGCTTAGGTGCTTTGGTGAGTGGATTTTCTGAATATACCATCTGTTGTTTGAGAAAACGGAAAACCTTCTAGAGACTACTAATTTTGGTGCTCAATTCTATCTAATTCTGAAGTTGGGTCCATAAATACCATAATCCACTTGCTCAGCTAACATTCTTATTGTGATGAGTTATTATTGCTTAGTTAACCAGGTTTAAAACACTTCTATCTGCCATTTTTACTGCGTAACATAGGTATACTTATCGATGCTCAAGAATAAGCAAGAGACAGGCCACTTACGATCAGAATAAGGTGTAATGCATGCTTCCATATTCACACCCCAAACGGCATCAGGATCATCATCGGATCGACAAAGGGGTGGTTGAGTACCAGCTGGTCTTTCCATGTAGCAGTCATTGTTTAGAGGCTTGACCCAAATCACCGTTTGGTTCCTTTTTTCTGCTATTTTCCAGCACATGCGTTCAACAAGTGCGCTCATCTGTTTCCATATTCTGAGATCCTCTTCATCCTGTGCATATGCTTCCGGAGATGAATAAGCAAAATAGCCTCCAGGCCTAAGCACCCTATCTAGCTCGAGAAGAAGGATGCCGTCCCTCTGAAGCCAATCGATACGACAACGAGAACAGTGAGCAAATTCAAATGATCTGCTTGGATAGGGAAGCCTTTTTGTTCCAAGAACACCAAGATATGCAGGAATTCCTCTCTCTAAGGCAAATTGGATCTGATTCTGATGCACGTCATTTGGTGCCAATGACATTGCTATGATATCAGAGGATAGAAGATAACCACCAAAGCTAGCTACACCACAACCAACGTCAAAAACTGTGCGTATCCTTCCTCCATTATTCAAGTTATTGTTAGGAAAATTCAGCATCTGCAATCATGCTTACAGGTAAGACAACTTTGAGAAGTGCAAACATTTAAGAATTGATGATTTAACTAAAAGGCTGGTTACATATTTTGTTTTATTGACAGATCTGCAATATTTTAAGAGATAGAGTCCTCACATTTGCAATTGAAGCAATGTACTTATCAGCTCCATAGTGAAAGTGAGTGCCTCCACCGGGAAATATTATCTTTTCACCCTTAACCACCATCCAGTTTTGGTCAGATTTCTCATGTGCAAGGTGAGTGTGTGGTATGTTCGCCTTCCAAACCTCATCTCTACTTCTTGGCCATTTAATCGGTACCTAAAACAGCACCCAACAAAAAAGATGTATCTCATCAGAAAAAAAATTGAGTAACATTGAAAGTTAGAGCACATTCTTGACTTATATTTAGTACTGATATAGCTTTATCCACCTTGTATCCTGCTGGAGGAGGAATCAAGCAATTGAAACGTCTTTCAGGTAATGGGCAATGTCTTTCATAGTGCTCCATTAATGTAAGATCCAGCTTCAATCTCATTTGATATATGAGATGCCTGTCCAGACAGGGAATTAACTCCGAATGTCGATCATCGCAAACCTTCCAAGAGAAAAAGAATAGTAGCACAAAGTTAAAAAGTCAACAAGACAACCCAAATGCGGTAAGTGTTTTCCCATTCCTCCATTTAGTCAGAGAGTCACACGGGGTTATTCAAGTAAGAGTGATTGTGACATCACATCTAGAAACAAAACGAGAAAGAACAAGAAGAAAGGAAAAACAACACTCACTGGGAAGCTCTTAGAAACGATGCCATCTTCACCATCTTCCAGCCCAAACTTCTCATCTTGCTTGCTGCTAAGATCAGAGTCATCATCTCCACCCAAATATGAGGATCCCAGTTTCCTCAATGATCTGCTTCCGTACTCTAAAGCAGATTCACCATTGCTCTTAGAGCCAAAATAAAAATACAGGACAATAACAAAGACTGTGACAACAGCTACAGAAGTTAAAAAGCGCTTCTTCTGCGCTCCATCTGATCTCCCTCGCATCATTTGTGTAGTTTTAGAATCTTCAGAAAAGCTTCAGCTTCACCCTTCCTTTCAGTTCTTAGAAGTCATTGCTTAGGTGGACCAGTTAGCTCCAAGATCCCAAACTTAACAGATGGCAAATATTAGATTCTGAAGAAAGAGGGATTTCTTCTATTGGTGAAATAACCTGTGAAATCACATGCACAAACCACAAGATCAACTCAAGTAGTGTGGCAAACGGCAAATAAAAAAAAAGAAAAAGAAAGAAAAGCCACAGAGATATTTCAAAAAAGAATCCAAAAAATAAAAAAGCAATATAAAAAGGCCAACCGTGGTAGATATTGCAGTATGTACTAATCTTGCATGTCAGTCACACAGGCTAAATTTCTTTGAAAAGAACATGTAAATTAAACTTATATTTTCTCGTACAATTACGCGATCTCAGAAACAATCTTTAAAGTCATATTGAACTCCACAAAAATTCCCAAGCTCAAGCTCAGATATGGTTCTCTGACTTGGGTATTACTCCTTGAATTAGACGATAGGTATGCCTACTTCTCTAGCCAGTTAGAGAATGAGATGGAAGCACAACAATCCACACCTGTATAATGTTTGATAACTTATTTAACATGTGACTCTATCTGGTAAGCCAAGAGCAAATTATTGAATATTGATGATAAGAAAGATCAAACCAGCAGTTATCTTTAAAGGATAACCACAGAACCACTTTTTCTTCCACTTCCACCCCTACCCTCACCCAAAGTAATATGTATTAAATCACACTCGCAATATACTAAGTGATGCATTCAGAAGGAAAATGGAACCGGAAGCTGAAAACAATGTCAAGTGGAATTCCAGAAACAGAGTTGGCTAGCTGCAGGTATATCATTTATGTTTCAGGTAAAATTGTCAGCAGCATCTTCCACTCCATAGCATTCTATTTTTCGTTCAATGACAAAAAAATAAAAGTAAAAATCCAGATGCTATTTACTATATATAAATGCAGATTCACAATGGAACTTTCCATATCTTCAGCTGAGAAGTACACGGACTATGAACAAGATCCCCAAGCATAGAAAGATTAGGACTAACTGCGAAGACCAATGAAATTCAACTTTTATACTTGGAGATCAAAACAACAATGCCCTTATACTGATGGACCTGATCAACCACATACGTGGAAGTACAGAACCTAATTCAGCGCAACACACGAAACCAATCTTTTTTATAAAAATAAAGTAACCAGCAGCAGTGATGGCTATAAGAATAATTAAACTTGCTGCAACACAGATCTGGGATGTGATGCAATTAAGATGCCAAGATAACTAATACAAATAAACAAGTCTAAGCATCAGCATTAAGAGGTAGAACAACAAAAGCAGAAACAGATATTATCCTAGCTGGGAGTTAAAAAACGAGCATAAAAAGCCAAAGGGTAAGCAAAACCCGACGTGATCCTTTAAACAAGCTATGATTACTACTAATACAAATCAACAAGATAAAGCATTAGCATTAGCAGGTACAAACAACCAAACCAAAGAACAGACATTAACAGGTACAAACAACCAAACCAAAGAAGACTCCAGCCTAGCTGGATAATTTACCAGGACAAAGGCTATATGGGTAAGCCAGATTCAATAGATGCATTAAGAAAAACCCATGATTGCTAATACAAATCAACAAGATTAAGCACTAGCATTAAAGGGTCTAAAACATTAAAGCAAAAGATTAGAACTTTGCCTAGCTGAGGATGATTAACAAGCATTTGAAAAGGCTAAAATGGGTTAGCCAGATTCAATATTAAGAAAAACCCATGATTGTTAATACCAATCATCAAGATTAAGCACTACAAAAGCAAAAGGTTAGAATTTTGCCTAGCTGAGCATGATTAACAAGCAGAAAAGGCTAAATGGATTAGAGAAAAACCCATGATTGTTAATACTAAGCATCAAGATTAAGCACTAGCATTAAAGGGTCTACACCATTCGGGCAAAAGATTAGAACTTTGCCTAGCAGAGGATGATTAACAAGCAGAAAAGGCTAAACGGGTAAGCCAGATTCAATATCAAGAAAAACCCGATTGTTAATACCAATCATCAAGATTAAGCACTAGCATTAAAGGGTCTAAAACAACAGGGCAAAAGCTTAGAACTTTGCCTAGCTGAGGATGATTAACAATAAGAACAGGCCAAATGGGTAAGCCAGAATCAATATTAGGAAAAACCCATGCTTGTTAATATCAATCATCAAGATTAAACACTATCATTAAAGGGACTAAAACATTATAGCATAAAGATTAGAACTTTGCCTAGGTGAAAACGATTAAGAGACAGAAAAAGGCTAAATGGGTAAGCAAAAATCAATCAGATCCACAGAAACAAGAGAGAATCTTACAGGATTCAAGCAGGGATAGGTGCAGATCTGAAATTTGGAAAATGGGAAGAGATTGAAATTGGGAACAGTAAGACGTGTCAAGGAAAACAAGAAAATAGCTAAGTGTATGATGGGAAAGAGGAGAGTGGAAGAAAGCTCTGTATAAAAAGGAAAATGTATTATTGGATACAGTTGGGAAGAATGAATGGAGGGTTGGGGGTGGGGGTGCCGACAAGTTGGGGGTGGGGTGGGATGGGGGTGGGGGGTATTGGATCTCAGTTTCAGTGAAGGTGAAAATTTTTGGGATGTTTTTGCCATTTTGGGAAAAGAGAGGGGATAGAAGTGAAAAGTACAAACTTTCATGTTGGTAAGTGTAAAATTCAGGAATAGAATGACAAAAATAGTCTACTTCTTGAAAAATATAAGAAGTAATTAATATTTCTTTTCTATATTTTTACTTGTCGACTATATTAAAAATAGGTGTACAACAATACCTGTTCATTTTATAAAATTAAGAAATAATTTTATATTTAATCCTCAATTTATCTTTATCAGTAATTATAGTCATTTCTCTATTATATTTTTCAAGACATTATATTTATTATATTCATGTGATTTGATAAAATTATTCATATCATGTATGTTTTCTTAATCTTTATGCCAAATCAGAAGTAAACAACTATTTTGGACGGAGAGAGTAATTCTTGATCATAAGTATAAACAAGGTAAGTTTGGAAGAATAAGGTTAACTACTTCTTAAAAATCTTAAGATACCACTTATTTTGAAATAATATAACAACAATAACATACCCAGTTGAATTCCACAAGTGGGTCTGGGGAGGGTAGAAATGTACGCAGACCTTCCCACTACCTCGTAGGAAGTAGAGAGGTTGTTCCCTGTGAACCCTCGACTCAATAACCCATAAGTAGAATAACTAGATATTGCAAATGGATATTTTGAAATAATATAAAAAGCTAAAATATCATTTATTTTAGAATGAAGGAAGTATTATATTAAGGTATAGATAGATTCAAAATAATCTCTTAAGTGTACATTGAAATATGTTTGATCATTTAATTTTGTTAAAATTAACACTTTTAATTTTTATCAAATATTTATTGAATTTTGTCTGTTAGTTTTTGATGAATATTATTTTTAAAAAATAGCATAAATTCATATTTGGAGATATATTTTCGTAGTTTTTAATTTTTTGAATTTATTTCTGGAGTGTGGTACACTTTTTTGATGTAATTTTTTCTATTCTTTTTCATAATATTTTGGTGTATGGTATAATTTCATATGTTGCATATTTTAATGATATTTATGATTAAAATATTATGCATGTTAAATTTAACAAACACAATTGTTAAATATTGGATAAAGATTAAAAATATTAATTTTTGAATAACTTAAAAAGTAAAATTATTTAATGCATATTTAAAGAATTATTTAAAAAAAATAAGGTAAAGGTTTTTCTTTTTTTAATTTGCGCATCAAAATTACATAATGCAATTTTGCTTAGTGCAAAACCTTCAAAATATACCATTTACATAATTATTTTTATCACAAATTATACAAAGCATTTATATTGAGTATTTTATAAATATCTTTATCTAAATAGGTGTGAATTGTAATAATTTTTAAAATAGGCATATTTGAGCTATTGTTACAACTTTGATTAAACAAATTAAACATACCAATTTAAAAAATTTAAAGCATTTCAATGAACAAGTTCATAAATATTATTGGACTCATAATAATATCTAACACCAGTATATTCCATTGGATATTTTTTTATATGGTTAGTAAAGAAACAAAAATAATTAAATAATTGTTGAGATCTTGAACTCATGATGTTGATCATGTTTAAATTGAAATTCCATGAGTAAAGGATTGGGACCTTTGCCCATGGTCACATGTCCTCTTGATTCAATGTATTTTATCGATAAGGATTGTGGTGGAGTGGTAAGTAATTCTTCATTCTTAATCAGAGGTCTCAGGTTCGAGTTCCCTTAGGTACAGAGTCGCCTTTGTTAGGGAGTGCTTTACCCTCCAATGTGGGACTTTCCGGCGCAAATCCAGATTTAGTCGGACTCCAATGTTGATACTGGACACCGAACGAAAACCAAAAAAATGTATTTTAACATTATATATATAATAATAGTAATTTATTAGGTGGGATTGATATTACATATATAAACTATAGTAATTTTTAATTAGCCTATCATTTAAAATTAAGGATTCAACGAAACGAGTACTATAAAAATGGAAAGCAATAGCAGAGGACTTAGTTTATATTTTTAAGTGTGCCAAGGATAGCTTAAAATTCACACACAAAAGAATATATTAGCTACTAAATCTTCAAATTTTACTCATGAATTCGAGCGGAATTTAGTTTGAGAAAGTAACTATGGATTCGTGGTAGTAGACTACGTGAAATGTATCTTAATTTGAGGTGGATTTATGGTGGTGGACTACGTGAAACGTTTCTTAGTTTGAGTGTAGATTATTTACATCAAATAAAATCTCACATTGACAATTGAAAAAAATAAAATGCTAACGATGTAAAACGTTCTGAATAATATAACTTTAATAAAAAACAAATAATATCACAATAATATTAAGAATATATATATCTTTTAACTATTTTATTGTAACATAATTCATAATCATCTCTAAGTCATGCCTTATTCATATAATTTTGATCAAAATTTATAACATACCACACTACTAAAGTTTTCATTATATTCCAAAGAGTAATATGTATAACTTTTTATTTTTTTTTATTGATAAGATAAATTATTTAATTTAATATAAAAACTAGGTAGAGATAAATATATACCATAGTAGCACTATTGTCATTATTTTTTGAACTTAGAACAATTAGAAAATAATTGGTTTCATTATGATAGGGAAAGATATATAAAGTAGAAAATGACGTCAAAGAAATATAATTATATGTGCCGACAGATCTACATATTATAAACATAAATTTACATAAAAATTAATTGTAGATTAAAATATACACAACACTATTTTTTTTATGCATTAATATTTATATTAAGACTCGATTAAATTTGAATTTATATTCATTTTTAGGGACAATTCTCCCAATATATTATTCTTTTCATTCTCAAATTCTAAACCTGAAATCTCTTAGTAAAAACAAAAAAATCATAAATTATGTAGGTACAAAACACGCAGAAAAGTGTGTAAATAAATATAGAAATTGGTTAAATAGTAGGGAACATGTAAGGGAATTTTTTTTTTACCCCTTAGTAAATAAAGTTTTAATTCTTTTACATATTTGTATCATTAAACTCTTGAAAATAAGATATTTTATATATATATAAGAAGAATAAAATTATTTAAATTTTAAGTTAATTAATGACTACAAGTTGCGTGTGGACTTCAAGGAAAGCTGTCAATTTCTGATCAATTTTGTCGGTGGCTCATTTTGGGCTGGATCAACTATATTGGGCCAGTCCAAAAGTCCAATACAAAAGAATCTTTTGAGCCCATTTCAATGTCCAAAAACTTATGGGCCAATGAACAAGGGCCCATGGTTCGAGATAACATCGTTAACCTAACTCACATGTGATGGCTTACTAAGATTCGTCCAAGTGGTCAAGCCGATGTCATAATTGGTTATAAAATGGTCTCGTGTCCGAGAGACCCCCTACCATTAAAAAAGGGCTCATGGGTTATGTCGATGATGTTCATTGCACTAACTCGCAAAATGTGGGGGGCTAAGATCGCAACACGTGGTCAAAGATAATTTCATGAATTGTTATAGAGCGGTGTGTGTTCAGGTAGTTCCTATCATTTCTTAAATTTGAAACGATTCGAAGGAGAGGTAGAGATAGAGATAGAGATAGAGCGCGGTCTCAAGGAGGGCCTCGTGTTTTTAGTTTTAAGGAAGAAGCATTCTTTGATCATTATTGATCACTAAAGCAAGTTCCTATTTTTAAAATGGGCTTGTTGAATTTGTGTTGTGTGAGATGTTGGGCTATCGTAGTTTTGGGCCTTTAAGATTGGGTCCAGGAACACTTCCTCTAAGTAATCCTATGCAAAATGAAAATACGAATTCAATATTTAAGTTTTTCATGTTCATCAAATATAGTGGTCTTAATCTTTTGCTCCCCGCAAGAAAAGTCTTAAAGAAATGCCCTTTTTTCATTTTAAGTTGAATCAAACTACACCTCTTATGGGGGATATTTTTGTAAGACATTTCTTATGAAGGGCAAAATATCAAAACCACCTCTTATGAGGGGCATTTTTGAACATAACCACAAAAACTTTCTCCAAAAGAATTCTCTTGGAGTCTAAGGTCTAAGAATCAAATTGCAAATTAGAAGAATGAGTAACTTATCTTTACTGACGAAACAAGTGGAAAAATTGAAGAAAACCTGCCCTAGATCGCTTTTGGTCTCTCAAGAACGAAGTGAGAGAAACAAAAACGATTTTAGAATTTTTTTGACTTAAACTTGCAATTGTCCTGCTATGGAGGTGCCGCATAACGGGAATAATCCCATTTTGGTGGGTTGCAGGAGTCGGAAACTCAGGATTTGAGTCCCAAACTTCCATTTCGCAATAACACACTCTCAAACCCTGACGTTCTAAAATCAATCCCTCGAGCAAAAATGAATTTTTGGAGTTCTGCTAGTACAAATTTGATTCCGTAAAGGCATACATGCTCCTTATTGTCTTGGCTATCAACTCAAAAGATCAAATTCATATTCCAGACCCCAATCCACTACCGGATTATCCTAGACCTCACCTAGCTCATTTTTCGTCCAAGTTTGACCTAGGCTCAAAATTTTCAAGTTCCTACTCAGAAATTTTCTGACTTAAAATCTTTTCTTATTGACTTATCCATAATGACAGAAACAGATCATTACAAAAACAAAGTGAAGTGACAAGTTCTATACTTTGAGACAAATATGTTTTAAATAAGTTGATTTTGGCTACCAAAAGTGCCAACAAATCACTTGTGGAGATATAGTGTTCTTTAAATTGATTACAAGATCAGACATGTTATTTTGGAGGATTTTTAATATGGTATTTCACAAATCAATCTTAGTTTAAAGTTTGGTTAATTTTATTCGATTTTTTTGCGCTCTAATTCACGAATATAATTATGAGCACCTTTTTTTTTTTATGGAACAATTACTTTGCATCACAACTGCAAAGAATGTTAATGACGTCATTTGTTTTGATATAATTTTTTTTATTATTATTATTATAAACAAATGTTTGAAGTCAGATACATGTAGATTGTACTAAATATGTTTTAAATTTGTAGTTTTAAACATGTAATATGAAATATTAGATTAAAATATTATTAAAAAATAAAAAAAAATTATTATTTTTAAAATGAATTAAAAAAATAATAATTCAATTAAATTGAAACGGAGGGAGTATAAATTATTCTCTTATCCAAGTGCTGTCTTGTTTGTGTTTTCAGAATATATAGACATATTAAGATAGTGGTTCCTATATGATGCCTTTCCATTTTTAGAATGTAAAAAAGTTATTAAAAAAATAAATAGAAGATTTAGTAAACATTATTTTTAAAAACTCATCCAATCTAATCCAAACAATGTTATAATTATTTGACATCCAAAATATTAGGAAGCTACTTATTAAATTAACCTTGATTATTAGGAGGGTGTAGGCTTTTAAAAAGATTATTTTTTGATTTTTCGAACTAATTCTTATTTTTTTAATTAAAAAAATAATAAGATTGACGAAGAAGAAAATAATATATTCGTTCAAGTTTTTCACCTTAAGGAGCAAAAAGAGAAATTATTTTTATATTTAATATAAGAATAATTGATCAAAATTTATTGAATCGAACTCACAAGGATTATTTATCAAAAGTTAATTATAAATGTCACTTCGAATAGTTTATTTATCAAAATTAATCTCTTTATTTTATAAAAATAAGTTTAAGTTTTCATATATAAACCAAAAATAAAATCTACATATATTTTATCTTTTTAAAATTATATTAAATATATTATTATTTGTTGTTGTATTTGAATCAATTTAAAGAGGAGCTCTGATAACTGATAAGGTATGAGCTTTTCATAAATAAATATAAATATTCATTTTTTAATAAAATAATAATAATTTTTTTTAAATATATAATTATTTTATTCTTTTATAATATGACTAATTTATAAGACAGAAAGGGGAAGTGTATATCTAATAATCTTGATTAGCACAAAAAAAAGGTAAATAAAATTTATTTGAGTGACATGTGAAGAAAATTTACTCTTAAAATAATAGGAAAAAGGATTAGGTGTTAATTTTAAGATTTAATGTATTCACATTTAATTAAATATATTAGATAAAATTGTAATTGTTTTTTATATTAAAATATTTATACTATAACTTGTCTCATATATAAAATGAAACAATTTATTCAAATTATAGTCTCAATTTTACATCAAACATACAGTTGAAAATGACACCATAGATTTTAATTGCTGGATAACCAATTAGTAAATGATGTCACTATTAAATTTTTTAAAAAATAGAATCTAAAAAGTTTGAAAAAAATCGACCTTCGAAGGTTGATTTTTGATTTTTTTAAAAATTATTTTTAACAAAATTCACGTTTGAGATTTGTATTTTTAGATTTAAAAATAAAAAGAAAAAAAATGCAAGCCCAACTCTGAATGTCAGTATCTTTAATTAGTTTTTCTTTTCAAAAAATAAATTTGAAAAGTATATATAAAAAAAGTCATGATTTTAAACCAATTAGCATTAATAGTTTAGCGATAAAAATATATCATATTATTGATAAAGATGAAATTTGATATCTTGTGTTGTTATTGTCTGTCTTATATTTGTTATTTTATTTTATTTATATATTTAACATTTGTTTTACATTTTAGTTGTTTTTCTTTCTTATCTAGCTAGTATCTTTTCCTTTTGAGGCCTGATATTTTTGAGACGAGGGTCTTCTATAAACAATTTCTCTATCTTTGTGAGGTAGTGGTAAGGTCTGCATACATTTACCTTCTCCAGACCTTACTTGTGGGATTCCACTGGATATATTGTTATTGTTTTGTAGTTTTATAATTATATACTTTAAAAAATTTACATTAATTGTACATGTTAATACAAGAAATTAAAGAGTGATTTAGACAACAAAGCAAGACTGAAAAATATGCTTTTTCTTCTCGAGCCAACAACTTGTACTAATAAACTCTTTGAATGTACCATAAAAAAGATAGCCTCTTATGAAAATCCCCCTTTTAAAGGAAGTTTTACACTTTCTCCAATGGTGAATAATTACCAAAATTAACACTAGGTTAAAACTTGAAACAAGAAAACTTACTACTCTACTGATTAATTAAGTACTTGAATTATTTATATATAACTTAATTGCTACAAGTACAATAACATACTCAATACTCCCTTTGTTCTTCCATGTGCCCCTTAATTGAATTAAGTTGATAGTTGAATGTAATGAATTCTATATGTGAAATTTTTGAATATTCTATTGGAAATTATACTTATTTTATACATTTTCTTAGGTTGATGATCATTACAAACTTGATTTACTGCATAAATGATTTTCATGAATTATTTCACAAAACTCTATATATTATTTCACGAAAGATTGCAAGGATGAACTTAGGGATGTGTCTAAAGCTTTGATGGTATGAATGTGCTTGTTGTTTACGATTGTGGTTATGATTCTGAGAATATTGATGATGATGTTGAGTAAAATTGATGTTCATGGAGTCCTAAAGAGCATGAATTAATTCTAAAAGAGTTGTTCCTAAACTAAGAGTTAATGGTTGATAAATCGAATTGATATACTAGGTCCAAACGAGATTAAATGAAGAGAAATCCTGATGTTTGAGGTCTTATGAGCATGTTGAGTCATGAGAGGAGTATTGAGCATCAAAATGAGTAAGAGTAAGTCCCTCTCGCACTCATTAACTACGTGGCTAGCATGGGCGAGGATTGAACCGTAAAATCGGATGTTTCCTTAGTCCCAAAAGAGCACTTGATATTCTTTATTTGTGGATCCACCAATTTCATGTCCTTTACCCTGGCAAGGTACTGGATGGATGCGGCAACGACATCGCTTCGTTGTATCATCACCGGCTCATAGGTGATGATTTTCGGTTAGAGAAACTCCAAGATAGGTGGCACACTGATTGTACTCTGATGTTGAGTTGATGGTAGGAGTCTTGATTGATGTTGATGAGTCATTGTCTACTCTTTATCCTTGTTTTAGATGGACATATGACTTTCTAAGCGAGTATCCTATGAGTTGATGTTATAATATATTACTCCGCCTCTACTGTTCATTCAGCCATTTTACATACCGTACATTCCACGTACTGACACCACTCGGCGCTGCATCGTTTCATGATGCAGATGCAGGAGATAGAAGCTTCAGCAGACGCACCGTTGAGATTTAGAGTTCCTTAATTTTAGAGGTTGGTGAATCTTCCCCTGCTTTCGGAGGATACCATTTATTATCCTTCAGTTGTTTTGAGCTATTCTTTTGAGTTTGTAGTAGCCATGGCATGTCATAGTACCATCCTAGACTGTAGAGGTAGAGGCTTCATAGACTAGAAGATGATTTTTGATATTGAGGTCCTTTCCTCTCAGAATGGAGTTTCTTAAAATTGTTATTTTGACATAGATGTCGAGATTGATTCTTATTGGTCTATGACCCTTATTCATTGATGTAGAAGTAATTGAGATGCCACTGTCCTATTTTTCTTATTCTAATATTTTCCGCTATAACTGATGATTGAATGACTATCTTGAGACCGAGTGGTTCGCTTGAAGACTAGCAATAGTTTCTGAGTGCACCCGCCACGTCTAGGATACCTTTCCAGAGCGTGACATCTAACTACCTAACCCTCGATCTCCATAACTTCTAATTCTATCTAGGCTCATGTCTCCAATAAGCCGCCGTTGAGTTATGAATGTCCTTTCTAATTAATCACTTCTCTCTTTTCCTACTACACGACAAATAGTTTTTTAAATCCATTGAATGAGAAGGTATTAAAAATCTTGAATTAGTGCTAAAACTGTGGGAAAATGACATACAATATAATCAAATATTATTTTAGTAAAAATTTAAAATAGTTGGAATTAAGTCTCTTTCATTCAGTGAAGACTATCTAATTCATCCACTCAAGATCTTGAAAGCAACATGACAAGGTTCTTCAAAAAAATGTGAAATTTCAATTGGGGGAAAAAAAATTAAAATAATTCCACAAACTTTTTTTTTTTTTTAGAATTTAGATAAAAGAAAAAAGAATCTTTAAGCCGACATGACTAATCAATATTAGGGTACTATTTTCACCTTGAAATAAAATATGGATAACACCAAAAATGTCATCATATAAAAAGGGATAATTGAATAAGACTTGTGTACTAAAAATTCAGAATTGTTTAGACCTAAGTGGTTGTAACTTAAGTTTCATTATAAACATGGTAACAATACGTTATTTTTAGATGTTAAGTCAACTGTTGCGTCTTAACGCATTCCTAGAAGACATGAACGTTAACATTGTCTGTGGAAGATTAATTGAATATTTTTTCCAAAAAGAAAAATAAAGAATAATTTCTGGTACATTACTTTACAGTAACATCATGCATGTTTCAAAATTTGAAAATTTAGAATTTTAAAAAAATTCGTACACATAGTAAGATCATGTTACTGTGATCACTAGTGAAATATCTTAAATTTGTTTGACTCCAATAGTAAAATCATTTATATCTTGAGTTAAAGTTTTTGAGAATTAGAGTTGTAGAATTTTTCGATTTGAAATCAAGCGAATTGGGCCGAATAAGTGGTTGCAACTTAAGTTTCATTGCATTTATCGATTATTGCAAGTGTATACCGACATAAATTTAACAATACGTTATCTTTAGATGTCTAATCAACTGTTGCGTCTTAACTTATTTCGCAGAGATACAATGTTAACATCATTTGTACCTTCCGTTTTATTGAGAGAAGGACTAGTAGAAATGCTATTATTATATGTTTATTCTTTTAAAGGTGGAAAAAAATGAAATAAATATGGTATTTATCCAGATTTCAATTTGGAATTCATGTAATTAATTTATTTTTCTTTTGATTAACCCTATAATAGGGAAGATCCATGAGAAATCTGACTAGGTTTTATGTGATATAGTATATATATCAAAATAGCACATGAAAAGAATTGATTGTTGAATCGTATGAGATAGAAAATTCTCAAAGACGATTCTGAGAAAAAGAGTTGAACTTCCTATAATAATTGAATACTGTTTCATGTTTCAAGTGGTTGTAACTTAAACTTCATAGAATTTATCGATTGTTGCAACTGTGACAAGAAATAGTTAGTTCAATAATATACGTTATCTCTGGATGTCTTGTCAACTGTTGCGCTTTAATTTATTTCCAAGAGATGCAACGTTAACATTTCTGTGCAACAATAATTGAATATTGTCTAAAATAACTTATTTCTAGTACAACATTTTTACAGTAACGTCATGTTTCAAATGTGAATTTTTATTTATTTATTTTATTTTTTTATGTACGTATGTCTCTGTGATCAGTAGAGAAATTAAATGGTGCCAAGCTTTTTATTTTATCTTGTAAAAATTGCAAAGTTTTTAGGGTAAAGTTAGCAATAGGGCCTTTCAGGAGAAAGGCTCCGAACCAAAATTTTTTCAGGCACGAACTCGACACTTCTGATTAAGGGAAGAATATTTCTATCCATTGCACTATATCATTTCTTATGATAATCCAAAATGTATATGTATTCACACCTGAAACCTGCAACATCTTTTAACTAGATATCTTGAATTTTCACCTTGTAATGTAGCCGCCTCGTGTTACGATGGAAGAATGCAAACCCGAAAGTAGAGAAAATAAAGAACATCAAATTTAATATGGTTGTTACATTCGATTTGAAGGATATTTTCACGTTAAATTTGGTGTTCTTTATTTTCTCTACTTTCGAGTTTGCATTTCTTTTATACAGTGGATTGCTCATATTTTCTTGTGGATGTACGTCAGTTGATTGAACCACATTAAATATTTGTGTCTCTTTATGATATGTGTAGACAATAAAATTTGTATTGAGAAAAATAATAATGAAGAACAAAACTATCGCAACAATTATAGTATTTAATTTCAATATGTGAGTGTTAAAATCTCTATGAATCATCTGATTCGTTTTTTCAAGTGTAAATTCAAGGGCTCTTGAGCTTGATCTTGAATATGAAATTTGTTCTTGAACTCGATCTTGAAATTTGAATTTATTCTTGATCTTGTTCTTGAAACTTGAATTTGTTCTTGATTTTGATTGAATTCGATCTTGAAGTCAAGAGATTTTAAGCTTGTTCTTGAACTTGTAGAGAAATTTGACATGTTTGATCTACGAGCTTTCTCTAGATTTTTGTTAGAATTCTTGATTCTTCTTTGAATTATGAAGACCCCTATTTATAGTTAGGAAAGATTTCCCTTCAGCCAATCAAATTTAACTGACATGTCATATTGGGTTTTAATGAAATGAGCATGTCATTTTGATACATGACATGATCCTATTGGTTTCTTTGTTTGACTTGGCATGCCACGTTTTGACACGTAACGCCAAGATGAGGTTCTTGGATGAAATAATATTGGGCTTATTAATTTGAACTCTTTTATTTTAGCCCAAATCAATTAACATGAGTTTTAGTTAAATACGTATTTATTGGACTTAAATAATTAACCCAGTTATATTAATCAATAACATTTATATGGACTAATATATTCATTAATTTAATATAATTCGAATCATTTTAAAATTTATATTTAATAAATTTTAAATGATTATAATATATTTCTCATCTATCTTCGTACTCATAATCTTTCGAGATTATTCACCGTATATACACACAGAAATTGCAGACAGATTTAATATGAATTCATGCTTGTAGACTGTGGATACTTGGGACATTGTCGGTTACACAACATTTTTCTGTTCCTTTTTTTTTTAAAAAATAAATAACATGTCAAAATAGATCCAACAGAGAAAAGATATTTATATTTTAATTTAAAAAATATATGAACCATGCTTTAATCTGTTAGATTTTTTTTTTCCATTTTTTTTTTAATATATAGGGAAATGGAAAGGGGATTTATAGGATGAGAAAATATAGCATCATATTTTTCTTTTTCTTTTTTTTTGTAAATGATAAACATTGTTGATGTTATTTTTTGGTTTTAAAATTGAAAATGAGAAAATGTCAATAATAACTTAATCGATGATATATTTAAAACGAAAAAGGGCCTAAAATATCTCCGAATTATTGAAAATAGAACAAAAATATCTTTCATCCACCTATTGGACCTAAAATGCCCCTGTCATCTACCTTTGGGTCCAAAAATACCCTTCATTAACCTTTTTGGCTCACTTATACCCTTGAAACTAACCACCCTCTTTTCTTTTTTAACAAATATTTATTATGTTTTATTTTCTTATGGAATAAAATAAATCTTCATCCCTATTAGATTTCTTTCCATAATTTATCCAAACCAAAATAATGTATCTCTTTAACTATCAGAGTGATTTTTTTTAAAAAATGATCAAAGTGATTTATTAAAATAATTAACCGATTTAACTTTCTAAAAAGGAAAACTTTTTTAAAATATATAAAGTTAATAAAAAAGTAAGTTTTTAATTTATCTAAAGAGTAAATTTTTATTTTTTTAATTTTATAATAAAAATAATGAAAAACTATTCAAATTTAATTAAATTAAAAAATTAAGAAAGCTAAACCAGTTTTAATAAATTTCTTTGATCCTTAAAAGGTTAATTATTTTTTCTAAATATAATACAAGTACGTGCAGAGTTTTTTTTAAAAAAAAAATCAAAATATTTATTGTTGTAAGCTTATATTTTCTAAGAGAGTTTTTCTAAAAGTTTTTTTCCCTATAATTTATTAAATCCAAAAAAACATACCTTCTTCATGATCCTAGTTTTTTTTAAAAGAAAAACTATAGTAAAATTACTAGTTTATTTTTTTAATCAAAATTTTTACAGTTTATCCAAACCAAAATAATATCTTTATTTATAACCCAAAACAAACTTCAAAAAAAAAAATTACAATTTTTTTCGTAAAAAAAGAATTGAGGATGGGGATTACTTTATTCCATAAGAAAATGAAATGTAATAAATATTTATAAAAGAAAAAAAGTTTGTTAATTTTAAGGGTATAAGTGAGCAAAAAAGTGAATGAAGGGTATTTTTGAATCCAAAAGTATATGACAGAGATATTTTAGGCCCAATAAATGAACGAGGAATATTTTTGTACCATTTCCAATAGTTCGAGATTATTATATTTTGATTGATAACATGGCATTCAATAGGAAAAAAGTTCTTTAATTTTTTTTTTAAAGAAAATAATGTGTTAAAAAGAAAAGAACCAATATATTTATTACGTAAAATGACATTTTTTACCCAAACAAATTAGGGTACTTTTGCATCAAATTATTAATGATGAAGATATTTTTTAATCAAAATATCAACAACGGAGACAGGTTTAAATCAAACTATTAATACATGATTTTTTTAAAATTTTCACATATCTAAAGGCATAGTTGACCCTTTTCTATTTTTAAAATCTAATTACTAATCTAAAAAGTAAGTAAACAATATATCCTAACAAGTTAAAATACACAAATTTCACTATATCATCAACAATCTGTTTAGGGTTCCAAACTAAATGAAAGAAACTAAACATTAGGATTATGCTTGATGCGGGATTCAACACAATATCGTACGGCATAAGCTGACAACATGATTGAACCACTTAAGCCCTGATATATTCAGTTTATTTAAGTTTTTTTATTCGGGAAAAGAATTTTTTTATGCGAATAAAGTCTCACAACAAAATCCAAGCCTAGTTTTTAAATATTTGTTTTTACATGTTTTAGCCACTACGCCGTGTATAATTTATGTATAATCATTTAATTTATAATTTGTGTATAATTATTGTGTATGTATTGTATATTTATTAAACACTAATTTACTATGAAGACAATTGCAAAAAGTTAAGCTAGGTGTGTGATTTTTTTTTTAGCCTCAATCATAATCACCTTTTTGCTCAAGGTGGTTAGAGTTTCATAAATAGGCAATTGTCTAAATTTGGCCTTCTAAGGTCAAGCTTTATGATTTGTTCATGATTTTATTATTATAAATACTTTTTTTAAACTAAAATTTATATAAAATGCATCAAATATAATATACTATTATGATATCTCCATTTTTCATAACTTAGCATCTCAACTAGATCATTTTTGTACAAAATATATAATTCTTCCTCTATTATATCGATAATTAAGGTCCAATAGCCCTCGATGGAAGATGAGCATATGCAAAAATCTCTTCGTTTTTAATATTATATACTTCATTTTGCTGAAATATCTATAACTTGATTGACTTCTCTGTAATAATGTCAGACTTCATCAATTATGATTAGTATTTGATATATTTTAAATATGAGTAATGATTTCATTTGTCAAGGAATATTATAGTTGCCTTTAATTTGATCATCTCCACCATAATATTTGAATCACATCTAAAATTATATTGCTATGCCCATTTTAAGAATAGCATTTTAGGTCTTGATTAACAAGAGATTCATTATGGTGAAGTCATATATTCTTTTGTTAGGTACATTGGAAAAAGGCACTATAATTTGGTTTTTCCATATATCCACATAATTTAAAAATACAAGCCAAATAAAGAGGACTATCAATTAAACACTATTTATAATATCATCAAGCTATTCAAAGTTGGCTTAACATATATTACATTCAACTAACTAACTAATATTTCATGTCAAGAAAAAACTTCCAAGTTGTAGTAGAAATAATAATCAATAGGGCATTGTCATCTATTATTAGAGCTTATAACATACTTCCTTTGTCCTATATTAGTCGTTCATTTTACTATAAATAATTGTCTAAAATTACTTATTAATTTTTAAAACTAAGATAAGATTTATCATTTTCCCCAATTTATCCTTATAAATACTTATCAATTTTTAAAACTAACATAAGATTAATCATTTTCCCCAATTTATCCTTATAAATAATTCTTTTTAAAGTGTAAATAAGTTTGCAAAGTTCCAAAAAAATTTCTTAAAAGGGTAATTAAGTATTGAAAACACCCCTGAACTTGATGCAAATTATTAGTTATATCCCCGAACTATAGACAACCTTAAAAATACTCTTCTACTTAACTAACTGAACTTAATTATACCCCTAATCCATCCCGATCTGTCATATGACATAATAAGTGTGGTCTCAAACTCTTGCAGGAGCATGAACATCTTGATAAAAAGTCGAGAGAAGTGTTGAAAATACGCCTAAATTTGGTGAGAATGTAGAGGTGTATTTCAATGTTACAATATTAGGGGTGTATTTAAGTTTACTTAATCAAGAAAAGAGGTGTTTTTAAGTCTGTCAATCATTCGAGGACGAAACTAATAATTCGAGTCAAGTTTAAGGGTGTTTTGAATACTTCTATTTTTAGTAAAACTATCTTTCTTATTTACGATTTTGTAAGAAGCGCGCAAATGAAAAAAATTGTATATAATTACCTAATTGCACTCTTGTATTTATCATATTTTTCATTATTTCTAACCCATTTTAAATTTTCAAAAAAATCCCTTCTTTTCATCCGGATACATTAATTTAGTAATCTGGATACATTAATTTTGATTCTTAAATTATCTAAATATTTAATGTGTCATGTTTTAAATGTTATTTTCTAACACTTAAAATCCCTAATTTTTGTATCTGGAGCTGAATTATTGTATCTGAATTACTGTATTCGGATTGCCATATATTTTAAGGAATTTCTATAAATTAAAAAAGGGTAAAAAAATAATAATAAGAAACTCTTTACACTATGTGATCTATGTAAACTCTACTATTGAACAACTTAATAGCCCTATTGACTTATAATGAAGATGTAAAAAACAATCATTCAACCAATAGGATCTTAAACCACCTCGAAGATCTTTATGTGAATTTTACTGTTTAACACTGTTTTTAAATTGATAAATAATCTAAAAAAAAAATATTGAAAAGTTAGTATATACAGTTGATCATTTTTCCTTTCATGATTTCGTTGATCGTTAATTAGAGATCTTAAATTTAAATTTTTAGAGCATTTTTCCTTTTTAAATTATATATTAAAAATTGTTGGTAATTTTATTCAGTATTTGATATGGTATTCGGGAGTAAAAGTTTTAGAATTATATATTTATTTAGGTTTGAAATTGGTATGACACATTAGTACCATTTGGTATTCGGTATTTTCTGAATACTAAATTGTTTACTTAATAAAGATCATATATGAACATGTTCATTACTCATTAGTATAAGACCAAAGAAAAATTCAAAGACTAAAATATAAATAATACAAATATATATGTCTATTAGTTATGTCAATTTGTTTCTTTAATTTTTTCTCATAGAAAAATAGAAATAATTGGAGCAATAATATTAGCTCTGTAATATAATCGGTTAGAACTTCAATATAGTATTATCGAATATTGTATCGAACAGAAGTTTGACTTATCGATTATTGAATTACCGAACTAAAATTTAAAAATTCGATATTTGATATCTACCTTTAACTATCAATTAATAAATTATCGAACGTAAAATTTAAAAATTCTGAACCGAATATCGAATACCCACCTCTATTTGAGATTAATATTTTACTACAACTACAAAGTTTAAACTAAAGCACTGTAATCGAAATGGTAGTTCTGTCATGAAACCCTACATTAATTTTTTTGTGAAAGCTCAAAATCTTTAATTTTTTATGCGATGCAAATTTAAATTAATTGAATGAGTGTGAATTTTCATGTACCTAATAGGTAATTATTTTCTTTTTTTTTAAAAAAATTGACCTGCAGATTTGATGGTAGATACCTAACTTTTGCCAAATGGAAAGCCATGAAGAGAGATGAACAAATAGCTTGAAAATGTGAATAACTTTTTTTCATGCAGAGTATAGTCCAATTATACTGCAAGAATAATAAAACCAAGAAAAGTTAGGTCATTTTGGTCATTTTAATCAAGGTATTGTCAATCACTGCCACAAAAAGGAAACAAAATCATATTATTCCACCCCTTCAAAATTTTTCTTTTTATAACTCCAAATAGTATAAGCTTTTTCCTGTCTCCATCTATCATTTCCAATCTTACTGTCAACCTCTTTTCATTTCCACAAAAGCCCTAACTAGGTCCCTTTACACTTACCAAATTACCATTACTATCCCCCATCCCCTACCTAGTGGCGGAGCCACGTAGAGGGGTCGTTTAACTCCTTTCGACGAAAATTTATATTATTTATATATAATAAAAATAATTTTTTATTTATATATAAGAGATGTCGAACCTCCTTCAATTAGTTCATGTGTCTACTTTTTAAAATTTTGAAGCTCCTTAAAAAAAATTCTGCCTCTGCCACTGTCCTACTCCTGCTCCTGCCACAACAAACTTTCACAAGTGAAGAAGACTATAGGTGTTGCCCCTTTTCTAGGAAAAATATCAACCAATCTATGTATACATTTTAAGAAATCAAAGCTCATAAAAGACATCATCCAAACATCAAAGGTTTTCTTTTTTTAATCTAGGGACTAGGATTGATCAAATTATTGACTAAGATCCTATTTGTATGATCCAATATATATACTTCTTTCGTCTCACTCTATGTGACGTACTGATATAGAGTAGGAAGATCAAATTATCTAATCTTTTAGTCTGAATTTAGATATAAAGCTTCGAGTATTTAGAAATAAAATTAAAGAAGACTAGTTATTTAGTCTCGAATTATGTGATGACATTTGACTCTCTACACCAAATTAAAAAAAATATAAACTTCTTCTGAAACTTGTGATATAAAACAAACTCTAGAAATTTATGTGGTAATAGAGGATAAAATAAGAACTTTAAAGATAAGTCATTTTTATATATATTCTTTCCATTTAATTTATTTGTCGTATATATTTTCTTTTTTTAAGTTCATTTTAAAAAGAGTGTCTCTTTTCTTTTTTGACATCTATCTAATTTTAATTTTTACATATATTGTTTAAGATCACAAGATTAAAAGATGTTTTGGTATATTCTACATAGCTTTAGTAAATTTAAAATCACAAAATTCAAACTCAATATCAAATCAAAATCGAATCAATGCCGCTTTCTTTTTTTGCCAATTCTTTGATTTCAACTTTCACGTTCCATATTTAAATCACAAGATTAAAGAATATTTCGGTACATTTAACATATCTTTAATATAAGATCACAAGATTTAAAAAAATTCTTTATTTTTCTATACTTTATGTCAATGTACTACAACAACAACATATTCAGTAGAATTTCACAAGTAGGGTCTGGGGAGAGAAAAATATACGCAAACCTTACCACTACCTCATAGAGATAGAAATGTTATTTCCGAAAGATCCTCGTCTCAAAAATATCAGGCCTCCCAAAAAAAGAAAAAATAATTTTATTTGTAAACAGACAAAATAAAAAGAGTGTCATGTAAATTAAGCAGAGAAGATAAGAGAACCCAAAGTTCCCCTTCCCCTATCTTAGCTTATATCATCTCTCTCTCTCCTTAATTCACTCTATTTTATTCCATCATGTAGCTAGCAGACTTCACATGGTCATCATAAGCAAGCCAAAAAAACCCTAATTCACTATAAATCTATTGGTTCTTATAGCCTACTCTATTACCCTAAAAAAATTTCTTATCCATCTTGTTCTTCACCCCAATCCTCACTTTCCTTTCTTCTTCTTCTCCCAAGAAACAAAAGATCATCAAATCAAAAATCCTCCCCAAAAAAAGGAAAAAGAAAAAACTCACCAAAATCAAAGACAATGGAACACAACCAAGAAGTAGATTCTCCAAACTCCGTCATCATCCATCACCACCATCATCACAACCACAACCACAATAACAATACGATGACGATAGCAAGTAGTAATAATACTAATAATTACCTTGCTTCATCGTCATCAAATTCTCCAACAACCCTAAGCCGATACGAGAACCAAAAACGTCGAGATTGGAACACTTTCGGTCAGTACCTAAGAAACCATAGGCCACCACTCTCTCTTACCCGTTGTAGTGGGGCACACGTTCTTGAATTCCTTCGGTACCTTGACCAGTTCGGAAAGACTAAGGTTCACACTCAACTATGTCCGTTTTTCGGACATCCTAATCCACCGGCTCCTTGTCCTTGTCCTTTACGCCAAGCTTGGGGTAGTCTTGACGCACTCATCGGACGGCTCCGAGCCGCTTATGAAGAAAACGGTGGAAAACCCGAAACTAACCCTTTCGGTGCAAGGGCGGTTAGGCTTTACCTTCGCGAAGTTCGTGATTCTCAAGCTAAAGCTAGGGGTATAAGTTATGAAAAAAAGAAACGCAAAAAACCAAATCAACAACAACAACAGCAACAACAACAACAATCCTCGTCATCATCGTTGCCACCACCAACAGGAAATTCAAGCTAATAATAAGATTTTGTTCTTAAATGAACAAATCTAATTTATTAGCATATTTTTCAGTATTGTATGGTATGTCTATTTTCTAGAAGCCAAAAAAAAAGAAGAATTTGGAACCCTTTTTTCCCTACTATTACTATTTATGGGTATTGAAACATTGATCTTGATCAGTAGTACCTTTTTCTTTTTTTGTTTTACTAATTATTATGCAAATGATGACAGCTTTAGAAGTGGTAGTGGTATTAATGGAAGTGGCAGTGGCTGTTATTAATTATAAAATAGTTCTAATTATTAAGATCTAGGTGAAATATTTTTTGTGCTGTAGATCTTTTTTTCCACTAAAAGGATTGACTATATTTTCATTTGTCTTTTTAATATGACTAAATCACTTAAGTAAGCCTCGCTTGTCTGTCAGTGGCGGAATCAAGATTTTTATTAAAAAGGTTTAAAATTTGAATAAGTAAATATATGAATAAGTCGAAGGGAGTTTGACATTTACTATATATATGCATAAAAATTTATTTTAACCAAGTATAAATAATATAATTTTTCGTTGGCGGAAGTTTGCCGAACCCTTTTAAGATAGTGTAGCTCCGACTCTCTTGTCTGCTATATAGATCTTTCGACATTTGCTATGGATATTTTTCTCTGTCTAAGTTGAAAATAAACCCTATTTATGATATGTTATATCTTTCATGGATTTGCTTGTTATATCATGTTTCATGTTTGTATTTTTTGCAATTTTTTAAAATGGGAAGTGTAATTAGTAGACTTTAGTAAGATATTACATGTCAGCTTTGTCTAGGACTGGTCTGTTTTTGACACTGCAAAATATAGACATAATTTCATCATCAATCATCTTTTTTCATACTTAATTGGGTATTTTTTTGGAAATTGATGATGTACATAATTGGCTTGCCTATATATTTTTTTATTTTAAAATTGTATAGACTAATAATTTGAATTTTATACTAATTTTCTATCCAGCCAGTGGAACTTACTTGTCGGTCGATATACAGGTTAGTATATTATATCAATGGAATCTGTTGGAAGTAATCGGAAGAGTTTAAGTTATGTGCACCGATAAATAATGTGAAAATGTTTATATAATTAGGTTATTTATTAAAATAATTTTATTTTTTTTCTTTTGTTCCATTTTGTGGATATTGTTGTTGTTGGGATTCATCTTTAACTTTTTTCGATAAAAAATTGTGCTATTTATATACGTTTAAAATATTTTTTTATGTATATATAGTTTATATCGAACCCTCTTTGACTAGTAGTGTGTTCACTACTTCAGATTTGAACCTCCTCAATGAAAATTTTGATTCCATCACTAATATATATTATTTGGAGATCGAGCCACGTGAGTTTTTCTTTAACTATGTTCTTTCAGATATATGTCCTTAATATTTTGAATTGTTAATTATTGTGATTTTAGAATTTCTTTTTACGTAGTTCTAAATATGTAAGTTTTATCAAAAAAAAATTTAAAGATTTTTTTGTTCAAATTTACACTAAAAATTATGTTTACACTATCAATAAATTATAATCGGCCGTTATAGCTGGTTATTATTTATTTATTTTAGATTATCTTATCAAACTTGATATAAAGAGTTAATTATCTCTTGTTATCAACCAATTTTACCTGATAATGGGGAAAAATATACATTTTCAATCAATATTATGACAGATTAAATTATCTAATGATATAAAATATTATATACACTACCAATGTATAGTTAAATTTTAATCATATTGAGAATCAATTTAAGCTACATATACTTTACATAAACAATTTTTATAATATCAAAGATAAGTCTTTTGGTTATAGAAGATTTTTACCTTATTATTTTTAGGTTACTTTATTATGATTGATATGAAAAGATCAATTTATCTGATGATTACTTTTGTTCTTAGGAGTACTTTTTTTTTTGTTATTATTTGAGTTGGTGATTTTTTTGAGATATTTTTTTTAATTTCATAAAAATAAGATTTACGTATATTTTGTCTTTTCTAAATTAGACCTATGACACGATCAAAGGATGTAGTGCAATGGATAGGATTGTTCCTTCCTTAACCAGATGTCTCAAATCCAAAACCTATGTGATATGAATCTGAAATAGTTAAGCTCCAATGTGGGCATTGAGCACTGGATGGAAAAAGAAATAGACCTATGATATTATGACGAGCATGATATTATATTTTTTAAGTATATATTTATTTTGTGGAGTGTGTGTGTTTGAAATTGTTTCAGGGTGTTTAGTCAGTAAGATCATATGACATCATTTATTAAACCAAATCCATCTCCCATTGCTCCATTGTGTCATCTCCATCTTATCAAAATGTTCCCTAAAGAGCAGAGGGGCAATAAATTAGAGATGTACAATTCACCATTCAAAAGGTTACTCCAACAATATTTTAATCTATAGTTAGATATTCCACATTTATGGCCATTTAGCCTTGACCACAAAAAAAGACAAAACTTACCAACAAAATACTCACTAGATATGGTTGCTCCCTCAAGTTATGGCAAAAAACTATAGTCCCTTTGTGGTTTAAAATGTAGTATTATACATATCCTAATTATATAATTTATCTTCAATTTGGTTGTTGTGTAGGACACTCTTTTAGTAAAGGAGATGTTAAATTAAGTATTTTTCACCAGAATCTGATGCGGTGTATAGGATTGTTTCATTCTTAATCAGAGATCTCAGATTCGAGTCGTGTGTATGGAAATTTTTATGATAGAGAGTGCTCTCCCCCCCCCCCCCCCGGACAAATGGGGTCCTACCCAGGATGAATACCGAATAATTAAATTTCAACGCAGATAGTGAATACGAGTGAAAAATCATTAAAAAAAATAGTATTTTATCAATTTTTTCGTCTTATTGATTGAACATAAAGATACCTACCAATTATGTAGTTTGGTCCTTCTAAAAGTACTATCACACTGGGCTTTGAAAGACCTGATGCACACTCAACTATGTTTTTGAAGTGTTCGAGGAACATTTATAGCCCACCTGTTATGTTAACCTTACAAAAGATGCTTCTGTCATGTAGGATTCTTGACAAATATTTAGCTTTTGAAGATTTAGACACACATTTAGAAGTACTTTTGAAGAATATAAGCAACACAGCCTAAAAGCAGAATTGATTATTGTAATCACTTTTAGCTAGATTACTTGAGAATCATTATTAGAAAAATATGAAATTAGCTATAGTATTATTGGTTATTCTTAACTTATCTATTGATAAATAACTCTTAGCTAATTGGATGTTCATATAATTCAAAGCTAAAGAGAATCAACATGAAATTTTTATTTTGTATGTCCAATTGACTTTTCTTGCAATTAGGAGCAAATAAGATTAATTGCACTATTCATGTCTTTCTCTGCCTCATGATTTTGAGAAACATTTACTTAAAAGAATTGATACTCATGTTGTTTCTTCTCATAATTATTTAATTACATAGTATCCAATGATGTTTGTCTCATGAATTTTGTTTGTCAAATGAAATGTTAAGTTTTGTTAGCATGTCATGATGGTTTTATAGATATATTGTTGATTATGCCTAGCTATAGGTTAATTTATCATAAATAACATTGCTTAAATTATTGGCATGACTAGTTAAAACCTTCCTATATAAAAATGTTGTAGATAGACTGAACAAAATTTCAATATTTAAAGACTAGTAAGTTAGTCTATGGACTCCTTTGCAACTAAGTGGTTTACCTAGAAGTGATCGTCCATAAGAGAGTGTCTAATAGCTCACTGATCGAATATTTATTTGACAAAAAAAATGAGGCTAATCAATGATTTGATGAGACAGTAAAGTATCAAAGTATTCCAAGGGGCTTTTTCCGGCTCCTTGCACTTGCTCATTTGATTTAGATTGTCCTTTTCAGTCATAATCTCAAAGCGTAAGACAACTTGCTCGATAATTGATATTAACATTAGAAAATAAATAAAAGAAATTGACGTAAGTAATTTAAGCAAACTCAATTTATGGAATTTCCAAAATGATGTTTCAAAATTAAAAAAAAAAGTGTTAATTAAACCTTGTATAGAGCTATAGAACTTGAATAACAAACAAAAGAAACTATACACTAATCCACTAATATCAACAACTAAAGTACATATATATGGTTGTTACCTCTTCGATTTTAATCAGTTCCATAATCAGAATTTTCATTAAGGAAGTTCATCGTAAAAAAATAATAATTAAAGATTCAAACATCTACTCAATAACTATAATACGTGATATCTTGATCGCCTTTTTCGCAGTATTATTGTATGTTTTGAAATTTGGAACGAATTTCAACTGTGATGATGTGGCAATTTAGCACGTAATTTATTCCAAAGTAATGAATTAACCTCGATAACTTCTCTAATTAATTAGTTATCTTGCTAAAGGAGTATTTATTTATTTATTACTAGCTCGGTCTCTTTTTATGTAGCATTCTCTTTTTTTTATTCATTTTAAAAAGAATATCACTTTACTTTAATTGAAAACAAGTTACCTTTAAAATTACCTTTTTACCCTTAATGAAATGATTCTCAACTATACAAATATCTAAAAATGAATTTAGACCGCAAATTTTAAAAGTCTTTCTTTTTTTTCTTAAACATCTTGTCAAGTCAAAGGGTGCTACATAAAATGTGACGAAGAGAGTATTTATTTATGCTCTTTATTATATTTTCTTAATGTATGTTTTATTAAACACCCCCCACCCCCACCCCACCCCACCCACCTTTTTTTTTTTTGCCAAATACATAAAGAGACACCTAAACTTGTCCTCATTTTTCACTTAGACACCTAAACTAAGACAAGTTCCTAATAGACACCTCAACTGCTCAAATTTGATCTTGTTAAACACTTTTATCCTACTTGGCACTCTCCGGTACTGTTTTTTAATTTTTCAGCCAAAAATAAATAGTTGCGGTCCAAAAAAATTTTTTTTTTTCATAAAAGTAGATTCTCAAAATTCTCAGTTAACCGTGTGCAAAAATTTTTTATTTAAAATTGTAATAATTTTTTTCCGCATATGGTTAACGGAGAATTATGAGAACCTACTTTTATGAAATTTTTTTTTTTGGATAACTGAGAATTTTGAGAACCTACTTTTATGAAAAAACTTTTTTTTTGGACCGCAACTATTTATTTTTGGCTGAAAAATTAAAAAAAAGTACGGGAGAGTGCCAAGTAGGATAAAAGTGTTTAATGGGATCAAATTTGAGCAGTTGAAGTGTCTATTAGGAACTTGTCTTAGTTTAGGTGTCCAAGTGAAAAATGCGGACAAGTTTAGATATCTCTCTATGAGTTAAGCCTTTTTTTTTTTGTCTTAGACCTACCACGATGAAACATGATTTCTTGTCTAAGCACACAAAGTTGCCTAAAAACCTGCGTTAAAATATTAAAAGGTGTAAAAGCATTAGGGAACAACAGTAAAATTGATTTGGAACATTCCCATCATGTAAGATTAGTGCCTCAAGAGGGCAAACATGCAATCATCCAATGAACTTAATTTCTCAAAAATTTAACATAATTTGGCTCAAACTAATAATTATCATTTTTTTTCCAAGCATAAAATAATAAACAAATATCAAGGGATCGTTTGGTTATTAGATAGAGCTATATAGATAGATAAATAGATAGATAGTATTATACAGATATCAATGGATAGATTTTACATTTTTAATTATATACAGAATTGTAAACTAGTAACCAACCACCATACTTACTATATTTGTTTTTATACATAGAGCCTAAATTACCACAAAACATAACACTACTAATTATATCGGTTTTAATATATGAATTAATAATTAATTTTCTACTTATTATCAATCAAACGACTCCTATAAAATTTACTAAAATGTCCTTATATTTGAAAATATCCTATGAAATTGGGGGGGGGGGGGGGGGGAGGGTACATAAATCAATCAATCATGTGAAATTGAACTAAACTAGAAAGTGAATAAATATTTGATTTGATATATAACTACACAGATACATTATCATCATGAAATTTTTTGTTAGGGGAAAATAATAAAAATATTTTTCCAATTATTTAATAAATTTTTTATTGTGGAAAGGATCATAAGCAGGCAATCTTTCTTAATTCCAAGGACAAGACAATTATATATCATCATGTATAATTAAATATGGTGATTAATGAGATCTAATATTCTTCACAAACGAAGTTGAACATGTAGGAAGAAATTAAAAGTGATTTTTTCAGTAGTGAATAAAATAGTAAATCGTATAACGGTGGCTGAGTTGGTGGAATAGATCGTTTACTATAATGAAAGCTAGTTAGGGATTGATTTCTTCTATCAATGTTCTTTAAGTCGAGCTCATGACACCAGACTTATTTAGTGCGATTTATATCTTCGTGTGATTCGCTAGTTATTATTGCACAAGAACAAGTTTACCCTTGTATATACTTAAAGAATAGTAATCGTGAATTTTCCTTTACATTTAAAAGAAGAAAAAAAAAACCAACCAATGAAATGGACTATGGTTCAAATCCATATTTTCTTGAAGTAACTATACACTAATTTACCATAATTAAGGACCGTCATGGGATGATTATGAGGAAATTTAATCTTATAAGAAGTTTCAGATTCAAATATTATAAATAAAATATTTTTTATCTAATAAAAAACGTTAATTTTTGTTTTAATAAATCATATACGACATAAATTTTAATTTTACGAATATCAAAAGATTTCTTAACAAAGTAACAATTCAACCATTGAAATTTGATGCTTCAAGGTCTAATTAACACATATAAAGATGGTGGTTTCTCCTGAGTGGCACTAAAGTTCTAGTAATCATTTTTAAGTTTGATTTCTTATATGACTCAAATTCCAATATCAAAGCATGTATCGTTTACGAGTTTCACTGTCACTCATTATTAAAAAAAAAATTACATATGCTTTAACTCATGAAAAGATATCAAATTTACATTTGAAATAACATATTAAAAAAATAAATTTTATTAAATAAATATAACTTTTAACTTGAATTTTTTGATGAGCTGGTTATATTTACAACCCCAACAAAACTTGAGCTCAAGTTTTAACATGTATTTGAGCTGAGCGCAAAGCTTAAAACTGTTAGTGAAATTTCACAATTGGGGGTCTGAAAAAAATAAAATTTACGCAGAACTTATCACTATCTCATAGAGATAGAAAGACTGTTTTCCGAAGACCCTCGTTTCAAAATATCAGCCCCAAAAGCCAAAATACTATATATATATATATATATCTATATATATATATATATATATATATATATATATGTATATATACACACATACCTACATACATACACACACAATAAAAATAACAAAATAAAAGACGGATCGTAAGTTTAAAACTCGATTTAAAAAATAATTACTAGTGGTCTTTTAGCTATATACGTATGTACAATTGGTCCCTTCATTATTTATGATATCCTTATAATGTATATTTAAATAAATTAAACAATGTTATATTTCATCAATCTCTATGCTAAATCAAATAATTCCAAAAGAATTCTTGTCGATACAAGCAGGGTTTTAAGAGTGAGTTAAAAGAAAATATATATATATATATATAGTTGTACCTCTAACCCTAAACAAATAAATCTTGATTAATGTGAATTAATTAACATTATCTTCTTCTTCCTTCACCTTAATTATTTTTTTAATTGATACTTACTATAAAAAATTGAAAGAATTTCAATACACAATGTTTCAATAAGTACATTATGTACCGTACATATGTCGTTTTGAAAGGTGAACAAGTTATATTGAGATTATATATCAATTTTATTATATAAAAATTAAATAATATTAGTGAAATTGTTTAGTGAATATATTTTAATCGATACATGTGTGATTCATTGAATAGAAAATATAACCTCTTGTGCCATATAAAAATTATCGTATCATGTTACACAAATCAAACTCCGATTTATTTATTAATTTCTCATATGATTACACTATTATAATCTCAAAAGTCACTTTTCTTTTTTATTCCAATTTCTTGATCAACTAAGAAAGATACTTCTGTCTAAACTAATAAGTAACTATTAAAAAGTGGGAAAAAATTTTAATAACTTCGTTGATTATCTAATTTTTTATTTTATTGATAAAAGTCCAAATTCTACCTTTCTATTCTTTTCCTACTTCCTTTTAAAAATAATATTATACAAATACTACTAAAAAATTGATTATATGAGAAATCAACCTAACATCGGAACTCTTAAAATATTATCGGTGAAAAGAAGTTTAACTCAAAATTTAGAAAGGAAAGTGGAAAAAAGCAAGGAATGTACAGATGAATGTGTCATTTTCATAAACTTTTCATTACTATTATTATTATTACTACATAGTTTTGTCTATAAGGAAACTAGTACGAGAATCCCTCCTAGTATACATACTACATGACCCTAGGACCAGTCAAAAAATAATTTACTAAATTAAAGTTTTATTCTTATTTTTAATTTAATTATTTGATATTCAAAAAAGTTTGAATCAAATAAGTCTACTAAAGGGGGTAAAGCATTCATCGCAAAAATTATTTTGTTTCTAAGACTTCATTTAAAAAAGTTGGGTAATTTGGGAATTTCATTAAAACTAATCCACTGCTCTAGTATTTCCCGCATTGCGATATATTCAATTTGTTTCTCTTATTTTTTTTATTTAATATGTTTCAAAAAAATATTTTTTTGGTAAATTTTTATTTTTAATTTTGATTTTCATACAACATATTTAATATTATAAAATTTAAATTTCTTTTACCTTTTTAAATTACAGGTCAAAGTTAAAGCGGATAAACAGAAATGAAACGGAGGGAATATATTCTTCTATTTAGTTTGTCTAGAAATGAAGGTAACTTTTTTAAAAAAATAATTTATGTTTCAATTTATTCTATTTAAAAAAGCTTTATAATCATATAAATATTACTATACTTTATTTATAAAATTTAGTATCATATATGTCATCTATCATAATTTATGTAGTAGCTTTCCTTTTTAATTCGACTTCTTTATGTATCAAAATAACTTGCCTTTAAAATTTTTTCTTTAATAAAATTCAAACAACTACCAAAGATTTATTTTAAATAAAAGAATTTCTTTCTTACTAAATTTATATTAAATCAAATAATACCACGTAAATTAAAATTAGAGAGTAAACTATCATTTTTTAGGAATTTTCCCTTTTCGCATATAGCCACTCAAAAATATCTTAATCATGCTTTGTAGCTATAGTTATCTATTTTGAGTAATTACATTTCATAACTATAGTTATAGCAACATTTGTACATGTTTGTATAATTCACTATACAATTCATAGTTTTGTATATTTCGCTATACAATTTAATTCGCGCACAATATTTATATAAATCGCGCAAACTGTACAAAACTCAAACTGTAATACATATTTATTAGCTAATTAACTAATATATATTTATTTATCCACGTAATTTTTTGTTTTTCCCTCCTGAGCTAACTTATGGTACCCCCTAGTTAATTATGGGAATTAACTCCCACTTGAACTGACCCATCTGATTTGACATAAAGTCCAATTTAGGGCCCACATTACCTGTCCAATGCACGTGGATATCTGTGTTGATTGTCGGCCCATTTAGGTACCCGGAATTGGTCCGGTCCAACGTGTGTGATGGGCCCACGTTAATAGTGGGCCGTGGAAGGTTGTTGTGTAGTCTGTGTCATTAGTGGGCCCATTAACCTAATGTCTTGTCTTGTCTTGTCTGCCTCACTCTTTCTTTCCTTCTGTTTCCTTTTTTTGGTTTTTGGCAATTTCTTACGTAGACTTTTTCGTCATTAATTTTTTTTTCTTATTATACATTCTTGGCATTTTGGACAAGGAATATTTGGAATACTATTATGTTATAAAAATATTTGATTGAAGTAGGGGTTGTATTGGATTACGGAGCGGAGTGTTGGTCAGTAGGGATGGTAAAATTAAACTCAGCCGGTTGAAGTTTGGGTCGAGTTAGGTCTTAACCAAATAAAATAAGTAAAAAAATTTTTAGGATGAGTTGAGTCGAGTCGAGTTGAGTCTTAACCTGCTCTATATAACCCATTACTTCCATTTTGATCCAAGCGAATTCGATTGGGTTAGGTCTTGACTCGTTTGTTGTCTCGACCTATTATGACCCAATCAGATTTGACTCAATCCGTCCAATTGCCACCCATATTGATCGGTCAAGAATTTTTATGTTTAGAAAATAAAAATTATGAAAATGAAGATATATGAGATAAGGCGAAAGTGACCTACGTGGAGGATAAGTTGCAGGTCGTGAGACTCAAATGGTTGAGATATGCGAAAAAAAGATGCATGAATGTTCTAGGGCGGATGTGTGAGAGATCAAGTGAAAAAGTATGTTTGAGATATATGATTAGATAAGACATGACATAGATTTAGATTCTGTGTATAAAATACATGAGTTTAGATAAAAGATTATTAAAAGATTAATAGGTAGTTGAGTGAAGTATTGATTGTTCTTTTGTACATTCTTGTTTTTTTAGTCTTTTTTTTCACTATATGTTGTTCCTTGTAATTCGTTTATCGTATTATATTATTGTAGTTACTACTATTTCTTTTACAATATGATTATACGCCTCACTTATTATTTTGCTTTGATTTCTCCACTAATATTATTTTTGTAAGATTATACTAACTATGTTATTTTTTGTATTTGATTAAAGTAGAGATGAATTCCACCATTACAAATCTAAAGTTAGTATTTATTTTACAGACTATAAATTTAAATTTAAATAGTCATAAAATTAAATATTATTTTGCTCAACAGTTTTTGTCACACTCTTAAGAAGTCTCTGCCTTGGCACTTACACATGCAAGTGTAACAGTAGAAAATTTGTTGTTTCTATTTTTGCTGCTGAAGTACAACAAAATCACCCGATCAGACACTAGATTTAAAAAAAAATTCAAGCCAAATGACACCTATTCAATCTCTTTTGTCGGCGTTTTCGGAAAAGTATTTTTCTTGAAATTTGATTAATTCGAATTAAAGTGTTACTTTTAAAAGTAACATAATCTGAACGAATTCAAAAGAGATAAAATGTTTGGTTTAATGTCAGAGGCTCATGCAAAAGTGAATCTTGGTTGATTGATTTGTTTGATATAAAGAACTAGATGGAGAATCCTCCCATATGACATAGTTACAGGGAAGCAAATTGAATGACAGACATACTAGCAAAAGAGCTAGGAGCGAAGCTCACAAATGAAATTTTTTTTTCGTGTTTGGAAGTTTCATCGATATTTGCCTTAAAAAACAGACAAAGACAGAAATGTTTTTGTTAGGTCGAAGAGGCCAAAAGATATATGTAATAATTTTAGTATTAACCTTTAAACACAACCTTCTCCCCCCCCCCCCCGAACAGGCAAAATCTGCCACTCTTGTGCACTGATGCATATTAAATAATATAATTTCCTCTTTTGTTAAAAAAAAAAAATCAACTTACACAATCCTTATTTATATATTAATTAATGGCATCAATTTGCACAAAACACCACAATAGCAAGATAATTTTATGATACACATTTCAAACTTTTGAAACAAACACAAGAACTTGGACACTGGCATTTGTTTTTGCTTTATAATTTACATAACACAGCAAAATATAGCATAAATAAGTGGTCATTCAACCACATTTACATCAAAATACATCCTTTTCTTCAATTGTTACACAGCATATAAACGTAAAACAAGCTCGATTTTCGCGCGACAGATAGGGCATCCCCAACTTTTGGCTTTGATCTCATTCAAACAAGTCATGCACCCAGCCATATGACCACATGGTACACAAGCCCCCTCAATTGGGGCTTCATAGCATATGATACACAATGAAGCACCACTCGAACTCCCTTCATCATGACTTTCCTTCGATGAATCCTCCGTTGTTGAAGAAGATGAATCCGCGAAACTAGACTCAGTTGAACCACATTGCAATGAGACATCATCATCTATGAGCAAATTTTCGATTGGTGGTGCTGATGGCACCACAACTTCAGGGGTAACAACGCGGACATGTAGAGTCAGTGTTGAATCCCCTGCCTAGAAACAATTATGCAGAAAGAAGAATGAACAATTTTTGTGCATAAATCATATGTTGCTCGAACTCTTTAAGGATTTGGCACTAGTGCAACAACATCTTCTCGAGAGTCCGAACAACATAGGACACATAAATTCCTCAAATTTTCAATGCAGTGTTACCTGCTTATGGCCTGGCCATATGGAAGCCATTCTACTAAGAGGTGTTTGTCTAGATGATGATGCAGTATTCTTTTGTCGATACAGTTCCTTCAGTGCATGTTCCATGTTCACTTTACTAATTTCCCGTTTAACTTCTGGTCCTATGCATTCCAGCTCGTTAAGTACATCCAGTAATTTCTGAAGTAACATCACAGTACTAATGATTTAAACATCAACAAGGATGAAAAATACGAACTAAGTGCAAAGTTTCACGAATTAAATATACAACTTAATCACCTTTCTGGAAGACATCTTTTCTCTATGATTTGCAGTACTGTACTCTTGGTGTAAAGGTATAGTTTCTGCTACAAGACTGTAAAGCAAGAACAGCAATATTTAAGAAATTACTTATAAATATAGGCGTTAAAAACGCGTCAAGAAGTTTGATATCAATATGGAAAATGTGTCTGTTTACCCTGCATATCTCAGAAGCAGAATGTACAGATCTATGATATTGTTCTCCTGCCGATAAACGTTTGCCTGGAGGAAAATGAAGCATAACTTTAACCTCGATAAACTTGGCACACAAACTCGGAGCCATTTCATGATTTGCATAGACAAAATTAGACTACAAATGAATCTATTTGTACAATCGAAGCTACTATGAATTTACAAAATATATTCTTTGAAATGTGATGTTGGTTAAATCCTGGATCCGTACCTGCTTCTACACCTGATAAGATGAATAAGGCATAGATGTAGTAATAGTCCACACGATTTACCATGTAGAACATGTGTGTATTTGTTCAAATTTTATGATGGGAGGGTATAGATGTCCGTTCAATTCAGGTTAAAGAACACGTTCACATATTATGTCTTTTGTTAATTCTCCCACACATTTACCATCTTCACATCTCACTTCTCAATCATAAGTTCTGAAGTATTTTCGCTAAAAGTGTTCATACTTCTAAAATATTGGTGATTGATTTTTATATCAAGGATGTTTAACAATTGATATATATATATATATATCAAAATATCTATATTTAACCTATATATTCGAAAAAGTTTTGGGACGAAAGGTGTTCATCTGACCACCTCAAGTAAATGTAGCTCCGCCCCTGATTCTAACATGTAGAATGAAACTAGAAGACAAGCAAAACACAACATAAAAAGATCATGCATATATAATTTGATTTTATGTTCAACATCACATGCATAGAGAGGGTTGCATGGAAGAATATACAAACTTCTCATTTTTCCTATCAAACTAAAAAAGGAGGAAGATACCAAGATACATAATGTAAATATAAAACATGATCTTAAATTTTGAATTTCACGACGATACAAAACATGACAACTAATAAGAAAAGCAGTACGGAGAGTATTCGGATACTAATTAATTATGTATGTGGAATTATGACTATATTTATTCATTAGAAGCGCGAAGTCAACATTTTAACTTTATGAATTTTGAATTTTACAACGACTTCAAATGCTAAGAACTCGATCGAGAGATAATAATGGGACCTGTTTGAGAAGATTATCGGCGATCTTATAATAATACTGGAGAGGAATGCGATTATCAACTTCGATCTTTCTGGTAGCTTCTATTATGTTTATCGGCTTCTTCGCCGAACTCATCTCGCCGGCGCCAGCGACCGGTAAAAAAAATGAAGTTCCGGTGAGTCAACGATTTAGTGAAATCCTCAAAACTATTTGGGAGTGGAAATTAATAAATGTAAGGAGACGAGAAATTCCCTTCGGTCAACGCCACCGCCCATCAACTAATCTTTTGACTTTTGGCCGGAGTTGGCAACATCCAGTTTATTCTCTATTATTTATTTTTATTTTTTAAGAAATAATTTATTTCAATTTATTTGACATTCGTCGCTTTGATATGCTTTAATATCTTGGGTCCATTATCCAAAGTAGTGGTTTGCCTCTAGAGTATTGTGTGATAAGAAGATACGACTTACACTTCAAAGGTAAGTAATGGTGATTAGATCGTATTTGCTATATGGGATGGAGTACTGGCCAACCAAAACCTCACATGTTCACTAGATGTAAGTCATGGAAATGAGGATTAGAGGTAGTTTGTCAATATTAGGATGTTGTGATAATGTGTGGACACACTAATGATAAGATTAGGAAGACTATCCGAAAGAAGTTAGAAGTAACCCCGGTGGCTGACAATATGAGGGGAGATAGTCTCTCGCACCTCCTTACAGGAGCATTAGTACCTCTTCTCTGCACATGCCCAACACTTCAAAGAAGCTTAAAACAAATCCAAACATTTTTATTCCACGTAAATGGTGAAGTAAAATAACATCAAATTGGATAAAATAAGATGAGATATCTAGAATTAAGGTTACATTAAATTTATCCGCTATTGATTAAAAATATAAATTTACCCCAACTAACTGTATACTTTCGACCAACCAAAGTATGATTTTAGTATCAATCTAATATCCCATCTTATCCCAAATACCAAACACAAGTTTCTATCATAGGTGATATAGAACAATATTATACACATTTTTTTTATAACAATAACGTACCCAGTAAAATCCTACAAGTGGATTCTGGGATACACATCTTTTTGATGCATCACAAATTTACAGAAGAACATAAGCAGACAATTTTATGCTGCAGTGAAGTGGAATGAACATCACCAGCACACCAGTAACACTATTGCAAGTTGAAGTCTCAACAAAAATAAAAAATATTCACAGGATTTTTGTATCAATATATCTGTAATCTTCCCAGTAACAGTTTCACTTCTCCGCAAAGAAATTTACATTCTTCTCCGCGATGGACAACCATGAAGACAATCGTGGCATTTTGCTTCCTTTCAGAAATCTTGAACACAAATAGTAGCATATGTATATGTATACAAAACTCAGAATCTTTCTATAATGCAAAACTTCTGCATATGCCTGCAAAGTGAAAAATTATATAGCTGGTCAGCAGCGAGCAAGTTATCATGTATTATGCTTCTACTGCATTTTCATATGCACAACAAACATATTCATAGCCATCAAGCTTCTTAATCAGTGAAATTAGTTTAGTTTAGTTTAGTTTAGTGCATATTCGAAGGGTCTCATTCAGGAATAAAAAAAAATTGGAAGGGCATTCAGCAAGATCAGAACATCTAGTAGGAAAAAGCAATCTCCTCAGAAGTCAGAACAGTCAACAGCAGGTACATTGAGCTCTCAGAACCAAAATTGGTCATGTTTCCTGATATGCTTTTGATAATGACAGCAAGAACTTCTATGATGTACAACTGTAGATCTAAAACCTTTTTTTTAACCAAAAGCAAGCACAGTTTCCTCCCTTTTCTAAGTTACCAGGAGAGTTTAATCAGGACTCGGATACAGATTATTCAGAAAATCATAGATTGATAGACAACAAGGGCGTGGGTCCAGTTATCATCCCTCTAAAATTTCTTCCAGTTTTAATGTCTAAACAAGATGCCAACTCATGGGAAAGCAATCCAACAGTGTCTGTGACCAACAGGGGAGGGCCCTACATAATAAAAGTATATTGCGTTCGCTAACAAACACAAGTGCTATACACTAACAGCAGAACCAAGATCTACTTAAACAAGAGCCAATTAGTCAAAAGTTGGAATAACCCATAACTTGGTTTCAGAGAAGCGAGTAGAAATGTTACTGGGAGAGAATGACATTATTCAGCATAGTTTGTTATTTTATCCCGTGAAACAAAAGCAAATAAGAGGACATGAGGTTCCCGAATTGCTTACATTCACTGCTTCAATCATTTGCTGCTTCAACTGTTAAACAGCATATAGCCTTATCACCTGATCTATCTTGGCACGACAGACAGGGCAGCCCCAATTCTTTCCCTTGATTTCATTCAAACAAGACATGCACCCGGCCATATGGCCACAAGGGATGCAAGCCCCTTCTACGGGAGCATCTAAGCATATTACACAAGATGAAGAAGCAACATCAGGATTATTGCTTTTGTGTACTTCAGATTTCTGAACAGTCGCAGAAGACACGTCAATTGGACTGGAGTCGATTGATGGATAATGAATTGGCCCATTGTCTATTATGTCATCTGTAAGAGGAGGAGCTGTTGGGACAGATGCAGTAACCGGATTCTCTGGCATTGCTTGGACTACAGTAGGCATATCACCCAAAACCTGGACTTGCTCTACTTGAGTACCACTTGAGCTGGCTTCCTCAACTTGACAGCCACTACTACAAGCTTTTTGTGAAGAAGCCCCTGAAAAAGAGCTGCCACCATGACTGGCAACCTCAACAGGGTTAATCAAACCCATTGATGTTTCTGTTCCTAATCCAGGGTGATTCTCATGATAGGTTGGTCTTTGTTGTGAAGCGGACTGAAGAGAGGCATTAATCGCCATAGCTAATTCCACATCCTCTGTGGTTGATGGATCAGTGGCAGGGACCACAGGGGTTTGAGAACAGAAAGGAAACGCTGTATGCATAACCTGAAAATATCGTACAGCGCTAAGATACGTTTTTAACCAGCCAATGACTAAAAAAAAGCACAGTTCAACAAGTTCACTGGTGTTACAAATTCATGATAATAATAAATTAGTATTTAATTCGATAGCGAAAAGCAGATCTAGCCATGACTCAAACTTAGCTTCTGAAGAGAAAAGATGTTTGATAGTTCACCTGAGGAATTCCCTTGCATGCATTGCAGAAAGACTGCAATTGCTGCTTTTCACTTTCCTGGACAGCTGTAAGTTTAATCCTTGCCTCTGCAATCAACATTTTGGAAGTGGGGAAGTGATTCAGTTTTAAAGTTGCTTGATGTAAATAATGAGTCTTTCACTTAAACAACAGAATCATGCTATCTTTATACTAGCAGATGGGAGTTTCTGAGTGTTAACCAGTATTCTTTCTTATGTTTGGGGTAGGTCAGTTTTCATCACTTAAATATACATCTTAACACATTCGTCAGACCCCACTTGTGGGAATAAACTGGGTGTTTTGTTGTTGTTGAAACACATCCATCATTTAAGTTCAGCTAATGTTGAGCATTTTTGGCCCAACTGACCCTTAAAACTAACATCAATGATGAAACCACATGCCACCATAGAAGGCGCATAATTGGGGAAGAAAACTCAGGATGCCCTTCCGTTTAGACCATGCTCATGTGAGTGGCGAATGGTTCCACAGTTAGTTCTTTGGTCCAGCAAGTACCATTCCGCTAGTTGGACTAAATTTGCTAAACTTTAGGAAACTTGAGGGACGATATGAGCTCACGTGTATATTTAAAGAATGAAAATAGACATACCATAAACACATGGGAAAGTTTTGGTTAAGACTCAGAGATTTTGCACAATGTTTTCAATTCTGAGTTGAAGCACAAGCAACACGCAATACGGATCTCAGATGCTCAAGTATGTAAACAATAGTATGAGAATGAGATGCAAAAGTATTATCATTTCAGACACTCCGAGTCAATTTGACTAATAAGGATTTAAGCCTAAATGTCAACCACAAGGTTGGAGATAATGATCTTTGCAATTGTTTAGAAAAGCTGACAAAACTTCTGACCGACTTGAGAAAGCTCTCAACAAGTCATTGCATAGTCCTATAACTAGTTTTCAAGCCCCAACAACAACATACCCAGTGTATTCCCACAGGTGGGGGAAGCCCCATAGACATAATGTGTGTGTGAGCGCGTATATAATGTGTACACACACACATTTATCTTTGTATAGAGACAGTACATACTGTTGTTAGAACACTATGTTACCAGTATATTAAGTAATAGAACTGTCTAATTGTGACTTTCAATCTTTATAAAAATTGCTTAGCCCTTCCTTGGTTACGAACTATGTCACCCAATTCTTCTGGGGAACTTTTACTTTATCAGAATACAATGTACTTACGCCTAGCTCCTCGGAATCTACTCTTTACCAATTGGGAGGGCATTATCCCTCGCCTTCGCCTCCAGCGCTTCGGGACTATGCATGAAAATTAACAAATAATCATCTTCAAATGAAAATATTTCATTGCAACTATAAAAACTCTGGTTGAAAAATGTAGGAAATTACTGTTTGAAATATCGGATATGATAACTGCTGAATCAGGCTGGCTGAAATTTGGTTCTTCCATATTGGCCTTCCACAGAGCAACTATTGTGCGGGGTTGAGCATCCTGGTCAATACATAGCTCTACATAAGTTACTAGCATGAACCAAATGACTTTTCATAACAACAAACAAATTGCTTTCCCTAACCCATATGAGAAGCATATGATATGAGCAGCAATCAGGAAAAAATACATAGAAAACAGTGGGATTTTGACTTTTCTAACCAAAAAGAACCCAAAGGTAGGGAAGAATGTTATCCACAAGAAAAAGAAATAATCTAAAGACTGACAATGTAGAAAGTCTACCTAAAGGTTTTACCCGAAGATAATGATCAAATTTTGTTCTTTGACAAATGATGTGGTTTAGCAAAAGTACACTTTTATGAGTAAGTAAACCATCCAGGACTAAGACTAAGAGGTAAAAATATGAATTTAGCTCATTGCTTAATACCTGAAGCCAAACATATGAATCTAGATTGTCAATCCAGTATTACCTACTGTCATTAATTAAAATTGAGATATAGTACGTTATCATATGCTTCTCTGCATAGGTCTATGACAAATAAGAAACAGGTGAAGTACCAGTCATCACAACAACATACCCAGTGAAATCCCCCAAGTGGGGTCTGGGTAGGGTAAAATGTACCAGATCTCACCACTACCTCATAGAGATAGAGAGGTTGTTTCCGAAAAACCCTCAACTTGAAGTACCAGTCATCAAAAAAAAAAAAAAGAAGTCTTAAGTTCCCACCATTAACATTTTAAAAGATTAGAAAACGAAACTTACCTGGACAGCTGAATATATAGCAAGCTCCAACCTGAAAGGCTTTCTGAGATTACGGGAACCACATGGTAAGACGACCACCCAGCTATTAAAATGCAGAATCATCATAAGTCCATTTTGATAATAATGGTAAGAACTTGAATAAAAGGCAAGAGCAAATTATTGAGCTCTAGATAGTATCAGTAGCAGCAGAGATAAGATACATAAATCAGAACCAAGGAACAATGATGTAATATGTAGGATAACAACTAACAAGCCAAAAGAAGGGTAAAGCTATATGCAAGGGTTTGAGACCAATCTAAGAAGGCACACACCATATTCTGCCATCTCCATTAAATATAACCACTTGAAAATGCATTAGACAAGTCTGAAAGAAACACCCTACAAATTGCTCTAAAAGGGCAGCCTCGTGCACTAAAGCTATGCGCAGAGTCCAGGAAAGGACTCAACCTCAAGGGTTTATTGTATGCAATCTTACCTTGCATTTCTGTCAGAGGCTATTTCCAAGGCTTGAACCCTACAAATGGCTCTACTTAAAACAACTTTATATTGAATGTAAAATGAGCATTATACTCACACTTTCCGACTAAGCAATTGTGGTGCCAATACTTCAAGGAATCCAGGCCCATAAAGTTCCCGTAGCCAACCAGAAAATAAGCAAATATGGCTCTAAACACATACATGAAAAAGAAGGATGACATTGTGTAAGAAAAAAATAAATTAGAACATAAGAACATTACCCTCACATAAATTGAAGGGTTGAATTGAAAACATAAAACTGAAATGTGAACAAATACCTCAATTGCACGGACAACATTGCTGAAACCTTTAATTCTGGCAACATCAAGGGGAGTTTGGCAGTCATCATTCATTATCAATGCATTTGCTTAAGACACATGAGACAAGAAGGAAATCAAACAAGTCAAAAAGGAGCTCATAGCATAAAAGAACCAATCAATAAATGTACCCGTGTTCGAGTAGATATACCTCCATGTGAAAGGAGTAACTTAACCGTCTGCTCAAGACCTCTTTTTGCTGCATGATGTAGAGGAGTCCCCGCATGACGACCTAAACATGTACATAAAGGTGTTAAAGAAGATCAAACAGATAAACAGACATCCATATTAAACAGAACAGCTGAACAGCACTGATTATGTAAATACAAACATTGTTTCCTAACATAAGAGCTGAATGCACATTATTTGGTGTGACGAAAAAAATTAGGAAAATTAATACAAATGTAATATAAGTATCCTGATAAATTCAGGACAGTTTATCACTTATTGTCAACTAACTATAAGCATATTCGGCCAAGCAGTTAAAAAACTGTTTTTTTTTTTCTTTGATAAAGGTAAAGGTTAAAAACAGTTTATTTTGGGAAGCACTTTCATAAAAATAGATTGAAAAGTTTTTTTGATAAGTAGATTGTGTTTGACTAATCCTTTTAAAAAGTGCTTTTGAGAGTCAAATACGAAAAAGGACAAAAATCAATGCACCTTTACTATTAAAATTATTTATACAAGTTATTTTAAATATCTATAATGAAAGACTTTTTAATTAAGTTTTATATTTTTATTTACTCAAAAATTACACATTCTAAACATTCAATGTTACCCAGACCCCAGTAGAAACGTAAAATAATATATAAAATGTAAAAAAAATATATATATATATAAAATGAAAAATGAAAAACAAAATAATAGTGTAAAAAGGAAGAATAGAATCCTCAAATGCAACTTAACAAAACTTACAAGATATGCTAATAACTGATGAGGGATATATTGGAAAATATGTCTAAATAGTAGGGATATTTTTGTCTTGTAAAAAGTAATTTTGTGCTTGTGCTTGTTTTTAAGAAGCGGAAATTTAGCTTCTTCCCAACTGCAGAAAAACTACTTCTACTTCTACTTAGAAATAGTTCTACGGATTGGCCAAACACCTCGATTTTTCAAAAAAAAAAAACTTTTGGCCTCCCAACCACTTGGCTAAACAGGCTCTATTTCAAAGTTAAACAAGCTGTTGTAATTTCTAAACAATGAATTCAAATGTTAGCAGGTAAAACAGTTGACTGAAAGATAATATCGCCACTAAAACAAAATAAAAACTACCATTACTTTATATGCTGGTGGGAATGAACATCTTATTTAAAAGAAAAGGAGGAATACATTATGATGAACGAAATGAAAGCATGTAAAATATGTTGAGGTTCGGGAGTATCTGACTATCTGTTATACAAATCAATAACCATTTCATCAACTAGAAATGATCATACTGTATCCGCAAAAAACATTAGCATTGATAATTTTCTCATAAAACAGATGCAAGAATCAAGTGACTTAATATGAGATTTTAACAACTCATGTCCCCAGTTACATACACACAAAAGAAAAACCTGTCAATCAGCCCCATGTTTCTCACTTTTAATTCACTCCATTATTACATAGAAATTTTCCTGGTTAAGACACAACCACAATTACCATCTTAGTATAAAAACATAGAGAAGATCTTTACCTGGACGGTAAGCATTGACATTGGCACCCAGTTCTATCAAAGTTTTTGCAACATTGTAAAGCCCTGGATTCATGCACGCCAGAATCAACGGTGTCTTCCCTTCCTTATCTACCCACTGAAACCAATCCATTTAACATATCATAACAACAAATTACTGCAATTTTCTTGATCATAAAAAACACAAACACTATCCACATGTGCTTCACAAAGCATTGCTAGTCCTAAACCCAAATTAAGGAGAAGGGTTTGGATACATTGACTACCAGCATAAAACTAGTATAAGCATGACAACTCCTCTACACACAGAATTAATAGAATAGAACTGAGCCTGAATATAGAGGATAAAATCTCCTACGATTCATACAAAGGACCCTAACTATTTCAAATTGAGTTGTACTTCATTGATTGATATGATTATAGCTTCAAGTTTACCTCTTTACCACAATAAAGGAAATGATCAGCAGTCAATACTCCACCACAGCTATATAACAATCAATCAAATAAATCATAATTAAGCTGTTAAAATCCAAAATTAACTTCAGTCAACCATCACTATTAACTAAATTCACAGTCATTCATAACTTTAGCAATTCAATCTCATCAAATTCAGAACTTTTTCCACTCATTTCCCTAAAAAAAAACCTCCAAAATTAGAAAAAAAAATAAAAAATTCATATTAATTCTGAAAAAAAAAACATTCAGACAATATACACCTCTAAATTACATAGAAAAAAAAATTTTAAAAAAACAAACCGATACCTCAAGGCTAGCGCCTTCGCTGTGGAGAGATTTGATACCTTCAACATTTCCATAATTAACTTGCTGAAACAGAAGCTCGCCTTTGGATTGCTGCTGCCCCATTTGAGAAGGAAAAAATGGAAGAAAATTGGCAAATTTTTTCCTCTCTTTTTATTTTGGGGAAAAATTATTGGGGAAAGAGAGAGGTTTTGGGACTTTAAATTACGCGGTGTGTGTTGGAAATTTGTGGGGTCGAAATAATAAATAGGAAGAAATGTAGGGGCTTGCTTAACTAACAAGGATTTAGACTAGTAGATAAACTAATATGTCTAGAAACTTACTAAAAATAAAAATATAGTTTCAAAAATAGTTTTTCAATAATTTTTATCTTAATTAAACATGAATAAACTTGTTATAAAATTAATCCTTAAAGTAGTTATTATTTATTTCTCGTAAACAAACGAGCCTTAATCCTTTAATTTTGACTAACAAAATTTTATTATGAAATTGAAATCTTTGACCAGGTCTTGACACCATAATTTTATATGCCAATTTTTAATTTTAACTTAAAAAAGACATTGATTGAATATGCTAATCTACTTTAATTATATTTTAAAATCACATTTGACCTTAGATTTCCTTGATTTTTGTCTTTATATTCAAAATACCAATATCACTTACGTAATTAAATTTGAAATTTTGCGTCTGTCTTAATTTAAGTATATTTATTTGAAATGTATTCTTGTAAAAGTTAAATATTAGTTTTTTTTTTTTGCCTAAAATTTGATAGGACTTAGAAAGTCCAACTTCAATTATATATTTTATAAAATATGACCTTTGTTAGATAATTAAGTTAAAATATTTAACTAGGATTTGAGTTTTACTAATATGAGAGGTAATCATCTATGGTCAATAAAATAATTAACTTGGATTGGAGCTTACTATTATGAAGGTTAATTATATATAGTCAATCTCAAATTTGATTTTTTTTTTATTTTGAATTATTCAAATACTATGACTAACAGGTTATAAAATGCTCATGTTTTCAATTTATTTTAGGTTTATATCGACTAAAAACAAAATGATAGAATTCGATTTTATGAATAACTTATTATTTCTACACATTTTTCGTTCTTAAAGTCAGCTCGCATATCATAATATAGAATTCAACATATTTTTCCTTAAATTATTTTCACATTACAACATTAAACTTGAATTTCTAAGCATTTTCTCTCCCGCTACATCTAGACCCAAATCATAACCTCAAAACAGTCCATTCCTACCTATTATACTTAAGCTCCTAGTTTCATCACTATCGCGAAGTCATGGGACACGATGAGTAATTGATTTTCTATGACTTCATCGTCAAAGCCAATACAAGTTGGGTAAATAAACGCAAAAAATTAGAATATAAGTAAGTAATGTCATGTGAAAAAAAGTTTAAATTTAGTACACTCACGATTTATATAATATTAAATTTAGTACACTCACGATCTATATAATATAAATTGACATACAATAATAGAATTATTTTTATATCGATATTAATGAAAGAGTGAAATCTACTACTTTAACATTTACTCATCAATCAAATACTTCTCCATTATTTAACTAGATTACATTAATTCGATATTTTAAAATAAAATTTTTATGTTAAAAATTATGCAAAAAAAAAATTATATATTGTAATTTTTCACATCAATATAATCGAAACACACACTATTTTATAGTGTTAGTCAAAGTTTGTGTGATTTGACTCAAAAAAAACTTTGACAACTAAAAAGGAAAGAATGGAGTAATTAACTACAACTTGTTCACTATTTCAAAAAATAGGTTTTCAATTTTACTTGTCACTTTTAAGATCTATTTTTTTTTTCATATTTTACCTTAATTAGCATCAGTTACTTATTTTTCAAGCCTTTATATACTCACTAAACATCAATTAATAGAGAGGTAGTACGACAAAATAGTTATATCAATTATAGTTTTCTTAATGAGTGTGACAAATCTAAATGTGACAAGTAAAAGTGAAAGAAGAGAGTATAATATAAATAGCCCACAACATATCACGTATTCGATTGAGCATGGGGTTTAAGTAAATTAAAAACTTCTGCTCTAAAATAAATTATAATATTTATATAACTATAAATCATCTCGTTACATATAAAATGAAAAGCTTGAAGTAATTGTAGAGAAAAATATCATATATATTATACAGGATAAATGCAATAACTACAACTCATCTCCTTCTGTGTGCTTTACCTCAAAACAAGAATCCATGCAAACAAAAACACAAATTCACCAACTTTTTCTTCTGCAAATATTCGCCACATAGCAAATTCTTCTTAACTCATTAGCTAGGTGTCAATAAACTTTACAACATTAATGCATGTCCATGCACAAAAAAATCAAGCCAAATGTCTCACCACAACATTTTACGTGTCAAAATCCAAATAACCCTTCCTTCCCCTACAAATACCAAACCCCAAATCCCTTCACACAACATATCAATCACCACTCAAAATTATGGAAATAATAAAAATAAGCCTTTGCTTTTTTCTTCTTATTACGTGTTGCTTCTCTCAAATAGAGCAACAACAAAGCTTGTTTTGGCAGAAGCTTCAACTGCAGCAGCAACACCGGCGTGGCCGAGCCAAAACTGATTGTCGGATCTCGAGCATTAATGCTCGAGAGCCGACTTATAAGTTTGACTCGGAGGGTGGGACCACCGAGTTCTGGGAACGGAACTCGGAGGAATTTGAATGCGCGGGAGTTGCTGCTGTCAGAAATGATATTCAGCCTAAGGGGTTGTTGTTGCCGCATTACAATAATGTCCCTCAACTCATCTACATTGTCCAAGGTTTGCATTTTATTTTTTTTCTTTGATAACTTTTATGCGCGACTGGAGACAAAAAATGTTTACTGTCCGAGCAACTTCCTATTGTATTTAACTGTTATTTATCTATATAAGCTTTTTTCCTTTGGTATATATATGTGTGTATGATCTTTCAATTTCTTGATTTGAAACGAGTCAATCATTATTGTTTAATGAATTATTTTTAAGTGGTTTTTAGGTATTTCAGCAATTTAATTGGTGATGATTAGAAAATTATATTATATGAGGAAATTAAAAATGATGTAAGTTCCTCATGCCCCAAATTTTGAGATTCATAAACTTTGTTTTACTACGTCCGTAAACTTTGACCAATTTTTTAAAATATATATTTTTTTTATCGTATTGACATGTAAAAAATATATAATTTATTGTAATTTTTTTTCTAAGTTTATAATATTTACGTTCATATAATCCAATTAAATTTGAAAAGTTATTCAAATTGATTTAGACTTCACCTAACAGTGTCAATTTTTTGACACCTTCATTGTATATCAAAGGCAAATTCTATTTTCATTGGCATTGCCTTTAAAAATTAAAAAACTAAAAAAAAAGTGAAATACCCAAAATAACTTAGCATAAAGTGACTATATTTTTTCTAAATAAATACTCCTAAATGCATGCCATTTATTAAAATTAAAAATTACTAATAAAAGTTTGTACTCCCTCCCTTCATTTCATTTGTTTTTTATTATATCATGTGTCTTAATTTGACTGAACGCGAACGTCCCTTAATTCAATTTTTGTTGGATGGAATGAAGGAAGTGGATTTTTGGGGACAGTGATCCCAGGATGTGCTGAAACATTTGAATCACCACAATCACAGGGAGAAGAAAAAGGCGGCAGATCAGAGGGAGGAAGGGAATACAGAACCCGCGGCGATCGCCATCAGAAACTCAGACAATTCCGACAAGGCGATGTACTCGCATTGCCTGCCGGTATCACACTTTGGTTATATAATAACGGCCAGCAACGACTTGTTACTGTCGCATTGCTTGATATCAGCAACCCTGTTAATCAGCTCGATCTCAATTTCAGGGTAACAATTACTAAAAATTTGTATATAGTTTTTTTTATGCTAAATGTGTGGCATTAACAATATAGTTTCAATATTTTGTACAGCATTTCTTCCTAGCTGGAAATCCACATCCCAAGGAAATAAGTGAAAGCAAGTATGAAGAACAAACCCGAATTCGAAAAGAACAGGGCGAGCAACAACAACTGGGCAACCTTTTCGATGGATTCGATCAAGATCTCCTTGCCGATGTTTTCAATGTGGACCGGGATTTGGTGAAGAACTTACGGGGCCGAGAAGATCAAAGGGGGCAAATTATTCGGGCCGAGAACTTCGATGTTCTCAGCCCGAAATTCAAAGAATTCGAAGAAGAAGAGCAACCCCACAGGCCCGGAAGAGGATCACAGCCCAATGGGCTTGAAGAAACTTATTGCACTATGAGGATTGGGGAGAACTTGGGCCGCCCCTCCCGTGCTGACATGTATAATCCACGTGGAGGACGCGTCAGCACCCTCAACAGCCACAAGCTACCAATACTCAATTGGCTTCAGCTTAGTGCTGAGAAAGGAGTTCTTTACCAGGCAAGTTGATATTCCTTGCGTGTCTGTTTCATGTTCGATATTTATATTAAAGCTTAATTAATTTGAATTTATATTGTATATGATCCATCTATGACAGGGGCGGCATTATATTCACCTAAGGATGGTCACATGAATTTTTTTCGAATATATAGGTTAAATACAAATACTTTGAAATATATCAATACTTGAACGCTTTTGATACAAAAATTACCTACTCATGTTCTAAAAGTATGAACGGCTCTGCCACTGGTAAAGTATGAACGGCTCTGCCACTGGTTCATGGAAAACATTCCCCTATCAAGGATTTTTTGTGACGTTGTATATACTACATTTGAGTTTTGCAGAATGCAATAATGGCACCATTCTGGAACACGAACGCCCACAGCATCATCTACATCATCCGAGGGACCGGTCGGTTTCAGGTGGTCGGGGACACCGGAACCTCTGTCTTCGACGGTGAGGTGAGGGAGGGACAAATGATCATCGTCCCACAAAATTTCGCTATAGTAAAAAAAGCAGGGAACGAAGGACTCGAGTACATCGCCTTCAAGACGAACGATCAAGCCATGACCAGCCCGTTAGCGGGGCGTTTATCGGCTATTCGGGCCATGCCGGAGGAAGTATTGATGAACTCGTATCAAATTTCCAGACAAGAAGCTAGGAGCTTGAAGTATAATAGGGAAGAAGCTAGTGTGTTTGCTGGAAGATCAAAGTCAAATAGGGCAATGAAGTATGCGTTGACTGCTGTTGAGGCTTTATTAAAAGTCTAATTAGTTAAGTTGGTGCTTTGAACAAAGTTTATGAGAATAAAGTGAGTTTTTGATGAAGTTATTTTATGAAAATAAATGAGTGGGGTGGTGGTTCTTATATAAAATGATGTTTGTTTTGAGTTAATTTTAGCGATAGATTATAAAAAAATTCGTCGCTTGAAATTACTGATAAATTTCGCAGTTAATTCCCATATGTTCTTTGGGGACCATTTGGCCAAGTTAGGTAATGAAAATTCTTCATGGCGAAGTAAGGTTATATCACTAAAGTTTGATCTTTATATATATACATAAAAGATTCCAGACTTCTCAAATAATTGATGCACCATATTTATGAAGCATAATGTCCCTTATCAAGGAAAATAAAAGAGTAAATTTCATAAATGACGAATATATGAAGTTTAATTATGTTTGGGTAATAATATTTCGTAACTATGATCATAGCAGTATTTGTATAATTTGTGTAATATTTGTACATGTTTGTATTAATTTTTGTATAGTGTTTGTATATTTCGATATACAATTCGTACATATCATTTATATAATTTGCTATACAATTCACAGTGTTTGTATATTTCACTGTATAATTTGATTTGCGCACAATTTTTGTATAATCGCACAAATTGTCTGTATAAATCGCGCGAATTATACAAAACTCAAACTGTAATTATAGCTAAATATTTGTCGCAAGTTGTAATTAGTATATATTTGCTTACTTGTGTAAAAATTTTCCAAAATAAAAATGCAACTAATTCAAATGGAGACTAATTGCTATAAGCCATATGAAGAAATAGTTGTCTCATATTATTTTGATCAGTTACTAAATCAAAGTAAAATTAATTATATTGTTTTATTTTACTTCTACAATTAATATGGCCTTTGGAATTTAAACAAATTTTGAAGATGTTTTTCAAGAGGTTAATTAATGTGAATAAAAAAAAATAATAATAAAGTTGATCACTGTGTAAAATAAAAAATGCACAACTAATATGAGACAGAATTAGTAGCTTGTTAGCTTTATATTGGCTTTCATCTTAACGAGGCTCTTTATTGCATAATTATACTGATTAAAATTGCTTTTGCATAGACGATCATCTTCAGTGAAGTCCCTAGATCCTTCTCACCCTCTCCAATAAATTACCATATACAGTATTAGATTTGAAGAAAATATGTAACTACATATCCCAAAATTTCCATGGAATAAGAATATAATGAAGCGAATGAACTTAAACATTTGATTTATCTCCTCATGAATCGTATGTCTGTAACAATAGGAACAAAAAAATTTCTATTCAAATCGATTAGGCGTATTGTGTTGTTTCTTTTGAGTATATACTTTTTTTCACATACGAAATATGAAATTCATACTCATATAACAAGCCAAGATCCGAGGGATACTGACACTCTAATTTAAGATCTATACCTATTTTCACTATTGCCCAATGGAGAGATTTTAGATATAATCTCTATTTTCATTATGAACTTTGAGATAAAAAAAAATTGTAATTGCAAACATGAGTCATTTTGATATATGATCTCATTGAGCTGTAAAGGGAGGTTAGATGAGCTAAGGGCCAGACTCACATATACTGTACTATTCTCATCTTTACAACTAGGAATTGAACTAATTGTCACATGCATCTTGCACACAAATTTAATTACTAAGATATCGACGCATAACAAAATACCAATTTTCTTTAATTTTTCAATACTCAAGACTCGAACGCAATATCTTTAATTAATGATCCTTATTGGTGCCCAGTTGGTATATATCATCAACTTTCAATGTATATATGCACCTTTCCTTAGTGAAAGAGGCATTTTGTGGGGGCAAAAAACTCCCAACTCTATTGACCTGCCACCAAAGAAATCCACCAAAACCTCCCAATCAATTTACACTTTTTTTTCTTTTTTTTTTTAAATATATTTTAATCTTCTCTTCTGCTTTTGGAGCTGATATATTTAAATTGAGAGTCTCTCGAAAATAGTCTCTCTGTCTCTATTAGGTAGTGGTAAGGTCCCAATTTATTGAATTCCACTGGATATATTTAGGGATATGCAAAAAATGAATAAAAAAAAGATGTTATTGGTGTATTGTTATCGGATTGTTAGGTTAACGAGTTTTTAATGGTTTTACCAAAAAAAAAACTATCGGATTATCGGTTTGATTTTGATTTTTAGTATTGAGTTATTGGGTAAAGTGTTAACCCATTAAGACTATAATAATTTACTACTTTATCCCTTCATAAATATTAAATATTAATAATTTAACATCACATTATACTAAATCGATACTCGTAAGTCATATATTTGCTTGGTTTTCAATATTAACTTTCTGTTGGAAAGTAAATTAGAATATGAAGTCAAATATTGTATATTATTAAATTTAGATACTCAATTGATTTATTTATTTTTTATTAGAGAAGTCATATATTTATTTTATCAGTATTTTCTTATTAGGTAAACCGAAAACCGAACCGGTAAGGACCAAAAATCGATAAACTGAAAATCGATAAAAAATATCTTATTGGTATAGCATATTTAAAAATCGATAAACCGAACTGATAATACATAAAATCGAACCGAACCGATCGATGCACAGTTATTGTTATTTTTTAATTTTCTCAATAAATCAAGCACAAACTTAAGACTCAAGATTTCTGCAGCCAAAATTTTCAAATTTAAAACCGAAAGTTAGATATATACTTTGGACAATTTTTTTTTTTAAAGGAAATCTTTTGCTTTCTTTATATTTTGGTTTTTAGTCTATAGTCTTTGATATCCCTTTCCTAGAAATAACACTAAAAAAGATGATAAAAGAAAACATGTGAAGAAAAGAATGTGACATGACCAAAAGGTTCAAGGAACCATCCAGCCTAACATTTATGTCATACATTTACACACACACACACTTCAAAATAAATTCCAAATCTTCAACCTCTCTTCTTCTCAAGTCTCAATCCTTTTCTTCTCAAAGAAAAAAAAAACCCCACAATTTAATTTCCACTCAAAATCCTAAATTGAATGTCAAATTTCAACTTAGGAAAAAAGCTTATTCTACCAACTAAAAAAGCATGGAAGAGCTTCACCAACAAATTACAATCAAGATTACACAAACTCAAGCTTTCAAAAGCTATCATAAGTTCCAAGAACCTTTGCATTAGAGCTTACAACTTCATTTTCCCTAAGATTACTCGAAAATTCTACTCGTTGATCAATCGTTATTCATCATCAGCACCACGTACTCATCGCAATTTTTACCATAAGTACCACAAATACCAACAATGTCGTAAAAATACTTCACCTATATACGTGGATCATCTCTTCCCTGAACCTATACTGAAACGACCATCATGTCAAAACCATAGCTGTAAGATATCTGCACGTCAGACTGAAGAATTTGTTGCTTCGAGTAGCGGTGTTGATGTGAATTGTAGAAGCAAATTGGATCAAGAAGAGCAAGAGATTATTATGAAGGCTATTGAGGTAAATAGTGCATCGAGAAAAGGTAAGGTAATTGTTAATAATTCTAAAAGATGTGATAATATTAATATTGATGAATGGAGAACTCCTTCAATGCCACATATAAATGGAGTGGATAGAAGAGCTGAAGAATTTATCTCTAAGTTTCGTGAAGATATGGAGCTTGAAAGACAACAATCCATTCTTGATTTTCAAGAAATGTTGGCTAGAGGTACTTAAATAGAAATATAAAAAGAAATTTAATTTTTTTTTTTGTCACAATTTGGAATATTACAAATATTGAAGTACAGGTTTTGATTTTCTTTTCAATTCCTTATTTTCCAATTTTAAAGGGGGAAGAAAAAGGAATTGAATTGATTTTCTCTTTTTTTTTTCTTTTTTCTTTTGTCACACTGCATATGGAGGATCAATAGTGTTTTCGCTTATCCTTCAGTATGACTTGAATCGCGATGGTGAAATATTCAACTATTTGAGCAAACGTCACTTGATATTTGATTTAGTAGAACTAAATATTCAAAGTGTGGATAAGAAATTTAGGTTGTGTTTTTTCTTTTATGTTTTTTTTTTAATTTCAAGAATTGTATTCAGTAAATATTGATTATTTTTCTTGGTTGTTATAACTAAATGAATATGAGAAAATTTGTACTGGTTTTCTTTCAGACCAGAGCTTTTAAATCATTTAATTTGCTTTTGGTTAGTGTGGTTATGGATGAGTTGCTGGGAACTAGTTTCAAGTGGTTATTTGAGATATTATCTTTTAAATTAAAATATTGAATTTGCGTAAGGAAGTTGTAGTGCTAACAATTTCGAGAAGGTTCATATATCAGCACCCAACCCGTAGATGTTGAATTTATTCATCTCCTGAAAAATCTCATGAGCTATTTTATGGATCTGCTCAGGCACAAAAATTAAAGATCAATTCATTTGAAGAATATACAAATGAAAAATTAATTTATTGAATTTGAAGAGCAATTTGTACGTTTGATTCAATTAGATTGGCACACCTTAGGCAAAATTTGATAACTAATATAGGACGAAGGGATTAGTACGCACGACATATTACAACTTAGAACTCAATACAAAAAGGCAATTAAGTTTATTGACCTTTCTGATCTAGTTTAATTACTCTTACTTCATTTACTCTCTTCATTTTAATTTGTATATCTGAATTTTATTTGACACAAAATTTATAAAAAAAGTCTTTCGAAATTTGTAATTTTAAATTAAAAATATATAAAATATAATAAAATATCGTTGTTTCAAATATGTTCAAATATTGTTCATTTTTTCATTAGAGCACTTTATTTATATTCTGTTCCAAAAACCTTTAATAGGACCATTTTATTCTTTCTTTTTTTCCTTTCATATAGGACCATTTTATTTCTTTTTCATAAAGCTACAAAAATAATTCAACTTTCGGCTCAGGATGTGAGTTGCAGTAATTAATTAGTTTGACTTTGAAACATAATTTAATAAATTCAAGAATGGATTAAAATTATAAATTATGTTCTTACAAAACTATTGTAGGGTGAAAATGATATTAAAAATTCAAAATAATCAAACATAAAAATCAGAAGAAAATAAGATACGAGATACATGTTGCGTTACTCATCTTTTCATGATTTTTTTTCAAATTTATTAAATTCTTTCACTCCATTTCACAAAATATCTAGAAGATAGAATACGTTCACATAAGTGATAACGATAATGACTAAATACACAATTGAAGATAAATAAGAAAGAATAACCATTAAACTCATTGAGTGGTGGTATAATATGATAAAAATAACAACATTATCATTTGGTTGGGAATAAGTTATCTTGAAATAAATTATTCTAAAATAACTTATTCCATCATGTATATGATATAACTAATTCAATCACTATAGCAAAATTGATGGTATAAATAATTCAAAGACTATCTAATAGGGGCTCGCATCTGATTAGCTAGTTGGTGAGGTAATAGCTTATCAAGGCGGTAATCAGTAGCTAGTCCGAGAGGATGATCAGCCACTCAGGACTGAGACACGACCCAGACTCCTAAGGGAAGTAGCAATGGGGAATTCTCCGCAATGAGCGCCTGACAACTTGCATTGGAAAAGACTATAATATGACTATCCTATGGACCACTCTTGTTGAGTCAACTATTTTCGAGCATGTACAGAATGAAAACTTTATTCTCGATTCTTATGGTTAAAAAAATGATGATGAGGTTTGTTTATTCTTAGAGAAAATGAACGGGTTTGGGTGAAAATTGAATGGATATGAGTGAATGAACAAAATGTGGGTCAAAAGGATACAAATTAGGTTCATTTAATACGTGGCGAGTGTGTCTCATCCTCTACCTAATATCTGTGGCTCGAGGTAAGAAAGGTTAAAATAATTCACTTTTGAGAAGTACAGGTGTGTAATAAGTCACTTAAATAATTAAAGTGTGTAAATGACTTTTCGAGACAACTTCAAAAGAAATTTATATCCTTTTTCATAAAAAAAATCCTATTTGAATGTTCAATGTATGGATACACATGATGGTTCAGGTGATTTTTTTCATCTCCTAAATTTTTGTGGGCAAATGCCACCCCTTTGAAAAAACATTATTTTGATACTTATACAATTCCTAAAGGTCAACCAACACAAAACCACCTCTTTTTCGTTCTTGGAAAAGTCAGAAATGCAAATTACTCATTTTATCCCTGATATTATTTTTTTAATTTTATTCTAAAATAATATGTTATATTTTTATTTAACAATTATTTAACAGTACTGACTTTCTTTATTATCTTTATTGAATTTTTATTATGAATAAAAATCAATAATTAAAATAATTTTAATAATCATAACAAAATTATTTTTTATTTTTTAAATTTTATATTCGATCAAACAATATTAAATAAATTAATAAAAAGTAATAGAAATAAATAAGATACCACGTAGGCCTGAAGCATGGACCATCCCTTTTGTTAGAAACATCACAATTTCACAAATTCTTTTTTCCTACACCACAATTTCAAATATTGGGACCCCCATTCACCCATAAAACAAAAATCTCACAATTCAAGGCAATTTTCATAATAATTAAAATGCCGAAAATATCCTTTATATTTTTGTGATGGATGTACGCTTTTAATCATTTGATAAATTCTCGTTATTGAATTTAACTATAAATGAAAAAAATATTTATCGTGAATTTATATTTGTTATTTTTGTATTTGGTGTAATTTTTATACTATTTATGAGTTGATATTTTTTGTTTTTATAAATTTTTTCTCTTGCTAAGAAAAATTTAATTATTTGGTGTGATTCGAATCATCAAACTGTCGATCGATGAGGAACGCATTTAATCATTAAAGCAAGTTATATATGTCAAAATTTTATAGATGTCCAATCCTCATTTTTAATAATAACAATAACAATAATAATATTTCTAGTGAAACTATATTAGTAAATTCTTGGAAAGATAATATATATGAAGAATTTATTATTATCTCATATTAGACAATAAAACTAATTAAGAAAGATCTTCAAACAATTCGCACATTTAATAAATTATAGTAAAATTCATGTAAAGATCATGCATCTTGATCTTTTATTCTACTTGATATTTAGAAGTTCGACTATATTCAAATTATGTCTATAAAATATATTTGAAAATAAAGCTTTTAATAATATTTTTATTATGCCCGAAGCTCAAATTTAAAATTTCTAATTAAAAATGAAGCGGACTCACCATCCGTGCACGCACCAGAAGCCATGATCTTGAATTTAGCCTAAAAGGTAAGTGACCATTAAGGTCATTTCCACTCCCATATATAAACAAATGGTGACGAAGCCAAAAGTTAAAACGACGTCGTACTGACCACTCGTCTCGAGCCAATAAATATCGCCTCAGTCTCTTCTTCTCCTTCCCACTCTCATTCTCAGTTCTTCGATCATAGTTTTCATCGCTCTCGTTAACTTCTAGATCTTCAACAAAAATGGCGAAAGATCCAGTTCGCGTTCTCGTTACTGGTGCTGCTGGTAATCGATCTGTTCTTATGAACTTCAAAAAGCTTTATTTTTTGTAATTTTTTTTTGAATTTTTTGATAACTTAGATCTGTTGTTTTACTTCATTTTGACTTGAAGTTTGATTTATTTTTAGTAGTGACGCTTAGCGGTTTTAGCCTTAGATCTACTTGTTTACTTTAGTCTTTTGATTTAATTCGATAACTGATCTGAAATTACTACGCACTCCGTTCCGAAGAGAATGAAATCGGACATAGAGTTCTGATTTATTTATAAAATGTTATTTGAGTATTTAGATGAATAGAAGTTACTATTCCATAAGTTTCAGCTATTATTAGGAGTGGAAAAGTAATTGAAATGGGAGAGAAGGTAGTGTTACTTTGTCTGTGGTAGTTGATGTTGTTGATTTATATACTCGAGGTTGTCCAAGCATGTTTACTTGATGTATTTGTTGTTTCACTAGTTAATCTTAACTGTGTTTGCTTGCGAGGTTGAGATTAGCCTTTTGTTGCTCCGATTTGTAACCCGAGAAAATAAGAGTGATGACTTTGTTCCTTTTTTTTTTTTTTTTTTGCTATGATTTCCTGTCAGAAATTAATTTAATTTGATTTATTAAACTGATATGGAGATTGACTATCATCCCCTCCAACACACACACCAACAGAAGGAGAAAAAAGGAAGAAAAACTACTTTAAGATTGAGGTTCAGTTGTTATTAGCATGATTGACTTGATGCGCTTATTATGCCTTTTGAGTCAGAACAAACATGTATTTCTAACAACTATGATGTCATGATTTAGACTTATGGATTCGTGATTAGGGAAAACTTCTCATGTGTTACTGAAGCTAGATAATTATGAAGATTAGCTTGTTAGTGTTTATGGAATCTGTTTCGAGGCTCTACAATTTCTTTTCTAAAGTTGGTTTTTTTAAAAAACTCTATTGGTTCCCAAATTATAAGTTGGTCGGAATTTTATGTTAACAGGATAATGTTGTTTTATTTTCCAGGACAAATTGGATATGCCTTGGTGCCAATGATTGCCAGGGGAGTGATGTTGGGTGCAGACCAGCCTGTGATTCTTCACATGTTGGATATTCCACCTGCTGCCGAGGCACTGAATGGAGTGAAGATGGAATTAGTGGATGCTGCTTTCCCTCTTCTCAAGGGTTGGTGGAGTTGCTAGTAATCTTAATGTTATGCCATTTATCACTTTTGAAAATAAACTTGTTTGAATAGTATGTCTTTTATGTATGTGTTAGGTGTTGTGGCCACAACTGATGCTGTTGAGGCATGCACTGGTGTCAACATTGCGGTCATGGTTGGAGGTTTCCCCAGGAAAGAAGGCATGGAAAGGAAAGATGTGATGTCAAAGAATGTTTCTATTTACAAGTCTCAGGCTTCTGCTCTTGAGAAGCATGCAGCTCCCAACTGCAAGGTCAGGCAAAAGTATATCTTTGTTAATTCCTTTTAATTTTTAACTTCTGCGTCTTGTCAATTGCCCTTAGTGTCCAGCCTGCATGATATACTTCCACCATTTGATTAGATTACTCTTCTATTTTGACTCTGCCAGTAATTGATTACTTGGCTGATGAATATGTCGCCTAAGTCAGTGAGAATAGTTACAAGATGTTTATTGCCAACTTTTAATGTCTTGTGTTTTACCTTGACAAGTCCGTTCTGCCACAAACTCTAATGTCTTTGTTATTTATTCCCTTCTGTTTGTGTCAATGGAAGCATCATTGAACCAATTTTAGGATTTCGATGTGCATGTTATGCACCTTCATTTCATTTTTGGTATGAAAATTTGCCTTATGCCTCTTCCAGGTGTTGGTTGTTGCTAACCCTGCCAATACAAATGCATTGATCTTGAAAGAATTTGCACCATCCATTCCTGAGAAGAACATTACCTGTCTCACAAGGTTGGACCATAACAGGGCCCTTGGCCAAATTTCAGAGAGACTGAATGTCCAAGTGAGTGATGTTAAAAATGTCATCATTTGGGGAAACCACTCATCAACACAGTATCCTGATGTCAACCATGCAACAGTTAAAACACCAGCTGGAGATAAGCCAGTTCGTGAACTTGTGGCCAATGATGCATGGTATATTGAACCAGTAACTTCTTGTTAATTGATATCTAGTTGTTTTTTTCCAATTTTGCTGATTTACTGACGAATTATATTCTGTGTTTAGGTTGAATGGTGAGTTCATTTCTACTGTACAGCAGAGGGGTGCTGCCATTATCAAGGCTAGAAAGCTCTCTAGTGCCCTTTCTGCTGCTAGTTCTGCTTGTGATCACATACGTGATTGGGTCCTTGGAACTCCAGAGGTAGATCTCTTAACTTGGGATGTTGTTGTATTAATATAAAACAGTAATTATGTATGCATGTTGGTAGATTTAAATCTAAGGTAGTTCTTATCTCAATTTTTTCCCTAATGAAATGTTGCAGGGCACTTTTGTTTCCATGGGTGTTTACTCTGATGGGTCATACAATGTCCCAGCTGGGCTTATTTATTCCTTCCCAGTTACATGCAAAAATGGAGAATGGTCCATTGTTCAAGGTTAGTAAATATATTTAATTGCAGTCAGATGTCCTTGATTTTAATCAAATACTTGTACTATGCCATGTTAGTCTCCCATTATGTTATTATTTTCAGGCAGTTCCTCACTTAAAATGCAATTAGTCAAATTCAGTTTTTAGTTTGGGATGGTGAGGCAAAGTGGGTTAATCTGATTCATTAATCATGGCATAGGATTTCAGGAATCATATTAGTCTCTTTAGCCTCAATGATAGTCGTGCCATGCGTGTGGAAGAGCGCACTTGAGGGAAATATTAGCAAAATGTCTATTTGCCTTGTGTATTTTATCCGGAAAAACCAGTTATCTGTACGGTTTAGATATTTACTTATCTGTTGTTTTTGTAAGTTGAGCTGTTCCCTTCTGTCTTTGATTCGCCTGCCTCCTTTTTGATGTTTTATAATGTTGCATCTCCTTTTTTTTTTTTTTCTGTTGGTAGTGAACAATTGGTCTTAATGTTCCTCTTTGTTCTCCTTTACTCTCTTAAGATATCATTTATGGTTCGATCCTTTTGTTGTACTAAAATTTTGTTTAAAGTTGCCTGTCAATAGGGTCTCAAGTTTTTTGTTTGTTCGTGTTCTCAGGTCTTCCAATTGACGAGTTTTCAAGAAAGAAGTTGGACTTGACTGCTGAGGAACTATCCGAGGAGAAAGCATTGGCTTACTCCTGCCTTTCTTAAATTGCCAGGAGTGTTATGTGGTAATAGAAGTGGCTTCAGTTTTGAATAAGTCCATTATTGATTCTTGAGGGAAGTGATGATGATGGAATACTGCTTTATCAGTTTACGGTTAATGTACCCTATTTTATGCAAAACGTTCGAGCTAGAACTGATGTTTTTTGCGAATAATTAGTATCTTTTGTTCGTCCTTGGATGATAATTTTCCATCATGAGTTCGTTCTTGTTCTTCCCCACCAATTTGGCTTCTTGTTTTCTGAGATTTCCCTTAAATTGCTGACATTTCTTGATGTCTGATGTGCTCTATGTTGTGCTTCAAACAAGGACGAAATTGGTTGAACTCAATTTACCACAAAACTCTAATAAGAGGGAGTTTTTTGGTTGATTAGCTTGAGTTCACATGCTGCAACAGAGAAAGCATATTGAATAAGGGGCTTCTCCTTATCCAAAAAGCATTTGATACTTGAATATTTAAGGTCCAACATTGGAACATGTAACTGTAATGAAAGTAGTAGATTTCTACTTTAGATATAATCTTTTTTATTCACATACTTTAGGCTTACGTTTTACCTAAATATTTGGATAATAATAGAACATACTTAATGTAACCTCACAAATAGGTCCGAAATGATAGGATGTATAACCTTCTCCTACATTTGTTAGGTTGAGTTCTTTTTGTGTTTTTTTGTCCTTCAAAAGTGCGGGTAGGAGAGCGGCTAACGGGGAAGGGGTAAAAGGTGGAAATCAAATTTTCAATTTGAAGTAGTCAAGTAGGTGAGCTATTAAAATTCATGTGCAATTTTCGATAGATATAGAAAATGTTGATATTGCATAGGGTATCTTATGATCAAACAAACTAATGTTCCTAAATAGTTGTGGGGAATAAATAGACTGGACATAGAATATCGAAAATTAAATTATCAAATTGAATCAAATTTTTTAGTAATTTGGCATGGTATTCGGGAGTAAAATTATAGTTATTGTATTTGAGATTGGGATTGGTATGAGATATTAGTATCATTTAGTATTCGGTATTTTTCAAATACCAAACTGTTTACTTAATTAAGACCATTTATTAACATGTCCATTATCCTTAGTACAAGTACAAAGAGAAACTTAAAGACTAAAGACAAGCAATTCAAATAGATGTCTTTTAGTTGTGTCAATTTATTTTTTTTGATATTTTCTTAATTGTTGATCTTCCACTCTGTTTGAAATCTTGGCCAAGTGCCCCTCTACAGGAGGTCACACGGTCCGTGTGGCTTCACATCGCCCAATAGCATTAACTTTGTAATTCAATCGGCTATAACTTAAATACAGCATTATCAAATACCGTATAGAATCAAAATTTAATTTACTAATCACCGAATTACCGAATCAAAATTTAAAAATTTGATACTCCCCCGTTTAGAAAAAATGACCTAGTTTGACTTGGCATGAGTTTAAAAGAATAAAGAAGACTTTTCAATCTTGTGGTCCTAAATTAAAGTAATATCAAATGTACCAAAATGCTCTTTAATCTTGTGATTTTAAAAATGCCACGTGAAAAGTTGAAATTAAAGTTTTGCCAAAAAAGAAAATGGGTCATCCCTTTTTGAAACAAACCAAAAAACAAAGTAGTTTATTTTTTTTAAAAAAACAGTTTGATATCTATCTTTATCAATTACCAAATTCAAAAATTTGAAAATTCCGAATCGAATATCGAATGGGAAAAAGAAGATAAAAGAAAAAGAAAAAAAAAGTAAGAATGGGAAATGTAAGAGATGTTGACGAGAAAATAGAAAAAAATGAAGGACCAAATCCATTGAACTTATAATTTAACAACTATAATATTTTCTGCTCGAATGACTAATGATTTACTTCATTATATGAAAATAATGAGAAATATGAACTCTATTAATTTTGTTTGTCACCCGACGTTCCATATTCACATTAAAATTTGATTATATTTTAAATTCAAGTCGAAAATTTCACATTTAATGATAAAATATTTCCTTATAAAGATAATGCCGTACCCAACAATACTTTAAAATGATGTTATACCATTTTAAATTTACAACTTAAAAAGGCCAATTAGTTTTACCTTTTCTTTTTATACTTGAAATATAATTTACTCGAAGTTAAACATATTTCTTTTGTCTCAATTTATATAATGATATTTAATTGGATACGAAATTTTTTTTCAGAAACTTCAAATCTAAAGCAATTCAGAGATATATTTGTGGGCATAAATTATTTAATTAAAGATAAAATAAAAAGTATAGAGTTAAATTACTACTAAATATAAAATATATTATTTTGAAAGAGATTAATTAACTAAAATAACTAATACCACATAAATTAAAATTTAAAAGTACAAGTATTAATTATTGTTTTTCTTTAATATCTCTCGTATTATGTTTGCACAATAACAAGAAAATTCTACACCATCAAAGGATGTGGTGCAGCGAATGGGGTTGCTCCTCCCTTAACCAGAGGTCTCGAATTCGAGCTTTGAGAATGAAAAAATCCTTGATAGGGAGTGCTTCCCCCCATATGGGGCCTTACGCGGCACGAATCTGAATATAGTTGAATTCCAATATGGGTACCGAACACCGAGTGAGAAAAAAAAAAACCAAGAGAATCCTACCTTATTTTAACTACTTTTCCTAGTCCTTTTGTACAATAAAGTGTGGAATTGAATTAAAGAGTAGTTAAAATCATCAAAGAGATAGATGAACAAGACAAAATAAAAGACTAAGAATAATATTATTCTACTTTTCGACTTTACTATCGAAATAAAATGATATTTCTTTTATAGTTATAATTTGAATATATACGAAATAAATTTTATTTTAGTGTAATATTTTATAAATCATTATAGACAAGTTTTGTGTGATGAACTCAATCAAGAAAGCATGTAAAAAAAATTGAATCTAAATTATATCCATAGTAAAACAAGAAATTGAAAGATTTCGTTAAAATTGTTCGTTTGAAAATTTTCCAAAAAGCTAATCATATGTTCTTCTCTCCATCGGAACAATAAGGCCATTATGCTCATTACTAAACTTGTTGAACAGATGAAATATAACCAAGGTATATCTTTTTTATCAGAGATTGAATCACTCATCATCAGAAGAATTAGGCCAAAAATTAAGATACATTCTGGAAAAATAAAACTTCCATCAAAGAGAAGCAAACGAAAGGCTTTCATAAAAATTCTCATAAAATCAAGAATGAAATTTTCATTCTATACATGTCAGATCATGAATTAGTAACTGCTTCCATTTTTTTTTTTTTTTAAAAAAATACTAATTATATCCAACTTAAAGCCCCAAGAATGCCATATTCTTGGAGCCCAAACTTTTAAATTTGAGCACCTTTCCAATTAATTCCATGTTGACTAGTTAGGAAGACCACCAAAATTTCTATGTGAGAATTTAAGATAGTAACAAAATCATGTCTTTTTCAATAGAAATTTTCACCTGATTTTAAGATATTTGGTGATTGATTTTTCTTTTATAATTCAATTAATAATCACATGTGACTAGTAAAACTCATTTTTCTCCATAATTTTCTTTGTTCCCTCCATAGAGTTTTCTTCTATGATGTTTCCACATGTTAAACCTTTTTATTTAATTTTTTTTAAAAAAATATTGTCCTTTACACTATGTTTGGATGGTCGTCATGCATTATCGCGTAACATATTATATTATATTATATTGTATAGTAATTGTTATATTATATCGTATTAAATTGTTTTAATGAATACAGTATTGTATCGTACTATTTTTCGTCCTTACATAATGTCACAAATTCATAATTTGAATAATAAACCTACAAGAAAAGTAAGGTACAGAGTAGAGTTACTATGAAAGGTAGTATACAAGATAAAATAGAAATATTAAATAATAATTAAAGATAAAAATGAGGATAAAAAATGAAAAAAAAATACGTGGATAAGCAAACATATACTAGTTAATTAGCTAACATAACTATAGTTTGAATTAATTATGACTCGCGGCAAATGTCTAGATGTAATTACAGTTTGAGTTTTGTATAATTCGTGCGATTTATACTAATATTGTGCGCGATTATACAAAAGTTGTGCGCGAATCAAATTCTATAGCGAAATATACAAACACTTGTGAATTGTATAGTGAAATATACAAACACTATACCAAAACTACGAATTGTATAGCGAATTGTATAGTACAAACGTATACAAATGTTGCGCGAATTATACAAATGCTGCTATAATGATGGTTACGAAATATAATTACCCAAACTATATCTATGAAGCATAATTAAGATATTTTTGAATGGCTATATACGAAAATTCTTCATAAAATATTAAAGTAACGATGTCACTATACCAAATCAATTCTTATATTAAATAAGTTTTTCCATAATAATCTAATAATAGATTTTAAATAATATAGTATAATAAAATTTAAATTATAATTAAAATAAATATTATATTTAAATTAATAAGCTAGCAAGAATTCAAAGTATACAAGTTCTCAATTCTAAGACAATCTCAAATTATAGTAATTGATTGAGTTTTGAATTTAATTTTGTATATATTTAATGAATTTTTGTTACGGAATTATAAATACAAAATTTAAATTAAAGCTAATATATTCTGTCGAATTTACTTACATATTATATCATAGCTCTACTAATTCTACCCTTATATATGATGTACGTTGTTAACATAATTTAATACGATATTACAGCACATAAAGATCTTAATTAAAGATTTTATTGTCACTTAAACAATATGATTCTTGAATAAACTAGAGCTAATTTTTTTCCACATTATTATTATTATTATTATTATTATTATTATTATTATTATTATTATTATTATTATTATTATTATTATTATTATTAGTGTGAAAATAATAGCAGTCTAAATAGAATTCAAATATCAATTGTCCTATGAAATCAATCATCCCCCTTTTCCATATTTTACAACATTAGATATTTTAGCAAGAAATTATAGAAAAAGTAGATTAATTGACTAATTTTTGACAATTATAATCAAGAAAAATAATATTTGACTCTCAAAAATATCTATGACACAGACTAGACGATAGCTAAGTTTTTTCGTGGTTAGCACGTTTGTTTTAATTAGAGGTCATTTGCAAAAATATAAAGTAAGTTTGTGTTTGATGAATTTTTTTAAATATAATTTTTCTTTTCAAATTTCACACTAACAGGGAGCTTATATACTGAATAGTACTTTTAAAGATCAAATCTCTTGGTACTAATGTATGGACATATTATTTTATGTGTTAGACTTTGAGATTTTTACCATATTTTTTGTTAATTTATTAGGTTCGAAATCTATTTTTCATATTAATTTAATAAATTTTGAATATTTATACACATAATAGTGAAAGTTGCTAGAAAATTATGTACACCTTGTTTTTCAATAATATTATGTGTGTACACCTTTTTTTTTTCCTCATGCAAATTTCAATTTCACAATTTACTTGACCTTTCAATAATACTGACCACCTTGTTTTTTTCGAACAAATTTCAAATTGCCTCTAACTAACTATTTATTCATTTTTAATCAGAGTTCGAAATTCAAATTTTAAGAATAAAATTATATTTTATATAAAATATCTTTAATTTAATATTGAATATTTTGACACAAATTTAAATTATTTGATCGTCAAAATAAATATCGAACATCAGATGCCTGTCCTTTTCTTGAATTTGCGCAACATTTTCATAAAATTAATCTCAATAATAACTTCTCTGTTGTCAATTTTCAATGTGGAAATTAAAGGAAATCTCTGTCACACACATTTTTTCCGTGATTTGGAATAATCTAAAGTTCACATTCGATTAATTAAAATTCTTGTCAAAAATAAAAAATTAGAAAAAATAATTTTCTTAAAAAAATTGAAAAAATGACTTTTCTTGTAAAAGAAATAAGTTTTATTATTGAGATTATTTTTATGAAAATGTTGCAATATATAAATATATTCATGCAACATTTTCATATATAAATATTAATGTCGCAATTTATATTTTTATGAACATTACTTTTATGCAACATTTTCATAAAATTATTTTTCACGACTTATAATATTTATCTAAATTATATATAAATATTTTTTATATATTTAAGAAGTGATGTGTCATTCTACCATACAATTTATTTAATTTTTCATGATAAAAAATTAATTCACACGTCAAATTGTTTTAATTTATCATTTGTACCTGCACATCAACTTTTTTTATTTTTTGGAAAAAAAATTAATGTTATTCAGCTGACAGAAGTTCTTTTTTAGACAATTAATTATATTTATAGATAAGAGTGATTTTTACTGTTTGGCATAAAATTTATTTATTACAAAATTAGTTTAAATTGTGTCAATCCTTTTGATAATGTGAATATAATGAAAAGTAAAATCTAAGTAAATTTCATAATATTAAAAGCTAATTATATATATATTTTTTAAATTATAAAAATTCTTTAAAATTAAAATATTTCGGATAAATTACCAGCAGATATTTGGATATATGTATTCGAGAGAGGAGAGGGATGTGTCAGAGAGGGAATAGGGATGTATCAACGAGAGGATAGGGATATATTTGAGGGGAAAGAGATGCATCCGAGAGGGAATAGGGATAGATCAGTGAGAAGGGAGAAATGTATCCGAGAGAAATTTTTTATAATCTTTTTAAATGATATAAAATTTTAGAAACTATGATAAAATAATATATGTATTTAGGTAATTTACATTAATAAAAATGACAAATATAAACTAGAATTGTTAATGTAGCTTGGTCCAGCCCATTCGAATTAGTCTATACAGGATTTAAAATTTTACAAGTAAGGTCAGACTGACTCATTATTTTGACGAGTCAGGAATATGATACTTTTTCTGTTAGCTATTTGGTAGGCAATAAGAAGAATCAAGCCTACACAAATTACTAAAAGAAAAAGTATCATAGTATGTTGTTCTTCTTTCTTCTGCCTTTTTTTTTATTAATCGTCAATAGTCTATTTTGTTGAGATTAAAATAATATGGTGAAGCATTACAAATTAAAAAAGAAATATGGTGAAGCTCAAAATAGTATGTTAAGAGAATAATATATAGTCCCTTTGATACATTAAAAAACAAAGAACTAACAAATCGTAGATACTTTAACGAATATAACGAAATTGAAAAAATCTCTTCATTTTTTTAATCAGAAATATAATATAAAAAGCACTTCCTTTTTTATTAGAGTTATCACAATACGAATCTCATAGCGCGATCATAATTATATACGCAAATATCATGTCATATGATCATTCAATGGAAAACCCTAATTGGTAAATTAAGAATATATAACAATTCATCCAATGACAAGAGGATAAAATGAATAACAAATTCCTTTTATTCATATATTTTTTTTTTGGGTAATATAATGTTTATACAATTAATCTAATTAAGTTAGGACTTAGGAGGATATAAATAGAGTTTCTTGAATACTTTTTTCTAATAATTTTCATCATAATCTTTCCCTTTTTCACATCATCATCCACTATATATTTTTTTCCAATTAAACTAAACTAAAAAGGTTTAAAATAAAAATAGGAAAAAAAAAATATTATCCTATCTAAAAATAAAAGGATCAACTTGGAGTTTTTGCTGGTCCTATCAAGAACTAAAAGTCAATAAACAAATTAAACAAGAATTTTTTTCAAACTTGTCGACTCCCAAAAATCCCAAATTACCAATAATTAGTTGGCATTCCACTACCTCAAGTTTTATAGTACATCTAAATTGACCCCTCAAAATTCTGGTAATTCTAATAAGTCCCCAGACTTTATGAAAACATTGTACCAAAAGTCCATGTCATCCTCTAATTTAGTTCCAACGTCCATCTCTACACTTTCTTGCTTCATGGCATGAAAGGGAAATTGAACTTGTAAATCTTCATCACCGCCACTAACTGAGATATCGAAATTCGAGTTATCACCCGTGGATAAATCGTCAGTCCAGAAGCTCTCGTCGATCTCTGGAAAGTAATTTTCAGACAAATCCATCTGATCGCCACTATTTGGAATGTCCATAGTCGCGGCTAGTGAATTGGCCGTGACAGTCGACATCTCACTGGACGATAATTGTGGTGAGTTCGGGCCGGACTCGGGCCCGAGCCCATTAATGTCTTCTTGGATGTTGCTAAAATTGTGTGAACTCTTCAAGGCTATTTGAGAAGTACTAGGAGCTTTGGAATCATTGTTGTTTTTTGAGTGCCTTTTGGAGTTTTGAGGAGGCTGATAGTTTTTAAGCCTTTTTTTCAAGTGAGTGTGCCACACATTTTTAATTTCATTGTCCGTTCGTCCGGGTAGTCTAGCTGCTATCGCAGACCATCTGAAAAATAAATAAATAAATTTAGTACAAATCTTTTGTAATTTAATTAATTAATTAATTAAGAGAAGTGGACAAGCATTATAGTAGTGCTTAAAACTTTAATTATTGTGTCACAAGAACCTATAGAGATATGCACCACATGACTTGATTTGTTTACCTTGTAATTAAATGTCATTAGATTTGCAAGTGAGATTAATTAATGTAAATAAAAACATGTCTAAACGAATCTTGTGGATTATTCCTTGATACAAGCTAGATAATTAGATATTTAAGTTCTGATATATATATATTTTTTTTTAAATACACTTTTCGATTTTGTAAATATATTCCTTTAACAAAAAGACAAATGTCTTGTAAAGATAAATGATCAGCATATTCTAGGCATAAATTTACGACAATACTATAACATACTCAGTGTAATTCCACGAATATTATTATTATTATTATTTTGAATAATGATTATGAGCATGCAAGACATTACTGAATGTGACAAAGACAATACTCTTTTTAAAAAATCAGCTTTTTTTTTATAGCTATGATCATTATTCATCTTGCCTTTCCTCTTTCTTTTTTTTTTTTAATTTAAAAATCCTTTAATTTATTTATTCTTTTTGTTTTGTTTAAATACCAAAAAAAAAAATCATATTATACGAATATTCGAGAAACCCATTTACTAAAATTAGTAAATAATAATTTAGAAAACAAAAATAGAAAATTGAAAAACTAACCTATTGCCAAGCATTTCATGTAATTGAATAATGCTATCTTCTTCTTCTCTTGTGAAATTTCCTCTTTTTATATCTGGACGCAAATAATTCGTCCAACGAAGTCTGCAACTCTTCCCGCATCTCAATAATCCTGGTAATTAATAACCAAAATAATAATTAATTTTTACTCATCAAAAAAACAAAAAAAATAATTTTGCTTTTGCCATTTATCGGGCTTTTGAAGAGCCCGAATCAAAATGGAGTAAAAATAATTATGTAAAGGAAGTGAAGAAGCTCCCGACAGCAGAGTGTTTAGTCGGCCCGAATAACCTATTCGGGCCTACCAGAATACAGAGGCGAAGGGAGAATTTTGAAGCGGTTAATTACCGGCTAGTTTAGGGAGGGCTCTCCAATTGCCATGGCCATTTGATTGTATATAAGATATGAGAATTTGATCTTCTTCAGGAGTCCATGGTCCTTTCTTCAACCCCATCTTCTCACAACAAGGAGCTCTAACCATTTTTCTTTTAACTAACTTTAAATCAAAATTAATTTTGATAATCTTCAAGAAAAAATTAAGTATTTTTGGTTGAGTGAAAGAAATTGGCAAAGGCTTTTCAAAAGGAGTGGGAGGAAATGGTAAGGATGTGTGGGTATTTATGCTTTGGAGTTACTCTGTTATTTAAAAATGGAAAAATAATAAAAAGTCTAAGACCATCGTCTCATTTTCAAAAGAGTCATTGCTTGCAATTTCCTCGAAGTTGGATGAGTTTAAAAGAAAATAATATAATAAAAGGAAAAATAATTACTATGATTTGAGTGAAATATTTTTATTTACAAGTTGTACGACAAGTGTGTGTGACACTATTTTTACTAAATCAATAACACGTTCTCAATTAAGGGAGTGTATCTCATTCGTGTAGCTATATCGGAGTTGCAATTAAATAATTTACACCAAGTTTAGAAATTTTTTCAATATTTCTATATTAAAAACACTAGAGAAATATTTTAAGATTAGATTTTCAAAATTTGACTAAATTTTATGGTCAAAAAGATATTTAAAGATAAAATTTTAATATGATTTGTAATGGTCAAACACAAGCTAATTAAGAAAAAAAATGAAAAGTAGTTATCTAGATATTTTAATTTTACGTGACACGGCTTTTTTAGTCTATCTAAACAAAAATACTATATATTTTTAAAAACTTTAATATTTTTACCTTAATGACATGACTTATTAGACCAGCTTGATATAAATTTTGTTCATACTTCCTCGTTCAGCCCACTATTTTAAAAATATTTTTTTTAATTGTCATTTTTAAGAAAAAATAATTATATTTCATATTTAATATTGATTACTTATCCTTAAATCATCTTCTAAGATCGAACACAAAACGTCAATTAAAAGGCTAAGTGTAGTAAAATAATAAAATAGTAATATTAATTATTATTATTTTTAATGAGTACGTCAAGATCAAATATGACAGATAAAAAGCGAATGGAGAAATAAAGATCACAAAAATGGACAGACGAAACTCACGTTACTGCTCATTTGAAAGAATAATTCTAAGAATTTGCATTTATTTTACTTCAATGTGAAAAATACTTCTTTTTTATTTCTCAAAATTTTGTGTCTAATCAAATATCTTGACATAATATATTACAACAAATTCAGATCACCAAAAAATATTTAATTTGGACATAATTAGTAATGAATTGCTCAAATCACAAAGGTTAAAAAAGGTAGAAGAAAATAGTTTAATCAATAACAATAATAATATACTTTGTGTGAGGAATGAATGAAGCGACAGAGCTCATCTGAATCTTTTTCGACAAAAAATTATATTATTTATATATAGTTTAAATTATTTTTTTATCTATATATAGTAGATATAGAACTCTGTTCGACTAGTTCATGTAGTTACTTTCTCAGATTTCAAATGCATTAACTGAAACCCTAACTCCATTGCTGAGTAAATCATGAAAAAAATAAGGTATACACAAATTTTATCTCTAATTTAACATGAGATAAAAAAAAATTATTTTCAATAAATCCGAACAGATAAAAAAAGCGTTTTCAAATCATGTCTAAATATTTTACGTTAAGTGTGTGGACTTTGTAAAAGTGATTAATTAGGTTTGAAAGTGTGTGCTAATTAATTAAATTGATTATAATTTGTCATTAAGTGATTTGGTAAAACAACACGAGAGACGACTTATGTAGGGCCCCAATGAATGCATGGGGACAAATTCTAATCCTGCATGAAAAAAATTCATGAATTTTATTCATATTTTGTCATAAATAAAAGTTGAAAATTTTATCGTCATATTTATTGAGAGAGAAAAATAAACAAAACTTGTCGTCATCACATGATAATAAGACAAGTGGGATTTATTTATTATTCCTTCGTTTATTTTTATTTATCTATTATAATAACAGCATATCGAGTAAAATCTCATAAGTAGGGTCTGGAGAGGATAAAATCACCGAACACTTTACCACAACCTTATAGAGATAGACAAATTGTTTCCAAAAGACCATCATCTCTAAAAAATCATCTTCAAAAGCAGAAAATACTAAATATGAAACCAAATCACTAGAGTGAAAAGCAAATTGATAATTTATAAAGATAATAAAAGTAACGAAAATAAATGAGGGACAATAACAACAGAATATATAAAGACACGACTAAATCATCCTACCCTTATTAGCCGTCTAACCTTTTATCCTAATACGCGACCTCCATTCTTTTTTATCTAAGGTCGTGTCCTCGGTGATATGAAGCTGCGTCATATCTTATCTAATCACCTCCCTTCAATACTTTTTCGGTGTACGTCTACCCTCCTCGTAACCCTTAAATCCAACTCCTCGCACCACTTCTTCTCTACACATGCCCAAACTATCTCATTCTTATTTATTTATTACATTAAAAATATTTAATTTAAAAAAATATTTTATTATAAATATTTTTAATGTTGAATTTTATTTATATTTTCCAACAATTTGTAATAATTAAAAAGTAACATAGTAATATTAAGTCGACATGGGTGTCCTAACTGACTAAATTTTGTTTTGTCAAGGGCTTGAAAATAATTAATTGAAAAGATTTAGGAAGCTGAGTTGTAGTTTCTCAAGTTTACAAAAAGTGCAACTTGGTCCACTAATTTTCATCATTTTATGCTTTATGAAGTTTGAGTGAGCCAAATCTGGTATGCTACTCTTCTTTTATTCCAAACGAATTAATTAGTTATCTTTTTAGGGACAAACCAACACAATTAATCACTCTTCTCAAATGGTATGCTTTTGATGCCTAATATATTTTTTTTTTCGTCTCATTTTATGTAACATTTTTTTTTTAATTTGTCCCAAAAAAATGAATAAATTAAAATGCATATATATATTTCATTCGATATTCCATATCTGCATTGCAATCCAACAAGATTTAGAATCCATATTACTATTAATCATGTAAAATATTCTTAAAAAATGTCTTTAATATGCCTCAAATTTATATATATACATCTATATATAACAATTTTTTACGACAAACAAGTATTTGTTTCGGAAAATTACACTTAACTACAAATGTTTCTCGCAAATAATTGATCTAATAAACTATCGGTTGGTAGCTAATTAGAAGTCTGCATATATTAGTGACATAAAGATTAGTTCCTTCAGAGATATTCGATAAAAAAAAAATAAAGATTAGTTATATATGAGAGGATCTATTTATTATTTATATAGGGATTAGTTATGTAAAATTATTTATTATATAATTATTCCACCTTCGTCTGTTTTTTTTTTCCAGGATTTACTACACATAAGAATTTTCATCAACTGATCAATGGTTACTTCTGTCGACATTGCAATAGTATGGTACCAAGATATCCATTTTCAGCCATTGTTTTACCTCCTGTATAAAATAATATAAAGATTCATTTATACATATATAAGCTATACAAAATTCTAAATTGTAAATCAAATACTACATTAATTTTGTATATGAATAACTCCTAACGTACTATCAACGTAATTTTACTTATGCAGGATTTAACACCTACATAATTCAATCCTATACCAAATACCGAACGATCCCTAATTAATCGAAAGATACTTTTATCATGTTTTTAGAAAAAAGAAAATTGTAATTAAATTAAATGATACTAAATCCAAGAAAAGTCACCATTGGATGAGACTTGTCTCTTCAAACATAGTAATACAACTGGTTTGCTTTAATTAGCCGCCTTATCTGTATAAGATTAAGACCTCTCCTTTGATTGGCTACTTAATCAAATATTAAATATATATTTATAATGTTTGTTATTAACTTAGATCCTCGGTTGATTAACTTATTTTAGATGTTTTTAAGTTAAAATAACTTTTAAGTATTTTTATCGTGTCTGTGCTAAACGAAAAAAAGTATTTCTAAAGCACTTATTTTTAACTTAATTTTTTTTTTAAATGACAAGTTAAGATTTTTAGTATATACTTATTACTCGTAATTGATAAGCTATTAGCCATTCAAATAGACGGTTAACATGGAGTTTTGTTGGTGTTAAATGACAAACGAATATTTATTCAAATCTCTCGATTTTTGATATCAGACTAAACACATTTGACATCTTCGATACCTTAAAACACGACTAAATTTATTTTTTTAATTTATTTTATAAGTGGACAAAAAATCTTAATTCGCTCGTAAAATAACAGGTTTCCTATGTAGAGGGACCACAAAGCCAAATTGTAAAACTATTACGGTTTGAAAGTGATAATAGATAGACTTTAGTGGCTCCAAGTTGCAAATTACATTTTTAAAATAATAATGCACGTGATGGTCTTATCAGAGTCAATCCACGTGCTTTGCTCACTTTTATCGATAAATATCTTTTTATTATTTTTAATTGACTATATACTTTTTGGATTTAAGGGGTGTGTTTGGTGGAAAATATTTTTCAATTTATTTATATTTAATTAATTAAATTATTTTTAAATAAAAATAAATGTTTTTAATAAAAATAAGAAAAATAAGTTTTATAAGTTATTTTTTAAATTTATTGTCTTTTTTCAATTCTCAAGATGGAGTCAGGTCGGGTTCAAATCCTCGCAGTATATTATATTATTTATATATTTAAATTATTTTCATATATATAATAATATTGGATTCCTCTTGAATATTCAAATATGTTTATTTTGAAACTTTTTAGGTGAAAATTACACTGTCCACCCCAACACTCCCGACATGACTACCCTATCATCTGCTAGATGTGATAATTGAGCGGGTTGGATCAAATTTAAAGGGTTATAATGGGTCAAAATCCAACCAAATTCAAATTTGTTTGGATCAAAAAGGGTTAAATAATGAGTTATAAAGTGGGTCAAGACCCAATCCGACCCAACTTTTGTTAAATTTTACTTTAGGAACTTTCATAAATATCCTAGGTTTGAAACTTAATATAGTCAAATAGTTATATTTTACATAATCACACAATAAAACCTCGGCTATGTGACCTGGAGGGGAGGAGAGAGACGAGCGAAATCGAAAGAGAGAGGAGATCTCTCTTGAATCAAAATTTGGCTTGCATTTCAATCCAATTTAAATGGGTTGAAATGGGTTGAGCTAATAAATGGGCGAGTCAATAACCCGCCTAAACTTCAATGAGTTGGGCAAGTTGGGTTTAATTTTGCCACCCTAACTGCCACCTCTGAATCCTCGGTCCATGACTTCATTATACTCGTCGTATAGTGTTTAGCTAAATTACATATACATATTCTTGGATATTTGTTTTTCTTATTATTTACCAAACACTAGAAAATAAGTAAGAAATTTATTTATTTATCAAGAAAGTATTTTTTTGGTACCTTTTTAAAAAAAATTGGAAGTAGAGAAAGGAAAAAAAAACGAAAGGAGATTATAAGTTGAAACATCAAATTTTCACCAACAAAATAAAAGTTCAGATAGTTAATCAACAAAACTATTAAAATTTTCTCCAAACACACCTTTAAATTAAATCCATACCTTTTGCTTTTTCCTCCTTCTTTCTTATGATTAATTGGGGTTAATCATTTGAATTATACATAATAAAAGTTGAATTACTCAAATCTTATGCCCCACTGTGTTAGGGGTATTTAAGGAAATTCAGAAATAATAAAATTTTAATGTGTTTTCTTTCTTTTTCCCATACAAAAATTTAAATAATTTATAATATTTTACCCATAAATCTTTACATTCTCTTAAGATTTTATATTAATAAAAGGTTCGAATGAGGTATCTTTTTAAGCACATTTTAAATTTATTATGGTAGAATTAAATCATGGTTCATCTTTAATTTATCAATTTAGATCGAAAAAGCAACGTACGGTAGAGAATAGTAAATTTTTTTTATTTAGTTTAAATTTAAATTTTCATGTTTCTTTTATGGATATAACACGCCTCAGAAGAATTTGAATCCCTACCGCCTTCTTGACTTGCGTCATCATTAAACCGACTATAGTACTTTCACATTCAAATTAGTAGTACTCCAAAATGAGTATCGAATAGTGTGCATGAAATAAAAAATAAACTAAAATAAATAAACATGTTTATTTCTAAATTTGGATGTTACTTTATTTTTTTCTGTTCATCAACATGAGTATATAATATAAAACAATGTGAAAATAAAAACGAAACTAAATAGTAGCTGAATCAAGATTTTCATTAAGGGGATTTTTCACAAATATACAATTTTGGGGACAAAATTACATGCCCTACCGAACTCTTTTGAAAAATACCATGTAAAATACCAACTTTATTTACAAATTTAGGATTTTGGGGACAAAATTACATGCCCTACCGAACTCTTTTGAAAAATACCATGTAAAATACCAACTTTATTTACAAATTTAGGATTTTTGGTATTTTGAGTGTGATTATTGTGGTGTGTGATGTGATATAATAGTGTTGGGAAATGGAAAAAAAATGAATGAGTGTACTTTTTTTGATATTTTCAAATACTTCGGTAGGACGTGTAATTTTGTGCCCAAAATTGTATATTTGTGTAAAAATCTAAAGAACTAAACCTACAAACTAGCCGAAGCGAATTCGATATTCACTGTATATATATATATATATATAAATTATTTTAACTATATATAAATAGATAATTTTTCAACAAAGAAGATTCATAAACATAGTGTAGCTCCGCCCCGCGTAAAAAGTAGAGTGAAAGGAGTGTCAATTGGGGAAAAAAACAAGAGTCAAATGACAACCAAATTAAGTTTAAAAAGACTAAAATGGGTGTATATATTTTAGAAAACAAATCAATAGTCAATATTGGAAATTAATATATTTTAAGTAAAAATTTGAACCAAAAGAGAAATGATTACAAAGCAAATTGAATAGGAACAAAAAAAATGGACGGAAAGGTGTCTACATCCTTTTTATCACGTTTTATAATTTTATTTATTTATTATTTATACACGTATACGCTATTTTTGGAAAAAATAATTATTTCGTCAGGTTCAATTTAATTATTTTATTTGTTAAAAAATATATAATTGATCCAAATAATTATCATCCTAGATTTTATTAATCTTTACATTTATTTTATTAATATTAAATCAGATTAAATTAATAAATAATATCCGTAAATTATTTTTTAATTGATATTTTTTAAGAAATACAACAAGTAAAATAAATCAAAGGAGATTAAAAAAAAAGGGGGAAAAAGCTTTGTTCACATTGGTTGAAATGTTGTAATAGTTTTTGTTTTTAATGGAAAAATTGTCAAATAAAATTATTTATATGTTCAGACAAAATATAATCTTAAAACGACAAAAGTTTGTCTCCCAGAAAAGAATTAAAGAAATTAAATAAATAAACATGTTGAATATATATTACGTAACTTTGCTCTTTGATTAATTTTAATGACATAATTAAGCTAATCAGTATTGGACTAAGTCAGCCTGAAAGTACTTTAAATATGGTATGATATTATTCTTTTTTAAAATAAATTTTGCATACTTTTCTTTAAAAACAAAAATGTAACTTATTTGGATGCATATATCCTAATGCACCTGAGGTATGAGTGACCAAATTTTCTTTTATTTCTATAAAAAAAATATGAGATTTTTATTTTATATATTTAATAAATATTTTTTTCTCGAATTAAGTTACACATGTTGCACTTGGGACATTATCATGATTCATTGGTCAATTTTCGAGATTCAGATTTCGATGGTCATCCACGTGAAATTGTGACCATCGAAATCCGAAGCTACTTCTTGTGACTATCTCTGGCATGATCAATATGGGTATGATTGAGATCTTTTAGATCATTCTTAATCAAATATCTTCGATTTGTACTCTTGAGAATGCACGAGGAAGAATCATGTTGAGTGTGGCATCCCAAGAAATGAGACATGTATTTGAATTTAGCCGAGCCCTAATGAAAATACGGAATACCAGGTAGGAAATAAAACAAAAATATCTTTGGCATGGTAAATGTAATGTCCCAAGCCTCACCCGATCACTCTACTATTTTCATATTCATTTCGTCGAATTATTGACTTTTTTTATCAATATAAAATAAAATTGATTCAAAAATACATCTTACTATGGTGTGATATTGATATATACTTTACACCAAGTCTGGTCCGATTTTCCCTAGAAAGCCTTATTCCATTTATAGAGCTTCTTATTACTATAACTTTTTAATTTATTTATTTTTTGATTTTTCATTTAACGTTTAATATCTGTATTTAAGTCTGATTAGATTCAGACCGAAAAATCTCATCAGAGGATAAAACACTTTCTAACAAAAATGATTTTGTATTCAAAGAGACTTTTTAACTATCAATATGAAATTTTATTTACATGCCCAATACTTACTCTTTGAAAGAAAATTTAAAAGATATATCAATGTCATGAACAATAAAGTAAATAAATGGTAAGAACTGAGAAGTGGGGTAAGATCATTGACTCTCTCTTAGAGATATTTGAGATTTTTTTTGTAATATACATAAGTTGAAATGTTCAAAATATATATTTGTAACATTGAGGCCTCATTGGTTGACTTAGCTATAAAATTTTATTATAAAGTTACTGTATTCTTCTCAAAGCTATGTAAGAATTGACTTCTTATTGTATTACTACTATCACATAGGGTTGTTTGGCCGATACTCGAGAAAATAAGTTATTCATGTATTATAATAATAATATTTTTAATTGTTACGTGTAAATTTTAATATGTTAAAAAGTTGTTTGATTACTAGTTTATTATCTCGCATAACTATGTATAAATTATGGAAAATAGAAGATAAAATTATGAAACTCAGGCATAATTAATTTTTATAATATCAATACATATATAACTCTAATCAACAACTCGACTATTATTTATTGTTAGAGATGTAACCCTGCCACTTGTTCTCTGTATTATTACACAAATTTCTTGATTCTACTGTCTTGTTGTTTTATTTATTCACTAATGGCAACTAAGAAAAAGAAATCCAATTGGATTCACTAATGGCAACTATTCTTGAATGTTAATGTGGATTAATCAGAACATTGAAAACTATAAATGATAATGTTGACAAGAAAATGTCCTTTTCATTTAGTACATCCATAAATATTAAAATGAGGTGAGAATTATCTAAATTATATAAGAAGATAAATCACGAAGATATTCCACAGGCACTATCTATATGAGATACAAACGCCCTTGCACGTCCTCTGAATACTGAAGCATGAACAACATAATATGATTGACCACTTTGGGTAATTAACAACTAGCTAGAATAGACTTGATTGTTCTGAGGTCGTGACAAGAAAATTAATCTTAACGTTAATTTAATCTCAAAAGTTAGTTCAAGAGTCGAAAATTACTCTAAAACTATATAAGAGAACAAATTGTCACATTCACTCAATCACCACCATGGTGGAATATTAGCACCTCCAGTACATTCATAACTGGAGCGTCAATAGCATAACATGCGAGTTATATTATGTAGTTAAACAATTGAAATAGACTCGACCATTCATACCATAAAATTAATTTAATCTCAAAAATTAACTCATGAAACGTGAATTATCCAAAACCATATACAAAGAGACAAATTGCCCTAAAACTATATATGTAAGAGAACAAATTGTCACATTCGCCCAATCACCACCATGGTGGAGTACAATCATCACTAAAGCGTCAACAACATAACATGCGAGTTACATTATGTATTTGAACAATTAAAATAGACTCGATCATTCTGATACCATAAAATTAACTTAATCTCAAAAATTAACTCATGAAACGTGAATTATCCAAAACCATATACAAGGAGACAAATTGCCCTAAAACTATATATATATAAGAGAACAAATTGTCACATTCGCCCAATCACCACCATGGTGAAGTACAATCATAACTAGAGCGTCAACAACATAACATGTGAGTTACGTTATATATTTGAACAATTAAAATAGACTCGACCATTCTGATATCATAAAATTAACTTAATCTCAAAAATTAACTCATGAAACGTGAATTATCCAAAACCATATACAAGGAGACAAATTGCCCTAAAACTATATATATATATATAAGAGAACAAATTGTCACATTCGCCCAATTACCACCATGGTGGAGTACAATCATAACTAGAGCGTCAATAACATAACATGCGAGTTACGTTATATATTTGAACAATTAAAATAGATTCGATCATTCTGATACCATAAAATTAACTTAATCTCAAAAATTAACTAATAAAACGTGGATTATCCAAAACTATATACACGTAGACAAATTGCCCCACACACCATTGATGTGAGATACTAACAAAAAAGTGTTGGCTCATTTATCTAAGATTGTGATGTTTAAGACCTTAGTCCATGATAGTGACACCTTTGTGTTACAAGCTAAGTGGCAATAATTAAAGAAATTAAATGTGTTTAGAGTTGAAAAGTAATTGGATTTACACTATGCTCTTTAATTAATTCATAATTAGAGTGAAACACTTGAAAATTGATAGCAAAGAGGATCCAGCTGCCTGCTTTTTTTATGTCTGCTTTTCAATTCCTTGAAGCATCCTAAAATTCAATAATAATTGGGTCAAAATCTAATATCCCCACCACTATATTCTTCCTTTTTATTTTTTTTGAGTAAATATAAGTTTCCAGCTGTATTATATATACACATATATATATGATTAAATTTATTTTAATGGTAAAATTTATTGTCGCAAAAATATCGACGATAAATGAATTAATGTCATTGCACCCACAGTTGCTAAAGTCTTTAACAATATTTATATAGAATACTAGTTATAGATATCTATATTCATCATTGCTACTAAATATAATATTACACAATTATATTATTGTCGTTAAATATTTCTCACAAAATTCTTTATTTGTTTTAGTGTTCGTTAAACATTATGTTGTAATAATATTTTTTGTCGTTATATTACACATCTACAATTTGAAGAATATACTTACAAGAAAAGTAAGGTTCGTAGAGTTTGTTATAAAAAGATAGGATAATAACAACAATAACATACCAAGTGAAATACCACAAGTGGGGTTTTGGGAGGGTAAAATATACACAAACCTTACCACTACCTCATATAGATAGAAAAGTTATTTTCCGGAAGACCCTCAACTCAAATATATCAGTCCCAAAAGTAGAAAATACTAAATACAAAAATAACTATAGGATTATTAGATAATAAGAAAATACAAAGTAATAATAATAATAATAATAATAATAATAATAATAATAATAAACTAATATAATCACACCAAATCGATCATTACATATTCATAGTTACATAACGATGAATTTAATAATATACTAAAATTTAACAACAATCAAAACAAGCATACCCAATATATATATATAGACACTTATTTATGCCTTTATTATTCTTTTCTTTATATTTTGTGGTTCTCTTTCTTTTTTTATTTTTTTAATATCAAATATTATAGCAAAAAACGAAATTAGAAAGACGAAAGAAGTTTCAGTCCGAATTTTCTCGGACGAAAAATTAGATGAACTACAAACATTGTTGACTTCGCCACTAAATTACAGCTATTATATATTTGGTTTTGTCATCTAAATAAAATTAAATAAATAAATACTAAGAAAACGTTGACGAGTATTCCTAAATTTAGTATGATAACAAATAATGTTGCACTTTGTGGGAAGACTTTGATTGAATTAGTCAAAGTCAACTTTTTCGACTATTTTAATTTATATTTTATATTTATATATATATAGCACACGTGCAGGTGCCACTATATATACATATATTCCTTTTGATTTTGTATATTGTTGATCGACATGATGTATATTCATAAAAAATAAGTCCTATTCACATTGTATTTTTTTTTAAAAAAGAAAATGAAGTGCATGCATGTTATCCAAATTATTTCATTTGTGGTCTTCACAACTATAATTAAACTAGTAAAAAGAGGGTTAATTACTTTATCTATATAAATATAGTATAACAAGATTTTACAATATGAAATGTGATCCATATTATATGTCCATTACTTGAGTTAGGGATGTGAATATACTTTCGATTCTTATATGCAGAGGCAAAGTTAGAGTTAGAAGTTTGGAATATTGTAAAAAATATTTTTAATTTCTAATACAAATATAAGATTTACGAAAAAGGGTTCGTCTGAATTCATGAACCCCCACTTAACGCTGCCTCTGCTTACATGTCATGCTCGAGATTAATTGAATAGTCGAATTCTGGATAAAAGAATATCTAGATTCAGAACGTGAGAGGCGGGGGGGGGGGGGGGGGGGGGTTCTGAATGGAATGGTATCTCACATTGGACTGGGACGAGATTGGACAATTATATTCTTTTTGAGTTAGTTCTTGAGATGTGAGTTAGGACAAATGCTTAATTTAATGTTATATCCAAAGAAAAATATTACTATTGGTTGAAATAAATATTACATTTACGTCCAATTTTTTCACCTATGGTAAAAGCATCAAAGGCATTGAGTTCCTTGAGCAATGTATACAACAACAACTAAAAAATGTGTGAGATTTCATGAGTGGAATTTGAAAAGGATAAAATATGAACAGTCTTACTTCCATCTTTATATGGCAAAAAAGTTATTCCCGACTTTACCGTGAATGTTATAGTATATATATTGCTATAAATAAATTCTACATACCTAAAATATGGGAGAATCTAATACCATTATTGAAAATAGAAGCAACCATTAGATCCTAATAATACATTTTCAACCCCTACAAATTAAACCTATATTCAAAATGAATAATAATATAACCAATGATTAAGACTTTTACAATTAAAAAAAGAATTTAATGTCGACCTTCTCCATTTTCTTTCTTTCTTTATAACCTACAAATTTAAAAGTATAAATACCTTTAGAAATATTATTTGAACTTTTTTTGCCCTTCATTAAAAAACTTTACTTTACACAAAATCATTTTTTTACTCTTTTCCTTCAATTATGATATTATAATAATAGGCTAAAAAGGGTTTTAAAAGTCCAAAAAAATTTGGCAAAGTAATAATAAGCAAAAAAAAGTAAAAGAAATAGTTTTAAAAAAAGGTCCCAAAAATAGGCAAAAGTTTTATAAAATATTAATAATTGGTAGTATTATTTTCTGTATTTCAGCAGAAAAATAAGACTTTGGAACTCCAAATTTGATACGTAACTAGACAACTAAAAATAGGGTAAGGTTTTTGGTCAAAATCAGTTAATAAACAACTTCTAGCTAAGTTCAACACAAATATATAAGTATAAAAATTCTTCATAATTATGTAATGGGAAATAATTAGATGACAAAATTAGGTCATTTCTCTTTGAAAATCATTAAAAGATTGTCTTATCAAAAAGACCCTTTGACAGAAAAAATAATAAAATAATATAGTACTAGGTCTTTTATTTCTCAAACTACAAGTGATTGAGGTGACATTTAAAAAAAAAAAAAACTAATTATAGATAATCTTTTTAATATGTATTACTACTATTTGCTAACTTGCTAAAAATAATAACTCGCTACATATATATTGCTAATATATGTAAGAGCCGTGAAGTAAGCACATCATGGTCAATGAGTCTGTTTAAGCTGTCTACTAATGTAGACAGTTGTTGATTGACGAGATTGCTTCAGTTTGCTGTAGCTATGAATTTACAATATTGATCTTAATTAATTAGTTTTCATAAAGACAACTGTCAATTAACGTGCTTGCTTCGACTGCTTGATTCTACTACGTCATTTTTATTAATTATTTCTTCAATTGCTTCAATTATGAATTTACAATATTACCCGAAATATATCATATTTTCTAAGGCAGCTAGCGATTGACGTGTCTGCTTTTGCTGGTTGATTTTACAATATTACTCCTAATAAATTATTTTTTCGGCTGCTTCAACTATTAACAATTTAAAATATTAAAAAAATGAATACAAACTTTCATTTGACTCTCACAATCTTTTTATATGTGTAACATAAATTCGAACAGAATAAGTAACATATATTATTTAAAATAACATGTAATGTGCTATAAGTCACAATTATTAACAATTTAAAATTTTAAAAACATGTATAAAAAACCTATTAATGTTACATAAATCGAGACAAAAAAATTAATATATACTGAATCCATACTGACACGAATGCTTGTGACTAGTATATATATATACACACGCCAACATTATATAATTCATTTTACAAAATATATATACATTATATACACATAATTTCTTATTAGTTAAAGCAAAATCGAATTTTCTCTCTTAAAAAATTATTTACATATATTATATAATATAGATGAGATTGACGTTTAATTTGTCTTAGCTTTATTTAGTCAAAAACTTTACATTATTTTATGGATACAAAGACCAGAAAAATTACGTGTAATAGGTCAACTAGCTGAAATGACACAATTAATTAATTATTACTGAAATTATGATTAACGTTGAATAAATTGGATATACAATCTTTAAAGTAAGACTGGAGTCTATCTTTAAATAAATAAATAAATAAGATTGGCGTTTCTCATTCTTATTTTATTTTAGATCGTTTGATTTTTATGTTCGATGATATATTTTATAATAATAATTGAGTATAGTCTAATAAGTGAGTAAATGTAAATCAAAGGAGTATTAAGAAAAGGTGATTAAAGAAGATTTGAGAGATTTTCAAATACTAAGAGCATAATTTTAGATCGAAAGATGTGAATGTCGAGGATTAGAGTAGAAAAATAGTAGATAAAATTACGATGTCTAGTTTTCCTTATCAGTGGTATCAATTTCTTTTTTCCATTCTCTTGATTTCTTGTACTTCTTTTTATTATATCAGTTATTTCCTTGCTTTAATTATCATTTATCTGTTGGTGCTATTGGCGTTCGTTAGGAAAAACTATACGGATAAATAAATATATATTAGTTAACTTGTCAATATAGTTGTAGTTTGAACTAATTACGGCTCACGACAAACATCTAAATGTAATTACAGTTTGAGTTTTGTATAATTCGCGCGATTTATATAAATATTGTGTGCGATTATAAAAAAGTTGTGCGTGAATCAAATTGTATAGTGAAATATACAAACACTGTGAATTGTATGACAAATTATACAAACAGTATGCACGAATTGTATAGCGAAATATACAAACGTTATACAAAAACTGCGAAGTGTATTATGCAAACGTATATAAATGTTGCGCGAATTATACAAACGTTGTTATAACTATAGGTACAATATATAATTAACCAAACTATAGCTATGGAACATAATTAAAATATTTCTGAATGGCTATATTCAAAAATTCCTCTATTCGTTATGGTGTATTTGAGTCAAAAGTTATCGAAAACAACATTTCCGCCTATAAGATAAAAGTAAAATTGTGTACATATTATCATTTTCAAATTTTACCTGTGAGATATTAGGTATATTATTTATGTTGTAGTCTCACAAATAAATTTTGGAAAAGGTGGAGTTTACGCCGACATTACTCCTACTTTTATAAGTTAGAAGGTTATTTTCAATACATCCTTAACTTTTTATAATAATGTTCAAAAGAAAAGTAATAATAAAAATACTTTTTTTACAAAAAAAAAAAAAACTTACCGAGGTTTAAAAAATAAATAGTAATAGAATAAAAAAATATGTCGACTATTTATTTTAATTAATTAAAAATTCTTACTGTATCACGTAGCTATATTCATCCCCTTTCCAAGTCATATTCCACTTAACCATATTTTTTAAACTCCTTAAATCATGATTAATCATTGGAAATCTTGGTTTAATTTTGTTTGAAAAAGTAGCAGTCGTAATTAAAAAAAAAAAAAACGTTTTTGTTGGTAGCTAAAATTGCACTAATTATTTTTTATTTTCTTGTTGTTAATATATTATAGTGGAATTTGCAACTTGTACTATAGTAGATTAAGTTTATTTGTTTCAACTAACTTCAATTTTCAATTGTCATGTTCACATTTAATTTTATATATAGACAACCAATTATATACTTTCTTTGTTTTATTTTTAGCGTTGTCATATTATGATTTTTGAAAATTTATAAAAATTTACATATTCAAAAAATATATGAAAAGTACGATAAATTATAATTTTTTTCATATCAATATGATGAAGAAATAATGCATCTTAAAATATTAGTTAAAGTTCATATTATTTGACTCTCAAAAAGAAAATTATGACAAAAATTAAGGAACGGAGGAAGCACTTACTCGGACTAAAATTAGTTATCATGTTTTGCTTTATTCCGAGAAACAATTTGACTAATCTATCAAAAGCTAAGTGAAACCACGGAACATAATCTATCAGAAATCAAACATGCCATCAAATTTTGAGAACTAGTTTTGCAAAACCAAATATTGATATGAAAAAAAAAATATTGATATGACATGACGTGACCGAATGAAAACATGTTACCTATAAGAACTAGTTTTGCAAAACCGTTGTTAAAAATAATAACATGGATGAACCTTTTCTTTAATAGCAATGGCATATATGAGCCAAATTTTAGCGGATGACATAAATGAACCTTTTCTCAAAGTTCGACGGCATATTTGAGCCTTTTCCCTATATCAATTTAGTATTACTTTAAAATTAAGATAAAAAGTATTTCAAGTTACAATTCTTTTTGTATTAATATAATAACAAAATATTAATTAAAATTTATATAATTTAAATATTAAAAAGCAAAACATGATAAATAATTTGAGACGGAGGAAGTTGTTTGACTTTCATTGATAACACATACGTCAGAAATATAATATCAATAATTTATTTTTCATTTATATATGTACGTAATTAATTTTCATGGAAATCCTTTAAGTTGTTGATGTAAGCAGCTTTAAGATGATATAATAACAAATTTTAGCAAGATGACAAAGTGTTAATATCTTTTAACACTTGATTCATATAAATTTGCACGAATTAATTGTTGTTGAACCTGTATTATTAAAATATTTTGAATAGAAATTTTTGTAGAACAAAATATTTGCAGGAAAAAAAAAACTTTTGCGAAACAAAACATTTGTGGAGTAAAACTTTGTGTAAATAATAAATGTTGACACCCAATTTTGACCCTCCACAGTACAAATTAATCATCGAGTTTTTAATTTTAACGATTTGAATTAATTAGCTCTCAAAAATACAAAAATATTTTTTCGAGTAACTTTTAGGTTTGAATCTTCTAATTTTAATTTTTTTTATTAGGTTTATATATCGCGCATTATATATATTTATTTTAAGATACTTTACTTTACTCTACCTTTTCGTATTATATATTTTATGTTTATATGTTGTATATTATATAAATCTCTTAACTTTAATTACGTTTAAAATATTTTCTCAAATAGATTTTACCTTTAGATACTTTACTTTGTTATTAAGTCGTTAATATCTGAAAACTCCTTAATTAATTTATATTAATTCATCTCGTGATCGAATTAATTAATCGATTTCGAATAGACCGCGTTTTATTTGGCCACAATTGTAATTTAAAGTGGCCAAATTTTAAATTCATTTTTTTTTTTCACCCCATAACCCATTTTCAGATTTTGTTTTTGGGCCAAGTCCTTGGCCCAAAATATTTTTAAACACCCAAATCCTAAGCCCAATTTTTAAAATTCCCAGCCCAACCCTACCAGCCCAACTCTTTTCTTTTAAAATATCCCCAACCCTTTAAATACCCTACCCGACCCACTGCCCCCTGACCCGACCCGCGCCCCATCCCTCTTATTTTCTCCCTCACCACGCGACCCCCACCCCTCTTCCCCATTCTGAACGAAAAAACAGAGGAACCAGACGCGAAATAGGCTCGAAATCAGTCCCGAAATTGGCAAAAAATGCCAAAATCATTTTATCCTTTGTGCCCTCGTCCCTCCCTCTCTCAAAACCATAGGTTTAATCGAGAAACCTACAAAAAATCCGGTCCGAACCAGTCCGAAAATGGCAGCCGACAGTGGCCATTTTCGGCCATTTAACTCGTCCTTCACGTTTCCTTCGTCCTGGCACGTCAGAGGAACCCTCTACGTGTCTCAAATCTAAGCCATCGATTCAAAATCGATGGCTAGGATTTGAGACTTGTGGAGGGTTCCGAATAGCTTTTGGATTTTTGGAGTGTTGGTTGATTTGTCCAGTTTTTGGGATGAATTTCGTCCTATTTTTGGGACTATTTAACCAGTGTTTGCACACTGATTTTAGAGGTTCTTTTTTTCGGATTGTGAGAGGTTCTTTTTTCGGATTGTGAAATTTTTTTGAGAGTTCTGAGATTTGAAACAAATCGGAAAGCTTCTTGAAACATGAAAACAATTTCTGAAAAAAGGTCTCACTGATTTTTGAGTTGTCTGTTGTTCTTATTCTTTTTTTTTTCGAAAGTTTCGGGATAGCGGAGCTTGGTAGGAATCGCTTCTAGGCTCGTAGTTCCAGTTTTCGCTGCCCCGGGAAAGGTAATACTCGTTACTCTTCTTTTCGAGTTAATGTACGTTGTTTGAATGCGAGTATCAAAATCATTTTTCGAGTTATGTTGTTAGCTAACTGTTGGTACATAGTTGTATATGTACATGTATGTTTATAAAATATATACGTATATATGTGTATTGAAACTGGAAGGATGTCGAATATATGTTGGTTTTTGATGGTTGGTTTTCTATATATCTATATATATAAGGATGTATAAGCATATGTACTCAATTGAAACTTGAGGAATGGTTGAATATATATGAGTTTGATGGCTGTATATCGCTGTATATCTACATATATACGTATAAACTTGAAGAATAGTTGAATATATATGAGTTTGATGGCTGTATATTGCTGTATATCTACATATATATGTATAAACTTGAAGAATGGCTGAGTATATGTTAGTTTAGGTGCTGTATATCTCTGTATATCTATGTATATATGTCTAAAACTTGAAGATAGTTGAAAATATGTTGATTTCGGTGGCTGGTTTTTGCTGTATATCTGTGTATATGAAGATATATACGTGTATACATGTATAAACTTGAAAATGGTTGAGTATATATGAGTTTGGATGGCTGTATATTGCTGTATATCTACGTATACATGTATAAAACTTGAAGAACGTTTGAGCATATGTGTTGTTTCGGTGGTTGTTTGCTGTATATCTATGTATATGAAGATATATACACGTATGTATATGTATAAAACTTGAGGAATGGTTGAATACATGTGTTGGTTTGTTAGATATTTGCTGTATATCATGTATATATCAGCATACATATGTATATGTATGTATAACTTGGAAAGTCGTTAGGTTATATGGTAAGTATAGTCGTATCACAATGTATATGCAGCTATATTTACACATAGACATACGAATATTTCCATATATATATATAAGCATGTATCTACAAATTGAGTGTTGTCCGGATATGTTGTTGGGCTGCCACATACTATGCACGTATACATATATGTGTATTTTTACATGTAGGTATAAAAGTATATAAGTCAAAGTTGGTTAGTTTGTTTGTTTATATGGTGGTGTCGTAAAATCAATATATTTATATACATATATACACGAAGGCATATATACTAATCTATTTATAGAACTTGAACGTTGTTGGATTATATTGTCATGTAACGTTGCTTGTGCTTCCATGTATGCATGTGTATATCTATATATATATATATGATTATGTATGCATATAGTAGCTTAAAGAATCTCTTTTATTGTTGAAAATGTCTTGACCTTATGATATTAATAGCTTTTCCTCTCTTAGTCCATGACATAAAAATATGTACTTTAACTTGAACATGAAATACATGCTTTAAGTATACTTCACTTCTTTGTTTGAGACATCTTGAGTTGCGGAATAGTGTACTTTTCTTCCATGTGATAGTGTGCTTGTCTTCCATGTTGAAAAGATTTATTAGTTCATCATATGCTACTTCATATTGTCCATTTGAACTTTCTTCTTTTTTTTTCTTTGAGTAGTTGATTAATCTTTATTTTTCTTTGCATGTAATATTATTCCGAGTCTATTTTTGGCTCCTCCTTGCATTTCGTTGAGCGATGGGTCAAATCTCGGCCTATGTCCAACTACTCGGAACTGTGGTATTTTATTTTAAAAGCGGCAATGCATCTATATACGTCGGTATACAGTTTCTATATACAAACATTCTAATTTGGGTCATGAACTCAAATATTTGTGCAATGTGGGCCAGAAGCCCAATCCGGCAGCATGGACTATGTTGAGTTTGTTGGAGAATTGAATTGGGCTTGCAGCTACAAGATTAAAAGGGTTGGGCAGGCCCAATTCTTTTTTTTTTAAACAATATGTATGCAGGTTTTGAATTGGGCCTGCCAAAGCCCAATCCTAGCCCAATTCCCTTTCATTTTGTTTTATTCTCTAATCCATGTTTTGTTGTGAAAATTATGTTGTTATTTGTTTAATATTAATTTAAATTCTAGGATTATTTATAGGTTTTAGCCTAATTAAACTTCCCCAAGTTAGCCATTTACGCTACGTTATGATTTTTAAATTTCGCCTATAAAAATCACCTTTAGAAAATTTGATTCAAAAAATATTCTTTGAAAAATAATAATAATAATAATAATAATAACATAAGCACCTTTTTCCTTAAAGTAAATTGGAAGTATGTTTCCTTTTCTGACACTTAGACTTTAATAGATTTCAAAAAAAAAAAAAAAATATAAAAAAAAATATAAAAAAAAAAAAATCATCATAATCACCTAGTTAGTTCATTAACTATATTAATTAAATAAAATTTGATTAGGTTTTAATGTTATGTTTTCTTGATTATTTTAAGTAACCCACTTAAGTCAACTTTAATAGAATAAATTTTGGTTATATTTTAATGATATGTTTCTTGATTTCAAATAGTTCATTTAAATTAATACTAATTTTAATCAAATAAAAATGTAGTTAAGATTTTAAATAATCTATTAATATTTCTTTGAAATATTTACTTAGCTTTCTAGTCAATGATTAAAAAAATAATATTATTTTTTAAAAGTTAGTCAAAATATTTAATCGTCGGATAACCGCATGTTAGCGGATATTTCGGGTGCGTAAAACCTTCCCGAAATAGAAATATGAACCCGAACCCTTCTTTGGATTTTTAAAAGGATTTTTCTGTTAATTCTTTTAAAAATAATTTTTAAATCGGTTTTCTTGATTTTCCCTTAAAAATTAAGTGGCGACTCTAAAAAAATTTAAAGATTCGGTTTACTTAAATTAATTAAGTTTTAAATCGAATTTAAAACCCGAAAGTCATTTTTCGACGTAACAGAAATGGCGACTCCGCTGGGGAATTTTAATTAGGTTCTAACCACAAGATTAGATATTTTGACTAAACTTATTACTTGTTTTACTTGTATGATTATTTGTTTGTTCGTATTTTATTTGTTTAAGTTCTAATTATTTGAATGTTATTATTTAAAATTTTAAATGTCATTCATGCATAGCATTTTCCGCCACTCGGCAATTTTTATTTATATTTTTACTAAAACGACGGTTATGCGGGTCGCAGCCGTTTAGTCCAAATTTTCCATCGGGGTACCCTGACGAAATGAGTCGACCTTGCGGGGTCGACGGTCGTTAACTTCCCCAGCCCGGGTTGTCCGCTCGGGTCACCTTTTCACAGTCAAATAATAAGCCCACTCTTAGACACCTAGGGTAAAACGAACCAAAAACCCTGTAGGTGCATTGGCCTAGGTTGACCCAATACCCTCGGGGTATCGGGCCCATTAGTAGCCCACCTTGAGTCCAAAGTGGCCTCCGGCCCAACTGGACGATCATATTGTTTGTTTAATTTGAAGGATGTATATGTCTTTTAAATAAATCATTGTTCGCGGGTTTGGGGGCTTTTCTAATACATTTGTTTTGTAGACAATTAATCGATGAACGTGTTTGGTTCAGTTAGATCGGAATTTAAAAAGACAGATTACCACTTTTAGCGAACATCATTGACACTACATTCGAGAAGAGATGGAGAAAGCCAAAATGAAGCAAGATCGTCTTCTAAATAGTTTATCCCCTGCGTGGGAATATTTCTCTTTGTATTTACGCTCTTCCCTTTCCCTAAAAATGTATCCCTCATTATTGACGTTTTGTAATATATTTATAGAATTTGTTTTTTGGGAACGATGAATTATTTAAAATGACAAGATATATCCTTCAAATCGATAGGCCAACCCTTGGCACAAAAGGGTCACATATTCTATAGGACGCGCAATAATTGTTTCTGTGATATCTGCTATAACTGTTTATGTGTTTATGTTGATTTGTTCGGAGACATTCTAGCCTATTTCTTTCAAAAAAAAAAAAAAAAAAAACTCTTAGAGCCTCCTAAGCATAAAATCTCAGTCACTATCAAACGTTCGTCCAAAATACTCTTCGAGTCTTAAGTTTCTCAACAAAATTCGAATTTCACTTCCAAAATTCTAAATTTTTGCTTCTTCGAGTCTTAAGTTTCTCAACAAAAATTCGAATTCCACTTCTGAACTTTGCTCTCTTATCTAACAAGAGGTTAAAGAAATCGTTTTGATTTGAAAATGATTCAAGCTGGTCGAACTACGTAGGACCTGATTTCTCATTTGCGAGATACGTAGGCAACCTTCAATGGCTCGGTCCCTCTTTTTTTTTAAAAAACACATATGTTCCCTTATTTTGGAGAAAACATATTTTTCCCTCATCCTTACAAAATTATCCTCAATTTCACTTGAACAATGAAAATCGTGGATCGAAGCCTCCTCGATCTACAAATCTTGAATCAAATAGGCAACATTCGGCCTATTTAGTCATCTTTCTATATTTGTGGGTTGGTATGTCTTCGAACAATGCAACTATTATGTGCTTAATTTTATATGTGATATTTTGCATTATTTATTATGAACAGAGACTAACATGTTCATCTCTTGAGTTATTTTTCTGTACCAGGTAATTAGAACTGATTTGTGTTGAGGGAGCTCACAAAAATGACACCCAATTGCGATCAACTCGTAGAGGTTGGAAACCCTCTGACTCATTTGAGAGTTTATTGTGATCGACTCGTAGGGGTTGGAAAAATGAACCACTTTTGATGCGCCTTTTTAGAAGCAAAAGCTAAAACAATGGCATAGATGGGAAGCACTCGCAAAGGCTTTTGTTGAGAGATTCAGACATCACATAGAAATTGCCCCTGATCGCTACTATTTGGGGAAGGTCAGGCAAAATCTACCGAAAACAATCAAGAATACGCCTTTCATTGGAGAAGAGAGGCTGCAAGAGTTCAACCTCCAATGTCTGAATGCGAAATTAATGAAACGTTTATTCGTATTCAAAAGCTTGAATACTATGAAAGAATGTTATGTATGATGGGAAGAGAATTCATCGATGTTGTCAAGGTAGGAGAAGTTTTAGAAGAAGGCTTCAAGACTAGAAGCATCACATTACAAGTTAATGAAGGAATCACCAGAACTAGGGGTATGAAAATGTCAAAGAAGAAAGAAGAAGATGTATCTGTTGTCAGAGTTATCCTATCAAATAGATATCAAGACCGCCATATCAATCAAGGAAAATGCTCTCGTTCGAGTTTTAGAAAGCCTCCCAGAGTATTTACACTATTGAAGGAATCTCAAACTCAATTTTATGAAAGGATGAAAGCAACAGGAGCTATTGGACACGATACAGAGGATTGCTCGACCCTCAAGCTCAAGATTCAGAATATGCTTGATAAGAAGTTAATCACAATTGATTAAACTTCCCCAAATGACAATATATTTCATGCTCGAGAGTAAGTGCAATATGATTTAAGTATGATCGCTTGGAACATTCGCCATCAGAGGACAAAACAACAGAGCAAAACATTGATAAGATATGAAGTTGTTGCACATTTTATCTCTTTTAGCACATATCCTTTTGTAATGAACTACGTTTGACCTGAATTCTCAAGAATGAGATACGTAGGCGGCCTATGTCGGCCTCGGTCATTTCCTTATTAAAACTTATATTTTTCCTTATCTCCCGAGAAGGGAACTACGCTTGACCTGATTCCTGCCTCAACGGGATACGTAGGCGCCACAACGGTTCGGTCATATTCCCATAAAGGAAACTGGGACAGAATTTTCGAAAGGAACTCAAAAATTCTGAATATAAAAGCACGCCTCCGACAAGATAGAATTTGGGGCATCAGAAATTTCAACTGGGACAGAATTTTTGGGAAGATCTCAAAAATTCTCTGGGTTTCCCTAACAGATTAACAATTTGGTGCGATATGTAACTGGGACAGAAATTTTTGAGATCATCCTCAAAAATTTCATCGAGTGTCGTTAGAAATTTGAGAGCGACCTTGGAAACCTCAACCTAATCAGAAATTCAAAGACAATTGTGATACGTCACAAGGGCCGTGTCAGAAGCTGAATGTATTCGTCTGAGATCGGGATGGTCCGTCAAAGACGAGGCGGAGAACGGACAATCGGAAGATCAACACAGATCAATTCGCCTCTCAAACTAAGAATTTTTCTTTGGATGCAGGAACAATGAAATCATAGAAATGATGATGTCAAAACTTTCAAGCATGAGGCGCCACTTACATACACCATGGCCTCAACATAATTAATCACACGATTTCTCATCTCATCTTATCTTCAATTAATTATATTATGTCAAGATGATTTCTAATGACTTTCACTATATTTTGCAGTAATTAGACACAAGTTTGATGGATTTTCAAAGCTCAAAAGAATCAAGCTAGCATCACCGGATACGGAGCGTGTGTAAAGACTACAAGATTTGCAAAGGAGCAAAATCAAGTAGTGATAAGTCATGATTGAGATCACCGCTAAGTTTACCATGACCTGATCTTTATAGATGAATGATATAATCTCATACTTTATCTTAAGTGTAGACTTTACGTTATTATGATTGTTAATGTTTGATCTCAAGTTTTGCAGGTGGCTATGCTGGTAAAGTTGGGACAATGTTGAACCAATGTCAAATCTGGAAACGATGCTATTACAAAAGTGTTGCAAGGACAAAGCAAAAGGTCTATCGAATCAATAGACGCTGAAGATTGCGTATCTTCGCGACAATTAAGGTTACAAGTTATTTAAGTCTTCAGCAATGGCTAAAGATATCGTGCGATAAACTCAAAGTTTATTGAGTTTTTCAGGAGAAGATGAGAAAGGCTTTAATCTTCGGGCGAAAGAATTCAGCCATCTCACTTCGATTTTTCTATCTCTTAAAAGAGGTAGTCGTAACCATGACAAATGTACATGTCAATATGGTTTCTGCTTTGTCCATTAGGATGATTGTCACGTATCTATATGAGCATGCGTATTTGTTAACCATGTGAGGGTTAATATTTTAGAATTTCTGGGTTGCCCACCCCATAAGTGGTTTATAAATTTTACTTGCCTAGTCGAGGGCTTCGACATATGATTTTGTTGGGTTAGCCACCCCATAAGTGGTTCGTAGTTTGTTTGTCTATTTCAGGAACTTTATATTAAACCAAGTTGGATTATTATGGGGCCATCCACCTCGTTACAGTTGGATAATTATCGGGTCGTCCACCTCGTTACAGTTGGATAATTATCGAGCCATCCACCTCGTTACAGTCGGATTATTATCGAGCCACCCACCTCGTTACAGTTGGGCTATTATCACAATTATATTATTATCAAGAGAAGCATCTATGCATACCGTCATCAATTTATTTCTAGGACTATCATCATATTTATATTACCGCCAAGATGAGTATCTATGCATATCGTCGTCAATTTATTTCCAAGACTATCATCATATTTATGTTATTGCCAAGAAGAGCATCATGTGCATATGATCGCAAAGAATGACATTATATCTATATTATTGCCAAGATGATTATTGGGCCATCCACCCCGTTACAGTTGGAAGATTATCGGGCTATCCACCCCGTTACAATTGGAAAATTATCAAGTTATTAATCATCGCCAAGAGGGCCATCGTATATATTCATCCCCGAGAGGGCCATCGCATATTCATCGCCAAGAAGGCTATTTTATATTCATCGCCGAGAAGGCCATCGCATATACTCATCGCCAAGAAGGCTATTTTATATTCATCGCCGAGAAGGCCATCGCAGATACTCATCGCCAAGAAGGCTATTTTATATTCATCGCCGAGAGGGCCATCGCATATACTCATCGCCAAGAAGGCTATTTTATATTCATCGCCGAGAAGGCCATCGCATATACTCATCGCCAAGAAGGCTATTTTATATTCATCGCCGAGAGGGCCATCGCATATACTCATCGCCAAGAAGGCTATTTTATATTCATCGCCGAGAGGGCCATCACATATACTCATCGCCGGGAGGGCCATAGCATATTCATCGCCGAGAGGGCCATTTTATTTTTAAGCCGCCAAGAGGGCCATTGCATATATTAATCGCCGAGAAGGCCATTCTATTTTCAAGTCGCCAAGAGGGCCATTGCATATTCAACGCCAAGAGGGCCGTTTTATTTTCAAGTCGCCAAGAGGGCCATTGCATATATTAATCGCCGAGAGGGCCATTTTATTTTCAAGTCGCCAAGAGGGCCATCGCATGCTCAATCGCCGAGAAGGCTATTTATTTTTCAAGTTATCGAGAAAGCTATTTTATTTTCACATTGCCGAGAGGGCCATTGCATTATTCATCGCCAAGAGGCCATTATCATACCACGCCGTATCAACTTATTATCTATTACATCAAAAGAAAGAACATATCGAACATGGTAAAAGATACCATCTCCGTAATTACCATTATTTACTAACGATTTTGTGAGTTATATCGAGAGCATCCGAAAGGATGAATTCTCAAAGCGAATCACAGGTGTGGACGCCATCAAATGGGACGCAGCACAACGTGGAACTTTGTCTTAGCAGCGAACTGGGACATAGTCCAGAGAGGAATGTCAAACTCTTCGGACGCGAGCTGAAAAACGACTACCACAATCTAACCACACCCCTATCAGAAGGCATGTGGGCATTTTCCTTGAGTCTGTACTCTTCAGTTTCGCATCCAAGTGATTTCAACTCTCACTGGACGCAATGTTTCCAATTTGAGTGACAATGTATCAAGATTTTTGAAAATTATGTCCGTGTAAGTTCTTAATTATGGGTGTGAAGTGCACCACATTTATGGTTAAGAGGTTGCAAGCTTCTTTTTCATAATTCGTTTTGTTTGTCACTCCTCCTAAACCAAAGGTTATCTCAGAATAAGAGATTTCTTTTTCAACTGATAGAGTCGAACTACAAGCAGCCTGATTCCTAAGTCTAAGGATATGTAGGCGGGCTCAACTTTGAAAACTCGGCTGTATTCTAACATTTGCCCTCAAAATCTCATCCCGAGCATTCCAATCTCTCCATAATTCGATATTGGATAGCTTTTGAATTTTTCAAAATCGTGCGAAAAATCAAGCGTTTTGAACTACAAGTGGCCTGAATTCTCATCTAACCTGAGATATGTAGGAAACTCAAAACCAGGGTCCGGCCACAATTTTTCATAAGCCCGTACCAAGACCCTTCCATGAGATGAATATGTGGTCGGCTCAAAATTGGAGTGGTCAAGTTTCTTTGTCCACGATCGCTTTCATCGATCATGCCCAAAGAAAGGGACAGCTGTTGACACCCAATTTTGACCCTCCACAGTACAAATTAATCATCGAGTTTTTAATTTTAACGATTTGAATTAATTAGCTCTCAAAAATACAAAAATATTTTTTCGAGTAACTTTTAGGTTTGAATCTTCTAATTTTAATTTTTTTTATTAGGTTTATATATCGCGCATTATATATATTTATTTTAAGATACTTTACTTTACTCTACCTTTTCGTATTATATATTTTATGTTTATATGTTGTATATTATATAAATCTCTTAACTTTAATTACGTTTAAAATATTTTCTCAAATAGATTTTACCTTTAGATACTTTACTTTGTTATTAAGTCGTTAATATCTGAAAACTCCTTAATTAATTTATATTAATTCATCTCGTGATCGAATTAATTAATCGATTTCGAATAGACCGCGTTTTATTTGGCCACAATTGTAATTTAAAGTGGCCAAATTTTAAATTCATTTTTTTTTTTCACCCCATAACCCATTTTCAGATTTTGTTTTTGGGCCAAGTCCTTGGCCCAAAATATTTTTAAACACCCAAATCCTAAGCCCAATTTTTAAAATTCCCAGCCCAACCCTACCAGCCCAACTCTTTTCTTTTAAAATATCCCCAACCCTTTAAATACCCTACCCGACCCACTGCCCCCTGACCCGACCCGCGCCCCATCCCTCTTATTTTCTCCCTCACCACGCGACCCCCACCCCTCTTCCCCATTCTGAACGAAAAAACAGAGGAACCAGACGCGAAATAGGCTCGAAATCAGTCCCGAAATTGGCAAAAAATGCCAAAATCATTTTATCCTTTGTGCCCTCGTCCCTCCCTCTCTCAAAACCATAGGTTTAATCGAGAAACCTACAAAAAATCCGGTCCGAACCAGTCCGAAAATGGCAGCCGACAGTGGCCATTTTCGGCCATTTAACTCGTCCTTCACGTTTCCTTCGTCCTGGCACGTCAGAGGAACCCTCTACGTGTCTCAAATCTAAGCCATCGATTCAAAATCGATGGCTAGGATTTGAGACTTGTGGAGGGTTCCGAATAGCTTTTGGATTTTTGGAGTGTTGGTTGATTTGTCCAGTTTTTGGGATGAATTTCGTCCTATTTTTGGGACTATTTAACCAGTGTTTGCACACTGATTTTAGAGGTTCTTTTTTTCGGATTGTGAGAGGTTCTTTTTTCGGATTGTGAAATTTTTTTGAGAGTTCTGAGATTTGAAACAAATCGGAAAGCTTCTTGAAACATGAAAACAATTTCTGAAAAAAGGTCTCACTGATTTTTGAGTTGTCTGTTGTTCTTATTCTTTTTTTTTTCGAAAGTTTCGGGATAGCGGAGCTTGGTAGGAATCGCTTCTAGGCTCGTAGTTCCAGTTTTCGCTGCCCCGGGAAAGGTAATACTCGTTACTCTTCTTTTCGAGTTAATGTACGTTGTTTGAATGCGAGTATCAAAATCATTTTTCGAGTTATGTTGTTAGCTAACTGTTGGTACATAGTTGTATATGTACATGTATGTTTATAAAATATATACGTATATATGTGTATTGAAACTGGAAGGATGTCGAATATATGTTGGTTTTTGATGGTTGGTTTTCTATATATCTATATATATAAGGATGTATAAGCATATGTACTCAATTGAAACTTGAGGAATGGTTGAATATATATGAGTTTGATGGCTGTATATCGCTGTATATCTACATATATACGTATAAACTTGAAGAATAGTTGAATATATATGAGTTTGATGGCTGTATATTGCTGTATATCTACATATATATGTATAAACTTGAAGAATGGCTGAGTATATGTTAGTTTAGGTGCTGTATATCTCTGTATATCTATGTATATATGTCTAAAACTTGAAGATAGTTGAAAATATGTTGATTTCGGTGGCTGGTTTTTGCTGTATATATGTGTATATGAAGATATATACGTGTATACATGTATAAACTTGAAAATGGTTGAGTATATATGAGTTTGGATGGCTGTATATTGCTGTATATCTACGTATACATGTATAAAACTTGAAGAACGTTTGAGCATATGTGTTGTTTCGGTGGTTGTTTGCTGTATATCTATGTATATGAAGATATATACACGTATGTATATGTATAAAACTTGAGGAATGGTTGAATACATGTGTTGGTTTGTTAGATATTTGCTGTATATCATGTATATATCAGCATACATATGTATATGTATGTATAACTTGGAAAGTCGTTAGGTTATATGGTAAGTATAGTCGTATCACAATGTATATGCAGCTATATTTACACATAGACATACGAATATTTCCATATATATATATAAGCATGTATCTACAAATTGAGTGTTGTCCGGATATGTTGTTGGGCTGCCACATACTATGCACGTATACATATATGTGTATTTTTACATGTAGGTATAAAAGTATATAAGTCAAAGTTGGTTAGTTTGTTTGTTTATATGGTGGTGTCGTAAAATCAATATATTTATATACATATATACACGAAGGCATATATACTAATCTATTTATAGAACTTGAACGTTGTTGGATTATATTGTCATGTAACGTTGCTTGTGCTTCCATGTATGCATGTGTATATCTATATATATATATATGATTATGTATGCATATAGTAGCTTAAAGAATCTCTTTTATTGTTGAAAATGTCTTGACCTTATGATATTAATAGCTTTTCCTCTCTTAGTCCATGACATAAAAATATGTACTTTAACTTGAACATGAAATACATGCTTTAAGTATACTTCACTTCTTTGTTTGAGACATCTTGAGTTGCGGAATAGTGTACTTTTCTTCCATGTGATAGTGTGCTTGTCTTCCATGTTGAAAAGATTTATTAGTTCATCATATGCTACTTCATATTGTCCATTTGAACTTTCTTCTTTTTTTTTCTTTGAGTAGTTGATTAATCTTTATTTTTCTTTGCATGTAATATTATTCCGAGTCTATTTTTGGCTCCTCCTTGCATTTCGTTGAGCGATGGGTCAAATCTCGGCCTATGTCCAACTACTCGGAACTGTGGTATTTTATTTTAAAAGCGGCAATGCATCTATATACGTCGGTATACAGTTTCTATATACAAACATTCTAATTTGGGTCATGAACTCAAATATTTGTGCAATGTGGGCCAGAAGCCCAATCCGGCAGCATGGACTATGTTGAGTTTGTTGGAGAATTGAATTGGGCTTGCAGCTACAAGATTAAAAGGGTTGGGCAGGCCCAATTCTTTTTTTTTTAAACAATATGTATGCAGGTTTTGAATTGGGCCTGCCAAAGCCCAATCCTAGCCCAATTCCCTTTCATTTTGTTTTATTCTCTAATCCATGTTTTGTTGTGAAAATTATGTTGTTATTTGTTTAATATTAATTTAAATTCTAGGATTATTTATAGGTTTTAGCCTAATTAAACTTCCCCAAGTTAGCCATTTACGCTACGTTATGATTTTTAAATTTCGCCTATAAAAATCACCTTTAGAAAATTTGATTCAAAAAATATTCTTTGAAAAATAATAATAATAATAATAATAATAACATAAGCACCTTTTTCCTTAAAGTAAATTGGAAGTATGTTTCCTTTTCTGACACTTAGACTTTAATAGATTTCAAAAAAAAAAAAATATATATAAAAAAAAATATAAAAAAAAAAAAATCATCATAATCACCTAGTTAGTTCATTAACTATATTAATTAAATAAAATTTGATTAGGTTTTAATGTTATGTTTTCTTGATTATTTTAAGTAACCCACTTAAGTCAACTTTAATAGAATAAATTTTGGTTATATTTTAATGATATGTTTCTTGATTTCAAATAGTTCATTTAAATTAATACTAATTTTAATCAAATAAAAATGTAGTTAAGATTTTAAATAATCTATTAATATTTCTTTGAAATATTTACTTAGCTTTCTAGTCAATGATTAAAAAAATAATATTATTTTTTAAAAGTTAGTCAAAATATTTAATCGTCGGATAACCGCATGTTAGCGGATATTTCGGGTGCGTAAAACCTTCCCGAAATAGAAATATGAACCCGAACCCTTCTTTGGATTTTTAAAAGGATTTTTCTGTTAATTCTTTTAAAAATAATTTTTAAATCGGTTTTCTTGATTTTCCCTTAAAAATTAAGTGGCGACTCTAAAAAAATTTAAAGATTCGGTTTAAATTAATTAAGTTTTAAATCGAATTTAAAACCCGAAAGTCATTTTTCGACGTAACAATAAAAACTAAAATTCTAACAACTTTTTAAAAATCAGAAATCAAACTAGTAATGAAAACAGAAACAAAATTGACAAGAAGAAGTAGAACCCACTGAATGCACACTGTTTTTTTAAGAAAATTATTCCCTTCAAATATCCAAGGTCAATGAAATATATCCTTGCAGGATAACACGATCTTACTCATCGGTGTATCGGTATTGAAAATCACGGTGTCAGCAAACTACTCAACGGCAGTACACATCAAAATTCTAGATTTAGTTGTGGAGAATAAGAAGTCAGAAAATTCGTTGTTAGGAATGAGAGGAAAATCCTCTATTTATAGATAACAAAAAGGTGCTTATTATGCCTTATTGAAAGGTCGTAACTATTCGAAAAAGTCACAATCTTTCAAAAAAGTCGCAACTCTTCATTCGAAAAGTCACAACCCTTCGCAAAAGTCGTAATCCTCCGGAAAAGTTGCAACTATTCAAAAAAATCGTAACTCTTCATTTGTCATTCACATCTTCCAAAATTCAACATTAATAAACCGACTACCTACCAGAATATTATTATCATGAAATATGGTTATTTTTTAAAACTATGGATGAAAGCAACTAGTAAACGATATTTAATTTCTACCTATTTTATTGGATGCAATCCCCAAGAGAAAAATATTATTTTATGAAATTCGAATATAAAATCATGGTTTGCCACCCAAAATAAAATTAAGAACTTTATTATTGCTATTTTCTATGTTATGATTTCGATAATAAAATTGGATATGATTAATAATCTCATGAATCTTGAAATAGTCCCCAAAATAAATGTTGTAATCACTTTGAAATAGTCTCATTAGGTGATTTTTTTGCTTAATATATCTTCTTAATTACTGTTAATTAGTGTTAATCCATTAATTTTTATTGGATCATACTGTAATAATTTATATACTTATGAAAATGAGTTTCATAAAATGTCAAATGATTTCATATATACATTACCTAATCTTGTTGACGGAGTTAACGAAATTTTTAAGCACTAATAATTAGATAACAATATTATTAAAATTAATTGTGTGGTTATCGTTTTTGTTAATAACATTTCATAGCTTAGTTAGCACGTTTTGACATTTTCGAAATTCATCTAATCAAATTCTACGTTGAATTCGTCGTTCAATTATTATCTTTATTTTAGGATTTACATAGTCGATCCAAACTTATTAGGATTTTGATAGTTTATATTTTGTGTGTTTGAGTTCAGAGTTTTACCGTCACTCATTTAATTCGTCAGGTTCAAATTTAAAAATTAATTATTTAGTGTTCAGATCAAAATTATAGAATTCGGATAAACGTAGAGGTGTATTAGATTTTTTTTTTTTAAAGAAAATTAGCTTTTGATAATCTTTCTCTATTCATTTTTAGAAATTTTGGTATATGAAATATTAAAAAAGCAAACAACATGTAGCTTAAAAACTAAGTTTAATAAGTAAAATTAGTGAAATACTGTCAATAGAGTGACACTTTCTTAATTAAATTGATTAAGAAAGTTGAATATATCAACTTATATTTTTAAATAGGCACTAGGTAAAATCCTACTATGATTTCATAACTAAAATTAATTAATTATTTTGGTGACTCCAAAATTTTACTAACTCAGCAAATTCAACTGTGGGATTGAATGGTTTGGTGCTGAATAATTCAATGTGTAGACACATTCCAAAGTGAAGAAATCCTAATATATCCAAAAAAAAAAAAAAGTTTCTGATCACTCGATATTCGATATTCACTTTAAACTTTTACTAATTCGAAAATTCGTTCTGTGTAAGGTCATTTAAGGAAGAAATGGTCAGATTTTTTTTTCACTCAGAAGGGTCGAACCCAAGACCAATGATTAAAGGTCTTATCCATCCATCACAAGCCTTTGACAGAACATACTGAAAGTCGTTCATGGACCCACGTTAACAACAATGATATCCAAACTAGCTTGTTCACACATCGACTATCAACCAGGCACTTGTTACTGCTTACTAGTATAAAAGTAGTGGATAACTAAGTCTACCCAGGCATTTCAACTACATATTTCCAGGCATAAACATAAACTAGCACCAAATACAAAAAATTGAAAAACAAAGTGAATCGAACCAACAACAACATATCTAATGTAATCTACAAGTAGGGATTGAGGAGGGTGGGATGTAAACAGACGTTATCCCACCAAGAGGTTGTTTCTGATAGACAAATCCAACATCTCATAATGACATTGCGAATGGCGAATTCAAAGAATATAAACACTCTGTTCTCTGTCAAATAATGTTACTGTACAACATATATCAGAGCATGTACTTTGTCTAGGGAAACTTTTTGGGCACATCCACAACCACAGCTAAAGATAATTTAGTGAGCTCGAAATTAATCAACTGCATACATAGTTATATATGATTTTATTTAACCGTGTGACGATATAATACACTATGGTACAACAGACAACAATACAGAGTTCTTGAAATAAAGTTAGAGAGACCTATCTCAAGATTGAATCTGGATCATCTTCATCGTCAAGATCCAAGTCGTTTGATATTCGAAACTTCTTTCCATCTCGCGGTCCTGTTCTTCCTTTCTTCGGTTTACCCCTACAGTAGTAGTTGCATGAGTTGCACTCATAAACATCACGGAAGCAAAAGAACAAATATAAAGAAGTTGCAAGTTTATTTTGAGAAAACGTTAATTTATATCTTCGTCCTCAATCAAAGAATCATAGAAAATAATAGGTTTAAAAGCTATAACGTTTCCAATAGATGAAGAACATACTGTCCGTTATTTGCAAAACCTCCGCCCCTCATTCGACCTTGAGAAGGATCTGGCCTTCCATCTGTGAAGAAAAGCAAAAACAAATGAACAAAAGCTTCTCCACTAACAATTCAATGTCTGTTATAACCTATATCGTTTATCTAAGTTTGTTTTGGTGACATTAAATTCCCCAGAAACAGCTTGAGTTTAGTTCCCCACCCCAAAAGAAACCTGCAAGAGCTTTATATTATAACGTGTGTAGAGCAAAAAAGACTAACCTTCACGTCCAAGTCCAAGCTCTTCCGCCTAGACATAAATGAATTTAACAGTTGCATCAGGCATCTATTAAGATCAAATAATGTGCTACGTCTTTAAATATGCACAAGGCCAATGTATCAAATCAGTTGAGATTAGAGATAGAGCAAGGTGATTAAACATAAAGATAACAAGATAGAATCAGATCTATGAATTTGCAATTACATGCATAAGATACATTTTATTTAGTAAAATGAACAACGGCATCCTATCAGCACAACTTCAACTTCTAATTGGACTTTCAACCATTTCCCCCCTAAATCTATGTGTGCGCAAAAATGCTAAAAGTCAAGGAAGCTTCTTGTGAAAAACTAAGGAAGTTCTGAGACATCAGAACAGAAAAATAAGTGTTGGGATAACCGCAGGTACTTTTATTCGTTCAAGGTAAGTGGTTCCTACCGAAGGCATATATTAGTATCCATCAATAGCAATCATCAACACACCTTGATCCGAGAGGAATGCCCTATATAAAGTTGTCTGAATTCCCACTTCACCATTCATGCAATAGTACAGAGAGGACTTAAATTCTGGTAAACATTTAGTTACAAAATAAAACAGGAACTTGGGCTGAACAATTTTTTTTTTTTAAGGAACATGGATGGCTGAATAATCTTTTCTGTAGGGGTGGGCATTAGGCAGTTTTATTTGCATTATGAAAACTTCCGTTTAAATTTTGGGTTTCGAAGTAAAGAATTTACAATTCAAATGCAAAATATATGAACTCGGCTTGGTTTAACCTTTTAGAGTTCATTTTCAGATTATTCGATTTGGTTATCTCGGATTTTCAGTTTGAGCCTACAAGCTCAGCTGCTGCTGCTTCTTAAAAAACATGAACCAGAACCACCAAATAAAGTATTCATGTCATATTGCCTTATCATTCCCACTACAATCTTTCTAAATTTTGGTAATTGAAAGAACAAATTCAAGTTCTTGATATAAAAAAAATATTACAAGAAAAAGAAAGAAAAAATAAAGTAATAACCTCTCTATTTCAATTTGTTAGTCTAGTTTTGATTTGATACGGAGTTCTCTTTTAGTCTTAAATTAAAGATATTCCAAATGTAGCAAAATGTCCTTTAATCTTGTATTCTAAAATATGTCAGTTGGAAAGTTAGAACTAAAAAGATCCAAAAAATATTTCTCGCGGATCCAAAATACAAAATTTTCAAAAATTAACACCGATCCATATTTCAAGAAACCAAACCAAATATCTGAAAAATTCGAATTTCAATTTTGCCCATCTATGCCCTCCTCTACTTTTCTGGGCACCCTATTTCAGCCTCTAAAGCAAAATCCTTTTGTTCGAAATGTGCATACTTTTTAGTTTTTACAATCAATACTTCAAATCTCTTATCATAATTCCAGTGTTACTAAGAGCAGTTGCTTTAACGTTGAAAGTGTGAAGCAAGGTGAGGCATTGGGTCAAACGCTTTTATGTCCTAAAGTGAGGCGAGCACAAAAACGTGAGCCTGAGCTTCAGCAGAAAAAGTGAGAAGCGACTAAGACTTTAAGCATTGCTTGATCGGAAAACGCGAGATTTTAGGAAATTTAATTGAAATCAGGGTTAATTTTAGGTCTATAGTAAGACAACTGCAACAGAGACTTAAATCTTCCTGCAGCTGCTACTCAAAGTTGCTGCTCTTCTTCTCCTCCAATACTAACAGAGACTTGTGCATCTTCTTCTTGCTGCTACTAGTTCTAGTATCTATATTTATTTTTTCATTTTAGAATTGAAGGATTTGCTTAATATGTTATTTCTATTCGGTTCTTAGTTATTCACAACAACAACATACCCAGTGTAATCCCACAACCACAGGTGGAGTTTGGGAAGTGTGATATGTATGTAACCTCACCCTTACCTTGTGAAGGTAGAGAGGCTATTTTTATGGTTATTTATCAGTGGAAATTTAATATTTTTTAATTTTTGTATTAAATTGTGCTTCAGTTTAAAAAGGTGTGGACTTGGCTCATGGTTCTCACTTTGGTGAAGTGACCCTCATCGCCTTTTTTCGCTTCTCTCTATCCAAAACACTGCATGTCCTCACAAACATAACTTATTTAAACCCATCATAAGAATTTGGATTACAAGAACTATAACCATTTCTTAGTCCTTCTCTGGCACCCTATTTCATCCTCTAAAGCCAAAAATTTTTGCTTCGCCTTTGCGTATTTTGAAGTATCAATACTTCAAAAATTTATTCATAACATAGCTAACGCGATCAATACTATTGCAGTGTGCAAATGATCGAACCTAAGGCTTACCTTAAATGCATGGTATGAAGAACTTGTAAACAAAATCATGATATGAGATTAGCAAACAACAATAACATTCATCATCTAGTCGTCAAAAAAGTCTCATTTAGGGGAGATTATTCTCGCAATAGATTTCTCATATGTAGGTCAATTGGTCAAACCAACCATATTAAATTAATTATGCATATGATATGAGATTCAACATATATTCTTTGACTTTCGTTTTTAAGAGGTAGGGAACAGAATGGTTTGAAGGACCAAGTAACGTCAAAACGCTTTAGTTTTAGCAGTGGAAAACACGGTGTGAGCACTAATTTTATTAAATTGCAACAACATAAACATCAACAGTAAGAAACTTAGAAACTATTAGAAATTCCAAAAACAAGTAAGCTCTAAACAGCCCAAATACATACCGCTGGTGAAGTGACTGAAGACAACGAAAATAACCTGTCTTCAAGTTGAAATTTTCTTGACCTTTTGAGGCTGCCACATGACATAAAAGTGAAATTCTTACAAGTGAATCCTTGGGAAACATAGTAAGACGAGATAATGTAACGAACAATCACTTATGGAAAAGGAAACAACGTTCTAATTCATGATAGCAAATTTAAAAGCAGGTCACCAGTGCAATTAAATCAGCCCAAATATTTTCGAAACATGAAATGTATGAAACCTACTCGGATCAAAGTTTTATTGAAGAAATACTCACCGAGCTTTTTTACATATTGGTCAGGTCATTGAATATTTTTTCATTCATGATGGTGCTTTTTTGGTGTTCCATGTACAAAAGAAGCTTAAGGATTATCAGAATCTAAAATCAGCTTCCAAATGTTAGTGCATTGGATGTCAGAAACCATATCCTTAATTAGTGGTTTTTTAAGCTTACTGAAATAATTACTCAGATGTCCACAATGTTTGCAGGAAATTTCATCAAATTTGCATGTACTTTAATGGACAAACTCCGCGAAAAATTACCATAGACAGTAACCTTAAATTTGTGTAGAGATATGCTTTTTTTTCCTTATATAGGATCTAGAGATACATTTGAGCTGAGGGTCTTCCGAAAACAACCTCTCTGTCTCCGTGAGATAGTGGTAAGGTTTGCTTACGCTCTACCCTTCCCATACCCCACTTTGTGGGATTTTACTAGTATGTTGTTGTTGTATAGTATCTAGAGATATAGTTCGTAACTCAGAGGATAGTGAGGTCTCATGGAACCAGTATGATACTTTAATTCATGTGAAAAGGCTTTTGCAACGTCAGATGCACTAATTGGCCCTTTTTTCATGTGATCATTTTTTCACCTAGCCAACAATTATGGGCTTTTGTGAGAGTACATCTACTTCCTGATCTATCTTTAACCAAATCCCACATAGTTCAGAACCTCAATAGTGATTTCGCTATCTCAATGCTAATTCATAGGACAAAATTTTCATGACCAATTCCATCAACTATCATAACAGGTTATTGCTAAACCTTAATAACCATCTTTCTGCCTAAGCGGCATATGAGAAAGTTTTGTTGAAAAAGAAATGAGACACTTTGCAACAAAAGGTAATCATCTATAATAACTATCACTTCTATTTTCCAACTACAAGAACTAGAGCAGATAAACACTGGAAAGATGTGTACTTTGAATTCTTATTCGAAGTTGATAGAAAGCCTTCAAAGCCTTTTAACGCGTTCCCAAAATTGCCCGTTTCTTGCAAATAACTCGTCTCTAGCTCATAAACCTACATCAAACCAACACTTGTATCTTAGCTTCCTATTTGAACAACACCAAGAGAAAACACAAATAAGCAACAATTTCTCATAACTCATAACATAAAGATGCAAATACTCAAAATTACAGTAAAACATTATTACCACAAGATGTCTAACTAAAGATACAACTTTTAGAAAATTCCACAAAGCAGCACAAAATATACTAGTCCTTCCATTTTGATTTGTTTGTCGTGCCTTCCTTTTTAGTCCATTTCCAAATGAATGTCTCTTTCCTTTTTAGACAAATCCTGGTAACTTTCCACGTTACATGTTTAATACCACAAAATTAGAAGATATTTTGGTAAATTCCACGTATCTTTAATTTATACCAGAATATATAAAAAGTATTCCTTACTTTCTCAAACTCCATCGAGTCAAAATCACATAAACAAATTAAAACACACAAACTCCATCAAGTCAAAATCAGATAAACCAATTAAAATAAAGCAAGTAACATCCAACTAAAGAGCTTCTACAAGAACTAAAAAGAAAAAAACAACAACTTCATAATTAAAATAATAGAAGAATTCAATAAAGATAAGTCTTTTTACTTGTTTTTCAACATTTCGTAGTTCTTCTTGAAGCTTTTCTCTTTTATTCAACAGGGATGCAAGAACAGCCTTAGGATTTGAACCTCTTTGTCCTAATTGACAAAAAAAAAAATCCAAATTAAAGAAATAAGTTTTAAAAAATCCCAAATTTTGACAAGGAAAAAGTGAAACTAGGGTTTGAAACGGGTTACCATGGAGCTCCATTTTCATGGCAATTAACTTGAAGATGAGCTGTAATTTAAAAGTTCAGCATCCGCAGCAATGAATTTTATCAGTGAGATTCTTGAGTGTTAGCTTTTTGGACAAAATAAAATGTAATTTTATCTTTAAAAATTAACTACAAAATTGGAAAATGAAATGGGCCATATGAGAATATCACTCTGAACGATTGGGCCGATTCAATCTTTACGAACAAGGCTTTCAAGCCCACAAACCTTCTATTTGGGCCGAAAATAAAAAGAGCAAATTTTTATAAATGACAAACATATAAAACCTAATTATGTTCCTTAGCTATAGCTCAGATAATTATATTTCGTAATTATAGTCATAACAATATTTATATAATTTGCAGAATATTTTGTATACATTTGTATAATTCGCAGTTTTTATGTAAAGTTTGTACATTTTGATATACAATTCGTGCACAACGTTTGTATAATTCGCTATACAATTCAGATTGTTTGTATATTTCGCTATACAATTTGATTGGGCACAAATTTTGTATAATCGCGCGCAATGTTTGTATAAATCATGTGAATTATACAAAACTCAAACTGTAATTGCAGCTAGATGGTTGCTGCAAACTGTAAATAATTCAAACTATAACTAATTAACCAGTACTCTCTCCGTCTAATTTTATGTGGCACTCCTTGACTTGGCACGGTATTTAAGAAAAAATAAAAACTTTTAAAACTTGTGTTCTAAAATTATTCTTAGATATTTATGTAGCGGAGAATCATTTCATAAAGGGTAAAAAGAGAATTTTAAAGGTAAATTATTTTCAATTAGAGTAAGGTGACATTTTTTTAGATGAATTGAGTAATAATTTTACGAGTTAATCATATAAAACGCATCTAAATTATTATATTTTTGCGAGTTTCATATTCTAATTATTTATTATTTTATTTATCTACCTATATATATATATATATTACAAATACTTGAAGTATCACTAATATTTATCAAAAATCTGGATCGATACTATACTCTTGTACGACGTGCTTATCCACTTGTACATTGAGATTTTGAATCGTTTATTTTTCCTTCACTGGTTGCTTTAGATTGTACTTCAATTCTCTCCGTGGTCTCTCTCTATCTCTCTAGGTCTCTGATCACTTTAATCATGTCTTTCAGAATCAGAGGGGTAAGTTTTTTTTTTTTTTTGATGTGTTTGATAGATCTGATTTTCCTTTGCATGGCTGAATTACTTATCTGTTTGTTTCTGAATTTTTTGCTTTTTAGTACAAAAAATTTGCTTAATTTGATTGAGGGAAATCTCTGTTTTCCATTGTTCTGTGTGGTGTGATGAAGTTTTATTTGCTAAGATCTTAGTGACGGAATGTAAAATTCGAACCGATTCATTACTGGGTCTGCTGTGTTTCCTTGATCTCAGCATGATCTGTTTTGAATCATGAATTCCCGAGTATTTAGAAAATCTAGTGGTCGTAATGCTTGAATACAGGTCGTTTTTTGAATCATGAAGCTTTATCACAAATAATTTGAAGTTGAGAAGAAATTCTCGAGTCGAGTTTCTGTCAGAAATATAGTTATAGGGGTAAGGTTTGCATACACCCACCCTCCTAGACCACGCTTGTGAGATTATACCGCGCATGTTGAATTTGAGAAACTATTGAGGATTTAAGTTTTGAAATAGTTGAGCAAGCTTGTTTTGCTAAGGTTTTTGCATTTTATCTTGGTGGTTTTGGGAGAGGTGGTGAGTAGAGATAGATCTATTTAGTCACAAGGAGTTGGAGTTGGAAATGCTTACTTCATGATGGGATCCAGTGGATTCATCTATATTTAGATTCTTTGATTTTCTTCAATTAACTTCTTGAGAGTGATTTTCATGAAAAGAAGTTCAGTCGAAAGCTAGTTAACTGTTTTCTATTTTTATCTCTCTAGCTAGCTGAGGGTCTGTTGAAGATAACAACTCTATCTACCAAGGTAGGGGTTAGGTCTGTGTACATGCTACCTTGCCTTGACCTCACTTGTGTGACTATATTGAGTATGTTATTGTTGTTATTGTGTTTCTCTAACCAGCAAACTATGGGATTGTAAAGTGAGAACTGACTAGTACAACCTCTTTCTAGCAGTGGATTTTAGCATTTGCTTGATTATACTATCATTTGCATGTGTAAAAGTATTTGTTGGGTCTGATGTTTGGATGCACTGTACAATTTTTATTCTATTATTGGATGTGGTTCTCTTTAGAGCATATCTTTTGAATATCTATTGTGTTTCTAGACAAATGCATCCTCTGGCATGGGGGTTGCTGATCAAAGCAAAGCTACTTATATGGAACTGCAAAGAAAGAAGGTGCATCGATATGTGATATTTAAGATTGATGAGAAGAAAAATGAGGTTGTGGTTGAGAAAACTGGAGGTTCAGCCGAGAGCTATGATGATTTCACTGCAGCTCTTCCTGAGAATGACTGTCGATATGCAGTATATGATTACGATTTTGTGACATCTGACAACTGCCAAAAGAGCAAGATTTTCTTCTTTGCCTGGTAAGTTATAATAATTTCATCTAGAACTTGCATAACTGGATTTTTATCAAAGAGAATCATGCCACCTTATATTGTAAATCGTATTAGTGTTGGACTCTTTTTGTGATTTCATCTGCTTATACTGTCCTTGTGAATGTTGCTGCACTATTAAACAGTCTAAAATACAGAATTTTAATTCTCAAAAGAAATGATGGTGAGGTGTGTTGGGTTGCTGTTTTATCATGACTTCAGTCTATATGTGCAAGGGGCATTTTGCTCTCATTTATGAATGTTGGTTCCAATTTATCTACAGTGCTGTCAAGTCACATTAACGATTTTCACAGAGCAGGCACCTTAAAATTTACGAGTACTAAGCATTAGTGTCAAACCAATTGGGTGAGTGATTCGAGAACAATATGGAATAGTTGATGAATAGTCTTTCTCCTTTATGGAATATAACTAGCCCAGGACGATGTAAATTGAAATTATGATGCTAGCAGTGTAAGGGAGTGTCTGTGATGGCTGAAGCAGTCGAGTTAATTGTAGAGAGAGAAAAAGGTCAGGAATTCATTTGTGTTATTGGGTATGTGGCTTAGGTTTGAAAGAAGGGTGTTTCTGCAAAGTAAAGTTGATAGCTGTAGTGATCAGATACTCGAGGTACATGCAAAGTGAACATCGGTTTCTTGAGAAAATATATAGTACTGAGAATAGCCATACGAGTAAGGCTTCCATGCATATATAGCGAAAAGGTGGAAAACTGACCAGCAAAGGAATAGCTGATGTGTACAAGGAACAATATCTCTTTAGAGAATACTTTGCGGTAAAGAAAAATTGAGGGGAAGAATAGTTGGGTGCAGGTTCTTTAAGTATTCATTTTTCCTATAACTAGTGTGTGGTAGTTATGCCTAGTTTATCATTGTAAGACAATTGTTACCAGAGCTTAGTTTGGTATGCATCACTCTCTCTGCAATCAACTTAAGACCCTTCAGATTATGTATAGAAGTTTTAGGAGAATGAAGAAAGTCCCATGTAACTTGTAATGGAGTGTACAACAGTGTTCTTCTTTCAAGGATAAGGTTGTGACAGAAGTTCATGTGAGAAGGTCTGAAAATTTATGGAAATTCTCCTTTGCCTTTGGGGCATTGCAGAGCGAGTATATTTCCTCTGTAGAAGAGACCTATTTATTTGGCTAATTTTGGGTTTTCATTTGCGTCTTGGGCTAATGGCGTGTGTCTAAAGATTGTTTCTCTGTTGATTTTGGATTAGAACAAGTTCCATTTGAAGCTATTTATTTATTTACAGTTATTTTAATCTCTTCTGTGTTGTGTACTCGCAATCTCATCCCTCCATGAACGTGAATTTTCCTCCCTTCTTAGTTCCTTGAAAGCAGTGTTGTATCTAAAAGATATTCTTGTCTTCTTATTGTATAGTCCTTTGACCTTCTCCTTGACAAGACAAACTAAAACATAACAGAGATGAAGGGAAGTCATTTGTAGGAAAATGTTGTCAAAAGTAATGCATTTTTGGAGGATCCAACCTGAGTGTGATTGCATTTTTGGAGACTCCGAGCCACAGAGATTTTTACTTTGGTAATCATTTCATAGGATTAATTAATTATGAAAGAGTTGATATGCTAATTCATCTTTTTCAGGTCTCCTTCTGTTTCCCGAATCCGATCGAAGATGCTGTATGCCACATCTAAGGACAGGTTCAGGAGGGAGCTGGAAGGCATACACTACGAGATTCAAGCTACTGACCCTACTGAAGTAGAACTAGAAGTGCTCAAAGAACGCGCTTACTGATTGAAACATCCTACTATGAAACAACCGTTCATAATATCTCTCTAATCGCGTCTTAAAGGCTCGATCTACTTAACTATGACATAAATAACTCGATCCTTGGGTTGCTGATTACTAGACTCATGATATTGATATCATGTTTTCTGGTTATGGGTTCTCTCATTGCCATGATGCTTCCCAGTCGAGAAATCGGTATGGTTCTGTATGTGAATGATTCTAGTATCAACTTCAGTATGTCTAAGCAAATGAATTTGTGTTATTAGTATCTGACCGATAATTTTTCTGTTGTTTTTCCTCTGATAACTGACATTATTATCTTGTCAATCTGTTGACAGATAGTTAAACAGATTACAGTACGTTTTCTGGTCGCCATAAGACTCAACGTAAATTGACTAGTTTTACATTTGTCCTTGAAGAAGAGCGAACAACTGATCTTTCCTAGTCCTTTCGAACCCCTTTTTTTAAGACTTTAGCTACGATTCGATCGGATTTTTATGTGATGTGCAGTGTTCACATGGTTAGATATGTAAGTATCTAATTTTACATGTCCATAATTGATTCAGCCTTATGACTTTTCACAACAATTGTGTAAAAATTAACAGATAACTACATGAGAGAGCTTGCTTTATTTGCCTAGTATTTTGTTTTTGTACCTATTTTAAAATTGTGCAAATGCATGGGCATGTGCAAAAAAGAAGTATCGACGTTCCTGTTAGGAGGTGTGAGAGGTTGGATTTAGGTATCACACGGAGGAATAGAGGTAGATTAAAAAAGTATTGGGGGGGGGGGGGAGGTGTAATTAGACCGTATATGATAAAATTTTATCTTATTGAGAACATGATCTAGATATATGTATTAAGGTAGAAGGTTAATACTTAATAGGCTAGTAGGGGTAGGTTGATGTCTGGTCTTGTAATTTTATAGGTTAGTAGGATCAGTCGTGTTTATATCTTGTGTTGTCATTACCCGTCTTACATTTGTTACTTTTATTGTATTTTATACTACCTTTTGCTTTTCATTTTAGTCATTTTTATTTTTGCTTTTGTCTTTTCTTTTTTTCATATCTAGTATTTTTGTTTATGGGGCTTGATATTTTGAGACAAAGGTTTTTCGGAAACAATCACTCTATCTCTATGAGATAGTGGTAAGGTCTGCGTATATTTTACCCTCTCCAGATCCCGCTTTGTGGAATTCTACTGATTATGTTATTGTTGTTAACTTCATTTCATAAGATTTACGAAAGAAGGCCACTCACATGACAATTATTACAAAATTCTGCAAAAAAAATTTGCGACATGAAAAAGATGATCTCTTAATCACAGGACGAAAAGGACCAAAAAGTCATTCTTCAAACATCATAGTTCTGAAAATAGAAGTGATTTATTTTCTATATGTAATTTAAGATTTTGTTTGTGTTTATATTATCGATTTCTGATGTGAATTTGGCGGATAGTGGTTATACTATGTGCGTCATATCTGGAAAGTAATTTTGTAATGATGAATAGAGTATTGTTTTCTTTTTCTAAATAGAAAACTATTACTTTGCTACTATTAAACCTTGCGTGCCTTTGCTGAAAATATTGTAAATTGAGGGGCCTAAATAACTAACTTCCAAAAAAAAAAAAGAATATGTTAGCATTTGACTTTCAATCGTCCATGTGTCAATAGCTCAATCTTATCTACTTGATTATTTTAACATCATAATTTTTCGTATTTAAATTTTGTGGACGGTCAATGTATAAAATATTTTACACTATCAGGTAAATTAAATAATTATTATTAAATTTATATAACTAAAATTTAGGAAAGAAAAATTAAAACTAGAATCTTAATTGTATTCTAACAAAATTAGTTATTATTTCCCTTTACGACATAAATTAAATTTAAATTTTTCATATTTTTCTCTAAAAAAAATCGTAATTACTAAAACAATTCTTATCCTCAAATTCTATTAAAACTGTAAGAAGCAATTCTTCCATACTTCAACTTATTAATTTTGGATAGAAAAATGTCTGCATTAAAATTTATAATCCGTAAAAACCTTGATATTGAGTTTTTTCTTTTTCTTTTTAGAAAAAGAACTTGAAGAAACATTTAAGATGCAAACATCACATAGAAATCTGCATCAAAATCTTAAAAATCTAATCATCACATTAAAGAGAAATGAATGCCGGGTTAAAAAGACAAGCAAAGAAAGATAACATGAGGAGAAGATATTGATTGAGAATTCATCTTAGATGAGTTTATGGAAGTTATTCTAAATTTTAAAAAATAAAGTTAAAAATTAAAAAAAGAAAAAGAAAATTTAAAAAAAATAGGTAATCTGCAATAATAGGTCAATTTTATCTTATGATATAAAATATTTAGTACACTCATAGTGCACAAAATTTAATTTTTTATGATAAAAATCATACTTATGGAAGGATGTCGTAGAATTGCACGAAAGCAAAATAACTTGACTTCTAAAAATTTAATTCGTTTCGTGTGAAGAATAAAATTATTGAATAACTTATTTTAAGATTAATATTTTGAGATTATAATATTATTTTTATTTTACATTAATATTGAAATAATAATTTTGAAATAATTTCTAATAATTACGACTGAAACATCTCAAATTTATAAAACTTTTTTCTACTAGACAAAGATTAATAATATAACTAGATATAGAATTATAGATTAAATAAACTTGTAAAGTACCAAATCTCAAAGAACTTTGATTTTTCACAATTTTAAATTACAGTTAATAGTTGAAAGCCCCTTAAATTTGTCACACTTTATTAAAGTCTCACAAATCTTACCTCCTTTGAATTATTCTTCCAACAGGAGAGATGGAAAGTAGTAGTATTCTCATGTAGTATACAAAATTGCATAGGAGTTTAAGGTATAATTTCATCATGGACAGCCATGAGAATGCCACAATAAGAACCTTTTTAGATGCTCTCATCTACACTTTGTAGGTATAAAAAAAAGGATAGTTTAATGCGCATGAGTATCTCGCGTTAACAGGGTTTAAAAAAGGTTATATCTCAAGTAATGTGATGCAGACGGCTAATTCTAATGAACATTAATCTATGACATATATATCACACGAAGATAACTTTAACATTGCTCTAAAAATTCTCCCTAAATTTTAAAAATGGCCACCTTTTAGGTGGACATGAATCATGATGCTACATACTAAAATTAGTATGAAATCAGATCCTAAAGTTTGTATGATGTCGAAACAAAAATAAATTACTAAAATTTAAAACTCCCCAAAAGGGAAAGAACAATCAAGAAATCCAAATTACTGTTAAAGGTCTTTATAATATTAGAAAGCTGTTAAATCCTTTGTTATTTTATATTACTTTCATTTTCAGTAATTGGTTTGGTGGTCCTGCAGATTACATTTTTTAGGATTATTATTCTTCTAGTGAGCTGCTGCCATTGGACTTTTGTCTTGAGGCCATTCCACTTGATCACATGAAGTCTAATCTTCTACTTACTATCTTTTTTTTCCTTTTTGTATCTCAGCAGATTTTAATACTCCATGTGGGATGTTCCCACTAGTTGTTCTTGGATTTTTGTCTTATCTGATCTACTGTCCTAAATTTTAGTAGTAAATCTTTTTTTTACCTCCTTATTGGTCCTCTTCTGACATTTTCTAGTGGAATTATTGGTATGGGTGAGATTGATCTTTGATTTCTTTAGTATTAGTAGTGGTTTTTTCTTTACTTGGGGTTTGGCAAAATATGATTTTTCACTAAGTTTGATGGGTTTCTTGGGAATAAGATGAGATATTGGGGGGAATTTTTGAGCAAAGATTGGATTTTTATGATTTTCTGAGATTTGGGGTGAAGAGCTGAAGTGAAGATACTTGTTGGGAATTGTTTGGATTGGAAAATTTTTGTGAAATTGATCTTTGTTTCTTGAGTGATAATATTGGTTGGCTTTACTTGGGTTTTGGCAAAATATGATTTTTCACTAAGTATGATGGTTTTCTATGGAATATGATGAAAAATTGGACTGAATTTTGAGCAAAGATTGGATTTTTAGGATATTATGAGATTTGGGGTAAAGAGCTGAAGTGAAGATATTTGTTTGGATTTGTCCAATTTTGTGGGAATCTTGGTTTCTTGAGTATTAGTATTGGTTGGCTTTAGGTGGGGTTTGACAAAATATAATTTTCCACTAAGTATGCTAGTTTTCTTGGGAATATGATGAAAAATTGGACTGAATTTTGAGCAAGATTGGATTTTTATGATATTCTGAGATTTGGGTCCAAAAGCTGAAGTGAAGATATTACTTAGGATTGTTTGGTTTTGTCAAATTTTGTGGGATCTGTGAAAACTGACTAGTTGGAAATGGAGAGCAATTCCAAGACAATTGTGTGGTTTAGGAGGGATTTGAGGATTGAGGATAATCCAGCTTTAGCTGCTGCTGCTAGAAATGGAAGTATTTTACCTGTATTTATATGGTGTCCTAAGGAAGAAGGGCAATTCTATCCAGGTAGAGTTTCGAGATGGTGGCTGAAGCAATCTCTTATTCACTTGAAACAGTCTTTGAAATCGCTTGGGGCTGAACTTGTGCTAATCAAAGCTCAGAGTACGCTTTCTGCTCTCACGGAGTGTGTGGATGCTGTTGGAGCAACAAAAGTTGTGTATAATCATCTATATGGTTAGTACTCAGGAGTAACCTTCCTTTGTCCTTTGCACTTGGAGTTACTGTTATATAATCTTTGGAGAAACTGTCATGTTATCAATAGTTTGTATTCTGAGGTAATGTGATGGATCTAAGAGTCCCAATAAACAAGGTTGTTGTTCTTGTTAGCGTGATAGAATATATAACGACATACCTAATGTAATCCCACATGTGAGGTCGGGTAGCGTGAAAGAATATGGAAGACTACAAATAGAGGGTTGATGCATTGCATATATGTTCGTACAAACTTATACATGTACATGTGTGTGTGTTCATGTGAAATTTGAAGTGTATATGGCTATACATTAGTTTTTCATCAACTCATATATACAGAAATCCGTCATCTTTTAACTTCAATTATATGGAAAGAAGAAAATATTGTGCAACTTATCGATAGGCTTGGAGCTTAAGACATTTTAGTGATATTGAACTTCTGAATTTAATGGACGAACATGTATTTGCTTTCACTGTGAACAAATATCTTGTCTAGGGTTTAAGCATGCCACCTATCTATTAGAAGTGTATTGCTTGTAAAGAGAAAAGAGAATGAGATCGAGAGAGCTCCGTGTTGTTTAGTTAGGATGGCAGTATTTTACGTCACTAGAATTTTCGTAAGCATCAAAGCCACTCTGGATTATCCGATGTAGTTAATAGACCTTGAGCTGAACTTGAACTTAGTGACTTATCTGGTGCATGTTAATAGAAACATAACCACATTGTATGCTCTAATTTTCAAATTTCATATTGAATACAAGAAGGATGATCTGATGTGTTCAATTTGCAAGCACTTGATTTCTGGTATCAATATTGATAGATCTTATCTTTGCTACAAACACGTGCTGCATCGTTTAGATTTAACAGGGTTGTACAGAGTTCACTTGGTATTTTAACCAAACATACGTAAGATCATTTAGAGTTTATTGCATAACTTGTATAAGCATTCTAAACGAATTACTAAAAGGCCCAACGGTACTTGAATGTTTGAGTTCCATGTGACGGGTATCTGATTCTGAGGAAGCACTTACATGGACAATTTTCTGTTTGATTTAGATCCTGTTTCACTTGTTCGTGACCACAATATCAAGCAAAAGCTGGGGGAACTTGGCATATCTGTTCAGAGCTACAACGGGGACTTACTGAATGAACCATGGGAAGTTTACGATGATGATGGAAAAGTTTTTACAACTTTTGATGCATACTGGGAGAAGTCTTTGCGTATCCAAAATGAACCCGTTTCACACCTTCCTCCTTGGAGATTAACTCAAGCAGCTGGTATGTCTAATGAATAGTTAATCTCATTCTTCTTGAACATTTGGAAATACATAACCATCACTATATCCAATGTTCACCATCTCTTGGATGCTTCTCGTTTAAAAAAGGAAAAGAAAGGGCAGCCCGGTGCACTAAGCTCTCGCTTTGCACGGGGATAGGAGATGGCCAGACCACAAGGGTCCATTGTACTCAGCCTTATATTACATCTGTACAAGAGGTTGTTTCCCCAACTCAAACCATGACCTCCTATAACATGGAAACAACTTTACAAGTTACGCCCCTTCTTGTTTTACATTAACATGGTGAATATTGTTTATATGGATATTGAATGGTGTTTACCATTTCTCAGATGATTTCTATTTTAAATACACATCATATCGCATGCCTATAGTAAACCAGATCATTTTCATTTCTCTCATTGACAGGATCAGTTAAAATGTGTTCAATTGAAGAATTGGGACTGGAAAACGAGTCAGAGAAATCTAGTAATGCATTACTGGGGAAAGGATGGGCACCAGGTTGGAGCAATGCAGACAAGGCCTTAACTGACTTTATAGAGAACAATCTACTCGCGTACTCAAAGGATAGGCTGAGAGTCGGGGGAAACTCCACATCCCTTTTGTCTCCTTATCTTCACTTCGGGGAAGTAAGTGTACGGAAAGTTTTCAACAGTGTGCGTATGAAGCAGATACTTTGGACCAAAGAAGGGAACACTGTTGGAAAAAACAGTGCTACTATTTACCTTAGAGCTATTGGCCTTCGAGAATATTCTCGCTATATCTGTTTTAATTTCCCATTTACTCATGAAAGATCATTACTGAACAATCTGAGGTTTTTCCCTTGGAATGCTGATCAAGCCCATTTTAAGGCATGGCGACAGGGTCGGACTGGTTACCCATTAGTAGATGCAGGAATGAGAGAGCTTTGGGCAACTGGATGGGTTCACAATAAAATAAGAGTGATTGTATCAAGTTTCTTTGTGAAGTTTTTACTTCTGCCATGGCAATGGGGGATGAAGTACTTTTGGGATACACTCTTGGACGCGGATTTAGAAAGTGATATTATTGGTTGGCAATATATCTCTGGTAGCTTGCCAGATGGTCATGAACTTGAGCGCATCGATAACCCAGAGGTATGTCATGTTTATAATGCCAACATATTGTTGATGTAAATGTGATAGTTAATGATGTTTCTTCGCGTGGTTTTGCTTTTTCTGTTATTTTATGACACAACCACAATAGAGGTTACGGGTTCAACAGAACCCAATAGCTTTGACCGACTCTGTATTTGTATTAAGAAACTCAGTTCACATGTTAAATAATGTATCCTGAGCATGGTAAGCATTAAGAGTTACGGTTCAGAATCCATAAACTTAAAATCCTAGATTCGCCTCTATCGAGGAACTGCACAATCATGCCAATCTCAAGAGAACTTTCCTCTTTCCTTTTCTCAACTAGACATTTTCAACTCTATTTATCGAGGCCTTTTATCAATATTGAGGAAAAAAAAATCTCTTTTTATACCTAGCAAAAAGCATGGTGTATTCTCGGGACATTTAGTTGATGAGTCGATAGCTTATTTAGTTAATCAACTCTTCATGCAGGTTCAAGGATTCAATTATGATCCGGAGGGTGAATATGTGAGGCATTGGCTGCCTGAGCTAGCAAGAATGCCAGCTGAGTGGATCCATCATCCTTGGGATGCACCACTTAATGTGCTCAAAGCTGCAGGGGTGGAACTCGGAATGAATTATCCGAACCCCATAATTGATGTAGATGTTGCGAGGGATTGTCTAATGCAAGCTATAGTCATCATGAGAGAAAAAGAAGCAGCTGTGAACGCCTCAGATGCAAATGGAACCGTTGAAGTTGTTTTTGACAACTCTGAAAACGTTGGAGATTCAGCCAATACTCCAAAGGATGACGTTGTAAAGGGAAAGCTGCCTTGCCCGAGCAGTTCATCTTATGATCAGAGGGTGCCATCACTGCAAAATGGGTACACATGTAAGAAGAGATCAAAGCCGGAAGAAGAAACAAAGGAGCTCAAAGATGACAGGCCGCTTAACTACAAGAACGAAAGCAAAGTGTCAAAGGTGGAAAATGACTTGTGCTCTACTGCAGAATCCTCTTCTATGAAAAAGCAGATGACCGTCAGCAGAAATTCATTTTCTGTACCTCGAACAATCACCTTGTCTCACGACAGAAAATCCTTTGAGGACGAGGCATCATCAGGTGTGAAGCTGCAAAAGGAAGAAGAGACTGACACGGAAATCAATTCGTGCCAAAATGGTAAGACGCGAACATCCTAAACTTGAGCTTTTTATCAAACTAATTATTCCATTCAAAACAGGAGAGCTTAGCTCCATGTATTGCTACATAAATATGTTTGCATTCTAACACAATTCAGTTCAATCTTTCGTCTCGTCTCTGTTATTGTTTTAATCATCATGACCGGATCCTGTCTTCTTTTCCATATGCAGGAGCAACAACACGATGATTCCCTCACCATCTCCCAGCGCTTCATGTCTCCTTTGAAATTGTTCAATAGGAGACAGATAGTCAGATCAACATATGCAGTGGAATGACGATATTCGGGTTAATCATTTCTTCTTGTATATATAACTACCTCTTATAGTAGCAAGGTTGTAGTTTGTTTGACGTAGAACTCATCTGAAGCAGCTCTCCTTTGTGTAGTTACATATAACTATGCATATGTAATTTTGAATATGGGATTTCTCTTGTATTTTCATAGTAATAAAAGATGATAGAGGTCATCTAGTTTTGAGAAATGATAAACACTGCCTACTTTAAATATAAAGTGCTTGTGTATTCTCATTGGCAACTAGTTAACTCACTTGTTGGTTGTGGTTGCATGCTTTTTTTTCGGAAGAGCCTCCACCTTCCATGACTACGATCAGACCAGAGGCGAAGTCAGAATTTTAATTTTATGGATTCTGAATTTTATGCGAAAGGTTTCCTTGTTTCATTGGTGCTGCTACTATTTTATATAACTATAATTTTTAATTAAATTATTATTCGCGAATAACTTACAATCATATTAACATGGCCAACACCCGAAATTTGTATAAATTCAAAATTTGAATATGCTTACCTTAACATGTATATAGTATCATGTTGATTCATTTAGTATACATTCTGAAATATTCCTAAAATATATACTTATCCGATTTGTATATTAACAACGAATTACAAACTGAAATACAAATAGCAAATAAAACTATAGCTATGGAACGTAATTAGATAAACTATAGCTAAGTTTAATGATTAAGATACTTATTAATAACCGTATATTTGTGAAAATTTTCGATTAATTATTGTTTTGGTGTAAGATATTAGACATAATTAATTGCTGGATAAGACTCCATTGATTATGTTTAAACCGCCCTAAGTTTTTTTTTTCCCATAAATAATGATGTTCACATTAATTTACGTGTATTTTAGCTATTTCTATGAGCTATTTACTTTCTTTTAACTGGTAAAGATATTTTATTATTAACACATTTGTTATTTATTACTCTCTTTATTTTGAAATAGTTATCAACTGGTAAAGATATTCTTATTTTTCTCAATAACGTTAAATAAAATTATCATCACGAGAAAAAAATTATAGCACTAACTCTTTAATATCCGCACTCCACTCAGTGGACGAGAAAGAAAGGAGGTATTCATGAAAATCCTTGGAAATAAATTAAATATAGCAAATACTCTAGTGTATTCATATTGAAGTTTTATACACAATTATATAATTAAGACATATTCTTAAACGAATCATGTAACGTTTTGTGAAATACAAAAATAGTAAGAAAATTAAAGAAGTATTTATACATAAATTCACTACTAAAAAAAATGTTAAATAGAGATCTAAGAAAAGAACTCATGAGGTCGCTGAAAATAAACCTCATGAGGTCAATGATCGCTAAGTTATTTTCTGAATTTTGTAAAAAGAATCATGAGGTTTATTTTCAGCGACCTCATTCGCTAAGTTATTTTCTGAATTTTGTAAAAAGAATCATGAGGTTGCTATATTTTTTATTTATCTACAAATGGAGACCTCCTTAGGTCACCATTTTTTAAAATTAAAGGCGCTCCATAGATTTCTTTTTTCATTTTTGAAAAAATAAAATTGTAGAAAAGAGACTGTATGAGATCTCTTTTTTGTATTTTCTAGAAACGAAAATGTAAAAAAACGACCTGAAATGTTCTCTTTTCTTTAAAAACAATAGCGATAAATTGTTAATTTTGTAGATGCTCATTTGTCATTTTAATTCAATTCAATAATATAAAAATAATTCAATTTGACATTTGTTATTTGGTAATGAAAATTCATTAATTACCAAAAAAAAAAAAGGTTCAAATTGATAGAACCTTAAAATTCAGAAAATATCATATAAATTAAAATTTATTTAAATCTCAAAATATATGAGTTTTCAAAAAATATAAAATGAAAACTAGATGGCTAATTTCCATTGGCCAAAACAGATTCAAAGGAATATTCCATTCCCAACTACAGTATATAAATCCATCATAATGAAAAATGCGAGTGCTAACGGTCTACGGAAACGGCGAAAACAGAAAACGTTATGAGCGAGGCATTGAAGCGAAACTATCATGTGTGTGAGGAACTGGGGAAGGGACGATTCGGTGTCGTTTTCAAGTGTTACTCCCCGGAAACCGGCCAGAAATTCGCCGTCAAGTCTATCAATAAGCTTCTCATCGCCGATGACTCTATCGATCGTCAATGCCTTTACAACGAAGCTAAAATCATGCATTTGGTCTCTCCTAATCCTCACGTCATCCGTATCGCTGATGTCTACGAAGACGATACGTACCTCGATATTGTGCTTGAGCTCTGCAACTCCTCAGATCTCTTCCAACGACTTTCTACTCAACGAGTCTTCTCTGAGTCTGATGCCGTTGCCGTAATGGTACTTTTTCTGCCAATCATACGAAATAGGAGGAAATGACGCTTTTCCTTCATTATAATGCCTTGAAACTGGAAAGTAGTGTTGTCACTCTGTAAATTTAGTGCACTTCTGTTTTTGTTGATTTGAATCAAGTTATTTTGATTAAAGTTTCTAAAATGTAGAACTATTTTCATCGTTTATGATCAATTGTACCAAATGAGTTGTGACAAAGGAAGAGTATTAGATAGGCTTTTAATTTCTGTTGTTTGTTGTCTTCAGCATTGATAATTTTTGGATCAATTGTTTCTCTAGGTTCCATTGATGGAGGCAATAGCGCATTGTCACCGGCTCGGCGTAGCGCACCGGGATATCAAGCCGGATAACATTCTGTTTAACGACTGGAACGACCTGAAATTAGCTGATTTTGGCTCGGCTCAGTGTTTCCGCGACGGCCAGCTAATGAGCGGAGTGGTAGGGACGCCATATTACGTGGCGCCGGAGGTTTTATCGGGAGGTGATTACAATGAGAAGGTAGATATTTGGAGTGCCGGTATCATTCTGTATGTAATGCTGGCCGGAATCCCGCCATTTTACGGTGACTCTACGGAGGAGATTTTTGAAGCTGTTCTCAGAGCAAACCTTAGGTTTCCAACGAGGATTTTTAATTCTGTGTCGCCGGCGGCAAAGGATTTGCTTCGGAGAATGCTCTGTAAAGATGTTTCTAGAAGATTCTCAGCTGAACAAGTCCTCCGTAAGTATCATCACCCTATCATTTTTGTAATTTTTTCTCCTGGCATATAGTTATTTAATCATAACTTTAAAATAATTAAATAAAGTCAGTAGTATCTATTTGAAAAGGAAAAAAAAAGGAATTATTTTAATTCAACGTAACATATTTAAAAATCACAAGAACTATGAATCATTTTTAATCCAAAAATCAGAATGAACTATGAGTCGTTTTTAATCCATTCAATAATCGAGCACCATTACTACCTGTGGCCTCGCATATGAATAAAAATTAGACCATTTTATACATTTAAACACATACCTCATTTATTTTATTGTGTGTGGCATTATTTAAAAGTAGATTTTTATTCTATTTTATTGAAAGTTATGATCATAAATGACATAACTTATACTTCATAAGACATTTGAAACTTCCAACCTTAAACATGATAGACGACATATTATTTGTATCTAAATTAAAGGTGTCAAACAAATAGATGGGTTGGCGGATTAAATAAATTTAGTTATAAATGAATGGATGAATGATCCACTCAAAAATTGCTTGAGCTAAATTGAAATGAATTAAAAAATGGATTGTAATCCAATCTCGTCCGTTTCTTGCCAAGTTTTATTGTATAATTGGTAAGTATCTAATAAAACTAGAATTATTATTATGGTAATGTATACTATATCAAGCCAAAAGAAAATTTTCACTTATCGATATATTTTCACAAGTTAATTTGGGCTACATATTTAGCTCCTTTTTTAGATGACCAAAACGGATTGAGTCAAATGAATCATATTTTATTGGCTAATTTTGACTTTTCTTATAAATTTTTCAAAATTTGTGATTCTACATATAATAAGATATGTAGCTATGAAAACTTCTCTTTAAGAATATAAAAGATTGAAATTAATTATCCTTAAATTTAGTAACCTATCATTTTTCGTTTTTGAAACAATCTAAAAAGAAAAGGTTATAATACAAATTGTAATTGAGAGGGATATAATTTGAAATTTAAGCATTAGTTCATCTTTTTGCTTGGTTAATGAGGTGATTTATAATTATACACAGGGCATCCATGGATGAATAGCAATGATGAAACGAAAGAAGACGTTCTAGCTTGAGAAATTTGGCCACTTGGAATCATCGTAGCCGAATTTGGACCTTTAATCCAACATTATCAATAGATATAGAGATAACCCATAGTTCCTTTAGAGTAACTAAGGAAGTAACTTCTACTGTTGAGGACATGATACATTTGATGAGAAACAGAGAAGAAGATGATACATCAAATGTTACATATATTCGATGTATCATCTTCTTCTCTGTTCATCACCAAGTGATTCATGTCCTCGACATCTACCAAATATACATGAATCATCAAACTAGTCTTTTCTTTCGTTGTACCAAATATACGTGAATCATCAAACTAGTCTTTCCTTTTGTTATATGTTGGTCTAGCTTTTCATACAAAGATCGTGAGCAATAAAAAAGATCATCATGCATGAATTAGTCCTCTTTTAGTACCAACCACAATAAGTTGACAGTTTTTCAACTGTATTATTAACTGAGATAAAGGCATACACATGATTTTCTCCAACTATAGCAAGTTTACTTGTCTTACTTTTGTTGAATCTCATTTCAATGTTACTTTTAAAAAGTATAAATTTTTCCATTAGTATATACTCTTTTTATGTTTCAGTTTATTTATTTTGCTTATCTTTTTTTACATTTTTTAATTATAACTTTTAACATTTTAAAATCACAAAATTAAAAGACATTTTGATACATTCAACATTTTAGACACTTTTATAGACATTTTAGACACTTCAATTTGATTCTCTATTTTATATTCATACTTCCGTTTGGGACTTAAGCATGGTGATTGTTTGGGATATATACTTTTTATACAACTATAAATATGTAAAATGCAAATCTTGGCAAAAATTCCCTTAATTTTAATCTACAAAAGAAAATATGAAATTTCATATTATCTTTCTTTTGGAATGTATTTTGTATGTAAATTACATTGAGACACTCATAAAATCCAACAAATTACACTTGGCATGAACTTAGAGCAATCTATTATCTGTGTTGTTCAATTACAACAAAAAGCAAATGATTTGACCTCCTTCCATTGAGAACATTCTAACAAATTACTCATAAACACACACAAATTATTATAGAAGGGTAACAATTTCATGCCTTATATATATTGCTTTCTTATTGAAACGTACATCTTGAATTTGTAATAGCGGAAATGGATAGAAATTGTAATGAAAAAGAGCTAGATCAAATATGAGTGACGATTTTCGATGCGATTATAAATACTTTAAAAAAAGAAAATTTATTATTTTGGACATCTGGTGGGGCTATTATAGTAGCATACACAAATAGATGTGTTTTGCTCTGCATCATGACATTCTGAATTAATATACAATGCCCCATATTCTGAGAGACAATCTTTTTGGCAAATTGGAAGTTCTTCAGAACAAGGCACAGAAGCATTTGTTTGTGTTTTACATACTAATTGAGCATTAGTTGTAAAGAGAACATGAGTCATCACGAACATGACTGCAAAATCAAGTTATAAAAGTTAGTTTTGTGAATGACAAATCAAAGTATTCAAAATATTTAACCTCTTTTTTTCTTTTTTTTGTTAATAACGATGATGTTAGAATCAGCTTACATAAAGGCATCAGAATAGAGGAAATTTTACCTGTAATGAAGGAAGTTCAATCGAATATCCTTCATTACTAGGATAAAAATAACTTCTTGATGTTTTCTATAATTTTCATTCTAGTTAATTGACCATTGAAAAGATTTGAATATTCATTTCGAATATGCCTCCTGTATTTCTTACTTTTGAAAAAACATATATATATCAACAATGAAAAGACATATTCGAGTTGAAAAGTAAAGCATATAAATTGATACGTACCACAAATGTAAGCAATGAAAAAATTGAAACGACGGAAAGATACACCAAAGTTTTCCATTGCAGAAATTCAATGAAAAAAAACAAACATTTCACTTATTTTTATACTAGAACTACGTTTTAAGAGATTGGGAAAATAAGATATAATGCATCATAATAGGAAATTTTTTGATGAAGCCAAATTTAGATATGTCATAATTAGTTTGATAAATATACTATTAAAAGGAGGATTTCCTTGCCAAAATAATATGGAAGCTATTAACTGTACAAAATCAATCTTATATGTATAGTGTAAGTTTAATTTTCAAAAAAGAGTTAATTATCTTTGAATAATTCTATGTGTTTTTCAGAATTGTAGAACGTTGACTCATTAGCGTCATTATTTCACTTATCGAGGTCAAATTATATGAATTTTGACCAACATTTTAAGATGTATTTTTTCATCATATTAATATGAGAAGGATTGCAACTTATAACATTTTTCGTATAGTTTTCAACCATTTGAATTTTAGATTTCAAATATTAAATTTAGCTACTTCAATTTAGCTTTGGAGTTTAGTCAAGTTGACCTTAAAAAGCGAAACAATGACAAGTAAAAGTAAACAGAGAGAGTAATTGGTTGTGAGCTTTCGATGTGTTAATTTTTGTTGAGTCATCTAATTAATTATAGGAAAAATCACCCCATATACTCCTTTAAAAACACATATTACAACTTTTAAACTTAATATGTTATAATTATTAGTATTAAAAACTTAATTACATGTCATAACAACTTTAATTTAATTTAAAAGTTATCTAAGGGTGTCTCTGCTGGAAATAGTGAATGAGATTGATTCAAGTTGGGATTCTACACCGATTAAATTTTAAAATATTTGTTTATTACTACTAAATTTTACAATACTCATTTTTTTTTATTATAGAAGTAAGAAAATCAAAAGCACCTGCATCCAAGATTAGCAGAATTACACAACAAAGCAGAAAGAATAGATGATTATTTCATCATAAGATACAAAAACAAGAACATAAAGCTTATTAAAAGCCTCAGATCTTGCTATATCTCATGATGTTTTTGTTCAAAACTAGAAATAAAATCACAACATCTTAGTATATACTATATATACCACCATTTTGGTTGATCAAACTGAAATTGTCTGCCCATTTTCCCCCTTACTTATTTCTTCTTCACCTTCATTTTCCTTGGACATTTCCTCCAATGATTTTCCTTTTGATTCTGGTACCAAAAATGTGAACAACACTCCAAGTAAATTCACACAACCTAAGACAATAAGTGCATTTTTCACACCAATTCCAGTTGGATAACCTGTATCGACTTCTGATGACTTAGTAGATTGAGCAGCATACAAAAATCCAAATGCACCAACAATTGCACCAGCTTTTCCAGCTGCAGCTGATATCCCGTGGCACGTTGATCTTAGCCTAGCAGGAAAAATCTCCGCGGGGACTACAAATGTTGTGGCATTTGGACCAAAATTCGCGAAGAAAAAGGTAAGTGAGTACATAATCACAAAACCAATTCTGTTTTCCTTTTTAGTCCAGTGATCATATGGAATGGCTAACGCGAACATGAATATCGTCATGAAGGAAAACCCCATCAATTGAATAGCAAATCGACCCATTTTATCAATGAATGCAACTGTAAACCAGTAACCAGGTACAGTACTGCAAAGGGCAATAAGAGTTTGCGCCCTTGCAATTTTGAATACCTCATCCAACGCGTTCATCGTCTCTGCATGAGGTATCCATCCAATTTTACTAAAAATATCCTTCTGGAAAAGATTCTGACTGTAGAAAGCAATGTCTAGTAAAAACCATGTACTAGTTGTTCCTAGCAAGTGTAAACCATGGCGATGAAGAAATTCCTTAGAAAACAAACCAAAATTGTTCCCTTTTTCTTCAACTATCTTCTCAATTTTATCTTCCTCTGCTTCAATTTCAACATTCAACACTTTGGACATATCAGTAGCAGCCTTGGTGGCATTCTTGGCTACTAAGGCTGTGTAACGCGCTGTCTCAGGCATCTTCATACGCCAATAATAAGTAAGCAAAGCCGGGATAGCTCCAAACATGAGAATAATTCTCCATACATAATCAGCTTCAGGAGGTGTTGAATCTTTACCATTCACTGAATATATTGGTGAAGGGTAAGCATTTTTAAATGCACCAGCAACAATAAGTGCAACAATTCCACCAGCCAAAATCCCAAAACCTTGCATAGCAAAAACCGCAGCAATAAAAGCCCCACGAGTCTTTTTATTCGCGTATTCAGACATGATCGTAGCAGATAAAGGGTAATCGCCACCAATACCAAAACCAAGCCAAAATCGAAAAAAACAAAGTGTGGTCATAACACCTCTATGTGACTTACCAAAAGAAAGTCCTGAGGCAATCGAGCAAATGACCATAATCATAAGAGTCATTCCATAAACTCTCTTCCTCCCCATTTTATCACCTAGCCACCCGAAAAACAACTGCCCCGAGAGAGTCCCAACAAACGCGACTCCATTCACTGCAGCTGAGACACCAGGAGGGAGAATTCCTGGCTTAAGGTCACCATCATGATGATAGTAAATTCGACCGAGCAATTTCGTGACAAGTGAAATGCAGAAAAGGTCATATGCATCAGTGAAAAATCCCATTCCTGCAATCACAATTGCAGTGAAATGGTACAATTGTGTTTTGGCTACATCAAGTGCATTTAGTACTTGTAATTGATCTTTAGCCATAGCTAATAGCTATAGGTACCAATATTTCTCAAACTCCTAAATATTTTTCAGCTAATATATAATGTATAGAAGGGGTCATTAATGGAATGATTTGACAGAATAAGACAAGGACAAGATTACAACAAAGTTCAAATTTAATATACTATGAAAGTCTTATGGTCTCATAGAAAGGATATTCGGCCGACTTTGCATTTTAGAACAAGAAGGAGAATAGTTGTTTGATACTTCCAATAATGCACCTAAGTTTTTTCTTTTCTTGTTTATACTTATAAAACATCCTCAGAAACAGCCCTGTTCCTACTGTAACAAACATTTTTTAAGAAAATGTCCTAATGCATGTCCAAATATTTTATTTTTTTTTACTACAAAACATCCTTGAGAATTTTGGCCACATATGTCCAAAGGCGAATTCAAAATTTTAACTCAGTGGATTTCGATATAAATGTGTGAACTAGAGTGCAAAGTACAAATTTCAAAGAAAGAACAGTGTTAATATTCCTCAAGCACATTTTCAATATCACTCGACAGAGTTTCATTGCTTGTAAAGACAAAATAATATCATCAGTTGAAATATCATTAAACACATCTTTTTCATTTAAGTAACCATGCAACCACTCGAAGAGTCATCAGCCATTCTACTTTGCGACTCATTCTTAACACTGAAAAAACTTTTTCAATAGATTCGATGGAAACTTGTTGAAGCAAGGAAAATTTCACCAAGCGAAATACAATAAGATAACATAAAAACATCAAGGGAAAAGATTTAAATTGAATGAGTTATAATGAGTCAATGCAACAAGCGAGTCAAGACTAACCCAACCCAAATTCGTTTGGATCAAAATGGGTTGGGTCAAAACGAGTTGAGTAAATGGTTATAGAGCGGGTCAAGACTCAACCCGACCCAATTGTTACTAAGTTTTACTTATTTTATTTGTTCTTTTTCAATATTTTAGTACTTAATTAAATTATATTTTTCTTTATTATGGTCATATAGAACATATAAAAAAAAGTATTTTTAAAATATTTGAATAAGATCTTTCTCAAGTCAATTCAGGTTGCATATCAATCCAATTTTAAATGGGCTGAACGAGTTAGATAAGTTGAGCTTAATTTTGCCACCCATAATAAAATACAACATATTTGAATTATGATTAAATTTACTGTAAAGCTAAAATTGTTTTTCAAAAACCGATAGCGTGCAAGTACTGCAACGTAAAATTTGTGGCCCTTCAATATAATTGACATTTTTGTTTTTAAATGTTAATACGCGTTCTTCATGAAATAGACATACTTAGAAAGGGAAATGTTGTCTAATCAATCACATCATAATTGAAATTATCGAATATATATAGTTAGAAATATTTAATTGCCTAGTTTTGAAGATTGTTAATTAACATCTTATGTGTAAGGCTCTAAAAGAATGTATAGTTTAATTTTTTTTTAATAAATAAAATAAATAATAAGAAGATAATGAGCAGTTTCTTGGTATTTAATTATTTTGAAAGATAAACAGTAAACACGGAAAAAGGGTTTTGACTTATATTACTAATAAAACAAGAATATTACCTAGGTTATTTTAATTTAGTGTCTACTTCTAATCAATTTCTTTTATCGAAAGCGAGATTTTGTGATTGTATAATTAATAATCTTTTTGTTACATATATATATTTTTTTAAATTTCATGTTTAGATAATATTATGTGTCTTTCAATACTAGTCGTTCTTCCTATTCCTTTCATTCATTTCTGTCATATCTAGTTTATTCCGCCTTTGGGTTGTTGAGACGATGGTTCCCAGGAAACAACCTCTTTATTTCTATAAGGTAGTGGTAAGGTCTGCACATTCTATCTTTCCCAGACCCAACTTGTGGGATTCCACAGAATATGTTATTGTTATTGCTGCATTCATCAATTAGACTAACATACATGTAAATGAAGATGGATGGAGTAGTTTCCACTTTCCATAACAAACGTAAATGTCAACTGCGATTTGCTTTGTCATTTGAGTTCATCGAAGATGGATTAAGTTAACACAAGAAATTTGTGGGCTCGAAATAATTTTTTTGTTAAAATAACTTTTTTTGGTTTTCTAATTTACTGTTTTGAATACAGAATATACTAATAATCAATAGATCAAATACAAGTTTTTCAAATTTTGACTACCCTACATGAAGAAAAATATTCAATGAGGAAGAAAAAAAGGAAGGGAGAGGGCACCCCTTGAAAGCAACATAATTTATCGAAGTTAAGAATAGTGACAGAATCGGAATTTTTATTCAAGTTATTTAAAATATAAAAAAAATGTACGAAGAAACTAATTAGGGGATTCAACATCTATGGACCTATTACGTATAATAATTTAATTTTTTATATGTTGTGTAATTTTTCAAAGAAAGAACTTCAGATGAAGATGAAGACTCTTCAATTAATTATATTTCCAGTACATTATGTTCTTTCGTTTGGTCTAACGTAGAGATTAAGGAAAAAAATAATGTTTGTTGTAGATACAATGTAACGCTAGCTGTTCTCCCAATATTCTTATTTTAGGCCAATCTGATATTTAGTTTTCTAATTGTCACTATTAAAGTTTGATCATTATATAAATATTGTCTAACATATGGACGAACCAGATCAGTCCAAGGTTGTTTGTGGTTGGATTATTTGACATTTTTATATGATTTTGTACGATCCTTATCTCATTATGTTCTAACTTTTGATATGGAATTCGATCGATCAAGATTCATTTTCTTCAATATTTATGAATATTTAGTGAATTATCTAATTCAGACCCATAGTTTTGTAAGGAAGAGATGATTGGACAGGGTATGATGAAACTTCATCTCATTGAGGACATGACCTTAGATAGAAAGAAGTGGAGGTCGCGTATTAGAGTAGAAGGTTAATGGGCTTGTAGGGGTAGGCTGGTATCTAGTCCTGTGATATAGTAGATTAGTAGGGTTAGACATGTCTTTATATCTAGACATGTCTTTATATGTTGTGTTATTATTGTTCGACTTCTATTTGTTACTTTTATTGTATTTATATATTATCATTGGTTTTCTACTTTAGTCGATTTCCTTTTTTCATATCTAGTTACTTCTGCTTTTGAGGTTTGATATTTTTGAGATAAGGGTCTTACGGAAACAAATTCTTTGGGACTTGATATTTTTTTGACGAGGATCTTCCGGAAACAATCTCACTATCTCTATAAGATAGTAGTAAACCCACTTGTGAGATTACGCTGCTGAATATGTTGTCGTAGTAGTTACATGTGTTCAATATATTTAAGCTATTGATATGCTTAACATGATTTTGTCTTTGTTGTTTACACATGAAGAAAGAAGCAAAAAAAAAAAAAATAGAGTCAAACAAAAGAACCTCCTTTGATTACCTAAATTATCTCAGAATTTCTGAGACTTGCAGTATTAAGGTAAAGTCTAATTACCATCAGAAACAAACAAAAGAAAAGGTAGAGCTTATTCCATCTTAGGACATATCATAATCAACTCTTTCTGTCCCATAAGATATGTTGCTCCACAGAAAACAAATTATCTCAAAATGCATCATAGGATATATACTACTAATTCATTTGTCTAAAATTAAACTGGAACTGTCCTTCCACTAGCTGCCCTCATTTCAGCTCCACTTTCCTCTTCTTCCCCTTCATTTTCCCTTGACAAATCTTCCAATGACTTCCCCTTGGATTCTGGCACCAAGAATGTGAACAACATACCAAGGAAGTTGACAACACCTAGGACAATCAGCGCGTTTCTCACACCAATGCCAGGAGGGTAACCGGCATCAGTCTTTTTTGGATTCGTGGACTGAGCAGCGTACAAGAATCCGAATGCACCAACCATGGCTCCTGCTTTTCCTGCTGCAGCTGATATTCCATGGCATGTGGACCTAAGCCTGGCTGGGAAAATCTCTGCAGGGACGACGAATGTTGTGGCATTTGGACCAAAATTTGCGAAGAAAAAGGTGAGTGAGTACATGATCACGAAGCCGATTCTGTGATCCTTGAGAGTCCAGTGATGGTATGGAATGGCTAAGGCAAACATGAAGACTGTCATGAAGAAGAACCCCATCAACTGAATTTTAAATCGACCCAGTTTATCAATGAATGCAACTGTGAACCAGTAACCAGGAACAGTACTGCAAAGAGCAATAAGAGTTTGTGCCCTTGCAATCTTGTAAACTTCTTCCAATGCGTTCATGGTTTGTGCTGCCGGAATCCATCCAATTGCACTGAAAATGTCCTTCTGGAAAAGGTTTTGACTGTAGAAAGCAATGTCCAACAAGAACCACGTGCTAGTAGTTCCAAGCAAATGAAGTCCATGGCGACGGAGGAACTCCTTAGTGAACAAGCCAAAGTCATTGATGCCTTCTCTTCCTTCAGTAACAGTCACAATTTTCTCTGGCTCTGCTTCAATTTCGACTTGCAACACCTTGGACATGTCGTTAGCTGCCTGTTTCAAGTTCTTGGCCACCAAGGCAGTGTAACGGGCGGTTTCAGGCATCTTCATACGCCAGTAATAAGTAAGTGCAGCTGGGAGTGCACCAAACATGAGAATAATACGCCACACAAAATCAGCCTGAGGGACTGTTGAAGCAAGAGGAGCAACCTCATATGCTGGTGCAGGGAATGCACCCTTGAATGCTGCAGCAACAATGATTGCCACCATTCCACCAGCCAAAATTCCAAATCCTTGCATAGCAAATACAGCAGCAATGAACGCTCCACGAGTCTTTTTGTTAGCATACTCAGACATGATGGTGGCAGAAAGGGGATAATCACCACCAATGCCAAATCCTAGCCAGAACCTGAAAAAACAAAGTGTTGCCATAACACTTTTTGGTGTATGACCAAATGAAAGCCCTGAGGCAACTGAACAAATGACCATAATCATAAGGGTCATTCCATAGACTCTCTTCCTTCCAAGCTTATCTCCAAGCCACCCAAAAAACAACTGTCCAGCAAGGGTGCCACAGAATGCGACTCCATTAACAGCTGCAGAAACATTAGGGGGCAGAGAGCCAGGTTTCAATGCATTATCTTGGTGGTAGTAAATGCGGCCAAGCAACTTAGTAACCATAGAAATGCAGAAAAGGTCATAAGCATCAGTAAAGAAGCCCATGCCAGCAATCACAATTGCTGTGAAGTGATACAGTTGTGTCTTTGCCACATCTAGTGCATTTAGCACTTGCAAATCATTAGCCATGTCTAAACTTCCTGCAAAAATAGAACAAGAGAGTATAAATTATAAGGATTTTAACTTGCATCAAACCTTTTTTCACAAGAATGTATATTTTAACCTGTTATAACAAAGCACATACTTTTTATTCAAGGTTTACTAATGCCATTTTTTATTGTCGCTCTTGACTGTCAGTATATCGAAGTTAAACTCAAACAACAGTACAAATCAAGAAGATATTTTTGGGATTTGTATTGATCAAAGCTTACTGAATAATTAATGAGTTTGTAAGTTGTCCAGTAGGTGTTAGAGATTTGACTTCTTGATAAAAAAGACAAATGAAGGGGACCAAAAAAGGTCATGTTTTTTATCTATTTATTTATTTATTAATTTTATTTGACACATGCTAGGCATGCATGCTACTTTTCAAAGTTGGTGACTTAAGCTTTGGCATTTATGATAATGTATATGTGAAAGCAATAAAGAACCTAAGCGTTTAATAGTCAAAATTGAGGAAAAAAAATGTTAAAAATCACAGCAGCTACAGCTGTTATTTCCAGAGAAGGATATATACAGATTCCTTAAGATTCTGGCTGATGTTATCATCACAAATATGAAATATTTGGGAAAAAACAACAAACGCAAATTCAGTGTAATCACACATGTTAAGTCTAAAAAGATGGTGGACCTCGTGATTCTACGATTCTTATTTCTATAATCCTAAATAATGATATGGACCTAGACGTTCAAACAGAACTCAATTTTGAAATCGTAAACTCAATCTTGTCCCTATCTTGTGAAAGACACAGCAGCTAAATTAAAACATTTGGAGGGATTGATATTACTCAAAATTATTTTTTAACATATAGAGTGGTTGATATTAGTCAAATTAGGTTTAAAGTTGCTTTCAAAGAACAATAATTGACAAGAAAATAAATACACTCCTGTTTTCATTATACACAGTCCATGCTATGAAGTCATGCAGTATGTATATATATATATATTATTTTTTTCTCAGAAGAAAGTGAAGACTTTTCAAAAAAAGAAAGGAACAGCCTAACATATACATGTGAACCATAAATCTAGAAGACAAGTCAGTACTTTTCATTATCAGAGTTTTACTAAACAGAACTAAACATTGGACCATAAAAGTGTCCATGATTCCCATCTTCAACATATAACACTAGAAGAAACAAGAGGTCATTTTTTGGTACAAATTAGACCCTTTTGAATAGCTTTATAAACAAACAAGAAACACCATAAATGTCCCTCTCTAGCCTCAACATGGGGGTTGAAGAACAACAACAACGTACTAGGTGAAATCCTACATGTAGGTCGGGAGAGTAAAATATAACCAGACCTTACCACTATCTAGACACAGAAATACAATTTCTATATTGGGGTTGAAAAGATTTAAAAAAATACAATTTTTTTCATTTGTGGGTGTTTAAAATAGGGAAAAATCAATCTCTTGATCTTTAAATCAGCCATCATTACTAAAACAAAATCTTATAAAATCGAGAAAAAATCAAACCTTGAACATTTCATCAAGACATCATCATCAATGTGCTAAAAATTTCATTTTTCAGACAAATCACTATATGGGTATGAACAAAACAAATACCCATTGATCAAACTCTCCATTTCCACCATAAGCAAACACTCAAGAACTCATTTTTTTCACTATTTCTCCATCAAACACAAATGCATGAGAGTAAAAACACAGGAAAAATAACAAAAGGGTATAAAATTACAGATCTTTACACTCACCTTAGAGAGTTATCTTCACCAAGATTCAAGAATCAAGAACAAAAAAAACCAAATCTTTAAAAGATTGGTTTTATTTTCTTCACGTTCAAAAGCTCCGAACAAAAAAAAAAAATCAAAACTTTATGTTATTTTGCATTTTATTATTAGTTTCACTGAATCTGAACTCGAGAAACTGAGTTTTTATGAAGAAAAATATGGGAAATAAGTGCCGTATTTAAAGGGCATTTGATGACAGCATATTTTTAAGGTATATTCCTTCTTCTACCCTTCTTTATAGGATTAGAAACCGCCTGATCTTGCCACGTGGCAAGTAGGACCTACAAAATGTGTTGTTCTTACACGTGGCATGATCAGAGTGGTTTTGGTAAGTCAAAAGTCTCCTTATCAGACACGTACTTCACCGGATCACCCTCTTTACAACTATGTTTAGTGTTGACCACTCTATTTATTTATAATAATATTCCTTTTTTAAAAAAATTAATTTTTTTTTTTTAAATTTTTATCATTTAGAGATTGCTTATTTCACCTATTTGCTTCGATAACATTCTTTTTGAGTCTATTCATAAATTGAATTAAGATGTATGTATATTTTACGCTTCATCAACTCTACTGATCGGATTAACTGAATCTGTTGCAATTGTTTAATGTTGCTATTATGTTTTTGATTTGTTGAGTGTTTATTAAGTTAATATTAAAAAAAAGGTGACATAGTGTATAATTTTGATAAATATAATTAAAGTTATTAATTGTTTTTAAACAGAGTTATATAGTAGCTGAGGTAGCATTAACTATTAGAAAAGATCATTATAATCCAAAGTTTTTATTGGGTAATTTGAAATTATTTAGAGATTTCATATTCAAATTTTCTTTAAAATATTAATTGTAAATTTATCTATTTTTCACAACTTGTGTTGGTCCATCATAGAGAATAGATTAAAAACTTATAGTTAAATTATTAATCTACAAATATATATATATATATATATATATATATATGAAACTATGGATTTGTTTAAAAATACCTAATTCAAGGTAATCATATGATAAAAGTGAAATAAATATTTGTGTATAAAAAATCCTTATATTATATATGTATATATACAACTTAAATCCCAACTAATAATCCTAATGTTTTGTTAGAAAAATTCCAACTTACATCATATATTTCGAATATCTGTTTACAATTTGTTTTTAGAAAAAATATTGTAGCATATATTTTATTTTTTATTTTTTATTTTTATATGGATATGTTAAAGGGTGACTGAAATATAAAGAAATTTGTTATATTATGGTCTTCGTTTACTTCACTATAGTACTATTATTAATTTTTGCAAAATTTCAGAACTTATTCTTCTAAATAATTTTACATAAGGCTAACTGTATTTTCGGAGTCAAATTTAGCAGGAAATTATGACTTGATAACAACGGTGAAGTTAAGCTTTTTAATAAGGGATGTCAAATAAAAATATATATATTGCTACGAAGGATAGAACACATGAGATGAAATAATTTGTGCAACTCTTTAAACGCTATACTAAAGATTTAGTTTATGTAAAAAGGTGTCAGTACTTATATTAATATTTATTAACTCAAATTTTGATCTATATATAGTATCAAGGGTGTTGCTTGACACTCCTCAGCCAAGGATAGCTCCTCCCCGAGTTGATAATTGCTTTTGATGGAGACGAAAATATATTTTTTAGAGGGAGGGTGGGGGTGGGGGTGGGGGTGAACCTATCATGCTTGCCAATCTTTTGTTAATATCTTAAGTCAAATTGTAATGCATTTACAAGTTATACAGTAGTAGACATGTTGTGATTAATTAAAGAGCAAAGGCTCAAAGCCATCTAGTCATCTAGTCAGAGGCTTAGCCCCTAGACTATATTTATATTAATAAAATATTGAATTTAATATATATATAAAAATATATTTCATATAAGTAAAGTTATTCGATTTGGTTTGAGAATTTATGTAAATTTTTTTATAAACCAAAAAGAGAATCCCAATTATTTAAGATGATTATAGACATAAATAAAAATTCACAATTTAATTGAAAATGATAAAAACTAATTTAATATACACGATTAACATGTTTAGCCAGTTCGGTCAATGTTTTATATTCTTTTGACAAAGCCTCACAAAATGTGAAGTCAAATATAGTCAAATTTAAATGTAAATATACTACATCAAGTGAAAAATTAAAAAAGAATTCAATCATTTACGTGAACGAAAATTCTAAAAGAGAATAGATATACATAATATAATGTGAAAAGTCTTTGACAAAAAAATAAATTTAGAATATTTGAAAGTAAAACTATGTGGGCGTTGAACTTACTTTGTATGGGGCTTGCGTTTGCATATTATAATTATACTTTGAATTATGTACTAAAAATGGTGGGAAGAAAAAAAAGATTTATACAATTGGACTTTTTGAAAATAAAATGTGGGCTATTTTGAAATTGCCACCATGCTGACAAAATTAATTCTCACGTGTTATTATTAGAGTTAAGAGTAAAAAAGTTTAAATTATTTTAATTCTTTTTTTATTTTATATGTGAAATATTGAGAGTATGAGTTTTTTTATCTGAACTAGTCTTGTTGTACGCGCTTTGCGCGTGATCAAAGCGTGTATCTCATCTGATAATAAATATTACATAGCAAAAATCAAATTTAGTTATGAAATTATGAAAAGATAAATTAATTAATTAAATTTAATTATGAACTTATGAAAAGATAAATAATTCATAATATTTATAAATTAGAATTTTTCTTTGATTTTCTTGATTCAAATAAGGAAGAAGTAGAAGTTTATTAAATAAGGAAGATTTAGGAGTTTTTCTCCGGCTAGACGTCCTTATTTAATCATTTATTTTTCATATATTTTAAAAGCCAACATTATAAATATAATTAAATAATAATTAAAAAAAATAGTGAAAAGACGATTTTATCTAAAGATGAGTTTTTTAATGAAGGGCAAAAAGTTCAAACATTTCTAATGACCTTCACGCTTTTAATATAGTATAGATTATCATCTAATGATTATAAAAGTACATCTAAATTCTAAATATTAATTAGTAAACCAAATGTTTTTCTATAAAAAGCTTCTAGGCGTGTTTGATCATAAAATTTTTTGTCCAGTTAGCATATATATATATATATATATATTATTTTCTTTTAATTTTATTTTTTCTTTAATTCAAAACTCCCCCTTCCAATAAAGGGATATTGATACCACAATGGAGACGAAAACACGACTAATTAGGTGGTGGAGAAGAAGATGTTAGATGGAGGGGTTGGGTTGAAAATAAATTAATTTATACGGTGATGATTTTGGATATTTAATCTAATATTAATAAATTATGCTTTGTCATAGTCAGTGACGGATTCAAGATTTTAACTTAAAAGTTCGAAATATAATAAAAGTATAAATGTGAATAATGCTTTAGGTAAAATTTGAACCCAAGAAAAATATATCATTATGCTAAGCTTTACTTATTTATATAAGTTTAATACATATATACCAAAATATAACCCCCTCACCCCACCTTAGGTCCGTCCCTGGCCACAGTGAAATTATTTTTCTACGTCGAGTGTCATGGATAGAACTTTTAAATAAAAGAAAAAATATGCACATCATTAGAAATTAATTGAGGTGTGCTCAATAATTTAGGTAAAAAACTTAAAATTTTAAATAATTTAACATGTTATTCGACCTTAATTCTTATTGTTATCGCTTGAAAATGAAAACTAATTCATAAAAAATAAAACTTGAATTTAACTCCATTTTTAAAGCTAGTTCATGAAACTATAAAAATAGCAAAAGCTGGCTACTTTATTATCTAGTATCCAATTTTAGCCAGCATATGATAGTTTTTTTTTTAAATAAATAAATAAATTTGGCACTGGGCCCTTTTATTAGAATAAAAAAGCAGAGTATGTATCAGAAATTTATTTTTTTCTTGCTTCTAATATTTTTTAATTAAAAAAATAATTTTTTAAAATAATAATAACTATTAATTGAGTGGCGTGAGAAATATATACTTCCAAAGAATTTGGATAAGATTAACAATGTGAACACAATTAACCACCTTAAATATATATTTTATTTATTAGATTAATTAATCCTTAATCACACACACTCAATCTTTTTAAATTACTGTTTCTACCCTAAATTAAGCCCATCATACGCCGTTAATCCATCCTCCCGGTTGCATAAGATATCTCAAGCAATAATTAACAAATATTTTAAATTATTATTTTTAATTAAAATGAGATAAGATCATTAGGTACATTTTCTATACCTAATTAATTGACAAATGATTAATAAAATTTATAACATTTTCATAAATTCATTTAAAAACAATTTAACATTTTCGTGTCGCCGAATAACAAACATGATCAAAATTCTTTAAATATTATATAGGGAAAAACTATTGTTTTATAATTTATATTATAAAGAGTGTGAATAGGGCATCTTGCATACCTGGGGTATTAATATATTAATTAATTAATTAATTATTGATGTAATTTAAATAGATATTAATTTAAGCTTAAAAGTACGTTAAGTGGGCCAGCTGGTGGGTGGGGACTCTATTATTGCTGTGAAAATATGGAGAATTTCGAGGCCGTTGCTGTTTGATATGGCGATTTTTCATGGTATTGGTATGATTATTAAAAGATTGATATTGGTTTTGATTGTTTGATTAATTATATAGTATGATATAATTTTATTTCATGATTCTGTAATCATGAAAATTCATTATTATTTTCTAATTATACCATTATTTTAAATAATTTTAATTTATCTTTCATTCTTTATTAATCTTTACCCTAATATATGTATTGTTTTTGTAAACAACTTTTGAAACTTCTTTTCCACCTCCTGTCTTTTCTTTCACGTTTTAGACTATTTACTCGATTCTATGTATTTATTTTAAAAAATTATTTAAAAAATATGATAAATTTAATATTTATAATAACTAAGGACATTTTTGTAAATTTATAACTTACAATACAGTATTATACAGTCAAATCAAATAATAAATTATCATTAAACAATAACAATTTATACCGTCTATCCAAATACCATACATTATGAAACCATGACAAACCACCATCTAAACAAAGTGTTAAGGATCTTTTAGATTAATTCTTTACAAAATTAAAAATTTTAGGTTATTATATTTAAGTCGTTTTTGTATTTGGTATTTTTTTTACTTTTGGAGTTGATATATTGGCATTGAGGATCTTTCAGAAACAGTCTCTCTATCTTTATAAAGTAGTGTAAGGTCTGCATAGATTTTACCTTCCCAGAATGAAATTTCACGGCATAAGTTATTTATGTTATTTATTATTTAAAATTTTGTTAGCTATTATCAATATCAGGCTAAACAACTTATGTTTAGTTAGCATTAGCGACCCTCTCTCTTTTATTACACATTATTTAAAAAAAAAAATTACAAATTTTATGATGAATTTTGTAATTTATCATTAATATTAGATGATAAAATAAATATTTTGTCAATATTATTATAATATAGGAGCAAATATTAAACTCAAATCTAACATTACTTGAAAGGATAATTTTTCAAAAATTCTATCTACATTACTTTAAAAAAGAGGACAAAAAGGGATATTTTCGTAAATTGACTTGTGGGGATTCTATTATTGTGAAAATATATTAAAGTCTTGAGTCAACGGGCCATGCTAGTTGTTACAAGTAATAGAATTTGTAATAATTTGTCCTTTTTCAACGTCAGACTTATCATGTTACTTTCAATTATTAAATTTTTTTTATAAATATTTAATTTGTCATGTGACAGTTGGATGATTGCTTTTAGAGTCAACTCTATTATAGTCTAATGATCATATAAAACAGATTATTTGAAAGAAAAAAAAAAAACTTTAAATAGCTTGTTCACATTCTATTACGGCATTTATTCGAAAAGTTATTTTATATGTTTTAACTAATTTGAATATATTTTATTTGGGCCAGGGTCTATTATAAATAATCTCTCTATTTTTTTTTTATAAGAATAAGCGGGGGCAGTGGGGAATGGAATGAAGTGATAATTAAAAGGTTCATCTGAACTCCTTTTGGTGAAAAGTTATACTATTTTTATATGGTAAAAATAATTTTTTATCTATAAATAATAGATGACGAACCCTCTTTGGTTAGTTCGTGTGTTTACTTCTGAAAATGAACCTCCTTAAAGAAAATCCTAGATTTGCCATTAAGTAGGGGCGGAGCTACACTATCTGGGTTTCGTCTGAACTCCCGTTTACGAAAAGTTGTACTATTTATGCATGGTTAAAATAATTTTTTATGTATATATAATAGATGTCGAACCCTCTTCGACTAGTTTGTGTGTCTACTTATTCAGATTTTGAACTCTCTTAGTGAAAATCCTGGTTCCGCCATGTAAAAACTCATCTTGAGGTGGGAAGTCCCACATCGGCAAAACACAAGAGAGATGTTAGGTATATGAGTAAAGGATTGGTCTATATATTATGAGACGCCTTTTGGGGTGAGCCCAAACGGACAAATCTGTGATGGAATAGGCCCAAGAACGAACAATATTTCACAGTGTTAAGCCAGGTCGTTACAAGTGGTATTAGAGGACGCTGAGTCCATAGATGGGGTTGTATGTAACAATCCAAATCCGTGATAAGCTAGGCCCAAGAGCAGACAATATTTCACAGTGTTGGATCAGATCGTTACACGCCATTGTGGATAAGGTTGCGTATATATTATCTTCTCGATGCATCACGTTGTTATCACTCCCTCCGTTCATTTTTTTAATTCATTTTTGCTTTTCCAATATTGAAATGACACAACCCTTAATTAAGAAGCAATAAATAGAATGAAAATTCTGCTACTATATTACTCGTTGAACATAATAAATTCAATACTTTTGAAAAATAAATTGAAAAATAATTATAATTAATAATAAAGACGATAAATTATTTCTTGATTTTTAAACTAGATAAAATAAAAATGGATAGGTGGGAATATTTTTGTTGTTCAGGAACAAATATTATAATTTGAAGGGAAAAAAGGAGACAATTTTAGAATATAGTTTCTATAGTAAAAGTAATAATTTGGTGATCGTGTGTTTCTAATTTTTTGTATTTGAACTTAATACTAATATCCATTTTATATATGATTAACTTTCTAATATTTTGTATATTTATTAATTACTTGATACCAAGTTCCCAACAACATAGATTCCACTACCTTTTTTTCCCTTTAGTTTGAGTATTCCAAGGTAGATAATTGCTATATTTAGTTGATCTGAACCTCAAATGATCGACTAATTTAAATTTACGTTATAACCTAAAATAAAAAATATAATTATCAAACGGTAAATATATATTTGAATTTATTCGAGTGTGATAATCGATAGTACATTTCGAATATAACATTTATAGTTAGATTAGAAGATGATCAATTTATGTATGTTCTCAAAAACATTAACCTTAATCTGAAAACATTTGAATTAAGAAAACAAAGCGTAGTTAGCCTAATTAAACCAAATTATCTTTTAAAGTTAAATCTAGTATTAAAATACTATAAAGATTTGTTAAAAACTTTGAATAAGAAAAGTATAAAAGAAGAAAGTAATTACTTACCAACTTCTAAAAAATGCTAAACATAAGTTAAAAGAAATATGAAAAATTAGTGTTAAGCACATTCATCAACTCAATTAATTCCCATTTTGCTCTCTACCAAAAACATAATAAGGCACAATTTATGCAATATAATCATAATTTTCCTTCTTAATTATGACAATTATACGCGTAAGTAAGATCTTGTTTGTTTCTTGTTATTGTTTATTGCTTAGAGGAGTTGTTAAGATCGTTACGTTTTGTATATTACGTTGTTTATTGCTCTTGATTATAATTGGTATTTTATTATGATAACATTGAATAACTAATTTGACCTATCTTATTGTACTATCGACTTGGTACGGAGTTTAAGAAAATAAAAAAAAAAATTAAATTCTTGTGGTCCTAAATTAAAGTTATGTGAAATTTATCAAAAGACTCTCTAATCTTCTGGTCTTAAACATTGAAATTAAAGTGTTGCCAAAAAAGGAAAAAGGGTCATTCTTTTTTTAAACAAACTAAAAAGAAAAATAGGTCATTATTTTTTAAACGGAGGAAGTAATCGTTTTAGACAAAAATTATATCGTAGAAAAATGGATCCTAGTTTCAACTCAACCTTAAAAGTGAGCTCAAGAAGTAAAGATCGACTCTTCACACCCACTTTCGTGTCCAAAACTGTATATATGGAGCATGGACAATTTTATTTGGGGGGTCAACATGTCGAAAATGATTATTAAGATGAATTTTGCTTTTGATATCATGTAAAAAATAAATCTTGGATCTAACTCCACCCCGAAAACTAAATCGTCCAAGTCATATTCCTTCTGTCCAATTGATGTCACAAAGTTTAAAAAAAGAACGAAAATTTTTGAAATTTATAGTCTAATATTTTTCTTTATCATTTGTGTGGCTGTAAATTATTTTATTAAGGATAAAAATAAATTTTTAAAATTAAATTATTTTCAACTATAAAATGATGGCATTCTTTTTTAAACAGATTTAAATATTACGTAAATTAAGATGGACGAAAGAAGTATTTTAAAAGATCATCCTTAAGAAGTCGACATGAGACTCTTCACATATATGTGTAAATGCCAAATCTCAGAATATAATTACTTTTAATGTGGAAACCTAGCTATAACTTAGCTACTAATCATAGTTATCATTATAATCACAATTAGTATCCCATAATGAACAAAAATTCTTGTCATTCTTTTAATTTGTACCGATAAATTTCACTTGAAAACAAAATTAGTTGTTATTAAACTAATTTTTGTTGTTTGTCACCGTATTATTTACTGTTTGGATGGTTGATAATAGCTGGAGTATGTTTAAGTTGAATTAAAAACCTACCATTAATTAGCAAAAAAATTGTTTTAAGCATCTGGTATTCAAAATCTACTAATTAATTCCTCGATTAATTCAAATTTATGCTGGAAAATCTATATGGAAGGCTTTAGCATTTCCCATCGAAAATGATTTTATTATTAGATCTTGAACGATTAAATATAATAAGACCTCTAGTTTAGAAAGATGAACGAAACTTGTACTATTCTAATAATGATTATTATAATTATCTCAACAATATAATTTATCATATTAAAGTCAATGATTCGACGAGATGTGTATGGAGATGACAGAACAATGGTGGGAGGATCAATTTCCAATGCCAAAGCTAAGGTAACTTGGACACATACACACACAAAAAAGCTAGTTGTGGGCTTCGTCATCCATAAATAGTGCTTGATCGATCATTTAGGTACGTAGAACACAATGAATCTCGAAAATGGATCTATGGGTTGTGGTGATGTAGCAGATGAAAACCTAGTTTGAAGGAAAAATTGTTGAATATGCGAACAAACTTTCATATTAGTAATTGAAAAGACTAAGAAGCTACATATAAGGATATTGTTAATAGTGTGAGATACCTTATAAGAAAAACTCACGCAAGCTTGAACTTAAGCAGATAAATCACACCATATTAAAAGTATCTTTAAATTAACATACCACAACAATTTGCCTTAATTAACTTTGGGGTAATTATGATCATAGTATATATCATTATATATCCCTCTTCAAATTGAATGTTTAATTACATAAGAAATTATTTCAACTGCTCTAAAAAGATGTTGAAAAGTTCAAAAGGTGACAAATAAGAAAATTAATCAAACTACATCATAGTATATTTTCAATTTGGTAGTTACATATTAGGTGTATATATATATATATATTATATACATATATAGTGAACTCATCCTAAGATTCCTTGTCTATTTTATTTAAACATAATCAAAATAAAACGTAGTAGACTTTATTTTTTTCCTTAAAATTGTTGGAATCATGAACATAATTGGAAAAGTAAAGGCAAATAATGGGAAATAATTGAAAATGATAGTATTGAGTATTTTGGTAATTAACAAATAAAATGGAAATTGTAATGGGGCTAACTATATGTGAAGCCTGCCTAGCACAAATTTTTCATTAATTTGCGGTGAAAATATATATTTTGTTATGTCACTTGTCACTATTTCATTTTTCAATGTCAACTTGACTAAACGTTAAAGCTAAATTGAAATAGTTAAATTTAATATTTGAAATCCAAAATTTAGATAGTTGAAAACTATACAACAAATGTTATACTTACAATCCTTCACATATTAATATGATGAAAAATACATCGTAAAATATTGGTCAAAATTCATGTAATTTGACATCGATAAGTAAAATAGTGATAAGTAAAAATGAACAAAGGGAGTATAAAATTATTTATATTGTTGTTCAAAATTGCAATGTTTATTCCTACAAAAATAATTACCAAACCCTACTGTAACGATCCTCCCTCTGCCGGTCTTGGGGCTCACCCCCTCACGACATCAATCAACCTCAATCACATACTCAGGTATTATGTGGCCAGGATACAGGCAGTTAAATCTACCCTTCACGCTGCATCGCTTCATGGGATTCGAACCCGAAACCTCTGGCCATCCTCTCAAGGAGGATCGTCACAAAAAAGACGCCTTTTTTTATTCCTACAAAAATAATTAACAAACCCTACCTTTTTTTATGATAAGAAGTGTGTGTATAATTAAAAGCCTCTTTTTTTCTTGTTGGTTATTTCAATCGCTCTAGAAGATGTTGAAAATATAAAAAAGGTGAGACAAAGCAAAAACTACATTATGTAAATAAAGTAATATAATAGATTTGATAGCTATATATAACGTATCAAATGAATTGTCAAAAGTTTAAAAGGGGAAAGAAAAAAAGTTAAAGAATATTTTTTACTCTCTTTTTTCCATTTCGTTTTTAATATCTGTATTGGTTTATGATTAAATTCAAATTTACATATTAAAGAATTTATTTTTGTAAAAATTTTGAAATTACACAACTTTTTTTTTCCAAATATTAAACAATCCCAATATTTTTTAAAAATTACGTAAATCCCATCTTTTAAATTTTTTCCACTTATTTTTGATACTTAAAGAATATGTACTTTTATTAAGAGTTATAATTGAAAATTTTATTTGGTGTAGATGTCTAATTAATGTTAATCACTTTTCAAATTATACATTTTCCATTTTTAAAGCAATTTTTTTATTTTTTTTAAAATCATTTTCTCTCTCTTTACGGTTACTATTTTTACATTTAAATTTATCTTTTTCAGTTTTCAACCTATTTTTCACTTTTATTAACGTTGCTCTCATCTTTAACATCCCCTTTTACCGACCGCCATTAACGTTTTCTTCATCATCTTTCCCTCTATCAACAATGGAACCCATCCCTTCCTTTAGTCTTGGCTTCACCCAAGAAGCGCTTGAAAGTGGGGAACAAGTCGACACTGCTAAGGTCGACCACCACAACGACTCCGGCGACGATGCCGACAATATTTCAAGTGAAAAAGGTAAAAAAGTCAAGGATGTAGCGTCCACATCAAGATCTCCAGGTCGAAAATCACATGCAATTTAGTTATATATGGCTAATTCATATATCTTATCATGATGATATGCTACATATACTTGATTATTCATAATGATACATGATTTTATATTGGATTCATTGTATTAGTACTTTATTTTTATAATGATTCAGTGTTTGATACACTGATTCAGTGTTTGCTTTTATCCAAACATGTTTTGTATTTTGATATATTGTTTGTTACCAATTTTATGCATGTAGATGACTGCCTAACATTTATGTGTATCTGTGTTATTCCTTTTCTTACATTGTTTCATATAGTGAGATACTTGATTTTATCTTGATTAATTATTTTATACAGTATAATAGTTGGTAGATGTTTTTGTTTCATTGAAATAGTACTGCAAATTTTTTTTCCTTTTTGTTGATTCTTTCGTTTGTTTTGAAATTCAAATTAAAATCCCTTTAACGTTTTTTATGGGATAATTGATTTTTATTGTAATGTTTATGCCGTAATTTAGGGGATCTACCCAGTTGGCAGTAATTTTATTTTCTTAAAAAACGTTACAGCTGTACTTTCAGTTACATAGCCGTAAGTATCTTTAAGAAGCGTTGAGGTATCAAAAACGAACAAAAAATTGGGATTTTCTGTAATTAGGGAAAGAGTCGGGATTTTTGGGTATTTTTGAAAACCTGGATGGGATTCCTAAAAATTACACTTTATTTTTTAAGACTATACTATTTAATAATTCTTTTATTTTTTTTTTAATTTTTAAATATTCGAATTCAAAATTCTGATTAAGAGTGAATGAATCTTAAATGTTAATATACACCTCATGGGGATGGACCATCCATAAAATAGTGTGGAAAATCAAAAGATCCCTTTGTCATTTTTTTCCTTGAAACAAACTAAAATTCTTTTTCCATTGTCAACTAAACAAAAGCTCAAACGGTTCAAATCCCTCTATCTCATGGACTTAAAAGGGAAAAGGATTAAGAAAAACTACAAAATTTGGTTTAATACATATAAAAAAAATATTACATGTTTTTTTTTCTTTCTAAGAAGTCGTTATAGATATGCCAAGCGACGAAAAACTACTTATATTGTGAAGAAAAATAAGATGATTATAATAACTGTGAAAAATGAATGTTATATTAGTCATTGCAATGATTTTTTTAAATCCAATAAGAAGACAATATTATGAGGTCTAAATGAACAATATCTTAAATATTTTGGCTAGGCATGGAATGTGATAAATAAATAAATAAATATACATGCAAGTAGAGCTAAAATAATATGGAAATTAAGCTGAAAATAATGAAATAGATGAAGAATGGGATTGGACATTTGAGATAAGCAAGATATGGTGTCCAAATATCAAGATCTTGATATTGATATGTGGACACAAGACTAGTAGCTATAAGAGACTAGCTAGAAAGACATAGTATTATTCGGTTTAAAATTTAAAATTTATGAATTTTCACAATTACAAATTAAAAGAAAAGAAAACTAAAAATATCGACTTAAAATCGAACTCTCATTAAGGAGGACAACAATTTTGAGTAGGTTTTTTCCATAAGATTGTCTGTTTTGTTAGTGGATTCTTATCCAACACACATGCACATATTGTGTTCTCGAGAATTAATCCATTCCTAAAGTTTTAAATTCGTCCCTGAAAACTTTTATTATTAATTACTCTCTTAGTTTTTTTAATTGCTTCTTATACTTGACTGCACTGAATATTTATATTAAATCAATAAAATTTTACTATAATTTAGTAAACATGATGAAATGAATATATACCAATATTAAAGGTAGTTTAAAAAAAGTGCCATATTTTTTTTCAATTAGGTATATTAATGATCCCAAAGTCTACCAAAATTAATTTCCACAGTATTTTGAATTCCCAATAAAAGAAGAAAGCTAGAGATAGAGACATATTAAATGCTGAAGGGAAATTGGAAAACCCCCAGACTTTAGTCAAATTAAATCAGATAGAATGGTTGAAATTCTTCTGTTATATTTAAATTTATACGTAAATTCAAATTTAATCAAACTTTAATATAATCATTAAACTTAAAATGAAAAAAATAAATAAAATTGAGTCAAATAAGAAAACGAAAAGAGAAGACTTTTAGTCAAAGTCTTCATATAGCTTTCACTTTAATGTTCTTGAATTATTCCTATATATAGTTCATCAATCAATTTAGATGCATTTTACTTAATTATGACACTATAGTGGTGTCAAAAATAACAGAAAAATTAAGTTTGTTAGCTATTTTTTGAAATGTATAATCGAAAAATAATCAGTTATTATTATAAAAATAAAATTTAAATAAAATACACCTAATTAAATTGTACAAAATATCAAAAATAATATTATTAGTATTTATTTACTAGTAGTCACATTTCTCGTGGTACTTAGCTCGATACAAAAAAAAAAAAATGATTACTATGATAGCTAACTGAAAAAATGCGTACATTTAAAAGAGATGTATAATTATTTATTTATCGATCTATTTAACCAGTATTATTTGGATCGATAATCAATAAAGAACATTCAAAAAAGCAAAATAGTTTGCTAAAAGATTAATTACTTGCTAATTTTCTTGAAATAAGCCTTTCAAGTTTTCAAGTAGGGCTTGAAAGAAATATTCAGTATAAATGATAAGGTGGGAGTTATAATCGAGAATAAAAATAAAATGATTTGTACCTGGAGGATCACAGATATATGCTTTAAATGAGGAGGTGCGAGAAGTTGACAGTGATAGGTTTGAGGAAAAGTAGAGGCACGTAGATCGAGAAAGAATTAAAGAGAGGTAATTCAACATGACATATCACATTTTTAGTTCACCAAGAACGTAATTCTAAATAGGAAAGAATGGAAGTCGATGACTTTAGTGTAGACAGTTAGAGCCTGTTTGGATAAACTTATTACTTAACTTATAAACCAAAAGTCATAAGTTAAGATTTCTAACTTATATTTTTCGACTTATTTTGATCTTTTTGGTTTAAAAATAAGTGCTTATAAATACTTTTTAATTTACCCAAACACTCCAAAATTATTTAAATTATTTTAACTTAAAAGCACTTAAAATAAATCAATTCAAATAGATGCTTAGTAATTTTTTCTCCTTTTCCAGGGGTACAACGCGATTCTAAAATAATATGCGTTATAATATTCTTTTTTTTCCGCTCAAAAGTTATACTGAAATTCCAACTAAATTTGAATTATATATTGCAAGATTTATTCGAAAACAAACACAATATTCTGTATAATTTTAGTCAAATTTGAAATGAAATCAAACCTACCTCAAAATATGGTGTATCAAAAGCACTCATTGGCAATGGGGAAAGAACCAAAAAATCAACAAAATCATGCTGTTATTGATAATCCTTATCATATTCTATGGTTATGTATGTTGGGTATTTTAAAAAAAAATCATGAAAATAATTTATTCAGAAATTAAATAGCAGATTTTCTTACTTATTTTTTTAAATTATAATTTCTTAAAATAATTGTGTCTAGTCCAGATAAAACTATGGAAAGTAGGAGTTGGGGTAGTGGAAATTGAGCTATCGGGGGTGAGGTGAATATGAGATATGTTAAAGGTCGAGGAAGTGGAAAGGACATAATTAATGTGAAATTATATTTGTGAAATTTGTTTTCACTAGTTTCACTACGAAATTATTTTTTTCATTTTTAAAGAATTTATTTTTTTACATAAAATATTTTTAAAAAATTTTAATTAATCCGACCTAGAAAATATTTTTCTTCGTAAAGAACACACCCTTTGTCTATTTTTGTATTCTTAATTTTATTACCAACTTGTATTTTTATTTTTATCAAGAAAATACTTTTAAAATCATGAATTACATTATTGACGTTAAAATTATATATATATATATATATATATATATATATATATATATATATATATATATATATATATATTTGCTTTTAAAAAATGATTATTTTAGAATAAAAAGTCTCAAAGGAATCTTAACTAATTCTTTAGTGACATTAAGAAAAGGTTAAAAATCAGAAAATGAAATTTACACGCAAATACCATTGACTCTTGGGTGTGAACGGTGAGGAAAAATTTTTTTTTTTTTTAATTTTTTCTAGTTTATTCAATAAAATATTTTGAAAATAAATTTCTTAAAAATAATTTTGAAAATTTTTAATAAAAGTAGGATAAACAAATTTCATAAATGATATTCCACATTGATTATATCGTTTATACTCTCCTTCACACCTCATCTTCACTCCATTTTTAGTAGCGTTTATCCCCGGCGCTACCCCCCAATCCTACCCTACCTCAAAGGGCAGTGTTAGACGTTCGGATATGAGTTCATTTGCTCAAATAAAGTATTTATATTAAAAAAAATTATCAAATATGTATAAATATAAGTTTAGAACTCAGCTATTAACACGTGGAGTTGTTATTTTGAATTCCAAAATTTGTAAAGTTGAAAACCTACTTCCGCCTCTACACACCCCTACTTTTCATTTCATCTAATTCATCTTAGATTATATGTAAATTCTTTTACATTAATGTTTTTCGTTTATACATATATGTTGGGTAATGCCAACATCCTGCCTATGACAAGGCCTATGAGGAGGCTGAGGTAGTCCAAATCGGAGTCATGATCGAACATGACGCTTGCTTGGTGGACTTGATTAAGAAATAAAGTTGCGCCTTTGCTACCAACTATAGCTTTTGGTATAATGATAAGCGCTTGATCCTAACAAGTGATATCAGAGCCAAGGTCATAGGTTAAAATACATTTTTCTGCAAAATATTTTTCTTTCTACCAAATACACCCTTAGGTCTTCTCTACCATGTACTTTTCTTATCTCTGAGATATTTTTTTAAGACAAAAAAATTAATTGCATTAAAGTCAAAAGTCAGCTGAATTTATTAAAGTTATTTAATTTTCAAGCGGTCCATACCTAAATCCAATCAAGAGGCTAATATTTTTTTTTCCCTTATCCGCAGCTAAAAAAAAGTCCTCGCTTTCTTCTGAACAAGCTCAACCTTGAAAATAAAAAGAGTAAATATTGCAAGCATTTTTTTTTTTGTATATTTAGATTATGGTCCAAAACTTCACTTTCAACATTGAGTTAACAAAAAAAAAGGGGGGGATACGATAACTTTTGAAATGTAAAATATTCATGAACTAACAAACAAGCCGAGTTTTGTTGAGCTCAGCTCGACTACTATTCAAGCTGAAAGCCGAACACAAGCTCAGCTCAACTCGTTTTGTAAAACGAGCTTGAGCTGAACTTTTGTTCACATACGGCTTGACTCATTTACACCCCTAATTACACAAACAAAAGAGTTGGTAGGGTTAGTAAAGCTTTTTGCTGGTGAATCATAAGAAGTCATTATGTTCACCAGATTCAAGTTTATATATTACACAAAACAATCAGAATTGTTACAAATTCCTATCATCTGTAGGTATAATCTTCATCGATGCTTCCACCCGAGCCAAACATCTAACAAGGATGCATGTCGCGGAGCTACATGGGGTGATAAGAACAACGTGCTCGGTTTATTTCATCCTATTCTACCCAGAAATGACTGCAAGAAGTTCAGATGTTAATACAATAAAATGCATATGAATAATAAGCAGCAAAGCTGAAAGGAGGAAATACAAATGAATAGAAAGGAACCAACAGGAGAATGAAGCTGACGCGACATCTTTGTTACTAACTCGACTGGATTAGGAAACTGAGATCACAAGACATGAAATGCAGGAAAAAAAATTATAACTTCAATCAGATCCTAAGATGACTTGTGAAATTCCCCAAGTAGCCTGCATGGCCATGATTCATATAACGTCATTGACCCAACATCGCGAGAATTGCAAGGTAGTTCTTACTAAGACATATATTAATGACTTGGGAAAAGATTCCGATATGCTGGCATACATTAAGGTTGAAAAAGTGTGATTTTGGCAAGAATAACAGTGAAGCTTTTACTTTCTTAACCTGGGGCGATTTAGAAAGTTGAAAGTTATTGAAACAGCGGGACCAAGAAGCGGCCCTTCTCTGTTTCTTCATAAACAGGAAGAGAAAAGAACTTAAGGAGTTATGCAAAGAGATATAAAGATGCAAATAGATCCCGTCATGGATCAAGATCCACCTAGACACTGGAAAAGGGGCTTAATACCAACTACCAACAGACCATGAGTTAATAAAACTCCATCCAGCATCCCTTATTTTACAGGTCCAAATTGATCCAGTGTCCAACTACTGAATGACTAAATCCTCCGTGAATTGTGTTTAAGATAAGATCTTTTGAAGTACTTATACTACAACTTTATACTTAGACCTCAGAACCTTTTGTGGATGGTGATTTTTCCCTCTCATAATAATCAAACAATATTACAAACCAATTGGATCAATAAACTAACGACGCCTTGCTTTTTCGCTTGACAAAAAGTTTTCAGCAAAAAGAAAAAGTTACCTTTGTTTTGGTCAGAGAAGTTCCACTTTTAATAGTGCTTCCAAATCCAAACTTAGGCTTCTTCTCTGCAGGCTTTAATATCTGGAAAGAGCACATCAGTGTCTCATCCACACTCATCATGGCACCAGCATTGTCAAATTCTCCACAATAATTAGGGGCTGAGAATATAGTCACTAGCTGTCTGTCAGCGAAAAACTCGTACCCATCTTCCACAACCTATATTAAGTACAAATAACCAATAGAACTTAGAAAAACAAAATTCTGAAAAGACAGGAAACAAAAAGAAGGAAAACACAACTACTGCTGGAAGTCCTATTCAGTTTAAAACCTGGTGGGCACGGCAAATGAGATCAAGATCTAGCTTCTGAAGAAACTCTGTCACCTTATCCGGACCAAATGTGTAGGAAACACCCCTATCATTCATTCCCCACCCTTTAACGTCCCTACTAGGATCTGACCATAAAAGATCACAAAGCAGTCCAGCTTCTGGAACATCAGTTGGTCGATGGAGGTTCCGTATCTGATCCAGATGATGAAGGTCCGGGGAGAGTCCACCATGCATGCACAATATCTTTTCATCAACCAGAGCTGCCACAGGCAGGCAGTTAAAACAGTCTGTGAATATCTTCCACAATCGAACATTGAACCTTCGTTTGCACTCATCATAGAATCCATATATACGATTAACGGAAGCACATTCATGATTTCCCCGCAACAGGAAAAAGTTTTCAGGATACTTTATTTTATATGCAAACAAAAGGCATATTGTTTCCAGACTCTGCTTCCCACGATCCACATAATCGCCCAAGAATAGGTAATTTGATCTTGGAGGTAATCCACCATATTCGAATAGCCTCAGTAGATCAGAATACTGACCATGAATATCCCCTAGCAAATATGGCACCACGAAAAGAATTAGATAGGAACTCATGTTCTCTTCACCAGAAAAAAGGGATGAGAGCGAGAAGGAGCAAGAATGTTTCAGCAAAAACTTAATCCTTTAAGCGTTATAACACAACCAAATATTGGTGCCTTAATAATGAGAATGAGAAGCAAAGATATGAGCGCAAGTTGGATATAGAACTGTACCAAAATTAACAATAACTTGAATAAAAGGAAACAATTTGGCAATCAGTATACAGGCACAACTTGACGCAAAGAATACAGTGAGCTTGGATCTTCTGAGAAAGCACTTTCAGGCAGACGAAATGTACAAAAGTGCATAGTCTCAGTGACTTGTGAGTTCTGAATCTATGCTTTTACGGCCAAATTCAATTAGATATGGATGATACAACTAAGAAAATTCTTGAAGTGAGACTGCTAGAAATTGTTTTGGTGAGGGGATTTACGAGGTTTTCTACTAGGAAGAAGATAATGAGAAGAGAAGAATGGACAAATAGTATTCATATTATCCCTTCATGCCATTGAAAATCCACTTCCACCTGGATTAGCAAATTCACCAGCCTTACCAGTATTAGGAAGACCTGCACTTTCTGAGAACTTGATTTTGGTTTTCACACGTGAAAGCTGATAGTTCTGTATGATGTTCATTTTATAAATTAAGAACAAAAAATAAAATACTTTTATATCTTGCTATTTTGCCATGGCTTCTTGCATATGTACTTGATAACTTCTCTTTTAAGCCAAGGGTCTATCAGAAGCAACCTCCCAACCTGACAAAGTTAGGGATAAGGCCTACGTACACTCTACCTTCCCCACACCTCACTTGTGGGATTACACTGATATGTTGTTGTCTGTGACTTAGATACTCTTAACATATACTATGTTTTTAATGACTTTCAATTGCTAAGTTTATTTCTCTCTTTTTTATTTCCTAAAATCTCTCTTTTTTAATGTTCACCTTCAAACAAAATCTGATGTTAGAGGAGAAAAGGAGTTCGTAAATACTGGTAAACGAAAAGAAACTGAGCAGAAACTACAAAAACACAACTTTCCTTTTTAGTTCTCCTAGTTGGGTTTTGTTCTAGTAATATAAAACCATTAGGCCCGAGAAAGATTACGGGGAGAGTCTTTGGAAATGTTGCAACACTCAAATTTAGCTTTTTTATATGGTTTTATGTACTGGGCTGTAACAAACGGACACCACAAAGCCTTGGGGGCATGATTTTATTCTCAACCCACAAGAAGTGACTTCGAAAATGCTTAAAACACTCTGATCAATTTTTTTATTATGGTTCAATACGCAGGGTTGTGACAAAGGAACACCACCAATGCATATAATGATCAGGTGATTAGGGACATTGAACCACACTGATTGCGGTCCAAGAATAGGTCACTCTATTTTGTAGCTATTGTAAAAATGCCGGTTCTTTTACTGTCTTCTCTATGTAACATTCCCAATTGTAATACTTCATTAGTTTCTTAAATTTTTTGTAGCCTCCTTCCCCTAAGGTAATACAATAATCCCCCTAACACTATATTAGTTTCTAGAAAGAAAAGAATTTAAAGAAATTTGGAAAGAACGGAAAAATTAATCTACCTTCGTTAAGTGAGTTTGAGACTAACACTAGGTTTGGCCAGAGGGAAAACCGGAGAATGCTCAAGACTGTCTGATGCACAATATTCTATATGTGCCTGCATCCTATGGGGCATTACGGAAGGAAAGATCGTCTTTTTAAGGAACAGCAGTAGCTTTACTCACACTCAAATTCAAATGACTGGACTTATTTGGATGTATACAATCTAGATAGAGTTTTTGAGTTCCTCCATACTCTACAGAAACTGCAGGACGTCCATTCATCTTTTGTTATCTAAACAACATACATATCAACACACTTGCTATCTAAGAGATCCTTTTTACACTGGGTCGGGTAGATAGCTAGAAGCACTATTCAAGATGCTCACTTTGGGAAAGGATCATAAGTAAACACACCAAAGGCTAATTTCAGACCTTCAAAACTGGTATGGTTCATCTGAATAAAAATATTAAAATTATGATTTTTAAAACTGTATCCAAACTAAGCACATACTGATACCCTTAGACTAATCATAAATAAAAGCTAGCAACACCTTTCAGACTAATCATGAGCAAAAACTATCTCCAAGTTCATGAAACTAAACAGCACATCTCAACTTCAAGCATCAAAATTCTTGATCCCTTTCACTAATTTAAAGTAACAGATGAACCCCAACTATTACTACCAAAGCAGGTTTTAAGCACCAGATCATAACCAAAGTCTTGTCAACAATCAAATCAGACAAACAGACAAACAACTACACCTTAGTCCCAAACAAGTCAGGGTTGGCTATATGAAAATCCCCAATTCTTTTTTCTTTTTCTTTTATAGATATGGTATCCAGGCTAGCTTGCACACACCTCGACTGTGTAATTACACGAAATCCTTGTCACCTCCCACCAGCAACATGTATCAGAGTTAGTTTTAGTTATCACGTTAATCTATCCACCAAAGCCTAGCACAACATACGGAAAGAAATCATCTAGTATTTTATCTCCATTATAAATCCAACCTGAGACGTGATAGTGCTCAATCCACTTCAACTGAACCTCCAATTCTTCATTTAAGCTCATTTCATTCATGTCAACAACCAATATTAGATCAAAGACTCAATTTTTATACAAAATCAAAGCAACCCATCTTAAGAAATGCATCAACAAACTCAACCCCACTTCAAAAAACTCAAAATTCCATCAAAACAAACATCATCCAAGACATAACAAAATCAAAATAAACCAAAAAGGGGGTGCAGTAAAGTACCACAGATCTTTATTGGTGCATCCAGCTCAAGAAGATTAGGCTGCTTCAAGAAAATTTCTTTAGACTTAAGACAAAGATGCCTAATTTCAGCCTCAGATAGCTGGACTTGTTTCCCTGGTCTGTGACGAACTTCAAGTAAACGGTTGATTATATCATCCAAAGCTAAAGAATCCATAACCCTCTTCATAGACATTAATAAACACCCCACAAAAAGTTATATGTTTCAAGATTTTGATGAAGCACAAGAACCAAAACAAGAATTTTTATGTTCACTACTATTATAACTCCATTTTTTTTCCAATTCTTGATGGAAAAATACAGAGACACGTGTAGTTGATGAACTATTTCAAGTGTGCACAAAGTGATTCGAGCATTATGTAAAGGAAGAAGATTATTTGAGGAGAATAAAGTGGATTGGCATCTTATTACACAAAAAGAAAGAGGGAATTAAAATCAAAAGATTTCAACTTTTTTTTTTGAAAACAAAGAGAAATTAATGATCATTTCTTTTAATTTTCGAGTTTGACATCAATAACTATATATTTCATCGCGATTCGATGCTGAACTGATTAAATATTTATTTTTCATAACGATTTACAAATATATATATCAACTTAGTATTATCGTACTACGCTGACATATAAAAAGAAAATTAGTTAATCTATTCGCGCTTCGCGTGAACTAAACTTACTTTTGAAAAATAAGTTGATGCAAAGAAAGATAAAACTTGAACTACTAATGAGAAGTTTAGCATTACATTAAGTGTACTCTTCAGAGGAATTTGGAAGTGTAACATTTTGCTTTTTTTTTTCCTCCCTATTATGTATATTTAATCAGCAAAATATAATGTACAGTATTTTTCAAATATTAGAATGATTATAAAGAAATTTTTTTTATGATTGTGGTTGATAAGTTCAACAATATAATTGTTATAATATTATAATTCTTAGTAGGTGAACTTAGTATTGGGTACTCCCTTCATGCATTTATAATTGTCACGTAAGTTAATTTGATTAATTTTTAAAATTAAAGAAGATCAGATTAATTTGATATTTTAAGATAAAAGTTTAGATGTTTAAAAATTGAATAAAAAGTATGACAAATTAAAAATATATTTCATAGCAATATGATGAAAAATACACCTTAAATATTAATCAAAATTGATATCGTTTGTCTTTTAAGAAAGTCGCGTCGATTAAAAAGAATAAAAAGAAGAAGAATGAAGAGAATATATTCTTTATTATATAAGAGGAAGTTAAGCTACTCAAGTAGGTAGCAGAAATATATTTATAATTTTTCGATGATTCTTTTGTTTTAGTTTATTTATCTTATTCTTTTTAATTTTTTAATATATGTAAAACTGCGTTGACAACATAAAGTATTTAAAAATTTATATAAAAATTTTGATTGGTTCTTGAAATGAATGTATTACTTAATTTAAAAGTTTTACAAAAAATATTATAAATTTTTATAATTAACAATAAAAAAAATATACCTCAAATATTAATTAAAAAATTTATATCTTCTGACTCTGAAAGAAAATCGTGATAATTAAAAAGAATTTTGAAAAAAATAAGAATAAAGAGAATATATAGTAGTAACTAATGTCAAATATGAAATCAAAAGATGAATTTTGAATGTATTTTTGGCCGTTAATTAAAAAAGCATTTTGCTTTTTTATTTGTGAAGAAAAAAATGCGTCTCTAGGAAGAGTGAATATATGCCTCACTTAAGAGAGAGACCCATCTATATAATACTAATTAATGTCATCTTCTTTTGTTTGAAAAAAAAAGTGGGGGTGGGGGGTGGGGGTGGGGGTGGGAGGGGGTATTTTTTTTTTTTTTGAATATTTAAATTGTTTTTGTTCGAGAAAAAAAGGGCGGATTTAAATTATTGCGAATAGATATGACCAATTAGAATATGTGATGCGATTTTTTAAAGAATTAAAGTTGACTCGACTATTTTTGTTAAGTTGAGGGGTATGTTTGAACCTAAAAATAAACCTTAGAGATAATTTTAGACCCGACGATGGAAGAAAGGTATTTATTTATGGGTCTTTTTCCATAGATTAGAGGTAAATATATGAGCCTTTTCCTATAAATGAATACTTATTACTTTCTCCGTAACTTGTAAAATTTAAGTGTATATAGGAGGGATTTATTTTACATATTTGTTGAGTAATTTCATCATCAACGAGAAATGGTTTTAATAGATAAAACAGATTAAATAGAAGTAACAAAAATATTTTTTTTCCCGTTCATTTTTAATTGACATATAGCATTTTTTAACTGTCAATTTGATTAAATTTTAAAGCTAAATTAGATCATATCAGAGCCAACTAATGGTATAGTTCTTCGGCAACATATTTTAAAATAAATATTTATATATTTAAAAACCAAATAAAAAATAACATACATTATAAATTTTTCATATCAATACGATAAAAATATATTTCAAGATATTAGTCAACTTTGGTGTCTTTTCATGAAATTATGACAAATATTTACATATTTGTGGAGTCATTTTCAATCTTTGTAAGCCAAAAAAATATATAATTAAGGGAAAAAATCCCCAGTAGAGACAAGTTGACAGTAGGTAAACTTTTGGATGTTTACAAGTCAAATCTTAATTAACAAATAAAGACTTAGCAATAAAGTATGATTATTGGGTGGTTATGACAATATTATAATACAAGATAATATGATAATGACCATTATGTTGTGTACAATAATGGATAATACAAATTATGTAAAAATTATTTCTATGTTAATAGCTAGATAGAGAGATTTCAAAGTTAAAAATTATGATAGAAGATTACTAATTTTTTTTTTTTTTTTAAAAAAACCAGTAGTTAAGTAGTCTCTTGTTCTTTTATTTTATTATTATATATGCTTTATTGGCTTTATTTCTTTGCTATTCTTTCATATTTTACTTGCATGTAATCTTAGTTTAAAAATTGAGATTTTTGCAAAATATTTGGTGCAATATAGAATATTATATCTACATAGTTTATATTTTCGAATTTCATCTTTATAGCTTTTTATTTCGAAACTCAGAACCTATTTGAGCCATAATTTCACTAAAGTAACACAAATAAGTCATGAATATAGAAGGTAACTAAAATAAGATTAGTATAATTTTTTTTACACTTTATACAAATTTTTTATGGCAACCGTTAAGGATGGCTAACGTCAGATTCGCTGTAAAGTGTAAAAAAAAAACTTACACTTTATAAAGTGTAAAAACCTAAATTTATACAGAAAGTGGTGAAGAGCACACAATAGAGGATGTTTGATACGAGTCCTATAAGAAATGGTAGTTAAATAGACGAAACATTGATAGAGAAGTTTCTCGGTGATAGCAAAGTTTTTATAAGTTTTGACTCTTTAGAAGATGATACTAATAATTACTATCAAGAAGAACCCCAAAATATTTCAACACCAAATTGACTGCCGCCACACAGCTTGACTTAGCCGGTTACTTTAGATTTATGTATAATTATTTATATGTATATAAGGTGTATGATCAGAAAGTTATATATATTTGATTTTTGTAATAAAGGTTAATTCTAAAAGAAAATACGTCAATCACGCTACTTAGAAACTCGGATCTCTCAAATGAATTATGCAATGGCTCACAAATAAGTTACTGCAAATTCAATAACAACGTAATGTATCCCGAAATAACAACGGAATAAACCACTGACAAATATCCTTTCAAATTTGTTCGTAAATAATTTCCCATTTGACCATGCTTTGCAGTAAAAATAAATCAAGCACAGGATCAAACAATCTCTAATATTTGACTATATACACAACAATATGTATTCTCACATGATCAACAATACGTTATACTTTCAAGATGAATTTCCATGTTAACAATTAGAGTATTAGATATGATAGAGCAACCCAAACGAATGAAAAAAATATGCACTTGCAATATTATCTATAATGAAATATTAGATAAGAACAATTTCATTACATGCTTATACAACAAAAATGGATACATGACTAATAGCATTAACTAAACGAAGTATACTCATCTATACAATGACAACAATAGACATGTAAAACTAAATAATAAATATGAAAAATTCATAATATTATTGGCTGAACTTTTCCATGTACACTTTTAATGAACATTTATTGTATATCAAAATATCTAGAGAATCACGTGCAATGCACTTGTTATGTATCTAGTTAAGAAAAAAAAACTCAAATATATTATCAAACTATTAAGACACGTCTATGCTATGCAACGACAAAAAGATTTATTTATATTTTTTAACAAAAAGTATATCTGGTTTTTTTTTAATTAAAAGAAACAATTGGAAATAATTAGTTGACAGATTCTGTGCATCCCAGACTCTTGGGCTTTTTAATTAAGGGTGACAAAAATGTTTTAAAATTAAAAAAAAGTGACTCAAGTCTTAAGAATTAGGTGTAGGTGACAAAAAATTAATTAAGGATTAATAGTTTAAGTTGACTTTGCAAAAAGGTCCCCAACTTCAATTTGTTACACTTTAACCCATCAATACAAACCATTGTGCGCGACACGTCCGCGACGCGCATGCGTCGCGGAGTATTTTCCATGTCCAATTTCTCAGCAGCTGCTGCATATTGCCCAGCAGCTGCTGCATATTGCCCAGCAGCTGCTGCATATTGCCCAGCAGCTGCTGGACCCGACCTTCGATTTTTCGTTAATGCGTATGGGAAGATGCCTATAAGGGGATGCTATCGTCCATGTGTAGTGATAACTTGAGTTTTGTTACTCATACTACAACTAAAATGGTAAATTCACCAATGATCTTATACATTGTCTTCACTATCTCAGAAGTAATAAACAATCAATTGATCAATTGCACATGTAAGTGATGCTGACTAAGTAAATCACACTTATTTCGGGGGATGTTTCGATTAATTGGTCGACGTGGTCATCGTTATACATGAATATGAGGAATTTGGTCCAATTCAACACTAGAAATAACTCGATCGAAAACATTTTTTTACAAATTCTCAGCAGCTGCTGGGAAATGTACAGCAGCTGCTGGGAATTTCCCAGCAGCTGCTGGGAAAGACACAGCAGCTGCTGTACATTTCCCAGCAGCTGCTGGGAATTTCCCAGCAGCTGCTGGGAATTTCCCAGCAGCTGCTGGACCCGACCTTCGTTTTTTCGTTAATGCGTATGGGAAGATGCCTATAAGGGGATGCTATCATCCATGTGTAGTGGTAAGTTGAGTTTTGTTACTCCGACTACAACTAAAATGGTAGATTCACCAATGATCTTATACATTGCCTTCACTATCTCAGAAGTAATAAACAATCAATTGATCAATTGCACATGTAAGTGATGCTGACTAAGTAAATCACACTTATTTCGGTGGTTGTTTCGATTAATTGGTCGACGTGGTCATCGTTATACATGAATATGAGGAATTTGGTCCAATTCAACACTAGAAATAACTCGATCGAAAATATTTTTTTACAAATTCTCAGCAGCTGCTGGGAAAGACACAACAGCTGCTGTACATTTCCCAGCAGCTGCTGGGCATTTCCCAGCAGCTGCTGGAACCAACCTTCGTTTTTTCGTTAATGCGTATCGGAACATGCCTATAAGGGGATGCTATCATCCATGTGTAGTGGTAAGTTGAGTTTTGTTACTCCGACTACAACTGAAATGGTAAATTCACCAATGATCTTATACATTGCCTTCACTAACTCAGAAGTAATAAACAATCAATTGATCAATTGCACAATCAATCAATCGGTGGTTGTTTCGATTAATTGGTCGACGTGGTCATCGTTGTACATGAATATAAGGAATTTCGTCCAATTCAACACTAGAAATAACTCGTTCGAAAACATTTTTTTACAAGTTGTTGTAGCAACTTGGCAACTTGCTGGATTATTCTCAGCAGCTTCTGGGAAATTCTCAGCAGCTGCTGGGAATTTAAGTGCATGTCCGCGATGCATCCGCGACGCGAACACGTCGCGGATGCACACTGTTTTTGCTTTCCAAAATTTTGGGATTTTTCGTTCCGGGCCCCGAAAAATTCAACCAACACCTACACAACCTTCAATATGTTAAGACAAGTGGGTTCACCCAAAAAAAGTCCCAAAAAAACTCCCGAATCGATCGCAAAACCACGCAACATTTTAAGCACAGGAAATGTGCATGTGTGCGATGCATCCGCGACGCGGACACGTCGCGGATGCACAGTGCGTCGCGTAGGAGTTTGAAAACTTGAACAATAGGGCAAACAAATTGAGAGAGATGAGAGAAAATGCGAAAACGGCTAAGGAAACAAAGAAAAAACCCTAAAGTCCTAGGGTCACGCGGAAAACGAGGAAATAAATACACTACTTCGCGACTGATCCGCGACGCGGATCGATCGCGGATCGACACTTAACCTTTAAAAAACTGCTTACACAGTTATATGCTTCTACGCGATCAGTCCGCGTCGCGGACTGGTCGCGGAACATGCGAAAACTACCGCTGGTGATTTTGTTTTTTTTAAAAAAAAATTTAAATTTTTTTTTTTAAATTTTTTTTTTTTTTTTTTTTTTTTTAAAAAAAAGTTTTTTTTTTTACATATGGGTTCCAAAAGTTTTAAAACTTTACACTTACACCCATCATTAACTTAATCAAATAATTAATTTAACTAATGACAAGTTTGACCGGTCTTGGTCAAACTTGTCACCAAAATTAATTTGGAGACTTTTTTGTCACTTGTCTCCAAATTTTCACCAGACTCTTTGAAATTATTGTTTCACATGATTTTCCACATAGGGCAAGATCAGCAGTCAGCAGTACCCATAAAATTCCCCAATTTTGTGAAAACAACAACAGATAGATGGGAAGCAGGAACAGAGGAGAAGTAAATTACAGAAATCCATGTCTGACAATGCATCAGCCATGGGCTTCTTTGCTTGTTTATGGTATCAAACGCATTGAAGGAAGATCTTGGCCTGCACCCATTAGAGGTACTTTTCCTATCTTAATTCTTGAATTCCCATTGCTTGTTAACAAGGCAGAAAAAAGGGTTGGGGGTTCTTAAAAGTTGTAATCTTTACTCCATCAGCTAGTCAATTGATGATCTTTGTTAGCCTAAACTGGGAAAGTTGCCTTTTTTAAAAAAATTTTTTTTGTTCATCACTGATATCAGTAAAAGCAACCCCCCTTCCCTAAATTAGGTGAAATCACTCTCTTTGAGAAGTAACTTTTTGATTGTAATGATCCTTTACCACCCCCCCCCCCCCCAATTGCTTGTTAACAAGGCAGAAAAAAGGGTTTGGGGTTCTTAAAGTTGTAGTCTTTACTCCATTAGCTTGTTAATTGATGGTCTTTGTTAGCCTAAACTGGGAAAGTTGCCTTCTTTTTTTTTAAAAAAAAATATTTTGTTCATCGCTGATATCAGTAAAAGCAACCCTTCTTCCCTAAATTAGGTGAAATCACTCTCTGGGAAGTAACTTTTTTGATTGTGATGATGAGGTGGCATGGTGAGTACTTGGGGATGGGGGTTAAATTTGTCTATTTAGTATTTTGTGTTTAGATGATACAGGAGGAATGGAATTGAAGGGTTAAAATGAAATAAAATTGAGATGGAGTGCCAAAAGAAGAAAGATTTGGGTGGGCGGGTTGGGGATGTAAAGTTGTGAGCTTTATCCCATGTTCTAGTTGATTTTAGTTATGGTGGTCTGTAGGTTTATTTGGTTCATTACTGCTTGATATAAGAAAAACCTACAGTTCATTTTTTTATTTCTAAATTTGGTAAATTCACTCCTTGGGAAGTGACTTTTGATTGGATATCATGTGTAAAAATCCTTGCTTTGCTCGGTCATCAGAACTCTATATCAGTGTTCTGAGTATAAAATAGATTTCCTTTTTTGGCATAATCATTCTCTAATGTATATTGTGCTTAGGATATAAGAGTTCTTTCGTCTTGAGTACCACGTTGATTATGTGGCTACACCTAACCTGAAATTCAAGTTTAGTAGAGTGGTGAGGCATTTATTTATTTAGGTTGTCTTGAGCTAGTAGTCGTAATATTGCTCCAGTAGTTTCTTGCCCTTCGATATTTGTTGCTATATGTTGTTTCTTCTACTTGGATTATCGTATTATTTTGCTGTAGTTACTATTCAAAATACTTTGTTATGCTTTCACTTCCTTTACTTTTTTTTTTCTGGACTGCTTTGGACTGTTTTTCCTTGAACCGAGGGTCTGTAGGACCTCTAGGGTAAGGATAAGGTTCTACATTGGGTATATTGTTTTAGCTAATTAATTTTACAAAGCACTAGTTTGTTCACAAGGCCAGTAGGTCTTTCCTTTGCATAATTTTGTGTGATTTGGAAAGCGAGGAATTGTTGATAAAGGAAAATTGTAGCGCTTCACCAGCCAGCCAATGAAGCTTTGATGGCATTCTTTATCTTCAAAGCACCTATTGTGAAACATTATGTTCTTCCTGCTTTCACTTCTAAGGCACCATCAACATGACTGCAAAATTTCCAATCTTGTCATTTAGCTGCCATAAACAGCCTCTCTATCTCCATGAGATAGTGGTAAGGTCTGTGTACACTCTACCCTCCCCAGACCCCACTTTGTGGTATGTTGTTGTCGTCGTCAGACGCCATAGTCTCTCAGTCTTCTGTAAAACTGTTTGGTGACTTTTGGAAGGCAGACCTAATTGAAATTATTCGTAGTGAAGTATTTCTAATTAGAGAATGGCTAAATATCCTAGTTCTCCAGTGTGCTTTTGCCCTTCAATGGTTGGATGTCAGTGCTATGCATGCATCATCTCATCTTTAGAGAAAGAGGTGAACTCCCAGCCTGCTTTACTGAAGTCCCTCTGAAATCATATAACAAAATACTTAATATTTTTTTATTTTTCAAATATATATCACTAAATCATTTCATCAAGATGATGCCAAAAATATGCATGCTATGCGAGAGTGTAGGACCCTAGATCTGTCTTTTTAACTCTCAGTGCATCAGCTGAAACAGGAAGTGTCTATTGATAGAAAGTTTTGTCGTTCCCCCCCTTCTTCGAATGCTTTTTTTATTTCTGTTGTCATACTCATCATCCTCCCATTATATGAAGTCCAACGATCGCAGTATAAGTATTTGATTATGACGCGGCCATATAGACAGAGTTAGTCAATAGGAAATTCTAGGTAAAGTCACCAGGAGACTTACTGGAGAATAGAAAGGAGAGAGAATATGTTGACTAGGCATTAGAACCACCTGCATCCAATGGGACGGATGAGGAACATTTGTGAAAAATTAAGTCTCTTGCTTCAGAGGGTAAAGAGTCGAGCAAATTTTAAGTTGCAAGCATGGCTAAAAGTAGGTGAGATGAAAGCCAAAAAGAAATCTGCTCAATCACCTCTAGCCTCTAGAAGCTAGTGGTGATGTATACATTGCAAAGCCACATCTAGCACTATTTGCTTCGCATTGTCATATTGAAATGGATGTATTGCTAATGGTGGGGTATTCTTGGGACACATGACTTATATTCTTTGGTAAATATGAATTCTTGTTTCACTAAGGTGTTGGTGCTAAACAAATGTGTAGATTGTTTGAGAGATTGTCACACTAAAGTATGACCATTGGAAAAGTTATTTTCTTCAAAAAAGCCACCTGTAGTTCTATCTCATTTTCATCTTTCCAAAGAAGATGGAAGTAAAGTCCGAGGAAATTCAGAAGGTTTTGAATGAGACCGTAGTTGGTAATAACTGTATTTCGTGATCCAAGTACACCGTTTACCTAAAACAATTGACAATGTTCTATAATATTGAAATACATTTAGTAGTGGTCAATAATTCTTCGGATTCTTGTGAATCCTATTTATGACCTACATTAAAGTTATTGTTCATCAACAATTTCACTCTCTGATTCAAGAAACCATGGAAAGTAGCCTTGTTCTCTTAGACAATCATATTTCATAACCTACATTCAAGTAATCGTTTGCCAGCAATTTGGATCTCTGGTTTGAGAATATATGAAAAGTACCCTTCTCTTATAGATTCAGAATTTTTTTTTCATCTTGCCAAATCTGTAGAACAAAATAAAGGGACTAGGATTCTGTCTTCCTTATTTTTTTCCGCTACTCTCTCTTTGTATGATTGTGTATTTGGTATCTCTGGTTGTCCCTTTTTTACTTGAGTGAGTAATCTTATGCTATTTCTTGTTGGAATTCAATTCCTGATTATCTGATTAGAATGTTTTTCTTTCTTTCATGAAGGTCGACTTTGGATTCATGCTGCTAGTAAAATCCCAGAACCAGAAACTATCAAAGCAATGGAGGAATTCTACAGGGAAATCTATGCTGTGAATGGTGTAACGGATCTCAAGTTTCCCGAGCATTATCCAGTCTCAAGACTTCTAGGTGACTTACTCCTTGCAACACAATTTTGCCTGCTAATTTATTCTTTTCCTCTGGTTTTGAACTAAAATTACTTCGACTGGAGTAAAAAGTTAGATAAGATTCCCATGCTTAAGATATTGTATTTGCTTAAATAGACAATACCCTATTTAGAACTCATGCTCGAGGGGTACAAACTTAATGACAGCTTATAAGCTTCTCTTTGACATCCGGTGCGAATTTTTGTAGGAGATAATATGGTATTTGCCTTTTCTTTCCGTAATTAATATTTATGAATCTATGTAGTATCTACTCACCATCATTAAATGCATTTGCATGGTTCTTTGTTGTTATGTCATACTAAGTTCACCTATGATAGTTGGATAGATCTGAAATTGGCAGAGACATGTTCCTCTCTAGTTTTTCAGTTTCATCCAAAAGATATCTAACTTTCTGCATCTGCATTTTGACTTTAGTTGTGATCATTTTTATGTTTTCTTCAATTTAGAGATTACTTGTTCTTAATTTTCATTCGAAAAATCTTTTGAACTTTTGGTTTGTACAGGTTGTGTTGAAGTAGTTGGATGTGTGACATGTGACGAGCTAGTCAACTGGGATCAGGTTCCTGAAGGGGTGAGTTTCAAATATCTCTTTGTTCCTGTTCGTTGCTGCATTTTATTTCTCAACTATTTGGTTTGTTGTGTGATATGTGTTCTTATTTTATTCGATACATTTTGCATATAGGTGAGGCTAGAGGGACAGACAAAATTTTGTTGGCTTTGTGAGCAGCCACAGGTATTTTGGTTTATTAAGAAATCAATTATCTGTTTCGTCGTATCATCTCCAGGAAAAGAATCATTATTTTCCTTTGAACTCGTGCAGAAACTTATCGTACCATTTGAGATGCGAGGATTCCAAGGTGTTTATAACTTGGAAAGAAAGGTATTAAAATTTGAGAAACTTTGTTCTCTTTAGCCATTATACATGATTTAAGACTTTTCCACTTGTAGTTGATCCTCGTTTAAAGCTCATTTCGCTGTTGTATGATTTTGCTGTCACATCATTGATTTATTTAACTTTTTTGTTTGAATTTGTGTTCTAGATATATGAAGCTGCAATACGAGGTATTTCTCCAGTTGCTCCCCCACTTCCTGTAAAATTTCCCCTTCCAAATCCGCGGGATCCTTTTTCATTGAAGCCAGGATCCCTTGCTTCCTCCCCAAGAAGCTCCAGTACATCTGAGGTAAACAGCCAATCTGAAAATCTTGTTGCTGCAATAGCTGGTGCTCGAGCAGCTGCCACACAGTTTTCTAAGAAAGGCAATTCTCCATTCAGTACAGTCGAGGTAGGAGATGATTCAAGGACAGGAGATAGATATCGGAGAGCTCAATGATGAGCAAGTTATGCTCGAAAAGCTTAGTTATATAACTTCCTCGTTAACGTAGTGGGCTAGTGGCTAGAATATATACCGAATACTCGGATCAAAAAAAACTATGCATTTTATGGAGTTCTAGTCATTTTATGTTCTTTTTGATTATGATGTGTAAAGTGCTGTGCTCAATGTATCATATTATTTTCTGCTTTTGATCTCCTTAGGATATCATGAACCAGTTATGAGAAAAGGGAAATGCAGGTAGCTTCCATTTTCTTTGGAAACAAAAGGTTTCTTCCTTTGATGATCTTCTATTTGAATGCACTTCCATAAGTTGTCTTCACTGTGTCATTTGAATGCTCCAACTTACAAAATGATCATCTAGATATTTTCAAATTGTATGTGTTATGTTGGTGTTCGATGTGAGACACAATGGAGATGAATTGAATTGTTCAGTTGCTAGTTAAGACCAAGTTGTAGTGTTTACTTTCTAGTTGAGGTTAGGTTTAAATGTTTATTTATACTAGTTGCCAAAGCCCGTGCAACGTATTTTTTTTTGTCTTGATTTATATGATACTGATAGATTTTTTTTAAAAAAATATTTAAGTTGTTAATTATTGCAACTTATAGTACATGCTATGTTAATTTTAAATAATATATGTTATTTTTTTATTTCAATTTATGTTACACATATAAAATTTTAAGAGTTAATAAAAATTATATTTATTTTTAAAAATATTTTAAATTATTAATAGTTGTAATTCATAGTATGCTTTACATAAATTTTAAATAATCTATGTTACTCTCTCTGTCCTAATTTATGTAGCGTTGATAAAATTTCAAGAATAAAAATTTTAAATTCACTACTATTATGACTTATAATACTTTTTACATCATTTCAAGTAATATACATAAAATTTTTGGTTTATTTATGTTATATTTTTTAAAAAAGTAATTCTTTTTTAACACAAATATAATCATTGAAAGATATTAATATAGTTATTTTATTTATCCAATTTTTAAAAAAAGACTTAATTTATGATTTTGTGTTTGTTGTATTTTAATTCTAGTATTGATGGCTTAAAATAATTGATTGGAGTGATATAATAAAATCATAGTTCAAACAACTAAAAAAGTAATTTATTAGGGGTAATATTATAAAATTATAGTTAAAGAAATTAAAGAAATATAATCAAGTAGTTAAGCAGACACGCTACTAAACAACTATCTTATGAACTCCATATAATAAAAAAGAAGAGTTGACGAAAAACTGCCTGCGTATTCGCATTTCGTGTATAGTAATATTATGGCTTTTTTTGTTATTCTTCACTCCTCATCTTCTCTGCTTATTTTCTATTAATGTGTTTGCTTACCAACCAAATTTAATGTTACATTCATGTATTTGAACACCCCCCCCCCTCCAAAAAAAAAAGCCTTTTTAGGACCGAGTGATAACTCATTTATTGATTTAGTTCATTTTTATCGATCCAAATTAAATCGAGCCTATCCTTTTGCCAATGCTACCTGCCCTACTTCATGCCATAATTGTATGATTTATGTTTGTATGGTAAAATAAAATGCATTTTTGGTCCTAATAGAAGACCAAATTGTTGTGATGAAAAATATTAGCTAGTAATATTTGAAAAGCTAAAGTTTTAATATTTTTGTATGAATAATCATATGTTAGGACTCTTTTGTCATAAATTTCGTGGTTTGGACGGGGTATTTAGTCCAAATTGCTATTTCTACATTCAAAGGAGAGTACATTACGTTCAATGAAATAATCTTTTAGATGTATTATCACAAAATGATTAGGCGCTCTTTTCTTTTTATAAATTTATGAAATATTTACGCTCAAAACCCTAATCGCATTTTGCAAGTTTAAGAAACAATGAATATATATGTCGTACCACTAAAAGAAAAAACTAACTAAAAATTTATACAAAAATAATAACATCATAAAGTACCAAACCTAAATTATGACAACCATACAGTAATTAAAACCAACTTTAATTTTTTTTTTAAATGGTGTCATAATCAAGGGGTCTAAAGCCTTTGCTTTATTTGCTTTATATTAAAGCCAGCCCTGCTTCTTATAACTTCTATAAAGTAGATGATCATGTAATTATTACTTTTTGTTATAAATATTTATTATGACAATATCTTGCATAATTTATCTTGGTTTTGTTAAATAATTTAATATCATTCAATTATATTGATATTTGATTAAATTTAAATTCGAGCATTTGTGGGCAAGGAGAATCTGACAATGACATTTAAACGTGTCTTTTGTCTCCAAAAGACTTGTGTCTGTGAAGTCATTTGACCCTACAACCCATTTCTTCACTTATTCCAAGCCACAAATATATAATATGAAAATAAAATAAAAACTATATAGTTAAAAAAAGACTTTTTGATGTTGACCACTTTCTTGAAAACTTAAAAAAGCTTTAGATTCTTGAAACTAAATCTTAGATTGCTTTTTCACTATTCTATACATAGCTCAGATTTGTCCTACAAAAATTTCAAATAATTATTGAGTGCTAATTTGTGATTAGTAGCAGCCAAATTATAGATCATTAGAATGAAAATGGGTTCCTTAATTTTAATTACTATAGTCATCAATGTTTCCTTTTTTTCCTTTGTTTCTGCTTATGATCTTGATCCTCTTCAAGATCTATGTGTTGCAGTTCAAGATACCAACCATTCTGGTAACTCACTTATCTTTATCTTCTTATGTACTTTATTTGACTTATGCAGTTTCACTCGATAAGATTTAAGTTATATATACTGATGATCACGAAAAAAAATAAATTAGCTACGAAATTCATTGTTATAGGATGTTTTTTTTGAAAATTCGTTGTTAAATAGGATTAGCAATGAATTTTTGTTGTTTAGCGATAAGTTGTCGGTTGTGAATTGTTTTTAGTGGGTAGTGTAAGGATCTTTTTACACTAAACAATGAAGTTTAATTTGTGATAGATGGTTAAGTACCATTTTATACCAAGTTAATATGTTTTTACCCCAAGCATATCTTTTAGTTTACAGAGGACACGACCTTATAAGAAGGTTTGGAGGTCGAAGAATAGGGAAAATAGGTAGTAGGTAGCCGAGTGTTGTAGTATTTTTACGGGGAAGAGGCAGGGATCTAGTCTCCTCTTCTCATTTTTTTTAATAGTATTACTTTAGTATTAGCATAGTATCCTATTCTTCAATTTTACTGTCACTCTGTTTGCTTTGTTTTATTTTCTTGTATATCCTGTTTTTATTACATTTATGTTGAGTCGAGGAGTATGGTCTGTGTGTATTCTCTCCTCCCCAAACCGTAAGTGTGAGATTATATTGAGTATGTTATTCTGTTTCATTGATGTGCAGTTTTTGTGAATGGAAAATTCTGCAAAGACCCAAAGCTAGCCACTGCAAATGATTTCTTTGCTTCAGGTTTCAATGAAAGTGGAATACAAACACCAACAAATCTTGGTTTCTCTGTGAATATATTGAACGTAAATCGAATGCCAGGACTCAACACTCTTGGCATTTCTATGGCTCGTGCTGATCTTGAACCATTTGGATTAGTCTCACCTCACATTCATCCGCGAGCAACTGAGCTAATATTCGTATTAAAGGGTACTATCTATGTTGGATTTGTTGTCCCTGATCCAGGAAATCCTTTCAAATCGAGGTTGTTTGCTAAAATCTTGAATCCAGGGGATGTTTTTGTGATCCCACAAAGTATGGTTCACATTCAATACAATTTGGGAACTACCAACGCGACACATTTGAGTAGTTTCAACAGCCAAAATCCTGGAGTGCATATGATATCTTATCAACTCTTTGGTTCAAATCCACCAATTCTTGAGGATGTTCTTGTCAAAGGTTTTCAATTGGATAAGAAAGTGATTGAACATCTTCGAGCACAATTCTCGTAGAATATGTTGGTTTGGGGGTGGGGAATGTATTTGTTGGATTCACTAGTTTTTGAGCAAATGTAAGGAGACAAGTTACCATAGTTGCTATTCTAATTTTTTTCAATAACTTGGTGATCTTTTTTTGAAAGTTTTGTTTTGTATATGAGGTCTTGTCACCTCGTTAAGATGTTAAGGGTGGAGGGATCTGATCGATCCCACCACAATCCTCTGTGACAAAGTAAAATTGGAAGAAATTAACAAATACCCACTTTTGTACAAAACTCAATCATCATTTCATATGCATATATATATGGGTGGATTTCAAAAATGCCCTTTTTAGGTTATGAAATTACAAGCCATTACCAACTTTATTTAAATTATCAAATTTATACCAACTTTTATTAAAAAGTAGGAAAGAGAGTATTTTTTTATATGATAAAGTTGATTAAAGTGTGATGTGATATGTGGTGAAAAGGAAGAATAAATTAATGATATTTAAAAGATTTAGAAATTGGTGTTGGTGATGGGTTTCTTGTTTATTATTATTTTATTTTTTTTATAGTTGACAAAGAAGTAGTATGTCCTTCCCAATTGTGGAATACAATTTTCAATGTATAAACGTAATGTGAACCGTAAAAATGATTGAACTATGAACCAAAATATTTTGTGTTCACGAAAAAAATTAGTGTTACGTATAATTCATATTGTGAAGATAGAAAAAAATTTACAATATAATAAATTAGTGTGACGTATAATTCATACTGTGTGATAATACAATTTTTTATTAAAAAAAAAATAAGAAGGTAATTGTAGAAAATTTCGTGGAATTAAATATTTATTAAGATGTTCCTACATATTTGTCTTATTCTACACAACTAAAAAATATTATGTATTAATTATGGTATTTTAAAAAATATTTATGGGAAATGTATTGAAAATATTTATTAGAAGTAGACCCATCAAATCAAATTAATTGATTTGATGGAATGATGGCAGCCTACCACACCCTATAAAGGGAGGGCACATCAATGCGGTACGGTTGGGGGCCTTTGTCCTCCATTTTTTTCATGCATAATCTTTACCCAAAAGATAAAATGGAGGGAATATTTTTGGGGTATTTAATAAGGTGTTGACCAAAGGCTTTTTTATTGGATGGGGTTTGGTCAGCCTAGTGTTTGATACAATCCTTTGCAAGTATTAATAATATAACAATGATAAATATTTTCCATTAGTGAAGAGACCAATTCCAGTTGTTTGGTGTTGTTTGTGGTATACAACATGGGTTCCATATTGGTTTTGTGAAGGATTTGTAAAAATTGGTAAGGAGGTTAATTATTCATCCCATTTGACATATACGTGTGGGGTAATTATGCATAGTGCCTGCATAAACGTCACGAAATATCACAAACATTTATTTTATTTTTTTTGGGAGTGAAGATACTAATAGTATTTCTTTGGTATACTTGTGATATTACGAATGGTTTTCATTTAGGTGTAATGGGGATGTTGTGAAATAAATTTAAAATAAAAAACATGTCAGTACGCATAGCTTTAACCTGGGACAGTGAAACATGCAAATTTACACCAAATAACAATTGAAAAAAAAAAAACTAGAACGAAAAAATGGAAATTTAATATTAAAAATCAATCCACTGGGAAAAAAAATATACAACATTGTTCACAAAATCTGCGGGGGGGGGGGGGGGGGGGGTATATTATGTCCACAATTAAAAACTACGATTTCCTCCTCGGAACATACTGGGATGCCGGTACTCTTTCACTTTGTCCAACATGCTCAACCTGCCTCCTCGGACCACCAAAGCGGCTGACCACCTTCCCCGTCACCTCACTTTCACTTATGGCACCATTCTCATTTTTTTTGGTGCCATAATCCCATAATAAAGTGCCATAACATAATCGACAGAAGGCTGGGTCAAAAGACTTTGATCCGATCTGAACATAATCATACCCATTAGCTATACCAAAATAGCTAACATACCAAAAACCATCCCATTACCAAATTAGCATACAACCTTACCATCAGCAATACCATATAAAAATACCAAATCTGACAATAATGAATAATACCATAAACTACACCAAAAAAATTACATCTTTCATACCAAAAAACAGTAAAAATGAACAAAACCATACAAACTACCATCATGCATACCAAAACAGCAAACATAACAAAACCATCCAATTAACAAATTATCATAGAAACTTACCATCAGCAATACCATATAACATACCAAGTGTGACAATAATGAAGAATACCATAAAATGCACCAAAAAATTACATCTTTCATACCAAAAATCAGTAAACATGAACAAAATCATACAAACTACCATCATGCATACCAAAAATAGCAAATATACAAAAAACCATCCCATTACCAAATTAGCATACAACCTTACCATCAGCAATACCGTATAAAAATACCAATTCTGACAATAATGAATAATACCATAAACTACACCAAAAATTTACATCTTTCATACCAAAAATCAGTAAACAAAAACAAAACCATACAAACTACCATCATGCATACCAAAACAGCATACATAACAAAAAACATCCAATTACCAGATTAGCATACAAACTTACCATCAGCAATACCATTATCCCCAAACCGGCATCCATAGTTGGACACCATAAAAAATACCAACTCACAGCCATGCCTAATACCAAAAAAAAATACCCCAACATTTGCAATACAAACAAACATTTGCTGCCCAAAAAAAAACAAATTACATACAAACAAGAGGATATACAGCACATGCTAAAGTCAAAGACCCCCTAATTAGCAGTTGCAAACAAAAAAATAAAGGTCATCTAACAGTAAAGGAAAATAACAGTGAAGGATTACATACATAACCCCAAAACAAAAAACACAAAAATATATTCAATAAAAGCGAAAATACAGAAAAAGGGGACTTCGGAGGAAGAAAAATGACATGGGAGGCAAGAAAACTCAAATAAAAAATGTTGAGATAAACTTTACACAATAAACCATTACTTGAATGACCGGATTCAAAACAAAAATAAAAAAAACACAATTACATACCTGAAAATCCGCGAGTTGAATGATAATGAAGAAGAAGAAGATGAAATCTTTCACAAAAACAAACAATATTACCAAGAAGAAGAACAAAAAGCACAATATTTGTTTAGATTTCACAAAAACAAACAATATTATCAAGAAGAAGAACAAAAAGCACAATATTTGTTTCCTATTAAATCGGCGAGTTGAATGGTAATGAAGAAGAAGAAGATGAAATTTTTGTCAAAAAGAAAAAGGTTGAGATGTACATTACACAAAATGGGAGACAACCATTAACCCGCTGACTCGCCTCAAAACAAAAACTAAAAAAAAAAATAATGCAACAAGTACATACCTGAAATCCGCGAGAAGAAGAGAAATTGTGAAGAAGAAGATGAAAAATTCTTGCAAAACAAAAAATATTGCCAAGAAGAAGATGAAAAAACATTTTTAAGATGAAAAAGGTTAAGGTTTGTTTATTAAAAAAAAATACATTCAAGTGTTGCATTAAATGGCTCATTTAATGAGCCGCCTGACCGCATTTAATGCGGGTCAGATCAGGCACATCAAACATGAAAAAAAAAAAAGAAAAATTGTTATTTTAATGAAAAAGTCAGCTTTTTGGACTTGGTAAAAATGTAAATTAATTGGTAGAAAAGTAAATAAATTGGTAAACGTAATTTAAGGGGGCAAAGTTGTATATTTTCTTAAAAGTTTTCTATATATATTTGAAGTCTCACCCTCTTTAAGACTATCATCCAAATATCTGATGAAGATCAATCCTCATGTTAACGGTTCCAATTTACAATCCAGATTGGTAGGATAGGGGACTGGAAATTCTCATGTTAACGGTTCCAATTTACTATCCGGATTGATAGGATAGGGGACTGGAAATCCTCGTTCCAATCCAGATTGGTAGGGTAGAGGACTGAAAATCCTCAGATTTAAAGCTATTAATATTCATATTTAGAGAGAGTCGAATTAATATGCAGATTTTTTAATGGATGAACAACATAAGCACGTAGAAAATAATACGATAATCTAGAAAGCACGACTCAAAGAAATGGAGTTCAGAATGGCTAAACTGCAAAAATTTGACTATGTCTTAAATAGGGATACCAAAATGGACCCTTTTTTAAACTTGTTCCCGTGGGAAAGAAACCCGAAGTGGCTTATCGTCTTCATGGCTAAAACCCTAAAAACCCAATGAAGTAAATTGCAACTGCGGCAGAGCTTTGAGAGAAGAAATCACAGCTCACAACAATGGAGAACAATCAATTGTTAAAGATTTCAGAAATAGAAGGAAGAGGAAGAGGACTTGTTGCTACTCAACCCCTAAAACCTGGGCAACTCATCCTCAGAGACTCTCCTCTCCTTCTTTACTCTGCTTCTCCTTTGGTCACATCAAATACTTTTTGCTCAAATTGCTTCAGGGTAATCCTCAAATCTCTTATTCCTTGCCTATGGTGCCCTTCTTCATTCTTCTGTTCCTCTAATTGTCAGTCTATAGCTTTATCCTCTTCTCACACTCCTTGGGTTTGCCAATCTTTGACTCACTTAAGAAATAGCTTTTCTTCGCATAATTTAAATGTAGACCAACAAATTCAAGCTTTTTTTCTAATCTCCGCTTATAATTTAGCAGTGATTTCTCCTTCCTCTTTTCGCGTTCTGTTATCCCTTCAAGGGGATCCGTCATTTGTGTCGGAAAATGATGTTCTTTTGCTTCATTCCCTCGTTGCTACGTGCCCGTCATTGAATCTTGTTGAATTTGGGTTCTCCAAGGAGCTTACTGCGGCTCTATTGGCTAAGGATAAGGTAAATGCATTTGGGTTGATGGAACCTTTTCGTCCTGATAGAGAAAGGGGTGTTAGGGCTTATGGGATTTATCCGAGGGCTTCGTTTTTCAATCACGATTGTCTTCCGAATGCGTGTAGGTTTGAGTATGTCGATACGGATGGTGATAACAGGACTAACACTGATATGATTGTTAGGGTGATTCATGATGTTCCTGAGGGAAGAGAGATTTGTTTGAGTTATTTCCCTGTGAATTTTAAGTATTCGGAAAGGCAGCAGAGGTTGAAGGAGGATTATGGTTTTACTTGCCATTGTGATCGGTGTGAGGTCGAGGCTAATTGGTCTGATGGTGAGGATGATGCTATGGATAAGGAGGGTGAGGAAAGTGAAGAGGAAGAGGAAGAGGACGAAGAGATGGAGGAAGATGTGGATGGTGAAGTAAATGTAAATGGCGAGATGGAGGAGAGGGATCAAGATTTTCCTCATGCATATTTCTTCCTTAGATACATGTGTAATCGAGAGAATTGCTGGGGTACATTGGCTCCGTTGCCTCCTGATGCATCTCCATCCACAGTTATGGAATGCAATGTTTGTGGTAATCTGAGCAAATCTGATGAGCTATAAAGTTTGTGCTGGGGATTATTGAAGTATGTTACATTTCCATATTAGCTAGCTTGTTTCTTGCCAATTTGAGCGCTTGCATGATGTTGGCTGTGCGTAGATGTTATGAGCTTAGTTTGTAGCTAGAACTTCTTGTCCCTCTGTATTTGGTAGCTTATCGTGGTCTTCCTTTTTGTTAGCTTGTGAGCAAGAGCCAAAGTATTTACTTGTGAACCCCTCAAATTTCATGTATAACCTTTGAGAGTGACCTGTTGAGCAGTTTAACCATCAATCTATAAGAACAGCTTGTCTCCGTTGAGGTTGGCTTTGAATACTCTATACCATTTTGCTTTATTTTAAGAGGATTTCAACAATTCCAAACCCTCAAGTTATGCTTACCAATTATTGGAGTGTTATATTGTGATATAATTTATTATACAAATTGGATTATGGCATCTAAGACTTGGATGAAAAGTTTTATCATCCATGAACCATGACCAATAAACATGAATTTGCTTGTATATGTTTTTTGAGATGGGTGAATTTGCTTTATATATTTGTTGGCTTTTCTTTGATAAGGAAAATGTATTTTTTTTAAAATTGAAATACCAACAAAAAGTGGAAATCAATAGTGGCTATTCCCATTGCTGACTTTCTTATACTCAATTGTATCAGTTGATTGCTTTTCCAGCATTTAACCCCTTAATTATTCTCATCAGTTTTTTGTTGACCCTATTGTAGTCTAATATTGAATTTTCCCTTAGGAAAAGAAACTCAAATCCAAGTCGTAAATCATTCTTGAGTCACAGCATCTTTAGACATAGAGATACCTGCTGGTTGAGATGTGTCCTCTTCAAAGTACAAGTTTTAAGTAAGATGATTTTTGATTCTTAGCATGGTTGGTAACTGTGGATTGGTGGTAATAGTATTGATGTGGTATCTTGGAAATTAGGTTTTGATGGTTTTTGTAATATGATTAGAAAAATTGAAGCTAACTACTTGAGAGTGCAAAGGGCTAAAGACACGATTAAAACTTGAATGCCAGGCTAGTACTCAGATAAGAACATTCATTTGTAGAAGAAGTAACGATTTAGATCAGTTCCATTCAAATTCCACGATTTTCTGTGAAATGTATTTGTTGACTAACATGAGCTAGCGTGGCTGAAGTTACAGCGGTCTGATCTCAGCAATGACATGGTTTATCGAAAACCTGACTCAATCCATTCTATTACACTTTAGCATCTAAATGTGCAAATGTCTAAGCAGGAGTGAGGTCAACTGTCTGTGGATACAGAAACTTCTTGAATATAGGTCATGGGGACCCTTCTTTGTTAGAAGTATTTCTTTCTTATAAAGAACCTATTTCTGTACTAAAGGCCAGCAATAATCCACAGCAGATGCTCACATCAGATAATTGTTATTGAGGATGTTATATCTGAACAACCAGGACAGCTCTACTTACACTGCTGAAAACATCAGATAGTTGTTTATGGAAGATGTTAAATCTGAACAACCAGGGCACCTCTACTTACATTGCTGAAAAGAATGGTTGGTTACTTATAATTTTCTACAATCAAGGATTATCAAATATGATCAAAAGGGAAACATAGATATGAAAAATGATAAGATCAGATTATAAGCAGTCACACCTTTTGGGTTGTTTGAAAAAATCATAAGAAGCTTAAAGTAAGGCAAACTTGTTTCCAAAAAGCTTGGGTTTTCACTACGAAACCAAACTTTTCTATAACAATGAGGATGTGCTGGTTTATAACAATTTTCACCATTATTGCTTTCGTTTGTCCCCCTGCTTATGCTTATGATCTCAACACTCTATAAGACGTGTTGCAGTTGACGACTCCAAGCAATGAGGCTTAGTTGTTGTATGTTGTATAATTTCTGTCATCTGTTCGCTCTTATTACTTGAATAATATGCTTAGCTTCATTTTATTTCACTTGTGCAGTTTTAGTGAATGGAAAATTTTGCAGAAGACCCAAAGCTTGTAAAAGCAGAAGATTTCCTTGCTTCAGGTCTTAATGTTAGTGGAAGTGCAGTGCCTCAGTTTGATTTTTCGGTAAATATCATGGATGTAAACAGTATTCCTGGACTCAACACTCTTGGTATTTCTATAGTTCGCGTTGACTTGGAAGCACAGGGTCTCATTCCACGTCACACATCCTCGAGCTACCAAGCTCGCAACTATCCTGGAGGATGCTATCTATACAGGATTTCTTGCCCCTGATGCTGCAAACCTGTTCAATTGTCGTCTCTTCTCCAAAATCACGAATCCTGGTGATGTGTATGTGATCCCACAGGGGTTTACTCACTTCCAGTATAATGTGGGACACAAAATGCTACTCTGCTTACTTCTTTGAACAGTCAAAATCCTGGAGTCATCGTGATTCCAAGTTCAATCTTTGCTTCAGATCCACCTATTCTGGACACCATCTTGCCAAGGACTTCCAGCTTGATAAGAAAGTGGTTGAAGAACTTTGAAAGAAATTCTCCTAGAATATGGCTATGATTCTTTGTTTACTGAAAGTTGTTTGGAACGCCCCGCTCACCAGCGATTTGTGAAAGCATTGCAATAATGTCAAACTATTTACTCAGCATGATGTCAACATGAATAGCTCAATCCTCCGTGATACTCTAGCAGTATATTGATATCTTATTGGTATCTTATAGGATTATGTTTTGAAATAAATAAGAAATAATTAAAAAAATTATTAAACTCTGAATTAGTAGAAAATATATTCATTCTGATACTCCATCGGTATATTGATATCATATCAGTATCGTAAAGACTGAAGTTTAATTATTGTGATATTCCATATGTATGTTGATACCCTATCGACATTATATAGTTTTGGGCTCTTTTTTTTTTTTAAGAAATAGAGCGGTTAAGAAAAAATTATTAAAGTCATAAAACTATTTATTAAACTCTAAATTAGTAGAAAATATATTCTTGTGATACTCGCCGGTATATTGATATCCTATCGGTATCATATAATTTTGAGCTTTTTTTTTTAACTAATAAAATAATTAAGAGAAAATTATTATAGTCACAAACTTATTTATTAAATTCTAAATTAGTAGAAAATATATTCTTTGTGATACTCTGTTGGTATATTGATACCATATCGGTATCATATAGGACTGAGTTTAATCCTCTGTAATACCCTATTGGTACATCGATACCCTATTGATATATTATACAAGATGGGTGCTGACATCAGCATGAACATTAGCGTGCAAATTTTAATAGCAGAGGGGCATAAATGTAAAAAGGTATATGAATGTGTATAAACTTAGTATTTGTCAAATTTTAATTACTCAAATCAAACCTATTTTTCATTAATCTCCATGTACCAAGTCAATATCAATAAGAAATTAAAAGAGGTTTGATGTCATCAATGACATGGTTTATCTAAAACCAGACTCAATCAACTTTATTATTACATTTTAGTAACATCTAAATGTGAACAACCCAGGACACCTGTATTTAAATTGCTCAAAACAAATAAATTAACTGTCAATCATTGCTTTTTGGTTTTAAAAAATCTTCACCATATATATATACATGTCATCTTCTCATTTACATTTCCTTCTCTTTAATATTATCTAAGTCAATGGGTGCCTAGAATTCCATATCTTTGAAATTTAATCCATTTAGGTATAAGAACTACTTCTTTGACTATCTAAGTTGTTTGGACTTTTCATTTTTGGTGCTGTATTCGTGTCAACACGATATGGATGTGGGATTTGTGTCCGATTTGGTCAACCAGTTTCGGATACTTTGACCAAAATCGATGGGAAAAGTTTGGACGGTTTTAATGATTTCTGTAATCAATATAAAAGCTATGGTGAAATTGAAGAAAATGGAATAACTTTTATACATAAATTTCTATGTCACACCTTTTCTTTAATCTCCTTCCAAGATTCTCGTCAAGTTCTCCACATAATATCTCGTAATTTAGGTTTTATCACTCTATTTTTAGATATATTAATTATTTTTAGGCAAATCCCTGTATCCGTATCCATATATGGGTTTATATCTCCGAAGCTTAAAGATTAGATCATGAAGGATCTGACCTCAAGATCCGCACCTGACTCCGAGCAACTTAGTAGAAGATTACTTCTTTGGACTGCAATCTGCATTTAGAAATCAAAAAATACCTGCACTATTCTATGGAAAACAAGGATTATTAAATATGATTGAAAATGAAAAGAAAGATATGAATCATATTATAAGTAGTCACAACTTTCTGGTTGTTTGATAAAAAAGGTCATAAAAAATTTGTTTCCATTAAAAGTTTGGTTTTCTTGCTAAGAAACCAAACTTTGCTATAACAATGAGGATGTGTTATTACATAACAACTTTAGCTATCATTGCTTTCTTTGTTTCCTCTGCTTATGCTTATGATCTCAACCCTCTACAAGACATATGTGTTGCAGTTAACGACTCTAAGGCGTCAGGTAAATCATCCTTCTGTAGTTTTTGCTTGTGACCGAGGCGTAGTTATTGTCTGTTGTATAATTTCTGTCATATGTTAGCTCTTAAATATCTGAATAATATGCTTAGCCTATAGAGGATCCTCAGAACAACTTGCGTGTTCACGGAATCCTGTAGTTTTTGTTTAGACCATGTATATAAGATTGGAAACGAGGATATCTGGGATAAAGTGAAAGTGGCTTCTCTAGTGGACAGATGGTTTAGACACGTGAAGAGGAGATGCATAGACGCACCCTGTTACTTGCCATGTTCTCTTCACTGTGTCCTTGTGTGTATCTGGATTTGTTGCACTTTAGCTGAAGGTCTTTTGGAAACAACCTCTGTACTCTAATCCAAATTTCACTGTATACATTGTTATTGTAGAAACTTATGAACTTTAAACTCTGGATTCGACTCTGTGCTAAGCTTCATTTCATTTGACTTGTGCAGTTTTAGTGAATGGAAAGTTTTGCAAAGATCCAAAGCTTGCAAAAGCAGATGATTTCTTTGCTTCAGGTCTCAATGTTAGCGGAAACGCGGTGCCTCAATTTGGTTTTGCTGTAAATGTTGTGGATGTAAACACTCTGCCTGGACTCAACACTCTTGGTATTTCTATAGTTCGTTCTGACTTGGTACCACAGGGTCTTGTTCCACTTCACACGCACCCTCGAGGCACCGAGCTCATAACTATCCTGGAGGGTACGCTGTATGCAGGATTTCTTGTCCCTGATGCTGCAAACGTCTTTAAAAGTCGTCTATTCTCCAAAATCATGAATCCTGGTGATGTGTTTGTGATCCCACAGGGGCTTATTCACTTCCAGTATAACATTGGACACAAAAATGCTACTCTGCTTGCTTCTTTCAATAGTCAAAATCCTGGAGTTGTCATGATTCCTAATACAATCCTTGCTTCAGATCCACCTATTTTGGACGACGTTCTTGCTAAAGGCTTCCAGCTTGATAAGAAAGTAATTGAAGAACTTCGAAAGAAATTCTCCTAAGAATATGACATTGAAAATATGATTGTATATTTACTGAAAGTCGTTTGAAGTGCGTTAAATTTTACCTTATATATAAGAATTCTTGCATGAGGATGGATGATTTTGTATCAGATTTGATCCGTTCCATTTTCAGGGCGTAAAATTTCACTATCCTCACAATGCTGTAAAGTTATTTTAATAATTTCATATGATTGCATTTACCAAGAATTCACGCATTCCAAAAGAATACCTTTTTTCGTAAGCAAAGTCAGGAACTATTGCAATCATCATCATCAAGGGTGAAGCGTGATTGCGTCTTGGAACACTGATTAAGCTTTTTTCATTTTTCCTCTTGTTTTTTTTTTTCTTTTTCTTTTTGGTCATTTAGATAATCAGAAATTAGCTTTACTTAATGGGTGTTAGTTGGTAATTAGTAATACCTCATGTTAATTTTTCCTTAAATTCTTTAATTAGTTGTACAATTAGATCTTCATCTCTAATTTTCTGTTTACTTATTACTTTTTGTGTCCATGTTTGACTTGATACAATCCACATATGGACTTGACACATTCATTGAAAAGACTATGATTCACATAACTATTTTACCACTCATGAGCGGCTCAAACACATAAGTAGTCTAAGACGAAAATTGAATGGAGGCCTTACACTTTAAAAACTAAGTTAATATATTTTCTAAGGAATTTTATTCCTCAATCTCTTTGAGATGCAAAATTTAAAACAAAATTGATTTCAATCTGTAATTCTTTTCAATTGATCATATAATCATACTCTAAATGTCATAAACTTTTTCTAAAACTAAACTTTTTTAATACCGCGATTTTGATGTTATAGTATTTGATATGTAATTTAACATTTTGTGGTATTCGATGTTCATGAAACAAATGTTGAAATATCAAACACTGTATCAAAGTATATAAATACATGTACAATTCATTTAAATTATTATATTAGTATTAGCACAAAACTAATTGTCAAATGTTGGAACTTTGACTACTATAATTTGATTGAAATAATTTTTTTTAATAACTAATTAACTAAGAGAATTTTCTGCATTTAAATTTTATAATGAAGAGACTATTTCAAAGTTGAAATAATTACTCGGGGAGTTTTCAAAAATACCAAGTTTTGGGATAAAAATTACATGCCCCTACCGAATCATTGAAAAATACCATATAAAATACCAACTTTATTTACAAATTTAGGAGAGAGAGTGTTTTGAGTGTGATTATTGTGGTGTGTGGTATGATATAATAGTGTTGAAAAATGAAAAAGAGTGTGTTTTTTTTGGTATTTTGATAAATAAATTTTAAAGTGTAATTTTGAGGGTGAAAGTTGTTATTTGTGTAAAAATTTCTAACTACTCCCTTCAGCTTCCTATACATCTCGCAAATTTCTTTTCTTAAATTATACGGGCAAATCGAATCGAACACGTGATTAACAGACTCAATTGAATTCGATATTTTCGAAAAGCAATATTTGTATATAATAAGAAATTACTAAAAAAAATAAAATTAAAATTATAATTTGAATACATAATTTTAAAAATATAATGAATTTAATAGTTAAAAACCTAAGTAATGAAGCCATTTAGTTAAAATACTAGATCCGCTTCTATCCCCCTCTCCTCCCCATAAAAAAAAAAAAGAAGACAAAAGTTCGTAGCAAGTAGCCACTATTATGTTGTTGTAGCTACGATTCATTCTTATTAGATGAAATACGATAAAATTCTGAATCAAATATTGTCTTAAACATAGTCGATAATTAAATTAGGATGGGTCAGTAAGTTTTAGTAGCAAATACTAAAAATTAATCTTATTTTCTTCGTTTCTTTTTAATTGTTATGTTGTACTTTTTAAGTAAAATTGACTAATTTTTAAAGTTAAATTATATTAAATTAATTTGATATTTTAAAATAAAATATTTAAATATTTAAAATTATATATAAAATCATAATACGAATATCAAACATTACAACAACAACATATCCAGTGAAATCTCATAAGTGGGGTCTGAGGAGGATAGAATGTACGCAGACCTTACCACTACCTCGTAGAAATAGAGAGACTATTTTCTGGGAACCCTCGTCACAAAAACCCATAAGCAGAATAAGTTAGATATGATAAACAGGAAATAAAGAGAAAGAAAAAGTGCACAGGAAAAACAATTAATACAGAGAAACATTGAATTAAAATTAAAAAAAAGATCATCATGCATGCATGTACATAAAGCCGCCATGGCCTATTCTTATTGGGCCAACCTGTCCCAATTTGCGATTTAATAGGGTTGAACTAAGGTTTGAAGCTCAGAACAAAACTTTTTAGTCCAGCTCGAGTAAGTTCGCTAGCTCATGAGGTCTGAGCAATTTGAGTTGGATCGATCAGTGGATCAAATAAAAAAACCAAAAGATAAAAATAAAACAGAATACTAACATAACATCACCATATACAAGCATTTCAATCTAACTAGTTATATTATTACTCATAATATAAATGCCTTTATATTATCAATAGAAAAATGTTTCCTCTCGTTAATTAGTTCATTCAATTACATAGTAATATCATGTAATATTACCTTTAGACATTTATGTTAACATTTTAAAATTTAAAATAAATAAATTATAACAAATATTTTTTTTAGGAAAAATAATAAGTTGGCCAACAGCCCACATAGTGATGGATTGGGTTTGCTATTTTCTAGCCTACTAAAATAATGAATCGATTCGATCTGATTTGTTAAATTCTAAAATTTGTATAAATTCATTCGAATAAACTGAATCGACTCATATTGATAATTCGACATATGCAAAGAGTAATATGAATTCATTGACTTATTGACTTTGACCATGGCCTGTTTGTAGAGAAAGAAAAGATAAATGAGATTGATTAATAGTTACATTTTGAACTTAACTTGCATTTTAGAATTAGTTTATATGATCTTAGCCCTCTACAAGACATATGTGTTGCACTTCAAGACTCCAACACTTCTGGTAAATCACCATCCTTTTATAGTCATGACAATTTTCGAACGGAGAAAGGTATTAAAAACATCCTTAAACTTAATATGGATTATTAATTTCATCCTTGAACTATTGATACTGTTAGAAATGCCTCTCTACTTGACCAACTGAATTTAAATACACTTCTGATCCTGCAACATGAGTGAAATACACCCCTAAATTCTTAACTAGTTAAGGGATGTTTTTAACACTTGTGATAGATCGGGGGTGTATTTAAGTAGAGGGGTATTTTTAAGACTTTTGAAAGAATATTTTGAAAGAATATTTTCCCTTGCTTCTCATTACTCCCAAATCACCAATATATACAAAGATATCAAAGATAAATTAGGCATAAAATAAACTAACTTAGGAAATAAAGATACTTATCAAAAATACAAAAGATACTAAAAGATATATACAATAATAGAAGATATATACAATAATAGATTATTTGACATAATCTATCACACCCCCGCAGTCGAAACGGTAGGTCGACGAACATTGAGACTGTCCCGGAAATCATCAAATAAAACTCTAGGCAGACCCTTGGTGAAAATATCTGCAATCTGATATCGGGAAGGCACATGAAGAACACGAACTTCGCCTCGTTGGACCTTTTCACGAACGAAATGAATGTCCATTTCAATATGTTTAGTGCGTTGATGCTGAACTGGATTACTCGATAAGTAGATAGCACTAACATTATCACAATAAACTAATGTTGCCTTAGAAATAGGACATTGAAGTTCAAGTAGAAGATTTCGAACCCAACATGACTCGGAGACAACATTAGCAACCCCTCGGTACTCAGCTTCGGCACTAGACTTAGACAAAGTAGGTTGCCATTTAGAGGACCAAGAAATCAAATTATCACCAAGGAAAAAACAATAACCTGAGGTTGAACGGCGAGTATCTGGACAACCACCCCAATCTGCATCTGTGTAAGATAGAAGAGAAGATACAGATGACTTAAACAAATGTAGACCAAAATCAGATGTTCCTTGAATGTACCGTATAATACGTTTCAAAGCTGACATATGCTCAACCAACGGAGCATGCATAAACAAGCAAACTTGTTGTACAACATACGATATATCCGGGCGGGAAAAAGTTAAGTACTGCAAGGCACCACATAACTTTCGGTAAAAAGTGGGATCATCATACAGAATGCCAGATTGAGAGCTCATTTTTCCTTTTGAGTCTACAGGGGTAGCAGATGACTTGCAGTTTGACATCCCTGCTTTTTCTATAATTTCTTGAGCATATTTCTTTTGAGAAAGAAACAAACCTGTTTTAGTACGAGAGACAGCAATGCCCAAGAAATAACTGAGTTCACCCAAATTAGTCATAGAAAATTCGAAACTAAGTCTGGAAATAATCTGTTGTCAAAGAGACTCGGAGGAAGAAGTAAGAACAATATCATCAACATACAATAGAATGTAAGCTGTAGCATTACCATGGTGATAAATGAATAAAGAGTTATCCGATTTGCTATGAACGAAACCGATGGATGCCACAAAATCAGCAAACCGTTGATACCAAGCCCGGGGAGCCTGTTTCAAACCATAAAGAGACTTTCGAAGCAGGCATACATGATCGGGTCTAGTAGGATCTTTGAACCCCAATGGTTGATACATGTAAACAGTTTCATTCAAATGACCATGTAAAAAAGCATTTTTAACATCCAACTGATGAATTGACCATGACTTAGATAATGCAATACTAAGAACCATTCTGATGGTAGCTGGCTTGACAACTGGACTGAAAGTTTCATCACAATCTATCCCCTCTCTTTGAGTCTTACCATCACCAACTAAACGAGCCTTATGTCTCTCAAAAGATCCATCTGACTTCGTTTTATGCCGAAAAATCCACAATGAACGAATAATATTGACATTATCCGGGCGAGGGACTAACTCCCAAGTACCATTTTTAATTAGAGCATCATATTCATCCTGCATAGCAACTTTCCAATTTGGGTCACGAAGAGCATAGACCGGGTTCTTTGGAACGGGAGATATGGAGGTAGAGGTATGAAGAGCGTGGTATTTAGGATTAGGCTTAACAATTCCATGTTTGCTACGAGTAGCCATGGAATGAGAGATGGTAGAGGAAGGAGGAGCAGGGATAGGAGGTGAAGGGGCCGGGGAGGTGGCAGCGTGCTCCGCAGCATGGCCGCGGTGGAAGCTGGCGCACCGCAGGTACCCCGCGGTGTGGGCTGCCGTGAGCTGGGGAGGGTGACACTCTCGGATATGGCTATGTGAGGAGTAATAACATGGCGAAGAGAAGGATTGTCTAAGGCGGTATTAAACTCACCTAGGAAATCATAAGTATGAGTCTTAGGAGTATGAACTTTAGAGAAAGGGAAGACCGACTCATCAAACCAAACATGCTTAGCTATTATAATCTTCCGACTCGATATAGCATAACATTTGTAACCCCGATGATTTGAAGGATACCCGAGGAAAACACACGGGGTAGAGCGAGATTGAAGTTTGTGGATTTTAGATGATGGAAAAAGGGGAAAGCACAAACAACCAAAAACTCGTAAGTGGGAAAAATCGGGATCACGTTGATATAAAATTTGAGTGGGAGATTTATAGCTAAGAATTTTAGTAGGTAAAATATTGTGAAGGTAAGTAGCCATTTCTAAAGCATGGTGCCAAAAAGAGGGAGGCATAGAGGCATGACAAAGGAGAGTCCGAACAATGTTATTGATGGTTTTAATTTTTCGTTCGGCTTTGCCATTTTGAGGAGAAGTATATAGACAAGAAAGCCGGAGAGACATTCCATATTGGTGACAGAAATTCGTGAATGGGGAATTAGCAAATTCACGACCATTATCACATTGGAAGGATTTTACTTCCCGTTCAAATTGAGTTCGAATATATGATCTAAGTCGGAGAAACAAATTAAACACTTGCGACTTTGTAGAGATAGGAAAAGTCCACAAAAAATTTGTGTAATTGTCAAGAAAAAGAACATAATATTCATGACCATGAGAACTCAAAATAGGAGATGTCCATAAATCACTATGAATGATGTCAAAAGGCATAGTAGTATAAGATAGAGAATCATAAAAAGGAGTTTTAATTAATTTGCCGAGAGGGCAAGAATGACAAACATCTGGAGTAGCCTTATTACATTTAATCAAACTACTACTACGTAAAGAACCAAGAACAACATTGCCCGGATGACCTAAACGGGAATGCCACACACTAGGAGAAACAACTGTAAAAGCTGACGGAAGATAGGATGAAAGAACTTGACGATTTGTGAAGAAAGGATAGAGATCGCCATTGCTATTACACCTCACTATCTTGCTCCCCGTTTGCAAGTCCTTCACAGAAAAACCAAAAGGATCAAACTCAATGGATACATGATTATCAGTGGTAAATTTTCGAACGGAAATGAGATTTTTAATCAATTTTGGGACATGTAGGACATTTTTGAGTTGAAGTGTGTTTTGGTTAAGAGATTGGTGACCGTAACCCTTAATTGGAATTTTGCTACCATTACCAACAACAATTGCATTATTAATATGATTGCTCAAATTAAAATATGGAGATAAATTACCTTGAGAGTTTGTCATGTGTGAGGTAGCCCCGCTGTCCATATAATAGTTGGGATCATTCAACGACATAGTGTGCATTGCTTGTTCAATGTTGGTAGGCATAAATCCCGAGGTCTGAGAGTTGTCCATGAAGTAAGCCTGCTGTGGACGAGGCCCAAGGAGACCAGGATTAGGATTATGTCCTGGCCTAGGAGCAGCCCATGGATAAGGGGTTTGACCCTGAGTTGGGTATGGGCACGGTGGAGTTGGCCAGGGGCCTTGAGGCCAATAACCCCACGGTGGAGGATACCCCCAACCCGTGTTAGCAGGCTGCTGCTGCGAACCACCAAAAGAACGCTGCTGGGGTTGCTGTTGCTGATTGTTCCGGTTTGACCCACCGATGCCTTTACCCTTGCTGCCACCGCTTTTGTTCTTGCCAGATTTTCGGCCACCCCCACGGGAATTACCTCCACGAGAAGAAGAAGAATGCTGGGAGGATTCAAATGATGGGGTCGAAGCCGTTGGAGGAGTTTTAGCAACGTGCGCCTCCTCATGGGCTTCAGTAACAAGATCAGATGCATTACCTTGTTCCTCAAGTTCAAGCATGGAACGTAATGTATCAAACGAAGGCAAGGGAGTCAGATGACGAACCGAAGTACGGAAAGGCTTGTACTCCTCAGAGAGCCCTCTTAATAATTGAAGCGCCATCCGATTATCGGACACCTTATCACCCACGTTCTTCAGACTATCAGCAAGGGTCTTAAGACGGGTGCAGTAGGATTTAACACCATCAAAATGCTCAAGCTTGGTGTTGGTAAATTGCGCATCAAGATTCAGTGCTCTGGCAGACTTGTTGTTATGGAAGAAATTTTCAAGACGTTGCCATGTATCCATGGCCTTGTCATCGGGATCAATAATGGAGTTCAGAAGGTCATTAGAGATCGTACCATAAATCCACTGTCGAACAATGTCATCAAGTCGTTGCCATAAAGCAATGTCAGAAGGAGTCAGAGCCGGAGACTTTTCATTAACTGGAACTGGAGTAATATGATCCATGACCATATAAGCGCGGCAATGAAGTTTAAAGAGGGTAGACCAGTTATTGAATTGAGAGCCATCATAATCAAGAACAATAGGAACGTGTTGCTTGATATTAGTGACCAAGGTTGCCGGATGAATTTTCTGATCAGCCATGGTGATCGCCCGAATAGGGAAGAGGAAGAGAAAGAAAGGTGCGGAAGAGAGGTAGGAGATAACCTAGACTCGTGATACCATGTAAAATTAGGTCTTGGGCCTAATGTAAAATTAGGTCTTGGGCCTAACTTTGTAAAATTAGGTCTTGGGCCTAACTCACGCCCCAAAAGCTAGCTCAAAGGAAGGAGGATTGCCCAAGCCTTATAAGGAGTCCACCCATCTCATTAACCACCAATGTGGGATTTTTTGTTCTTCAACACCCCACCTCACGCCCAGTGCTTAGCATCTGGTGCGTGGGCAATTTTAATTTTTTTTTTCGGGGGCCCAACATTGGGTGAGATGGGTCCTGCTCTGATACCATGAAAGAATATTTTGAAAGAATATTTTCCCTTGCTTCTCATTACTCCCAAATCACCAATATATACAAAGATATCAAAGATAAATTAGGCATAAAATAAACTAATTTAGGAAATAAAGATACTTATCAAAAATACAAAAGATACTAAAAGATATATACAATAATAGAAGATATATACAATAATAGATTATTTGACATAATCTATCAACTTTCAATAGTTCGGAGATGAAAGTAATAACTTGTGTCAAGTTCAAGGATGTTTCAATACTTTTCTCTAAAAAATTTTATGACAAGTTACACATTTGGTCGGTCGGTCCATTGCTACTAATTCAGTAGCAATTCATATATATATATATATATATATATATATATCATACGTATATTACATATTTGTTTATTACTATTATTTTAGATTACTATAACAAATAAGGATTTTGCAACAATTTTATAATTGCTGCTATATTGTATTTAACAACGATAATATAATATGAATATTTTTAACCAACACTTTATATAAATAGTGCTAAAGATTTTAGCGATTTTGGATGCAATGTCATTGACTCAATTGTCACTAAATGTCTTTGCGACAATACAAATGAAAAGTCTATTTTCACTAAATGTCTCCTTTGTTATAGATCTCTTAGATAGTTAGAATACACTCAAGAGATTAACTAACTCTCTTTCTTTTCCCTATTTAAAACAATACATGTCGTATAATTTGAATTTATGTAATATGTTAGCTCTTAATATATGTATGGTAATTTCATTTTATTTAATTTGTGCAGCTTTTATAAATGGAAAAGTTTGCAAAGACCCAAACCTTGCAAAAGTAGATGATTTTTTTACTACAGGTCTTAATGTAAGAGGAAAAGTAGTGAGGCAAAAGTTTGGTTATTCAGTGAATGTTATTGTGGTAGTTATGTCATTACAAATGTTGTTGTATGTTGAATAAATTCACCTAGGATGATCACCTGTTTGTTGTATGTTTCTAATTTTTTCTGTTTTTCCATCATGTAACAAGGTCTTTCATAACTAAATAAACCAGGGTCTATGAACGTGTTTTGCACGTTACTTCCTATCAATTATCATATAAAAAATAATTTTATTGACTAATCTAAAGTCCCATCTTAACACCTGATACAGGACTCGACCCAGACATCTGAATTGAGACTCAACTTTCAAAAGTAGGGACGACATCGAAGTGGTACGATGTCTACTAATGGACAAAAGTTAGGCTTAACTACTTCTCTTTCTTTTTCCCCCTATTTTTAAACAATATGTCGTATAATTTGAATTTATATAATGTGTTAGCTCTTGATATCTTACTAATATGCTATGATCAATCATAATTCATGGGCTATTCATAAACATGTTAGGATGACATAACATTAATTATCCATTCTAGAGGGGAAAAATATATTTTCACTCAGAAAAATCGACTGATTCTAAAAAAAAGGGTGAAGCAATTTCATACGAACAAATAATCTTATTAGAATTTGACGTGCCACCAATCTTCATAAACTTGCACACGTGGATGTTTTTTTTCCTTTCAAATCCAAAAAAACATCTTTATAAAATAAGTTGTCGATTTTATTGTTCACAACTCACCTAAAACTTAATTAATTATGTACCTGCATGATATCAAGTATCAATCAATATGAATTTTATCTTGAATTAAGGTGGCATATCAACTTCTAGTTTTTCTTTTATTCTAAGGGAGCAAGGTAAAATAATTGAATGAGGTTTATATGTCACAAACAAGTTATTTCAAGAAAGAATTAGTCTATCAACTAATTATAATTAACAACAACAAGAAGCAATAGGACCTACTAAAAAAAATAGAAAAAGAGTTCCTTGTAGGAAATTTAATTCCAAATTTAAACACATATAAGTAAGAACTAGAGAAAATAATAAAAATGGAATTATGTTTGAGGTAGTTTATTAAATTTGACAAAAAATATGGAGAAAAAAAAACTATCCAGCAATTTGTTGTTGGGATGTGGAGCCTGATTAATATGTAAAGGTCTTTTTTATATATTAACGATCTCGCCCAAATTTCAGGCTATACTATTCAACTTATTTTTTATTCTCCATGTATTCTGTAACAGTGTTATTATTAATATAAATACCGCATCACTGTGGAGGAAATTCACAAAGTGTTACCACGAATTGACTTTTTTCTCTCTCTAGGTTTACTGAAATCTCCTTGATTCTTCAATTGTTCTTCGAAATTACAAAGTGTTGTTGTAATCGATCCTAACATTTCTGTCGTTTTAAATTTAATCTAACATACGTAGTTCGTAAAATTATTTGCATAAACCAAAAGTCTTCATTATTGACAAACTTAAATTGCCAAAACAACTCAAAAATATATTTTCGACATTACTTTAAACCTACCCCATTTTCGTCATTTTTTCGTAAAATCTACACACTTCAACATTGAATAAAAAAACTATAGTGACAACTATATATCTATAAATAGGGTCAAATTTTTCAGTACATATAGACTCATCACCTGTGATTTAGCTATTATATTGATTATCCCTACAAGAAAAAAAGAAAATTTTCAATGGCTTTTTGCCTCCTAACAATTATTGTAGTCACTTTTGGTCTTCTTTCTTCCTTTGGTTCTTCCTTTGATCCAAGTCCTTTACAAGATTTTTGTGTTGCAGTTAGTGATCCCAATTCTGCAGGTAAATTAACATTTTTGATCTGCTATAACGTATATTATGAACAATTACGTGTAGTTATATTATTCGGTTATTTGATAATAATGAAAAAAATTTATTTTTACTATCGGAGGACGCTTAGTATCAGGATAAAAAAAAGATAATCCTAGGATAAAATATAAAATTATATTATTCCATGTTTGATAGAAATTTTCGATTTTAGGTTGATTAACTTTACGATTTTTTTTTTTAATCTTAGTCTTGGTAATACCATATTCCACAAATTATTTGCCCTTCTTCCAAAGCTCTTTTATCAAGGTTCTTTGAGAAAATTGTAACAACCTATCTTGAGATGAGAAGTCATACATTGACAAAAATACAGGACAGATATGCTGGGTATATGAGTAAATAGGTTTTACCTACTAGTGATGCGTTTTAAAGCCGTGTGGGGCTAGGCCCAAAGCGGATAATATATATCACTAGTGGACTGAGTCGCTACAGATGGTATCAGAGTCACTCTTGTGTCAGTCTTGTCGATGTGGGGCCAGAGTTCAACTAAGTTTAGGCAAATCCCGGTAAGGTGGGGCAGACGTCAGTGCTGAATCTAGGTGAATTCCACGCGATGGAACAAATCTCAGCAAGCACGCTGAGTTCACTATCGCCAAAAACACAGATGTTGGCTATATAAGTAAACATGTCTTACCTACTAGTGACGCGCTTCACATGTTTTGAACAGTACACCATATATCTCAACTTTTAATTCAATAAAAGGGAAAAAAAACTCGATATTACGTACATAAATCATGAATTATTATTTAACTTCATTATTAAAATACTTGCATTATATATCAGTAAATTGTCCCAGACCCAAAGCTTTCATTAGTCTATATAAGTTAAATTCTTTATTCTAAACTTTATTCTATTTTATTTTGCAGTTTTCGTGAATGGAAAATTTTGCAAAGATCCAAAATTGGTGACAACAGATGATTTCTTTCTTCCGGGACTTAACGTTACTGGAAATCCTTTACCAGGACTAGGATCATTCGTAAATTTAGTCGATATAAATCGTTTTTCAGGACTTAATACTCTCGGGATCTCACTTGCTCGTGCTGATTTTTTACCATTGGGACTTGTTCCACCCCACATACACCCTCGTGGCTCTGAAATTATCGTTGTCCTAGAGGGTACTCTGTATGCAGGATTTTTGGCCCCGGACCTTACGAATCCATTTAAAGCTAAATCTTTTACAAAAATATTGAATAAAGGGGACGTTTTTGTTTTTCCACAAGGATTAATTCATTTTCAGTATAATATTGGACATACTAATGCAACTATGTTTGTTGCTTTGAATAGCCAAAATCCTGGGCTAATTGTGGTTGCAAATGAATTATTTGGATCAAATCCACCACTTATGGATGATGCTCTTGCAAAAGCATTTCAATTGGACAAGAAAGTGGTGAAACAACTTCAAGGATTGTTCTCCTAGAATTAAACAAGAAAAAATTCTGTCTTAAAAAAATAATATGGGGGCGGGGGGATTTCAATAGCTCAGTTGGCAGTTGATTAGCTTCCTGAACTTTTATCTTGTTGGTAAGGATCTGATTTCTGCCTTGTAATCCCCTTTCTGTTTCTTCTTTCCCTAATAACCCCCCAATTTTTTTTTCAAAGAAGTATACTATGTGGGAATAATGGGGGTTCAATTTCCTGCCTTGGAAAATGCTTTATATAAATTCAAAAAATTATCAGAAACAACCTAGTGTATGCACTCTCTTCAGATTATACTTGTGTGATATGTATTTGTTATCGATTTTGTAATGTTTGAGAGATTACTTAGAATGTATGGAATAAAGGCCTTGATGTTACTTTGTTTATGACATTCAATTTGAATTTTGAAGTCATTATTAAATATTATTATTGTCTATTGTTCAAGCTCTTTATTTCCTAGTTTCCATTTTTAATTTGTTGGATCAATTTGTGATATGACATTCAATTTGAATTTAATGTTCTATTGAGCTTATATATTCTTTTATCTTTAATAACTTAGATTGGTTTGATTGGAGAAAAATTAAATAAAATTTGATTTTCAAATTTGTTGAGCTTGAAAAAATATATTCACTTAAAAAAAATTGAAATTACTTATAACTTGGTCATGAAATTGCTCATAGCTAATAAATTATACAATAATTCATCCTAAATGGCTCGTAGCAAATAGAATTATATGATAATTCATCGAATAATAGAATCAGCGATAGATTTTGTTGTTTAGCTTCAAATGGAACTTGTCAATCGCCACCCTAAAAGGTTAATGTTGAAGTTGATTATTAAAAATTATCGAGATTAATATTAAAAAATTGTATATCAAATGGAAGAAATAAAATCGACATCGAATTTAGTAATATTTGTAACGTTTATATATCATAATTAATCAGAAAAGGGCAAAACAAATTCAGGCCACCTTATAATCTGAGTAATACATGATGTATGCATGTTCACATTTATGGAAAACAAAAGGGGTTGCAAATTAATTAACTAAATAACTCTAGTTTTTATAATTTATTTGTAGTACTCTTCGATTTAGATTGATTTTATAAGCCTTATATACATAAGGCCGACTAATTAATTAGTTGATATAGTCAAAAACCATCGATTCAGGAGGTTGGGTTGAAACTTCAGGCGAAGGAGCTGGTGTAGCTGCATGTGGAGGTTCTTTAGAAGGTTGATCATGGGGGTGTCGGTGATGGTGGTGGTGGTGGTGATGGTGATGGTGATGATGATGATGGTGGTGGTGGTGATGGTGGTGTTTATGACCAGGAGTTGGCGGTGAAGGTGGTGGAGTAGTGGGGGTTTCTTCTGGAGGTGGTGAAACACCTGGAGTTTCTTCCGGAGGTGGTGAGCCACCGGGGGTTTCTTCCGGAGGTGGTGAGCCACCGGGGGTCTCTTCAGGAGGTGAGGAGCCACCGGGGGTTTCCTCCGGAGGTGGTGAGCCACCGGGGGTTCCTTTCGGAGGTGGTGAACTACCAGGGGTTTCATCTGGAGGTGGTGAGCCACCTGGGGTTTCTTCAGGAGGTGGTGAGCCACCGGGGGTTCCTTTCGGAGGTGGTGAGCCACCGGGGGTCCCTTTCGGAGGTGGTGAACTACCAGGGGTTTCTTCTGGAGGTGGTGAAACATCTGGAGTTGGCACAACTGGAGATTCTTCTTGTGGAGGTTCAGCTTGAGGAGATGGTGAGGAAATTGGAAGATCTTGAGAAGAAGGAGAGATTTTTTGATCATATGAGAAGAAGTCTCTTCTCAAGGAAAGAGTTGGAGTTATAAAAAGAAAGACAAGGCAAAAGAGAAGACAAAGATATGAATGTGAAATAGCCATTTTCTTTATGATTTGTGCTAATGATACTTCAATGGTGAAAAACTATGAAGAAAGCAATGGTTTATATAGTGGAAGAGTGGTCTTATGGAAATAAATTATGCATTATCTACTTTATTTATTGTATTTACTCTACTTTGACTGAAGTCTAGTTTAAAGTGTTGGTAGAATCAATCTATAAGTACTCTCCAACTGACTACTTGTTTTCATTTTTATAATTATCTTAACAGAACATTAGTTAAAAAAGGTACTACCTCCGTCCCATATTATAAGGACATCTTCCTATAAATATTTATCTGATGTTATATGGGCATTAATTATCTTTTTTCCATTTTACCCCCATTATTAATTAGTGTATTAATGATTTTTTCTAACTTAATTTAATGTACATTGATATAAATGAAGGGTAAAATGGTAAAGTCTACTAATGTATTAATAATTTCTTAATAATCGTGTAAAATGGAAAATGATCATATGATATGGGACGGAGGTAGTATAATTTTAGTTCTTTGATCTCAAGTTGATATTACTCTATTTTCCATAATATTAGTCTTTCTTCATATTTATTGACTTCAGCTTATTTGAATTGGCTTTTGACTGAGAGCCTATTTGGGTGGGTTTATTGTATTTTTTAGCTTAGAAATAAGTGTTCATAAGTAATTTAAATTTATCCAAAGATGCTTTAAAACTATTTTTTAGCTTAAAAGCACTTATAATAAGCCAATTCAAATAAAGCCTCATTTTTGTTATCTTGAATTTTGACTAATAAACAAGTAATTAACAGTACTTTTTTGCGGCTTTGCAACGCGTCACTAGTAGGTAATACATGTTTACTTATGTACCCAGTATCTGTGTTTTTTTGGATGTGGACTCAGTGTCCTTGCTGAGATTTGTCCTATCGCATGAAATTCGCCTAGACTCAACACTGAGGTCTGCTCCACCTTACCGAGATTTACCTAAACTTAGTTGAACTCTGGCCCCACATCGACAAGGCTGACACATGAATGATTCTGATATCATCTGTAACGGCTTAACCCACTAGTGATATATATTATCTGCTTTGAGCCTAGCCCCACACGTCTTTAAAACGTCGCTAGTAGGTAAAACCTATTTATTTATATAACTAACATCTGTTCTATGTTTTTATCAATGTGCGACTTCTCATCTAAAGATGAGTTGTTATAATTTTCTCAAGGAACCTTGATAAAAGAGCTTTGGAAGAAGGGCAAAATTACTTGGTCTGAACTCATGGTCTTGTGAAAAGGAATAAAAGGTCAAAATTCAAAAGTTATCTAAAAATTAATCACCAAGTAAAAATTTGAAAAGAGTAATTAAACTTTAATGCTACCAACTGTCTAACAAAGATTGCATTTTATTGGGGCTTATAATATAAGATTACATATTATAGATGTCATTAGTACGATATCCTCTACTCCAATTTCAAATTATGTGGCCAAACTTTTAAATTTTGATCGTACATTTAAAACATTTTAATTTTTTATAATAAAATTTACACATTCAAACACTACGTCAGAAGTATTATTATTTTTTCATTTTTTTAACTTATCATAATTTTCATTTTGAGAATCAAATGATATAAATTTTGGTTAATATTTTAAGATATATTTTATCATCATAATGATAGAAGAAAAATGCAACTTATAATAATACTTTTCATATTATTTTTATATTTTTAGGATTTCCCAACTAATTATTGATGACAATAAGAACAATTCTCATTGTACAAGAACATGTACAGGTAATATCTAAAATTGTAATAATATTATAGAAATATTAAGTTGTTAAGTCACGCTATGAAAATTTAAATTTTCAGCTCCAACTCTTTGAATTATAGTCGTTAAAAAAATCCTAATAAAGATCGATATGATACTTTTTCCTTTTTTCGATAGTAGCTATGTGATACTAGTTCAATGATTAAATTAATTACTGCAACAATAAGCCAATTTCTAAAACTCTATTCAAGGGTGAAAAAATTATGAAATATGAAAATCAAGAGTCATATAAATTACTATATCTACTTTAGGAGTGGCATTTGGGCAGACTGGGTCAAATTTAGGCGGGTTATAATGGGTCAAGGCCCAACCCAATTTAAATTTGTTTGGGTCAAAATAGGTTGGGTCAAAACGGGTTGAGTAATGGATTATAGAGCAAGTTAAGATCCAACTCGACCCAACTTTTACTAAGTTTTACTTATTTTATTTTTTCTTTTTCAATATTATAGTATTCAATTAAATTATATTTTCTTTATTCCGGCAATATAAAACAATATTAGATTAAAAAAAAAGTGTTTAAAAATATTTTGACAAAATCTTTCTCGAGTCATTTCGGTTGCATATTAACCCAATTGTAAACGGATTGACATGGGTTGAGCTAACAAATGGACGAATATTCCGCCCAAATTTCAGCGGATTGAATAAATTGAACGGATTGGGTTTAATTTTGCCACCCCTAATCTACTTTACCGACTGATGTTGAAGAATCGGCGGGTGAGTTGTGGTTAGGGGTGAAATGTCACTCGCACCCAGAGCTAGCTGGTTCTCCCCGAAATGCGTTGAGGCGCAGCAGTTGACTAGACATCTAGGGGTAAAGCACGGTTTCGGTGCGGGCCGCGAGAGCGGTACCAAATCGAGGCAAACTCTGAATACTAGATATGACCTCAGCAGGCTACTATAGAGGCATATAATTTTCCGGGTGTTAAGAAAGATATTGAATCGAAAGCGGACATGCTTGCTCACTGGCTAGATCGGGCTGTCTGTACCTTTGCTAACTCTTCTGCCTGTAAGGAAGCTTGAAATAGGGAATTCTCTGATATGACCTCGAAAGAAAGATAGTCTTTTTTTTTCGATTCCGCGCATTGGAACTGAAAAGGGCTATTCATAAACAGTCTTCCTTGCTTCTTACCTCTTATCTTATTGTAGGAGATAATCGGAGAGAGAAAATCCTATCAATTCCTTTTGAATAAGGCGGCCCGAGGAAACCTTTGCACGCCTCCGTTACCTTTTGGGAGGCCTACGCCCCATAGAAACTGTCTACCTGAGACTGTCCCTTGGCCCGTACGTAGGTCCTGACACAAGGTTAGAATTCTAGCCCTTCCAGAGTGGTATCTCACTGATGGCTCGGGTCCCCCCGGAAGGAGGCCTTCTTCGCCTTCCAAATTTGACATATGGGGAATAATAGGCCTTGGTTTAAGAAATTCAATAATAATTATAATATTCCAGTAAGCAATAACCATATATCCAAATAAATGGGAATCAATAACAAATCATTCTTCCTAGAATGTGAACAAATAAAAACATGAACCCTCATAGAATATATTTAAGTAGTTATTATATAAAGAAAGAGAAATGATCATTCAAAAATTCAGAGGCATCATTTGAAATTTTAGGAGAAGGATCTGGTGTTGGTTGGCCATGGAGATGGTGATGGTGATCGTGATAGTGATAATGATAGTAGTAGTGGTGGTGATGGTGATGACGAGGGTGATGATGGATGAAATAGTAGTTTACACAAAATAGTGGCTTATATAGAGGAGACATAGTCTTTTGATATTAAATTTTAATCTCTTTTATTTCCATTATATTTACTTTCTAAAAATCAAGATTGCCTTTATTTTATTATTGAGTTGGTGGCAACTTAAAACGCTAGTCAAAATTTAGTCAAATTAAAAATATATATATATATTAATATTAAATACTTTATGCAGTTTCACTCTTGAGAATTAGAATGCGGCTAGTAAAATGGAAAAGAGAGAGTACTCATTTTTGACACTCAATTTTAACCTTTCACGATATAAATTAATTAACGAGTTTCTTCAAATTTTCAGCAAATTAAAATAATTAATTTTAAAAAATTCAAAAAAAATATATTTTAAATTATTTTTAATGTTAATGTTTTAATTATTGATGACAACAAGAGCAATTCCTGTTGTATAAAAATGCAAGTGATATCTTATACTGTAACATACAAAGACATCAAGTTAATAGTTAGTTATAATATGAAAGCTAAGAGTCATATAAATATGAAAAATGAAAATCAAGAAATATATAAATTACTATATCTACTTTGAGTTCAATATATGGGAAATGATAAGGAATTCAAGAATGATTATAATATTTCAATAGGCAATAGCCATGATCCAAGAAAATTGGAATCAATAACAAATCATTCTTCCTAGAATTTGATCAAATAAAAACATGAACCTTGATGGAACATATTTAGATTATTATAATATTAAGAAAGAGAAATGAACATCTAAAAATTCAGAATCGTCTTTTAAACTTCGGAAGAAGGAGCTGGTGTGGGATGACCATGGTGATGGTGATGGTGACCATGGTGATGGTGACCATGATGGTGGTGGTGATGATGTTCGTGAGGAGAGGGTGAAATAGTAATTTCTTCAGAAGTTGATGAGCTGATTGGAAAAGAGAGATGATCATCTAAAAACTTAGAAGCGTCATTTGAAATTTTAGGAGAAGGAGCTGGTGCTGGTTGACAATGGTGATGGTGATGGTGACCTTGATGATGGTGACGACAATGGTGATGATGTTTATGTTCGTGAGGAGAGGGTGAAATAGTAGTTTCTTCAGAAGTTGATGGGATAATTGTGGTTAAGGTGTCATCATCACTAGGAGAAGGGGCGATTGGTGTATCTTCCAAGAGTATTCTCCTAGAGAAACTTGGAGTTGAGAGAAACAAAAGGCAAAAGAGAAGAGAAGGGAGTAAATGTGAAGAAGTGGCCATTTTTTGCAATTCACTAAATTGTATTCTAATTGCAATGGTGAGAAAAGTTTAAAGAAAATAGTGACTTATATAGAGGAGATATAGTCTTTTGGTATTAAATTTTAATCTCTTTTATTTCCATTATATTTGCTTTCTCAAAATGAGGATTGCCTTAACTTTACTATTGAGTTGTTGACAACTTAAAAAGTTGGTCAAAGTTTATTCAGTTTAAAAATATATATATTAATATTAAATATTTTATGCAGTTTTACTCTTGAGGATTAGAATGCCAGCTAGTAAAATGGAAAAGAGGGAGTACTCCTTGTTGACACCCAATTTTTGACCTTCCACAATATAAATTAATTATCAAATTTTTTCAATTTTTCAACAACTTTTTAAATAATTATTTTTAAAAAATTTGAAAAAAATATCTTACCTTATATTTAAATTAGCTATAATTTAAATTAGAGTTAACTAGTTAAGTTTATTACTTCACTTCGTTAATATTGCAAAACACATTAATTGATATGTATTAGTTTATCTCATTGCCAAATTAGTTAATTCATTCAAATTGGCTATGTTTTAAATTCTAAATGGCCATAATTGCAATTATAATGATCAAATTAATAAAATTTGCCCACTCAATCCCTTATTTCAGACCAATTGGGTCTAATATCAGGTCCAAATTTTCAGACCAATTTCAACCCAATTCCTCCTATACCCGGCCCATCCCTCTTTTATTCAACAATAATACAATATGCATATTAGCAAATATATACGCACCCCAATTTTTTTTAGCTAAGATTGAGTCATTCTTATATGTATATATGATTTTATCGAATGATTCTTAATTGAACATAGATTTTAAAATTAATTCTTTAGTGTGGAAATAGATTTGAAGCTGAGTTAAGATCACAGGAACCCTCTAATTGATAGACATCTTAAATGATTGCAAGAATCGTAGACTTGTTTCATCTAGGTTTAATTTTTTACGCAACGCATAAATTACATCCGTCGAATGAGTTTTATGTGTAAAGTGTGAGAACGACTCATTTTAGGGCATCTCTGCACTTCACTGGAAATTGTATTTTGCCTCCCCAAAAAATATTTTTTGCTCCGATTCGCCGAAAATTCAATTGAGACCACTTTTTCACTCAATTGTTTGTGCTAATCGTGATTCTGGCCTCGAATTGGCCAAAATGATTGGGATGATGTGTTAAACGGGTAATTTTTTTATCTAGGGGTATTTAGATAAATTACGGGGTGTAACAAATTTATATAGCTATAAATAGTAAATAATTTTTAAATATGATATATTTAGGTAAGTTTTCCACATTAGCAACCCTAAAACTCAAATAAAAAAATAAATCAATACTAATGCTAGAATAAAAAATTAATTCAACACTAAGAATGACAATGCTAATGAATATTTGTTCTTTAGTTTTACATTGGTTTAGATAATTAAAATATAAACCTAATTTTAATTTTTCTTTAATGTTTACTCATGTAATTAATAATTGCTTATTATACTTATTTTAGCATGATTTAGTACTGTAATATTAAGATCATCTTCATTATGACTTATTTCTTTGCAATATTTATTTTATGCGATCTAATTATTATTTTTTTGTTAAATTTTTGTGTCTTCACTAATATCATATTTCTCTTAAAAGACATCTCAAATATTTGTATTTTGGTAGGACTAAAGAGATATTTGAATCACAAGTTAATTATATACTTTTACAAGTACTTTATCAAAAAATTCGAAAAACGTAAAAAACACGAGAATTTTGGGGGAAAAAATCCAAAAATTTGAAAGGAAAAAAACACCAAAAAAACTTGAAAACCTGAAAAAACTCGAGGTTAAAAAATCCGAGTTTTATTGGGTTGATTTGGTTTGGTTTATATATTTTAAAGTCCAACACAAATGATTTTATTTGGTATTTAAAAAATCTGAATCAATCCGATCCATGTACAGTCCTAATATCATATAATGTGGGCATTGGCCTCGACATACATTAGCGCATGTAGACAAATTAGGAGGATATTAATTATAATTAATTAGGGGGCACAAACGTAAGGGGGTATATAGATATAATTAGTTCGTTTGAAAGGGGCATGGACTTAACTTTCCCAAATTAATACTACTCTAATTTTCGTTACACTAGTCTTTCTTCATTTTATTGACTTCGGTTCGTTTAGATTAGCTTTTGACTTATTATTTATATAATATTTCTCATATTTTTTTCAAATTTTTCAACAAACTATTGATGATAACAATTCTTGTTGTACAAGAACACAGATGATATCTAAAATTATAACATACAAAGACATCAAGTTATTAGTTTGTTATAATATGAAAATCAAGAGTCATATAAATTATGAAAACTGAAAATCAAGAATCATATAAATTATTATTATTACTATAATAATAAGGCCTTTATTAAGAAATTCAATAATGATTATAATATTTCAATAGGCAATAGCCATGATCCAAGAAAATTGGAATCAATAACAAATCATTCTTCCTAGAATTTGATCAAATAAAAACATGAACCTTGATGGAACATATTTAAATTATTATAATACTAAGAAAGAAAACTGATCATTTGAAAATTCAGAAGCGTCATTTAAACTTCAGAAGAAGGAGCTGGTTTGGGTGGATGGTGTGCATGATGGTGCCCTTCATGACCATGGTGATGGTGCCCTTCATGACCATGGTGATGGTGATGGTGTCCTTCATGACCATGGTGATGGTGCCCTTCATGACCATGGTGATGGTGATGGTGCCCTTCATGACCATGGTGATGGTGCCTTTCATGACCATGGTGATGGTGATGGTGACCGTGATGATGATCGTGATGATGTTGACGATGATGGGGATGAACTATCTGTTCCCGAGGAGAGAGTAAAATAGTATTTTCTTCAGAAGTTGATGAGCTGATTGAGCCCTCTACTAGTGAATCTTGAAGAGATGATGAAATGGTATTTTCTTCAAAAGTTGATGGGATAGTTGTGGTTAAGGTGTCATCATCACTAGGAGAAGGGGCAATTGGTGTATCTTCCAAGAGTATTCTCCTAGAGAAACTTGGGGTTGAGAGAAACAAAAGGCAAAGGAGAAGAGAAGGGAGTAAATGTGAAGAAGTGGCCATTTTTTGCAATTCACTAAATTGTATTTCTAATTGCAATGGTGAGAAAAGTTTAAAGAAAATATTAGCTTATATAGAGGAGACATGGTCTTTTGTTATTAAATTTTAATTTCTTTTATTTTCATTAAGTTTACTTTCTAAAAGTAATGATTGCCTTGATTTTACTGTTGGGTTGGTAGCAACTTAAAATGTTGGTCAAAGTTTAGCCAAATTTTAAAATGTATATTAATATTAATTACTTTATGCATTTTCACTCTCGAGAATCAGAATGTAGCTAGTATAATGGGAAGGAGGGAGTATCCCTTGTTGAGACCCAATTTTGGCCTTTCACAATATAAATTAATTATCTAGCTTCTTCAATTTTTCAACAAATTAAAATAATTATTTTGAAAAATTCAAAAAAAAAATAATGTTTTACGTTATTTTTAATGTTGATCTTTTAAAATACACACATACACATATATATATATATATATAATTACATTTTAATTGTTATTTTTCATAATTATTCAAAAATCATTTTAAAAGAGGTTTCTTGTCCTTGGCCGAAAATTAACGGCGCCATTGAAGATCCTTACCAAATTTAAATATTCTTTTATTCCAAGAGGATTTTGAAGTTGAAATTCAAAAATAAAAATCCCCGATCCTTATCCCTTGGATCCTCCACCCCCCCTCCCCCAACCCCCATGCGACTCGCCCTAAATCTCCCCTATAAATTCACCTTTTCGGCTCACTGTTCAAGGCCGGTTCTTTTCCCTGAAAAAATATACTTTATTCTTACTCAATCAGCAAAAAATCTCTAGAAATCTCGAAAGCGTCAAAACTATATTTTGATAGACATTTATCGACTTCATCTTTGCGTCCATTAATGGGCCACAAAGACCCAAACTACCTCTTTTCTTTCAGAGCAGCTTTGGATGCTTCCCGACAAGTATATACATAGGTACAACACGTTTATAGGTGGAAGAATGGAGTACACTGATATATAATGTATATACACTCGCAGTATAAACAGCAAAAATGGGACAGTAGCCTAAAATCTCAACAGCAGCAGTCCAGGAGAGCCCAAAGGTCAACTTGCAGGAAATTGGGTCAACATAGACTCATATACACTGATATACAGTGTATACACGGTATTTCCTTTAGTATAGGACAGAGGAAATGGGCCAAAAGCCCAAAACAATGCATGATTAGAGAAGTGGGCCAAAAGCCCAATCTTTTAATCCACTCTTTATTTGTATTATTTATTAGGAAATTTCACCAAACTACACCACGTATGTTTTTATATTATCAAAAAATCAAATCTGTTTGAAAATATTACAAAAATTCCTCACTTGGTCTCTTTTCTGAACTAAAAGTGATACATATCTATTCCTCTTTCTTTTTCCATCTGACACAGCAATGATGTCCCTATATTTTGGGAATTGCTCCCATTAATTGCTTATTCCAGAGAAATCACTACTCATTTTAAAATTTTCTTATGAACGTAGATCCTCTTTGCTTTTGTTGAAATTGTTCCCATTGTTGGACATTGTTCTTCAGTTTATATTTTGATTTCTTCACATTCTTGAAATCTTTTGTGGATAGGAAGAAGATGACGAAGAAGAAGAGGAAGAAGAAGAAGAACAAATGGAGGTGGATTTTTTCCGGATACTCTCAAATCTTTTATGATTCTTATTTCTTCATATTTTTTTAATCTTCTATGGGTCCTCTGTTTGACCCTATACTTGTAAAACTGTAACAAATGGTTCAAGGAAAATGTTTCCTTGAACAATTTTTTTGGAATTTGTTTGTCCATTGATATCAAAAGCAAAATCTTGATCATCTTCATCTGGGTTACCATTAATATCTTATTGATGTGGATAGTATGTATATTGTATAATATTATTTTTTTGTGAGTTGTTTATGGTGATTCATTAGCACCATGTACTTAATCATATTAATTGGTTCATTTTTTGGGGATATAAAATTGACTTGGTGATTCATTTGGTATGTATTGATTGACTTGGTGATTCATTGGTTTGTTTCATTTAGAAAAATATGAGTTATTTATGGTGATACATTAGTACCGTATTGGGTGAATACAATGATTCATTAGGACTATTTTTGTTTGTATAGGGATGATGATTTATTGGGTGTATCAAACAAAGATAATACACCATGCTATGAATCATGTTAATTGGTTCATTCTTTTGGGACAAAAAACTGACTTGGTGATTCATTGGGTATGTATTTTGGTTGACTTGGTGATTCATTGGGTTGTTTCATTTAGAATAATATAGTGATTCATTGTGTTGTTTCATTTAGAATAATATAGTGATTCATTGTGTGTAGTATGTAACATGTATTCTTTTATATTTGTGAGTTGTTTATAAATTTTTATGGTGATTCATTAAACATGGTGATTCATTGGGATATAAAACTTAGTCATAGGTGGGTTGAATAAAGTAATTACTTGGGACCGTTTTCAGACTGTTATATATTGATGATTCATTAGATGCATCAAACAAAATGATACATCATGCAATGAATCATGTTAATTGATTATTGTTTAAATTTTTTGTCACACCAACAAATCATCTTTTAGTTAATGTATAATATTTTTTCATACATCATTCTTGTTTTGCAAGATTTGAAATACAAGATCAAACAAATTCCATCTCATCCATTGTGGTTTGGTGTTGTTTACACACATGACTTTGCAGGATATATATTGGCTCATGATTTGTATTTACAATATGAATTCTTATTTGTTACAGCTTGAAGACCTAGAAATTTTTTAATTTTTGAAACATATTATTGCCTTTTTGTTAGGGATTTGGTTATGATTTGTTGAGCTAATTTTTAGGGATTGGAATCTACTTTCCGTTTAAAATGTAATCGAAATTGAATACAATGAATCAACACATATGAATCTAGTTTATGACAGGGGTTTGTTATAATATGAAAATCAAGAGTCATATAAATTATGAAAAATGAAAATCAAGAATCATATAAATTACTATATCTACTTTGAGTTCGACATATGGAGAATAAGAAGGCCTTCTTTAAGAAATTCAATAATGATTATAATATTTCAATAGGCAATAGCCATGATCCAAGAAAATTGGAATCAATAACAAATCATTCTTCCTAGAATTTGATCAAAAAAAAACATGAACCTTGATAGAACATATTTAAATTATTATAATATTAAGAAAGAGAAATGATCATCTAAAAATTCAGAAGCGTCATTTAAACTTCAGAAGGAGCTGGTGTGGGTGGATGGTGTGCATGATGGTGCCCTTCATGACCATGGTGATGGTGCCATTCATGACCATGGTGATGGTGATGGTGCCCTTCATGACCATGGTGATGGTGATGGTGATGGTGCCCTTCATGACCATGATGATGGTGCCCTTCATGACCATGGTGATAGTGATGGTGCCCTTCATGACCATGGTGATGGTGCCTTTCATGACCATGGTGATGGTGATGGTGACCGTGATGATGATCGTGATGATGTTGACGATGATGGGGATAAAATATCTGTTCCCGAGGAAAGAGTGAAATAGTATTTTCTTCAGAAGTTGATGAGCTGATTGAGCCCTCTACTAGTGAATCTTGAAGAGATGATGAAATGGTAATTTCTCCGGAAGTTGATGGGATAATTGTGGTTAAGGTGTCATCATCACTAGGAGAAGGGGCAATTGGTGCATCTTCCAAAAGAATTCTCCTAGAGAAACTTGGAGTTGAGAGAAACAAAAGGCAAAGGAGAAGAGAAGGGAGTAAATGTAAAGAAGTGGCCATCTTTTGCAATTCACTAAATTGTATTTCTAATTGCAATGTTGAGAAAAGTTTAAAGAAAATATTAGCTTATATAGAGGAGACATTGTCTTTTAGTATTAAATTTTAATTTCTTTTATTTTTATTAGATTTACTTTCTAAAAATAATGATTGCCTTGATTTTACTGTTGGGTTGATAGCAACTTAAAATGTTGGTCAAAGTTTAGCCAAATTTTAAAATATATATTAATATTAATTACTTTATGCATTTTCACTCTCGAGAATCAGAATGTAGCTAGTATAATGGGAAGGAGGGAGTACCCCTTGTTGACACCCAATTTTGACCTTTCACAAGATAAATTAATTATCTATCTTCTTCAATTTTTCAACAAATTGAAATAATTATTTTTGAAAAATTCGAAAAAAATATTTTACGTTATTTTTAATGTTGATATTTATATATATATATATATATATATATATATATATATATATATATATATATATATATATATATATATATATATATATATATATATATATATATATATATATAATTACATTTTAATTATTATTTTTCATAATTATTCAAAAATCATTTTAAAAGAGGTTTGGATATTTTTGTCCTTGGCCAAAAATTAACGCCGCCATTGAAGATCCTTAACAAATTTGAATATTCTTTTATTCCAAGAGAATTTTGAAGTTGAAATTCAAAAATAAAAATCCCCAATCCTTATCCCTTGGATCCTCCACCACCACCACCCCCCAACCCCCATGCGACTCGCCCTAAATCTCCCCTATAAATTCACATTTTCGGCTCACTGTTCAAGGCCGGTTCTTTCCCTTAAAAAATATACTTTATTCTTACTCAATTAGCAAAAAATCTCTAGATATCTCAAAAGCGTCGAAACCATATTTTGGTAGACATTTATCGACTTCATCTTTGCGTCTACTAATGGGCCACAAAGACCCAAACTACCTCTTTTCTTTCAGAGTAGCTTTGGATGCTTCCCGACAATTATATACATAGGTACCACACGTTTATAGGTGGAAGAATGGAGTACACTAATATATAATATATATGCACTCGCGGTATAGGTGAGCTGAATAAAGTGATTATTTGGAACCGTTTTTTAACTGTTATATGTTGATGATTCATTGGATGCATCAAACAAAATGATACACCATGCAATGAATCATGTTAATTGATTGTTGTTTAAATTTTTTGTCACACCAACAAATCATCTTTTAGTTAATTTATAATATTTTTTCATACATCATTATGTTTTGCAGGGTTTGAAATACAAGATTAAACAAATTCCATCTCATCCATTGCGGTTTGGTGTTGTATACACACATGACTTTGCAGGATATATGTTGGCTCATGATTCGTGTTTACAATATGAATTATATTCCTGTTCGTTACAGCTTGAAGAACTGAAATTTTTTTGAATTTTTGAAACATATTATTGCTTTTTTATTAGGGATTTGGTTATAATCCGTTTAGCTAATTTTTAGGGATTGGAATCTACCTTTCGTTTAAAATGTAATCGAAATTGAATACAAGAATCAACATATATGAATCTAGTTTATGACAGTGTATCCACGTAACTGTTATTTTAAGGGACTTTTGTAAATTTGCAAAGATTGGGATATATTGAAATTTGTTAATTACACTTTTCAAAGGGTTGGGATATATTGAAATCTGATTTATTGTAAGAAACAATTTAACAAATAAATAATTCAATGCATTGACTCCAAATATTCATGAACTCCCATGTTTTTGGGATACAACAAATCAAAGGATCAGTTCAAAGAACCACTTGCAAATGACTTAGTTAATATAGATAAAAAAAATTCAATAGTTAGAGAAACGAAACTTTTTAAATGTATGTAAGATGGTTTTATTTAAAAAATTTTATTAATACTGATAGGACTTTTGTATTTTTATTTAAAAATTTAATATAAATGTCTATGTTGACCAAACTTGATGTATCAGCTTCCAAACCTATTAGACTTGAACAAAGTTTTGCATAGTCTAATGTATCGTGTGTCATGATATAGTGTCAAAATATCCCTTGACAATGTATCATTTCACATGATACTTGAAAATTATAATATACATGAGTTTATACTTTAGCAAATTTGCTGATAAATTCTACCAGTTATGAAAAAAAAATTCTTATTTGAGAGTATCATATTACATGATACCTGAATAAAAACTTGTTTACAGGGGTTTATCACGTGTCATGATACAGTGTTATTTAAAAAAAAATACTAGATACATGTTATATTTAACTCATTACATAAATACTTATGAATCAACCAAAATATTTATGTACCATAACTTTATAAAAGAAATGATTTAGCATGATTCATAGTGATAAAAATGTGAACTGTATTCTGTGTTATAGCCAATTGTTGCAAGCACTGTACAAGTATCATTAACCATGATACAATGATTATATTAATGCTAATTGATTCAACAACAAAGTGAGAAAATATAAATTATATATATGTATTAATTACACTAGTAATCGAAAAGAGAAAGATATTAATGGCAACCTAGTTATATAACAATTCATATAAAATGATATATTTATACATGATACAACTAGTCATTCAGCAAGTTAAATGAATCACCGAGAAAATTACATGGGTTGTACAAACATATGAGCAATGCAGTGATCATTGTGTATACACGATACTTATCGATATAGCAATAGATGGTAAAATAAATCATACGGTAAGTTGAATGAATCATTAAGAATGATATATTAGGTATACATAATACTTATTGATATAACGATACATGGTGCGATAAGTCATAAAGTAAGTTAAATGAATCATTGAGAATGATACATGAGTTATACAAACGTATAAGCAATGCAACGATCATTGGGTATGCACGATACTTACCGATATAGCGGTACATAGTACAATAAGTCATACAGTGAACTCAATAAATCATGAAGAAAATCCTTCAATTTTTTTCTTTTTCATAGATCTCCATTAACAATTGATCATGAACAATTTTGAATTTTCTTTCATGAAATCCTTCCTCGTTCGAATAAAAAAATCGCGCCTCGAAGCATCCTCACCTTGATTGCTTCAAACCCTTAGTTTCAAAATATTAAAAATCACACCTCAAACCCATTAATTCAGAATATTAAAATATGAAACAAAGATGAAGAAATCAAGTGATGAACAACTTCATCAGAAAATTGGACCTAAACTAGATTATGGATTAGAATCCATATTTTACAATGATGAACAACAAAATCAAAATAGGAAGAAGAAGAAATGGAATATTTCAGTTTCTCTGCATGAATTTGCTACAAAACAGTTGCATACCTTTTAGCATTAGATCTCTTTACAAACATTCATCGCTCTTTCTCTACAACTAATTGATTTTTTTATCTGCAAGTTCTTTAATTTTTCTGCGTTTTTTAAAATGTCCTCCATCATGGAAAAGAGAGCCCTCTAAAAAATGTTTCATGCTTTCACATTTTCTCTTACGGAAAGAAACTTTTAAGAAAATTTTATCGAAAATAGATATCTATACATTGACTAGTCAATTCATCATTAAAGTTTCCATCACTCTTTTCAGTAAAGAGTACGTTTCCCTTTTTTTTACAAATTTGTCACACCAGCATTAAATAGTCTCACTTTATGGGAAGAGAGAAAGTGTGCTTTCAAAATGTATCACCACGTTATAAAAAGAATATCAAAACATAGCTTTTTTTTAAAGAATTTTCGTAATTAAGAAAAAGATCTGGGTCATTTTGTAATATTCTTTTTACAGGTTGGAATTTCTGTAAATTTCCCTATTTATTATTTGTATCTATCTGGATTCTAACATTATCTTATCTAACTTAACTTAATGAAATCTCCAATGATAAACCATTTTATGCTAATTTATTATTTTTAATGATTTTATGTGTTTACCCATTTTTGACTGTTTCAAAATGTTCAAATGGTCAACTTCTTTTAAGTTTTTTTGTTTAGTTTGAGGTAAAATTGTAAGTAAGTCTTTTCTATCTAATTTGATCCACTTAAATTGGTTTTAGTGGATTTCTCTTTTTTAGTTTATTTCAGGTCACTAGTTTTAATTATTCTCTTTCACATATCTCTCTTATTTTAAGTTATTTTGTTGTCTAGATCTTACTTATTTAAAGTAGTTATTAATTTTCATCTTTTTTTCAAAAATTTTTAACTCTTAAGTCATTTTAACAAATTGTTTGGTAAAACTCAATTTCTTTCTAAATTATTTAGACACCTTAGGCCATTTTTATAAAAAAAATTGGAGTATTAGAAGTCCAAATCATCTTTTGATAAAGTCCTTTTTTTTTTTCTAAAAGTTAAGTCATTTTGATTTTCTTTGTAAATTATTTAAATAGACTTCAAAATCTTTTAAAATTACTAGTCTTAATTTTTTTTTCCAAAAGTTAGTCAAATAAGTTTAATCGCGTATAACCACGTTCACATTAACATTTTCTCAAAATAGACATTTGAACCCTTACTCATTTTCTCTAAATTTTTAGGATTTTTCTATTAAATCTTTAAAAGTTTTCTTAATATCTTTAAAAAAATTAAGATGTGATTGTCTTATTTTTCAAAAAATTAGTTTTTTTTAAAAAAATTAATTAAGTTTGAATCAATTTTCCTTAAATGCCCTTTTTTCCCATTAACACTCCTTTTAAAAGTCAAAGTGAAAAATATGTTTTGAAAGATTAATTATTTGAAATAAATATATTAATTATATTCACATTATTAGATTTTTTATCCAACTTGTAGAAATATCTCACTAAAATAATTTTTAAATTTTTTTGGTCAATACAGTCATCAAACTATGCACATATTTCTAACAAAATAAAATTAACGAAAATGTGATTATTATTTTTTTAATTGTAAGTTGACATTATATAAACTTATTTGACCCATTTTTTTTTAACTTTTTAGCGAATGAAATAAAAATTATATTCCACTATGAGAAATTAATTTATGAATTGATATATATTCCACTAGTAAATTTATTAACTGCTTCGCAATCAAAGAATAATATTTATATGGATCAATTGAATTTCGTACATGAAAATTAATCATAATGTACAAATAGGAAAATTTATTATTTTTTATGTCTCAATTTATGTGGCGCGATTGAAAATTTAAAATTAAACTTTTAAACTTTGATCATAAATTTAGACATAGAAGTTTTAAGTTTTTCTTAAACAAAATATATATATATTTTTAAAAAATACATTAAAAGTATTGTAAATCAGAAAAATTAACAATTTAGAATATTTACAAAATATATAAAGAAATTTCGATTTCAAAATCCTTAGTTAACTCTGAAAGTTTCTACTATGCCATATAAAATGAGACAAAGAAAGCACGTTATTTTATTAAGTATCATATATAAAGTTCACTTACTATTTTAGTTTACACTAAGTTGAGAATAGTTGTTCAACTATTTCTTTAATAATAACAATTATGTTATTCAAAAATATTGATACCAAGGTTAACTATATGAATTATTTGTATCGATCTTTGGATTCATTTGGGAATAATAAAGCCTTGTTTTAGATATTCAAGAATGATTATAATATTCCAATAGGCAATAGCCATGATCCAATAAAATTGGAATCAATAACAAATCATTCTTCCTAGAATTTGATCAAATAAAAACATGAACTTAGGTAGAACATATTTAAATTATTATAATACTAAAAAAGAGAACTGATCATTTGAAAATTCAGAAGCATCATTTGAAACTTCAGGAGAAGGAGCTGGTGCTGGTTGATCATGTCCATGATGGTGGTGATGGTGACCTTGATGACGGTGGTGGTGATGGTGGTGGTGATGGTGATGGTGGTGGTGATGAGGATGATGATGTTTATGTTCTTCAGGAGATGGTGAAATAGTAAATTCTTCAGGAGTTGGTGCGCTAATTGGGACATCTACCGATGAATCTTGAGGAGATGGTGTAATTTCTTCAAAAGTTGATGGGCTAATTGGGGTTGAAGTGTCATCATCACTAGGAGAAGGGGCAATTGGTGCATCTTCCAAAGGAATTCTCCTAGAGAAACTTGGGGTTGAGAGAAACAAAAGGCAAAGGAGAAGAGAAGGGAGTAAATGTGAAGAAGTGGCCATTTTTGCAATTCACTAAATTGTATTCTAATTGCAATGGTGAGAAATGTTTAAAGAAAATAGTGGCTTATATAGAGGAGATATGGTCTTTTGGTTACTATTAAATTGATAGCAACTTAAAATGCTGGTCAAAGTTTAGATAATCTAAATATATATATATATATATTAATATTAATTACTTTAAGTAGTTTGATTCTCGAGAATTAGAATATGGTCAGTAAAATGGAATGCACAAGTACTCCTTTTAAAAATCAAAGTAAAGAATAAATTTTGAAAAATAATTATTTGAAATAAATATATTAAATTATATTCACATTATTAAATTCTTTATCCAGCTTGTAGAAACATCTCACTAAAATAGTTTTTGAATTTTTAAGTATATCTGTATCTCTAACAAAATTAAAACATTATATTTAAAATATTAATCACTTTATGCAATTTGACTTCTGAGAATTGTTCAGTAAAATGGGAAGGAGGAAGTACTCCTTTTAAAAGTCAAAAGTGAAAAATAAGGTTTGAAAAATTAATTATTTGAAATTAATATATTAATTATATTCACATTATTAGATTCTTTATTTAGCTTGTAGAAACATTCCATTAAAATAATCTTTGAATTTTTTGGTCAATAAAATCATTAAATTATGCCTCAGTTTGACTCTTGACTCTCGAGAATCAGAATATGACCAGTTGACCAGAAAGGGGGAAGTACTCTTTTTAAAAATCAAAGTGAAGAATAAGTTTTGAAATATTGATTATTTAAAATAAATATATAAAATTATATTCCACTGTAGGAAATTAAGCTATGAATTGATTTTCATTCATATCTAGTAAAAATTGAATGTATTACTAAATATATGTATAAAATTTAGTTACATATATATATATATATATATATATATATATATATATATATATATATATATATATATATATATATATATATATATATATAGTTATATATCTTATAAATATGTTACCATATAAATGTATCAAAGTAATTTAAGTTGATATAAAAGGTTAGTAAGTTTTTATAGTTTGCTTTTACTACTTACCAAGAGCAATTAAGGAATAATATTTATATGGTTTGTTTTTACTACTTACCAAAAACAATTAAGGAATAATATTTATATTCTAAGAATGGAAAAATTTACTATTTTTATATTTTAATTTATGTTGCATGGTTGAGATTTTGAAATTCAAACTTTTAAACTTTGATAATTAATTTGGACATAAAAGTTTGAATTTTTTTGAACTAAATTTATATTTAAAGACTACATTCAAAGTACTATAAACTAAAATAATTAAAATAAAAAATACTTATAAGACATATAAAAAGATTTTGATTAAAAAAAACTTAGTTAACTCTCAAAGTTTCAATTGTTCATATAAAATGAGACGAAGAAATTATGATATCTTTTTTAAATATCATATATAAAGTTCACTTACGATTTTAGTTCACTTATGGTCAAGGAAACAAAATATATTAATTAATATTGTTAAATTATTTCTTTTGCAATAATAATTATATTAGTAATTCAAAAATATTGAAGTGACTATTGTTAATTATATGAATCATTTGTGTCAATTTCGAGTTCATTTGGGTTCCTTTTTATTTCTTAATAATTTAAACAAATATATAATGTCTTAATTAAGGGATATTATGTCTAAAAACAGATCATAATTAAGGCAGGTAAATTTTCGTTAAAAAAAAAAGTAAATTTCATAAATGATAAACATATAAAGCCTAAAGTTTAGGTAATTACATTTTGCAACTAAACTTATAGCAACGTTTATATAATTCACGCGGTATTTGTATATATTTGCATAATTCGCTATACAATTCGCAGTTTTATATAGCGTATGTATATTTCACTATACATTTCGCGCAGAACGTTTGTATAATTCACTATACAATTCACAGTATTCGTATATTTTACTATACAATTTGATTCGTGCACAACTTTTATATAATCGTGCTTACCATTTGTATAAATTGTGTAAATTATACAAAACTTAATTAATTTAGTGTATGCGTAGAAGTATATTATCATATATTTTGTGAAAAGAACTGACAAAACTTGAATTAGAAGTTCAACTTAATTAGTTTGATCTAATTCTAATATTTGGATGGTCGATTTAATTGATTTAATATCTTTTTATTTATTTTTTTACTTAAATTAAAATGTGAACCCCCTTCAACTTACAGTAGAACGTATTCATGGTTTATAAAGAATTTAATTTGAAATATAATCTGAATTTAAAATGATGGATAGAGACCTACATCTTCAAATATTATCATTCGAACTGCAGTTCACCAAGAGCGAAAGCCTACAGAGCTTGTTTTTGAAAGTTCGAGGATCATAACTTTGAAGTTGAGCGCTCAATGATATCATTTCTGATAAGTTGTTATCAGATAGATTCAAGTAGTTCCACAAACTCGATAAGCTTTGTGGGATTTGACCATAGAGTTAATTTCCTAAAAGTTCATCAGATTCCAAGACTTTCATGTCTGATGTCACCAATATTATTTGGAACCATGCCTGTTAGGTTATTTTTGAAAAAATCAACGATCTTAATCCTGCAAAATTTGCTAAGACTTAAGGAATATCTCCAGAAATATTATCACTAGACATATTCATATTTGTGAACAATCCCCAAATGGTGTCATAGTGGTACATGTTGCCTTTAGTCGTCACCATTGCACTCTCTCAAAACTCCCATGTAAAAACAAATTTAAATCAATATCATCTTCAGCTTTATTTCTTCTTTTGAAGATCTTTGAGGTAACAAAGTTCTTGAGGCAATTTATCATTAAATTTATTGGATCCAACGATAAGTATTATCAAGGTTGGAAACTTTTTATATAGATTTGTGCAATTTTTCAAGGATGAAACGGAGCGTTAAGTCTAGTTCAAGGATCGCAAATTGCTCAAAACCTCCATAGATCTTGGTGTGCCTCCAATCAAATTATTCTCCTTCAAAACTAAAACTGTCAACTTTAGCCAATTCAAATCGAACCAATAACAACGAAATCAATAAATAGAATTATATTTAGTTTGATTTAATTTTAGTAATTTAAAAATCAAATTAAACGGAGTAAGTGCTTTCTTTCTGTTCTTTTTCGTTGGGGTGTTTTAACTATAAAAATTATGCATTCAAAAGATACCCCGCTTCATGCACTACTTTGAAATTAGGGTGACAATTTCAGCTCATATAAGGTGAAAGGAGTTCATTTAACGAACTCATATTTATTTAATGAATAATTTATATTTTTTTAAATGAATAAATATGGGTTGATTTATATTAAGAGCCTATACACATATGATCAAAATGGTAAAATATAGGTATTCATATAGATCCATAGATTCCTCATTCATAATAAAAAATTCTTAATTGCACAAAAAAAAAATTTGTGTATGAATATTTTTTCTTAAAATAATTTGAGGGGGCACAAGGGGGTCCGGGGGGGGGGATTTTTTTTTAACTTTTGTAATGTTTTATTTTTCTCTAAAAAAGTTAAATTTAGGGGTTAGGGATGGGGGTCCAGGGGGGGGGGGGGGTAAGGGGAAATTGGGGGGTGGAGTGGCAAAAAAATTTAACTTTTTTTTTTAAATTTTTATTTTTCTATAAAAAATTTGAGAGGAGTCCCAAGGAATTGAAGGAGGGGGGGAGTGAATTTTTTTTTAAAAATTTCCTGGAAAAAAAATATGGAGGTTGGGTTAGGGGTAGGCGGGAGAAAAAAAAATTGAATTTTTTATTTTTCATTAAAAAGAATTTGGGGGTGGGGATGGGGTAGAGTGGAAGGTAGCGGGTTGAAAAAACTTTAAAAAAATTTCAATATTTTTTTTTCTTTCTTAAAAAAATTTAGGACCGAGGGTCGAGATTGGGGGCAGGATGAAAGTAGAAAAAAAATAACTTTTTGTATTTATTTTTTTATCTTTCTTTTAAAAAAAATTGGGGTGGAAGGAGGGTGGGGGGAGGTAGGGAACGGGTAAGGGGCCAGTATGATGGGTGAATTTTTTTTGATATTTTCTAATTTAAAAATTGAGAGCGATAGAAGTGCAGGTGGATTGGGGGTGAGGTGGGACCAGGTGGGGAATAAAGTACAGAAGTAGAAAAAAATAATTTTTTTATATGAAAAAATAATTTTTTTAAAAATAATTATTGGGCGTGGGGTTGGGGTGACAGAGGAGATTAAAATGGATTAGAACATTTTATCCAAACCATATTTGACCAAATCCATATTTACTCATATTTTATATAGATTGATTATGATCCAATCCATTTTGCCTCAATCCATATCTAATCCATCCAAATCCGACCCAACCCAGCCATTTGCCACCTCTACTTGAAACCCACATTTCATTTTTTATTTTTATTTTGTGTATTGATTATTGAAGTTGATGAATACTTTGCTTGCAAAATTCCTTGTATTTATCAACACGAAGCTTAGTCTGTTGCCTAAACAATCACGTTCACCGTTTTGTTGTGTTTTTTCCAAAGACAGTAAAATTGGTGCCAACGGTTAACTTTGAAAGAAAATGCACTCACCTTCTGGTAAAATTCACTATAATTTAGTTAGGAACTGAATCTTTTACATGCATCAAGACATAACCCAACCTTTATTTTTGGACATAGAATGATTTGTTTAATTGAGCTTCAGTTGCAGACTGAACATACACTTGATAAGGAATGCAAGCAAACTTAAGGAGAAGAAGAACAAAAACACAATATTTATAAGAAGCAAAGGCACAAGATTATCCAAGTATACTCCATATCCATAACACAAAGCTTAATCTCACTCGTTGACGATAAGTAGAACACAGTTCTTTCATCTAAGAGAGACTGTGTAACAAAGTTGGAAATGTAGTTTGAAAATAACAACCAAAATGTATTCAGCAACTCACATTAGTCTAAAACAACTAGCTTCTGGTACTCTGCACCTGAAATAGCAAGCTCCATAACATCCACAGGATTAATAATTCCACCACTTTCCAAGAACAGGGTCAATAGGTTCTTAGAAAACCCACTCACAAGTGCCACACCACTCTGATTTTCCAAAACTGGAGTTGACCTTGAATCTCGAAGGTTCCAAAACACAATCTCAGGCACATTTTTGAATCCCTTCTCTGTAAATTTTCGTTGAATCGCCTGATAGTCTGTCTCCCATGCATTTTCTGATGCCTGATCAAATTCCATATCGCTGAACACAATCACCCTCTTTACCATTTGATCCTCACTAAGATTTCCTTGTTCCGCCACTTCTAAAATATTATCAAACACTTTCTGGAAGTTTGTGTTCATACCCCACTCCATTCTTCTGACGAACTCGATCTTCTCTTTTAGAGTATTACCTTCAACTTTCTGCAGTTCAGGTGACTCGCTGAATGTGATCACTTTTCCCTTCCATGGTTCCTCACTCAATTCTGAAACCAACACACCAAGTGCCACACAGACCTCCATCGGTGTCCCAGACATACTCCCAGAAACATCACACACCGCGATACAATCACGTAATTTTCCTTTCTTACAAAGATCATCAACCATTCGTTTCCACTGAAGTTCAGCTACTTCTCCACCATCTCCATCACTCAATGCCCCAATAATCTCATGTGGAAGCAAAGCTCCGGCTGCAATCTTTGCCTTCCCTGACTTCACGTCCTCAAGATATGCCTTAAACCTTTCCTCGTCATGCTTCAAAAATAGTTCTTTATAGTTCTTCATAGCCACTGACGCCACCCTATTGTATGGCAAAGAATTCCACTTATTAGCACTCATGTACACCTCGGGCAATTCTAATGCCTTATGTAAAGGCACAAGCACATCTTTTCTCAATCTATTTCTCACCCTATAAGCATAATGACCCTCTTCAACCCCATTGTATTCACTATATTTTTCTCTTGGAAACAACTTTTTCGCAATGCTCTCACACATCAAAGTGGCCTTGTCATATGAGGAATCAACAGTTGGACACCATTTTGCAGCTAAGCTAATCTCATTAGTCTTTCCTGAATTCAACTTCTCTAGATCATTCCTCAAAATCTCAGCAAAGAAATCCGAAATCTTATCATGTAAACGCCTATAATGCTCATCTGAATAATACTTATCTAACGCCTTCTGCGCCTTAGCTGCCTCTTTTTCCTTCCTCAAAGCCCTTGCTTTCTCTTGTTCTGCCTTGATTTCTTCCTTCAATTCCTCCAAACTTTTCTTAACTTTCTCCTTCTTCTCCTTATTATCCTCACTAGGCCTATTCACCTTCTTGAATCTAGCACGACCACCACTACCTCTACGTCTCGATTGCTCCCTCTCCTCTTTCTCCTTTTTCCTCACAAATGGTCCTTCCAGAATTCTATACAAAATTTCCAGTAAATCCTTAAAATACCCAAAATCAGCAAATGCATGAACATTACAAGCAAGGGTTTTAGGGTGAGTATAGTGTAACCAAAACGCAGCAGCATAAAACCCTTCTTTATCAGACTTACCTGTGCCTCTAACGCCCCTGAGATTGCAAATCAGCTTGAGCGTCGTCACAGGGTTGTGAGCCCAAGCCAATTCAAGCCGTCCGACCAAATCATCCGGCGATGTATCCGGCACCACATGAAAGAAGAAATCCAAACAAGGATTTCCAGAGGATATGAAAGTGGCGGAATTGTTCTCCGTCAAACCCCTCAGAGGAAGCTTTGAAAGATCTAGATTTTTTATTGCATCAGATGGACCGGTGATGGGTATATCAACGGAATCGGGATCGTCGAGTGTGAGGGCGGATAACGGTGGCTCACGGCGGAGCTCCGGTGGACCAACAAGCAAAGATTTTGTTGTCATGGAGAAACCGAATCAAATTGATACCTGGTTCCAGGAAACAGCCCTCCTCTAATAAGAGACAGTGCTTACATTCTACCTGTTCGAATCCCATCTGCAAAATTTCGCTAAATTTATTGTTGTTATTACAAATTTCGATTATGAAATTTCATTAAATTTGTTATTGTTATTTGGAGAACGAAAATAAAAAAATTCATCAAATTTGTTGTTGTTATTACAAATTTCAATTATGAAATTTCATTGAATTTGTTATTGTTATTGGGAAAACGGAAACAAAAAATTCTTCAGTGAGAAGTAAACGTGGGGGAAAAAGATATATTCCCAAATAAACACGTTTTGGACACGTTCAATGTGAAGTGAAAATGGGCTCATATTTCCTTTTTTTTAGGTACGTTGACTAATCAAACATATAGCATAGTGAAATATAAATATTGTTATAGTTATCACCAGGAGTGATACTTAATTCCCTTTGACTAGTTTGTATATTTACTTTTTTTTTTAATTCTTTAATGAAAATTCTGACTTCTTCTCGAGATATATTTTAGAAAAACAAAAACTATATCAATATATAAACACATATATAGAGAGCTCATATTTCTCATTAAGCACATCTCAATCTCATCACAATTTCAATAAATCCAATATTTTACAATGCAATCATACACTACAAGCTTTTGATACATCACAGATCGCCATACAATTCGTTAACTTTTCCTTTTTTTTTTGCCAAGTCATTAACCATGCTTCCTCATTGAAGTTCAGCAACTTCAGTCCCATGGAATCATCTAACGATGCAATTATCTGGTGTGGAAGAAGGGCACCAGAAACTATCATTGTTTTCCCTTCCTTTACATCATCAACATACTGCTCAACTCGTTCTTGTAAAATAATTTCTTATACAATTTCATCGCCACTGAGGGGACGAAATAAGGAAGTTCTTCACCACTTGTTTGCACAAATATACACCTCAGGTATCTCTAATGCCTTGTGTAATGGCACAAGAACCTCCTTCTTCAATCGACCCCTCACACAACAACAACAACATACCCAGTGGAATCCCACAAGTGGGGTCTGGGGAGGGTAGAATGTACGCAAACCTTACCACTACCTCATAGAAGTTGAGAGGCTGTTTCCTGGGATCCCTCACACGATTAGCATAATGTGTGTCTTCAAGATCCTGATACTCCATATAGTCCTCACATGGCAAGCAAAGGTTTTAGGATGGTAAAAATGAAGCCATAAAGCACAAGTGTAAAACTCTTCTTTCATTAATTTTTCAGTGCCTCTAACACCCCTTAAGTTAGAAATAAACTTAAGGGTTGTTAAATCATTGAAAATTCCAAGAAAGTTGTAATCTTTAGAGCAAATCTTGATGTGGGGTGTTGGGAAGAATGTGGAAAAAGAAATCTAAACAGAGGTTTCCATAAGATAAGAAAGTTGAGTGCAGAGCCATTTTCTGTTAAACCAATCAGAGGGAAATTTTCAATTTCTGGTTTTGGGGTTAATTATATATTATCTCGTTTATAAATAATTTCATATCAAATTTTAAGTCAAATATACCTAAATACATGCATCTTTTTGCCACCAGAGAGAGAGGCAAACGAGAGTCGGTGTATCGCACTAGATGCATGTTCTTGGGATACCGAATACTTTCTAAAAGACAGAAACATAAAGAGATATACGGACGAGAGAGTCAATGTATTTCAGATGCATGCGAATCCATATGGATAGAATGTATCTTGAACAAATTACATCTAATTTCGACCTCATATATACGAGATACACGTATCTGGATGTAATTTTGGAAACTCACAGAAGTCACCTAACTAAGTGCTAAACTAGTAAGGTTTGTGTTGTTTGCCTAAAATAATAAAGATTTTTTTTCCCTTTTTCTTTCTAGTTCTAGAATTAAAAAATAAAGACATATAACTCTTATTTTCTAGTGCATGTATATGTCCAGACATAAAAATATCAAAACAATAGTATTAATTGCGTTAATTTGAATAAAATTTAACACATCAAATACGATATTTTATTATCATCTTATAATCATCGTCGAGCAATCAAATGCGTAACCTTTAAAAAAATCAATTGTTGCCACTTTTTTTATCTTTCGATAATTAGCTCCAAATAAGGCCCAATAACGGCCCAAACGATGGACAAAAAAATGTTTATTGTCAAAACTTTAAATATTAGGCAATATGAAGGACACACATTTGTCTCCATGGGATTGTATTTGCATTGCATGACCTCTTTTAAGATTACAACAAGAATAATATAGTTGGTGTAATTTTGTAAGTAGGGTTCGGAGAGGATAGAAAGAATATAGACTTTATTCGTATCTTATGAGGTAAAGATGTTGTTTCTGATAGATACTCGATTCAGAATAAGAGTAATCAAAGCAAGATTAAAAAAAATGATAACAGCAAGAATAACAAAGCAAATAAAGTAACTTGCAAAAATGAAGAATAAGATATTACGACAGTACTATATAATACTACTAAATAAAGAAAAAAGGAGACTAATCCTCAGTCTCTTCCGCACAATTAGTATAACAGCATTCAGCTACCGACTAGCCTTTACTTTAATCTTTGACCTCCAATACTTTTTAAAAATTACTCTTACAATGAAAGTGAACTAAATTTCTTTTTAGAAAAAGTAATTGAATAAATACTTCACAAACTAACGGTACATAATTTAAATAGTGACACAAAAGGCCATTTGTGCAAATTTTCCCAAGATTATAGATTATAAGCTCGAAAAAAAGAGAGCGAGACACTTTTTTTTTCGATATCTGAGGTTTAAACTCTCCTTTTATGAGATTATATCGAATATCTCTAAATATACCAAAAATTTCAAAATCATTAACAAAATAGCTACACACATCATGTTTGGAGTCAAGTCATAGTTAAGAGTACATATTTTAATTTGCAAGATTTAAATGGTAAAAATCACATTAAAAATGTGACCTAGCTATTATTATTCAACAAGTTTGAAGAAGTGAGTCTTAAGAATACAATTAAATAGTTAAGACACATTCTCTTTTAACCGTTTAAACTTTAAACTTTTAGATAAGATGATCACACACTCTAACATGATATCAGAATCAAAGCAAAAGATATATATATATATATCGTCACGTACTCTATCATTCACCACCAAAATGTAAAATATTTTTTGTATTTCAATATCATGCTGTCACATTTATTATATAGTTATAATTAATATTATATGCAAATATTATAACGCATGCTTCAAAGGATATTAGTTAAGTCAACAACAACTATACTAAAAGCCTTATTACTTTACTGAGTTAATAGAAAGTTCTTTGGTGTCCCAAAAAATATGTCCAAGTTCAATTAACCCCTCTTTGGAATCCATTATTTTATTATATTAATGTCCATAAGAAATAGAAGTACTTTTATTTGAATTGCCCTTTTTTCAATTTTATTTATATTTTATCCGTCTCAAAATATTTATCGTTCTTATTAAAATTATTTATCATTTTAAAAGCTTAAAATAAAATAAATTAATCATGATAATTATTATTTATTAATTTTGAAGAGTACAATTATCTTAATTATGACACATAAATAGTAGCTTCTAGATCACTTACATTTTTTTAAAAAAAAATATGACTTTTTATTAGAAAATTTATTTTTTTCACATAAGAGATCTGAAAAAAATCATTTTCTTCTATTTATTTGGTAATCGCTCAAAGAGATTTTAATTACTCGTAAATAGTGAATAAGGAAAGATCATATCTTAAAATATAGAATAAAAATAATACAATTAAATATTTTTTGTTAAAAAATTGTGTAAATGAAAAAAAAAATAATAAATATTTTAAAATAGAGATAGTAATAAATACTTAACGCCAAGGATGGTGATAGAATGAGAACTTTGAATTTGAATTGAATTTGAAGCAAGAATATTAGGCAATGTTTTATGATCACGTGATAAATTTAATAAAGTCTTTTTTATGATACTATCAACTTTGCAAGTTGCAAAATCCATCCCTACGTGGCTAGATTACTATAATTCCTAAGATTTTTCTAGAAGGAACTCTATAGATAAGAAAGAAAAAAGAAAATATATTGGTACATAAATCATAGTGTTTGGGTCGTAATGACCCTCCAGGTCATTTTTGCTTTATTGAATATTTTGTATCGGTTAGAGTTTATCTATATATAGTGGCTCTAAGTTATTTGTGACTTGTTGGCGCTAACAGTTCGATCGCTTGGTCTCTTATTTGAAAAATGTGCAGTTTTCCGTAATATAAACCTGTTTAAAGTTGAAAAATGAGTTTAACAGTAAAGTTTGAGTAGACGGCTTTGGGACGAAATTCTGATAGTTCCTTCGGCTCTGTAATGGCTAAATTAGGCTAGAAGCATATTTGATTAGAATATCAATTATTATTATTATTATCATCCTTATGAATAGTATATATATATATGTAACGTATTTTTGTTCACCAAAGTTAGACCGATAATTTTTTTTTAATATAATGTTTATTATCTTCTTCATTTTGGTTGAATTCGTGCTCAATATAATTTTATTACACATAAAAATTCATGTTTGATTATTCAAACATATGATACTAGCATTTGGATATTTATTTTATTTTATTTTACTTTTTTGTGTGTGGTGGAAAAATTTTCAAATCTTAGAATTTTTTTCGAATAGATGTGAACTTATGGCATTGCTAATAAAATTTTTCTTTTTTTTTATGTGAAATAGGATGAATCGGGGATTCTAAGGAGAACTAGTCACTTAATTTTGCAAAGTAATCAAAATTAAAATTGAAGAAATGGTATGAAGAATGATTGAGGAACAAATCAATCGTTACATGAACATCAAACTATTTTATTTTAACAATTTACAAGATATAATCGAAAATAATGAAGTGGGTGAAATAGTTGAATTTATCAAATTATATCATTCACTATTGAATATAATTCTAAGAGCTGAATAAAAATAAATACTCTGCGAAAAAAGTTAAGTTAAGCTCCTTAATGGAATATTTAATCAATCTATTCTGAGTTAATTGAATTGGTACGAAAGTAAAAGGCGAATAAATAAAAAAGTAGGTTTTAACTTTTAACCAACGAGCAAACATGGAAGGAGAGTTTTAAAAAAGCTAAATTCATGAAGGAGGGCCTCATTGCTTCAAATAACAATTCATTCTCTAGTAAATTATTTATTTAAAAATAATATATTAGATAAGCAATACAATGATGATCTATGTGCTTAGATTGGATTATACACTTTTCTACCAAAGTGGGATGTTAACTTTAAGAATAAATTATTTCATAAAATATCACAAATAAATTATATACGATGCACTTGGATCACCTATATTTTTTATAAAAAATATAGGGATATCATGGCTTCTATGGCTTTTAGCTCTACCTAACATCTAAGACCAAAAGAATCTTCTTTTATATTTTTTCTTATTTTAATTTTATGTTTGAGAAATGGACCAAAATAGTAACCATTTTATGTGGAAAAGATATAGGGAGAGATTCCAAGAAAGCTCTAAAAGACTTGCAAATTTTTATTAGTCAATCTATGCATAATGGGAATTTAAATATCAAGTTTCTTCATGGGGAATAGTTCAAAAATGTCATATTCAATTTAGGTTTGTTCTTTGGATTTACATGTGTAAGAAGAATGTAGATGTTGAAAATGTTAAACACAAGAAGGTCAATTTATTTTCACTTTCAAAAATTTGACATATTTTATTCGAGTTTATAATTGCGTCTATTAATATAAGTAATATAATTTTACACACATGCATATTAAAGACTTCCTTTCGAAGTGCATAGTAAAACTAGAAGTGTAATGCAGATCAGATCAATTTATTTAATAGCGTACCAATCTTTAGTATAATGATATTATCTTTCAAAATAATCTACTTTAAGATGAAATCAGTATCACTTTTATAATAATTCTATCTCGAACGTTGTTTTTAAACTCCGAAAAAAGCGCGAAAACAAGAAAATGAGAGTATATAGCCATCTAGCAAAATCACTTGAAACTTAAATACAACCATCACCAAAATTTTTACAATAAAGTGATCTCCAACTAATGAACAAAGAGATGGAGTCCCTCTTGAAGGAAAAAAGAAAAAAGAAACAAAAATAAAATAATAAATAAAAGCCATGGATAAATCTTTGATTTACCATGTACTAAAATAAGTTGCATCACAACTACTTTGATCACTTGAACTACTACTCAAAAGTTGCTCCAAATAATCAGCCCCCAAATCTTCAAACACCACTACATTATTTACATTCTCCATTTTAACCTCCCTCGAAACTTTATTACTATTACTATTACTATTTTTCTTGGAACTCGTGCTCCTTTTCCTCATTGAGTGGCGTTTTTTAAGCGCCACTACAGGGGAGCACTCATCGTCCACGTGGCATTTCATGTCACGTAACGACTCCCTAACCGTCTCCACCGGAAAATTCAAAATAGCGGATGTACCCCTCATTGCAAAAGCGGCTTGATCATAAGCTAAAGCGGCCGCCTCCGCGCTATCAAATGTTCCTAGCCATACTCTAACACCATTTCTCGTAGAATCTCTTATCTCCGCCGCGAATTTCCCCCACGGGCGCCTCCTAACGCCTCGGTAGGACTTCTCCTTGGCGGGTTTCGCCCCGATTTCTCCAACAACCTCGGATTCGGAACTAACTTCCTCTTCCTTAACGCGGTACGAGGTAACTGTTTCTGAAGTTGTTTCTTGAGCGGCGTTGGCAAGAACACCAAAAAGGAGCATCTCTTCGGAGTCGTTAACGTTGAAAGGGAGAGAAGATGGTGTGTTTAAATTGGACCATTCCCATGAAGAATCAGAAGAATTTAAATCAGAATTCATTGAGTAGAAGAAATGAGAAGAACAAGAAGAAGAATCCATTCTTTTATTTTTGGGGAAAAAAATGCTCTGTTTTTTTGAGGATGCTCTGTTTTTCCAATAGTCCAATCCTAGGAGAATTAATAACTTTGGACTTGGTTGGCCTTGTTTATATATCCAAAAATTGAGGTGGACTCCACAAAGAAAATCTAAATGGACATGAAAATTTTATTAAATTATTTGTAGGTGGAGCCAAATATAAATAATATAAAATTGTGAGAAAATCATCTATCTGATCTGATGGAGTGATAAGTACTCTTTTATTCTTGATTAGAATTATCGAATTCGAATCTGAACATGAGAAGGGGTTTATAGTTTATCCCATAGAGTGGAATGTCCTGTTGCGAATATTGAGCTCTAAAGTGGCTACTCAACATCAAAAGAAAAATCGTCAAAATAAATACTCTTTCTGTTTCATTTTATGTGACACCCTTTCCTTTCGCGAACGAAGATTAATTGAGCTCTGAAGTAGCTACTCAACATAGAAAGAAAAATCGTCAAAATAAATAGTCCCTCTGTCTCATTTTATGTGATACCCTTTTCTTTTTTGTCTGTCCTAAAAAGAATATCACCTTACTTTAATTAGACACAATTTAACTTTAAAATTTCTTTTTTACCCTTAATGAAATGATTCTCAGTCACATAGATATCTAGGAATGATTATAGACCACAAATTTCACAGGTCTTCTTTTTTTTCTTAAATAACATGCGAAGTCAAAAGGGTCGCATAAAATGAAACGGAGGAAGTATAAAAAAATATAACAATAGGGAATAAGGGGTAGAATAGGTGGACCAAGAGAAAGGGCAAAGTAGGGAAATGAAAAAAGAAGAGTGACCAAGGAGGATGTTTTGGAAATATTTTAATGTTTTCTTGTTGATTATTTTAATAGCAAATTGAGTCATTGGGCCAATAGCGCACGTGGGTCAAATCAATCAAGGCGGCCAAGTCATACGGTGACGTCAGCAACCTGGACCTTTTTATGACTTCACTTATTTTCCATTTTAATTTATTTATTTTTTAAAAAAATATTGATGAGCCAAAAAAAAAAAGGCAAACATCCTCGAGATATTGGGATCCCAATAAATAAAATAAAATAAAATAAAAATAAAAATAAATAAAATAAAATACAGTTGACTCACCAAACTTGGTTTATAAAAGGTTTTTTTTTTTAATAAATTCTTAAAACGAGTAAAGTTCGTCCAAATAATATATTTTTATTAAAAAATCTATCAAATATATATATATATATTGATAAAATTCAAAACTCAATTATTAATATTAGATATCATTATATTAAAATAATTTAAAAGATTTCAATTTTGACTTCGCCTTTTACGATATTTACCTTCAAAATTGACTATAAGTGTAGAGGGAAAAAAAAGAACTTTTCCCTTACCTCATTAAGTGACTTGAAATTACATACTCCTTGTTTTCCAAGGAAAGTTGAATTTATGGAGAAAGGTATAAAACACAAATATTTTGACTTTTAATTTAGACCATAAGCTAATTAACAAGTAAAGAAAACTTAATAATTTGTTTTGTTTTTTCGTGTTCCATATTTATATTGAAATTTAAGTAAATCAGAGTTTACTCATTATAAGACTTATTTCTGAGGTGGTGGTTTTTTTTTCAATTTTCAAAATTCGAGACTTTTGAAATCTCAATCATCCCACCACAATTCAGGTTCGTGTCAAAACAAATAAAATCAAACATGTAACTAATACTATATATATATATTGAATTTTCTTGACCAAATGTCATTTTCCCTCTACTCACTTTTACTTGTTATTGTTTCGTTTTTCGATGTCAATTTGACTAAAGTTCAAAGTTAAATTGAAGTAGCTAAATTTAATTTTTAAAATCCGAATTTAGATGATTTTAAACTATACAAAAAATGATATAAGTTGCAGTTTTTCTCATATTTATACGATAAAATAATATATCTGATTAAATAGTCACCAATAAAAATAAACGAAAGGAATATAAGGTACGTGCGTTGAGAAAATTATAAGGGACGTTCCAAACTAAACCAATATATTGACTCATTTTTATATATTTTTCTATAAATGAGTTGGTCGGATTTTAATGCAAAAAGAAATTTCAATTGTATAAGTTTTTTCAAAGTAGAATATTCAAGAATTGTCTACCTTTTCTTATTTTTTATTAGTTCTTTTTAATTTTTTATTTTCTAATTAGGGTAGTTTATATTAATAATATTAATTTAAACAGGTAAATTTTTTGTGAGTCAATGTTGTAATAGTTGTTCAATATATGGTTTAATTTAATAATAATTGTATTTTTGTAAAAGGGGACTTTCTCCTTTGCCTCGAAATATGTTGACCATTATTTTGTATAAAAGTTTTCTCTCTCTCTCTTGCTTCTAGAAAAGTCACACTTTCTGGTCGCTGCAAAATTATTATTTTTTTATTTGATGTTTGATATTTATTTTTAATTAATTTAAATTAGGGGCAATTTATTTTTTTTAGTAGATAAAGGTTTTCTATTAAAAACAATTGCATATCTTAGATTTATATTTGAAGCCTTTGATTAAGAATCGAGTAATACTTGTCACTTAATTATATTTATTCTGTTTAATTTTGTAGGATAATTTTTTATTTTTGGTACGTCCCAAAAAGAATTTCAACTTAATTAGAAAATAATTTACTTTAAGATTTTCATTTTATCATTAATGAAATCATTCTCAGTTATACGAATATCTAAGGATGATTTTAAATCGTAAATTTTAAATTTTTTTATTTTTTTATAAACACCATATCAAATTAAAAAAAATATCACGAAAAATAGGACGGGGAAATAATTATTTATGGTCACTGCAAGAATTATTTTACTGGTAGTTTGGTTGATTGTGTGGTATTGTATAAAATTATGGTAAAATAATTAATCATTCATGGAAGGAAAAGATAATTGTTGTAATTTCAATGCAACATTTGTAAGGAAAAAATAATTGTCGAAATTTCAATGCAACATTTGATTGTAGGGGCCGGGATAGGAATCGCGGAGCGTGTTCATCTGAATCTTTTTTAATTAAAAATTATATTATTATATGTGATTAAAATTATTATTTTTATATATTTTAAATTCATTAGTAAAAATTATGGATCCATCAATATTTGACCCGCGATGTTAAATGATACCATCCGCATCAATTTAACTAAACTATGGTTTGAAAAAAAAACATTCAATGAATTTCACAATATAAAAAAGTACACACAAATGAAGAAATTAATATTTGCTATTTATATTCTTTCATAACATGATAACAATAATCTATTTCATAGTATTAATTACTGCATAAACATTTTTTTCTTTTCATTATTAATCTCCACAAATTATGTTTAATAAAAACTTTATGTTCCAAACCTAGAAGTTGAGGACAGTGAGGAAATCTAGAACGAATATTTTTATGTTGGCTGACATCTATGATAATGACAGTCCAATTATCAGATTAAGGAAAAAAAATAGTAACTGCCGCGTAAAAACCGAGCTCGTGTTATCGGATTTATCTAGTGCAGGTATCTTTCTTATGTAATTTACGAGTTATTACTTAAGAATAAAATTTACTTGTATGCATTCAAAAGATCGTAACTGTGAATTTTCCTTTTTATAAAAAAAATAGTGAAAAATAACTAAAAAAGTGTTTTTTTTTTCTTTTTTGCCTAGTTAATTAACTGAATTATTTGATGTTAAAAAGTTGGACACTGTTATTTTTTCATGAATTTCAAAATACTCATCAATTTGTATGGGGTGAATCATCAAATTTCCAGTTGCGTGTTTTATCTTAATTCGATTTGTTACACTACTTTTAATTAATTTATGGTCAACATTTGCCCTATCCATATATGGGATTCATGTGAACTTCTAATTCTTTTTTGAAGTTCTAAAAATATGTCAAATTCACGTTAGTTCACTAGCATGCCAAACCATGGAAATGACATTTTATGGAAATAGCCATGAATATTGGAGTTTTTTTTTTATAATCGAGAAATTCGTCTGTGGCCTGCATTTTGGACCAATCTTACCGTTCTAAACTCGGTGGATAATGGTCTCGCCCTCTACTGTTCTTCACTTAAATACAGGCTTCGCTTTGCATGGTGGGCTTCGCTTGAATCGTAGCCTCAGCCACAAATCCTTCACCCTTTGCCACTTGAGCTAGGCCTTGGGGGCAATATTGGAGTATATTTATCCTTCCAATTATTTCATATTTCATTATATAGACATGGGTAGATGTAAGAAATGGATTTAGAATTTGACCTTTATAAAAGATGATAAAGTTTGTCATAATATGTACATATTCAACGATTTTTCAACAAATACACAGAATTTGAATTAAATTTATTAAATTTTGCCGAACTCATGTGTATGTTTCCGTGCTAGTCTTCTCTTGAGCGGATCTAGCGCTTTAGGTATGAGGTCCTAAAAAATTCAAAAACTTTTGATCATACTTTGTATGTGTTACAAATTTCATAATATTTTATTGTAACTCCAATTATCAATATTTTAATTTAAAATTATTACTATAAAGAATCACAAACTTCAAATCCTGATTTTTCCTCTCCTTCCTCATATGAATGCAACATATTGGAGAATAAAAGCTCATTCAAACCAAATATCTTCAACATGAAATATAGGCTTACATGTGAAAAATCATTAAAATTTCACCAAACATTATATCTGAATTCATTGAATAGTTTCTCTTTTCAAATTAAAAAGAAATTAAAAGATCAATAATTGAATTAAATTTTAAGAAATTACAAATGACCAACTACAATATATTCAGTGTTTTCACTATCTCATAGAGATAGAAAGACTGTTTCTGGAAGACCCTTAACTCATATTTATCAGCTCACAAAACAAAATTACAAATGATCAAACCATCAAATTTAAATCTTAAATATATCTCCACCGTAAGAACATGATTGAAGAGAATATAGTGGGGTTCATTCACTCTTTAACAAAATGGCAATTTGTCAATTTAAAATAGAAACAAAATATGAAAAGGATATGGAAATTGAAATGTCCAAATACATAGCCCCTTGAAATGTCACAAAAAAAAGTCATTGAAACTTGGATATTGTTGAGGGTTGAAAGTCCTCCTAAAAGAAAGGATACTGCACATTGATATTGACTTCTCCATCAATAGTGAATTCCCACTTGGTACTAAATTTCTTTTAATTTTCCTTTGGCAATTTCCAGGAAATCAATTCTTTCTTTTTTCCTCTCCTTAGTGCTACTCTCTGGCATTATTCTATATTGTGAAACAGATTATGCTCTTCTTCTTTTTTTGTCTACAAAATATGTGTCCACTTTCTAAGATTAATTTGACCAATAGGGAAATGGGATGCTTACTAATGAAGAGACAGCTACATAATTTAAAGTTTATGAGTTTTTATAATGAGTTAAAGTTAACACTCTATTAACAATATATTCCTAGTTAGTATGGTCTTATATGTTGGGTCCGAAAAGAATAATGTGTGCGTAGTTTTATTTCTAGAAAAATTAATCTCGATGAATTCTTGGTCTATATAACGCATATAATTAAAAAAAATAGTATAATATTAGATGTCTTCACAATAATATATATATATATATATATATATATATATATATATATATATATATATATATATATATATATATGATTATTTTTTTGAAACGCAGCAAAGGGGAGAAATTTACTTATGATATTTAGTTAACATGTCATTTAAAAAATCTAATGAATTATATATCCAATTTATCATGTTAGCAGAAAGATGAATATTCTTTATTCATTAACAAACAATCACTTATTCACAGATTTCACGGAGAAAAATAATTTTCAGTTTTTATCTCGTGAAAATAAGTAAACTATACAACAAACCCTATTGGGAGCACGGCCCAACCTGCTAGTAATATTGTACGCTTGGGTTTAGGCCTGCACGGCTTTAAAACTCATCACTACTAAGTAAGACTTACTTATATACCAAACATATCTCTATGTATTTTTCTGATGCGGGACTTATTATTTTAAAGGGGGTTTGCCCTACCACATGGAATTTGCCTATACTCAGATCTGAGGTTTGCCCCCATCTTATCGAAATTTGCCTAAACTTAGTTAACCCTATCCCACACCGACAAAGCTGAAACAAGAGTTGCTTTGGTACGATTTGTAATGGTCCAGCCTACAAGTGATATTGTCTGATTTGAGCTTAGGTCCGCATGGCTTCACAACGTGTGACTAGTAGGTAATTCCTGCTAATTTATATAACCCAATATCTCTTTTCTGTTTTGTTAATGTGTAAATATTTATCTTAAGCCTAATTATTATAAGACTCTAATACAGATTCTGAACATCAAGCGAAAGAAAAAACTATACAACAAATAGTTAGAATTTGAGCATCCTATTACAAATACATATGAAGCCGACAAATAGCGTTAAGAAATTAAAGTAGGAATATACAAAAACCTTCAATGTCATGATGTATATTTCTAACATTATTAATGAAATTAATTTCTTGTATATTTTTTGTCAAATTGAGTGACTGTCTAGTCACAACCTTATTCATTGTTTAGTCCCTCAACATTGTAAACAGACAATAGAAGCCCCTTTCCTAATATCTCTGCCTTCTCTAAACCGCTTAATTTATTTATTATTTTTTTAAATAATTGTCTTTCTTTCTTTTTCATTCATTTATTATCAATATGTAACAATGTATGTTCAAAAATATTGTCACGTACACTTTATTGCAACAGACAAAAAAAGGCTAATTAATTGAAAGGTCCAACTTGTAGTATTCGTGTACAAAAATACTTTATTTTAAATTAGTGGCAGCTATTATTTTTAAAATAATAAATTTCATTGTGTAAATATCTTTTGAATGATTTAGTTTGATACTATATACAATTTAAATTCTTTTCCTTATTGAGAGGATATAATTTTCACTATTTTAGAATTGACATCTTCAACATTATTATCCCTTTTGGGGACATCTGAAAAAATTGAAATGGTACAAAGAAGATTAATATAGCGTTTCAGTGTAAGGTTAATATGCATAAATTGAAAAATGATCTTGAACATTATCAAGAACTCATGGTTTAATTATTTCAATTTGTTTTGCGTATTTTGATTTAATATGAAAATTTTAGAAAATAAGAAAGTAATTTGAATTTGTTATCTCTAATCCCTTGCCAGCGTATCCTCCCTACCCCTACTCTCACTCCCCTAAAGAAAATAATTATTTTTTAATTTTTTATAAAAATTAAATTTATTTTTTACTATCCCTCACCCCCTCACCTCGACCACCCCGCGCCCCCACCCTACTCTTGATAAATGCAAAAAAATAAAAAATAAAAATAATTCTTTAGTTTTTTTCAAGAGTTTTTTATCACCCTTCTCCTCTATCAGCTCCCCACCCCCACCCCCACCCTCCAGCCCCCTCCCCTTAAAAAATAATTATTTTTTTTTAAACAAAATCATTTTTTCCTTATTCCACCCACCCCCAACCCCTACCCTGACCACCTATGTCCCCAAAAAAAAAAAATTAATGCGGCCTTTAAAAAAAAAAATGAGTGGACCTCTTTTATTTATTTTACCTATTACACCATCTACTTTTAGATATAAGTTGAGTATCCAACCCATTTAAGATGGGTTAATTTGAATAGGTACCCGTATAAATTTTCCATTTTGCCATTCTTCATAGAATGCATTAGAAAAATAATGCACGCATTAATTTTGTACATTAGTAGGACATTATTTGTTGGCTATGCATAGTTAATATAAACATTAATTATACACTTTTTTGTGTATTGAGGAGTGTATCATTAATACATGAAAATTCATAATATTAGTAGCGCAATGAGATTTAATACATGCATTATCACTGTCGAAGAATCAATTGACCCTCAAAATCTTTTTTATATCTTTTCCACCATATTTTGTGGAGGATATCTATGTAAATAACTATTTCTTAAAAAAGAATTATGCAATCCATTTTATTTTTAATATATTAAATCTAACAATGAATAAAAAATAATCTCTACATAATTAATGCAAGTAACTAATACAAACATTACTAGTACACTTAATTTAACATTATATATATATATATATATATATATATATATATATATATATATATACTATCCATTAATTACAAGAATTAATAAATGAAATAAACAAAATAAAATTTGAGATAATAAATTTGGCATCATTAATTTTACTTAATAAGGTTGGTTTAATTTGTCATACTAAAGAAGTCCACAAACCGGTGAGCCACCAACTAATTGCTTTTGTAATTAATTAGGTAGAAATAATTAATTCCTACAACTTTCATATTAATTAATTCAGATTATAATTAGTAGTCTCATTTAGGTCAAGTTGAATAATCCTTTTTAGTCAATTTATTATTTTATAGGAAGCTCATTCGAAACTTTCTCTTTATACTTGCCCTTGCTTTAGGGTGATGGAAAATTCTATTTAATGTTTAGGATATATTGCATTGTTTAATATTGAGAATGACATTGTATAGAATATATATTTATTTTCCAGGTGGAATATAATTATACCACAAAGGAAAATTATTACCTTTTATGATCTTTATGAAACAAGGAATCTGTACCAAAAATGGAAAAAAAGTTGAATATGTCCACCCTTTACTTTTGTTTTTCCGGTCTGAAATTCATATTGAAGTTTAACTAGATTTGGATACGCATCGAAAATTTTTGTATTGGGAGTAAGGTGCTTCTTAACAAAGACGACGCCATATCAAAGAAATTCAAAGTCGAAATTTTTGATTAATGATAAAGCAGCACTTATCGCTTAATTACCAACGTCGTTGATAAATATGCCCACCCTTGTCAATTCAATAATATTAGAGCGTACTTTGATAAATTTCTCCCTTTCATTTGGTTAATCTATTTGATATAAAAAAAAAAAAAACATAGAAATATTAATTTCTCCCTTTCATTTGGTTAATCTCATTTTCTTTTTTAAAATTATTTTTCCCAAGACACATTTAAATTAATTACAGAATCAAAATTTTTATTAAAGAGGTTTTAAATATGAAACGTATATATACGAATTAATCAAAGAGTGTTCGACATCTACTATATATACATAAAAAATAATTTTAATCATTTATAATAATATAATTTTTCGTTAAAGAGGTTGATATAAACCCTCATCCCAAGCTATCTCCACCCCTATTCAAGATTACAAGATTAATAAATATCTTGATACATTCAACATACTTTTCGTTTAATACTTTTCTTGTTTCAATTTATATGAGTTAGTTTGACTTGACATGAAATTTAAGAAAGAAAAATAACTTTTGAAACTTGTCGTCTAAAATGAGTCATAAATATTTGTGTGGCTAAAAATTATTTCATTAAAAGTAAAATGAGCATTTTAAAGTTACTAATTGTAAAAATATATCGTCCTTTTCACAACTGACTAAAAATAAAAGTAAATCATATAAATTGAGATAAAAAAAAGTATCAAAAAGATAATCTTTTCTTTTTAAAAATAACTTGCGTCAAATTAAACTCACACAAATAAATAAAGTATTAGTTACCTCATCACAAAATCTGTTAAAATATTATAGCGCCGCCAGATAACGATAACTAACAATAATAAAATAAAAGTGATGATGATGAAGAAAATGCTAAGTTTGGTTAGGCAATATAGGATGGTAACAGATTCATGGTACATAGTCCATAACTATAATGTTTTTTTCCACGTATAGGAAATTATTACATTATTTTTTTGGTCCCCCTTTTATTTGTCAACACTTGTGACAATTAAAATTAATAACAAGTTGCTACTGTTACTATCCTAGTTTTAAAGTAACAATACTTACTATGGTCACTTTCAATCTTTATGTTTTGTCATAATTTTACATCAATGTATTCATACTATTTTTTTTTTTTGAGGGTTTGGATTTGGTCCCTTCTATATATTATTGGAATCTTGATCGAGGATATATTTGTAGAAAAATCATTCGGATAGAGAAAAATATTTTTCAATTTTTTAATAGAAGTGGAAAAACAATAAAGTTTTATGAGTGACGTCGTATATTGAATATATATGTTCTTTCTGTTCTCATCTTTACTATCATCCTCGTAGCTTGATTCCCATTACGCTACATCGCCTTTCAATTTCATAGTATTTCTTAGATTATAAATTTTCATGAAAAATAGTTTCTTTCCCAAAAATAACAACCTTTGTGATGTTATTTGGACAAAACGGTGGATCTTCTATGTAATGGATTTGAGAGTAGAGGCGGAGCCACCTAGGGGATTCGTTCGGACCGTGTTCGACGAAAAATTATACTATTTATATATGATATGATTTTTTTATTACATATATAGTAAATGTTGAACCCCTTTGACAAGTTCATGTGTCTACTTTTTCAAAATTTGAATATCCTAAATTAAAATCCTGGCCCTGTTCCTATTTGAGAGCATTGTAATTTTAGAAAATATCTCAAGACAATATCCATCTTTAAGATGTTTTTTTTTTTTGGAATGGAGGATGAGCTTGTAAATAAGTATACAAAAGAAGAAGAAAAATACTACTGATATTCCTATTTATGCGGCACATTTTTTCCTTTTAGTCCGTTTAAACAAATATCATCTTTTTGTAATAAAAAATAATTTTACTTTAAAATTCATGTTTTACCCTTAGTAAAATAATTTATAGACACACAAATGTTTAGTGAATGTTTTGGATCATAAATTTCAAAAGTCTTCTTTTCTTTATCACACTTTTGAGCAGAATTAAACAATGTCACACAAATTGGGACAAAAAGAGTATCTTTGATGAAATTTTAGCGTTGTTTAAAAAAAATATCAAACGAGTTGTAGTAGTTAGTTAAATGAACCTCATTTCCTTTCACAATTAAAAAGATGATCTTATTTAGGATGGGTGATTGAAAGATTTAATTAGACACTAACTATACATAAAAAATTGAAAGATTTAATTTTTTTTAAAAAGTATTTGAAGAACCGAACCTGCACTCAGGAATAGTAATGCTTTGAAAAAGGCGTGATTCATTAAGTGAAAGACGCTAAACAACCATTTTAGATATTCACGACCAAGAAGTATTGGATTCTCTTTCGGATAGGCCCTGAAAGGAGAAGGAAGGCGCGCTGGAATGCCATTTTTTTTTCTTATTGAAAGGAAACAAGAAATTTGTCTATGTTTCTTGACCCTTAATCAATATCGAACGAGCCAAATACAAATGGAGACCCACTTGAAATTGTACAATTTTGTCTCGAGGAAATATTTATATGTGATCCATTGTATAATTAAATTGCTACCTTTTCCATTACTAGAAACTAAATCAATATAGTCATTTTATGATTTAAAGGTCTATAATTTGGTAGAACATGTTACACCAACGAGAAATGTGATGAGATGGATAGGATCCTTCTACCTTAATCAGATGTCTTGAGTTCAAACTTTGTGCGGAAAAAAAAATTGTTAGGGAGCTTTTCTCCCTTAAAAATGAGTGTTACGATCTGAATATTCTAATCATTCGAGATTACGACAATGATAAAGTCAGAAATCTTTTTAAGAATGTCCAATGAACTATCCTAGATAATATGAACTAACTTAGGTAATAGTATTGTTGATTCTGTTTCATTTCATGTGACAACATATTTTTTTTGTTTTTGTTTTTTTGTTTTTAAAAAAGATTATAGGATTATTATTATATTTATACAATCTCACAAAGGTTATAATATGTTTTAAACCTTTTCTTTAAATATAGTTTTCATTTCCTTCAAAATATCATTCACTTTATATACTAGTATAATTTAAGTAGGCCACACTTGCTGCTCCATGCAACACACAATGAATAAAACAAAAAACCTAAATTATTTAAAAGTGCAATAAAACATTTATTTATTTATTATGAAAATTGAGAGGGTTAATGATACACGTTTATATTTTCATAAAAGATATTGTCCACGAGATAAATTGAATCTGGAACATAAGAAAATAATGAATAATGACTTGTTATATTATTTTATGGTCTTTTTGTCTAACTTTATTTCTATTATATGATAGAAAAAAAAAACTTGGAGGGCCAATATAACCCCACAACATATCATGCAACTTGCCTATTAAATTCTCTTCATTTGCCACCAATTTAGGTATTTCATCATCTTCGATTCTCGATCCATTTTACTTGTCATGATTATATTTAAAAAAAAAAATTAAGATAAAATATAAAAAATAAAAGAATTACTGTTTAGGATATAGATAGATGTAGCTCAATGACTAAAGTTTTATTAACTTTCGATAGATTGAACTTTCTGATAATTATTTTTCACGTTTATCTTTACTCAATAAATGTAAAGAGAGATTAACATGATGAAAAAGAGACTAAGTTTCTCATTTCCTCTTTAGTTAAACTTGTTGTGTCATTATTAGTTTTTTTTTTTTTTTGTGAGTTAATTCTATTTTATTTAAGAGCAAGAGTTAGACTTTTGATTAAAAAAAAATTAAAATTTTAAGATTCTTTTAATCCAAAGTGATCAATCTCCAAAAACATGTTAAACACTTTAAATGTTGTGTTTAGCCAGATATTTTTTGATTACATATATAATATTTGATGTTTAGGAGCCTATTTTATTGGAATGATGATTTAATACATAAATCACTATATTAAAGTTTGTGTGCTATATATATATAAACTTATTTTAGGAGAAATAAATAAATATTTAGACAAACACAACATAAATCACCTTATTTTGTTTCATAAAAAAAGTAAGAAAGAAACAAAAGGCAATTAAATCATGATTAGTGACTTTCGTATAAATTATTGGTGATTTGTGCTAATCAAATTAAACAAGAAAAATATATATAGCATCAAAAATATTTTCTCCAAAAAGGGGGTTATTTCAATTTTTTAGATCTATTTTTTAAAATAAATATTTCTTAGCCACTAATCAAAATATTATCAAGAGGTTATCCTAAAAGATGGTGACAACTAAATTGGACTATGACCATATAATAAAAAATTTATGATGTCATTACCTGATCACAATCACCTGAACTATTATGTCATAATATAATTGGATACTACTCGTTTTGTTTCAATTTATCTGACACAATAGAAATATCGAGATTTAAAATTTTGAAGTTTGATGTAAATTCAGACATAAGACTTTTTAAAAATTTTAAAGTTATAATTTATACATTTATGAATCATATTAAAAGTAATATAAATCACAATAATTAAGAATTTAAAATATTTAAAGGGTATATAAAAAAAATTCAATCAAATTTTCTTTTGTAAATTTATGAAATTAATTGTGCATATTTAAATATATATAAATAATCTCTTAAATATTTTACAATATTTTTTTTATAGTAAAGTTATGTCAAATTAAGAATTTGAACTTTAAGAGTTTCAGATATTATTGACTTTCAACTTATTTATTTTAACTACTGAGTTGAAATTTAATATTTATATAGATTTAATAAATTTTTTTAATATATATTATATCAAAATATTAAGTTGGATTGAAACTATAGCTCATAAACTATGTTAATATATATATATATATCTCTGTGGTATTTCCATCTTTCCAAGTGGGAAAATCAAAACAAATGATTTTGTATGGATTGAACAATTAATTATTTAATTAATTAATTAATACATATGATTTGACGATTAAGTAGAGTAATCTATACGTGGCCCACCTAATTAGTGCATAGATTTGGTAATTATTAATCTAATTTAATTTTAATCATATCAATAAGCAGTGGCAAGATGCTTCAAAACATTATCCAGATTAATTAAAATGATTACTTTATACTATTTGGATCTGCTAGGTTCAGTCTCTCTTACAAAACTTAAATTAAGTAATTAAGACAAGATTAGACCCTTAAAATATTTCAAGATATGTGTCAGTAATTAATCTTAAATTTTGTACATGTTCAATGTATTCAAACACAAGGGCTAGAGATTCATAGTAATTAGACGTAAAATGTAGTTGCTATCATGCATATTTAACCTAATTTACAATATAAATAATTAAGAATTTTAATCGTTTAGGATTAATTACACTAATTAAATATTCTAATACTGTGACTCATTATGAATACATCCATCTACTTTTAAAATCAAATATTCATGTTCACTATACTATAAAATCTTTCATTTACACCCCTATAATATATATATTCGCGACTAAAAATCTGACTCTCTTTGTCCTGAGTCCTATATTTTATAAAAATTGTGTCAAATCAAATGACATCACGTAAAATGAGAGAAGAAGAGAGGTGTTAAAATGTAATTATTAAAAATATAAATAAAACGTCTTTTCAGAGTATATTTTAGGAAATTTCAAATCAAGATCCAAAAAGAAAAAAAAAATTACTCATGCCTTGTAAAATACTCTTACCTTAAAATCATGATTACATTTAAAGGTGGAGGAATAAATTCAAACATGACAACTGAGCTTTTCCCATTGCTATTTTTTTCACCAAATAAATAGATATTAGTATGTGTTCGTACAAATATTACTCTTAAAGAGGAATTTCCTTAGATAGCTCAGTTTTAAAATTTAATAGGCCGAAATAGTTATAGTTTGGGTAATATTGTAACTGTAGCTATAGTGGTGTTTATATATTTCGTTATACAATTCGAGCAGTGTTTGTATAATTCGCTATACAATTCGTAGTGTTTGTATATTTCACTATACAATTCACACATATCATTTGTATAATTAGTTATACAATTTGCAATGTTTGTACAATTTGCTATAAAATTCATAGTGTTCACATATTTGCTATAATTCATGCAATGTTTGTATGATTTGCTATACAATTGGCAATATTTGTATATTTTGGTATAAAATTCCTACACAGTGTCTGTATAGTGTTTATATAATTCACCTTACAATCTCAGTGGTTATAATATTACGCTATACACAGACATACAAATTATACAAACTCAAACTGTAATTAATGCTATATGTTAGTAGCGAGCCATAATTAATTCAAATCATAGCTACGTTAGCTAATTAAGTCGTATATGTTTGCTTATCCGCATAATTTCACCTTATTTAAACAAACTCAATTCAATATATTTATCATGATTGGACTGACGAATCAAACTATTTACTCGACTACCCCGTTGCTAAACGGATGCTTCTTCATCCTTCATCCCATCGAGGTGTGTGTGTATATATATACACAATCTAATGGTATCTATACACTTTGATGGTATCAAACAGTAATTGAGCAGTCTTTTCACTAAAGTATTGCCTAGTCCTCCTCGATTCCATCAGAGTATATCTATTTACTCTAATGTTATCAAGGAGTAATTGAGTAGCATTTTCACTGAATCATTATTTTTTCATCCTTGCTCAAGCCGTCATTGACTAGTCTTTCTGTTAAAACACTGTTTGTTCCTCCTTGATACCATCAGAGTATATATATTTCAATGATGTCAAGTAATAACTGAGTAATGTTTGTACTAAAGTACTACTTCTTCCTTTCTGATACCATCAGAATATATATATATATATACACATACTTTGATGGTATCAAACAATAATTTAGTAGTGTTTGCTTCTTCCTCATTGATATTATCAGAGCATAAATATACTTTGATGACATCAAAAGCACGAGTATTAAGAAAAGGGGTATGAAAATAAGAAAATAGCTGCTTATAAATAGTTTTCTTTTTCGGAGCACAAGTGTTCTTTTCCCCTAATTTCTTTGTGGGTTAGAACTTAGATAAGTGTAGGCTATATTTGGGCCTTATCGCTTGGGCTAAACGTCTAAGGTAAGGTCCAATGTTAAGGAGAATTTTCTGTTAAGCCCAAAGGATATTTAATTGGATTTTTCTTCTTTCTTTTGAATTGGATTTACTCCAAACATGTTACCAACAATGAAAATTTTGTTATAAAATAATTTAATAAAATGAAAATAAGAATATTGTAGAGAAAATAGAGAGCAGAGAGGAAGATTATTATATAATGATCATATAATGAATGAGAATCCCTTTATTTAAAAAAAAAAACTGATCGGTAAAGAAGAGTAAGATAATCTATTAGGATTATGCTATGAAATTGTTTTTTATTTCTTAGTTACTTCGATTAATTCTGAAACCTTCATCCCTTCTTCCTTTTAATTTCTTCTTCTTCCCTCGAAAAACTTAAAACTAGCTTTGAATAATTACAATGACGAACTCTTATATTTGTATGCGTAATTCCAGTTTCCATTCCAATACAATATGGGCACATTTACAATATTATATATTTATCAATTTTTATGGGCTATTATTTATGTTAGTTATGGAACTCTACTATTCTTCTTCACTCATAAAAGTGAGGGATCAACCAAAAAGTGGTACTGACTTTCCCAAATGAATTAGTCATAATATTTCACAAATATACAATCAATTTTTTTTCTAAAACTCATTCCGTTATAATAATATTTCACCATAATAATTAAATATTTTTTAGAATCAATCTTTCATGTTATGTTATATATTATTTCTATAACATCATTCATTCGCTATAACAACTAAAACAAATCTGAATTAATCAACTTTATTGTAAAAAGATTTAACTATATATAAGATTCGACGAATCTTTTTTTTTTTTACTCACCAACATATTCCTATCATTTTTCCATACTTTGGAAAGCTTTTCCCTAATTCTATTGGTTCCAAAAAAATTAAAAGTATTTTTAAGCAATTAAATTGTGGCTTAGACTTATTCTTGAACATGTGAATAAAACCAAATAGAACTTCTTCTTTTGAAATGATTTGACCATTCCACTTTCAAAGATAGCCAAAAAAGAAGTTAAGATTTTCAATTTGTGGCCCCTAATTGACGAGAGAGGATCCACACATGCATAATTACATATTTACATTCGTATTGACTTTTATTCCATAATAATACAATTTATTTATTTATTTGTTAAAAAATAACACTTCAAAAACTATATATTTATGAAAAACTTTTCACGCATATCAGTTGGTTCGGTTCGATTTTGAAGTTCATCGGTTATCGATTTGGATATATGCTAAACTGTTATAGAATCATTAAGATATTGACTTATCGGTTATTGATCGTTATTGGTTAAACCGTTAAGATTTGATACAAATTTTTTTTTTAATTGAAAATTGCTTAGAAACAAGGTGACAAACCGAATGAACCATATACACGAGTTGATATATTGCATTTATTTGCTCAAAAGCAAACATTGTCAAAGCTTGAAATGGTACAAATACCTAATGGTACAAATATAATTATTATATTTATTAGCGGTTATCGGTTAACCCAATTGAGAAAAAATCTAAAGTCGTTAAGAACCAATAACCCAATAATAAAAAATATTTAAATTGTTATCAGAACTGCCAAAGCAATGATCCATTATTAATAAACTAATAACTTTTTTTCGATTCGAATAATCAATTTCAATTCGATTTTAACCAACCCACTTGCTACATTAAATTGAGACACTATGAATTTCATTCATTTTTCTATAGGATAGACATAAACACACATGATTCATGGTGAAATTATGTGGGGGTGGGGGATTCTATTACCTTATAAACAATTTCTTTTATATATTATTTATTTATTTCACTAATTATCTTATAAAGAAAATACATTAATTAAAACATATCATATGTATACAAGTGCATATATTAGCCAAAAAAGAGGAGTCTTAATGAAACTTCTATTACCCCTTAAACTTATCTATATTTATCTCTTTCTCTAATTACCTTGTAAAGAAAACAAGTTAAAATATATCATTTGTATACACATGCATATACCAACCAAAAAATGAGGACTTAATATCTTAGTTCATTTGATTCGTTCAAACTCAAATTGATGGGATCCATCATTTCTTAACCTTTAATTTATAAGTGGTTTTACACTTTATCATCTATAGTATATGCTTTAATGGATCATGAAGTTTCTATCTTTTAAAAAAAAAAAAATTAGGCTGAGGCGTAACTCTTTAAGGAGATTCAAGTCCACTGCGGCATAATCTACAATGGTCCAGCAGTAATACACTTGACTTGTCCCCTCCAGGATACAGCCGACTCAAACAACTCCGGATTAGTTGAAGAGTCCAAAACTCCATAAAAAGAACACCTTCCTTCATCATAGATTTACTCTCTTTTGTATAGTGAATATAGTTGAAGACTTAGAATATATTTTTCTTGTCTCAACCCTCTCTTTTACTATTGCGCACTTCACTACACACTAAAGTATTTTTCACACTTTGTTTTTTTTTTTTGTGTGTGTGCACCCTTCACAAGGAGAGAAATATCTCTATTTATAGATGAGAGATCCTCCCTTATCTTGAATAAGAATAAAGTAGATAATAATGTAGATAAATAAATCATGAATGGAGGAATTATGCCTTGGTAGTTACATGAGTTATAAAGCATAATAAGGTAGAACGTGACTTAATAATTATATAAGTAATAAGACACTGATAATGATATAAGTTACAAGAAACTAATGACCATAAGAATTATAATAACTAATGATCATATAAGTTCAGGGGCGGCTCAATCCTGAAGCCGTTGAACAAATGGCTTTAGGCCCCCAAAAAATAAGGCCTCAAAATTATTCAATGTAATATGTATAAATATAAATTTTTGTGTGTTTATTGTTAGTATTAATTAAAATTTTTTAAATAGTTTATTGTTAATCCTTTTACCAGTCATTATACACATATTTTAAAAATTTATTACATTTTCGTAGGCAATTAAATTTACAATTACTTTCTACTTTTTAATTTCCCTCATTAACTTCAATTTCAATTAATAATATTTTAAATTTGACTTTGTAAAATTATCTTCAATTCTTTGAGGTGTCTCTTAGACAATGCAAACTCAAGCTAGTTAAATTATCAGATAATTAAATTTAAAAGACATTATCATAACTTTGAATGCCTTCTAAAGTGTAACAATCACTATGATTTAGACCTATTTGTAATTAAATGTAATATGAAATATATATACAAGTAAAAATGATACTCTATTTGGTAGAGTCAATCAAGTGATATCTCAATTTTTTTTAAAAAAAAAAAGATTTCTACTAATTCTAAAATATTTTGATAGTTTGTATAACAATTGAAATAATTGAAAAAAAATCAAAATTATAATCAATAAGAGCTTATATAAGATATCAACATTTGTGGCATTATACAACATATAATATTTTATATATATCTATTCGTGGCTTAGGAATCAGTACAAAAATACTACATTAACAATTGAAAAAAATGATAATTTTTATGTATTTTAAAAATTTATAAAGAAAAAATATATATATAACAAAAAATTAGCGTTAAATCTCATATTTTATTGAGTTGTCCTTGTATAAGTTATAACAATTAATAATTATTTCTATCACAATTTATATTCATTAATATATATCTTTAATATTTTATTTTAATAATAAAATACATATACACCAACAATATTTAATATACACGAGAGGAGTGATCTCTTAATTTGTTTTTATATATTCAAGGCAAAATGCTTAGGCTTGACTTAAATTGTTCAAAAATATGCTTTAATATTTATTTTATCAGTAATTTATGAAAGAGTAAATAGGACTTTTGAGTAATTTAAATGTGTAATTCATAATTTAACCATGATTTAATAATGTATCTCTATGTCTTTTCTCTTTATTAGTCTTGTTGTAAGGCGTGTACCTTGTTTGATAACAAATGGAGAAAAATTAAATTAAATTATGAACTTATAAAAATAAATAATTCATAAATTATTTATTTATAAACATCATCTATAGAGATTCTATTACTAATTAGAACCCATGATAAATTAGAATTTTTCCGAGTTTTTCCATGGCTAGAAGTCCTTATTTTATCACTTCTTTATATAAATTTTAAAAGTCAATATTAAAAATATAATTAAATAATAATTTAAAGAAAAATGGTGAAAATACAATTTATCTAAAAAAGATATTTTTAATGGATGATAAAAAGTTTAAACAACATTTCTACGGGTCTTCACACTTTTAATATAGTATAGATAGATGGATACATATATAAATTTAACATTCCAAATTTAGTTATTTTAATCACGTTAAATAAATTTATTTGAATTAAAATTGATACTTAATAAATGGGATTTTTGCACATCTAAGGAATATATGTAGAGTTAAATTATTTACGCGCAATGTGACTTACATTTTCATCAAAAGCTTTAAATAATACTAAGGTATATCTTCCCTTGGGCGAATGTATGTAGTATTTTTGGATCACGAGAATTCGTGCTCATTCGATTAAATTTAGTATATTACTTATATTTTTAAATAATATATTAAATATAGCTAAAAGAATTTATTTTCAAAGAGACAAGATGGTTCATTAGTCAAAGGTACTTTTCTAGCACAAAGGTTGGTGGTTCGATTCCAACCAACAAATACTATTTTGTCCCTTTTTTAAAAATAAACTAATGGTGCACCCATGTTCTTGAATTCCTAGATACATGGATGGCAAGGGGGCGGGTTTAGTGCTATGGGAGGTGGGTTGAAGTAGTTATTTTTAAAACTAATGCGGCGCGGGGCGGGTTGCGGGTTTAAAAATCGAATAGAAATTCGAAGAAATTAAATTTTTGTAATTATTAAAATGAAAGATATAAACTTTTTATAAGAAATATTGACTTTAATTTTATTTTTTTTCTAAAATTTAAACAAGACATGTCCGGTAAATTGTTAGTTGTTAAAATATTAATTAGAAACTTTTAATTAACGATTAAGAAACAATTGTTAAAATGTCAACTAAAAATAGTTAATCAGTTGTCGAGACGTTAATTAGCGGAAAAAGCTAAATTCAATTAAAAATAAAAAAAATTTAAAATTGAAGCGAGACGGGTTTATGAGAGGCGGGTCTATGCAGGACTGAACAAGTTGAAAATGAAAAAAATCATCATGCAGAACGAGGCGAAGCGATTTAAAAAATTTACGGGTTAACCTCAACCCACCCCACACCCGCTCCATTGTCATCCCTACTTAGATTCGCCTCGATGACTTCGTACTTCCCATATATAGTAATTAGATCTTATAAGATTTAGGAATCTTATCTAACTAAGTTCATGTAATTAAATCACTCATCTCCCATAATTTTTAATAATATAATCACGGAAACTCGATTTTGAAACCAATTAAAGATAATTTAATGTTAATTCATTAATTAAAGTAAGAATACACATTATCCAAATGTGTTCAATTTTTTTTTAAAAAAAAATTAAAAGACCACTTCGATATTTTTGAATTTCCAATATCAGTATTAGTTTTCAAATCCAATATTTTTCGAATAAAACAATTCCAATCAAAAAGACTATATGGATATAAAGTGTTAGCAGTAAAAAGCAATTTTAAATATATCTTGAATATCACATATTAGAATCAGATCGAACAATTGAACTTCATCATAATTTAAAAAAAAATTTATTTTATTCCATTTTTAGTCTACGTGTCTTACTTTACCTTTTAGTCTATTAAATAAAAAAAAAATCGTTCCTTTTTAGTCATTACGTTGAGTTTTTGAGAATCAATTTGATTAACTTTTAAAACTAAATAAGATTACATTATTCAGTAATTTAAAATAAAAATTAGAATATTCAAAAACTACATATAATATACTATATTACATTTTTTTCATATTAATATAATTAAAAATATATTTTAAAATATTAATAAAAATCCATATCATTTGACTTTAAAAAAAAAAAAAACTACAGATAAAAAGGATTGAAGGGAATATATTTGTTTCAATATTTAGCAAGTTTCTAATGCAAATATTCTTTTTAATTTTAGTCATAATGGCACCATATTTGGCATAATATATAAAAATGTCTTTAATTTGACTTCAATTGATATTTATAACCTTCAATTTTGAATGTATATAAGTAGATACTTAAATTTGTATAAAATAAAATAAGTAAACAAATGCATCATATGTGGTATCCCACGTGACAATTCACGTGAAGTACACTCGAACTAATATACATATGCTTGGCATATTAGGACGCGTATCTCTACTTGTTCAACTTTTATTTATACATGTGTTAGTATCTATTTGTGCACATTCAAAGACGTTGAAGGGCGTAGACGCTAACAAAGGCCGAATGATACATTTATATGTTGTATCCTCTTGGCATCTTCATATGTTCACTTTTTTATATTTTGACTCTCCTTATAAAAAAATTCTTATTCTGTCACTATTAATTGAAACAGTATGACATGTTTAATATCATAAAACCTTATATATATTATTAAAATTCCCTGCTACAATGTGTCACTATCCCATAGAGCTCTATATAAATAGATATATTTGTGCCTCTATTATATGTCATCAAATAACTCAACACACACAAATATTATATATCTCATGGATGGAAATTCATCTAGAGGAAAAAAAGCCATGCAAGAGAAGGAGGAAGTGAAATACCGCGGCGTTCGTCGGCGGCCGTGGGGAAAATTTGCGGCGGAGATACGTGATCCAACCACGAGGCCGAGTTCCCGACAGTGGCTCGGGACATTTGACACTGCAGAAGAAGCTGCTAGGGCTTATGATAAGGCGGCATTTAACCTAAGAGGACATCTTGCTACTTTGAATTTCCCTAATGAGTATTATAATCAACTACCTTGTCCTCCTTTATATTATGATAACTCAATTTGTTCATCAAAAAATAATGTTACTTCAAATAATATTTCAAGAGCAAAAGGAAGTTCATCAACATCAACAAATAAATTGGCTAGGGAAGTGATTGAACTTGAATGTCTTGATAATAGTGTTCTTGAAGAACTTCTTGGAGCAGAAGATCCAAAAAAAGTTGCAAAAAGAAAATAAGGTTAAGTATTGGACACTATTATATCTTAGTTTCTTTGATTTATATATACTTCTTTCATTTTAGAATAAGAAGTTTTCTTTTTTAATTTCAATGTCATGTAATTTGTTGTTTAGTTTAAGTTTATTAATCATCATAAATATGCAAGGCTTTGTATTTTATGAATTAATCTCCTCTTGGAAAGCCAATGACGAAGTGATGTAGGTTGAAGGGTGATCAGTTGATGAATATCTTTCGGGGAGTTTTCAAAAATACCAAGTTTTTGGATAAAAATTACATGCCCCTACCGAATCATTGAAAAATACCATATAAAATACCAACTTTATTTACAAATTTAGGAGAGAGAGTGTTTTGAGTGTGATTATTGTGGTGTGTGGTATGATATAATAGTGTTGGAAAATGAAAAAGAGTGTGTTTTTTTTGGTATTTTGATAAATAAATTTTAAAGTGTAATTTTGGGGGTGAAAGTTGTTATTTGTGTAAAAATTTCATATCTTTTTCCGTAAAATTATATGATATACATATTTCTTTTTTTTGGTACATACACTACTAAATCTTGGATATCCTTAATGAAATACTTTTGTGGTATGCTACCGTGGAATACATATATATGTGAAGAAGTCCCATACATCGGAAAAGGGATGGACAATTGGCCGGTCTTCTTATATAGACTTGACAGACAATCCTCCTATTATAAGTTAGCTTTTTTAATTTCAGGGTATCGGAGTCATGCTCATCTCAATTCTTTATTGTTTCCCCGTGTTGGTCCCTATATTAGATCATCTACGATTTAATTAACAAGGTCTAAGCGTGTGGAGGAGTACTGTTAAGAAGTTCCACATTGGAAAAGGTATGAGCAATTGATCTTCTTATATGGACTTGGACAATCCTCCACTCATGAGTTAACTTTTGAAGTGTGAGTCAGGCCAAAATCTAATTTTACGATATATAATGGAAAATCTGAGACGATTTATTTTCTTATTAATTATGATTTCTACATTTCTTTATATTTGATATGATAAAAAATGTTGTCATGGTATCTTTGTTGAGGATGTGAAATGCTCAAATAGTAAGTTTGATCTATCGTCTATTGTTTACTTTTGACATATGAAGGAATAAGCAATCTTTAATTTATTCCTCGAATAAGTCAGAAAGAAATAGGATAAGATAAAAGATGGTATAAATAGATAATTACTTGGAAAAAAATTAAAATAGAGTGGAAATATTAAATAATGAGATACATTTGCCCTTTCATTTATCGTAAGTAGGTGAGTTTTTTTTTTTTCAACCCCCAAAAATGTTGATTGTGATAAATCAAAAGTTGGTTCAAACACACCAACTTGAAAGGAGCCTAGGTAGAAATCCAAATCTTAAACATACAATTAATTGATTGAGTTCTAGATGCGACTATTTACTTCATGGATAAGATCTCTGGTTTAAGTCTAAGATGATTTAATTGTGTCCGAGAAAAATATGAAAAAAGTGTTTAACTACTGTATGCACGATCCATTAATTTGTATTAGGGATCGGAGATAATTCAGTTTAGAGTTCCATTCTTGTCATTGAATTGTTGCGATTAAATGTTAGATATAATTTGCTCGAATAATTAGGGTAGTGTTTTATATCTGAATTGGTGACCAATATTTAAGTAATGGTGAAAAAAACAGTAACCTGCCACAAAAAAAAACAACTCTATTGAAGCAAAGAAGAGATATCAACAGTATATGAGAGGTATAGGATGATCTGATCAGATTTAATATAGATCACACATAGACATAATAATTGAATTTACGACTTTCTTAAAATTTCTCCATCCGATATCTCTAAGAAATCTCGAGAACAACTTAATACACTATCATCCTTTGATTCATTGAGTGAAATGTGATGTAACATCCGGTAAAATTACCAAAATATCTCTAGAAGGAGAGATGTGCGCATAACGCATCTTCCCATGCTCCGATGGCAAATCCGAGGTCAAATATGCGATCAGCATGAAAAATTGAGTAGGAGAGTGGTCTCGGTTGATTTTTAAAACAACCAGATCAAAAGATAATTTTTCGATGCGAAAACGATTTCGAGTGAGGGTGCGCGACAGGTGTGCGACGCACACTTGCTGTGGATTAACACTTAGTTTTGTTCCAAAAATTTTCTACGGGGTTAGAAAACTCGTTCGGAGAATTTTTGGCGAAAATCCACTTCGGGACACCCAGTCCGCGCTGCGGACCCCTATGTAAGAGGCGAACTTTTTTTTTATTTTTCGTGAGGGGCATTCCAGACCTTTTCCAACCCTTCCTAAACTCAAAATACAACCAAAATAGGTCGTTTTGAGTATAAAAAGGGTTTTATACTCCATTCTAAGTCCTTCTTAAGTTCTTGAAAGAGACTAGGACTAAAGAAAAGAGAAGAGGAGCATAAAATTGAGAAGTTCGAGGAGGATTCTTGAGAGTTGATTGTTGAAAGCTTCACACCAGGTATGTAACGCTAAACTAAAAGATGTGATTGTTCTCCATGTGCCCAGTAGATGATCATAGAGGAGTTGAGAGTCCATGAGTCCCCATACATGTTTTCTTGAATTGCTTCTTCATTATTGTTTGAAAATCATATTAATTACATGTATTTTCATATGTTGATGATCATCATAAACTTGTTTTCTAGAATTGAATATTTTTCATGAGATATTGTATAAACCCTATATGTTAACTTTTGAAAGCATGCACGAAGGAACTTAGGGATTGAGCCTAGAGCATTGACTTAAAAATGTGGATTATGATTGTGATGTGAGCATGATGATAGGTTGATAGAACTTAATGGTCCATGAGTATTTGTAAATAAACTCTAATGAATTGTCTAATCGATTGTTCCCTAATGATTGATCTAAGTCTTGAGCTATTGATTGAGAGTTGAATGATGAGATGATGAGAATCTCTATGAGACTGATTGAATGATGTGTGCCTTCACGAGGCTAATTGAGATGATTTGATTAAGATGGATGAGTCTTATGAGCATTGAGTCTTGGGAGGAGTATCGAGCATCGAAATGAGTAACAGTAAAACCAATCGCACTCATTAACTATGTTGCCAAGCGTAGGTGAGGATTAGAATCATTACATTACATTGAGGTTCCCTCTTAATAGAGTCTCTGAAACAATAGAGGACTACTCGATTGCCGGATCCCTAGTGGATTTGATTCGTTCTTTACTTAGCATGTATAGAACGGCTGTGGCAACATCGGCGGGATTGTTGTACAATCATTGGCTCATAAGTGATTGTTGTCGGATAATAGAAACTCCCAGAAAGTTCCCACATTGAGTACTCTGAGTCGAATGAGATGAGATGAGTTGAGTTGAGTTCCATTGAGTTGAGTCTGAGTTGATTGATGAGGTTTGATTGGTTGATGGGTCATTTGTCTACTCTTTATTCTTGCTTTAGATAGACATTTGACATTCTGATTTGGTTATTATTCTGAGTTAATGTTGTTTCCATATTATTCTACCTGTTTCTGTTACATTTAGCTATTTTACATACCATACATTCCACGTACTGACGCCACTTCGTGTTGCATCATTTCATGATACAGATATGTGATTTAGAGATTGTCAACAGATGCATCATTGAAGATCTATCGCAGTCAGCAGAGTTGGCGAGACTCATTTACTTCAAAGGACCATTATTTACTTTCATCTAGCTATTAGAGTCAAACTTTTAGGGTAACTTCACTATTTCTTGAGTTAAGGTAGTCATGTGTCTGTCATTGGCACCACTTGATAGTGATAGAGGCTTCATAGACCAGAGGTGAATGTTGACGTTGAAACTCGTTGAGCTAGTATCTTTCTAACTGACCCTCTTTATTTATTATGTTCTTTGAGATTAGATGTGTCCATTATACTCTTTAGTCTTCGGCTAATTTGTAAAGTCATTGAATGAATGGATATGAAAAGGCCAAGTAGTTCGCTTGGGGACTAGCAATAATCTCTGAATGTCGGTCACGTCTAGGGTACCCTCCCAGAGCGTAACATGTAATAAAAAGAAAAAAAAAAAGAAAAGAAAGTTTACACCTCAAAAATTTCCCTCTACAAGATCAAGTGGCTAAACACTTTCTTTGTAGTATGTGAAAGCTAGAAAATAGGCCATAAAATGCATTCATATGGGCTAATTTTGGCACAAGAAAGTCAAATAAAATTACATTAAACATTCTTATTTTGCACTAAAAACACCTATTTCTTATGCAAAATTATAAGTCAAATCAACCTGTTCCTTCTGGCCACGTAAAATCAAACTGTTCCTTTTTTCTTTTTTAGTGAAATTACTATACTAGTGAATCACTTTATGTCGATTCCCCTTTGACTCATTCAAATGAAGAATCAATAACAAAAGAATAAAGTTCAAATTGAACATATTTAATAAGGAGATGCCATTTTAATAGTAAAAAAGGGATTATTGTCTGAAAATGTTAAAGATTAAAAGTGAGCAAATTGGATGAAATATTTTCTACAAAACTTAAAATCAAAAAAATGCCACTTCCCCGTAAAAGTCGAGAAAATAAATTTAACAAGTGGTAATCCACATTGATTATATATGTCTTTCCTGCCTTTCAACATACCCCAAGCCGTAGCCCCACTCTCCACCCACCTTTCAGAGTATTTGCCTAGATGATATATAAATACATTTATGATAATACTTTTTGCTTATATTTCGAGCAAGTAACCTTTTGTCTCTATTTATATGTCTTTCAATCGTAGCCATTAGTTTAATCTGTTAGAAACTTATATGATGATGATTAGTGGCGGAACCACAGTGTAATTAGGGGCCAGGGGTTCATCCGAAACTCCATTCAGTAAAAAATTATACTATTTATATATAAGAAAAATAATTTTATGTATACATAACAGATGTCGAACCCCCTTCGATTAGTTCGTATGTTTACTTCTTAAAATTTTGAACCCCTTAAAGAAAAATCCTGGCTCCGCCACTTATGATGATAACAATTGAAATTTTGGAATATATGATTTTCTTTAATAAATTCTGACTCTTCCTTTTAGGATTACGTGCATGGGGAACATATATGGTGACAACATATATGATAAGGTAGCTATTCCAAAAATGAATTTGGAATGGTATATATTTAGGTACCACTAATTGATTAAGGTAACGATACAACGCTACCTTAAATATTTATCAATTAATGTTGACATTTTTTTGTTACTTCTCTAAGTAAACATCCTGATTAACTTTTTATATATTCCTTTTTTTTTTTGGAAATTTAAGATGTGTGCTCATGATGAATAATGACCAATAGTTTAACTTAATGATGAACAAGAACTCTAGGGCAAATATTGTATATATATGGCACACGAATTCAAGATTTTTAGAACATGAGTGCATTATTAACGAAAGGAGGGAAACAAAATTAAGACATGATTATAATCGGTCCAAATTTGAACGAATTAGGTGAGTTATGATTCTACAGACTGATCACTCTGCATGAAAGTGCATTACAAATATATCAGAGAGAAATAGATGAAGGATTAGATTGATCAATAACAAAGATGGCGAACTTTATGGTAATTCAGTCATGAGCTAAATATATTATTCAAAATTCCACTTGTGTTATTACATAAATCAGATCGATATAAAGTTGAATCTCAATAGATTATGATATAACAAGGTCATTTTATTACTTATAATACTCATCGTGTATTTGAATCCAAGCTATTGTATTTCAGTATCTTACGAAAAATATGCAAGTAAACAAATTTAGGCCTTAGGGATAAATTAAAAACCAAGTTTTATAATTCCTTATTCATATCTATGAGACGAGAGTTCCCAGGAAACAACTTGTGGTAAGGTCTGCGTACATTATACCCCCGACTTCACTTATGAGATTTTACTGGATATGTTATTGTTGTTGTTGTATATCTATTTAAGTAAGAAATTCATTAAGTTTTAAGAACTCATTTTGGTTGGCATACATAATGGGAAAAAAAATAGTAGTAGTAGAAGAAAGGATTGCTATGCGTTTCTAAAGAATGTGCATCGGTGTTTAGGTTTTTATCGATATCGAGTTATTGGATTAAAGTATTTATTGGTATTAAGTTATTGAATTAAAGTTTTTATCAGTGCTGAATTATTGGGTTAAAGTTTTTCAATGGTTCTATCGGACTATCGGTGTGATTTTCAATTTTAAGATTTTAAATTTTTTGTTAATGATTAAACCGATAACAAAATAAGAGGAGTACTAAAATTATCTTTTCATATTTAACGGTACAATATAATGGCTTTAGATTTTATATACAAACCTGATTTTTGTGCATGAAGACAATATCAGAAAGCAAAAATAATTATAAGAGGCACATTTTAATAAAAAAGTTGAACCGTTAATATCAAACACGTGATTAACCAAAAATCGATAAGAAACATCTTATTGATTTAGTAATCGATTTAATGCTTTTACAAATTAAAAGCACACGAAACAGAACCAATATATAACGATACAACGACCACAAACACCAATAAGAGTAGGTGTGAGTTTAATTCTCGCGGTCCCTTCAATACCGATTCCGATATAAATGGAAAAAAGAAAATTGAAAATATACCATATATGTAGAGATATATTAATGATCCCTTATACTATTTAGAAAAATTGTGTCCAAATATATGCAGCATGAATATGACAGATATCAAGAAGACTCAATTTTATTAGGTGTCAGCAAATAATAGTCAACCTGATGAAGAAATTGTCAAGGGCCACAAGATTTTATCAACTTGGTTCCTTTTTGTCAGTGATATACCTGACATATAACGACCTTTACCACAATGACGCTGTCCATAGATCAAATTATTTCGTGGATTGGATTTCACTTGACTGTCTACGATTTCGAAAAAAAAAAAACTAAAAATTTGTTGAGAGAAATGACAATTAATATTCATGATCACAAAGACTTTCTTGTGTTGATCTTTCAGCATTTGCATTAGCAAATAGTGAACAATATTTAAATTAATGGACGGAGCTAGAGGGGCGGAAGGGGCTTCAGACTAAGAACATTATTCAAATTAGTGGATGAAGCTAGAGAAGCGAAAGGGGGTTTAGAATCATAAACGTATATATAATAGATGATGAACTTTGAAAAATGTTCTGCCTCCGCCATTAATATTTGAAATGATCTTTATTTCCTCTTATTTGGCTCTTCATCACAATCAAGAAGTTCCTCCAATAACTTATCATCCAAGTATTCAAATTCAAGAACTTGCCTTGATGACGACGATGATAATGATGAAGAAGAAGTAGTACCACCACTATAAAAATGTGAAGAGCTACTAGGCAAATTATAATCCTCAGGGAAATTTAGTATAGCTAAATGTCCCCTCATTGAATAAGCTGCTCTATCATAAGCTCTTGCTGCTTCTTCCGCAGTGTTGAATGTCCCTAACCATACACGTGCCCCTTGTCGTGCTGAGTCGCGTATCTCAGCTGCAAATTTCCCCCATGGACGCCTCCGTACACCTCGATATTTGATCTCTCCTCCACCACCATTCCCTTTTCTTCCATGGCTAGATTGATCTTGTTCCATGTTTAATTTTATTTCATGGCTTAGTAATGAACTATATTATATATGTATAGGTTGGCTAAGTGATTTAACTTTGGTGCTTAAATTTTGGTCTTGGTTTTAAAAAATGGAAGGTGGAGAATATGCCACGTGGAATATCATAGGGCCCATAAATGTTCCCACGTGGAGAAAAGAACCTTCTATGTTGACCAAAGTTTAATTGATGCAGTGTATCTGGAATGGTCAAACGATGGCTATTGAAAAAGAATTCAAAATTCTTTTTCTTTTCTTTTCATTAGCTTTTGATTTTTGCATGCATAAGTAATTGACCTAGTTTAGGTAAGTTATATGTTTCAAGTGATTAAGGTTGAATTTAATTACTAAAAAGTTAATTTACTAATCTTTGAATAAAAATGAAGAATTAATTAATCTTTGTGTCTAGAATAATATAAAAATATAGTAAAAAATAAAGTGATGTTTGTCGAAGTAACAAGCAACTATCTCACAAATTCTAAAAAGAGTCACTAACTATGATGAAAGAGTAATCAAGACGTCTCAGGCTCATAAGTACCTACAAAAGCATAGAAGAAAGAGAGTGAGTACCAAACAAGATGGTACCTGGTAAGCAGTTTTATTCACCCTAGGTAAAGCTATACAAAACTCAAATCCTCCATTACACACCACCAGGCCTCTATAACTATAACCTACACAAGATAATTGATCCGACCTAACAGATAATAATGTCGAGCAAGAAAGAACCAATAGAAGTACTCAATGTATTAATACTGCCAATCAATTTCAACCACATAAATAACCGGAAGGGAATCCAAGTATATGCTTAATTACAACAAGAATCAATCAAAGATGATGAAGTTCAATGTGATGCAAATGTTACATAAAAAGTGTTGCATGTGTGTCCTAATGCTGTACTCCAGCTAACTCTCAGACCAGGACCCATGAGGTACTTATCAGTCCATGTAACTACCACAATATGTGGCACATTTCTCGAATATTGAACGTATGGCATGTCTCTCGATAATTATTCATCCTTTGTCTTTTCTTCATCATATTCATAATTTCATAGAATCAATGTAAACAGTCATATTCAAACACATTCTAAGGAAAATGACAAATTTCAAATCAAAATAACCATGATGTATCACCAAAAAGTGAATCCATGTCGCGGTTCAAAACCTCTACAACACATTATATATCAATATACTATCAAGTTTTCTTTTTATTACCCTTTTTTAATCGTTAAAATCATTTAACATGGACATGTGACCATAATATTAAAACCCCTAACAATTTTTACCACTCTCCAACACCAAAATTAGAAAATATAAGATTGTAAAAGGTCAAGAAGTTCACTTGCCTAAAAAAAGAAATAAAATCACTTTGGTACTTGAGCATTCCTTTTTCGATGGGCTTCCAAATTAATATAATATATTCAAATATAGGATTATAATCAAAATACAAGAAAAACAATATATAATTCATTAATTTTGAACACCAGGTCCAAAACAATTCAAAAATTCATTTTTGAGAAAGTAAGGATAAATTTGAAAATTAGTACATAACTATTTTACCTTAAGTATTTGAAATCGCCAACGGCGAAAACCAATCAAAATCATGTTAAAATCACTGACTCAATGATTTTATCTTAAAATTCCTTTTAAAATTGTTCCTACCCAACTCTCAAAGTCTAAAAATGGTGAAATGGATAAGAAATCCTCATTTTGAATAATTAAAAGTTGTCAGGTACTTACTCTTCGTGATCACGGCCTGAGGCCCTCGAATGCAGAGGCCAACCCCCAATACTTCACAACTCTATGACAGCGATGGTCAATTTTTTAACCCTCCGCGACCGCGTTGAGTCTTTCGCGAATACGGAGGTCCCTCTCAAAACCCTTCGTGATCGCAGTCACTAGCTCCACGATCGCGAACAAGGAAACATTATTGACAAATATCAACAAAAGCACGCAAAGCACAAAACTCTGAATGGACCCTTCATAATCCGTTTAAAATTTTGAGTACATAAACCAGATATGCTACCTTACAGAATCCGACACTTCAAACTCAATAGAATTATTTGAACACAAACTCGAGATCTCATCTACCCGACCCATTTAATTATAACTAAACTAACTTAAGATTTATAAAGACCAACTCACCCTCGGAACCATCAAAAAAAATTATAAATGGACTAATTTAATTTAATATAACTTTAAAAATGAATCAAATTAACTCTCATGGTGGGTAAAAATGATACATATTTTTGGGCACCATTTAATAATTATAAATGGCCCCCAAGTGATCAAATACTAAGATTATATTCACTTCTTCTCTTTTTCTTTTTTTGGTTAAGAATTAAGATTAGAAAACTTGTCTTAGATATATTATCTTATAGATTAGTGGAGTATATAAGTGAATTAATTAAACGTACTAGTAGTAGTGCACTTCACTTCAAAATATTTTTCAATCACCATATAGAATCCCGTTGACGGAATAATTAATCCTATAATTTATTTTAGCTCTTTACATTGAATTGGTCATTTATTTTTATTTGAAAAAGGTTAATTATAAATTAAATTAGTAAAAATTTCCCCACATATTTATTTAAGGGTATATGTTACACCTTTTAAATGTAGTATTTTGTTACTATTAACATTTTAATTACAGGTCCTAACAGATCTTCATTTTTCAATATTGTATTTAATTTTATTAAATTAAGAGTCAATATTAATTAAAATATCTAACAGTGATTATGTATGATTTTCAATAATGATCTCTTACTATAATTAAGGGATTTGATTTCCAACTAGCTTATGTTTTCCTATTTGCCCCTACAGCTGACAAGATGAGGGAAGCGATGGTTTGGACATGTACAGAGAAGGAGTACCGATGCCCCTGTTAGAAGGTGTGAGAGGCTAGATTTGGGAGCTATACGGAGGGGTAGAGGTAGACCAAAGAAGTATTGGGGGGAGGTGATTAGATATGATATGGTGAAATTTGATCTCACTGAGGACATGACCTTAGACAGGAAGGAATGGAGGTCGAGAATTAGAGTAGCAGGCTAATAGGGAGGGTGGATAGGAAGGAGTGGTAATTGTCTGCCTTTTATATGTTATTTATCTGCCTTTATATGTTTACTATCATGTATCTACGTGTTATTATGTGTTCTTCTCTTTTTTTCCTGTTTATCATATTTAGCTTATTCTGCTGATGGGTTTTTGTGACGAGGGTTTCCAGGAAACAACCTCTCTACCTATGTGGTAGTGGTAAGGTCTGCGTACATCTTACCCTGCCCAGACCCCACTTGTGGGATTTCACTGGGTATGTTGTTGTTGTTGTTGTTATGTTTTCCTATTTGTCTCAATCAACTGAATTTGATTACTATAATTTAGTAATTTGATGATAACCCCTAACTGAATAGGTTAGGGGTGACTAATTTGGGGTATATTATGTATGGGTCATCAAAGAATTTAACATGAATGGTTGTATGCAAATGGAATACATAAATAGTGTATAGATACTGTGTATGCGCAGACACATACATATTCGTTAAGAGAGATATAAAACAGTGTATATAATAATTTATAGATACAGTGTGTAAGTATACATACGTACATACATTCATGATGATGAATGATAGATAAATAGATATTTTGTGTGTACACAAAAACGCATATACGCTAAGGAAGATATAGATATTGTATAAATAGTATATATAATAATGTATAGACATTGTGTATATACATACAAGCATACATACATAGAAATTCGTTACATATGAATTGCATATGTAATTACTTTTGCATCTGTTTGCCTGAGGCAACTAGGTGATTGTGATACTAGTTATTTTTTTAGGTTCTGATTTATGGTTTTTTGTTATTATTAATCATTCACATTGTTTTTTTTTTTTAAAAAAAAAGTGCGTAATAATCAGGTTATTTTGAATAAGAAATTTTAATTTGAAAATATTTTAATTTTATGTTAATTTAGTGGGTCCATTTGAATATATTTTATTTTATGTTAATTTGAAAAATGGATAAATTTGAACAATTTGAGAGAAGCAGTAGACTTGAGGACAATTTGCTTAAAAAGGAAAAATTACATCGATTAATTATGGCTCGCCATTAATATATAGTATTAATTACAGTTCAAGTTTGTATAGCGAATTATACAAATATCGCAAATTGTATAGCGAAATATAAAAATGTTATACAAAAGTTGTGCGCAAATTATATAGCGAAATATACAAACACTGTGAATTGCATGAAAACTATACAAACATTGTGAATTATATAAAAAAATTATACAAACTCTATGAATTATATAGAAAATGATACAATCTTTGTGTTCAAATTGTATAGCAAAATATACAAACGCTGCAAATTGTATAGCGAAATATACAAACGCGATGAATTGTATAGCAACTTATACAAACCTTATATAAATGGCATGTGCAAATTGTATAGCAAAATATATAAAAACTAGAAATTATATAGTGGATTATACATTTTTGTATAGTATATTATAATTTACTATACAATTCATAGTTTTTGTATAACGTTTATATATTTTGTTGTACAATTCGCGCACGACATTTATATAATTCTTTGTACAATTCGTAGTATTTGTATATTTCAATATACAATTAAAGCACAACATTTATATAATTTGTTATACAATTCACAAGATTTGTATATTTTATAATCCAATTTGCACAATATTTGTATAATTCTCTGTATTTCGTTGATACAAACCCAAAATATAATTACATAAAAATGCTAGTCGTGAGCCATAATTATTTTAAACTATAGCTATGTTAACTAATTAACTAGTATATATTTGTTTATCCGAGTAAATTTTTCTTATAAAGAAAACTAATTATTAGACTAATACCCAATTCTAAGCAAAGTAGCAAAATATCTTAGAAAATCTCCTTTTGCAAAATAACAAGCTGGAGCATTGTGTTGTGATTTTTTTTCCACAGCCCCTAATATAATTTTGAATTGGCAATCAAGAAATGAGAAAAATCATTACAAGAAATTAAGTTTTAGAACATCAAACTCAAAAGAATTCAAGGTTTAAAATTTTTCTCTTTCAATTTTTTTTAAATAGAGAACGTTATTTTTGTGCATCCCAACTGTTTTTTGACATAAAATAAGATTCTACAAAAAAATCTCAAATGAATAGGGTCTTGTCACGTCCCAGGAGGGTACCCTTGGTGTGGCCGACACCTAGAGACTATTGCTAGCCTCAAGCGAATCACTTAGCCTCAACACATTTGTTCAATCAAATAACTCTACGGAACAGGGGAAATAACCCTTGGCGTTTACATACTGTTATTTCCGCTATTTCGTAGAGACGAATGTGTTGAGTTTAAGTGGTTCGCTTGGAAACTATCAATAGTCTCTAGGTTCCGGCCACGCTAAGGATACCCTCCCGTGACGTGACAAGTCTTAATTGAAAAACAATGAGTCCAAATTTGAAAGTTAAATTCATTTCTTTGAAGAATATTTCAAATTTTGATTGATCAAAACCATATTAATGATCTTGTATCCTAAAAGTGAAAAAAAAAAAAACAAAGAAAAAAGAAAAGTTTCTAGGGTTGAAAGAGGAGAAATGAGGAAGAAATAGCTTATAGAATTGAATAGAACTAATCTTTTCATTTCAATTGTAATCAAGTATTAGATAAACTAGCTAAATTAAATTCGAATTGAGAAAAATTGAGATAAATTAAATATTTACTTAATAAGTTAAATTTCTCAACTCAACAAGGTAAATTAAAATAATTATTGCATTAATGGACTCATAAGTAATTAAGTAGTGAATGACATTAATTTGACTAGTTAAAATACTTGTTTTGAACATAAATTAATTTTTTAGATTAGTAAGGTAGACATAATTAATACTTAAAATTATACGTTAAATAAAGGTAAAATATATACATCAGGATATTATGCTTAAAAATGAAAAAAATAAAGTCAAAATGATTTTAAAAATATTCTTGACTTTTATAAATACTTACTATATTTTGTGTTCAAGAAGTTTGACCAATTGGTCAAAAATATGAGAGTAAAAAATTGAGTGTCAAATAACGTATACAAAGGATCTGAACGTGAAATGTATCTGTATAAAAATTTACGGTATGATTCGTAAATTTCATATTTGAAATTAAATAAAAAGGGATCCAAGATATTTCTACTACCGTTTATGGCAATATAATTATTGTACGTGAATTTGTTCTTACCAAATAATGTTATAATTCATCACTATAAATACGCTCGAAGAATTGATATCATACATCACATTTTCTTACTTCTTCAAAGTAAAAATTTAGGCATGGAAAGAAAGACGGAGAACGTCGACATCGAAAGGCTGCTGAAAACTCCAATTCGAGAACTTCGATGCTTTGAGCTTCAACAGCTGTGCGAGTTCCTGGACGTGAAACTGAAAGAAGTTGAAGATGTGGCGAAGCAACAAAAGGAGCAAGGTGTTGTGTCCCCATATGAAATTCTTGGAAGTGCAAAGGCTCCTCTGAAGGATGAGTAAAATCCTTTATCAAATGCTGATGTGAAATCAACTATATCTATTTAAATTTATCATAATCTATGATTTTAATTTTATATTTAGCATGTTTATGATAATATGAAATGAAATAAAACTTATGTCTTTCATTTAGTGTGTTGTTATTTTTTTACTGTCGATATTGAAATTAATATGCGTTTAATTCAGAGGTGATAAAAATCTTAGTGAATATAATTAAATCATAATCTTAGCAAGTGATTTAACTAAACAGGTCAGTGTGGCTTTGATACACAAACACTAAGAGATAATCGGAATTAATTTGCTTAATTTAAAATTTGCCTTCAAAAATAGAGTAGATCTAAATAGATGAACACGTTATTTTTACAATGATTTTTTATTTTTGTATTTATTTTAAAGCATATTTTGAAGAAAAAAATTATAATAATCTTGAGCCGAGAGTCTTTCAAATTTTATTCTCACAAAGATAGTTGTTATATTTACGTACACCTCATCCTCCTCAAATTCTACTTATGAAAATTAATTTATTATTATTATTATTATTATTATTATTATTATTATTATTATTATTATTATATAAATTGCTATTTCTTAAAGATAATTACAACATAATTAGGCCCAAGGGAGATGTACTCCTCCACAAGTCCAAGGCACCAAAATAAATTTGTTTTACACTGAATTTTCCGCATCTATACTGGGCCCTCTAATGGGCTTTTTATCAAAAAGAAAAGGAAAAATTACACACTTAATCAAACATATAACCATAAACATCATAATTTAATTATATTTTTATATTATATGGCAAATACGTAAAAAAAATTTACTATTAAAATTGTGGACCCCACACCTACACATGTATAAAACCTGAAAGTTTCCCTCCTACACTCTCTCTCCATATACACCCCCACTTACCTTAACGGCTCCCCCATTTTTCTCCATTCTCAATTCCTAAAATCTCTCAAAGATTTCAACAAATCAAGCACAAACCAAGTTAACTAAGGTAACTTTTTTTTCAAAATCATTAGAAGAATTTATAAGTTTTATTCTTTTTGGTGGGTTTTAATTTTTACAGATTGTCTTTAAAATTTTTCCCAATTTTTGTACAAAAACAGCCGCTCTGTTGAAGCTGTCTTCCATACATTATGGTGGAAGAGTCTTCCTCTAAAAGGATAACGAGAGGTATACACTGTGCATGTTAAAAAATGGAAGAATCGCCCTCATTTTCACTTGGGTTAACTCAAGAAATTGAGAATATTGCAGGGTCAATTTCAAAATCTAGAGTTAGTGAAGAAGGAGCCTCCAATGCCGCCATTAATGAATCAATTTCCAAGTTAAGGAGTCAACAAAAGAAGAGGAAAGTTGTTGATATTGACTCGTCTAGCACCAAATCGAAGCAAGATAATGGCTCCGAATCTTCCAACACTGACGAAAATGATACAGACAAGAAGGAAGTATTTCTTAGCTTATAAATTCTTAGAATTGTTTTTAGTTTGCAAACATTTTGATTTTTGGTCATATATGCATGTAATGTATAATTCTCCCAATTTGTAGAGTTCTTCAGATCTGCATCTTTTTTTCAAATTTTTATATATATAAAAAAGTCTTATGGACAGAGGTGTATAAGTGTAGATTTTCATTAAAGCCCACATGTATAAGCTATTGAATATTTATACATTTTATGATATGTATGTAAAATGGAACTGTGTATATATTTTATATATAACATTGAAAATTTTGGGTAAAGTATATACATCCATGGAATCCCAATTGTATATTTGCTTCAGATCTGTATAAGCGTATATCAATGTAATGTATATTCTCCCCAATTGTATATTTGCTTTTGCATCATTTATCCCAATTTTTATATAATAACAAAATTAGTATGATGGAGAACTTATACAAATCTGGTTTATGCAATTTTTAAAAAAATCATAGGTGTATAAGTGTATATTTTTATTAAAAGTAAGCCCACATGTATAAGCTCATGAAAACAAAAACAACATAAGAACACAATAAGCTGCTTCATATATACATAATATACATTACACAAATTTGCTTAAAATCGATTTATACATATACAACCGAACGTGAAGATCTAAACACATATCAACTTGCGTATAACATGTATATTTTTCCCGAAAAACAAATAGACCAATTGCATAACATGTGAGCAGGTTATACCACCAATACAAACAGTACGAAATCCCTCCCTCTCTTGCCATTGCGATTTGGCTTCTGAACGCAATACACAATCAACAAAAAACAAGTCTCAATCATGTATATAACGGAAATTGATCTTTTCTACATCTGTAGGCAGAATATAAAGTTTTTATACAAATTTAAATCCATAATATACAAATCGACGCCATTATTTAGAACACCAATATCATTTGATTGCTCGCAATAAATTTTTCATTTTCCGTCCAATACGCATCACACTCACAGAGCCAAAAAACAAAATTAAAAAAAAAAAAACCAAAGCAAATCTCACCAGTAATTTTCTCCCAAAAAACACAACAAAAAAGTAATGTTTTCCGTTTTGCAATTTGTCTGCAAGAAACTAGGATGGATACTTTTTCTTTTTTTGGACAAAAGAGTCACACTAGGAAAGAAAATCTATTTTGTATTTAGAATTGAAATACCATCTTATTTTTAGAAGAAGACTTCAATTAGGAAAAGAATTATATTTATATTTTACTTCTTTTATTTATGGAATCGTTTTCCATGTATAATAGCTGAAATGTCTCCACTTTAATGAGCAAACTGTTGACTTTTTCATTTTATACACTACCAAAAAGTCGGCTTTATACATTAATTTGCCATGACCAAAGTTAGAAAATGTAATTTCATAAACATTAGCTATTTTAGGCCATTATGTTTTATAAATTTGCCATTTATGAAAATTCCCCAAAAGAAAATAGGACAAATTTAATAGTGGAATTTTCATAAACAACCACCTAATGAAATATAATAAGTAAAAATAGCTACATTATTTAAAATTACGTTACATAACTTTGGTTATGAAAATTATTTTGTATAAATCGGATATACATGAAGACATTATACAAAATAAATTGACACCTTTAATTGTTGATTTGCAAGAATTTCGCTGATTATTATGGAAACGGTTCCTTACTTTATGGAAGTTGAATGTAATCAGACTTTCTTACCTAATATGACTCTTTCTACGATAAAAACACAATAGTTGTCTAGTTTCTGCCAAATCAAAAAGAAAATTGCAACGTTTTCGACGTTATTATACGAAAATCTGGTGAGAAAAATTTGTGATTTCGTTGTAATACGTTTATTCATTCTAAATTGAATATTATACGAATTATTGATGTTATTCAAGTCAATAAACTTAATTATTTTGGCTTTGCAAAATTTTTGTCGTCATTCTTTTTTTTTTAGCGTGAATTTTTTCTCCTTATAACAAAATGTGCGATTTCTACGTTATACATGATCGATTGGCATTCTCGTTTACACGTATATGATTGTTAGCTTACATATTTTTTGAGATAGATATGAAGCATAAGAAGATGAACAGGTGAAATTTACTTGACGATTGAATAAAAAAAATTTAGTTTGTATAAATAATATATCTATTTAGAGAAATGGTTCCGGCGGATACATGGTCTATGTGTGGCCCCCATGGGTTTCGGTCTGAGATGATCAGTGAATGTGTAACGTTGGACAGACGTGCATCATGATTGTTTGACATTGCATCACATTATTCACATCCCATGACATTCACTTCATCTCATATCACTCTTTATTTGATGCTATTACATTTTTGGCTTTGATGACTGGATATCTATTGCACTTTTGACTTATGTATAAGTTGTATATATTCTGAGAGATAATTCAATGTGATGAACTTTTATTGACACTCTAGTATTATTTATATCATGGCTAATTCGAGACCAGAATATCAGGGGGCAAAATCATACATATAAGTGATCTTGGTCGAATTTTAGACTAACTGAAGCAAAATATAATTTTTCAAGGCAAAATGCAATTTTCAAAAGGTTGTGCGACACCCCCACATCGCAGAGGTGCCCCAAAATAGATCATTCTCATACTTGACACATAGACGCATTCAACAAGTGTGGTTTATGTGTTACAAAACAAATGAACTAAGGTGAAGCAAGTCCGCATCACGAACCTACTCCATCATAGGTCAAATTTTTTCTACCGACTGCAATTTTAATTAGGGGTTTCAGTCTTTTCTTCATCTCTGCCAAACTTAACCCACAGATGATATAGGTCATTTTGACCCTAAAAGGTTCCTAAATTCATTCCTAACTTTTTTTACGCATTCTAACTAAAGAACTAGGACTAAGAAAAAAAGAAAAGAGCTAGGGAATTGAGTGGTTGGAGCAAACTTGCGAATTTGATTGTCATTCTTCATCCCAGGTATGTAAGTCAAACTAAAACATGGATAATATCCTTCCATGTGCTCCAATAATGTGATAGGTTGATTTGTGATAGGACTAAACCTTCTATGATTTGTTTCCTTGGGAATTTCTTAGACCCTAACATATTTATACATGATATTGCGTTAGTAATGATTTTTCATAACTTGGATTCTTGAACAAATGGTTTACATATTCTATTTCACAAAATTCTAATTATATTTTAATCATAGTTGCATTTCTATATGTCTTATAATGAAATTGAAAGCATGATTTGTTAAGGCCCTGAGCATGAATGAAACTAAAAATCGTTTTGTATTTTCAAAACTTGAACCCAAATGATTGAACCTACCTGAATGTGGTCATAAATGTGAGTCTAAACTATTCTTGAAAGATATGATTGGGGATTGATTGAACGATTGATAGGCCGAGAGGCTTGATTATGACAGAATTGATGAATTGATAAGAGTTCTTATGAGACTTGATTGATTAGATAGATTGAACTGATTGGATAGAATCTTATGAGCATTAAGTCTTGAGAAACGTATGGAGCACCAAATTGAGTAACAGAAAATAACAACTCGAACTCAATAACTACGTAGCCAAACGTAGGTGAGGATCAAACCATTAAAGTCAGATTATTTTTTATGATCCCTTGAAAAATAACGAACTGGATTAATTGATTGTGGATCCTTATTTGGATAAGTCGTCCCTTACCCAAGCAAAGTATTGAACAGTTATAACAATATTAACAAGATTGTTGTACCTCATCCACCCATAGATAATGGTTGTTGGATAAGAGAAACTCTCATATGGGTCTTGATAGTGCTATGATTGGATTGGATTGAATTGTAAGTAATTGGTCTCTGTCTAAACCTTACTCTTGCTTTAGACATCATGGCATCCTGATCGAGTTTCTTACCTTAGACATCATGGCATCCTGATTGACTTTCTTACTTACTGATTTGAGTTATCTGCATTATATTATTCTACCTTAATGCATGTTTCATTCTACCATATTACATACTCGTGCTTTCACATATTGACGTCCAATTGGGCGTGCATTATTTCATGTTGCAGAGACAGGGGCTAGAGATTATTAACATGCATTTCGTTGAGAATCAAATTCATAATCAACTTTGGTGAGTCCTCCTCTACATTCGGAAGATACCATTTTTATCATCTCGCCTTTTGAGCTTAGTACTTTTATTTTGGTTTGAGGTAGCCCTGAATATGTCATGAACACTATCTAGATAGTAGATATAGAGGCTTAATAGACTAGACAGTGATTGGTGATTTGGATATTGTCTTTGACTAGTTTCTTTTATACTAATTTTGTGATTGGATTAGATTGATTTGTTGGCCATATGACCTCCATGTATTGAGTTAGACAGTGATGTCCCTCTATTCTAAGGTTATTTCTTGATTGTTAAGCCTCCTGCTGATTGAATATATGATTAAACTAGAAATCAGGCCAAGTGGTTTGCTTAGGAATTAACAATAGTCTCTGAATGCAAACCACGTCAGGGATACCCTCTCGAGGCATGATAATATTATGCTTATCTTAAAAATGAAAAAAAATAAAGTCAAAATAATTTAAAAAATATTCCTAACTTTTATAAATATTTACGATATTTTGTATTCAAGAAGTTTGAAAGTAAAAAATATGAGAGTAAAAAATTGAGAGTTAAATAAGTTATATAAAAGATTTGAACGTAAAATGTATCTGTACATAAATTTATTGTATACTTGCTATCTTTTGTATTCAAGAAGTTTGACCAATTAGTCAAAAATATGAGAGTCAAAAATTGAGAGTCAAATAACGTATACAAAAGATCTAAACGTGAAATGTATCTGTACATAAATTTACGGTATACTTGCTATATTTTGTATTCAAGAAGTTTGACCAATTAGTCAAAAATATGAGAGTCAAAAATTGAGAGTCAAATAACTTATACCAAAGATTTGAACGTGAAATGTATCTGTACATAAATTTACGATATGGTTCGTAAATTTCATAATTGAAATCAAATAAAAAGGGATCCAAGATATTCTACTACCGTTTATGGCAATATAATTATTGTACGTGAATTTGTTCTTACCAAATAATATCATGATTCATCACTATAAATACGCTCGAGGAATTGATATCATACATCACATTAATTTTTTACCTCCTTAAAGTAAAGATTTAGGCATGGAAAGAAAAACGGAGAACGTCAACATTGAAAGGCTGTTGAAAACTCCCCTTGAAGAGCTTGAACTCTTTGAGCTTCAACAGCTGTGCGAGCTCCTTGAAACAAAACTGAAGGAAATTGAAGATGCGGCGAACCAACGAAAGGAGCAAGGTGTTGTGTTCCCATATGAAATTCTTGGAAGTGCAATGGCTCCTCCTAGGGACGAGTAAAATCGTCCTTTATTAAGTGTTAATGTGAAATCAACTGGGTTTATCACAATCTATAATTTTAATTTTACATTTCAGTATGTTTATGATAATATGAAATGAAATAAAACTTATGTCTTTTATTTAGTATATTGTTATTTTAAATTGTTGGGGTTGAAATTAATATGTGTTTAATTCACAAGTAATAAAATTTTTAGTAAATAATCAAGTCATAGTCTTACCAAAAAATCAAATTAAACAAGTCAGTGTACCTTTGATGCATGCACCCTAAGGAGATAATCCAAATTAATTTACTTAATTTATAATTTTCCTTCGAAAATAAAGTAAATTTAATTGGATGAGACCTTGTGTATGTGATTTCTTTGTTCATTGTCTGTGACAAAAGTAGGAAATGGTCTTCAAATTCATGAAAAAATTAATTAAAAAAACACATGTTAAACAAGTAATTAAATTAAAAATATCTTGTACTACTTTTCAGTCGAATAAACAAGTTTTCTAATTTAATTTTGTAAAATTAAATTAAGTTGCAAGTTTTATATGATATAATGCTACATCTATTATACTGCATAACATGTAATTGAGGATGAACATGATCTTAATGCACCAATTTAACATACCTCAAATGTTTTAGCCGTAACAGCTATAATGATGATAGATGAAAATTTTCGATTTGAATAATTTTTAGCTAGTCATAAAGAAATTAAGGATAAAAATGCTCATTTTGATCTCCTTAATCCCCCAATAAAGTATTCATGGGAGTAATGTAATAATATGAAATGTTTTGTATTTTTGTAAAATCTTATGAAGATGTAATATTTATGTAATTATATTTCATTAATAATTGCTTGTAATTTGTGTTATTTAGAAATTTGAGATAAAATATAATTTCATATTACATAAAGATTTTAGAAAGAATAAAATTTTATAAAATATAAAGATTATATAAAGTGATTATTTACAAAATAAAAAAAATTATATTATGACATAAGATAATAAAAACAAAATAAAAATAAGGAAAAATGATAAAAAATATTCTCGAACTATTTGAAATGGAGCAGAAATACCCTCTGTTACATTTTGGTTCAAAAATACTCCTCAATTAATTTTTTTTAGCTAAAAAATATCCTCTCTCTGACGAAAATAAAAAAAGATTAAAAATACCCTCGAACTGTAAAAAATGGAGCAAAAATACTCCTTTGTAAGAAATGACACCATGCATGTTATGTGAATAAAAAGTGCCACATGATCAGTCTAGGTGAAACTCCATTTGAGGACCCAAGAGATTTTCTTCTCGGAAATTGTTGTGCTCATGTTAGCAATGTAACACAATTAATATAAGTTATCATTTTCAAGAGATAATTCATTTGCAACTATAATTTTTTTTTTAATATAGTAAGAATCTGGACTACTCAAAGTCTAACAAAAATAAATTTGAAGATGGGTTGGAGTTGAATTTTTTGATGAAAAAGAAATATTTTAAATAATAATTTTAAAATTTTAACGGAGGAATATTTTTAGCCGAAAACTAATGAAGGGTATTTTTGCTACATTTCTAATAGTTAAGGGGTATTTTTGGCCCCTTTTAAATTTCTATAAGTACGAAGGGTATTTTTGAGCCAGAAATTTAACGGAGGGATATTTTTTAGCCGAAATTATAACGAACGGGTATTTTTGAACCAAAACATGATGGAGGGGTATATATATGCTCTGTTTCAAATATTTCAGGGGTATTTTTAACCTTTTTTCTTAAAAATAATAATATAATATTAAAAAGAGGAGAGATTTTTTTCTTATAATGTAAAATAAAATATTAAATTGAAATTAGTTATCTTTTAAATATAATTTTGTTTATTTACATTTGAAGAGTAAAATAGAGAATGAATTGACAATTCCTTACTTAATGTGTGTGTTGGGAAATAGTCAATGCTACCAATCAAGGCCAGTCAACTAACTTGAAGGCCAAGATTTGAAGTTGTTTTAATTTAATTATTTATTTTTGGGAGAAATAAAAGATTCCATTTTTGGTAGTACAATGTTTAATTAATTGAATGTTGCGTCTTCAATAGCCTTTGAAAAAACTTATTACATAATTTAACTTTTTTCTTTTTAACTATTCCCCCGTGCTTGGTGCCAATAAAATTTTTATTTGAGAGAAAAGAATAATCGTTGTCAATCTCAAAAATCTGATTTTCAATATCAAAATAGAATAAACATCTTTGATATATCTAGTACTTCTCCATCTCAATTTTTTTTGTTGTGTTATTTATTTATATATGTATTTTTTTTTAAAATATTAATGAGATTTGAGGTATTTGTCTATTTTATTTTTATTATATGTTTAAAATGTTTTTTTATTGAATATTTAGTGCTAGAATCATACATGTGCATTTTAATAGTTTTATTGGTTTCAATTTGGTCGTTTTATTTTAAATTTGGTAGAGTTTAAGAAAGTAAAAATAAGATTTTTGAATCTTGTGATTTTAAATTGAATATATAGTTGATGCATTAAAATATTCTCCAATTTTTGAGATCTTAAATATGTCAGGTGAAAAATTAAAATTAAAAAGTTATATTAAAAAAGGAGATATTCTTTTCCAAATGATTTAAAAAAAAAAAAAAGATAATCAAAATAGAACAGAAAGAATATTACGAAATATTAAAGTGCATGACATATTAATGGACATAAAATGAAAAAAAAGTGACAAAGCTTATAAAAGAGAGGATTACAACAAAGAAAAATAGAGTAGCTTTATGTTATAGGCGGATATTCTTATTGGTGGAGCTTTGAACTTGTAACTAGTTCAAAATTATTTGAGACTCTTGTATTTTAAAAGGAATAAGTCGAAAATCATATTGTTAGACTGATAAGAATTATAATATAATAAATTTAAATTTCCATAAAAAGGTGATATATTTATGTACTCATAATTGAGATTGTTAATATAATTCTCAGCAAACATAGATTATCTTAAAATCATGTCCAAGAATGTGTAGAATTTTCTCAATTTTCTAAAAGCAAGTAAGTCAAGAATTGATTGTGCCAAATTTTCAAAGATTTTTATTTAATATAAATTATTTCTTTATGTTTCTTTGTTCTTTACAAAGAAAAAGGTATGTGATAATTATTCTATATGGAGAGAGAGGGGCCGTTATTTTTGGCTTTACACTGTTTAGATTGTGTTGATTTATTGGACTATAATATATATATATATATATATATATTATAAAATAAAATCTTTGAAAATAGTACATACTTGTATATAATTAGGAAAAGTTTGGTTTCTTATCAGAGAGGGAATTTGCTCTTTGACTAGGTGACAATCAAATCTCCTTTTCGTACGATATTCGATATTTATATTAAAATATTAAATAATTTAAATTTATGTAAAATAAAGCTTATTGAAGGTGAAATATTTTATAATATGATTTATTTATATTTTTAAAATTCAAACATAAAAAGGCATCAATAAAGAATTCTTGTATATACTTTTATAGCTTGATAGTTTAATAAATAAATTTTTTATATCTTAATTTATTATTTAATCATAAAAATTTATAAGAAATATTATGTGGATAAGCAAACATATACTAGTTGATAAACTAATATAGCTATAGTTTGAATTAATTATGACTCGGGGCAAACATCTAGCTATAATTAGAGTTTTGTATAATTCGTGCCATTCATACGAACGTCGTACGTGATTATATAAAAGTTGTGCGCGAATCAAATTGTATAGCGAAATATACAAATACTGTAATAATCACACAAAATGTTGTGCATGATATTGTATAGTGAAATATATGAACGCTATACAACAATTATGAATTGTATAGCAAATTATACAAGCGTATAGAAATGTTGCGCGAATTATACAAACGCTGCTATAACTATAGTTACAAGATGTAATTATCTAGACTATAGTTATGAAGTATAATTAAGACATTTTTTAATAGCTCTATACGAAAATGTAAATAAGCGAAATTTGTGATTATAGTGTCCCAACCCACCCTAACCCCACCCCACCCCACCCCACCTCACCACCACACACATTAGATCCTCCTAACACTTTCTAGGATTCTCCTTTTCTCTACCCTTCCCCTCCCTTTTTGTTTTCTATCACAGATTTGACTTTTTTTTTATGTGTGATATCTACCTTTTTCTTGATAAAATGCTTTCTGGGGTTCTTGAATTGGGTCCCAAATTATCTTTAATTAATTCATTGTCCTAAAATATGTAATGTAGTATAGCTTTCTTGGATAAAGTTTCATTCAAGATTTCAAATTTGGATTTAAAGGGTAGGGGCCAAAGCCAGAATGGTAATTATTTTGATGTGAATAGAAGCTTAGGAGATTCCCCCAACCCCACGTTTGAGTGGCTAGTTAATTACTCTATTTTTGTTGGTTGCATGTGCAATGGAAGATTATTATTATTTGTAATCCTTCATGATTAAGATTGGATTAGCTAATCAAAAAGTTTTACCTTTTTGGGGAGTAATCAATTTTCAAGAATAGACTAAATACTACTCTAGTATAGACCTTTCACAATTATTAAGAGTATAATTGGACAAAAGGGACAATGGATACTGATAATAGGTGTGTTTTGGTATTTTGTACGGTGAGAAATATTTTTAGAAGCAGATTTGGTACGTACCTAAATAGAATATATTATTTTAAATATCGTGGGGTATGAATGAACATGAAGATGAGGTGTGTTGAACAAAGTGAGAGGACATGCTGAATTCTATTTTCTACTTCTACTAGAAAAGTCATTTTTTAAAGAAAGTATCGCGATTTTCAAGAGAAAATATTTTCAACTCCATACCGAACACATCTACCCCTCCCCTTCCCCCCCTCCCGGCGCCCCTCCTCTACCGCTTCTCAAGATAAGCTCATTGATAAGGTCATAAGTTTGAGCTTTGGGCGAAATGAATTAATTCTGTTATTTAAGAGGAGGAGGAGCCTATTCACAGTTGCGGAGTGATTTTTTTTTTAAGGGGGTTCAAAATTTTAGTAAGTACACACACGAATTTTTTGAAAGGGGTTCAACATCTATTATCTACACATTAAAAAATATATTTACCATATATAAATAGTATAATTTTTCGCCAAAGATGATTCAAATGAATCCCAAAATACAACGTTGCTCTCTACTCATCATCCCCATGTTTCGCAAGGCTATGATTGGTCTAAAAAAATCAACTCTACACAAATTTTTTTGTCGTAAATAAAAATCTCCATATTTATAAATTCTAACATACAATATAGTAGATAAACTACATAGTTTTTTGAGGTTTATAATCTCAATTTTTATGATCCTATGATACAAGGTGAACTCAAGAATAAAAATAAAAATCTTGTACTAGAACAATTATGTAGTAAATGGAATTTTTTTCTTTTCCTTTCAAGATAGGTAAAATAGTAAGTATCAAATTTCCAACCTGCAATCAATTATATTAATTATAATTATATCCACACTTTATGTGTAATTGAAGATTCCTCAACAACGTGACATATTATAACTGTCATTTCATCTTTTAGTTGATTTCTAAAACATTCTACCTAATTGATTTGTCATCATAGAATATGATCAAAGTGTTTGATGATAACTTGTAAGAACTTAAACTGTTAGGTTTACCAAACAATTTTGACACATCAAATCTATCTGTAGATTATAAGTAAATAAAAGATAACTCAATCACCAACAGACACATTTTGTTCATTGAACCTAGAGAAATCATCATCATCTTATTCCATCTATTTTGTTTTCTTCTGACGTTCGATGTTTATATTAGAGTCCGATTAAGTATAAATTCGCGCATTGCAATACATTTCTAGGGGTATTGCTTCTAATAAGATTTTTTTTTTCGTTCTTAAGGACTCGAATCTGGATAAAGATGGAGAAAGCTCAACCGTCACACCATTAACCATACTGATCATTAGGGTCCGATTAAGTATGAATTCACGCATTGCAGAAATGTTCCTAGGGGTACTGCTTCTAATGGATCTTTTTTCATTCTTAAAAACTCGAATTTGAGACTTAATATGATTAAAGATATAGAAATCGCAACCATCCCATCACTATCCGTATTAATCATTATCATCTTGTTCAAATATATAAAAGTAAAGGTCTTTATTCTTAATAGCTACAAACCTAATACCTCTCTGATGGAGAAATCTCAACCGTCACACCATTAACCATATTGATCATTAGGGTTCGACTAAGTATAAATTCACGCATTGCAGAAATGTTCCTAGGGGTACTGCTTCTAATGGATCTTTTTTCATTCTTAAAAACTCGAATTTGAGACTTAATATAATTAAAGATAGAGAAATCTCAACTATCCCATTACTATCCGTATTAATCATTATCACCTTGTACAAATATATAAAACTAAAGGTTTTTATTCTTAATAGCTACAAACCTAATACCTCTCTGTCGTTGTTCAATCAATAACCTAGTATTGGAATTCAAGAATTAAATATACATTGATGTCAATAACAACTGCCTAAAAGAACAGTACTTTCTTTGTTTCAAATAGTTTCTCCCCTCTTTCTTTTTAGTTCGTTTAAAAATAAATTCATATAAAATTATTTTTTTTATATGTACATTCTATATCTTTTAATTTAAAATCAAAAGATTAAAACATTTCTTTATTTTTGTAAATACTATATTAAATGAAAACAGACAAATAAATTGAAATAAAGAGTTTGGAAAATAAAACAAAAATGTAAGCCTTTTTACTGTTTTAAAGTCATAGCTGTTCTTTCTGGAAGTACATCCATTCATCCAAAGGTTCACAGTTTTTTTTTTTCAAGTATAGTGTAAAAGGATTACAGAGTGATTTGTCTAGTTTTTTTTTTAAAAATTTATTTATTTAAATTAAACAGAGTGATTTGTCTAGCTAGTCAAAATATTAGAGGTAAAAAATCAGTATCACATGCAGAAATCAAAACATCAGAGATTTCTGTTGACCATTGGACAGTAATATAATATTTATACCTTCTCTATTTCTATACAAATTTTCTTTTCTGTACATATATTTAAGTTTAATGCAATTAATGTCAAACTTAGTAATAAACTTAGTAATTAACTTAGTACTCTCTTCATTCATCTTTACTTATCCTGTATTGATTTAGCACATGAATTAAAAAATAGTAAATGATATAGTAATTTTATCAAATTATCCTTTGAATATAATAAATACGATATATAGAAAAATGTATTAGAGAAATGACTATAATTAATGAGAAGTGTAAATTAGGAACTAAGTGTAAAATTATCTCTTGATTTCATAAACTGGACAAATATTGTTGGACATTCCAAAATAGTATAAAGGACAAACATTTTGATTTTTTCTCAAAAATGAGGAAAATGACTTTCGTCGTGAAAGTAAAAAAAACAAGTTCTACATTGACAGTATCCTCCTCATCTTTCAACAAGCGTCATGATCATCCCCCACCCTCCTAGCTCTCATTTATAAATATTTTTAGAATATATTTTTTTAATTATATACCAAATATAGAAAAACTTAATTTTTTTAAGAAATATTCCGTACCTTTAATAAATAAAATAATTGTCAATTAATCATAAATTTGCAGAAATAAAGATGGACCACAAGATCAAGTGTTGGAACAAGAATATAAAAATCACATAACCAGTCATACAGTCTTGGACGGTGGACTGTTGCCACCTTACAAGTAGGGGCATAGCTGCCCTTGTTCGAGGGGAGTCAATTGACATTCTTTTTTTAATCGAAAATTTGGATTATATTTAGTCATATAATGTGTATGCATAACATTCACGTTATATTTATACATAACATTCATTAATAATAATATTATTTTTATTTTTATCAAAATATTTTAACATAACTAATTTTATCATAACTTACGTTAACTAAACAGGCCTTAATAAAATTTTCTTGCCAACGGAAGGCAGAGAGACAACATTCACCAACTACGTACCTCAAAAGTCAGACTTTTTTTTTTAATTTTTTTTTTAAAATTTTGTTATAAATTATATTTTAAACCTTAAAATAAAACCTTACCTCCTATAAATATGTTCACTCTTACTTATGATGTCTCCTTTGATACTACACCACTTTTCTCCATAATTTAGCCCATTTTCACATAGGACCTATGTTCCTAATTCAATTTATTTTGACATTTTTCTCCATGACATGTTCATGTGCATTCAAGATCCAAACATAACTATTTGTCCCTCCTTTGTCTTTACTAAGTTTCTTTTTATTTTTTAATCTCATGGATCTGGTGAGACTAAAGTATTTTGAATCTTTTTCACCCATGAAGAATCATCCAATTAGTCCTCCAATTTTTGGTTCACCTATACATTCTTCATCGCATCATGCTGGTTTTCCTATTATAGCTGTTGCCATTATTGGAATCTTGGCAACTGGTATTTTACTAGTTAGTTACTACATTTTTGTGATAAAGTGTTGTTTGAATTGGCACAGAATTGATCTGTTGAGGCGATTTTCGTTCTCAAGAGACCGTCGTGTTGAAGACCCTTTAATGGTTTACTCACCAGCAGTAGAAAATAGGGGATTGGACGAATCTGTGATTCGTTCAATCCCCGTTGTTAAGTACAAGAGGAGGGAAGAGAATTCAAGAGTTCATTGTGAATGTGCTGTTTGTTTGAATGAGTTTCAAGAAAATGAGAGGTTAAGAGTTATACCAAACTGTGCACATATTTTTCATATTGATTGTATTGATGTTTGGCTTCAAAACAATGCAAATTGCCCACTTTGTAGGAATAGCATTTCATCATCTACAACAATTAACACAAAAATGTTGTTGTTTCCTTTGGATCCAATCGTCGCTCCGAGTTCTACACCTCATCAAGATCCAAATCTTCAAAATTTCAGAGATGAAGATTATGTTGTGATAGAAATAGCAAATAATGATCAAGAAATGTTGTTGAATTCAGGGGAAACAACAGGGCATTTTTCGATTAGTCCATCGCCAAGAAAAACAGAACAACAAAAAGTTCCATCAAGAAAATGTAAGAAGTTTAGACATGTTACAAGTATGGGAGATGAGTGCATTAACATAAGGAAGAAAGATGATGAATTTGCTGCAATTCAGCCTATAAGAAGATCATTTTCAATGGATTCAGCCACGGATCGACAACTTTACATAGCAGTTCAAGAGATTATAATGCAGCAGCAAAGGCAAGTTACTGATGTTAGTCCATCTGAAAGTAGCAGTAGCAGAGTAAAAAGATCATTTTTTTCATTTGGACATGGAAGGGGATCAAGAAATGTAGTTTTACCAATTCATTTAGAGTCATAATGAGAAAAAAAGATTGAATTTTTATTGTAATTTTTTGTGTGTAGAAAGTTAGTTGTGGATATTAAAGTAGTTTTTACCAGAAGTTCAACCTTTCTTTACACCTTCTTAGAAGGTCTCCTCCTTTTCACTCTCTTGGTGACTCGAAAGTCGAACTCACTTACCATTTGAAGTTCAACTTTCTAAGAATCTTTATTGGATTATTCATGTAGTGCCGTTCAATATATGGAACAAGAAATAATATCTCATCATATTTCGATCTACGAAATTCCTTACTGATCTCATTCCACGTACTAAACGACAGGACCACTAATGCATTTATGACTCATTGTTATGATTACAAGCATCATTACTTATAACAACCATTCTTCTTTTTGCCTTCTTCTCTTTTAAATTTTGGAATTTTTTCTAATGACAGCTAACTAAAATGTCCCTTCCCTTAATATAATTCACAAGAAGCAGCAAATTGATTCAGATGAAATTGAACAAGTACAGTACCCTTCAGTTTTTTATTTTGTTCCTTTTTCATTGTTGGTTTGGGGGGTCCCCTTGGTGCAAGGTCACAACTATCAACCACCAAATTGCTTCTTTTCTTCCTTTTTCTTTCTCCCTCATTGGGTCAATGTCATGTCTGGTATAGCTAAACTTTATATGCCTAATTAATATCAAGGAGAAGTCGCATTGAAGATTTAAATTTTATGGGTTTAATATTTTAAGATTTTTAGTATTATACTCATTATATTTCAAAGTTATGAGTTCATATCTACTAGTATTTATTACAGTTTTCGTAAATTTATGCTCAGCATCGAAAGCAGCGGCAAAGTCAGAATTTCAATGTCTGAAAAAACAAACACACGAACTAGTCGAAGAGGGTTCGACATCTATTATATATAGATGAAGGATAATTTTAACTATGTATAAATAGTATAACTTTCCGCCAAACCCCCTAGCCAAAGAGTGGCTCCACCATTCATCGAAAGTGTAGGTTTTGCTGGATCCATCCGGGGGAGAAGTCGATCTTTGAAGAATGAGACTTATGTCTAATATTTGATGAATAGAGTTTATCCGATACTTATGCTAGTGGAAGGTAACAAATGTACCCACATTAAATTAACTGAAGTGCATATGAATTTTGTTGGATCCATTCAGCGGAGAAGTCGATTAGTGAAGAATGCGGCTTATGTCCAATTTTTGATGAATAGAGTTATCCTATGCCTATGCTAGTAGAAGTTAGCCGATACATCCATATAAAACTAGTCGAGGTGCGTACAAACTGAATTTGGCATCACAGTTATCTAAAAAGATTAAAATTTGATCCATGCACCTAAGTTATGTTGAGTGAAATTGCAAAAGAAAAAAAGGTACTCCAATCTTCATTTGCAATTTTTTTGTTTCAAAATTGAAGTAAAATAAAAATAGTGGAATAATGGTACATGGACCATAGCTCCATCATTATTGTCCATTGAAAACAGAAAATTGAAGACTCTAAGAGCCAAAGAATCCAAAGTCATTGATTTGATCATTTTTAGGGGTGACAAACTTTCCATTTTCTATAGTGTCTATAGTCAACAAATTCACTGCCTTCTAGCAAATTAATAAATATATATATATTTTTAAAAAATACTAAAAAAAAAAACAGAAAATTGTGTATCTATTGAGAAAAATAAAATAATTAAATGTTGATAAATAGATTTTGTTGGCCCAAATTATTTTGGAATATGGCTGAGTGTCAGTTTTAATAGCCCAGCCTAGTGTTGGGCCAAGGGGTCATTTGCATAAAAATGATCTTTGGGTACCAATGTTTAAATTTTGACCACACTTAACGATAAATCGATAGCCGTTTCACTAAAATTTCTCTTAGAGAATCACTAAATTTGTAAATTTGATATTAGCAAAACTTTTCATACTAGCAAGTTATGGTAATAGTCGAGGTATTGATCACGAGTCTTAATGAATTATGAAGATTTCAATCACAAGACTTGTTTTAACAACAAGTGCTGATGTTTGTCACAATTTTGACAACAAATTCTGATAGATCGCTAAGTTCTTTTCAATATTTGTTATTGAAACTTTAGCAATTTCGAAAAAATCATGATCGTAATTGCACTAATCCCCGTACCTTTGTTTGTAGAAATTTCAACTACACATTTTTGTGTAAAAAAGGATTTAAAACAACTTTAAATATTATCAAATTTGATATCTAGCCTTCTAATGATAAAAAATAAAAAATGTTTGACCAAATGATGATGATAACGATAAGACTGATGTTTGTGTACACGTTTGCTTAGCGTAATTATTTTCTTTTAAATGAGTACGTAATTATCCAAATCACGTCTTCTTTTTTAACGTGACTTAATGCTCCTTTGGTTAATCATAATTGGAATTAGGAGAGAAGTATTGAAATTATGTTTTGAACTTGGTATAAATTATTAGTTTTATTTTGAAAAAATGTAAGATAAGGCTGTTTACAATAGACTTTTTTGATCGAGCTCTTCCTTAGACCCTGCGCATTACGGGAACTTTAGTATACTGAACTTGTCTTTTTTTATCTTCATCGTTGAATTATTGATTGGTTTAAATACATCATTTTACTTGACTATGTGAACTTAAACATCTCTTCCCCTCCCATTTTCCATATGACATAGCAAGTGACCTCAAATTCTTATAGGAGCAAGGGATCTTAATAAAAAGCTTTCAGAAGTGTTGAAAATATCCCTAAGGTTGGTAAGAATTTAGAGGAGTGTTTCACTTATGTTGAAAGATCAAATGTGTATTTAATTTAAGTTAAGTTAGTCAAGCAGATAATGTAATTAAGATTATCAATAATCGGAGACAAAACAAATAGTTCGTGCTAAGTTTAAAAGATTATGCATTTTTTATTACATTAGAGTAAACAAATACATGATATTTACTTTTTAAAAACTTGTTAATGAAGCACCCAAAGATATCGCCTAATGATTAATGAAGTAGTTGAGAGTCAAAAGTCTCAAGTTCATATTCCAAAAAAAATAAAAAAACTTCTAGGTAATTTTTTTCCGTCTAGTTCATTTATTTATTTTTATAATTGAGTGCTATTAGATCTAGACACCATAGTCACTAACAAAAAGTTGTTAATCAATACAAAATATATTCTATCCATCGATAAAATTAATTAGTATACATATTATTGACCAAAAATTTTAATACTTTAATATATCATTTATGAGTTATGACAAATATTATGTATACACACTTTTTCTATTATTAAATTTTTTTTCAAAATAACTTATCTCAAAATAAAAAAAATAAATAATAAATATATCCTTCTAAATTCTTTTTATACGTCATCTTTTAATATAATTTACTCTTAAAATTTATATCATATATATTATTATAATGATTACAAACCAAACGCTCAATAAAAACTATTGAACAGTGGCAACTGGCAACTTTCGTGTGTAGCTCAAATTAGTCGGCCATTTTCTCCGATCAGTTTTCCGATCAACTATGAAGATCATGGTAGCCATCAAACGTGTTGTTGATTACGCCGTCAAAATCCGAGTTAAACCCGACAAGGTACACCTTCACAATCTTTTATTTTGGGTAAAATTTCACAAAATTGATTGGGAGTACTAGTACTTGTAGTATAAAGAGCAGAATGGTATACAGGATTTATACAGTAGACCCAGTTGGATTAGGGTTAAGATGTAGTGAATTGATTGATTTTTTTCTTCTGGAACTCAGAGTGGTGTAGAGACGAAAAATGTGAAGATGTCGATGAACCCATTTTGTGAAATTGCTTTGGAAGAAGCTTTACGGGTCAAGGAATCGGGTTTGGCTTCAGAGGTGGTGGCTGTTACTGTCGGGCCATCTCAGTTTACGGAGACTCTACGAACCGGGTTAGCTATGGGAGCAGACCGGGCAATCCATGTAGAAGCGCCTGAGAATATTTATCCACTTACAATTGCTAAGATTCTTAAAGCTCTTGTTGATGTTGAAAAACCTGGTCTTCTTTTTCTTGGCAAGCAGGTTTGCTTTTAATCTAAAGATTTGAGCTTTTATTCTGCTTTTGTGTGTTCTGATATGAATAACCTGTCTAACCCACAAAGGTAGGGGTAGGATTTATGTACATACTACTCTCCCTGGACAACTGCTATGTTATTGCTGTTGTTGTGAGCAAGTTTTTATACGTCAGATTACTTCGATATCCAATGGTGGGTTTTGGATTAATCAGTATTGCGTTCAAGTTATGTGGTTGGTTAATTTGACTTAGGTGTGTGTTTGATACAACAAAAACTGATTGTCATGGACATATGTAAAGATTTTGGTTAGGAAATTATGTTTGGGAGCATTTCCCGTGCTTAGTTAGGTGTAAAAGTGAGTGGTGTATGCTAATCGTATGAGGTGGAAGTAAGAGGTGATGTTAGTGTTCCGATGATATTCTTTGGTGTTAAAGATTGAGACAGTGTCTAAGAGTTAGTTGAAGCTACTGATATGAAGTAAGAGCTAGAGATATCTGTAAAAGAAAACGAATTCTGCAGATAAGTCATTTCCCCTTTCTGGTGTAAAATATTTCTTTTGATGCAAAATTTTAACAACTAGAGCAATCAAACACTGGAAAAAGAGTTTATTGATAAAAAAGTATTTTGTGGTCATACCAAGAACATCCTTAGGATTTGACTCATAAAGTATAAATGGAACATTTCGTGATTTTAGTGGAGTTGCTAGCTCTCTACTATCCTCCTTGTTTTGTTGGTTATTTTCTTCATTCTGCCTCAGTTATTTAAACTGTTCTTCTAGGCTTTCTGTCAGTTTGTTTGTCTAATCTTGTTGATTTTGTATAGGCAATTGACAATGACCAAAACCAGACAGGCCAAATGGTTGCAGGACTTCTCAAGTGGCCGCAAGGAACCTTTGCCTCTAAGGTTGGTATCATTTCTGTGTAAGGTGTGCAAAAGAGTTAAATAGAGCCAAAGATTGTAATTCTACAATCTCTAATTGGTCTAAGTTGGCTTATATCACCTCTACTTTGGTATGCCTATTTTGAGTACCTCTTGGACGTCGCATCCAAGTATCCAGGGCTTTCAAACTGATTCTTTTGTTTTCTTCTCTATATCTTCCTCTTAAGTACACCAATGTGGTCACATTAAACCTAATCAGATATAAGGCTATCTCTATTTAGTCTTACTATATCTATCATTTAGCTCTTTGCTTTGTAAGACATGAAATCTTCAATCCAATTTTGATCTTACAATAGGATTGCCTGATCTTTTGCAATCTGTACCTTTTCTCATACCAAAAGAATTATCAAACAATCGTCATTGTTCTAAAATCCATATTGCTGTTTCAACTATGGTTTGTTTGCTACCATCGGGGCTGGCTTGTTTAGGGCTGCAATCTCACTATGATATTTCTGTTAGGTTGTACTGGACAAAGAAAAACAGGTAGCTACAGTAGACAGAGAAGTCGATGGTGGTATCGAGACATTGTGTTTGGATTTGCCTGCAGTAATCACGTAAGTTTCAATCGAGTTATTCCAAAGATTTGTATGTTCACGAAGGAAACATGTCTCTTCTGAATAAAAAAAGAAGTGAAAAGTAGGTCATTTGGAGCACATCTTAACAAGAATAGGATTTTAACTAATTTAATCTCAAATCAGTATGCACAAGCTTCAAGTTTGTTTATGTGATTTCTTTAGTTCTCTGATATTAAGTAACGTACTCGACAAGTAGTGAAGAGGACTTCCACCAAAATAAATGTATTATCTGTCTCTCCATTTTCCCCTTTCTTCAGTTTCCCAAACCTTTTCTACACCAGAAACAAATACTGCCTTTGCTTGGAAATGTGAACTGACACTGTTTAGTCAGCTTGATTATAAGAATGCAGTTTACTCTTACATATTTAGTTTATTTGGCAGGCAAATGGTTAGATATCATAAGCAAGCCTGGAGTAGTCCTTAAACCCTTGGCCTCGCTCTATGCTATTTAATATGCTTATGACGTCAATAACATTCTTTATACTGAGAAGTGAGAAATGAGAAAAAACTATATGCATGTTACCATTCAATATTGAAGAATCAATAGAATTAATCTATTAGTTTTCCAGGAGATTTGAGAAGCAGATCTTTTGATGATGGGCTTTCTAAATCCATGTCCAATATTAGCCATGTGGTGAAATTTCAGAAGACTAATTTCATTGTTTTCTAAGTGATATGGGGCCTTCGAGACTCGACCAATGATAATATTTTACCATTAGGCCGATAAATATAAATCATAGCCACTGACAGGTGGTCAAAACTATATTTAGCTATGAACCTAGGTATAAATTGTCCTTGTGTCCTATCTGCTCAAGTTGATTGTATTATCTTAGTAGTTAGATATTAGATCTGTGTACTTACGACTTCTCCATTGTGGAAACAGCACTGATTTGAGGTTGAATCAGCCAAGATATGCCACACTCCCCAACATAATGAAAGCAAAGTCGAAGCCAATAAAGAAATTCACACTTCAAGACTTGAACGTTGAGATTAAATCTGATTTGGAAGTAGTTGAGGTGACTGAACCTCCCAAAAGGAAATCTGGTGTCATCCTTTCATCTGTGGATGAGCTTATTGACAAGTTGAAGAATGAAGCACGCGTAATTTGAGTACACTACCTGTTGTTTGCTGCAATTTCATCTCTTGAGGTGATTCGCGAGCTGAAGAAGAATGAAACACGCTTAATTTGAGTGTGCTAACAGTTGTTGGCTGCAAATTTCATCTCTTTTACACCATATGTTTCTCTCAACATTATACAATCTTAATAACAATGATCACATAATGGAAAATATCTCCTATTTTCTTTCATTTCGAATATATGTTTTCGCCCTTTTTTTCGAGAAGCTAGAGATTCTTATGCACTGTGTTATCTGTGATATATTTGTGATTGTAAGTTGCTTTTGGGGTGTGTTCAGTACGGAGGAAAATGTGTTTCCATGAACAATAAATAAATTTTCAACTTAATTTTTTGTGTTCGGTACGTAGGGCCGGAGATGCAATTTATATAAAATACTATTTATAAAAACTTATTTATTTTCATTTATATAGAATATTACTTGTAAAACATATTTTTTCTATTTATAAGGAAGTTATTTTTTATTTTTAAAAATTATGAACAAAACGAATATAATAAAATTAAAAAATATTTTTCAGAAGTATCAAAGTAAGGAGTGGCTGCCCTGAAATTGTAAATTGTTCGAGTCAAAAAAGGTAGCTTTGAAACACCTACATCAATTTTATTAACACATAAATTAAAATATCTCTCATCTATTTCATTGGATATTAGGGCCTCGTTAATTTGGATTTCATTAAAAAATTTGTTATCGCACATTATTTCAAGATTCAAATATGAAAATCTAATAACGAAGAATATCATTCTCAATTTCTTTGAAAAACTCGGTTTTAGTTTTTGTCCAATAAAAATATAAATTCATTTTTGAAGATTACTATTTTCGTCCATTTTTACTTGTTGAGTTTGAAAAATCAAAAGAATAATGTAGTATTTAATTTTTAATTTATCTTTACTATTAGCTAATTATTTTGTAAATATTGAATTTATTATAGTAAAAAAAAATATAAAATTTTATAATTTTTATTTATTTATTTTTTTCAAAAATATGTCAAGTCAAGGTATCATATCACAGTGGAAAATGCGGCGCCACCAATAATTTGGACGATCCATAGTTACACGTGTACACCAATTATTGGCTGTCTCCGAATCATGAATTGTGACTCCTCTTTTTCCCTCAAATCATTGAAAACTTTTTCTCCCCCAAAAGATTTCTGTTGAATTTGGATCCCTAAATTTATCCAAATTCGGATTAGTTTTGATTTCCCGGTGTTTGTTGGTTTGATTTTATCGAAATGGATCAATTTGATTCATTTCGAGATGCTAACTGGGACCTAATTGATATCAACAGCTTCATAGATGAAGAAGCGCCGTCAGATTTCTTCTGGAACGATCAAACCCAGAATCTCAGGTATTTTTAGGAATATTTAAAGCTTCGTGTTTTACAATTAGATTGTAAAAAACTAATCTTTTTGTATGCTATTAAGCTATGCTTGTTTGATTTAATCTTAGTATAGATTAGTCTTGTTGAGGGTTTTCTATACGGTGTAATTTTCAAGTTTATACAAGACATCTAGTGTAATTTTATAAGTGTGGTGTCGTGAGGGTAGCATGTAGCATACCTTACCCCCTACTTTTGTGGGCTAGAGAGGCATGTAACATACCTTACCCCCTATCTTTGTGGGCTAGAGAGGCATGTAGCATACCTTACCCCCTACCTTTGTGGGCTAGAGAGGTTGTTTTTATAGGCACTCAGCTCAAAGTGTAATTTTTAAGTTTATAAAACAACAACATATCTTATGTGATTCCATAACTCGGTGTGGGGAGGCTAGGATGTGGCATACCTTACCTCCTACCTTTGTGATTTTGTAGGCTAGAGAGTCTGATTTTGATAGACACTGAGCTCAAAGTGTAATTTTCAGGCTTGTACAACAACAACATATCCAGTGTAATTCCGAAAGTGGGGTGTGGGGAGGATAGTAAGTAGCATACCTTACCCCCTACCTTTGTGGTTGTGTGGGCTAGAGAGGCCATTTTTGATAGACCCCTCAGCTCAAAGTGTAATTTTCAAGTTTATACACCAATAGCATATCCATTTTAATTCAATGAGTGGGGTGTGAGGATGTAGGATGTAGCAGACCTTACCCCTACCTTTTGTGGTTTTGTGGACTAGAGAAACCGTTTTTGAAAGACCCTTGGCTCAAAAGTGTAATTTTTTAGTTATTGTGTAAAATATTTGATCTTTTTCATAGGCATTAAGAGATGTATATTTAATTTATCTCTAAATACAGCTTGATTTTAGTGGGACTCTTTCATTTTGACTTTTCGGCTTAATAATCTGTCCTGATTTTTTCATATGCTTTTATGCTTGCTATTTCTCTTGTTAATTAGGTTGATCACTTACTACAGCTTAATCTTGGTGGGCTTTTTACTCAATGTTATTCAAAAGAACCTTTCATGCATGTGGATTAATCGTGCTGGTCTAGATTCAAATAAATCTTGTATTTACAAGTTCTCGTATGTAATGATTATTCATATTATCTTGAGATGCCAGATTGTTTGTTTGTTTATGGTTTAATTTCTTATGTTCTATATGCTTGGTGTAATGCTTATTTAGTTGTAACTGATGAGGCCACTTTTCTCCGCCATACTGTTAGGGTTGCATTCCTTTCCCTTTTCTTCTTAGGTTAACTGACGAATGTTAGTTCACTATGATCTGATGGATATCTATGCTCTATGGTACTTAAGAAAACAGGGAGAGAGAAATGAAAAATGATTTGTTGTTTGGGTATAGGTAGAAATACTGGACTAATGCATGAAATTATGCGTTCCTCTTCTTTTTTTCCCGTCGAAATTGTACAGTCATATTGAGGTAGCTTTCCGTTAAATCTTGATGTGAAGAACTTGAAAAGCTTTTTACTTCCGAAACTGCTTGAAGGAATACAGCTTGATTAGATCATAGGATTGTTTGCATCATTACAGAAAAAAAGTCTGCAAGTTTATTATTCACATGTATCTTGTTGCAAGAGCAAACATTGAAACATTCCCATAGTAATCTCATTGTGCTCCTTATGTTCTTTGTCCTATTTGATCAGAACTAGAGCTTGGACTTCCTGAATTTCCTTTTCTTCCTTTTATTGTCTTGTCATTGTTCGGTTATCCTTCATCTCTTTTCACTTTTCTCCTGGAATGATCAGTGGTACCAGATTATATCTCCTTTATTTGATGTCTTGAGAGATTTATCACAGTAGAGGAATTGTGTTTACGATCATTGAAATCTGAAAAGTTCTGATTTGAACTGTTTCAGTCACTACCTCCATTTGTTGCATGAGAAAATAGAAACAAATAATAGAGGTGGGAAATGCTTATGATCTTTTTCCCATAAGCATTTCTCATTTGATTGTCTACACTCTTTTTCTCTAATAGGTATAGTGAAAGGAGAGGGATAATTTCCATCTGGACATTATTGTCTTTCTTGCTCCCCTCCAACCAACCAAAGGCTGGTGATTTTTTCTCTTACATCAATTTGTCGTGTTCAAACTGATGATATAAGCTTTGTTCCATAACCCCAGTTTATAAGCTTGTTTGTATCTCATTGGTTCTTGGGTTGCAGAACTGTAGCAGAACTTGAGGCACCTCTCAGCAGTGCAGCATTTCAGGAGTGCATAGAAACAGAATGCCCTCGGAAAAGGTATGTGTAATTTTATGCGAGCATTGGCTTTATATGGACTCAATTATCCTGAATCATGGATGTGCTGGAGATTTCTTCTCTTCCAGATTGGATGATGGACTTGTGAACCAATTCACTATAGAATTGGGAGGGAGCGGGTTCCTTGGTTTGATATTTTTGTGTAAATTTTAGTACTGCTTTATAGTTTATCAGGTCATGAATACTGAAGTGATTTCTACTCGCAATTCTCTTACCAGTCATCATTTTTTTTTAACAGAGGCCGTAATGAGTCTTGCAGCAAACAAGGGAACAAAGCTTGCCGCGAGAGATTAAGAAGGGAAAAATTGAATGAAAGGTATTGTCATGCTCATATGAAGTCGTGTTTTCTCTCTGCATTCAAAATTAGGTTTTGTCTACTATTTTCTACCATGCACAGTAACACCAATATTGTAGATAAAACATGATGTAGCTCATTGTAATATTATACCTGTCTTGTTCTCTGATGGTCTGGGAAGTCTTACAAGACGTGGAGCTTCAATTGGTACAAGTTCTTCTAAGTATAGCTCAGAGTATCCAAAAAAGGCCATTATTCTGTTAGTAAGGTAGCCATTATTAGGCTCTCTTGCAAACAGAAGTATCATTTTTAAGTGGCACTTAGATCACTTTACTATCAGTTATATTATGTCCCCCAAATGAAAATTAGGTGTTCTAAATCGATCTATTTGAATCTTGTTGACACAGGTTTTCTGACTTATGCTCTGTTCTGGAGCCCGGGAGACCTGTAAAAACCGACAAAATGGCCATACTTGGTGATGCCATTCGTGTTCTAAACCAGCTGAAGACTGAATCTGAGGAATACAAAGAGATGAACCAAAAGCTTATTGAAGAGATTAAGACCTTGAAGGTTAGAAATGATTTTGTTGAAAGGGTAAAGTAGCTTGTAAAATTTACTGTGACTGGCAGTCTTGAGTACCAACTCTGGGAGGGAATTCAAAGAAATTTTGACTTGGTACTCTTGATTACTTGAATTCCTATCTCTGATGCCTTGTGTACAGTCTCACTTCCAAAACTTTTTCTTACAAACAGGCTGAGAAGAATGAACTTCGTGAAGAGAAACTTGCACTGAAGGCTGATAAAGAGAGGATGGAGCAAGAGTTGAAAGCTACAGCTAATCCAGCAAGTTTTATTCCACCTCATCCAGCAGCATATCAGCCAGCAGTAAATAAGATGGCAGTTTTCCCCAGTTATGGTTATGTGCCAATGTGGCAGTATCTACAGCCATCTTCACGGGACACATCTGAAGATCACGTGCTTAGGCCTCCTGCTGCTTGAGAATCTTGCAAGATGATGTATGACATTCTCCCCTCCATTCGTGTAAATAATGGTAACAAATTAATCTAGTTTTTACTCTCTTAGTCATCTCTGCCTCCTCTGGGTTTCCTCATTTTTTTGATATTTAATTTGAGGGAGGAGCATGTATGGCAGATAATTTGTGTAGATGGAATTGGATTTGATAAATTTGTGTAGATGGAATTGGATTTGATTGACATCTGCTACTTTTACCCATTAGCTCCTGCATTTTTGTTTGTCTCTTGCAATGGGTATACATTCTAATTTTTGTGTATCCAAACTATGTGGTACTACTAATTTATGAGCTTTTATGGATTCTTTATGATGCTGCCGCCTAGGGAATATTGATCCCAGAATTTCCAGGGGGTACTTCAGTGATGTTTAGAACTAATTAACTGTGTGTAGGACTTTGTTATGTCATGGAGCGCTCCATTTACTGGTCAGGATGGGTGAACATCTTGATGCTAGTTAGATGAATTATGTGTGGTTTGTCTAGTCTCTTGGGACTAGACAGAGATATGTACGATATGGGCTGCTATTTTTATCTGCTACATCTTGCATATGTTATTGAACATCCAAACAAAAGAAAGAAAAAGAAAGTCATCTCTTCGTACTTTGGAGGTGAACATATAGCCCTTAATGATCTTTCTCTTAGGAGGGGTCTCTTCTTTCACCTTGTTCTTGAGATGAATCAATATCTGCTATTCTTAACACGTCCAGGTTGCAGATAATCTGTGTTTGACTATACTCGAATTTTGTTTATTACTTTTTACTTCTAGCATACTGCTTCAGATTAGGCATGGAAGTCATCTTGTTCCTCACCACATACAGGGGCAGAGACTATCAACGTTCTGCGTTAAATTTGTCTGCGTTTGATGTGAATTCCTGCATCATAGGGTCTTCATGATGCACTTCATTAGTTGTACAACATTGCTCTTTCTCATTCATTTCTGGTTGTGGATCTTCTTTTCCCCACAAAAGTAAGTACAATCCAATAATGACAATTACCGCTCCAATGATGCTGAAAATATTAAAGGAGGGTATTTAGATGATAAAATATTGTAGATCTACTCTTCTGACCTCCCTTATAGTGCATGAATTTGATTTCCATCATTCCCAAAGAACAAAATGAAGGGGTGAAAATGCTTTGAATTTTTCCCTCCTTCCTGTTAGAGATTGCTTACCTGCCCATGTAGAGCTTTTCACCAAGGACGAAATATGCTAGAACTGCAACTAGCACGGTTGAGAGTGGGTTAAACATTGTTACGAAAACTGGTCCCTTTTGCTCAGTGCACCAGAGTTGTATGTACACTATTAAACCAGAGATCACTATACCCTATTCCAGTTAAGAAGATTCTTATTAAAATGTGCAAGTGCTAAATTGTTTGAGAGAAACTATTGGACCCTTCTTACCCCATACAGAGTAGACCAGAAATCAATGTTGAAACCTATGGTCCAAGCTGTTCGTTTGTGCTGTACAATTATTGTGTAGAAAGCTGATTGTGCTGCCCCAACAAAACTCATCCATGTTGTCAGTGATAGTTGTGCTGGATATCTTTTCAAAGTGTAAGCCTGTAGATTCCAGTGTAAGCTTGTGTGTGTTAGGAGATCTCTCCTCAGAAACAGTAGTTACTTTCTATATAGATTAGTAGAGGAATCTGCATAATTCATGGCAAGTCGTACATTTGAAAAGTTTATTTTGTTGAAAACACATTTCATGATTTATGATAGCTAATGTGGGAAAAGAAGAGTTTGGTGAAAAACCTGCATGATGTACCATATTGACCACGTAATGCAGCTGGCAGCAGTGAGAATCGAGCCTTTTAACCAGTTTTTGTGGACAACACCATTTCCTCTGTGGATGTAGATGAGAGGATGCCCTAAGCTTTTCACAACAGGTCCTTTGTATAAAGCCATGCTCATAACCCCAGCCAAGGAAACCAAGGTTCCTATGATTTTTGCTATTCCTCTAGGATCTCGAATGTTAGCATCTTCCAACCTACATCAAGAAAGAACATCTGTGAACTGTCATGTGCAGTCATCTCTTTTCATCATTTTCGTGATGGAACTGTATGTGCTACACTGCTACCTGAGAATGACTGCTAGAACAAATGTTAAGGCAGCTATAGTGTTGACCATCGAGGCAAGAAGAGTCGGAGAGGTGTAGTTCAAGCTCACAAAGTACATGTTCAGTGTCAAACTCACTCTGCTTTGAAGGATAGACTGTTAATATTCCCCATCAAACAGCATTTGAAAATATGATGTTGACTGATCTTACCCCAGTAGAGAGAGTACAAATATTTCCAACAGCAAAGCTATAGTTAACTTTGGCCTTGTCTTTCTGCAGAAATCAACAGAAACATCAGAAAATAGTCCTTTGGAGCTAAGTACATGCATTTTCTCTGCAGAATTGAACAATGTTCTGCATATTTTTGGATTGGAGTTGACTTTGTGGTTTACCTTTCAAGAAAATAGGCAAAGGGTAGCATGGTAAAACCGGCAACAATATGCCGATAAGTTATGTAGACATGAGGATTCATTCCATGATTGAAGGAAGCCTCAGTTATGAAGTACAAAAATGTGTAAGCAATTTGAGCCAAAACCATAAGGATGTGAGGCTTGAACCTCTTGTAAGTGCCTATGCTAGTCCCCATAGCCATCAATATATCTGCTCTTCTATGCCTTCAACAAACTGAACTCCAATATTAAGCTGTTCATATAGTGGCTACTATAGAACAATGGGATTAGATACCAAAATAGTTGTTCATAGTATCTTGTTCTGATCATTATTCTTATTGATAACCTGACAACTTCCTCAACACTCTGAAAGATATATTTCTATTCACTTTTATCGTACCCTATGTTACTCGGACTCTTCAAAAGTAATGTATATCCAACACGAGTATGATATTAAAATTGAAGAGTCCCCACAATTGTACCTAATGATTCTTGAAGTTTAATAGAAAAGAACATGATCCCTTCTCACACCCCATCATGTCCTTAAAAAACAAAAAGGAAGAAATATTGTTTTTTTCAGAGATGCCAATTGGAGATGTATTTGATGCTAATGTCAATAATATTCCTATCACCAAGAAATATCCTTCTTGGTGATCAATATATTGTTTTTAACAACAATAACAATGACATTTCAGTTTCAAGCAAGTTAGCTAGATGAACAATACTCATTAATCATGATGTTGGTCTAGTATTTGAAGTGTACTATTAATGCTCTTATAGAAATTAGACTGCTCTGAATATAACACATTACGAATATGTTATTTCTTAGTACTTATGCTAGTGAAAGGTAGCAAATATTCGATAAAATAATTGAGCCGTGCGCAAGCTAATCTAAGAAACTTCACAGAAAAGAAAAGAGTTGGATAGTTCTAATTGGCATTTCAACCTTTGAAATAGCTTTTTTTTTTTTTAAAAAAAAGTTAAAATAACCTTTCAAATAGTTACTATACAAGTAATGAAGTTTGCTATCACTAAGGACAGATCTATTTAACCTTGACCAATAAGGTTAGCTCAAAATCATTTCATTCCTTTTTAAAAAAATATGTTTGGTAAAAACTTGGTGGACATTGACGGTGAGAATGACAAAGGACCCTCACTCACTAAGCAATTGTGGCACTTGGACAGTATTAAATACTTGTATTCATTTTGCTTCTCAAATGATTCCTCTCCGGTGACGGAGCCAAGATTGTTATTGAGGGGTTCAAAATCTGAAAAAAGTAATCACACGAACTAGTTGAAGGGAGTTTGACATTTTCTATATACATATAAAAAATTATTTTAACCATATATAAATAATATAATTTTTCGTTGAAGGAAATTCGAATGAACTTTTTGATAGCACACCCCTGTTCATCTTAATAAGAATTTGAGATATCAAGGCAGGCACACAGGCTAAAATCTAGCTTAATGATCAATAAATTTAGGCATTACTATGCTCCTACTTTATTGTTTGAATTCCCATTCGACCCAAATTTTTAGCTCTTGATCTCGATTTAGGTTCACTCTATGAAATTATTTTTTAGAAAAACATGAATATACTTGTTTTTTTTACATAAAAAGAAACTTCCAAACAAGGAATTCACAATGTTATCCTTCCATTCTATAACGGGCTCATTGGAAAATTCAAATCTGCTCAATCTCTCTTGCACTAAGCTATTCAACAATTCGGATCCTTATATCTTCATGATAGCGAAAACACTAGGTTATATCTTCCTATTTATCCAAACTTTGATGAACAAAGCTAGTTGAGACGCACACAAACTGACTTGGCTTTTAACTATTTGTACTTGTTAAATAGTAATTTTTAACATATATAATTGGCATTGATAGCGCTATATCCACCTCCATAGACACTATTCAGATAGTACAAAGCCAAATGACATGATTTCAACTGACCATATATGCCCTTCAACTTTAAGTGTGCACAAATAGTCGCTTAAACTTGAATAAAATTGAAAAAGCATACACAATCATACTACATAGCAGATGAAACCAAATTAAAGAGCACTTCATTGTATTATACCAAAAATCTTCCTCAATTAACTTCCAAGTGATCAATTATAGTTTCTTCTGTACGGATGAGGAAAGAAAAAAAAAACATATTCGGGAGTATCAGTATACAAAATGAACATACTTTTGAAAATCCTATTTCTTTTCCTATTGACACTTAACAAAAATTTGGACAGTAACAAAATACCGCGGCTACAGATGAATGCAGCGCCCTGCAGAATCGTCTAACCAGCAGCCCATATCCAAAACATAATAAGAGAAGATATAAAAATTGATATCCAACTGAGGAAAGCAAAGGCGACGGATAACTGGAACTTGGTGCATTCATCGCCAAAACTGCAGCTTCCCATGTCATGAAAGTACAACACTGCTATGCCAGCTGAAGAAGCAGCTCCAGCGAGCGATAGTATTCCTGTACACTGCAAGTAAATTCATTCCAAAGAGATCGATGACAGACAATTAGTAAAACGATATGTTTGTTGTGTACTTTTTAAAGAATACTGTCATGCAGGAGAGACTAACCCAGTCTCCAACTACGAAAAGGCTCAGTAAAACATGATTGCGGAAAGACTTCTTCTTTGCCAAGAAATAGGCATCCAAAAAAGCAAGTCCGAAGCTCCAGATGACTTGCAAAGACATTGAGGCTATTAAGTAGCTGCAATAATGACATTTAAATGAAAGCCATTCAAATTTTGATGTTTTTGTTTTATAAGAATGGTAAAATCTTGGAAAATGACAGTAATCAATTTGACATGTTGACTCAATGCAAGACATGCATGAGGCACTGGTGTCTTTTAATATGTTATAACTCGCAAAATGAATGAATTTCGTTAGTTTAGAAACTAATTGAGAAGCTACTTCATAGTTCAAGGGAGAACACTTGCTGGAAGACATAAGGGGTCACAAAGTTATAAAATGGACATTAGTGCTTTTGAGAGGTCATTTATTTATTTTCCCCTGCTTCTGGTGGTTTCTTTGTTTTCCTCTCTTTTTCAATAGTGTTTTCACTAATAATTATTGGTTAAAGAGAAGTAAAAGCTAAAAATTATATTGAAGGATCCATGTCATGCCTTCTAGTCAACAAGAATCTTGGAAGACCAAAAGGAAAAAGGAGATTTGCATCCACATTAACCAAAGTGAAAATCGTGAGACTTGGCAATATACAACTGGGCTGAGGACTATTACTTTCAAAACCAACTCTTTCAAAACCAACTGGGCCACTTATTCACCAGATCAAGACGTGGAAAGGGTAGTGATTTCTAGAAACACTCAAAGATCGTTGAGTTTCATCATTCACAACATGTTTGAGGTCCATTGAGACGTGTTGCATCATGAACGACTTCTACCCTAGTTCTTGACATCAAGAAGTAAATTTGGCAGCTGACCAGCATCCCACAAATGCAGAGCCAAGTTTGTCAAAAAGTCATTTTAGAAGCTTTTATCCCTTCACTATTTTAAGCTTTATTCACATATGGGTGCTTTATGTTTTATTCATTCAAGGAGGAGCATTTTGATATATTTCCACCAGTAACAGTTGGAAAGACAAAATGGAGATTAAGTTAAAAAAGGTTTAGAAGGTCCAGGTACACATTTTTTTTTTTACAAGCAAAATGAGACCAAAGAGGTTATTTGGGCTTATTCTCTGACCTACATTGTCATATTGGGTTTCATATTAGGGAGATCAATCCAGTTAGAATTCAAGCATGAGTAAGAGCTAAACTACAGTGCAAGGAGTCATCCTAAAATCAAGGGCCGTAAGTGAGGTCAGATTAAGCCTGCCGAGGATATTATGTCGGGGAAGGACAAGGCATATTTTATTCACATTGGGTACACATGAGCTATAAATTTTCAAAGGCTTTCTAAGACACTACATAACAGTTGGGGAATCAATCAGTCTGACGATTGATAAGGCTCTACAGCTTGTAGTCAGTTGGATCAAAAGAACAATTTTTTTTTCCTGATATGGTAAACCCCAACCTCCAAACTCCCTACCAAGGAGCCAAACATAGGCTTTTCCCAGTTTGCTCCATAGGCATTTGAATCCCCAACCTCATGGTTGGAAGTGGAAGGCCCTTTCCACTAGGCTATCTCAACAAACATTTTGTAACTAGCAAAAGATCTATGTTAAGAGGAGATAACTTTGTTATCAAAAGTTAGTCATTCAAGAAAAGAGATATAAACCAATCATTATCTTGGATTCTGGGAATTTGGATGCGTAAATTGAATAGTCATTGTTATGTCTATCAAGACTAGCACAATCTCAAGGAACTAATGGAGAAATTGTTAAAAGTTCTCATATAACCTTCTTTTCATGAGTCATGAAAGTGTTTGAGCTTTGATATTGAATCATGGAGTTAATGTTTAGACTAAGACAGATAAATCCTTGAGAATATAGCTAGTAATAGTGTTAAATCCAGGTTGATATTTTGAAAAGTAGGCTGAGAAATTTTTGCTGGGTTCACAGACTGTTGTCTTGCTGGTACAACATAACATGAACCCTGTGCATTCCTCAAGTAGGGTCTGGTGATGGTCGAGTGTACGCAGACCTTAGCCCCACCTCGAGGATGTTTCGGATAGATCCTTGGCTTAAAAGAAAAAAGCATTTCCGAACTGTTTTAAAAGAGCTAATACAGATATGGGAGCAGTAACAACAATGAAATAATATGAAATGGAGAGTATTACAAATATAAATGCAGAATTGTTAAAAGGAAGTGAAAAAGTACCAAAAAGCTGTGACATTGAAGAAACCTTTAGAGGTAACCATTGAGGCAATTGCACCAGCAGCAAATAAGCACTGAGCCATCCTCAGGAAAAGCCCAGTCAAAGTACCAGGTGTGCCAGCAAAATCCTTCATTGTATCTCCTCAAACTGAATCAACTTTTTACCCTTGCTTGATGGGTTTAAAGAAAAAAACCCAAACTAAGGATGAGTTATCCAAAGAACCTTTCTTTAACCATTTTTGAAGCAAAATCAAGTAAAAACTTGCAGTCTTGATTAAGCAACTACCAATCACAACAACTTTTCAACAAGAAACTGAAGAATTGCCACAAGCCCCTTCAACAATTACCAAACCAGAAGAACACATCAACACCAAACTAAGAACAATTATCCAAAGAAGATTTCTTTAATCATTTCTGAAGCAAAATCAAACATCAAGTTGTATTCTTGATTAATCAACAACCAATTTTGAAGCAAAATCAAACAAAAAGTTGTATTCTTGATTGATCAACTACCATTCTGAAGCAAAATCAAACATAAAGTTGTATTCTTGATTAATCAACCACCAATTACTATGACTTTTCAACAGTAAAACTGAAGAATCAAGAAAACCACAGCTACTTGGTACACAACCCCCTTTAAGAACTATTACAGAAATGATGCAAAAGCCCCAAAAAAGGTACCCTTTTGAGCAAGAAGAAAACAAGAACAAATGCTAAAATCCAAAAATTTGATGAAATTTTTGCCTATTCTTGGAAAAAGTATAGGATGACAAAGTGATTGAGGTAAGAAAAAGGGTGAGGTGTTTTGGGGTGGGATTAGGTGGAAGAAAGAAGAGAAAACAGCTAGCTGGAAAATGGATTTTGCAAAGAACCAGAATTTTCTAAATTGATTTCTAAGAGTACAGCCACAAGCCACATTTTTGTCAAATGTTACATGGCACTTTCCCAATTAAAGAAAATTATTTTTTTTAAAAAAAAAAAAAAAAGGGGGGACTTTGATCACATCAACTTTAATTGCACACTTTGAGGTGATTGTTATTGGAATTTGGAACTATCAATGGACCAACCATTTGTGGAATTCATTAATTTTGGTGAAATTTTTATATTTATTTTAAAAAAAAATATTAAATTTATAGTTTAAATTATTATTTTCTTCATTTTATTTTAAGTGACATTATTTAACTTGATATGATTTTCTTTCAAAAAGAATTAAAATATATGATCTAAAATAATTTTTAGATATTTATGTGATTATAAATCATTTTATTAAAAATAAAAAATAACTTTTTTGAAATGTTTCAATTTATGGAAAAAAAGCTCTAGACTTTTCCATAATCTTCATTTGTTTTATTTCTTTTCACTAAAATGATTTTATAATTATACACTTTTCCTTTGTATCAATTTATATGAATTATTTTAATTTGATGCAGAGTTTAAAAAAAAAGACTTTTAAAATTTATGATACAAAATAAATTATAGATATTTACGTGCCTAGAAAATATTTCATTAAGAATAAAATAAGTATTTTAAAATTAAATGTGTTATAAAATATAAAAATATATCAATCTTTTAAATTGACTAAAAGGAAAAGTAAATTATATGTCAATCTTTATACCATATTCAAGTTTGTCTATAAAATTTAGAAACATAGTATTTGAATTTTTCTTAAATTATTATTTTTTTAAGCAAATAAAAGGAAAAAAATGCGCTGACTTTTCCTTTGTCTTTATTTGTTTCATTGGAAGTCTTTTTCGTCCCTTTCATTGTCATGGTTTTTTTCCCCCCTCATTTTAATATATTCAAATATGTATACGAATTTAAGAATATTTATTGTAATATTTGGAATTTTTTATTTAATTTAAATATTAATTAAGAGATAATAAAAATTAATATATATTATATGTGTGTGTATAGAAGTAGTTGGCCACATTTTTCTTTTGTCACAGCTAGCTGTAGGGATATTTATTTATATTATATTTATAAATATATTGATATAAAAGACCATAATTTTCAACTGCAATCCAGGCAAAGATTTAGTACAAAATTTAATAATGGAATGCAGCAGACATTTTAATGAATGTCTTAATGGAAGTTCCAATATTGACTTTTGATCCTACATCCCTACCTAAAAGGAGTTGACTTTTTTTAACGCGTGAGATAAAATTATGATATAAAATTATATGAGATAAAGTTAGAGGCGTATTCAGAATTCAGGGATTATGGATGGCATATTGTACGTCTGAATAGGATAAACAAGCCAATTCCTTTGATTTTAGGTTATAATTCAATTTATTATTTTTCAGTTTCTATAATTAAATTTGGTAATGCTTTGGTTTAGGTATTTTGATATTAAAGATATATATATATATATATAAATAGTTAATTTGTTTTCAATAAATAAGAGATTTTGTCATCTAAAACTTTGAGAAATCAAATGATTTTTCATCTTAAAAGTTTGAACTTGTATAATCATCTACCATATAGTTAAGGAAAATAAATAAAATATTGTAACTTTAAATATAATTATCTTTACTTAGCACAAACGTCAGTAAAATATCAAAAGAGCCTTTAAAATATATATATATTTTTTATAAAAATAATATTTAAATATATTTTTAATAATATATATGTGATATTCAATATTTAATACTGATCATTAATTAATATAAAGTATACATACCACACTCATATCAATTTGAGATTAATACATAATTGATTTCTAGAGTACAGCCACAAGCCCACATTTTTGTCAAATGTTACATGGCACTTTCCCAATTAAAGAAAATTATTTTAAAAAAGAAAAAAGGAGACTTTGCTCATATCAACTTTAATTTCAACTTTATAATTACATATTTTCTCCGTCTCAATTTATATGAATTATTTTGATTTGACACAGAATTTAAAAAAGAGTGATTTTAAAAATTTGTGATGTAGAATAAATTATAAATATTTGTATGGCTAAAAAACATTCCATTGAATTACACAAGTACTCTATTACTTATTATTTTAAAAAATAAAATTAATTTATGATGAATAGATTCTCACTATAAATGTCATGACAATATTTTCTTAATCACAAATTAGTAGTAAAGCTGAAAAATTAAGTGTTAATCACCAAAAATGCTAGCCATTTCTTCTTCTTATTCTTCTTCATTTTCTATTAATAATAGTAATAATTTTGGTTGGCTTTTGGAAGATGTTATAAGCAATGACTTAACAAATAGTGGAGAAACTTCAAATTCAAAATCTCAAAAAAGCCTTCAACATTGTAATTCAAATAAATTTGATCACATTAATATCAACGGTTCATAGGTACATTCCTATGTTTAGTAACAATTTAATTTTATAATATCTATTTTACTCTTAATAAAATAATTACTAACCACACAGATATATATGACTCATTTTATATCATAAGTTTCAAAAGTCTTTCTTTCTTAAACTGTGTGTCAAGTTAAACAAACTCATATTAATTGTGGGGGGGGGGGGGGGGGGGAGTGTGTCCTTTTGATTTGTTTATGTTATTTAAATCCCCTTCTGGTGGATTTTTGAGCTATGTTGCTGGAATCCTCGAAAAATATTGTTGGATGAGTGTCGTATATATGGCTAGCTACTCGTTGTGGTGTGTATGGTGATGATACGTTCAAATCCTTCACACTAGTATCTTGAGACATTCTGTAGTCCATACTGTACCACTGCTATACAGAATTCACATAGGTGTTTTAAGTACACAACACTAGCTGTCTGAAGAAAAAGCCATGTTATATCATACTTCCCCAGGCCAGTACGAGATCAACAATCTTCTTGCTATCTCTCCCACATCAGGGTCATCCCTCTGACTCTTGATCCTAGCAAGCCCGCCGTTCTCGGTAACCATCTGTGTGTAGATGTTCACACCATCTACCTTATGAGCCTCTCCAACCCTCAGAATACTGCGGAGCCCCTGGAAACAAGAGGTTTTTCTAGTGTAACCTTCACATAGAAGGCCCTGAGTAAGTACGACAACTGAACCATGATCTACCAAGTGTCTGAGAAATACCAAATAAACATATTTGAGGCCTTCCAAATCAGATTAGTAAAACACACAAACCACATTATAGAATTAATACTAATGGTGCAAAAATAGAAACCACTTTAGTACCAAAAATGGCTTCTAATTTCCCTAGAAGTCATGATCACAACACTAAAGATAGCTACTTGTAGTAGCACAGTTTACAATAAATCTCAATCACACGGATATACAAACAGGGAACAAGCCAATTATTGGTATACATACATATTGTTAAATCTTGAGCTAATTATTTTAACAAATATGCAGTGCAACTTTTCAATGATACAACACACCTGCACACAAATATTCATGTAACTATAGACACACAAAGAGGACATTAAACAGACATAAAAGTAAACTACAGCATGCTTATCAAGAAACTGAAAGAATATCAAAAAGAAGATTGTACATAATCTGCTGGTGAGATCCTCTCCGGGCAGCAATTGAGATGGCATATATAGCCTCATATTTGGTATCAGCAACCTCTTGGTTAATCGAAATATGAATAATAGGAGGGAAGATAGCTGCATCAACTATTCTCTGTTTCGTAGAATAAGGTTAGTTAATAACATTCTTATAGAATATCTCAAATAATATTCTACAAAAATATTGCACATGTCAGGAAATGAACCTGGATTTGACTGCTCCGGTAATTCATTATATTTGCGATGGCACGACAAACATACTTCAGATGGAAAGGTTGGTTCTCATTATTGATTAGAATTTCTAAAAAACGTTGAAGAACTTGGTTGTCATGTAGAACCTAGAAAACATTTAAAGGGTTTCAAATATAACCATTTTATCCTTGTTAGTGTTAATTCAGTAGCAAGATTAAACTGCATTGGCGATGTCATGCAAATAAGTAGTCAAGTTTTTCAATACTATAGCAGAACCTGCGAGGCTTCACTGTAAGACAGATTAAATAAACTCATACATAAATTCTAATACTATACTAAAGGTCCTTAGTTTAGACGTGAAAAGACTTACAGTGAGATTGAATATTATCTCTGGTTAACCACATTCATAGTACTATAGTAATACTAATTTATCATTTAATAGGATTTCAGTTATTCAAATTCATTTAGCTGTTGCATGTTAATGGTACAAGGAAATTACCTGAATTTGATTCTCAGTTCCATTCTTAAATAAGTTCTCCATAACCTTCAGCGCACTTGCAACTACCTCACTGTCAGGATGTCTGTCATAACCTCAAGTTTATTAGATTTATGTTATAGTAGCTGAACATTTTATCGGAACTACTAGCACACAAAAATTATTGTCTTAAGGAGAACTTACCCCAAAAGAATCACCAGCCTTGGGCACATATTTCCGTCAATCAGTGCAGTTATAGGATCATATCCACCGCGTGTTAGACATGCAATAATCAAGCACGCATGTTTAATAGCAGGATGTGTTGCTTCTCCTATAAGAGGCTCCAGTCCATTAATGAGAAACTGTAGGATCGGTAAGGATGGACTCAGCTGAAATCAGTGATTGTGTGATAGATCTCAAAGAACAGAACACAAATTATCTCCTACACAAAAATATATATTCCTTCGCCTTCAATTTATGTGACAATATTTAACTGATCAATTAGGATCAAGTTGAATTTTGACGTGTCAAACTCAAAATAGATTAGATTAATAAATAAACAGATTATTAATCCGTTGAAAGGTTACTTAATCAATTATGTATGGGTCAAAAAATGAACCGAGTTGAGATCGTTAACCTACTCAAAGATTACTTGGGACCAAAATGAGCTAAACAATGAATCATAGCACAACGTGGGTTTAAATCAAGCTTTTTGGAAAATTTAGAATTTCATCTCATGATTCAAAATCACATTTCCAAGCGCTGATTTTATCTTATGATTTCAAATTACAAGATGAAATTGCATGTCCACGTGCCTAATTACTATACAAATCTTATTTTTGTTTAGCACTAGTGATTGTGTAGGTAAAAAATCTTGTAAGTTTCAGATACTAGAGTTTATGGTCTTTGAATGGATTAGCAGTTCGAGTAAACTATTGAGTTTAGATTATAGAGTTGTAACTCGAAACAGCTATTAGCAGCAAATCCCATTCATCGTATCGTGATTTTTACTCCCTTGAGTAAGGAGGTTTTCCACTGTAAACACTTCCGTTCTTTTCGTTATTGTTAGTTTCACTTAAGGAACCAGATTCCTTTAGCTAAGAAATAATCTTGAATCATATGAAGAGTACTATTGTTGTGATTATCTGGTGATAGTTTATTTCATATTTCTCTATGGAACAAGTTCTATCCAATTTGTTCACATGGTACAAAATAGTAGAATGCTGCTTCTTCATTCACTTTGACATTGTCCTGCATAAATGCTGATAGGTTATTCTTCAGAGTCTAAAAAGATCAAGACCAGACTTATGAAGTGGCTTGGAGTAAAACTTAGTGATATAATCATTAACAAGAAATTCTTTATATATTGGAGGATTTTCTTCTGATATGAGCTCTTTGATTGGACCATACATCTTTGGAGGTTCAAAAACACCAGTAAAGAAGCATGCCACTGACATCCTTGGTCCTATCTTATTCGCGACAACTCTATGATCTGCGCTTACAAACTTGTCATTTGATAAAATCTGTGACAAAATCAGACCGAGGTAAGTAACAGTTTGCTAAAAGAAAAATGTAGCTAAGTGTTTTGTTGCAAACCTGAAGAAAGTCAGCAATACTAACAACGAAACCATGTTCAATCGGTTCAACATCGACCCATTGGTTATTATGCACGACTTGAAGGCCACCAATTTGATCTTGCAGAAGAATGGCGAGGAAAGCAGGATCTGTATGCTTATTGGCACCAAGAGTTAGCTCTGGCTGCGGGCATGCTGGGTAGTAATGACATACAAATGCTTGTCCTTTGGCACATTCCAAGTCTTTCAAGTGGTCTGGGTTTAGCCCAAGAGCTTCAGATAGTAAGCCAAGAAGAATTTCCCCGAGTTTTGTGACATGATTTATGTACTCAAGGGATGTTTTCCTGGACATTAGGGGAAACCAGAGGTTATTAAGTTACAGAATTTTGATAAAGATTTAAGATCTTCTAATCTAACATGTCAAAAACAATGTGCTGTTTACTGTAAGTTAGAAAAATTTCAGAATACTGCTCACACAGAAACATCTAAATGGCGTAGAATTCTCTATATCCGAAGCTTGTTAATAAGATAGTCTTTCCAAATTCCATTTAAAACCTTCGTGAGTATATCAATCAGTTGCTCTCCTATGTATGCATTACCACTGTACGATAAGGTTCTTGAATCTTCTCATAAATAACACGACTGTTAACTTTGATATGTTCCATCATGGAACATTGAATCTGATTGAACATGGAGGGCAGCCAGAGTATCACGCCAAAGTTTTGCTACTGACACAAGCTTCAATCCGGCTTCAACTAGAAGGTGATGTAACAGTGTTTCATATGTGACCTTGGTCATAACCAAGAAATATTCATTTCACGCAAGTTCAAAAATCTTTCTTTATTTCTTAAACTCCGTGCCAAGTCAAACAACGTCATATAAATTGGGACAGAGGGAGTAAAGCTAAATACTCAACATATCTCATATTAGATTTTCTACAAAGCCAAGAATACGAAAAAACTACAACTGGTCTTATTAAATAGTTCTGATCTTTACTTAACAAATTTCAGCTAAAACAGGACTGATATAGAATAGATAGTTACCTGCAAACTACTGGTATTTCTTCTGGTTCAATGTGACCAGAAGCTAGCTTAAAAATGTTCAATGTATCCCTCCATTGTGCAGACTTTGTTTGATACATATGCGGATTGCTCTCAAATCTTACTCTCCTCCCTATAAGATCACGCGAATAGTACTCTTTCTTTAGTTCAACATCTTGTTCGTGAAATTTACGAATCCCATCAATCATTCCTTCCAATACACTTGGAGGAACCCCATGATTTATCAGATGGAAAAAACCCCACTTCTCAGATGCTTCCCTTATTTTATCGACAACTTTCTTGCGCTGATCTTGAACTTCTATGCCACTGAGATCCACCACTGGAATCTGTAGAGTTGATTCGCTTCGATTCAAATCTTCAGCAAGTTCATGAGGTGGCCTAATGAAAATTCTTGGAATTTCCAGTATTCCAGCATCAACTAGTCCCTTAACACCAGCTTTTGTATCATCAAAATCTTTTATTTCCTTGAATTGATCATAATCCATTTTTAATTCAGCTTGAAAGTCTTCAGGGCCAGACATATTTGTGCCAAAACTTTTGTTACAGAAACAAAGAAAAGATATTTAATTTCTTCTTTAATCTGGAACCACAAATAACCATACATCTTCTTTGTCAGGGGAGGGGTCCCCTCTAGTAAATTTAGCTCCATTACATTTCAATACACCTGCCTGAATGAAGTCAAAAATATTTATTTCAAATACTTTCTTCGTTATCTTTTACTTGTTCACGTTAACCTTTGCACGTTATTTAAGAAATAATGACTAATATGAGTATTTTACCACAATACTCATGTTAATTAAGGTATAGTTTTAGGTCTTGGAGATAGTTTGGGTAACAAGTAATCATATCATATCATATATCATATATCATATAATCATAAATAACTAAAAGCGGGAACAATTTTAGGTAAAAGTTAGATTATCATTTTGCCCCTACATTAAATTAAACATCTAATTAATTAATTAAATATCATATTGTAATAAAATTTATTTAAAAACTGAAAAATGTAAAGAGATTCGCCCTCGAAAACAAGAAGTTCTGGTCCGGGAGGGATAATATCAACCACTTGACGTCCCTCCGACGCATCTGCTATGGTTATCTCATATCCGCCTGTTGATAACATTTAATTTATTATTTATTTATGAAGATTTTTAATTGCAAACTGTAATGATCATTTGCTTATGTGATGGGTTAGTTACAACTGTTGGGCTCCTTCATTTAGCTATTGAATTAACTCCCTCAACCCATTGAATTCTTTGAATTGTGTTCTTTAAGTTTGAAAGTACTATTATTTCACTTATAATGTATATTTGAATATTTAATCAAATATTATATAATATATTAATTTAGTGTAGGGGTATAAATGTTATCCAATTTTGTACAATTTAATCACAAGTTGAATTACGGAAATATCTCTTAAGTTAAGAAATAATTTTGCCCCTCAACTATTAATTTATCTCCATGAAATTATCCCAAAAAATTACTTTTCGTTTAATATTTACTTTAGGATTAAGTTGAATATTGATGAATACCTATTTCATTTTATATGCTTTTTAGGAGCAAATGTTTTCCAAAAAATACAACAAGAGCTAGCGAAGCTTTTATATTAACAAATGAAAGACAGTCTTGTGTGCGAAGCATCTCATTGTTCATGCACAGTTCGGAAAAGGCTGCATCTAAGGTGGTCGACAAAAGTTTGATGAATCTTGAGCAACGGACATAAATTGTGATTCCTCAGGACATATGTTGGTTAAGGTCAATATCTGCTCATTATTGTGCAGTTATCCTCTCATGAATACCAATTTTATAAAGAAAACTTATATTTGTATTTAGACAGGGGTAAACGATATTCTTAATATATGTGAAATAATATATTTATTTGAAAAATGACATTTTTGACTCATTTAGTAACAATAGGGATGTTTTTAGACCAGACTATCAGCATAGAGATTCTTTTAGATCATTTCTGATTCAATTTTTGACTCAGTTTCACATATTCAAAGTTCAAGTTCAAGTTCATCTGGATTCTGTTAGAAGTCCTACTTAGAGGAAAAAGTGCACATGACTCTTATCTCCCAGCTAGTTAATTATCTGATCATCACGTGACCCTAGTCGATAACTACTTAGAAATCTAGTGATTTTTAACATGATTTTCTTCGAACAAAGTCCATGATTTTGGTGAAGAATTTACTTCTCTATGAACAGTAAAGCAAAGGAGGTGAATGCTAAAAAGAACAGCCTGCAAAATGATAGGTGTTCTTTATATTTATACAACAAATGTACTTAGATAATTCAGTAGTCATTGGTAATACTTAATTGTACAACAAACTGTGAACTTGAACATTGTTCTGCATAAACATTATAGTGATGTTCACTGCTGCTTGGCGTTTTTGCGCTTGGTTGCTCTTCACAGTCTGAAAAGATCAAGACCAGACTTATCAAGTGGCCTGGCGAAAAACTCAGCAATATAATCACTTACTAGAAATTCTTTATATAGTGGGGTTTTTTCTTCTGATATGAGCTCTTTGATTGGACCATACATCTTTGGAGGTGAAAAAACACCAGTGAAGAAGCATGCCACTGATATCCTTGGTCCTACCTTATTCGCTACAACTCTATGATTTACACTTATAAACTTGTCATTTGATAGGATCTGTTAAAAATCTCCGAGTGAGATTAGTAATAATTCGTAAAAAGAGGATAAATGAGATAAAGTAGTTGTGTTTTGTTGCAAACCTGTAGAAAGTCACCAATGTTTACAACCAAGCCTCGTTCAATCGGTTCAACATCAACCCATTGGTTATTATGCACGACTTGAAGGCCGCCACTTTGATCTTGAAGTAGAATGGTAAGAAAATCAGGATCTGTGTGCCTATCGGTACCAAGAGTTAGCTCTGGCTGTGGGCATGCTGGGTAGTAATGGCATACCAATGTTTGTCCTTTGGTACACTCCATGGCATTCAAGTGCTCCATTTTTAGCCCGAGAGCTTCTGATAGTAAGTTAAAAAGAGTTTCTCCAAGTTTTCTGATATGATTCATGAATTCAAAGAATTCTTTCCTGGACATTTGGAAAATATCAGAGATTACGAAGTATAAAAAATTTAACTAAGATCTAAGGTAATCTAATCTAACATGTTGAAATAGTTGTACCCTTTACAAAAAGACACAGAAATTTCAGAATACTGCTGAATCATAAACACCTAGATACCGTAAAATTCCCTATACCAAAAGATTTCAGCATATAGTATATTTTAATGCTACACGAGGATAAAGTTGATCGGAACATCACTATGAGTGATTGCAGCCTGTTGTTTTAAGCTTGGTCTGAAAAAGCAGTTAATTTTACTCAACAAAAATCGATCTATGAATTAAGAATTGTAGTTCAAGTACAGAAGAATAGATAGTTTACCTGCAAACTTCCGGTATTTCTTCAGGTTCAATATGACCAGTAACTATCATAGAAATGTTCAACGTATCCCTCCAGTTTGCCATCTTTGAATTGAATAGATGAAGATCAGTCTCATATCTAACTTTTCTATTTGTTCGATTACGCGAATAGTATTCTTTCTTTAGTTCAGCATCTTGTTCATGAAATTTACGAGTGCCATCAATCATTCCTTGCAAAACATTTGAAGGAACACCATGATTTATCAGTTGGAAAAATCCCCACTTTTCTGATGCTTCCCTTATTTCATCAACAACTTTCTTACGTCGATCTTGAACTTCTATGCCACTGAGATCCACCACTGGAACATGTAGAATCGATTTTCCCTGTTTCAACTCTTCAGCAAGTTCATCAGGTGGTCTAATGAAAATTCTTGGTATCTCGATTATTCCAGCATCAACTAGTGCCTTAACACCAGTTTTTGTATCATCAAAAGCCTTTAGCTCCTTCAATCGATCATAATCCATTGTCAATTCAGCTTGAGACTCTTTGGGGCTGGACATATTTGTTCTTAATATCTAGAAGGCTAAGTTTCTTGAGCAAATAAGTCTGATAAAGTCAATAAGTGCCCATAAATTCAATTGTCCTTTCTGTTAATCTATCTTCGAAATAGACATATATATTTTTTAATCAGCATGAAGTTACAGTGCTGGAATTGGCTCTTATCCAGTAAGAATGTATAATATCTCTCTATTTCCTCAGGTACCACTCCAAACGAGTAACACGTTAAATACATAATTAAATGTACCGAATTCACTCTATTAACTAACTAATATTAACTATGTTACTATTGCTCTGACTGCTCACTGCAAGCAAGAACCGATCCACATCGAAAATAAGGCATAAGGACTTCAAGAAAACACTGAGTTAAAATGTTACTAATTGCGGGTCACGAGACACATTTTGTTATGAGGCTTAGTTATGCTTAGAATCTTGAAACTAAGACAAGGTAAAGAAGAAATCAGAATCTGCACAGTAAAACAGTTGATTTACTGTTTAAATTACGATTGCCTCAACCATATAATAGCATTGCTTTGTCAATATTTGTCCACGCACGTTCATAATAGGAAAAAAAACACAGCTAAATAAGTAAACACCATTGTTTCTCATGTTAGATTTTCTGCAAAGCTGAGAACACAAAAAACACTACAACTAGTCTTTCTTAAATTCAACAGTTTTTATCTTTAGTGAACACCTAACAAGATCTTCAATGACAAGATTGACATAGAATTGCAATTTAATCTCTTGGTTATCCGTGGTATTTCTCCTATAGTTTCTTGTCCTTGGCAGCCATAGTCTCCCATCACTTTTCTTCCTCAAATTTCTGTTACTATCTAGTATCACTTATACTCCGATATTTTGTTAAAGCTACTTTGTTTTTCCAGTGTTGCTTTGTTTTTCTTTTCAGTATCGGCTGTGATATGCTTTCCTTTAAGGTCTATCGAACAACTTCTCTACCTTCCAAGTAGAGGTAAAGACTGTACGCACTTGGTATATGGATGTAACTCATAAATAGCCAGAGTCTTTTGAAAAGATGCAAAAGCAAGTTGAACAACATCATCATCAACATACTAAAATGAGAGTGAAACATCCAAACTTCAAAGTTGAATTACGATAATTGAAAGATCTGATTTTGCTAGAAGGGGATGAATGATGATAGTGCATACATTTTCATCCCTTTATTTTACAATAAACAGCAGAATGGGAAAGACGACATTATTGTACTTGTACAGCGAGTTACAAACTCTGACATTATTCTATCTGATAGTTATGGTGCTCTGTCTCTCTTTAGAGTCTGAAAAGATCAAGACCAGACTTATCATGAGGCTTGGAGAAATACTTAGTGACATAATCATATACTTGAAAGTCTTTATATAGTGGGGGGTTTTCTTCTGATGTGAGCTCTTTGATTGGACCATACATCTTTGGAGGTAGTAAAAGACCATTGAAGAAGGATACCACTGAAATCCTTGGTTCTGCTACCTTATTTGCTACAACTCGATGAATTGCACTCACAAACTTGTCATTTGATAGGATCTGGTACAAAAACAGATTCAGATGAGTAACAACTTGTGAAAAAATGAAGACAAATGAGAGCAAAAAAGTTGTGTTTTGTTGCGAACCTGAAGAAGGTCACCAATATTAACAACCAATCCATGTTTAATTGGTTTAACATCAATCAATTGGTTATCACGCACGACCTGGAGCCCACCACTCTGATCTTGAAGCACAATGGTAAAGAAACTAGGATCCGTATGCTTACCAGTACCAAGAGTTAGCTCTGGTTGTGGGCATGCCGGGTAGTAATGGCATCCCAACACATGTCCTTTGTCACATTCCTCGGCTTTCAAGTAGTCAGGTTTTAGCCCAAGAGCTTCTGAGAATAAGCCAAGAACAATGTCGGCTAGTTTTGTTACATCATCAATATACTCAACGGATGTTTTCCTGAAAAATACCATAAACAATCAAACAGGAGGGATATAGAATTGAAATTCAAGTGCAGAGTAGTTACATTACCTGCAAACTGATGGTATTTCTTCAGGTACTTTAGAAACTACCGCAGAGATGTACAACGTATCCTTCCAGTTTGGGATCTTTCCTTTTGTCCTGTAAACATGAAGATTGCTATCATATCTAACTTGTCTGGTTTGATCAGTCGAATAGTACTCTTTCTTCACTTCAACATCTTGTTCATGAAATTTACGGATCCCATCAAGCATTCCATCCAATACATTTGAAGGAATCCCATGATTTATCAGTTGGAAAAATCCCCATTTCTCAGATGCTTCCCTTATTTCATCAACAATCTTCTTACGCCGATCTTCATCTTCTATGCCACTCAGATCCACCACTGGAATCTGTATAGTCGATGATTTGACCATATTCAACTCCTCAGCAAGTTCATCAGGTGGCCTAACGAAAATTTTCGGAATCTCCACAATTCCAGCATCAACTAGTCCCTTAACACCAGCCTTTGTATCATCAATAGCCTTTATCTCAGCCAATCCTTCTGCGTATTCCATTGCTTATTCACTTTCTTCTTAGTTTCAACAAGGCTAACTCTACCAATATATACATCTTATGATTAGTTTGAAGTCAATGTAGTACGTAATATCTCTAACGTTAGACACCAAGTGTCATGCACACAATGTTTCTGCTGGCACTGAAAAGACACTTGCCGTATTCGTTTTGATTTGATCAATCACTGACATAATCTTCTGAAATAGTTTTTTAGGACAGTGTCCAACACACAACTCAAGTATTACTAGTGTATTTACCGAAACTATTATCATAGTAATATTTGTAAATTCCTACCTTTAAAAGACTTTCATCCATCCACTGTGAGGCATTGGATGAGATAGTCATTGAATGGCATAATACATAAATATATTCCTATTTAACAAATTTCATAATACGAATATATAATCTAAACAAATATTATTGATTTATTCGAATCCGTAACTAACATTGCAACCACTGCAGCCCAACTATATGTAGTAAAAGTTGTTGACTTGATGATGTTTTCTCTATTTAATAGGACAGCTGATAAATCTATCCAAATTAGTAGTACAGCCAAACCAAGCTAAAAGCATGACATATTTTTGGATAAAGCAGGCAGAATACTAACAAAATTGAGGTCAAAGGGAGTAATTTTATTTTATTTTGAACTTTGCCTTGAGTTTATTTAATAATAAAAGTTGCTGTTTTTTAAGGCAAAAAATTGTTTCGGAGATAATATTTTATTAAATTTTTTTGTGCGCCAATTTTTACAATAACATATCCAATAAAATCTCATGAATAGGATCCGATTTGAGTGGTTTATACGTAGCTTTACCTCTATTTAGTGAATATAGAGAAATTGTTTTCAACACCCTCAACTCAAGTACGATCAACTATAGTCCCTAAACACCATCTTTTGTACTCCCTTCATTTAAAAAAGAATGATCTACTTTCTATTTTAGTCTGTTTAAAAAAGAATGACCTCTTTTATTTTTTGACAACATATATTTTAATTTCAACTTTCTACTTGGCATGTTTAAGACAATAAGATTAAAGAGCATTTTGGTATATTTGACATAACTTTAATTTACAACCACAAAATAAAAAAAGTATTTCTTATTTTCTTAAATTTCGCGTCAAATCAAACTGGATTTTTTTTTTGAATGGAGGGAGTATCATAAATGTCTTTTGGTCATCAGATGGATCATAATCCATTTCAATCCGAACTGATTGCTTCTAGCTAGTTCAATAAATACTTTGCACGTTCCATCCTTCAGCCCTTCACCTATCGACTTGGCAGGCAAAATGGTACATTTTTAATCATGGTAAATGTGCTATGTTGAAAAGTTGTGGGGAAATGAAGAGGTGTTATATATATATAAATAATAAAAATTTAATAATAATAATAATAATATGTTTTTCATTATCTTAATAGGTTAGGTTTTTCTCCTTCCTATTTGTTGGTTTCTTTTTAGTAATATTTAATTAGTTATTGCTTTAATTTTGTTGATTGTTATATTTTTTATTTAATTAAAGAAGACCTGTTTAATTTTTTAAAAAATATTTCATATTTCTAAAACAGTTTCTTATGATAATGCTCAACGCACGATTCAAGTATTATAGGTGTATTTACTTAAACTGTTATCATAATAATATTTATTTAATTTTTTGGTGTTATAATTTAACTAATAAATATGTAATTTTATCATCAGTTTTGTTACTATTATTTCCCAAAAATTTTAAGAAATAATGGCCCTTCCCCAGACCCTACACACAGCGGGAGATTTAGTGCACTAGATTTGCCCTGATGGCTCTATCAATAGTATTATTGCACATGCATTGATATATTCACAACTTAGCCTGATGTCAAATTACAAGTATGTAAATAGATATGATTATAAGTTTAAATGAGGTGAAATCAGTTGCGTTGGAAAGCTAATTCAAAGAGCTTTCATTTGATAGGTCATAGGCCAGGCTTTCAAAGAGCTTTCATTTGGTAGGTCATAGTCCACCTAATTCCTGAGATTTATGGTTATTTAGAGTTGACCCTTGCATAATCTAATGCGGAAAACTCAATCGATAGGAAAGTTTTGAATTTGACTAAGTACTAGAGGTCTCTTATGAACCTAATCCACTTCTAATACACTTCACACATATAGCATGAGCCTTATATAGGGACAAGTAGCGCATCACTAGGTTCAAGCTTATATACTTGCGACGAAAATTTTTGAATCCTATGAATAAAGTTGTGGGGTGTTACAAAGTTCTAGAGCACTTCAAATTGTATCATGAAAATATACTAAGACTAGTAGACTAAAGCAGTGAATAGTGATCATTTGAAAGATACAATGGCTCTCATACCAAACTGATCCAATTTTGCTAAAAGGGATGCATTGTGATTGGTGATGGTGCATACATTATTAAAGGAAGAAAATGAAGGATACATAAGGGGCTATAGTATTGAGACTCATCCCTTTATTTGAAAATAAACAGCAGAATAAGAAAGACTAGAAACATTATTTTACTGCAAATCACAAACTCTGACACTATTTTCTGATGGTTTATGGTGATTTTTGCTGCTGCTTGGCAATGTGGTACGTGGTCGGTCTCACTTCACAGTTTGAAAGGATCAAGAGCAGTTATCAAGAGGCTTGGAGAAAAACTTGGCGGAATAACAGCTACCAGAAAGTCTTTATGTTATTCTAAAGTTTTGATAATTTGACAAACAAAGGGATCTGGCACGGGACCTGATCCTACCAAAGAATGAGGATTCTGATATTCGAAAAAGACAGCTATAAAAAGTAATCTGCAACCACTGTCACCACTGCTATAGTTGATGCACGTCTGTTTGCAGAGCGCAGGCTCTCAGCCAATAGCATTGCTCCAAGGTTTTGTTTCTATCCTGTATAAGTCTTTTCTCCAATGAGACAACCTAGTTTTTGCATCCCGAAATTTTACACGAAAAAGCAAAGGCCATTCTCTCAAGAACAACTTACATTTTTTAAAGTTGTTCTTCATATTTTTTATGTGTCACTATAAATTAAAGAAGTTAGTGGCACTCTTTTCAAAGAGATCATAAATAGCCACATGGGATTTTACCAAAGCATGTTGAGTTTATTTCAAAAAGATGCAGAAGCAAGTAGGTTGAACATATGATTAAAAAACATTTTTCTAAATTTTATTATTATAGGCACATTATCTTAAATAGCCATTTTGAAACAGGATTGAAGAATATAAAATGTTCAAGAAGCTGCATATTCCTCCAGACGCGTCAAGCATCCTCCGTGAGTATATAAAAGAGATAAAAAGTATTATATGATAAGATCTAATGGATCGCATACAAAAGTGATGCGATTTTCCAAAAAGGAGATGATAATGAATAGATTATAGATGAAGGGATGAATAGAAAGATCAAAACAAAGGATATATAAGGGAGTATGTTCTTGAGATTTGTCCCTTTATTTGAAAATAAACAACAGAATAAGATAGACATTGTTAGAAAAACATTCTATCTGAATGATGGTAATCATTTCTGATAGTTTATTGTGATCTTTGTTGCTACTTGGGGACGAGTGCTCAGCCTCTCGTCACAGTCTGAAAAGTTCAAGACTGGTCTTATCAGGAGGCTTGGTGAAAAACGTCGCAGCATATTCACCAACTAGAAATTCTTTATATCGTGGAGGGTTTTCTTCCGATATAAGCTCTTTGATTGGACCATACATTGTTGGGGATGCTAAAAGACCATTGAAGAAGCATACCACTGAAATCCTTGATCCTATCTTTTTTACTACAACTCTATGAATTCCACTTACAAACATGTCATTTGACAAGATCTGTTACAAAATCAGATTGAGATGAGTAACAATTTGTGAACAAATTGAAGATAAATAAGAAAATAAAAGTTGTGTTTTGTTGTAAACCTGAAGAAGGTCACCAATATTAACAAGCAAACCATGTTCAATTGGTTTGACATCGGCCCATTGGTTATCATGCATGACTTGGAGCCCACCATTCTGATCTTGAAGCAGAATGGTAAAGAAAACAGGATCTGTATGCTTACCAGTACCAAGAGTTAGCTCTGGTTGTGGGCATGCCGGGTAGTAATGGCATGCCAACACTTTTCCTTTGTCACATCCTGCGACTTTCAAGTGGTCAGGTTTTAGACCAAGAGCTTCTGATAGTAAGCCAACAAGAATGTCCCCTAGCTTACTGATATGATTTATGTATTCAAGGGATGTTTTCCTGGACATTAGGAAAAGATCAGAGAGTTATAAAAACACAATAAACATCAAACAATTGTGCCCTTTACTGAAAGAAAATTTTCAGGATGCTGCTGAAGCAGAAACACCTAGCTGGAGTAGGAATATCCCGTACTTAATGATTTCAGAATGCAAAAGTATGAAGATTTAATGCAAAAACATCAACACCCTGTACACCTCGAACGGGACAGATATAAGATTGGAATTCAAGAGCATAAAATACAGAGTTACCTGCAAACTGTTGGTATTTCTTCAGGTTCAATATGACCAGAAACCAGCTCCGACATGTATAATGTATCCTTCCAGTATACAGTTCTTTTTGTTTTGTACAGGTGAATATTGCTATCATATCTAACTGGTCTGGTTCTTGCATCACCCGAATAGTATTCTTTCTTCACATCAACATCTTGTTCATGAAATTTACGAGTCCCATCAATCATGCCTTCCAAAACACTTGAAGGAATCCCATGATTTATCAGATGGAAAAAGCCCAATTTCTCAGATGCTTCCCTTATTTCATCAACAATCTTCTTACGCCGAGCTTCAACTTCTATGCCACTGAGATCCACCACCGGAACCTGTAGTGTTACCTTGACCATATTCAACTCCTCAGCAAGTTCATGAGGTGGCCTAACGAATATTCTTGGAATCTCGTCTATTCCAGCATCAACTAGTCCCTTAACACCAGCTTTTGTATCATCAATAGCCTTTCTCTCATCCGATGAATCATAATCCATTGCTGAATTCAGCTTGAGACTCTTCAGTGCTGGATATATTTTCTTCTTAGTTTCAACAAGTTCAACTCTTGAATATTCAGAAGAAACATATGTCTTTATAATTAGTTTTTTAGTTAAGATTGCAGATCTGGGGTATCCTTTGTTCTAGAATTTTGTAAACTACTATTATTTTTAATATTGTTTTCTAAGCATAAACTAATGATATTAGGGCAGACATATTGCAAGGAAACTATAAATGGCCACATGGGACTTTTGGCAAAGCCTGTTGGCTTATTTTTAAAAAAATATGCAGAAGCAAGTAGGTTGAACATATTATTAAATTTTGTCTCTATAGCCCCATTGTCTTAAATAGCCATTTGAAAACAGAAAACGTGCAGAATAAATAGTTCAACATCCTAAAATATCTAAACCAAATGCCTGGTATTTTATTGAATATGCCATGCTTCTATTATAAAGGGATAAGCTGTATAAACCTTCAGAAGCATCAAACATCCTCCGTGAGTATATAAAAGCAACGAAATTACTAAAATTAGAAGTCGCTCAGTAGAAACAAGTGTTACGATATTCATTAGGGAAACTACAAAAGTTTTTCGTTAATGTGGAAGGAACATGACCTGATGATAATACATTAGATTTATTTGAGATGGCAATGGACAGAAAGGACAAAAATGAACGATGCATAAGGGTCTGCTTTTGATATAGATCCTATCCGTTTGAAGATTACAACAGGAATAACAAAGTGCTCTTGGCTAATCCGGTACTCATGTGTAAAACATTATTGTATAGACAAAAACAAACTTAAATGTAAAAACAATGATAGGTTTTCTGAAGACTATGCTGATCTTTGTCGTTGCTTGGTGACATAGCTCTCGGTCTCTCTTCATAGTCTGAAAAGGTCGAGGGCAGACGTGCCAAGAGGCCTGGACATAAACTTCTCAATGTAATCAGTTACTGTAAATTCTTTATATAAAGGAGGATTTTCTTCTGATATTAGCTCCTTGATCGGTCCATAGATCTTTGGATGTGCAAAACTACCATTGAAGAAGCTTGCTACTGACATTCTTGGTCCTTTCCTGTTTGCTAAAACTCTATGATTAGCACTCACAAACTTGTTATTTGATAGGATCTGTTACAAAACCAAGCTGAAATAAGTCGGACAATTTTGTCTAAATTGGAGATAAATCAGACTAAAAAAAGTTGTATTTTTTCCGTTACAAACCTGAAGTGATTCGCCAATATTAACAACAAATCCTTGTGCAACAGGTTCAACATCAATCCATTGGTTATTGTGCAGGACTTGAAGGCCACCAATTTGATCTTGAAGAAGAACGGTAAGGAAAGCAGGATCTGTATGGTTTGCAGCTCCAAGAGTTAGCTCTGGCTGTGGGCATGCTGGATAGTAATGGCATACTACTGATTTTCCTGTGTCACATTCCATATCTTTCAAGTGATCTGGTTTTAGTCCGAGCGCTTCTGATAGCATGCTGAATATAGTTTCTCCTAGCTTTGTGACATGATTTATATACTCGACGATTACGTTCCTGGATATTAGGAAAAAGATTTAAGATTTAATATAGCCTAACATGTCAAAAAAATTGTACTACCATTTCCTGAAGGACAGATTAAATTTGATATTGCCAAAAGATTTGACACCTTTTTTCAGCAGAATTCTCTATATTTAATGATTTCAGTATGCTGAAGGAACATATCTACGAAAAATTCTTCTGTTGCCCTGCTCTATTTATTTTCTATTCTCGCAAGCTATTAAATATGTTTTCACCACAATTCTATATGGCACGAGAGCAGGTAGAAATCATGAGTTCAAGTCTCATGGGCATCCATTAGGTAAAAAAATCACGTGATTGACTCATGAAAAAATTTGAACTACACGATAGCTGTCATGTTTGAAGATATAATTTAGTGCATAAAACAACACCATTTCCAATAACTTAAGCTTTTTAGATGAGATGTTCACAAAATTTAATGTGGTACCAGAGCAAGTTGAGGCCGTGAGTTCAAATCTCACCAACATCTATTAGACAAGAAAAATTCACATGCATCTGAGGGGACGTGTTGAAGATATAATTAAGTGGACCCTCTAACAACTTAAGCTTTTAGATAGCATAATCACAAAATTATCGGAAAGTATGTCTAAGCAACTGATCTAACTACTAAATTCAAGAGATACCTGCAAACTGCTGGTAGTTCTTCCGGTTCAATATGACCAGAATGTAGCATAGAAATGTTCAATGTGTCCCTCCAGTTTGCAGCTTTCGATTGATAAAGATCAAAGTTACTCTCATATCTAACTCTTCTCGATTTAAAATCACGCGAATAGTACTCTTTCTTTAACTCCGTATCTTGTTCGTGAAATTTACGAATCCCATCAATCATTCCTTCCAATACACTTGAAGGAACCCCATGATTTATCAGTTGGAAAAATCCCCACTTCTCTGATGCTGCCCTTATTTCATCGACAACCTTCTTACGTCGATCTTGAACTTCTATGCCACTGAGATCTATCACAGGACAATGAAGAGATGATTTACCCTGAGTCAACTCTTTAACAAGTTCATCAGATGGCCTAATAAAAATTCTTGGAATTTCCTCAATTCCAGCATCAACTAGTCCTTTGACACCAGATTTTGTATCATCAAAAGCTTTTAATTCCTCGAAACGATCATAATCCATTGTTAATCCAGCTTGAGACTCTGCAGTTCTAGACATATTTTTTCTTAATTTCAAGAAGGGAAAGTTTCTTGAGCAATTAATTAGTTTGTTAAAGTCAACTAGTGCTCATAAATAAAGCTGTCCAATGTGAATCAATATTCAAAGAAACACCTTTATTTTATTATTATTACTCTGAACTGGGGGTATCAAATATGACCAAAAATCGATATACTCATAATCCGTGTGAAATTTTATGAGTTGGGCACAAAATTATTTCGACTAAGCAAGACAAATAATCAAGTAAGAAGAACTTACAATTAATTGGATATCACCAAAGAAGACTAGAAAAAAGTAAGAATGAGAGAAAAGAGGATGTGGAAGATGAATGTAGGAAGTATAGATATGAAGATATAAAAAGGTCACAATATGACACATTTGCCCTTAAATAAATAGTGAAATTGCTAAAATGTCATTGACGTTAACAAGAATAATTTTTTTTAAAATGTTTTCCCGAAAAACAAGTATGTTTCTTACTTATTTTCTAGTATTTGGTAAGCAAGCATGAATATATTATCTTAAGAACATTTGTATGTAATGTAATAAAGCATTGTGAAAGTGGGACGGTATGGAAGTTAAATGGGGGTTCGGGGGATGGTAGGGGTGGATGGTCAAGGGGTTGGGCTTGTGGGAATTGGAAGGTTGAGGAGAAGATGCTCACTCCGTTCATTTTTACTAGTCATTTGACTTGGCAGCTTATTAAGAAAATAATTATTGATATAAATAGTTAACTACACTATCTTTATTAATTAATGTTTAGTATTAGGTCCTGAAAAATAATTTGGAGAGTAATATTTAATGCTAACGGTAAACTATGGAAAAAAAATTACTTATCTTTTCTTGATATGTCAAAAGTGACAAGTAAAAGCGAAAATCCATTTTAGGAATAAATGACAAGAAAAAGAGAACGACAGGAGTAATAACCTTGGAATACTACTTATCTAATTTACTAGTTTTGATGCACGTGCATTGCACATGAATGTCAAATCATGTAGCACACAAATTTTTTTAAAAATAATGACAATAATATTAAATTAAAAATTTAAGTAAACGGTTATAAATAGAATAATTATGTATAAGTTCCTACGAATAATGGACATAAAGATGATCCTTATCTTCAATCGACAACAATGACCTCTAACTTTATCAATATCCTTAACTTGGCTTCAGTTGACAATTATAACTTCTAACTTTATCAGTATCCTTAACTTGGGTTCAGTCAGTAACTATATAACTTTATCAGATAGAACAATGTAGGAATTTGTGATAGCTGCACAACAATTTTTGTAAACAATCATCAATCAGCTGCTGATTCCTCTTCAATTCCTGTTGCAGTGTTGGAGGATTAAATTGTTCAGTTCCATATGCCAAATTACAAGGCCTCATGTACCTTTTTAGTAATAGTTTTTATTGCTGATGTGATTTTCTTTGTCCATTGTTTCCCTTTTAATGTGACTGGAAGTTTGCTATAATCTTGTATTGTTATTGTGCTTTGTATAATGTGTATAACTGAGGACTCAAATTGACTTTGACTTCGGCTTTGGCTTTGTGCTTTCGCGACATATATACATTTTATCTTTATAACAGTTCTCCTAATTTTTGTTCCGAAGAACATGTTAATATTTTGACATGATTTTTCTCAATGGAAATTTGCTGTTATATTTGTCATTATATTGACTAATTTATAAGATGCTTTATTTGATAAGCCTATTGATATATTTATATAACCATTTCTCACGGACAAGTTAACTTATTAAAATCAAACTTCACTAGTCTTTGCTTCTAATTATAGATAACTAGAAATGGCCTGCATATCAAATTAATATCCTATTGTTAAATAAATAAATATCCAAAAGGACCCACAATAATATTTTTATATGGAAATTGAGCTGACTATACTTGTTTATTTGACCAATCAATCAATAATTTAAGTGGAATTGGTATATTTTGTTGTACAAGTTAAGTATTTCTTCAAAATTTCTATGTACTAGCTCAAGATCGGATCGAGCTTGTTTGCTGACCATTATCGTGCCAACCATCTTGTTCGTTGAACTACTTAGAAGCTATCGATTCGGATTGAAATGGATTATGATCCATCAGATGAGATAAAGGCTATCCATGATACAAAGGCTGGTGTTAAGGGACTTGTTGATTCTGGAATAGTCGAGATTCCAAGAATTTTTATTAGGCCACCTCATGAACTTGTTGAGGAGTTGAATATGTGCAAGTCGACTCTACAGGTTCCGGTGGTGGATCTAAGTGGCGTAGAAGTTGAAGATAGACATAAGAAGATTGTCGATGAAATTAGGGAAGCATCTGAGAAATGGGGCATTTTCCAACTGATAAATCATGGGGTTCCTTCAAGTGTTTTGGAAGGAATAATTGATGGGACTCGTAAATTTCATGAACAAGATGTCGAAGTGAAGAAAGAGTACTATTCATCAGATCCAACCAGAGGAGTTAGATATAATTGCAATCTTCAATTGTTGACAACAAAAGGAAGGACTGCAACCTGGAAGGATACATTATATATCACTGAGCTAGTTTCGGAACCTGAAGAAATACCAGAAGTTTGCAGGTAACTATGTATATTTCGGCGTTGGAATTTCAATTCTATATCTGTCCTGTTTGATGCGTGCAGGGTTTTGACGTTTTTGCATTAAATCTAAAGATTTATTGATTAGAGGTCACTGCTTCAGTACAGTGGTCTATCTTCATTTCTAGTTGATATTTGGATATGTGTTGCTAGTGGTGAATCTTGAGTATAACTTAGTAATCTCTGATCTTTTCCTAATGTTCAGGAAAACATCTGTTGAGTACAAAAATCATGTCGCAAAACTAGGGGACATTCTTCTTGGTTTACTATCAGAAGCTCTTGGGCTAAAACCTGGCCATTTGAAAGCCGCGGAATGTGACAAAGGACTAGTGTTGGTATGCCATTACTATCCGGCATGCCCACAGCCAGAGCTAACTCTTGGTACTGGTAAACATACAGATGCTGCTTTCTTTACCATACTGCTTCAAGATCAGATAGGTGGGCTCCAATTCATGTGTGATAACCAATGGGTCGATGTTGAAACGATTGAACATGGTTTGGCTGTTAATATTGGTGACCTTCTTCAGGTTCGCAACAAAACACAACTTTTCGCTCTTGTTTCTTTACAAATTGTTACTTATCTCAATCTGATTTTGTTACAGATCGTATCAAATGACAAGTTTGTAAGTGCAACTCATAGAGTTATAGCGAAAAAGGTCGGACCAAGGATTTCAGCAGCAAGCTTCTTCACTGGAAGTTCTACACCTCCAAAGATGTTTGGTCCAATCAAAGAGCTCATATCAGAAGAAAAACCCCCACTATATAAAGAATTTCTAGTAGCTGATTATTTCGCTAAGTATTTCTCCAAGCCTCTTGATAAGTCTGGTCTTGATTTTTTCAGACTGTGAAAAGAGACCGAGCACCACCTTGCCAAGCACCAGCAAAAACCATCAGAAAAGACTATCATCATTCAGATATAGAACAATGTCAGAGTTTGCGATTTGCTATACAATAATGTCTTTCCTCTTCTGTTGTTTATTTTCAAATAAAAAGGGATAAATCTCATGAACATAGTCCCTTATGTATCCTTCATTTTGTTCCTCTAATAATGTATGCACCATCACCTATCGCCATGCATCCCCTTTTAGCAAAATTGGATCAGTTTCGTATGAGAGCCATTGGATCTTTCAATCGATCACTATTCACTGCTGTCTTAATCAGCCAACAATCTATTATCAGGAGACAACTAAAAGTGATTTTATAGGTGAAATAATAACATAGTTGAGTGATCTTGTCGGTGAAATGACAATAGTTGAGTCACTTCTATATTACAAAACAAAATTGAGTCGCTTCTGATAAAAATTGCTAGTCGACTGGCGGTCTAAGAAATGAACTCAAAGAAAATGGACTTTAGAAACTAACTCAAGGTGATGATTGAATAGGAAATTATAAGGAGATAAAAAGTTGATCAGTCATGACTCAATGGCTCAACCAACACGACACATTTAACACTAATGTAAAGCACGAAGAAGAATTCTAAGAGCAATGGAACACATACGCGTAGAAGATCTCCGGTTGTTGGTGGGGGTTGGGGGTTTACAATTGTATACCTCACAATTTTTTACCATATGAACTGTGCAATATAGTGAACCAAGATTATAATGAAATGCCTTTCATTATAAAGGTATCATAATCTGCTAAGTACTGAGAAGATGTTGAAACACATCTGTAAATCCTTTTTGACTATTTCTGCAATTTGAAAGGTGACAATAACGAAGTTCCATCAAGCCCTTTGTTGTATAGACGTGTGACAAACTCTTTTCTGCTTGTTTCCCGGTAGATTGGAGGGTTCTCTTCAGATAACAACTCCTTGATCGGACCATATAATCTCAATCCACTGCCTTCTTGAAAATGCATTCTGAAAAAACTCGGCACTGAAATTCTTGGTCCTATATTTTTCGCCAAAACTCTGTGAAGGACGCTTTTGAACTTGTCATTTGTGATGAGCTGCATGAAAAAAACAGATGGAAACTAATGAATTCATTAGTCAAGTTCGCTACGTTTATATAACGTCTAAGTTATGTGCACTGATGATAACGCATAGATATCTTACACCTACAATAATAGGTAACATTTTACAAGGTTATAATAGCCTAAAAATCAGAGTAATAACCAGCTATAACCATGCACTACTAGTCTCAAATTTATTTTCGATGTCAAAATATATAACATAAATCCATGTATTTACTCATCAAGCTCATTTACAAATGTTTACTTGCCTGCATAAGATCTCCAATGTTCACTATTAGAGCTCCAGGTAAGAAAGGAACATCAACCCATTGATTTTTATGCAAGACTTGGAGACCACTAATGTGATCCTGCAATACGATAGTCAAGAAACCACTATCCGTGTGATCGCTAAGGCCTAAAGTGAGATCTGGTTCAGGGCATGCCGGATAATAATGGCCTATGATGATCAGACCCTCAGCGCATTCCATCTCTTTCAAGTGATCTGATTTGAGTTGTAGAGCCTCAGATAGTAGCTCAAAGAGAGTAATTCCTAGTTTCATGGTGTATTTCGTGTATTCGATCAAAACTTCTCTGTAAAGTCAGAAAATGCATTCAGTAAAGCAGAGATGAACTTGGAAAAATCTAAGCACATTTGAACATTATCATGGCAATAAGGAAATATATAACTAGTTTATAATTTGTTCCGAGTCAAATAAAACTAATTAATACTCCTTCCGGTCCATATTACCTATCTTTTCGAGGTTTTGCACACCCCTTAAGAAAGACATTTAATAGCTTTAACCATATGAGAGTTTGTCTAGACTACACTTTTGCTCTCCATTAAACGTCTCACTTTAATACACACTACAACAAAATGCATCTATAGCTACAATAATAATAATTATTATTATAAGAAGAAGATAAAAAAAATCTCTGACTTAATCTCTCCATCTACCATCACATCTGCATTCTTCTCCTTCTCCATTTAAATTCAGATCTCCATCTACCATCGCAACAAAACGACTAAAACTTGAAACAGGAGGGATTAACATTTTGTACCTGCAAACCTGGGGAATTTCTTCAGGATCCGGAGGATTAGGAGCCATGACACAATAAAGGGAGTCCCTCCAATTAGCTGTTGATGATTCGAGTAGATCAAAATTGCTATTGTAGGTGACTTTCCTCGTAACATCACGCGAGTAGAACTCTTTCTTCACCTCAGAATCCTGCTCGTGAAAATGGCAAACGCCTTCTAGTACTTTATCCATAACACTTGATGGGATTTCATGATGGACAATCTGGAAAAATCCCCAGTTTTCACAAGCATCCTTTATTTGTCGAACAATGTCAGCTCGTTGAGCTGCACTATTTCCCAAGCCTTGAAAATCTACCACCGGAATGCTAAACTTACTAATAACATCAGGGTCTGATTTCTTTTCACTCGTATACTGGTTGTGCAAGAATATACGCGGTAACTTTGTGACACCAGCATCTAGTAGTCCTTTTACGCCCGTCTTTGAATCATCAAAGGCATACACTTCATGTGTTCTATCATATTCCGAACTGTCATCTTGCTCATTTTTTTCATTTCTTGAGAAAATCATTTTTCTCCTTCTAAAGGGAATCTATGTTGTTGAGTGTGAAATCAAGATTCTTTTAAGCCATAATAATAAAATGGGAATATAATAGGGTACTTACACAATTGATATTATTATATAGTATTTATGGAATCAGATTCCATCACAATGAAAAGCCAAGAAGCTCTAGGCTAAAGGTCTGCATTAGTCTATGTAGTAAGTTATGTCCTGTTCAGTTTGTTGCAGAGGATAAGGAGAAAATGCAATTTAAAATAATATTTTGAAATATTACACATAAATACAAAGAGCACACTAAGGGCGTGTTCGGTACTTATTTACTATGTTTGGTTGGTCAAATATCTTGAAAATATTTACTCTAGGACAAGTTTCTGGTGCGAAAAACATATTCTCTATTCTCTTATTTGGTCGTAATGAAATTTTAGGAAAACATTTTTCTAAACCACGTGTTTTCCTAAAATTAGCGGAAAACAACTTTCATAATAAATTATAGAAAATCATTTTCCGCATTGAAAGTTGAGGCGCTAAACACGCGAATTTGACCCCAGCCCTCCCTCAACTACCGTGTTTCTTGGTTTTATTACTTTATTTGTTCAAGTTATTAATATTACTGAAGTTTAGTTTCACCCCTCAAAGGAAATAAATATTTATATTGATGAAGATAAGATAATGACAAGAAGGAACAGGTCATGACATGGAATTTATGATAAGCACTGGCTCAACTACCATCGTATACCTAACTTTGATTGTTGAATAGCAGGATACAAAGGTCATATAATACAATTTAAGATGCAACAAATTGAAATATTTTATTGTATTGTATTATGCTTGTTATATGTTTCTGTCACGTAATTAGTACCATTGCACTTGTTGAAATTTAGCAACTTACAATCATTCAAAATTCGAGTTGGACAGGTCAAGATTGTTTCTAAAAATCGAATAAAAAAATTCACATTTTTCTTTTGGGTCACAAAAAGGCATAAACAAATTTATTTAAATAATGACGGCGGCCATAACAAACTAATTTGGGAAGCATAGCGAAATATGGGGATTTTCTGGGGCGGAGGAGCATAGGGAAGTATTTTCCTAATATTTTCTGAACGATCTTGAGAAAATAAGTAAGAAATCAACTTATTTTTCATGAACATATTTTCCGTGGAAAACATTTTCCTTCATACCAAACACATCCTAAAATGAGAAAAATTATTTTACAAGTGGGAGTAGGAAAATCAAGTTTCACAAATGGCATTCCACATTGCTTGTATTCTTGTCTTCTGACACATCTCATCTTTATCCCATCCCTGTAGCCCTCGTACCCACCTCTCATAGTAATTATCTAGATTATATACAAATACTTTTAGGATAATTTTTTTTTACTTATACACCGAATAAAAGAAAATAAATAATAAATCTAGACTCGTCAAAATGGTGAAAGACTGGGCCAAATCCAGAAATAGAGAAGATGGACTCCACCATATTCTTGTAAAATCCAAGAAAGAAATTTCAGGTTTAAAATTAGTATATAGTAAATGATACTTTTAAGCACTGAAGATTTACTATAAACTTTATATCTGAATCACAAGTTTCAAAGTTAGGTACAAAATTGAAGTTCCCATTCTTGGAATATAAGAGGACATCATCAAAGTTGGAGACATCTCAAACAAGCTAAAGATCATATCATTCGATCTGGAGACAACTCGGAAAGCTAAAAATACTGACAACGTATGACTCAAACATAAATTTCGACATTTATTTTATGTTGAAGAAACCACTGTTCTAAATTTAGCTAGATGAATGTAACGGAATGAAGAAAATAACTTATCTATTATTCAAAGAAAACAATGATATAAATACATGGAGAGGCTATATACATTATTATTATTATACAGATTTTGTAACAATGAACAACACTTAGAGGTATTTATTTAAAAAGACGCATGGATACACAGTAGGTACAAGAATTTCAATTGAACTCAAAAGCAGAACACATCAAAGGAGTAAACATTTCTGCAGAAACTATCACTGATTCTGTAATTTGAAATATTGTGACAATAAAGAAGTTCCATCGAACGCTTTGTTGTATAGATAAGCAGCATACTCATTTCTACTTAGTTCCCTGTATATTGGAGGGTTTTCCTCTGATAACAACTCCTCGATTGGCCCGTAGAGTCTTGATTCACGGCCTTCTTGAAATTGCAATCTGAAAAGACTTGCCACTGAAATTCTTGGTCCGATATTTTTAGCTAGCACTCTGTGAAGAACGCTTTTGAACTTATCATTTGTGATTAACTACAAAACAGAATGTGAACTAATGAATTAATCGATCAAATTTGTGACATTTACATGAATACATAAGAAAATTTACAAATATGAACTTGCCTGCATTAAGTCTCCAATGTTCACTATTAGAGCTCCAGGCAAGAAAGGTACATCAACCCACTGATTTTCATGAAAGACTTGAAGGCCACCAATTTGATCTTGTAATACAATAGTCAAGAATCCGCTGTCTGTGTGGCCGCTAAGGCCTAAAGTGAATTCTGGTTCAGGGCATGCAGGGTAATAATGGCCAACTACGGTTAGCCCCTCCGCGCATTCTATGTCTTTCAAGTGATTTGGGTTGAGTCCTAAAGCTTCAGAGAGTAGCTCATATAGAATAAGTCCCAGTTTCATCATGTACTCCCCGTACTTGATTAAAGCATCTCTGTAAAGTCAAAATATTGCGTTCACAAAAACTAGATGAAACTTCTTTTAACGATACATATTAAAGGAAAGAATATCTTATATCAAATTAGAGCTAGATAATAAACCTGAGATGAGGTCAGGAAAACTTAACTGCAGCGCGCGTAATAGGCTAACAAAGGTATAGTAGTAGTAAGTATGATATATACCTGCAAACCTCTGGAACTTCTTCGAAATGAGGAGGAGTAGGAGCCACGACACAGTAAAAGGTGTCCCTCCAGTTAGCTGTTGTTGATTTGTGTAGATCAAAGTTGGTATTGTATTTGAACTTTCTCGTAATATCACGGGAGTAAAATTCCTTCTTCACTTGAGGATCTTGCTCGTGAAAATGACGAACGCCTTCTAGTATTTTCTCCATAACACTTGATGGGATTTCATGATGGACAATCTGAAAAAATCCCCATTTTTCACTAGCATCCTTTATTTCTCGAATGACATCAGCTCGTTGAGCTGCACTTTTTCCTAAACCTTCAAAATCTATGACTGGAATACTCAGTTTAGTAACCGCATCGGAGTCTGATTTCTTTTCAATCACAGGCTGATTGTGCAAGAATATACGTGGTAACTTGGTGACACCAGCATCCAGAAGTCCCTTTGCACCAACCTTCGAATCATCAAAGGCTTGGACTTCACTTTTCCTATCATATTCAGAACTGTCATCTAGCTGAGTTCTGCCATTAGTCAAGCTAGCCATTTGCCTTGCTCTAAAGAAACCACAATACTTGACTATGGAGGCAAGATTGCTAATGAAACATTGAGGATATAAAAGGGGTGCTTATAAGACAATTATCCATCAGAAGTCAAAGCCTAGAAGTTCCAAGACAAAATTAGGTATACTTACAGCTCATATACCTAACACTTATATGTCCAGACTTGTTCTCTTTCAATTAATGAGATGATGTCGGAACTATCTGAGCTAATCATGCTATGCCGTGTATTGAAAAGAAACTAATACTTATTCTCAACTTACGGCGGACAAGGAGGAAATATAAGAAAACGAGATTAAAATAGTTCAGTTCTGGACTTCTCTGTTGACAAGTTTCCTTAAGTAAAAAGAAAAAAAAACACAAAGAGCACACCAAATGAACTCGTGGCATTTGCAATTAAGTCTCACAATATTTAAAGACTGAAAAGATTAAAAATATAACTAAAAACCTGCAGTTCCAACTGCTCTCACATGTGCTACTTTTGATGCTCATTTGTTTATTCCAGATGGCAAGTGGAGCAGTTCTATGTCACTCTTGTTAAAAAAACTAGATGAGTTCAATCCTTAAAATGATCAATTGAAAGGTTACAACCTCAAAATGCACACATTAAAAAAGTTGAGACATTTCTTCAAATTAAAGAAGTCATTCCTTCATATTTATGACCTCAGGATATAATGGATAAACTGTTATTTTAACTTTCTAGTGCAAATGATATTTGCTTGATAGCCATCTCATTGCTAATGCATAAAATATAAAACATTCTGAGAAAACTCTAAATGTGGAACAGGAAAAACAACATCCTAATGGCCTTCAATTAACAAGCATACATTAACAGGATGACCAGAACAGGCTACTTTAAATCTCATTAGATGAAATGGCGGCACTTGAGGTCTTTATTAATTGCTAAGAGATGCGTGTACAACAGATACAAGATTACTAAATCGAACTCACAAGCAGAAAACCATAACAGTAGATACTGGATGCAAGAGGAATAAGGACGTACCTGAACATACACAAAATAAACCTAATCTTGATTGTTAAACAGTGGTATCAACTCCTTTTTGGCTCAACCTGTTGACAAGAAAAGATTAGGGTAAGTTTTGTGGAGGGATTAGACACAGTATTGAAGAAAAATTGGAAACTTATCTGACTATTTAGGAAGGGCTTTGAAGGTAGTGCATGTACATCAGAATAGGCTGATACCTCTTTTTACCAGACATCGGAATTGAAGCTCACTGGTCACTTGTAGAGATTGAGTTGAAGAAGTCTTCATAGGACTTGAATTCATGGCGTATTGAGATTTTTGACGCTGAAATGAAATCAATCCAATCTCAATACTTTTTTGAGGGACCAGTGTACGTTGAAAGTTCATCACTTGCACATGTTCGGAGATCAAGGAAGGACGAGTAACAAGCTACAACAGTGTGCATGCGACTGTCGGAAATAGGAACAGGAAAGGGCATGAACTTTCCCTTTCTGAAAGCGGAGAATGTTCTAAACTTAGGATATTTACATGTATTATTTTTGTCAACTTCCCGGTTTTGGGCCATTGATTTGGTTCAACTGGTTGTATTTGTTTGGGCCTTTTGGGGACCTGATCTCTTTGATTTTTCTTATGAAATAAAGGCTCAGTGCCTGTTTTGCCCCAAAAAAAAAGCAGAAAACCATAACCAAGGAGCAAGAGAAAAGCATTGGAAGATGATGAAATATTTCTGCTGATCCTACCACTATTTCTGTAATTTAAAATATGACGATAAAGAAGTTCCACCGGGCCCTTTGCTGTATAGATATGCGACACACTCTTTTCTGCTTGTTTCCTGGTACATTCGAGGGCTTTCCTCTGATAACAACTCTTTGATTGGCCCATACAGTCCTGATTCACTGTCTTCTTGGACATGCATTATGAAAAGACTAGCCACTGAAATTCTTGGTCCTGCATTTGTTGCCAGCACTCTGTGATGAACGCTTTTGAATTTATCGTTCATGATTAGCTACAAAACAAAATGGAAGAAAATGACTTAATTGATCAAGTTTGAGACATTCATATAAATGCATCAAGATCATTTTACAATATGAACTTGCCTGCATAAGGTCTCCAATGTACATAATTAGAGCTCCAGGCAAGAAAGGAACATCAAACCACCGCTTTTCATGAAAGACTTGGAGGCCACCAACTTGATCCTGTATAATATAGTCAAAAAACCACCGTCTGTGTGGCTGCTAGGTCCGAAAGTGAGATCTGGTTCAGGGCATGTTGGCTAATAATGGCCAGCAAGGAGAAGCCCCTTGGCACATTCCATCTCTTTCAAGCGATTCATATCGAGTCCCAAGGCCTCAGAGAGTAACTCCCGGTTTCATCACATACTCTGCGTATTTGATCAAAACATCTCTGTAAAATCAAAATGTGTGTTCATTTAAAACTGGATAAGAATTTCACAGATGATGAACATTGTTAGTGGAAAGACTAGTACAACTGTATCAAATTAGAGTAGGATAATGAATTTGATATGAGAGCATGAGAATTTAAGTAAACTCAATATAAATGTTAAGTGCCCCACATTGATTGAAGGAATGAATCTTTCAGGGTTGAATTAGGCTGAAAGTGCATTTTATTTACATGGTATTGATATCTTGATTTATCCAATATAGAGCCGACATATTATATTGTTAATGCTCGAGATGTCCATTCCTTGATGTACGGGGGAGTAGATTAAGTGTTAAGTGTACTAATCATTGGCCAAGTGAATAGGTTGTGATTTTTTTATATGGATTTTTTTTTTTTGGCAATTTTTACTTTACGAGCTAATTTTTTGGGTTGAGTTAGGTGAGTCCAAGGTCTATTTGCTTCACATGATATTTCTTTGATAACCGAGAAATCCCAAGGGCCAATGTACTACAGTTTTAAGTCTCAATGCATAATATTTTCTTTACATTATATTAGAGCAAGACCCATCCTAGTTGGCTTGCTCAATATTAGGTCCCCACGTCATGTTGTTCACACTTCGAACTTCCATCCCTAGGTGTATGGGAGGATGATAAAAGTTCCCATGAATTGACTATTCTCACCTTATTATTACTCTAGGACCAAGGTCTATTATTTACTTTATAAGGTATAGGGCAAGAAGGATCCCTAATCTTGATTTGCTCCTCATGTTATGTTATCCAGACTCCCAACTGTCCAGACATGGGCTTACGGGGTGAGGGAGGGCTGTTAAGTGACCCAAATTTGTTAAAGAAATAGGCAGTCTCGTCATATGATTTTGAGAAATACTCATCTCATGAGCTAACTTTTGGGAATGCGTTAGGCTCAAGGTTCATTTCTTACGTGTTATTGAGCTAGGCCTATTCCGATCTTGATTTATTAAACCTTCGTTCACCGTATTATATTGCCCATGGTCTAGATGACAGGCTTTTAGTGTGAAATGTAAGGGGAGATTATGTGTCCCACATTGATTAAGAGAATGAAATGATGTCTCCTTTTATAGTTGACAATTCTTACCTCGTAAGCTCGCTTTTGGGAACATATTAGGCCAAAGTCTATTTTCTTTACAATAAGCATGACAATCACAAAGCATATCTGCCTAAGGAAAGACCGATATTAGTATCATGTTTTGTGCCTGCAAACCTCGGAGAAGAACTTTCTCTTCACCTCAGAATCCTGCTCATGAAAATGGAGAACGCCATTTATTACTTTTTCCATGACAATTGATGGGATTTCATGGTGGACAACTAGGAAAAATCTCCACTTTCCTCAAGCATCCTTTATTGAGCTTCACACTTCCCTAAACCTTCAAAATCTATGACTGGAATGCTAAAGTTTGTAGCTATCTCAGAGTCCGATTTCTTTTCAGCCACATACTGGTTGTGCAAGAATATACACGGTAACCTTGTGACACCAGCATCTAGAAGTCCCTTTACACCAGCCTTCGAATCATCAAAGTCTTGAACTTCTCTCTCCCTATCATATTCCGAACCATCATCTTGCTGAGTTCTTCCATTATTAATTCGGCCAATCATAGCTTCCTTTTCTTTGGAGAAAAACACAACTCTTGACTATGCAAAGCAAGATTTGCTTGTGAAACATTAGGAGGAAATATATATTTTTCTAAAAAAGGGATCAACAAGAAACTGAATCATTCTTCAAATAAAACCATTAGTTCTTTTGTAATTACTATTTTTAGGAAATGTTGCTTATCTTGCTTGATAAGAACTAATGATACAAACAAATATTTAAAAAATTTCCCAGATAAAGGTCACAAATATAAAGAAAACTTGTTAAATATGGGGAAAGTGGCTCAAGGAAATGGAGTTTATTCTCTTGACAAACTTAAGCCATGTAGCTTATGAAATATATTACTCCCTCCGTTCAATTTGTTTGTCTCTTAACATGAAGTTTAAGAGAGAAAAGTAGACTTTTGGATCTTATGGTCTTAAACTAAAGATATGAAAAATGTACCAAAATACCCTTTAATCTTGTCGCATTAAACATGACATGCGGAAAGTCAGAATAAAATAGTCGCCGGAAAAGGAAAGATGCATTTTTTTAAAATAAAAAAGGAATGTAGAAGGAACAAATTGAAATGGATGAGGTCATAAATAGTTTAGTTTTTTCTAATGTACCCGGAAAAAAAGTAGAAGTAGATCTCCTGCTAGAATATTTCTTGAAGAAGAATTGCTCTACTGATAACTTTTCTGTATGTGAAGCTTAAGCATAAGAATTATCTTACTATAGAACATTACAAGTTAGATTCTCTCATACTTTACAATGTATTATTAAATAGCTATGGCTGGATCTTGCAATGCAACAATGCAGAAGTTCCATCTAGACCTTTATCACGGAAGTAATCAGCGTAGTCTTTCACTGTGGTTGCGCGATATTTTGGAGGATTATCATCAGACAACAACTCCTTAATTGGTTCATAAAGCTTGTTAGTTGGCAATGAACCAGTGTAGAAGAAGCAAGCTACTGATATTCTTGGTCCAACTTTATTTGACAATACTTTGTGCTCAACGCTTAGGTACTTGTCATTTGATATGAGCTGAAAAAACAAAAACCAGAATAAGAACAACTGGTTTTACTGGAAAAGAAGTTATCATAATCATTTTTCGGAAAAAGTTCCAAATTTGCTTCTCCCTATGTATGAAATTTTCTTAACTTTACCCTTCCTTTTACCTTTGGACTATTTATATCCTTGCCATTAATATATCGTAATCGTAGTTTCCCTTGACTTTAACAAAGCTACAATGTAGATATGTGGATTCCACATGTCAAAATACTTGAGAAAAAGGTCCAAATTTACCCCTTCTACTTTGCTCATGGTTTAGAAGTGCCCTTCATTATAATTCAGGTTGAAGCTTCATCCACAGGATTGTGGACAAATATGAAACGATTTTCCAAGGGAAAGGATATGAATTAAGATATTATATAGTAGAGGTTATAGTTGACCTGTGTTGCTTTGACTCTTAAAAAATGCTATCAAGTGTGCGTTGGATCTGATTTAGACAATCCGATGCAGCAAGGGAGAGTCCAAACAACATAGTTTTTGAACCTTTTCTCTTCATTTCTATTGTGTAGATCTCTAAGTTTAAAAAAAGAAAAAGAATACTAGCCTGCAGAAGATCTCCAATGTTGACAACAAGAGCACCAGGTATCGGAGTAACATTAACCCATTGATTCTGGTGAAGCACTTGGAGTCCTCCGATATCATCTTGTAGAAGCACTGTGATAAAATCATTGTCAGAATGTTTGTTGGTGCCTATGGTGAGTTCTGGCTGTGGGCATGCTGGATAATAATGGCCCAAAACGCGGAGCCCCTCAGAGCAATCAATATCATTGAGAGAAGATGGATTAAGACCTAGACCCTCAGACAACAATTCAAACAAGGATTTTCCCAATTTCATGACATGTTTAGAGAACTCCATTAGTATTTCTCTGCAGCAGTTTTAGTAGAATTAATTAATGAAACAGGCATAGCAAGAATTGAAAAAAAAAATATCACATATTTAGGAAGTGATATGTAAAAGAAATTCATTGGTTCTTTCTAATTAATGTTCAGAACATACCTGCACGCTGTCGGCAATTCCTCTGGACTAGGATGATTCGGAGCCATTAAACAGAAAATTGAGTCTCTCCAATTTGTAGCCGGAACTGAAGGGCTATACAAATCAAAATTGCTAACATGGACCACTTTTTTTGTGTTATCTCGAGTGTAATATTGTCTCTTAATATCAACGTCTTGCTCAAAGAATCGCCGTGTTCCTTGCAACATTTCTTCCAGGATAGACAACGGAATTCCATGATTAATGACTTGGAAGAAACCCCATGTCTCTGATGCATCTCGAACTTTGTCCATAATCTCTTTATGCTTGACTGCATCTTTATGAATGCCTTCAAGATCTATCACTGGAAAAATGAACTTTGTTTCACTACTTCTTACACAGTCCTCTATTTTAGTTGGTTGAACGAATATCCGAGGCACTTCAGTGATTCCAGAATCAACAATTCCTTTGACACCAGCCTTAGTATCATCAAAGGCTTTCAACTCACTCATTCTGTCATAACATTCCTCAACTCTTCCCTCAAAATCATCTGTGCTGGAGACTACCATCCTATATTCTTGTAAACTAGCGTTCCTCGGGCTCTTAACTTTGATGAAAAATACTTCAATAGTTGAGAGGATATTTCAACTGGAGGAAATAATAGATGCCTGCTCTGACCTCATAATGGTTAAGATTTAATATGTTCATGAAGTAAAGAGAGGAAGAAAGGAGATGAAGAAGATGAGTTGCAGAGAGGATTTCGTGTGAAGAAGACTTTGTCTTCAATTCATTCAATTGAATAATCCCACTGAGAATTGGGAATATATACAGAGAGTTAGTTAACTAACTGTGGTTAGTTAACCATGATTACATACTAACCATTCTATTAACTAACTAATAACTGCTAATTAACTAACTCAGTTAACCAACTAATCACCTAACTAACTAACTGATTAACAATATGAAAAATTAACTAATTATCAGCTAGTATATTATTATTCTCAACACTCCCCCTCAAGCTAGATGTACTGAAAATATTCAGAACACCTAGCTTGGCTAACAAAAAATCATGTTGTGATCTTCCTAGTGCTTTAGTCAAAAGATCAGCTTGCTGCTCCTTTGTATTTATATAGTTGGTTTTGATTAGTCCCAGCTGCATTTTCTCCCGGATAAAGTGACAATCGATCTCGATATGTTTAGTTCTTTCATGGAAAACTGGGTTTGCTGCAATTTGAATGGCAGCCTTGCTATCACATAGTATGTTTGTAGGTCCTTCCAGCTCTATATTTAATTCCTTGAACAAGTTTGTTACCCACACTACTTCTGCTGTTAATGCTGCAAGACTTCTATATTCTGCTTCTGCAGAACTCCTTGACACAGTATGTTGTTTTTTTGACTTCCATGCTATTAGTGACTTCCCATACTTCAACAAATATCCAGTAACAGACCTTCTGGTGTTTGGACATGCTGCCCAATCAGCATCACAATACCCTGTAAGTTGTGTTTGTTTCTCTGAACTCATAAGCAATCCTAAACCTGGTGCTGATTTAATATACTTCACTATCCTTAGGGCTGCATTCCAGTGAGAAGTTGTTGGTTTCTGCATAAACTGACTTAAGCATTGGACTGAGAAGGCTATATCAGGTCTGGTGTTTGTAAGATAAAGCAACTTGCCAATCAATCTTTGATATCTTCCTATGTCAGTAAACAACTCATCATTTTCACATGTAATAAAATCAGCACTTGTGAGTTTAACATTGTATTCTAGTGGTGTTGTTGCTGCCTTGACACCTGCTAGACCAACCTCAGAGATTAACTCTAAAGCATACTTCCTTTGGCACATTATAATTCCTTTGTCTGATCTACTGAACTCAATTCCAAGGAAATACTTCAATTCACCAAGGTCCTTGATCTTAAAGGAGTTATGTAATACTGTCTTTGTCTCTTGTATTAAATCTGAATCATTTCCAGTGATTAATAAGTCATCCACATATACTAAGATGACCACCAAAGCTGATCCCTTCCTCTTAGTGAATAATGAATAGTCTAGATGGCTCTGCTGATAGTCTGACTGTAATAAAGCATCAGTTAATTTTGCATTCCACTGCCTAGATGCCTGCTTAAGCCCATATAGTGATTTTACAAGCTTACATACTTGATTTTCCCCTTTGCTTGTGAACCCTTTAGGAAGCTCCATATACACCTCTTCATGTAGATCACCCTGTAGGAAGGCATTGTAAACATCCATCTGGTAAATTACCCAATTCTCAGCTGCTGCTATTGCAATCACTGATCTTACAGTAACCATTTTGACTACAGGAGAAAAGGTCTCCTGATAATCAACTCCTTCTGTCTGACTATATCCCTTAGCCACCAACCTTGCTTTGAACCTGTCAATTTCTCCATTTGCCTTGTACTTTATCTTGTATACCCATCTGCACCCTATAGCCCTTTTATCTGATGGCAACTTGACTATATTCCATGTACCATTGGCCTCAAGTGCATCAATTTCCTGCTGCATTGCTTCTATCCATTTTGGATCTTTGATGGCTTCTTCATAGTTCCTTGGTTCTGTATCTGCTGAAACATTACTCAAATATGCCTGATATTTGGGAGATAACTGATCATAAGTCACATGATTAGCTAAGGAATGTGGATATGCAGTATTGGTCACAGAAGTCACATAATCTTTCATCCAAATAGGTGGTCTGGAAGTTCTGTTAGAAATTCTTTGGCCTGTACTATTAATAGCATTATGATTGTCTCCAGAATCAGCTGCTACTATATTGTCATTTGTTGTGTTATCATCAATGTTCTGAGAACATACCTCATCTGACTGCAATGTTGAATATACCTCATCTGACTGCAATGTTGAATGTGCATCATTGTTTGTTGAACTGATAATAGGTGTGGCTTTCATCTCATCATCATGTTCAAATATTGGCTGATCTACAAAAAGTGGTTCATGCTTATCCTGCAACACTTTAAATGGAAAGATATTCTCTTTGAAAACAACATCCCTACTTACTATGAACTTTCTGTGCTTGATACTATATAGAAGATACCCCTTTTGATTTGCTGGATAACCCATCATGACACATGGATCTGCTCTAGGTGAGAACTTATCAAGCTTAACCAGAGTGGTTGCATAACACAAGCATCCAATAGTTCTTAGATGTTCAAGCTTTGGTCTCACCTTGTGAAAAACTTCATAAGGTGACTGACCTTTTAACACCTTAGTAGGCATTCTATTAATCAGGTACACAGCACCTAGAACACATTCTCCCCAGAATTTGATTGGAATTATTCCCTGGAATCTGATGGCCCTTGCTACCTCCAATATATGTCTATGTTTTCTCTCAACCACTCCATTTTGTTGTGGAGTGTGTGGACAACTACTCTCATGAATGATTCCTAAAGATTTGAACATTGTGTTGCACTCTTTGTTAAAGAACTCAGTCCCATTGTCAGATCTTACTCTCTTAACTTGCCTATTGAATTGATTTCTAACCAGAACCAGAAAAGAATTCAATGTCTCAAAAACATCACTTTTAAACTTCAACAGAAACAGCCAAGTCATTCTTGAATTATCATCCACAATTGTTAGAAAGAATCTAAAACCATGATGAGTAGGAATCTTATAAGGACCCCAGACATCAATGTGAATTAGATCAAAAACATCACTACTTCTTGTCATGCTAATACCAAATGGAATTCTAGTTTGTTTAGCTAATGGACAAACTGAACAACTATCACATATTGTAGTACTTGCCTCCTTATTGATCAATGACAGACTCTTTAGTGTATTTACAGAAGAATGCCCCATCCTGATGTGCCATAACATGTGTCTTGTATCTTCATCTTCAGCTCTTACCACCAATGCTTTCCCAGCCTTTACTTCAGAATAGTTGCCTGGAAAGTAATACAATCCATCTACCTCCTTACCAATCCCTTTCACCTCTCCATTGAAGAGGTCCTGAAAAACACAGAATTCAGGAAAGAACCTAACAGAACACTTTAGTTGTCTGGTAAGTTGTGATACTGAAAGTAGATCATGCTTAAAATCAGGTATCACCAATACATTTTTTAGTGTCCCACAGCTTGGTATTATACAGCTTCCTGAATGTGTGACCATAGCAGACTGTCCAGTAGGTAAGAAAACCTTCTTTTCTATACTCTTATGAGTGACATTATCCAGTGTATCTACTTTAGATGTCATATGTGATGTGGCACCAGAATCAACTATCCAATTCTTAACATAATTGCTAGTAACATTACCTGCCATGTTAGCAATTTCATCAGTCTTCTTCTCTTCATTCAGTATCTTCAATATTCTCTGATATTGTTCTGGAGTATAGGTTGTCTGCATAGCTAGTGCCTTCAAATCTGATCTCACAGAATTGAGCTCATTTGTATCAACACTAGAACTTTGTTCCTCAACATTATATCCAAATGCATCATCCTTTTGTTCCTTCTCAACCTGCACATTATTAGCAATCCCTTTGCCTCTATTAGAGTTGAAATTTCTACCCATTCCTTGATCTGTTCTCCTCTTGAATTTCCAGTCATCTGGATAACCAACCAATTTGTAGCATATGTTTTTGGTGTGTCCATTCATTTTGCAGTGATCACAGAATAGATTCCAATTGACCTTCTTTCTACTATTGATACTGCCATTTCCACCAGTATTACCATTTCCTTTTTCATAGTTCATGTATGCATTTTGGTTTCTCACATTCCCCCTTCCTGCATATAGTGCTGTAGTTTCAACTATATCTCCACTCGATTGTATACCTGAAGCCATTCTCTGGCTTTCATCTGCCATAATCATGGCATAAGCTTTACCAACACTTGGTAAAGGATTCATCATTAAAATTTGGCTACGTGCGTGGCTGTAAACTTCACTTAATCCCATCAGAAAGGCAAACAATCGCAGACACTGTAAATGATCTACATAAGCTCTAGATCTATCACAATTACACATTGGTGGTGGTACAAGTGCATCAAACTCATCCCACATCAACCTCAACTTAGTGAAATAAGCTGAAACTGTAGAATTACCTTGACGAATGGTGCAAATCTCTCTATGAAGCTGATAAATTCGAGATCCATCAATTTTGTCAAATCTCTCCTTCAGATCTGTCCAAACCATGGCAGCATCTGAAGCATACACAATACCACTCAATAACTCCTTTGAGACCGTATTCATGATCCATGCAAGCACAAATGCATTGCATTTTTCCCATTGTTCCTCCAATTCCGGTGAATAATCACTTTTCCGGCATGTCCCCAACACAAAACCGAGCTTGCTTTTTGCCCTGAGGTTAATCAACATTGATCTACTCCAAAGTGAGTAGTTCTCAGTTCCTGTGAGCTGTATGGATGTCAAGACACTCCCTGGAGTGTCTGATGGATGCAAATACAGAGGATGATTCCTCTTTGTTTCTATCGTCTCAAGTGTCTCCATTGTCGAGGCTACTGGATTGCTTGAGCTTTCCATTTACTCCTTCCTCCAGCTGAGCAATTGCAGAGTCAAAGAATTATTGACTCCCTAAGCTCTGATACCATGAAGTAAAGAGAGGAAGAAAGGAGATGAAGAAGATGAGTTGCAGAGAGGATTTCGTGTGAAGAAGACTTTGTCTTCAATTCATTCAATTGAATAATCCCACTGAGAATTGGGAATATATACAGAGAGTTAGTTAACTAACTGTGGTTAGTTAACCATGATTACATACTAACCATTCTATTAACTAACTAATAACTGCTAATTAACTAACTCAGTTAACCAACTAATCACCTAACTAACTAACTGATTAACAATATGAAAAATTAACTAATTATCAGCTAGTATATTATTATTCTCAACAGTTCATGGTCAAAAGAGCCATGTGAACAGTCAAGCATAGTTTATTGAGAAAGAAAAAGTAATCCATAGTTTTATAAAAACAAGGGAGTCTTTTTAAACAAAGGGTAAGACTTACATAGTACAATCACATGACATAGAGTCTTTTTTAATAAAAAAAGAGTTGTCTTAGTTATCATAGTTTAAGACTTAGTCTGCACAATCTTTTTTTTTTTAACCTACGACTTTGTCTGCACAATCACATGTACAGTAAAGTATTTTTGCTAAAGCTCTAAACTGTAAAGAGTCGAGCATGTGCAATCTCGATATATGATACAAGGAGGTAAGGTACTATATCCCTCCTTTATACGTCCCTTTTTTATGTACATGCAAGTTAATAACTACAAGTTCACAATGATCTCCATGAATAACAAAATAACTCCGCAAAAATGCTGAATCTAGAAAAGAGATTAAGGAAAGCTGCAAGTAAATTGACAGACATCCTTATGCTGACATGAATACTAAAAAGACGGAAATTTCAAATCAGATATATCTCTTTTCTTAACAATAATTTTTGGAAGCCTCTTATTTCTCAAGCAGGTTTCTCTCTACCTGTTTTTTTGAAGTGCCTAGGAAATGAACACAGTATTTCCAAGTGAAGCTCTTACATTTCGACTAGAAATTGTAATTTCCGGTCAGTAGTTATACTTTGATCAATAAATAAAGAAGGGTACAGAGTAGGAATATTATAAAAAAAGAGGTACAGTAGTTAGTAAATGATTAGAAAATATTAAAACAATAAGCAGAGGCAAAATGAGAAGAAAAACGAAGGTACACACTTAACCAGATAGTTTCAATACATAAAATGTAAATTTTTGTCATTACATAACTGTAGATTTAACAACGCAATAAAAGTTAAGTGACAATCGATACAAACATTGTACTTAAAGTAACAATATGATCCGAACAAGCATTGAAAGTAAACTTCTCAATTGTTAGATTAGGATTAGATCCTGTAACGCGATAATGCAGAAGTTCCATCTAGACCTTTTTTACGGAAATACTCACGGTAGTCTTTCACTGTGGTTGCACGATATTTTGGAGGATTATCATCTGACAACAATTCTGTGATCGGCCCATAAAGCTTGTTAGACGGCAATGATCCTGTGTAGAAGAAGCTTGCAACTGATATTCTTGGTCCAACTTTATTTGCCAATACTCTATGGTCAGCACTTCTGTACTTGTCATTTGATATGAGCTGAAAAAAGAAACAAAAATAAGCATAAATGATATCAGTGCCAAACTAGCTAGTTGGTATATTCACTCTTATTGATCATAGATGGTTTAGAAAAGTAAAATAATACTAGCCTGTAGAAGATCTCCGATGTTCACGACAAGAGCATCAGGTGTAGGAGGAATATTAACCCACTGATTCTGGTGAAGCACTTGAAGTCCTCCGATATGATCTTGTAGAAGGACTGTGATAAAATCATTGTCGGAGTGTTTGTTGGTGCCAATCGCGAGTTCTGGCTGAGGGCATGCTGGATAGTAATGTCCCAAAATACCTAGCCCCTCCGTGCAATCCAAATCTTTGAGATGGCAACGATCAAGACCAAGACCTTCTGACAATAGTTCAAGTAAGGAGCAGCCTAATTTCATCACATCCTTAGAGTACTCCATTAGTATCTCTCTGCAGGAATTTCAAATAAGATTGATGAAATATAATTCATGTTCAGAAAGCCTGAAACATTTTGGTCCCAGTCTACAGAAAGTGAGGCTTGTCAAGTGGCTGTTCACCTTTACCATCAACCGTTAGATTGAGGATTCAAGTCATACTGAAAGGTAAGGGGGAACACTATTGATCCTCCAGGGGTGGGGAGGGGAAAAAAGAGAAGAAAAAAAAGTTCGTGTTCAGATCATTTACCGGCATGCTGTTGGCAGTTCTTGTGGACTGGGAGGATCAGGAGCCATTAAACAGAAAAGTGTGTCTCTCCAATTTGCAGCTGGAACAGAAGGGCTATACAAATCAAAATTGCTAGTATGAATCACTCTTTTTGTAGTATCTCGAGAGTAATACTGTTTCTTAACCTCGACATCTTGTTCGAAAAACTGTCGTGTTCCTTTCAGCATTTCTTCCAGGACGGATGCTGGAATCCCGTGATTAACCACTTGGAAGAAACCCAATGTCTCCGATGCATCTCGAACTTTGTCCACAATCTCTTTATGCTTCATTGGGTCCTCATCGATACCTTCAAGGTCTATCACTGGAAAAATGAACTGTGTTTCGCATGTTTCCGCCCTGTAATTTGGAGGTAGAATGAATATTTGAGGTACTTTAGTGATTCCAGCATCAACAAGGCCTTTGACACCAGCCTTTGTATCATCAAAGGCTTTTAACTCACTCATTCTGTCATAACTTTTCTGAACATCATGAGTGCTAGAGAGTACCATGATCTTCTTAAGGATGTTATGAACAAGAGTGCCTGAGGCCACTTAATGGACATCATATCCTCATACTTCTATATTTAAGTGGGAAGGCCCAAAGTAAAAAAGTTGAAAGACCAAAATGCCCATATAAACTTGAATGACCATTTTACCCTTGATCAATGGTTAGAAAATTTAAGAGTTATTGTCAATGAGCCACTAGTGTGCATGCACCTTAGCATTATTTTCCTATATGAATTCATATACATGGGATGAATCTAGTTTACTTTCAGGACAAGAGCCACTAAGTTGGACTTTTGGCCGCATGGAATTTGGATCTCAATTGTCACCATCAACAGTTCATACCAACAGACTAGATATTTGAAGCAGAAGAAAACAAAAAAAGAAGAGTTAATTATTTTTAGACCCTTTCTTTGGTCACTGTCTGAATCCACCGCCAACCACCATCACCACGACTTGTGGATATTAGATAATACAGTGGTGACTCACTCTAACACTATTAGCAAACGAAAACCTTTGCCAGCCTGATCAGTCACGAGGACGATATTGCAAAGATCATAATGTTTCATGTTTCAACAACCATGAATCTTCAGCATAAGATACATCAAAAGTTAAATTCTCGGTATTCACCATACGTTCAATTGTTACATTACTATGATTAGATATTCAAATGCAACAATGTTGATGTGGAGGATTTTTCAAGACGAGGAAAGACAAGAGGAAGAGAACACTTAGATATTTGGCCATAACTAATTAGTGGTAGAGTTATTGTCAATGAGACACTAACATGTGTGCATCTTAGAATAAATTTCCCAAGAGCCACTACTTTAGACCACAATAGTCACCATCAACAGTTCATACCAACAAACTAATTATTTGAAGCGTAATGAAGCAAAAGAAATGAATTCATTTTTAACGCCTTGTTTGGTCACTGTCTTAACCCACTGCACCCCTGCCTCCTGTCTCCTGCCTCCCGCCCCCCCCCCCCAACCCCCACCACCATCATCAAAAGAGATGAGGATGTCAGATAATAAGCAGAACAGAACAAAATCTTTCTTATCTTATCTAATTGTAGTCATGGAGCCAATTTTATTGACAACTAGGCATAACTCATTGATAACTAAGAATCACTAAAACAAAATTCAAGAAAACAGCATCTTTGAGTTTGTTTTCTCAAATCAATATTCCAATTTAATATGACATTGAGGGCATCCTTGCACATTTATCTTCATGACTAACACCAAGAATTGTCATACAGACTGCGGTAACATGATGAACTCCAGTACATTTTGATTAAACAAAGAATATGAAGCGCTTAAAAGCAGCAAGTATATTTGCAGTCATCCATCCCTAATATAGAGAAAGTAGAGCGGATCGAAATTTAATCAAAAATATTTCTATACATAGGTGATAAATTCAAGTATTAAATTGTGTGTAAATGTTCTAGAAGAGTAAATCACTGAGTAAAAGAGCCCTAAAAAAAATTAGAAACTCGCAATTTTACAAATATTTATGGAAACTCAGTTACAGTGTGTTTTATTCGCTAATTGTATATCACAAATTTAATTCTTTGTTCTAATATGCATTCTACCACGAATTTCTCCATTTCTGTGACAGGAACTTGTAAAACTGTTAGCCATTATCAGAAGGTACTTCCACGTGCATGACCCAAGAAAAGGAATCAAGTTCGCATTAGCAAGTGTGTACATGTATGATTAAATAAATTAATTTGTTCTTTCCTTAAAAGTTCAAACATTTAGACGAGATGGTCACAAGTAGTTCAACAAAGATGACTAGGCTTAAGCTTTTAGATGAGGTGTCACACATAATTCTGTAGAGGTGATAGATTGATTTTGCAGACCCTTTGACATGAGTTTGAATTCATTAGAAGGGCAATCTTTAGACAAGATGAACGGAGAAAATAACATTTTGTAAGTATGAAATACGTCTATCAGTCACGAGCACGATCTTGCAGAGATCATACATACTTATTCATGTTTCAACACCTGAACTTGGTTTAAATTGGCATGGTAAGCGAATACACATCTGGAATGCACCCCCTTAAAAGTGTGTACATGTAGATTTTCAAAGTTAAGGGCGTTTGCAAGAGGCACTTGTGTCAAGTTGAAGTGTCAACATGGTTATAATGAAAGTTGGGGTGTTCAACTACCATAAAGTGTTCTTCTATGTATGTATTATGTCTTACAACATCTGTGAACCTTCAGCATAGGATACATCAAAAGTTCAATTTTCGATATACATCATACATACTATTGTTTCATTACTATGATTAGATCTTGAAATGCAACAATGCAGAAGTTCCATCCAGACCCTTTTTCTGGAAGTAATAAGTGTAGTCTTCCACAGTGGTTGCACGATATTTTGGAGGATTATCTTCCGACAACAATTTAGTAATTGGTCCATAAAGCTTAGAAGATGGAATTGGACCTGTAAAGAAGAAGCTTGCAACTGATATTCTTGGTCCAACTTTATTTGACAAGACTCTGTGCTCAACACTTACGTACTTGTCATTTGAAATGAGCTGGAAAAAAAAACAGCAAAACAACCACGGCCAATATTAGTACCAAATAATTAAGGTGTTACATTCATTCTTATCGAGTAGATATAAGATTTGAAAAGAAAAAATAATACTAGCCTGCAGAAGATCTCCAATGTTCACGACAAGAGCACCAGGTGTAGGAGGAACATCAATCCACTGATTCTGGTGAAGCACTTGGAGTCCTCCGATTTGATCTTGTAGAAGCACTGTGATAAAATCATTGTCCGAATGTTTGTTAGTGCCTATGGTGAGTTCTGGCTGAGGGCATGCTGGATAGTAATGGCCCGCAATACCGAGCCCCTCCGCGCAATGCATAGCTTCAAGATGGCAACGATCAAGACCGAGACCTTCTGACAATAATCCAAGCAAGGAGCAGCCCAATTCCATCACATGCTTAGAGTATTCCATTAGTATTCCCCAGCAGCAATTTCATAAAATTAATGAAACAACATATATCAATATTTAAGAAGAGAAATGTCATGCTTGATTGGCTCTCAGGTACCAGAATTCTAGTTAAATTTTCTTATTTTCCCCCACAGTATCCATCAAAACAAAATTAAGCTTAAATCAATTGCAAGGAAACAAATACTGTAACATGTTCTATTCTTAATTTCTATCACAACATAGTGCATATTCAATTACTAGGTAAATATACCTGCATGGTCTTGGAAATTCTTCTGGACTGGGAGGATTAGGAGCCATTGGAAAGAAAACAGAGTCTCTCCAATTTGCAGCTGGAACAGAAGGGCTATACAAATCAAAATTGCTATTGTGAACCACCTTTTTCATGATATCTCGAGTGTAATACTGTTTCTTAACCTCGATATCCTGCTCAAAGAACTCCCGTGTTCTTTGCAACATTGCTTCCAGGACAGATGTTGGAATGCCATGATTTACGACTTGGAAGAAACCCCATGTCTCCGATGCATCTCGAACTTTGTCCACAATCTCTTTATGCTTGATTGGATCCTCGTCGATGCCTTCAAGGTCTATGACCGGAAAATTGAACTGTGTCTCATTTGAATCCGAGGACTCCGGCCTGTTTTTTGATGGTAGAATGAATATTTGAGGTACTTTAGTGATTCCAGCATCAACAAGTCCTTTGACACCAGCCTTTGTATCATCAAAGGCTTTTAACTCACTCATTTTGTCATGACTTTTCTGAACTGTGGCCTGATAATTATCAGTGTTAGAGACCACCATCTTCTTTGCTAGGATGTTATGAATAAGCAGAGTTCCTCACGTTCTTAGGACCTAATGGTCAGCATGGCATTTTATAGATACCACTACTTCTTACTCTTTGGTTGTGTTTGGAAGATGTTTTCCCAAAAAATGAGTTGATTTCAAGTTCATTTTCTCATGTTTGGTCGGTAAGTGAGAAATATTTTTTTGGAAAATATTTTCTATTGTTTGGTTAGTGAACGAAAATTTATTTTAGAAAAATATTTTTATTTTTAGCTAGAGAGTAGAAAATAATTTTTTTAGAAAAATAATTTCTGATGTGAAATATTTTCATAATTTGAAATATTTTAAAAAATAATATTTAATTTTTTGGGGGGTGGGGGTGGTGGCGGATTGGAGTAAGAAATTGAAATTTTCAAAATTTGAATTGTTTTTAAAAGTACATTTTTAACTTTATTTGTATGGGGGTGCCAGAGAGAGTTGGAGTAAAAAATTAAATTTTCAACATTTGAAATTTTAAAAAAATAAATTTTTAATTTTTTTTTATATGGGGATGGAGGGTTGGGGGAGAGGGGGTTGGAGTGAAAAAATAAATTTTTCAAAAATAAATTGAACTTTTTGTAAAAAAAAAAAATTAATTTTTTTCTGTATGAGGGTGGGGGTGGGGAAGTAAGGTGGAGTAAGAAATTAAAATTTGTTTAAAAATAAATTTTTTTTGGAGGGGGTGGGGGAATTGGATGGGTCGGCTTAGGAATGGGGAAAAAAAATCAAAATGTAAAAAAAATTCAAATAAAATTTTAATCTTACTTTATTTAAAAATAATAAAAAAATGGGGGGGGGGGGGTGGGGGGGGGGGGGGGGGGTTAGTCGTCGTTGGGATGGGATAAAAAAATCAATTTGAAATTGGCTAAGAGTTTTGGTAAATGTTTTCATTAATTTTTGGACGAAAGTTATTTTCCTTAAATTTGAGGAAATAAGTTGATTTGAAAAACATTTTCTAAAACATTTAAGTCAATTAAACATGAGAAAATTGAAAATACATTCCTTTATACCAAACACACCGTTGTACGACAATCATTCTTATCCAAAAAAAAAAAAGGAAGAAGAAGAGGCTATAAACAAATAGGTATCCATACCAAACACACACTATTCAACCCACAAATATCCCAAAATAGAAAGTAGACAAGCAGAACAAAACAAATTTTCCATCACTCTGAGTTAATTATCTTGAAAAAAATAATTGTATCCACCACAAATAACAAGAAGATTCTTATTGTTTAGCCACAAAATTTATTTGGCGATGTATTTAAATTTTTTAGTAGTGATCGTTTGTAAGTGCTTCTATTATTTACATCAATGTAATTAAAAAATAACATGTAGATTCAAATTATTAGTGTATTTTGAACTTCTCTATTTAGAATTAAGTTTTCAATTCTTTTATAAAATTTTCTACATATAATATAATATACATATATATATGTGTCAATTCATTTTTTGGCCTATATATTTTTATTTTATTTCAATATTTTTTCTTTCACTATTCGTTGGTTATTTAAATTAAAACTATCCATTTGTCATTTTTATCATTTTCTATAAATATATGTTTAAATTTTTATTAGACCTAATCGAACCTTGTTACATTCTCGTGGGTTTTTCCTTTATTTTCTTTATTTGTCAATCCACAATACATTCGCAACAGTAACAAAATTAATACTTTATAATCTCAAAAGACTACAACAAATTTAGAAAGAATTAGCCTTCTTTTATTTCACATACCTTTCTACAATACTCCTCTCGTATTCTATTTTTCGTTGCATACTATTTTTTTATACGGTAAATATGGATTACTCTTTCCGCTCAATATTGACTTCTCACTATCTTTTCGATGTGTTTTGAAGTGAAAGTATCCCTTGGAGAAAACGTAAAACTCAAAAACATGAAAGGAAAAGGGATACATAAATTTTCCATCACATATGATTCTTTGGTCCCAAGCAAAATGTTGGCAGCCAAGTCTTTTTGGCAAATAGGCTTATGTCTATATATAGATATAGACACCACAATTTGTAGTTTAAGACAAAAAAAATTGATGACTATGAATCACCAAAACATTTAAGAATACAGCATATATCAAATTGTCAAATGGTGGACATTGTGAACTGAATTTATGAGATGTTTGGCTTTTTTTTCTTTTGTACTTTTTAAGTATGAAGTAAAGTGTTAAATTGTGTCTTTGTTAAATACATCTAAAAACTAAAAAGTATTTTAAAGCTCAAAATACTTAAAAATAAGTCTATCCAAACACCTTCTTAGAAAAGAAATAGATGAAGTCCAGTATCATTTTAACTGAGGCATAATACATAAATTAGTCATTTAACTTGGCTTTAAATCACAAGTGTGACTTCGAACTTTATAATTGCACAAACAGACACTTAAACTAACCATTTCTTAAACATTTAAACACGCAAATTCAGCAGTCTGATTGTGTGAAATACAAGTGCGATGACGTGGATATTTTGGCCAGTACATTGCTGCCACATTAGTAGAGATATTTCACGTATTTATAATTTTGAGAAAAAGTAAAGTAAAAGAAACAAAAGGCTATGTCGTTATTGGCCAAAACAAATTTAATTTACAAAAATTCAAATTTTGTAAATTTTGATTTTTTACTCGACCTCGGGCCCCCAATCCCCCCTCCCTCGCCCCCATACAAAAAAAATTAAAAATTTACTTTTACGAAAAATTCAAATTTTGAAAATTTTAATTTTTTTACTCCACCTCCGGCTCTCATCCCCACCTTCACCCCATACAAAAACAATTTTAATTTTAATAATTTTAATTTGTTACTTCACATCTGCCTCCTGCCCCCAGCCCCCAGCCCCAGCCCCACCCTCACCCTGTACCCCCATACAAAAAAAATTAAAATTTATCTTTTACAAAAATTTCAAATTTTAAAAACTTTAGATTTTTACTCCACCTCAAGCCTCCGCTCCCAACCCATTCCCACCCCATACAAAAAAAATTAAAAATTTATTTTTTACTTTAATTTTAGCTCATGGGGAGAGGATTGCGTAAGATATGGGACTGTAACTCACTCTAACACCATTAGCAAACAAAAACCTTTGTCAGCCTGATCGGTCAAGAGGATGATTTTACAAAGATCATAACATTTCATGTTTCAACATCTGTGAATCTTCAGCATAAGATACATCAAAAGTTAAATTCTCAGTATTCATCATACATTCAATTGTTTCGTTACTATGATTAGATGTTAAAATGCAGCAATGCTGATGTGGAGGTTTTCTCAAGACGAGGAAAGACAAGAGGAAGAGAACATTTAGATATTTGGTCATACCTAAATAGTGGTTAGATCTAGTTATTGTCAATGAGACACTAGCATGCATGCATCTTAGAATAAAATATCCTAAGACATGAACTAGTTACATTCATGACTAACACCAAGAATCGTCATGCGGTAACATGATGAACTGAAAAGAGAAAAAGAAATAGGGGAAACTCCAGTACATTTTGATTAAACAAAGAATATGAAGTGCTTAAAAGCAGCAAGTTATATATGCAATCATCCATGGCTTATATATAGAAAGTAAAGTGGATCGAAATTTAATCAGAAATATTTCTATATATAGGTGATGAATTGAAGTATTAAAATATGTGTAAATGTTTTAGCTGCAGTAGCTAGATCACTGAGAAAAAGAGCCCTAAAAAAGTTGGAAATGCATTCATAACCATTTGTGACTTAATTTATAGTGTATTGTATTCCTTAATTGTATATCAAAAATTCATTTATTTGTTCTAATATGCATTCTACCATGAATTTCTCCATTTCTGTGACAGGAACTTGAAACACAGCAGTGTGGGAGTTCCATCACACCGTTAACCATTATTAGAAGTACTTCCACGTGCATGACCCAAGAAAAAGGATCAGGCTCACATTAGAAGGTGTGTTAATGAATGATTGAATAAATAAATGTGTTCTCTCCTTAAAAGTTTAAACATTTACACGATATGGTAACAAGTAGTTCAACAAAGATGACTGGCTAAGCTTAAGTTTTTAGATGAGGTGGTCACACAGTTCTATAGAGGTGACTAGGATTGATATGCGTCGCTTTGACATGAGTCTGAATTCATTAGAAGGGTAATCTTTAGACAAGATGAAGGGAGAATAACATTTTGTAAGTATAAAATACATCTATCAGTCACGAGCACGATCTTGCAGAGATAATATATACTTGTTCATGTTTCAACACCTTAACTTGGTTTAAGTTGGCACTGTAAACACCTCAACTTTGAGAATACACACCTATGGAATGCACCCCCTTAAAGGTGTCCAGATGTGGATTTTCAAAGTTAAGGTGTTCGCGAGAGGCACTTGTGTCAAGTTGAAGTGTCAAGATGGTCACAATGAGAGTTGGGGTGTTCAACTGCCAGTAACAACCAAGTTAAAGTGTCTGTCTGTTGTTATGTCTTACAACTTCTGTGAACCTTCAGCATAAGATACATCAAAAGTTAAATTCTTGATATTCATCATTCATGATATTATTTCATTACTACGATTAGATCTTGAAATGCAACAATGTAGGAGTTCCATCCAGACCCTTTTGACGAAAGTAACTAGTGTAGTCTTCCTCTGTGGTTGCGCGATATTTTGGAGGATTATCCTCTGATAACAATTCAGTAATTGGTCCATAAAGCTTAGAAGATGGCTTTGGACCTGTAAAGAAGCATGGAACTGATACTCTTGGTCCAACTTTATTTGACAATACTCTGTGCTCAACACTTACATACTTGTCATTTGAAATGAGCTGGAAAAAAACAGCAAAACGACCACGGTCAGAATTAGTACCAAACAATTAAGGTGTTACATTCATTCTTATCGAGTAGATGTAAGATTTGAAACGAAAAATAATACTAGCCTGCAGAAGATCTCCAATGTTCACCACAAGAGCCCCAGGTGTAGGAGGAACATCAATCCACTGATTCTGGTGAAGCACTTGGAGTCCTCCGATTTGATCTTGTAGAAGCACTGTGATAAAATTATTGTCCGAATGATTATTGGTGCCTATGGTGAGTTCTGGCTGAGGGCATGCTGGATAATAATGGCCCAAAACGCGGAGCCCTTCAGCGCAATCAATGTCATGGAGATAAGATGGATTAAGACCTAGACCCTGAGACAAAAGTTCTAACAAGGATTTTCCCAATTTCATGACATGATTAGAGAACTCCATTAGTATGTCCCTGCAGAAATTTTCATAAAATCAATGGAACAACGCATATAAATATTTAAAAAGAGAAATGTAATTCTTGATCGGCTCTTAGGTACCAAACTTTTAGGTAAATTTTCTTATTTTTCCCAACAGTATCCATCAAAACAAAATCAAGCTTAAATCAATTGCAAGGAATCAAATAACATGTTTTATTTTTATTTTTATCACAACATAATACATATGCAATTACTAGGTAAACATACCTGCATGGTCTTGGTAATTCTTCTGGACTGGGAGGATTAGGAGCCATTGAAAAGGAAACGGAGTCTCTCCAATTTGCTGCTGGAACAGAAGGGATATACAAATCAAAATTGCTAAAGTGAAACACCTTTTTCGTGGTATCTCGAGTGTAATATTGTCTCTTAACCTCAATATCTTGCTCAAAAAACTCCCGCATTCCTTGCAGCATTGCTTCCAGGACAGATGTTGGAATGCCATGATTTACCACTTGGAAGAAACCCCATGTCTCTGATGCATCTCGAACTTTGTCCATAATCTCTTTATGCTTCATTGGATCCTCGTCGATTCCTTCAAGGTCTATGACTGGACAATTGAACTGTCTCTCACTTGTATTTGAGGACTCTGGCCTGTTTTCCGGAGGTAGAATGAATATTTGAGGTACTTTAGTGATTCCAGCATCAACGAGCCCTTTGACACCAGCCTTTGTATCATCAAATGCTTTTAACTCACTCATTTTGTCATAACTTTTCTGGACTGTGGCCTGATAATTATCAGTGTTAGAGACCACCATCTTCTTTGCTAGGATGTTGTAAACAAGTAGAGTTCCTGATGTTCTTAGAACCTAATGTGCAACATGGCATATTATAGATACTACTTACTCTTTATGCACAACATTATCATTCCTATGAAAAAGGGGGGGCTATAAACAAGTAGATCTTCATGATAAGCTTTGAATGGTTTTAGTCCCTTTCACTAGTCACTGTTTGAACCCACACTGCCATTCTGTACCCCACACATTACTCCCGCTGTTCCATTTTCATTGAATTTGTGAAGTAACGCACACTATTCAGAAAAACATTCAAAACAAAATTTAAACCATATTTCCACTATTGTCTTTTGTAAAATCATAAATATATAGTGTAATTTATCTCCTGAAAAATATAAAACTTCAATAAATGAAAGGGCAAATATGAAAAAAGTTTCAATCATTCACCTTAAATTTTGAATAACTTAAATATTTTGAATATTTGGGACAGAGGGAGTATTATATTACATTATATATATATATATACACACACTTATACATACATACACACACTATACTAAAAGAGGGAAGCTCCAAATATGAAAAGTTGAATTATCAAATTATCCATTAAATATTGAATAACTATGCCACCCTTTTAAAACTTAAAAATATATGGTGTCAACTGTAATATCCTCATTCTATTTTATTTTTCCTAAATAACTTCTATTCAATTTATGTTATAAATCCAAAGGTCTTTTATTAAAAATAATAATTGTTTCTTCAATATAGTTTATACTTTATAGTCAAAATATATCTCTTTGGTTACCCACCTCTATTATGACTTTAATCTCTTTGATTATTTATATTTAATTTCTTAATGAAATATTTATGATAATGACTGTCTTTTTATGTTACAACAAATATGTCATCCAAAAGTCCATTTTAAAAGTTGGAGTTTTCTTTCTTTGGAGGGTTTTTCTACTAGAATCTTAATTATATATATCTTAATTAAAAAATACTTATAATTACGATAAGCTACTCATACTATCTGCTATAATAAGAACTTTTTTATTCCTATTAGGATCATTAATTTGTCAAAAAAAAACTGATGAAGATTAATAGCCAGGATAATTAAGTAGGAAATTAATTGGCTCAAAAATTTGTAATAATTAGTTAATACTTTCACCTAAATTCCTCTATTTAAAGTCACTAGAAGGACAACTGACTGCAAATTTGGTACAATCTTTTACTCAAGAATAACAGAGACACTTCTCTCTAGTAAGAATTGTTTTTCCATCTTTGTTCGGAAACAGCCTCTCTAGAGGTAGTGGTAAGGTCTGTGTAAATTTTACCCTCTCCAAACTCCACTTCCGGAATTTCACTAGGTATGTTGTTGTTGTTGGATTGCCTTTTCAGTCACAAGAATGGAAGGGTAGTGGCAGAAAATTAAAGTTATTTAAGAACGGGGTACTTCTATGGAAATATTTATCTTTGTGATAATGAAATTTATTGATTTTACTACAAACTTTCACCATTAACACTGATGCGATAGTTTTCGTTCAACTAATATATTTAATTAGTTGCCTTCAAATGATTTCAAATCTAAATAAGTGAATAAAGATGCATATATATTTGTTTAATTTACATGGTGTTGGCAGTTTTTATTTTTTTTTAAAAAGAAATTGTTTAATTACATATTCTATGATATGCAGATGAAAGAGACATTTCATAAAGATTTTCAAAAATGTAGTTATGGAGCTAGTTGGAATTAAAAAGACATTATGAATATGAATCACAAAAATATTTAAGAATACAGCATATATGACTATGTGAGTTTGCTTTCTCAAGCCATGGTCTAATTCAATATGAAATTGTCAAGTAGTGATATGTTGAACTGAATTTGGAAAAGAAATAGATGAAATTCAGTATCATTTTAACGGACGATCATTTATTTGATGAATATAAACAGGTCATGCTTTGCCTTTTCGACGTCGAAAGTTACACCCTAAGATCTCATCTTAAATTAAATTGTTACATTACCAAGATTTGATCTTGTAATGCAACAATAGCACCAGGCGTAGGGGGGACATCAACCCACTGATTCTGGTGAAGCACTTGGAGTCCTCCGATTTGATCTTGTACAAGGACTGCGATAAAACCGTTGTCAGAATGCTTACTGGTGCCCATGGTGAGTTCTAGCTGAGGACATGCTGTATAGTAATGGCTCAAAACAGCAAGCCCCTGAGCGCAACCGATATCATTGAGATGAGATGGATTGAGACCTAGACCCTCAGACAATAATTCAAACAAGGATTTTTCCAATTTCATGATCATGATCAGAGAACTCCATTAGTATTTCCCTGCAGCAGTTTCAGTAAATTGATGAAACTGTGCATTTAACAATAACCACCAAACTTATTTTAAAGATATGCATTTAAGCCTAACTCAACCCAATCTAAGCTCAAAGAGGAATGATTGGTCAACTCCATATGACCGTATAAGCAGACCCTTAGTCCATTCCCCAATCAATGTGGAATTCTAACACCCCCTTCACGCCCAAGTCCAACTAGATCGTGCACCGGAAGTCCAAACAGGAATAGACCCGGCTATTGTGCCATGTTATAACAAAGGTAGTATTCAAAGACTACAACGATACAATATAGGTAATGGAAAGGCTAAGGTAACTAGATATCTAAATCCCAAGAAATCAGCCAGAACATTATTTACAAGGAAACATATAACTTTATGATTCAGTAACAATTATCAATTAAAATATTGACATTACCATGGTTTTTTCTTGTCTTTTGTCACAACATAATACATATTTAGACTCTTGGATACTTGTAATTTAGACCACAAAACAGAGAAGTTAAATTATTTTAGTCCCTTACGATCCGTAGATAAGCCAAAGAAAACTAAAAGTTCCATCACTCTAAGCTAATTGTAATTATGGAACTAGTTCTCATTGATATACATGCACAACATGTTAAAGAATACGAAAAACCAGAATTTTTCAGAAGACAGGCTATAGCATATGTGACTAAATGAGTTTGTTTTCTCAAAAATCGAATATGAAATTGAAGGTATCCTTTGCACTTTTATCGCGCCTAACACTGAGAATCGTCAAATTCTGACATGCTGAATTCAGTCTCGAAAGAAATACATGGAATTCAGTATCCTTGAATCAAAACTAAGAAATGAATTTTTTTGTTTAAATACCGCGAGTAAATTGGCGATCATCAAAGCCTGGTATGCATTCCACTTGCTACAGTATATCTTATTAGCTAATTGTACATCACATGTTCAATTCACAGCTCTGATATGCATTACATGAAATTACTCCAATTTTAGGATGAGATCTTGTAATCCAGCAGCGTAGAAGTTCCATCGAAGCCTTTCTTGCGGAAATAGTCTGTATATTCCTTCACTGTGGTTGCACGATACTTTGGCGGATTACATTCTGATAATAATTCCTTAATTGGTCCATAAATCCTTGGAGACGGAAATGCACCAGTGCTGAAGAAGCAGGGCACTGATATTCTTGGACCTACTTTGTTTGCCAATACTCTGTGTTGAACACTTATATACTTGTCATTTGATATGAGCTGAAATCAGACAAAGTTAAAGCAAAATTTATCTCAGTTCCAAGACACGCTATATGATTTGATTATCAGTCTAATTAAGAATTTGAGTTGAACTATGTGACCATCTTATCTAACAGTTTAAGCTTTCAGATGATATGGTCACACAATTCAGCATCTCATCGACACCTATTATAAAAAAAGAACGTCCATGCGCTTGGCCTAATCAGGACATATCCCACATGAAAGGCATGTTGGAGATATAGTTACGTAAATAAAAGTACAACTCTTTCTAACAGATTAAATTTTTAGGAAACGAACGCTAACCTGTAATAGATCTCCAATATTCACCACTAGAGCACCAGGTGTAGGAGGAACATCAATCCACTGATTTTGGTGACGGACTTGGAGACCTCCTATATCATCTTGTAGAAGCACTGTTATAAAAACACAGTCCGAATGTTGTCTGGTGCCTATGGTGAGTTCTGGCTGAGGACATGCTGGATAGTAATGTTGGGCAATAGATAGCCCCTCAGCACAGTTCATATCTTTAAGATGACAAGGATTGAGACCGAGACCCTCAGACAGTAATTCAAATAATGAGCAGCCTAATTTCATCATCTTCTTAGAGAATTCAAATAAAATCTCCCTGCAGATGTTAGTGAATGTAAATTAGTTTGCTCAATTGGCTATCGAAAGCTTGACTTCCTGTTAAATTTGTTATTTTAACATATCTGTTTTTGTTACCAACAGTATATCATGATATATTCTTAATTTTTGTTACATTATTGAACATATCTGTCTACCAAAGAAGTAAGTAAAATTTGGCTGGTCTTCCGTGAAAGGCATAATATATAAACAGACTCTCAAACTTGGTCTCGACTAGCAAGTAGGCACTCCAACTTCAAGAGTGCCCATCTAAATACCTCAACTTGGTTTTAGTTGGCAATTAAACGCTCCAACTCATCCCCACTATGTTGTGGACACCCAATGCTGACATGACACATAAATTTGGAGGTGTCCGAATGATTATTTTTTTATGTTGGAGTGTTCAACAAACACAACGGAGACCTATGTTGCTCGGACTCTTCAAAAATGTCGATGGGCGCATGTTGGATACTCCAAAAATAGTGTATTTTTGACAGATCCGACACGGGTGCGGCAACATTTTTGGAGAGTCCGAGCAACTTGGACGGAGACAAGCTAAAATGTCTAAATGTGCAGACTCAAAGTTGGAGTGTTTACTTGTCGGTTAAGGCCAAATTTGAGCGTCTTTGTGAAATAATGTGCTCTTTCAGGTGCAAATTAAAACATACCTACATGCTGTGGGAAATTCCTCTGGACTAGGAGGATCAGGACACATAAAGCAGTAAAGTGAGTCTCTCCAGCTTGCTGCTGGAACAGCAGGGCTAAACAAATCAAAATTGCTAACATGTGCCACTTTTTTCGTAGTATCTCGAGTATAATATCGTTTCTTTGTCTCCACATCTTGCTCGAAAAATCGTCGTGCTCCTTGCAACATTTCTTCCAGGACAGGTAATGGAATGCCATGATTGACCACTTGAAAAAATCCCCATGTCTCCGATGCATCTCGAACTTTGTCAACAATCTCTTTATGCTTCATTGGATGATCAATGCCTTCAAGATCTATTACTGGAAAAATGAACTCCTTTTCACTGAAGCTTGAGGAGTTGTGTATGCTTTCTCGTGGATGAACGAATATCCGAGGTACTTCAGTAATTTTGCCAGCATCAACAAGCCCTTTGACACCAGCTTTTGTGTCATCAAAGGCCTTTAATTCACTCTGTCTATCATAATTTTGTTGAAATGTAGCCTGAAATTCTTCATCCTTAGAGAAAACCATCTTTCCTTCTACTGTTTCCATATTATTGTCAATACAAAGTTACTAAATCTTATACAAGGAAGGTTTATTGATACTTAAGAGGTTCTCTGCATGATAGTGGAGTCAGTATTTTCACGAAGGAGAAATCAAAATATAAAAATAAATATAAGAAAAAGCTGAATGAGTTCAAAATCTACCATATAATCTAATCTAGGAAAACCTTTGAATATGTGTCACATTATACCCCTCAGCCTTACCGGGCTCCGCCTTTTTATCGCAGGAGAATTATGTCCACTCTTTTGGAATATAAGGACACACCATCCAGCTGGAAAACACTTCAATAAAGCTAAGACAATTTAAAAAGAGAAAATTATTAAAAACATCTCTAAACTTGGCGCAAGTTATTAGTTTCATTTCCGAACAATTAACACTTTCTAAAAACACTTTCTACTTAATTAACTAAACTAAAATACACCCCCCAAACTATCACAAGAGTGTTAAAAATGTTGGGATGTGGAGCCTAATTAATATGTAAATGTTCTTTTTAACCCAAATTGTAGGCTATACTATTTTTATTATTCTCCGTGTATTCTGTAACAGTGTTATTTATTAATATAAATACTGCATCACCGGGGAAGTTACCCCACAAGGTGTTACCACGAACTGTTTCCTCTCTCTCTCTAGGTTTACTAAATTTTCTTGATTCTTGAATTGTTCTTCGAAATCACTAGGTGTTGTTGTAATCGATCCTAACAAAAAACACCCCTTAACTTGGCAAGAATTTAGGGATGTATTTAATTCTTGTTACAAGATCAAGGGTGCATTTAAGTTCAGTTAGTCAAGTAGAAGGATGTTTTTAACACTATCAATAGTTTGGGGATGAAATTATTAATTCGTGTCAAATTCAGAAATGTTTTTAATACTTTTTTCATTTAAAAACAATATAAGAATGTACATTTATATTTATTTATCATTTTTTTTAATTTTTAGAATGCACATTTATAGAAAAATTTAAGAAAAGGTACCAATATCTCCACGATACACAAAGTTGGATACAAGAAAAGTCCCTTTGGTCACTTTAAGAAATTGAATTTAATCAAAGTGCAGGGACTTTTAGTGTGTTTCTTTGGCTCCAATTATTGAGATGTGGTTCTTCTAAAAATAATAAAGAAGCCTCTTATTTCTTTATGCTTCATTGTTAGTTCTTGGAATGATTTTTGGGATTTATTTATCTAACACTAAAAAATAAGTAATAAATTTAAGTAATTATTGAAAAGAAGATTTTCCTTCGTACTAAACACACCCTAAACGGGTAAACAGACAATAAAAGAAAGTAGTACTCCCTTCATATACTATTTGATTTGATATAAAGTTTATGAAAGAAAGTAAGACTTTGAAATGAGCCATCTAAAATAAACATTAAACATTGGTGTATATTTCAGTAAGGTAAACAAAAAGAATTTAAAATATATTATTTTTAGTTCTATAAAAATGACTTTTTTTGGAGAAAAATTTAAAAAAAAATATGTCACATAAATCAAGTACACAGGAAGTAATATTTTGTGTTTTCATTGTTTTTCTTTATTTTAAACAAAATAAAGTTAGATGTTTAGAGGGAAGAAAAAATGAAAATTTCTCAGACAAATAGAGCCAAACTTAGGGATGGCAATGAGGCGAGGCAGGTTGAGTTCAACCCGCAAATTTTTAAAATTATCTCACCTTGTATGATGACTTTTTTATTTTCAGCCCTCTCTGCTCCATATAGACCTGTCCCGCTCCGCGTCGCTTAAATTTTTAAATTCTTTAATTTTTAATTGAATTTAATATGAAAAATAAAAACTCATAACTTTTTTAAAAAATTTTGTCAATTAACGTCTCAATAACTAATTAATTAATTATTTTTTGTTGGAGTAACTAGTGGATTTATTATGATTGATAACATCAAAAGTTGGATTTTTTGTTTGACTTTCGAGGTTCATAAAATGCCACGTCTTTCATAATGGTGAACCACTTAGGAATTTGAAAAGTGGAAAATGAAAGATAAAACATGTATCTTGTCTGGTTACTTCTTCATTTCTGATTTTTCTTTTTTAATTGAATTTATACCACTGGACAGAGTGTTTAGCGGTCTTTTATTAATAATATAATATAATTAAAATGATCTTTAGGAGAAATAAATACAAGTCAGGGGGCTAAGCCTTATCTTACCAATTCTGATAAGGCAAGATACCTCTACTAATGAACACGCTTGAAGAAAAAAGAGTTGGAGAGAGCTAAGTATGTTATGATCATCACAGAGTTTATAATACACTCTATGATGATATTACAAATGAGGATGCTTAAGTGGTGTAAAAACATAAAACCATTATGAAATTTGAATAATCAAACTCGAACTTTGTTTTATAAAAGTGTAAACTAAAAAAGATAGATTGTCCTTCTAAAGTAACCTGAAGTGTTTTCCTTTTGTCTTCTTCTTCAAATTTGTCTAGCAATACTTGATCGTTCATCAATTCTTCTTGGATGAATAAATCTTGTTGAAGTTGTTGACACTGTCATATGATTCTGTTTTGGCAGTCGCATCGGCAGATGCCTTCGAACAAACTCCTCAGTCATCTTACCATCCCAACTATTTTTTCTTTCATGCTTCTTTTTTATTATTGCGATGTTGCCATGTTGCCTAGAAGAAATATCCGCCTCCCTAGCTGCATTTGCAAAACAATAATTTCACATATCCTCTCTTCCCAAAGGTATCTTCATTTCCAATTTACTGTTATTATGACTTGGCATAAAATTTAAGAAAGAAAAAAAGATTTTTGAAATTTATAAACTAAAAAAGTCATAAATTTTTGTGTGGCTAGATATTATTTAATTAAGAATAAACTGAATATTTTAAAGTTTAATTTTTCCAAAAATTAAAATGTATCATTCTTTTACGCTAACTAAAAAGAAAATTAAGTCATGTAAAGTGAAACAGAGTATTAGTTTGAAAGAGGAAGAAAAAATAATAAAAGTTGCTCCTTTGTCTCTCTACAGCTCTTGTTTATTATTTTGCTATATAGTGCTTTTTATTTTAAGAAAAAAGAGTCACTCCCCAACTTTGGAAATCCTCCATATTTTGGAAATTTTTACTCCAAAAATTAATCAAAACAGGGAAAAGGTGATTTATATGAGCAATTTTGATTTGTATAGTCCTTGTGTTCCAGCAGCAAGTTGGAGAGACTCATTTTTCTGTTTCATGGCTCCTGATCCTCCTAGTCCACAAGAATTTTCCTAAACGGAAACAAAAAGTTTACATGTGTGGTGAGTCTTTTTACTAGTAAGAAGGTTTATAACTCGATAAATAGAGGTTCATTCCTTCAAACTTGACAACATCCATAATTTAATCCTACTTTGAGAGTCTTGTGTAGAGGGAGAAACAGCGAGACACGATGAACCTCTTTTCATTCGGAATGAATTTGTGAGGTTATTTCTCTCGATATTTATCCTCTCATATATATATATATATATATATATATATAATGGATTGTTCATTTTCTCTTATGAATATAGGTCGATTGATCGAACTACATTAAATGTTTGTCGTTTATCTTCTTACTCATGGTCTGTGAAATTTTCTTTGTTGGTTTTCGCAAGACACTTGATTATTTCAGCCTTAACAATTTGAAAACGGCATCATACATAAATAGATATTCCAACTTTGAGAGTACGTATCTAAACACCCCAATTAGGTCTTAACTTATAGTTAAACACTCTTATTCATCTCCACTATATCTTATAGACACCTGATGCTGATGTGAAATATAAATTTGGAAGTGCCTAGATGATCATTTTGCAAGGTGGAATGTTTAACTGACACGATGGAGACAAGTTGAGGTATATAAATGTTGTACTCAAAGTTGTCTGTTGCATGCTTCTTTGGTGAAAATCCATGGCAACCTTCCAAGCTTTATGGACCAATTACTGAATTGTTATCAGAAGATAATCCTCCAAAATATCGCGCAACCATGGTGAAAGACTACAGAAATTAAATCCTTAACAAAGGCCTAGATGGAACTTCTGCGCTCTTGCGTTACAAAATCTAATCATAATAATGTAACCAGTATTACGTACTACTCCCTCTGTTCCATTTTATGTGGCACCCTTTGACTTGGCACGATATTTAAGAAAAAAATGAAGACTTTTGAAACTAATGGTCTAAAATCATTCTTAGATATTTGTGTGGCTGAGAATCATTTCATTAAGGGTAAAAAGGGAATTTTAAAGGTAAATTATTTCCAATTTGAGTAAGGTGACATTTTTTTGGGACGGATCAAAAAATAAAGGGTGTCACATAAAATGGGACGGAGGGGTATTCAATAAGAGCAACCAAAAGAGTTCTAATATTTTCCTAGTTTCAAATTGTTTGTCTCAGTATCTGATTGGACATTATTTAAAATCGAAGTTAAAGTTTTATTTGGACGTGACATCTAGATTTTTAACTCAAATTTCTTCTAACAATTCAAAGGTTGTGACTTTTTTGAAAAATTATGAATTTTTCAAAGAATTCTATAATTTCCAATAAGGCACAATAAGCATTTATTCGCACTACCATTTGTTGTCTATAAACACAGGAGTTTCTCTTATTTTCCAACATCAAATTTTCTAACTTCTTCTCCTTCTACACATATATTTTACTATCGTTAAGTGGCTCACTAACACCATAATTTTATGTATCGATCCACTAGCGAGTAAAATCATTTCGAGTACTTAATGGAAATAATTTTCTTCAAAAAACCAATGGTGCATATTTAGCGGGCTCAATTAACATCTTGTCAATTTTATTTTAATTTTTTCTTATAGATTTTATTTCCATTACCAATTTTCTTGCGTGGATTCTTGAAGACATGTCTCATTTTCCTGTAACTGTACGTAATATTGTGGCTGCTTCATTAAGCTATTAAAACATTTGAGCTCTTAAGTATTACTCTTTCTATCATTATTACTTACGCAATAATAATATTATAATTAATTAATTAATTAACATGGTCAATGAAGTATAACATTAAAAGCAAATATATATATAGATTAAAAATTAATAATTAGGACGTTCACTCTACGCATAGCTTTTTATTTTATTTATTTTTTAATAAATAATTGGTAGTTGACATGTTCTACGTATTTTTTTCTTTTTAATTTTATAATGATAGTTGACATTTGAGAGTGGCCATTTTTTCTTTAGCGTATAGAGGTATTTAGCGTAGTTAATCCTTTTAATTATCATAATACATAAATGTGCTCGTTTAGCTTTGCTTCAATTTGAATCTATACGTGGTAATTTTAAGTGTGCATAAGTAGACACTTATCTGCTTATGGGTTGTTGAGTCGAGGGTCCCCAGGAAACAGTTTCTCTACTTCTTACGAGGTAGTGGAAAGGTTTGCGTACATTTCTACCCTCCCCAGACCCCACTTGTGGGATTTAACTGGGTATGTTGTTGTTGTTGTTGTATAAGTAAACACTTAAATTTATACAAAAATTGAATAAGTAGACATAGTCTTATATGATGTTTTATGTATATTATACCGTGTAAGATGTGTATGTTTATTTGTTTTAATTTGATACAAAATTTAAGTACTATTCGTGCGCATTCAAAGTTGGAATAGATAAATAACAATATTTGTTATTATGCTTATTATTCACAAAATATGTTATCATGTGCCTATAAATGTACATGACATGTATTGTACATGAACATCAAAAGAAAAGATGTCAAACTCTAGCACAATTCATGAGGAAAGTTATGATAAAATGAGTGAATTAAAAGCCTTTGATGATACAAAGGCTGGTGTCAAAGGCCTTGTTGATTCTGGAATCACTGAAGTTCCTCGAATATTCATTCTACCACCTAAAAACAGGGTGAAATTCTCAGATACATGTGAAACACGCTTCACTTTTCCAGTGATAGATCTCCAAGGCATCGATGAGGACCCAATGAAGCGTAAAGAGATTGTGGACAAAGTTCGAGAAGCATCTGAGACATGGGGGTTCTTCCAAGTGGTTAATCATGGCATTCCAACATCAGTCCTGGATGAAACGTTGAAAGGGACACGACAGTTTTTCGAGCAAGATAATGAGGTTAAGAAATAATATTACTCTCGAGATATCGCGAAAAAGGTGATTTATGTGAGCAATTTTGATATGTATAGCCCTTCCGTTCCAGCTGCAAGCTGGAGAGACTCCATGTTCTGTTTCATGGCTCCTGATCCTCCTAGTCCACAATAATTCCCCACACAATGCGGGTACATATATTCCTCAATTTTGTGTTTTAAAACTGATATAATTCGCGTCATAAAAATGGCTCATATATATCTATACAATTACACAATAAATTTAAAATTGATTTTCCTTGGTTAAATATAACGGCACAGAAGTATATTTTTTTTTGAAATGGTAACAGTTGTATATATATCAAAATTTACAGAAACCAGTTGCAACAAGCAACTGGGACCTACTTACAAAAGGAAAGAAAAGTATCAGGGAGATCTAAGAGCCTATGGACAAAAACTTACAAGCAACCTCTACAATCTCAAATAATTGGTTCTAGATCTACCCTATACTCCTGTAGGCACCAAAAGTGGAATAGAGCTAAGCAGTGCATCTTCAGCAACTGAAAATTGTTTTCCTTATTCTGAAAACAGCGTAGGTTTCTCTCTTTCCAAACCGACCACCAGATGCAGGCTGGTATCCTGTTCCATCTTCCCTTGTGTGCAGAGACACACGCATAACTGCTCCATATCAACAAGACCTGATCTATCTTCTTTGGCATCACCCAATTCAATCCCTTCATGACCGTAAAAGCTCTCCAGATTTGAGAGGTGATCCTGCAGTGTATGAATAGGTGTTCGACTGTTTCAGCTTCCTCTTTACATAGGAAGCACCTCGGGCTTAGGTTAATTCCTCTCTTCATAAGGTTTTCTTGCGTTAACACAGCTTGTTTCGCCAAGAGCCACGTGAAGCAAGACACCTTATAGGGAACTTTAACTTTCCAAATAAGCTTCCAAGGCCAATTGTCAATTTGGTTGTTAAATGGGTTGAACTTTTTATATGCCCCTCGGACACTGAAAGCACCTTTCCCTCGACTCAACCATACCAGTTTATCTTGCTGCCTGGAGGGCCCTTTGAACAGCTCCAGCTTGCTGAGGAAGTTGCTGAGTCTTGGAATCTCCCAGTCATTAAAAGGTCTCCTGAAGCTCAGGTTCCAGCCCTGTTCTGACCACACCTCTGCAACTGTTGCTCTTTTCTGTCGGCTCAGGTTGTAAATGTCGTTAAAGCTGTCTTTTAGGGAATCATGATCCAGCCAGACATCTTCCCAGAAGGACACCTTCCGGCCATCCTCAATTCTTATACTACAGTTGCCCCTTAGTCTTGGCCACAAGTTCCTGATTGTCTTCCACGAGCTGACCCCGTAGGAACTGGTAACCATTTTGGTAGTCCAAGGGTCCTCCATTTCGTATTTCGACTGAATTACCTCTTTCCACAAGGATTGTTCATCCTCTGCAAGCCTCCACAACCACTTCATCATGAGACAAATGTTTTGAGTCTTGATATTTCTCACCCCCAGACCCCCTTTTTGCTTGTCGCCGATTAGAGCATCCCATTTGACCAAATGAAATTTCTTGGTTACACTATTCCCTTCCCAGAGAAAATTTCTTCTCATTTTATTTAATCTCTCAATGACTCCAGACGGGATTGGGAAAAGAGACATCATGTAAGTAGGCATGGCATCCAAAACACTATTAATTAGAGTTAATCTGCCACCCATGGATAGATATTGGCTCTTCCACATTGCCAACCTTTTCTCACATTTTTCTACCACCCCATTCCATATAGCGGCAGATCTACTCTTGGCTCCCAATGGCATGCCTAAATACACGGTTGGAAGTGCCCCTGTTCTTCCGCCAAGGATCCCAGCCAAAAACTCTAAGTTAGGGACCATGTTGACTGGGTATATGAAACTTTTGCTCCAGTTGATACAAAGACCTGATACTGCTTCAAACAGTACAAAAATGGCCCTGAGAATCAAGATTTGGTACCTGTTGGCTTCGCAAAAAATGAGTGTATCATCAGCATACTGCAAATGAGTTATTTCCACCGAAGAGCCTCCCCTATTTGCCGCACTGAAACCCTTCAACCAGCTGTTGCCTTTAGCGATGATCAACATATCATTCAAACTTTCCATGGCAATGATGAATAGAAATGGGGACAAGGGATCCCCTTGTCTTAAGCCTCTTTCAGAACTAAAGAAACCTGACGGGGTACCGTTTATAAGAACAGAAAATTTGACTGTACTAATGCAAAATTTTGTCCATTCTAACCATCTAGGTCCGAAGCCTCTCTTTGATAAGGTGTCCAGCAAGAAGTTCCAGTTTAGATGATCGTACGCTTTCTGTATGTCTAACTTACAAAGGATGCCCGGCAGGGAGCTTCTGGCCCTAGAATCCACTAGTTCGTTAGCCATCAGAATAGCGTCCATGATTTGCCTTCCTTTGATGAAAGCCAGCTGATGAGAGCCCACCAATTTCGGGATCACCTTTTTGAGTCTCTCTGTTAGAATCTTTGAAAGAATCTTGTAGATACTGCTAACCAGGCTGATAGGTCTGAACGGCACAGAAGTATATGTGAGTGACTTTTATAATATAAGTCTATCTGATCTAAATTGAAAAGTTAAGTCAATCAAACTCACTCTTAATAAATGTACTTTTTAGAAGTTAACGTACTTTTTAGAAGTTAACGTACTTTAAAGGAGAGTGCAACATGAGTTATTCATATTTTATGATGGATAGTATGGGTTAATTCATATTTAAATGATTGGATAATCAATCCATTAAAAATAGGTTATAGATATAGAAATGTGAAAGCAGACAGTTCTTCGTCAACATGTCTGCATGACTTACCTGGGGCCCATAAAAATATAATATTTTGTGGATTTTTTCATTCAACTTTTGTAAAACATCTGCTTATTGATGTGTCTGTTTTATCTGCTTGATTGTATTTCTTCATATGCTTCAACTATAATGTCTTATTTCACTGCAGGGAAATACTAATGAAGTACTCCAATGATGCAACGAAACTGGGCTTCACCTTGCTTGAATTACTGTCCGAAGGTCTCAGTCTGGATCGTAACTATCTGAAAAATTATATGGAATGCTGTCATGTTAATTGTTGGTGCCATTACTATCCATCATGTCCTCAGCCAGAACTCACCATGGGCATCAATCAACACGCCGACCCCGATTTCATCACAGTCCTGCTACAAGATGATATCGGAGGACTCCAAGTGCTTCACCAGAATCAATGGGTTAATGTTCCTCCTATACCGGGTGCTCTTGTCGTCAACATTGGAGATTTTCTCCAGGTTAATACTCAATTATTCACTCAAGTAGTTCTAATTTAATCAAATTCTGTGCTTATTTGTTTTTTTCGCATTATGCAGCTCATGTCTAATGACAAGTACATAAGCGTTGAGCACAGAGCAGTTGCAAACAAAAATGCGTCAAGAATGTCAGTTGCGTTATTCTTCGGTGAAAGTCCAGTGCAATCTTCCAAGCTTTATGGACCCATTACTGAATTGTTATCGGAAGATAATCCTCCAAAATATCGCGCAACCACTGTCAAAGACTACAAATATTACATTCTAAATAAAGGCCTGGATGGGATTTCTCCATTGTTGCGTTACAAGATTTAATCATGATACTAATAACTGCTATGGAAACAGCCTTTGACAGAAATGCAAGGTAAGACTGCATATAGCAGACTCTTGTGGTCGGGGAGCTATAGTGCACACGGCTTGCTTTTTACTAATAACTACTATTTTTATCTAGGCTTAACTCATAAAGAGACACCTAAACTTGTCCTCATTTTTCACTTAGACACCTAAATTAAGACAAGTTCCTAATAGACATCTCAACTGCTCAGATTTGATCCCATTAAACACTTTTATCCTACTTGACACTCTCCGGTACTGTTTTTTTAATTTTTCAGCCAAAAATAAATAGTTGCGGTCAAAAAAAAAATTCATAAAAATAGATTCTCAAAATTCTCAGTTATCCAAAAAAAAAAATTCCATAAAAGTAGGTTTCTCAAAATTCTCCGTTAACCATATGCGAAAAAAAATTATTACAATTTTAAATAAAAATTTTTTGCACATGGTTAACTGAGAATTTTGAGAATCTACTTTTATGAAAAAAAAAAAATTTTTGGACCGCAACTATTTTTTTTGGCTGAAAAATTAAAAAAAAACAGTACCGGAGAGTGTCAAGTAGGATAAAAGTGTTTTATGGGATCAAATCTGAGCAGTTGAGGTGTCTATTAGAAACTTGTCTTAGTTTAGGTGTCTAAGTGAAAAATGAGGACGTGTTTGTTTATGTATTTGGCCTTTTATCTAATAAGTGGTGTTTCACATGATCTATGTTCTTTTAATTTGTAAAAAATATATCTTACTTTGTAACGGTTAATTACAGTAGTAATTTGCTCAAAAATGTATGCTCAAGTTATCAATTCTTTACCCTCCTTTGAAAATTGAAGAGTGTAATTACACTTAAAATATATTTTGTCAAGTAATTACTTAACTTGCCAAACAGGTCAAAGAGTATAATTACATCCAATTACATAGTAACTTTTCAAACCGTCTACAGAGAAGGGCTGCTTCAAGAGATCTAGTGGATTTATAAACACGTTTTTAGTGCGCACTTTTCTTTTTGGCACACCGCGCGTCTCTAGACTTCTACAGCTGTAAATACAAATGAATAGTTCGAAAAACACAACCTCCAAGGCTTTTACTTGTCCTTTAGGTCATATTTTAACATGATTTAATTATTTTGCTAAAATAACACTTATTCTGAGACGGAAAGATTAATACTATCAAAATTTGAATAACTCTTCACTGGAAAGATGATAAAAAGTAAAGGTCTTAATTTTCAATCCGTAAGTGAAACTGCTGCAATTTGATTAACTGCCGCTTTGAGAGGCTTGAAATGAAAAGAGAACCAACATGGATACAGATAATAACAATGTAAATGTCAACTAGATATTCCTCATGTTGAACTATAGATATGTAAATAGTGTTCAAAGGTTTAAAACTGCCCGCAAAAGTAAAAAAAAAAAATGAAAGATGAATGCTAAAAAGGGTTGGGAAAGTTCAACCAGAAATAGAACAAGACACTGTAAAAGTGCAGTAAAACTGCAGGAAAACTATGACATCGTGAACCAGTTGCAACAAAAATGCACTGTATCGCCGCTTCCCTTCTTAATTTGCTTTTGCCTTGGGAGCCTTCTTCTTTGACGATGAGGAGGATGATCTCCTGGGCAGTGAGTTCTTCATGCCGATGAAAAACAATAGTGCGCCCAGCAACGCCAAGTTCTGTTCAAAAGAGTGAAGAGATACACCTCGTTAATAATACATTGCAGATACAAATACAAGATGAGTGGAAAATTTGAAGAGAAAAGCAATGGCTAACCTGAGAGAATTTGAAAAAAAGTTGAGCAAATTCTTTCCTGTCAGCATCATAATTGTAGAAGTCGTATAAGACTGGGGAAGCAACGGCCTGATGTATCAGCTGCATAAACAAACAAACAAGATGGAGATTATTAGGTATGAGACAAGAAGGTTCAAACATTACCAGTTCCCAAAAGAGGAACCCCACGAAGTCCATTATTTAGAAAAAGTCCAACAAGAAAATGACACATAGTAAGATACAAACCAGAAGAAGAGCTCCAACAGTGCTGCCGAAGATGAACAAAAGGCTTCCAAGACTCTTCAAAATTATGGCCCCCAAAATAAGATGCTTCATCTGTAAATTACATATCATGTTAAGTTAGGTAGAACTAAAAAGAAGGCCGAATAAGCTGAGCCAAAGTGATACCTCTACATGTGGTACTTCAAATCCAGTGTGTGTTAACACATGTTTTGACAAAACATTGAACTTTGGTCTCAATGCCTTTGCTGCTGGCCCGCCATCAGCCCCAAATTCACTGATCCTATAAACCAGAGCAGTTGATGAATGACGCCAGTTTATGAATAAAATAAAGAGCAAAGAAACCATAAATAATTTTGCAATTTTCTTTACTCCATTACAAAAAGGTGGTAATACAAATAAGAAACAGAAAAAACGTCACTATTCTTCCTTTTCTTGATAAGTATATGCATATTAAATATGATCAGTTGGTAGACACATCCCAATGTTGCAGTCCAAGACAGCCAATAATTTTACTTTCCACGAGTTCTTCAGCCCAAATCATCCAATGTATACATATCAATTAATGAACTAAGCATCGAAGCCCAGTAGATAGGAGTGCCACGCGGTTGAACTCCAGGACATGTTTTACACCTTTTCAGTAGTGTAATTGACCTCTTAGCATATTTCCTTCTTTTTTTTTGCTTCATCTATAGCTATTTGGTAGTACAGGACTCCAGAAAGAGAGTCAAGGAAGTCGGCTGTGTCCATTTGTATCTGACTCCAAAAACCAAAGAGGAAAGTTTATATGCACCTTTCAACACCATGTGGCAATGAATACAAGCTATCGACTTTTTACAGGTTTGAGGAAGCTCAGATATATGCACATCAAATGGAACAAAGGTAATGCAAGTCGTCGTAATATCCTTAAGAATAGGCTTCCACACTGACAAGTATTATACGTACATAACTATAAGCTTAAGAAGTGCATCCTAAAAGGGTATGCGTGTTCAATCCATTTGAACATGAGTTTAGTATTGGGCAAGAGTCTATATAAGCTAAACAAGTATTCCATAACAGGCTTGAAAGAGAGAACGGTAAGAGTTTACACCATAAAACACACATACTATACCATAGACAGACTTAAAACCAATACCAAATTCAATAATCTATATTGGGCCTCACATTGGATCTTCACAATGTAATTTTCCACGAGGAATATAAAACTCCAATGACAGATCAACTCTGCCGGTAGTGTTAACAACATGTCAACTGCTGGCTTAATAGGCATGCTTCAATCAATGCTATACACTAGAAAGTACAAAGAAAATAAGCCTTAAATCAAGCTATGTTATCTTTGTGCCATATATCCAGTCATATAGTTGTAAAACGACATCTTCAATGGATCAATACACAGAGCAAAAACACACAGTCCTAACCAAACGATTCTTAACTTCAACATCCAAGACAAGAAAATTAACTTCAAAAAACATTGGGATATGTCCAATCACAACCAAGTGAGGTAATTTCAAGTCCTATTAAAAATCTGTTACACTAACCATCTACAACTTAGTCGATCCAACTCCGATAACAAATCAACCGAACTAACTCAACTAAGTATAAACATGGTCAGCATCTAATAAATCAACCGAACTCAGTATAAACATGATCAGCATCTAATCCTCAAAGACAGAGTGTCAAGGCATAGCAGTAACAACCTAAAGATCCCAGATTTGAATCTCAATTACAACTCGGTTTTTTTTCGTTTTTAGTTCTTATTTTTGTCAAAAAGAACACTCAGTTCATCAATGTTAACCCATAGGTAAGCAGATTTATCTAGCACTCGTCTTGCAAGCTACAAGCACACAAAAGAATTGAACTTTGAGCTGTAATCCAAAAAACCAACAATTTTTTAACACCTCACCAAAATACATAAGCGGATCTGCATGCTGCCTAGTACAAACCAAACAATAATGCAAATTGCAACTTCAATCATATTTATATAGTTAATATTTTGTAAAATATATATACATATATATTAGGTCAACGCATATTGACAATTATATAAAAAAAATTGTGATATACATATAAATTTCGGATCCATCTCCTTAAGCAAAAACAAAACCCTAGCTTTCCTCACTGTACACACCCAAACCCCTTCGGCATCTTCTTGTGTTTACTTTTTATATTTTGCACATAAATACAACCAAAAAAAAACTCAACAAAGATAACCGAATGCAAGTGCAATAGTTTGAAAAGAAAAAACAAAAACAGAGCAGATCTGGAAAAAGCTTACTCTTGAAAAGCGGAGAGAATGAAGACGGATACAAAGAGAATCCTTCCAATGAATGATAGCATCGCCATTACAATCTAAGGATTCAAAATTTCTCTTCTTCTTCTTTTCTCTCTCTACAACTGTGAAAACAGAGACGAGTTCAAAGAGAGAGAGAAAAAACAGGGATCTTTGTTGGTCTTAGTTTGCTTTTATTTATAGGTAGGAATAATAATTACAGTAGAGTAAAATTAAAGGAGGAGGAAATTGTTTTTTGGTCCCTGAGTGTTTGGAGAACTCAAATTTATTGAAATCTTATTTAGTTTTTGGTCTCCGAAGTTTTTCGAAAATAGTTTCTCTATCTCTATGAGCTACTGATAAAATTTGCGTACATTTTGCCCTCCTTAGACTTCACTTGTGGAATTTCATTCGATATTTGAGTATTCATGTTTAGTGTTTTGTTTTGATGTTCGATTAATTTGAATTTAATTTCAAAGCTTAGCAATACTTTTGTCAGATACTCTCTCTATTCACTTTTACTTGTCACTATTTCGTTTTTCGAGATAAACTTGACTAAACTTCAAAACTAAATTTAATATTTAAAATTTAAATGCTTGAAAACTATACGAAAAATGTTATAAGTTACAATTCTTCTCATATTAATATGATGAAAAATACATCCTAAAATATTGATCAAAGTTCATATGATTTGTGAACGGATAGAATATTAATAATTTTTGGAGCTAAAATGAAAAGATAAAAAGATTTATTAACAACAACAGAACATACTTAATTTTAATTCCCTATTATTTTTTGAGGATTCAATTACTTAACTTTTTAAACTCATTTTTTATGATTTTATGAGTATTTTTAGTTAGTACTTACATTTTAAAATACGCACAATAATTATGAATTTTTTTCATAATATAACATCCCTTTAAGAATCATTTGTTTGAATAAGATAATGACAAAAGTACTACTACAAAATAATAAAAGATATAGCCAAAAAAGTTAGGAGAGTAGGACATAGGGATTCTTTTATCCACCATTTATATCACAGTGATAGAATAAATTATCTCATATATATGATGGGATAACTTATCTCATGAATATGAAATAGCTAATTTTAAATAAATTGTTCCCTATCCAACGACCCTCCATAAATGTATCCACATAGCCTCCATTTTTCAAACCACAGAAACATACCATTCCAAATAAATAAATAAAAATTATATTTTTTTGAGTTTTTTTCTTCATACCAACACACCCTTAGATCACAACTTTTCCAAAAATTATAACTTACCTTATTTTTCTCCTAAAATTGAGTCTTCATATTATTAAGAGGTACTCTTATGTGGATTATATTAACCATTATTCTATCCATAATAATCTGCACATCATTAATCATCTTTGTTATTATAATCATCATCAACTTTGTCAACCATTATTATCGTCATTTATCACTAACCACATTTGCCAAACACCAGCATTGCTAACTATTACTATTGTTATTACCATGCTTACTTTCCATTTCTGCTGCCAATAAACTTCGCCATCACAATTAACAGCACTAACAATTATCACCATATTTTCTTCAGTCATTATTGTTTCCTCCATTACTACCATCAACTACTACCAATCACTATGGTCAATCTTTACTGTCAGTCACTTCTATGTCATAACTATCACCGTCATCAACTACCACAAATATGTGATCAATCACTACACATTCTTTAGTCATCACAATCATAACTTTAGTCACCACTATGGTCAATCTTTACTGTCAGCCACCTCCATCTGATAACTATTAACATTAATTAACTTCATCATTACAACAATCGATATCATTATCAATCGCCACAATTATGACGCTCATGAAACATTATCCACCTCCATCGTCACAATTATCATCATTATCATTATCAGTCAATAATAACAACTATTATTATCACCATCACCGCTGAAAATATTTTCATCATCATTAGCAAGCCTACATGTTTTATTTTCTTATCATATAATAATTTTATTTTATTTATTTTAATATATGATTTTTTATTTGAATTTTTTATTTATTATGTATATATAAAAATTACGTATATTCATATGTTGAAAAATAAACATTTTTAATTAGGGGAAATTACATTTATATGCAAAAAAGTAAAAAGTTTACAAAAAAAAAATAACTCATATTTTATTTACATAAAAAATAGCCCAAAACCAGCGAAACTATACATAACTAAACAATATAGTTTGTCAAAAGTTATAGAAAGTACACACTACTATATGCTCTTTTAATTATTTAGTGTCCATATTAAAAAAAAAATCTTAAAATTCTCGATATTCTCCTATTTATAAGAGGGAGTTAAGTTGCTCAAGTAGGTAGTAGGTCAACATGCCTGTTTGAGCAGCTTGATGATATATCTATAATTTTTTATAATTTATTTGTCTTATTTATAATATTTTATATATTTTAAAATTTTCGTAAAAATACTATTAATCATGATAATTGACAATTTAAAATATTTTAAAAACATGTTACGTAAAAGTATAAAAAATACTAAAAAATTATAATATTTGAAAACTTCAAATTTCTTAAAAACAAATAAAAAATTCAATTGATTATTGAAATTGATCTATCGACGTCAACCCAGATGTCGAGTGGATAACAACAGTTTTGAGCCAAAGAAGAATCTATCATTTCCAAGTCGAATATGGGCTACCAGTTTGCTCTTGTAGCAGTTAGGGAAGCAACTAATAGCTTCAGTGGAAGTATAATCCTAGGCTTTTGGGGTCTTGGAAAAGCTTACATGGAAGACAAAATGCTATCTCAATTTAGACATTGTCGTTTGATTTCAGTGATCGGTCAATGAAACCAAAAAAATGAGATGGTAATCATCTACAAGACTTCACTTTCTTCATACCTGTTCTGAGAAGGCATCTATCCAATGTGATGTCAAATGCCTTAATAGACTGCTAGATGTAAATCTTCAGCTGAAGTTTCTGATTTTAGATTAGTGAAAATTGATCTAGTTTCTGATTTTAGATTAGTGAAAATTGATCTAGAAATTGTTCGAAATGTTAATATACTGCAAGGAAAGAAAGTTTCCAATGCTTTGATCCAGAGTCTTTGCGGCAACAAACAGGAGGAAGTTTGGACTCGACATCCCTAGTCCTTACAAGATGATAGATACAACCCTTGGTAATCGATTCCCAAATTTTAGGACAAGAAATGTCCTACCATTAATCACTGAATCTGATCTTCCCACTCAAGGATAGGTACATTATGATATTGAAACCTTACTTTGTGGAACCTACAATTAATGGAAGCATAATATGCATGTAACCAATCCATCCCAAGAATAATACCAAAATCTACTTCGTGAAGTTCAACATTAATAATTTAGAGTATTTTATTAGTTTTAATATTAAGATTTATAAATTTAATTAAATTGCTTATGACAATGCAAAACGCAAACTAATTATCTAGTTCATAATAATTAATAACTTAAAAAGGATTTAAAAATCATATTAAAATTTAATTTTACGTAGAGTCAAATTAATTTGTAGAGAAATTGAGTAAATTCAATTTTGGGTCAATTTCAAAGAGTACATAAGCTACCCCCTTCTTCATCAGTAGCGTCTTCCGTTCCTTCAGCACCAGCTCAAGCTTTAGCCATGGTACTCACCTTCACCATTGCTACACATTCACTTCTCAATCTCTTTTCTAAATCTAACAAATTTTGTTTCCATGGCATATGCACAGGATTACATGAAAACAGCAGTCCCTTCTAACCTCTTCACCGAGCGTGGGTCCAATATCGTCGTCATCAATCCAGGTACTCCAAACCCTAAATTCTCTCAATTTCGAGTTTTTTTCTCTTTCACTGTTAGCTAATTACTTAATTACTGTAATTTAGGTTCCGCAAATATCAGAATAGGATTGGCTCAACAGGAGACTCCATTCAATATACCGCATTGTATTTCTCGTCGCACTAGTCAATTACCTAAACGCAATGTTCAAGATCAAGTAAGGACAATTTTTTGAATTTTTGTTGTTAAGTTTTTCTCAAAATCATGTTTTGAAGTTTTAATTTATCTTTAGTTTGTTGATCAAATTTCAAGTGTGTATTTTTATGTGATTGAATGTGTTTTGATGACTTCTTTTTTATTTTTGGTGTGCTTAGATGCTGAATTCTCAGGTTACAACTGCACAGCATATGGAGCGGGAAAGAGCTTATGACATTGTTAGTACATCAGATACAATAAACAATGCTTTTCTATTATATATGTGAGCTTATGAAACTTTGTAGATGGATGACATGAATATTTTATAACATATTTTTTATTTTTTCAAAAAATCAGATTGCGTCGCTATTGAGAATTCCATTTTTGGGTGAGGAGGTAGCTAAAAGTTCTTATCCACGCAAGGTACCAGGGAGAGTTATCTATGCTTTTTAAAGTATAATATGAAATTTGTTTTGTGGAGTCTAAAAGATTTCCATGTAAATGTGTGGTAAGAAATGGTTGTTGGAGCTATTGAAGCTCGATTTTATCATCAACATTTAAAGGAATCGAAACTAGTTGAACTACAAAGTATCTATAGTCATTCTCTCTGGAATACCTCTACCTACAAGCTTCTGCGTATTTTGTGTTTATCTATGCAGATCGGGCGTGTAGATGCATATCCTCCGCAAAATAACATGAAAGAGTCAGTGTTCACTTGGACTGATGTTTTCGAGAAAGATGTCCCTCATTCTTCAACTACAGGTGAGATGTTCATTCTTTGAGTGAAGCATTTCTTAGTTTATTTGGCTGTTGCACTCTCAATACTGAATGTTGTAGGTGGTGTATACTTTTCTCGTAAATCAATTATATGTATAGATACACAATGTTTTGCATGGAATTTGAACAATCTTTTAGTCTACTAAACATTCTTCTTTGCACGCAAGTGATGTCCTAGCTAATTATTGATTGGCGAGCAGCCCTATGTCCCAGATGGCATGGCAGTATTTTCTACTGTTAATGCCTAAAGCAGCAGAATAGTTCCCTCTTTATAATACTACTAGTACTGCTGTGGGTGGTCTGATTTATATTTTCTAGGAGATCTTTATGTGTTTAGACATCATCTGATATTACTGTGTCAAGCTTCTTGGATGACCAATGAGCATTACGACGAGGGTATTATATATGCCAACTCTTCCGTAGGTTCATGGTGATGACCTGATCTTAAATTGTGGACTTGGAAATGTAATTTTTCTTTCTCAATATTTTCATTTTGTATACTAAGGACTCTTTGGCTATATCTCTATTGGAAATTCAGCTTCTATCTACTGTGCATATAAAAGATTTCAATGCTTGTACACCATAAGAAGACTACTCATTGATACATCCATGTCGGATAGATGATATTTTCTGATTGCTTTAGCTTGTTTGATTTTCAATAATAGCTGGTACTAGAGCATGTTTAGTTTGTTTATTCTGTTATTTTCACCTTGAATATCAAGAATAAGCATGTTTTGCAATCGCAGAAGAAGATGCACCCAAGGAGGGCAATACGAGCGAGTCATCCACGCTGAACGAAAGCAAGATTAAGGTTGAACCTATTTCCAGTGAACGTAAATATAGAGAGTACATATGTGGAGAGGAAGCTCTAAGAATATCCCCAACTGAACCATATTGCTTGTGCCGTCCTATACGCCGAGGTCATCTAAATGTATCTCAACATTACCCGATTCAGCAGGTAATATCTTGTGTCATTATTTCTTTAGATGCATGGAAAATTTGATGTGCATCTGCTTCACAAATCAGTAACTTCACTTTTGAAATGAATGGCTTTGGATTTCCAATTCCAATTTTTAATTGAGCATTGGCATGTTTCTTTAAAAACTTTTCTATTGTTTTTTTGAAAGGTGTATAAGTGCAACTTCTTTCAGATTAAGTAGAGTTCCAGTGATCATTATTTTAATATAGTACTTGGAGAATTTAGGTTCTCGAAGACCTGCATACTATATGGGATTGGATTTTGATTGAGAAATTGCATATTCCCCATCGTGAGAGAAACATGTACTCTGCAATCCTTGTTATTCCAGACACATTTGACAGTCGTGGTATGCATTCTATTTTTTCCTTTTCATTTTTTTCTGTGTCTGAAACCAGAACTTGGTTAAATTTATCTTTAAGCTAGAATCTTTATTTTGGTCAAATCTGCATATTTGGGATAAATACTATAAGGTGCATACACCACTAGATCTTGTAATTCAGCTGCTCATAGTCTAGCTAGCTTTGTTAATTCACATCTGCATAGGGTCTCTTATGTGTTTCCCTGAGTTGGTTCATAAATGCCATTGTGTTATCCACGGGACTACTGTTTATGCTGATGAAGTAATGTGAAGTTTCAGCGTTCTAGAGAAAATAAATACTCCACTAATTAGACTATCAATAGAGAGATATGTGTCTGACTGTATGAGTCCCCAGCTGCCCAGCCTTCGTGGGCAGGTTTACCGACATTTGTAAGTGTGTGCTGTAGTAATTGGACTAGTTCAGGTTTGCGCAAGTTGGCTCAAACACTACTATCATTTAACAAAAAATTGTGACAGTGTGTTCTCTTACATATGCGCTGTCCTGCAGACTGAAATGAGGATAATCAATTTAATTGACAATAGATTGAGCTGAATCCAAAGAGCTGTTCTGGTCTCGTTTCCACGGATATTGGAAATGGAAAGTTAACGCAAAGAAGAGAAATATAAGAAGTTGGTAAATTGAATAGGAAATGAAAATTAAAATTTGTAGGCCCAAGAGGAAGTTATGATCCCATGTTCCTTCCTGAGAGTGATTTGTCTTTCATAAAAAGCTCACAGAGGGTTCATAATCCATGCACAAACAAGGTAAAAGAGTTTTCTAAGACTGTAGATGTGGTCAGTGAGGATTCATATAGCCAAATCCAACTTGTTTGGACTAACGCATAGTTGTTATCTATGTTGCATGTGTATGTGACTTTACCATATGAGCCCGTCGTTGATATAGCACTTCTTGTTCCTTTAAAATGTAACACTTCTTGTTGTTTATGCAAGCAGAAATTAAGGAAATGCTATCTATCGTGTTGCGTGACTTATGCTTTGGTTCAGCAGTAGTCCACCAGGTGATGTTATGTTGCTGAATTTTTTTGGCATTATTGTAAAGTGATTGTATGCACACAACTTGGAGCTAAACCTTCATTCTTATGAACCTGTTCAGAAATATTTTCACTTTATTGTAATTATTTTTCAATTTCTTTGTTCATATATTTGTCATTCATGCTTATAAGTTATTAGTCCTGGAATAATCATATATATTTTGTACTTTTCTTCCCTTTTGCGCCTTTCTTCATTAAAGCCCACACTTTATTTATGCTTTGTACTTAAAGCTACAACGGACCTTAGAGCTTTTTCCCGTTTTTTGCTTTTGATAACACTGGTCTGGATCAGTGAGTGAATCTCTGTATTCTTTAAATTTATAATTTTCCTCATGAAAAATCCTATATGTAGGGTGTCTCATCTATGTTATGTTTTCTCTTTTCTAGTTGACTCTTATCATAATCACAAGATCTAAATTTTTTACTCCCCTCAGTTCCAGTTTATGTGAAATTTTTTTAGTTCATTTTTAGAAAAGAATGGCAGTTCTCTATGTTTGGAAATATTAACATAAACCTTCTATTTTAACCTTAAGGACGAGCTTTTATGGTGACACGAATGTTATGACATGTTTAATACTACAAGTTTTACAAGTCTCCCTTTCTTTCTTGAACGCAGTGCAATTATTTATTGTAGGAGGGCTAAGGAAGAAATATTCCAGGATGTTAAAATGTTTGCTGAAAGAGGAAAACTTTACTCTTGAATATGTAATCGCTTATTCCTGGAAATGCATACTACTGAAAACAACTAACTGTACATTGTAATTAAATAGTAGGGATGGAACTGTATGAAATCCAGTTGTCAAAGGCACGCTAAAAGCATGCTTAAGACCTGAAGCGAGGTTTAGAACATGTTGAGCACTTCGCCTCACTTAATGTGTACTTCAATGTCATCATCAAGTTTACTTTTCCTTGCCAATGAGCCTCTTCCGAAGAGGCGACACTAAACAATTGATTTCCACTTTACCGCAAATCCTTTTTTAATTTCTTTGTTCATATATTTGTCATTCAAGCTAATAATTAATAGTTTTGGACTAAATATATATATGTGTATTTCTTTCTCCCTTTGTGCATTTGCACTTAAAGGCCCAAGGGACCGTAGAGCGTTTTTGCGCTTCTTGTTTTTGATAACACTGAAGTTTGTTACTCATGTTCTGTTTGAATTGATTAAACCAGGAAGGTCTTGCTGCAGTTTTTGGAAATGGTTTATCAACAGCATGCATTGTCAACATGGGAGCTCAAGTGACATCTGTTATCTGTGTTGAGGTATGGTGGCTTTATTTCTATCTTCTATATGGTTGTGAAGTTACAGTTAAGCCCCTTTTCTTTACAGCTTTATTTATAGCACTCCAATATTAGAAACGGGATCGAGGATAAGGATTCTTAGTAACTTTGGTACTGGCTTACTGTAAGGGTTTTTCCTTGTGTGTTTGCGGAAGTGGACGGTGGTTATAAGTGGGCATAAATCATAATAACATTCCAAAAGTACTTCATGTTGCTAACGCGTCACAGGCTCACAGTAATGGTAACACTCCTCTTTGTTTCTTTAATAGATTTTCCGAACTGCGCTCGCAACCTATTAAGACAAGTCATGCATCATGATTAAGACATCCTGTACCATCACTGCTATTGATGCACACCCAAGTATGACAAAATTCTCATTACCCATAGTCTCAATACTAGGTTAAAATTTTAAAGAAAAATGGGATTCTGAGAGTGCTATTCTATCATTGCCATGATATCTTTCATTAAAATCATTACTTCACTGTGATTGCTGCTTCTGCCTGAATCCTGTCACTTGAGTAAAAATATCAGGGCAAACAGCTCTTGCCTCTTTGTCTCCCAAATGCTCTGCCAATGCCTTGTTATCTATGTAGATGGCCTACAGTCCATACATCTGCTGTTACTTAAATCATGAAGCAGAGAGAATTCTATGATATTCTTATGCTTTTTAACAAGAACATCCTGAAAATTTCTACTTGACCTGTATTGTGATCCTCTATGTGTCCCTATGCTAATGGTTGGTGCTGTTGGACAGGATGGAGTGGCTCTACCTACAACACAGATATCTTTACGTTTTGGTGGAGAGGTGAGCATTCAGTGATAAGTGAGTGTTTTACTTTGCGGAGTGGAAAAATCGAGAAGCTCAATTCTTTTTATCTTTTATGCTTTGCTTATACTAGAGGTTATTTTCATTTTTATTTCTTGGAGATGCCATCTGAGTTCCTTTTTCAAGTAGGGTGAAGCGTAAAATCAATTGGGAACTCGTCTAATTGGATGTTTCTATTGAATAGTTTTGCTGTCAATAGGTTGCTTATGCTTGACAACTCAAGAGGGGTTTGCATAGAGAAATTGCAATGAGCTCAAACATCAAGAATTTTACAGTACCTCAATATTACTGACTTCAATATATACATGCCTTATCCTTGTTCAATTAATCAATCATTTATGCCTCAATGCCAAACTAGTTGGTTCCGACTTATAAACCCCTTATATCCATCTCTCTCTTTAGACTTTTATATCCAAACTAAATTACTTTTTTTGTAAGGCCCTTCCCCGGACCCTGTGCATAGTGGGAGCTTTAGTGCACCTGTCTTGCCCTTTTTTTGTAAGGCAAATTAAGGGTTTTCAAAACTAGAAATTCTCTAAATCTCACACTTAGCCTTTGATATAAATGTACAACAATGACCAAAGAATTTCAACTAATTGGCATCACCTTTAGGGGTTCAAGAATCGAATAAAAAAGAATAAAGATGTCGCGGAAGCTAAAAAAGGAATTTGGAGAATACAAAGTAAATATAGCAAGAATTTAAGAATTTCAAGAAAGACACCAAGAAGCCTAAGCTGAAACCTAATAACAACAACCAGCTGATACAATAACAAAGGAAGCCATTATCCTTTTGATCTCTTCATTTACTTGCCAAAATAGATCAAGCGATTTGGTAGCAAAATCGAACCAGTCTTTTCTTTGTTTGCTGTAATCTTAATCAAAGGAAGCAGCTTTACGGATTGTTTTGGAAAACCTGGGGTCTCGTCTTCAAGTGTTGATACATATTTAATTAAATAGTTAAAAGTGTGCTCTCACTAATAGCTTAAACTTTTAGATGAGGTGGTTACACATTTTAAGGTCAAGCTTGAAGCAATTTATTAAGTTCTCGGTTTCTTCTTCAGTTTTTCCTCAATGGTTGTTTAATTGGCTCTCATCTTTCTTAGCGAAAATATCTGTTTTTAATTTATTTTTTTTTAATTCTTACAGGATATATCAAGATGCCTTCTGTGGACTCAGAGGCATCATCAAACATGGCCACCGATTCGGACTGATGCCCTGTCAAAGCCTGTAGATTTGCTGATGCTTAACAGACTTAAGGAGTCCTATTGTCAGATCAAAGTGAGTTTCCCAATGTTTAGGAAAATACAAATTTAAGGTTTTTAACATTTATTTGCTAGAAAGACGTATAGCCTATTACTGGATATTCCTCACTTTGGTAATCAATGTATGGAACTAGGAATGTCTATCCAAAAATGTCCTCGGGATGACCAGTGGCAATTAGTGGATGATGTTTGGTCTATTTGTTTGATTTATCACCTTCTATTGTAATCTACTGCACCATTTATAATCACTCTAGTTATGAATCTGATGTATCTTTACATGAACACCTAGATGTTTTAATTTATTCCACTGTCCAGGAGGGGGAAATAGAAGCTGTTGCTATGGTACATTCATATGAAGATGGGATGCCACCTGGATCTCATAAGACCAGGCTGACTGCTCTTAATGTATATCTCTTAACCTCAAAAACTTCTTGTATTTATTTTGCTTTTGTTGAAGAGATGTGCGATTATTGCCGTTTGTTTTACTTTCCCATTCGAACTTTCCGAAGATAAATTCTGCTTATGCCTCTTAATTTTCTGGGGCAACATTTTCAATGCGATAGATCACAAGGTTACTGCTTACAAGGGAGTGCAACTAGTGTTTTTGTAATGGTTAGACAACTTGCATTGTCTAATCGTAACAAGTTTCTTATGAATCATAATTCAAAGACAAATCCAAAATTAAATCTTGACATGCTTTTGCAATTGAAGCTGAGATTTCACGTGAGAAATTGTGACATGATTTTGCTGTTGAACATGAGATCCCATGTTAACGATTAGTCAAATCTTTTACAGTATGAAATCCATCTGTATTTCAAAAGAAAGAGGCAGATTGGTACTTGCTGATAAAGATGAACAGTTGAATTGACAAGACTTGATGTTAAGTGTTTTATGCGTGATAGTTTGCTAATACAGGTTCCCCCAATGGGTTTATTTTATCCGACACTTTTGGTCCCAGATGTCTATCCTCCGCCAGCCCGCTCTTGGTAACTTAAGTGCATATGATGTCTTTACATCCTTTCTCCCTCCTTCTGTGCTCAGTTATTGTATCTAAATAGGTTTAACGATTATGATGATATGCTCGAGGACACATATCACATGGACTTCCCTGGTGGTGGTGCATATCCGATGTGGGAGAGCTACCCAATTTTCCAAACAAAGCCAAAGAAAGAAGATGTCATTGGACTTGCTGAAGCTATTACAAAGAGCATTCTTTTGACAGGTGATAATAGTGATCTATTCTATACTGTGGTAGAATTTGGATATACTCTTTCTGAACCTTGTTTCACACAATTGACAGGGCGTATTGACCTACAGAGAAAGTTGTTTTGCAGCATGCAACTGGTTAGTTATTTGGACATTCAACCTATAGTTATTGTCCTGCGGTTTGAACCGTGATAAGTGATATTTTTCAATTCTTCAGATTGGTGGAGCTGCATCGATTCATGGTCTCATTCCTGCTGTGGAGGAAAGGTTTGAATCAAGTCTAGTTTTGCCTAAATTTAATCAGAAAAAGAAAACAATGCCCCTGTTTCTAGACGTTCGACATAATTAAATATACATATAATTAATGAATTTTTCGCCCTCTGCTTAAAAGATTTTTAAAGCATAACTAGGCGACTGCATTGTGGCATGTTATCAGGTAAGTGCTAATAAGTAGAATGTTCACAAATTTCTAAGCTATAGAAATGATTTAGGAGATCAGTAATATGCTTTCATACTTTTTCTTTCTAGAAAATAGTATGCTTTAATGCTAACTGCTCTCTTTTGTATGCAGAGTTTTACATGCTATCCCTTCACATGAAGCAATTGACACTGTGGAGGTAAGTTTTGAGCTTTTGATTTCTTTATATTCTAGTTGTTTCGTCTTCAATATGAAATTCCGAACAATCTCGTGTTCCTTTATATCTTCTCTTCGCCAGACGCATAATCTGACTTGATTTAATCAAATAGACTTTATCAGTCCTGCCCCATTATCATACAAAGATTCCATTATGTGTTTGACCTTCTCAAATATATCTTTCAGATGCTTAGATTGCTTTCAGCATGCTGAAGACTATAAATGGGGTAAACAATGGAAAAGGAAAAGAAGAATGCAAAAATGAATATATGAGAGTTCCTTATTATTTCCTTAGTAAACATACACATCCTCTCCCACATGTTGACGAGTACAAAATGATGAGTTGGCCGATTTAGAGCCTGTTCGTCTTAGCTAATTGAAACTAGCTGATAAGCATCAAGTACTAATAATGCCTTTTAAGCGTTTAAATTGATTTTATATAGAAATTATGTGTTAGAGGGAAGTTCTGAAACAGATAATAAGCAGTTGATATGTTTGGTGAAGAAGTGTTGATAATCACTTTTATCTGCTAAAATAGGTTAAATACTTTTGAAGTAGTTCACGCTAAAAAGGAGTTGATACTGTGGCATCTTGAGCCTTTTTATCCAAAAAAACAAGCTTATTGTTGCAGAATTCTTAATTCTAATTGATTCAACTACAGATTAACTTATGTACCAATTTACTCCAAAATTGATTAGATAGGATTCTTTTTAATAAAAATGTGAATTATTTTGTGATAAATGCAATAGACCTAAATGCAAACAAGAGAAAACAAAATGGTGAAAATGGAACGAAGAGGGGGTTAGGTATTTTGCTATGAAAAGGGTATTTTGAGGTTTAAAAAGTTCTTTTCAAACCAAAATGCTTACAAGCTAAAAAACCATATGTTGGGGTGATCAATTTATGAATTTTGGCCAATGTTGGTGTATAAGCACTTCTAGTATTCACCGAACGCATTTATTAGCCAACAGTTACAAGCTTACTCAAATACCCTTGTAGTTAGAAGATTTCTTCTATGTTTTCTTTTCCCTCGTTTCTCTTTCCGACGGATAAAGCAATCTAATTAAGATTCATAAATGGAATGAATGGCTAAAAGACAATTCTGAAGTGGTTTTTGTTCTGTTTCGGATTCATACAGTCGACACAAACTTGCTCGGATATGAAGCGTAGTAGTTGTCACCATTGTCATTTTCCCCCTGTATGTAGGTTCCTTCACCAACTAATCCAACTTGTGCTATACATGTATAAAATGGAACCTGTATGGGTAAATATTTTGAATGGAACATTGAAGAATCTTTGGATCTTGAATAGGTGCAACAGATACTATTCTGTACGGGTGCCCATCCTTTTTATGGGCCCTTAACCGTCCTTGCAGACTTGCATCATTTTGTTGTTTCCTCATCTTTTATTCTCTTTTTATATAGTAAGTTGCTGTCAGAAATTTACAGTTACGTTTGTATGTACACATATTAGGTCTTGCAATCAAGAACAAATCCAGCATTTGTGACATGGAAAGGCGGAGCAGTAAGTAGACACTTTTTTATTAGAGGTTCTGCTTAATAATCCTGGCACTTTTTTTTTAGCAGCTAAATCCTACATTTTGGTAATATGGCTTTGATATAATTTTGGGCTTTCTATAAGAACTTTTTATTGCTCACTTGTGAGACTTCACTGCATATGTTGTTGTTGTATAAGAAATTATTATAAGGAAGTGGTAAATAATAAGCAGGCAAGGTAGCTCTCACACCACAATTATAAAAAAGAATACAGGAGCTGATAAATAATTACTATTCGTTGTAGCATCACCTGAAGTGTGTGTTTTGTCACTGAGGAAGTAAATGGCACTAAAAAGTCTGAACAGTGTAATGGAGCTGCTAATCGCATCAAATGGCCTTTATTACTCCAGTACATGGTTTAAAGAACAGTTGATGCTACAGATTATTGTCCCATTGAACCTATTTTGGTGCATAATTTATGAATAATATCTCTCAGTTCAAGATCAGGAGCCTTAGAGGAACAAACGTTCTATTGTGTCGTGCTTTTTATTTAATAGTCTTAGTTCCTGAAGAATACTAAGTAAGACACTATTACAGTTGGTAGAATTCTTCTTTTCGAGTAACCACCAGGTCAATCTGAGATTGCTATATCCAGGAGGCTAAAAATGTACTTATCTTGCTGAGACAATTTTCTTTTAATCATGCATAAGGTGATACCTGTTCCAACAGGTCCTGCATCATGCTTCACTTTAAGTTTGTACGAGAACTCTATAGAGTTGGGATGACTTCTACACACTCTAAATATATCTCTGCAGATCCTTGGAATTCTTGATATTATTAGGGATGCCTGGATTCATCGAGAGGACTGGATTAGAAATGGGATTCATATTGGCAGTGGTAGAAAGTACAAGGATTCATATTATCTTCAAGCACAGGCATTGTGCTATATAAACTCATAAGAGGTACGAATGAATGTTACTCTAATTTATCCATTGGTATGTTCATTTTCACCTACATCTCAGTTTAACAAACAATCTGTGCAGATTTTATACATTGGCTTTTATTTTTGCTACAGATTGTGGGAAGGGTTGTGGGATTAATATAGAACTGATGAGGGAATTGAACGGTTACGATAATTATCTGTCCTCTTCATCCTGTCAAGACATGATTCTTGACCTTGCCTTCTGATTTCTTGTTATTGGTGTAGTGCTGGACTGCTGGGGTGGGAGTATATGCTTTAATATCGTTGTAATTATAGAAAAGATTTTGAGAGATCACACTGGAAAGTGAAAGAATTAAGCAAGTTTTGGTCATCATTGGTCTGCATTTTACACGTGTATTCAAAATTGTTTGAGATAGAAGGGGAGCCTCAGTGTAAGCGGTAAAGTTGCTTGCGATGCGACCATGTCATGTTACCTCATCACAGGTTTGAGCCGTGGAAACAACCTCTTGCAGAAATGCAAGGTAAGGTTGTTTACTATAGACCCTTGTGGTTCCGCCCTTCCCCAAACCTCGCGCATAGCGGGAGCTTATTGCATAGGGTGCCCTTTTATATTCAGCATTGTTCAAGAAACATTCAAGGAGTATGTGTACAGACATACATCTAGACAACATTATCTCATTCATAACATTATTATTTCAATCAATAAGTAAGCAGTAAATGTGTCACTTATCTTTATAAATAAATGTTTGATCTCCTCCTCTGCTTCTTCTTGGTGTTTTTCTTTTTTTTTCGTTTGCTCAGTTGGATGCTTTTAGAAGTTCTCAGAGGTGGTTTAGACCTTTGCTTCTCATATGAAATGAGAGGGGGAAAGAGAAAGAATGAGAGGAATGCATTCTGCGGTAAAAATTAGAAACGGACAAATATGTGAAGTACACATCCCCTGGGTCATACAGTAGCCTTGAAATATATACATGCTTTCTGTAGGTCGTGCAATGTAATTGCTATTAACATTTCTCTTTCAATTCCTTTGTTGTTCAGCCTTCTGGAGTCTTATGAGATTTGATAATTGGAAACTGGGGCTTGCTAGCTCATCTTGAAGACGAAGGAACCGAAAGCCTCACTCCTTCCTGTGGACTCGTATAGGGCAATCTTAACTCCTCCGCTGATCAAGACCAATCTGAAGCACATTCTAGGTAACTTAACTCACAGTATAGGGGGTTATATTACAATATTTTTGCCACGCTCAATGTCATTCAACTGGATACCAATTTGATAAATGATTCAAAATCATATTTAGTTGCACGTAGTTGTTCATGCTAGTTTACAAATGCTTGTTCTGCAGCCTACAAATTCATATTAATTCCATCTAAATTTGTCTGTTGAATTAGAGAGAAATAAATCAAAGCGAACCTTCTTTGCTTTTGGGTTTCCTGTACGGTGACTGGTAGCTTTTTGGTGAGCTTGATTAATCTGAATTCACGTAGAAACCTTTTACTAGCAATTCTATTCTCGAAACTTCATGAATCCAAGAATTCTCAAGTTTGTTGAACTTCCATCGGGTTTGTTTGCTAGCTGACCCTCAATGTGAATAATTAACTTGTTTATAATCCAAGGAGGGATTTAATTAGTCCAATAAATATGAGATTAACGTGTTATATTAAATATTAAACCATGCAGAAAGAGCCAAGCAGTCATCAAATTTGGTGAATTGGTCAAAAGCAAAATAGTTGTATGACCTTTGATTGGTCCAAGAAAAATAATGTTCACATGTCCATTGCATTATTTCTATTTTATACGCTTCTCATTTTTCTACACCACCTTGGATATGTGATTCGAATTTATTCGGGATTTTAATGTGGGCTTCGGACATTGAATAGGAAATCGATAAAAAAAAGAAAGTTGGTGCAACAAAAAAAATAGTAGTTACATATTAATCCAAGCAAGGAAGTAATTAATCGAGAAACAATAAACGTTTTCTACTCTTTTTTAAATAATATAATTAATATGACAGACATAGCTCGTGAGTTACATATTGTTGGTGTAATATACCACAAATACAATAAATTATAGTTGAAAATAAAATAATAAAATTGAATAAAAATTTATTCAGACTGAGGTGCGAATATTTTGCTCTCTTTAAGAAGATTCAAGTCCACTGCGGCTTAGTCAACGCCGATCAAGCGATGATATACTTGACTTGTCCTGACTCAAACAATTCCAGATTAGTTGAAGAGTCCAAAGCTCCACACAAAAACAACTTCCTTCAACATACAAATACTCTCTTTTATATAGTGAATATAGTTGAAGATTTAGAATTTTTTCTTTGTCTCAAGTCTCTCTTTCACCACATTAACTTTATTATACACTATAATATTTATCCGCACTTCACATTTTTCTCTCCATATTGCCCCTTCACAAAGGAAGAAACATCACTATTTGTAGGTGATAATTCATCCTTGTCTTGAACAAGAATAATGTGGATAGTAATATAGGTAAATGAATAAAGGAATTACGCCTTGGAGGTTACATAAGTTACAAGGCATAATGAGATAGAACATGACTCAGTCGTTACATGAGTTACAAGACACTAATGGTCACATGAGTTAAAAGAAACTAATGATCGTAATAGTTACAAGAACTAACGGTCATATAAGTTACAAGAACTAATAACCATTTCTACCACAATTTATACTCATTAACATATGCACTTAATATTTTATTTTAGGCCAAATACATAAACAGACACCTAAACTTGTCCTCATTTTTCACTTAGACACCTAAACTAAGACAAGTTCCTAATAGACACCTCAACTGCTTAGATTTGATCTCATTAAACACTTTTATCCTACTTGGCACTCTCCGCAGTCCTTTTTTTTTAATTTTTCAGCCAAAAATAAATAGTTGCGGCCCAAAAAAAATTTTTCTTCCATAAAAGTAAATTCTCAAAATTCTCAGTTAACCAAAAAAAAATTTCCATAAAAGTAGGTTCTCAAAATTCTCCGCTAACCATATGCGGAGAACCTAAATTCTCCGTTAACCATATGCGAAAAAAAATTATTTTACAATTTTAAATAAAAAAAATTTTCACATGGTTAACTGAGAATTTTGAGAATCTACTTTTATGGAAAAAAAAATTTTTTTGGACCGCAACTATTTATTTTTGGCTGAAAAATTAAAAAGACAGTACCGGAGAGTGCCAAGTAGGATAAAAGTGTTTAATGGGATCAAATCTGAGCAATTGAGGTATAGGTGTCTAACTGAAAAATGAGGACAAGTTTAAGTGTCTGTTTATTTATTTGTCCTTTATTTTAATAATAAAATGCATATACACCAATACACATTGAATTGTCATATTTTTTTTTGAGCCAAAACCTATTTTTGATTGAAAGATTTTTTTAACCATATTTTTTAGTCAAAAATTTAATTGAAGGACATTTTTTAGTCAAAATCTAACAGAGGAGTATTTCTATTCTATTTTAAATAATTCAGGAATATTTTTTACCCCTTTCCTTTTTAATAGTTATCAAAAACAAGTATATCTATAACTTATAATATAAAATTTTAAATAAGTGTTATTTTCTCTTATTTAAACATCAACTAAGAGAGGAAAAGACTAAAGTAAAATATTCTATAAAGTTGTGGATAAATTATTTTATTTTAGTCAAAAATGTTCTTGTAAATCTTTTTAAGTTAGAAAAACTAGTGTTAGGGGTTAACTGATTCCCTCTTTTGGATTGGGTCTTTGCTTCAGTCCATTCATTTCTGTATATTCTTTTTTCTTTTTGCCTTTTTTGTCACTTTGACTGAATATTTAGAAATTATGTTTGTTCTTAAGTGATTTACTAGGCCCTCTTTTGATTCCTAGACCAAAAAAAAAAAAAATTAAAAAAAAAAATTGGAATTTCTTAATATTAATTTTGGGATTAAATTTATACTTTATTTGAATGAATCTCTTTATCGAGATATTGAGGTATTTTCTCTTCACACATTTGAATCTTGTTTCTTTATCTTATCTACTATGAAGGTCATATATATTCATTTCGTCCTGAATATTTTTGTAATTCTTAATCCTATCTTGCTTGGAATATCGACACATTCATTTCAATATCCCCTCTCATTTATACTATTTTTATTTTTTGAACATGTATTTTTGACCAGTCAACATTCCATCTCATATCCAATCGAATAACCACTTTATTAATCCATATATTTTGCTTTTGAGCATAATTGTTCATATATTACTTTATAGTATAAATTTTATTATCTCTGTTTAAAAAAAGAATAATCTCTTTTTTTTACTCTTTTTTTTAAAATGACATCTTTCTTTTTATGACTATTCCCAAGTAAAGGGTGAGTCTCATGCGTCAGTTTGTGGATCTTAGCCTCACACACTAATTCTCATGCGTCAGTTTGTGGATGCATAAGTTTGTGGATCATAGTCTCACACACTAATTCTCATGCATCAGTTTGTGGATGCGTCAGTTTGTGGTCATAGTCTCACATATTCATTTCAATATTGAAAATGGTAGTAAAAGATATTCACATCTTATTTTGAATATCTTTGTGATTCTTAATCCTATCTTGCCTAGAATATCAATATGTTCATTTCAATATCCTCTTTTTTACTATTTTTATTTTTTGAATATTTAAATTTTTATACGGTCAACATTAATTTCATCTCATATCCAATCTAATATCCACTTTATTAATCCATATATTGCTTTTGAGCATCATCGTTCCTATATTACTTTATAGTATAATTTTTACTACCTCCATTTCAAAAATAAGGTAAAAAAGAATGATTTTTTTTCTAGTTTTTTTTTTAAATGGTCTCTTACCTTTTATGACTATTCCTAAAAAAGGATGAGCCTCATTCATCAGTTTGTGAATCGTAATCTCACATACTGATTTCCACATGTGTCCGTAGTAGGCCAGCCACTCCTATCTAAAATCAATCATAATATCAGTCCCTAGGCCTACAACATTTTAATTCAGCTTCTACGTGTCATTGAAGATCACAAGATTAAACGTCATTTTGATACATTAAACATAACATAATTTAAAATCACAAAATTAAAAATTCTTATTTTTTAAAACTTGATACGAAATCAAATCAGATAAAAAAAATTTTAAAATGGAGGAAATGTTATTAATAATCTATGCAAAAACTTATCTCTAAACCAAATGATTTCTTATGTGTAGTTTATATCCTCAATCCTTTTTACTAGACCAACTATTCAAATTTACCCACAGATTTATAGAAACTCACTAATTATATATATATATATACATTTTCAAAATAGTAATAAAGCTCGCATACATTATTTTATCTTATTCAAATATTATTTATAAATTATACCGAATATGTTATTTTTATATATAAAAAAATTCATCACTTTAAATTTTAAATTTATCTGAATATTCTTTATCGTATAAATTTATTTTTATAAAATTATATTTAATTAAAATCGAAAGAGTCTCATTCGTCTCATCGCACGTGTGGACGATATCCTCGATAGGAACGTCGAAAAGATCCAAAGTTGAATCGGACAATGAAGATAACTCGATATAACGTGCTTGTCTTTTAAAGGATAAGAAACAGCCACGTAGTTACAATCATAACCGTTGATTATCACATCATTTGTCAGATAATGTACGGTGATGAAATGGTTCCACGTGCGGGTAAATCCTATTTAGCTTATTTAATGGGTCCGTAAAATATATACGTGTCATAGATGTCGATATATTTGTTTCAGCTATTTACATAATTAGATAGATGTTGATAGACGTGTTTGCTTTATTTTTTAATTTTATTATATTATTTCTATTAATTATTTCTTCAGATGGATTTATAATATTACTCCTAAATGATTATTTAAAAAAAAAAAGCAATTGCCAATTAACATGTCTATTTCATCTGCATGAATCTACTCCGTCGTTTCTATTAATTATTTCTTCATCTGCTTCAAAATGAATTTACAATATTACCTTTACTAAATCATTTTCCTTAAAAGCAGTAGTCGATTGACGTTGCTTCATCTGCTTGATTTTATAATATTATTCCTAATGCTTCAACTATTAACAATTTAAAATATTTAAAAAATAAATGACTCTCAAAATTTATATGTGCAACATAAATTGAAACAAAATAAGTTATTTAAAAATAACATAAAATGTGTTATAAATCGTAATAATTAAAAAATTAAAAATTATATATATATATATATATACTAGTTTAGTGTACGTGCTTTGCACGTGTGTACCATGTCAATTAATAAAGTCTATAAAAATAAATGAATTATTATGTGTGTAACTTATATCATTGAGCTTAAAATTATAAATAATTACGTAAATATTACTATTGCATATCATCAAATTTATAAATATTTAGAATTCACTTTTGATTTAGGCCTACTTGAAGAATTAACTAAAATTTTGACTATCAAATATTTAGTTAGTAAAAGTATGTAATATAACAAATTTAAAAAGAAAAAACTTCAGTCAAATTATGTTGGAAAACATTAAACTACTCCGTTATATTTAGGGATCTTTTGTTACATTAAATTTTAATCAGTTAATTGTTTAACTTCTAATTATTCAACTCTAAATTATTACTTTGTTAAAAAACTATTAACATATCTATATTATAAGCAATTAAATTGATTTTCACATCTTTGTCGTTTCACAAATAGACTAAACTATTGCATCAAACTAATAGTATTTATTTAATTTTTTTACATGAATATTATATTTATTTAATGACAAGTACTAGTTAATATATCTTTGAGCAATTGATATACAGTAGTTCTCTAAAACTCCGGCTAATAGTACATGACCTAAATAAGTATATCTAGTAGTTCTCCTAACTAATGTTTGTTAGTGAAAAAAATTACTATGATTATCAAGTCCCCAATGACGCCTATGGTATAGTCAATCTTTACTTGTTTTTTATATTAAAATTGATGTCCACTTTATTTGTTTAGTTTAGAAAATCAAGAATTAATTGTTACTTAGTTTCTAATTTATCCTTGTTACTAGTTATAGTTATTTTTCAATTCATATTTCAAAATATTGAATTTATCATATTTAAAGAGTGATAAAATTATCATTCTACTTACAACAACTAACACATTTTAAGTTAAGTAATTAATAAGTAATTATTCTAAAAAATAGTAAATGAAATTGTAAGATCTTTTAATGAATGACAAAAAATTCAATCAATATCTTTTAAGAACCTTCATTTTTTATTTTTGAAGATAAAAAGAAATTAGTATAGGTTTAAAATATATGATATTTATTTCAGATATCTCTATGTAATGAATATTTTAAATAATGTTCAGTATATACTTAGTATACATCAGTACACTGAAAGTCTCCATTAGATACTAAAATACAATATATTATAAAGATTCAAACAATTAAATAACAGAGTAGTAAAGAATACGTAAAATTTCAACCTGAATATTTCTAGTCCTTTTTTAATAATTTGCCACTAAATTGATTAGTGCAAGATGTTGTCAATTAACACAATGCTATTACACTAAAAAGCAATAAAATCATCAAATATAAAAAACTAAAAAAAAATACTTATTATCCAAATAATTGGTACTTTACCATAAATAATTGAATTGAACTATATATATGATAAAAATTGTAATTAAATTGAAGTGCAAAACTTAGTATATGACAAAACATAGATATGAGATCGTTCAACACCTACCGTATTATTATTGGCAAAGCTGCAGGCCGACATTCAAGCAAATCCTCAGCCGCTTACTTACAAGCACCTCTAAAGTCAGAAAATAACAATAATTAAATTAAGAAATAACATAACCTAACAAAATTTAGCGAAACATATCGTAAAGACATATGTACTTATTGAAGGAATGATACAGATCCATATGCTGCAAACAAAATAAATATACAAAGTTTGAACCCCGTTAATTCAACTAATCAAAATAGATTTATGACCATAATAATAAGAAAAGAAAAACAAAAGATTACAACTTAATGCATTCCTCCCATAATAATTCATGATTTGTGCAATAGTTTTTTGCCTTCAAACAAAATACTAAAACCTAAACCTATTTCAATTTTGAAAGAATAACCTAAACCTAAATAAAGAGAGACCTCTAAAATAAGTAACATTAATTAGTTAAACAAACTTTCCTTCTCATACATTTAATTTAGGAGTTAATTCTTCTTACCATATGGTTTAGAAGTCTATATTAATTTTACTAACAAAGATAATTAAATAATAATTTTGAGAAAATAGTAAATAAATTAAATACTTAAAAGACGATTTTATCTTTAGATGAATTTTTTTAATGAAGGGCAAAAAGTTCAAACAACATTTCTAAGGATCTTCACACTTTTAATATAATATATAAAATCTATCGATGTAACATAAATCAAGATAAAAAAAATACAACATGTGTTGGACTTTCATTGGCATAGACTCTTGTGACTGGTGTAATACTAATTATGCAATGAATTTCTTGCAATATTACTATTCTCTTTTTCTAATTTACGTGGCACAATTGCAATTGTAATATTTATTGTGATTTCATATATAAAAATTTTGATCGAGAATTTTTTCCATTTGTTTATAGGATTCAACTTTAGAAAACTTATTTGGCTATAAAATTTGAGAATTTTCACTTCAAATTACTTGTGAAAAATCATTAAAAACATTTCCAAGATTTCGATTAAAATCACTTAGTTTTATCGAATTCGTAACTAAAATTCTAAGGTACTCCTCGTTTATTTCTAAGAAATTATATTATTTTCTTTTAGTTTAAACAATTGCACAAAATTTTTCACTTATTTTATGAACAAATTAGTTTAGAATTTGCCTATAATAGAAAGAGTGACGTTGGGTTAAGAATCCATATGTTAGGCTTTTGACCAAGTGATGAGCTTTCTTTTTCTATATAAGATTAACACGACCTAATTTGACTGGATCCGAAATTTAAAAAATATTTAAAAAATATCCTTAAAAAGACATGCTTTTATGGAGCTTTTTTATCAAATAATTAGAGATTAATATAGGCGCAATGTTAATAATATAACCAAATATTTGTCAGATTATAAAATAAGTTATTTTCATAGAGGAGGAACTGACTAAAAAGAAGAATAAATCGTGTAAATTAAGATAGAGTAAATATTAATTTTGCACTTATTCAAATGAGGAAGGGTGCAATAACACTATAGTTATTTTCTTTTATTTACAATTCACTATTTATGTATTCAAACTGTAATATATTTCATTAATATAATCGTTAAATAGTTGATTTGCGCTTTTTAATGTGTGATTGTTTTTCAAAACTTTACGTAAAAGCGAAATATTTCATGCATCAATGTTCAACCTACCCTTTATATCATCAATTCATGTGCTAATTTTTCTTTTTTTGGTACACAATTTTCTGCGATCCTAATTGATATAATTATAATATTCTTTTACAAAGTTATAAGTCAAATTTTATCCTAACAAACTTAATTAGTTGAATTTTCCTATTTTGGGGAAGATTAATTTTACTACCTATAAAAATTTCTTTAGTGGAGATTAGTAATTAATAGTACTTGAATTTTTCTTTTATAAGATTTTGTTTTCCAAGTCAAATTAACTTATTTTCAATATATGCTTGTTTTTTTTTTTTTTACTTTTTCATTTTCATTGACATGATAATTTTTTTAATTAGTAAAAGAAATACATTTTTATATTTAAAATAAATTAATTTTTAAAAATATTCATTTTATCTTTAATAAAATGATCTACAACCACGTAAATATCTACATATTAGGTGTCTAGCCTTAGAATTTGGAACCCTAATTTAATTTGCAAAACTTCAGCTTCGATTTCAAATCTGAAATTCTCCAAAAGGTAGAATTTCAAATTTTAAGTTATGATTTCAATCTTTTAAGATATACAATACTTGAAAAATAATTTTATATTTTACAAGAATTTTTTTTTTAAAAAAAAAATCCATGCTAGACATGAAGGAAGAATGTACCACGCAGAGAATTATATTTTAAAATAACTAATTATTATTATTGTTGTTATTATTGGGATAGTAAATTTTTATTAAAATTATATGTATTTGAAAAATTGCAATATCACGACATCACAAACATTTATTTACAAGAGAAACATAAAAACACGTGATTTATTGATTCGGTGTCATATAATATTCTCTCCATTTTAAAATAAGTGACATGTTGAAGCGTTTTTCAAAATTCAAATTAATTTAATTGTACAATCTTCAAGAATAATTTTAAAATATTGCTTCATTTGTTTCCTCCATTGAAATTTCTTATATGATAACAACAACATACCCAGTGAAATTCAAAAAACTTTAATTGCTTTAAATTATTTTAGTTAATATCGCAAAAAATTATCTCGATCAACATTTAGTCATTTTAAAGAGTAATTTGACAACAATTAAAAAGAATAAAAAAATAATATCTAATCAATATATTACTAATATTCTTTTCTTCAAAGGGTATTTACTATTCTAACAATTTACTTATTTTAAATTGAAGAAAATATCATTTTTATTTATGAATTATGATCTTTTCATTTGATAAAATTATATAAAATTCAATTTTTTAAAATTATTTTAACAAATTATAGAATTGTCATATTTGCCAAAAAAAAAAAAATTTACAAGTCCAAATATAAAATTTTCCATTCAAATTTTACAGTCAAATATTTTCACATAGATAATTACTGCATTAAATTTTACAGTCAAATAAATACTCACTGTTATTTCCAGCTGTGCAACATAAATATTCTGGCTCTTTCTTTGACCTTTGACTGAGGGACCGTCACGTGTCCTCCACATCCCCCCTATATAAACCCCCTCTCTTCTTCTCATCCGCATTCACACTTCCCCTTTTCTCTCCAGCCCTAATTTCACAAATCTCCGATCCAGTTATGTCAAACAACCACCGGAATCCCACCGCCGAACGCCGGAATCCTAGCAGGTTACAGCGCCGAGCTCCGGCGTCGATTCAAATCAACCGACCGACCGATTGGAATGTGGCTATACCGCTTCTATCGCCGTTGATTACTTCTCCGGTTTCTCCCGATGCTGGGAACCTGAAATCGGCGATAAATCGTATCGCTAATTCGAGTAGTTGTAGTAAGAAAGAGGAGGTGAAGAAAGAGGTACCGGTGTTTAAGAAGTGGCAACATCCAGCGGCACCGTTTTGTCATGAACCGGCGCCGTTGATTCAGTTTGTGTGTACAGGAAACGCCGCCGATAGACGGTGAAATTTGAATAGATCTAAAAATCTAAATCTGTTAATGTTAGATTTTAATTAGAAGTACACATAGATCTCTGATTGAAGCTTTTTTATAAAGAAATTGTTGATAGTTTTTTGTATTAGGATGGAGAAGTTGTATAATTAGATTATTGACAAGGTTATTAATACTGAATTACTGATTAAGGAAAAATTTTATGTTTCTTTTTCTCCCTATTTTTTTTTTCATTTTAATTTTTTGGTTTTCATTGATTACTTTGTTTAAATGTTTTGCTTTAGAACAAAATGAAAAACCAAAATGCTTGTTTTGATTATTAGGGTTGTGATGGATTGATAAATATCTCCGAGTTTAAGCGTCCTTATGAGAACTTATTTTGAAGATAAAATAATAAAAATAGCTAAAAAGTTATGAGTTAGAAATTCTCAGGGGTCGTTCTTGAGGGGTCGAAATTCTTGGGGGTCATTTAGTTGGTAACAAGTTATTCAGAATTAGCTATTTTGGAATAAGTTATTTCATGGGATAATTTATTTTATTACTGTGATATAAATAAGAAATTTTTACACAAATAACAACTTTCACCCCCAAAATTACACTTTAAAATTTATTTATCAAAATACCAAAAAAACACACTCTTTTTCATTTTCCAACACTATTATATCATACCACACACCACAATAATCACACTCAAAACACTCTCTCTCCTAAATTTGTAAATAAAGTTGGTATTTTATATGGTATTTTTCAATGATTCGGTAGGGGCATGTAATTTTTATCCAAAAACTTGGTATTTTTGAAAACTCCCCTATAAATAATGAGATAAGTTATTGGTAAATGTCTGGATTTAAGGTCATAAAAATGCTTGTTTGGATTTGATCAAAAGGAAAATATTGAGAAATGAATTAGAGTTTGATTAATTTGAATTTTTTTTATGTAAGATTTTATTCGAAGGAAAGCAATTTTTATTAAAATTTTTCGATATTTAGATCTCGAACTTGATATCTCCTACACCTAAGTGTGTTAATAAAGCATTAGATGGATAGATTATGTTGAAATTGAAGAGATTGAAATAGTCTGAATTATGAATAGTCATGACACAATTTGCCTACAAATACTTTGGGTTAGATTGGATTGGACTCAAATAGGTTAAAAATTTAAATGCAATATATTATTATTTAGTAATTATAATTTGAATTTAAATTGAAGAAAATAAAAAATTTGTTCTTGATTTTTAAAATAGAAAGTCGCTAAATCTTATACCAATTGAATAAACATATATTTAAGGTGACCCATTCAATAAGTATTTTATAAATTAAAACATATCGTTTAATTTATTTTATTTTTTTGATTATTTTGATCCTAGAAAACTAATATTTTAATTTGCAAATGGAAAGAATAGTTAGTTGATAAACTAAAATTTAAAAATAAGTTTAGACTGAAATAAATTGAGATTGAGTCCATTTATATTATTTTAAACTTACCCACAAAATTCTAAATAAATTAAACGGATTACTACATCCATTCAATATAATACAATATAATTAAAGAATATAATTATACTTAAAAATTATTTCTATTTTTATTCTACAAAAATTCTCAAACCATATCTAATATTTATTTCTTCTGTTTGAGGCTTGATATTTATGAGATGAATATAACAACAATAACATACCCAGCGAAATCTCACAAGTGGGGTATGGGGAGGTTAGAATATACGCAGACCTTACCACTACCTCACAGAGGTAGAGAGACTGTTTCCTGGAAACCCTCGTCACAATAACCCATCAGCAATTTATAAAGATAAAGAGACTATTTTTGAAAAAACATTCATTTATGAGATGAATGTCTTTCAAAAATAGTCTCTTTATCTTTATGAGGTAATGATAAGGTCTGCGTACGTTTTGTTCTACTGAGTATGATATTATTATTATTTTATTTATTTATTTATTTGATGAAAATGATAGGAAAAGTAGTAATAGCACCTAGATAAGAAAAACTAAAAGGGTGTCCACTTTGGATGATTGTAAATAATGCTCACCTTTTTTGCTTTTTCCTTGCACACATAATTTTATACAAACACCTCACCTCTTATTGTTATTGTCTATTTTTGTTTCATAGATACCTATCTTTTTATTTTGTCAATATTCAATCAAACAAAATAAACCAAACATCATTGACAACTAAGTCCACTACTTCTCTTCATTAATGCAAAAATAATTCACTATTCCAACCTCAATAATAATCACAATTCACAACTTAGTTGTGAGTTTTTTTTTAATTTTATATAAAATTTAAAAAAAAAAATCAAAATCATATCGTTATAATGAAATACATGACCCTTCAAATATTTATCGATTTTGAGAAAGAATTAGAAAAAAAATGGTTCTAGCTTCTTGTTTTGAATGTGTAAATCAGTATCTTTTTAGTTTATTTATCTTAACTTACAAGTGGATTCAGAATTTTACATTTATGAATTACGTTTTAAATTATAATATTTTTTGTATGATAAATTTTAATTTATATGAATTATTTATACATATTAGGTGAAAGTCTTATTACAAACAAAAATTACTGAATTCGATCAACTTCATAATTTCTATGGTAGCTTAATTAATTTTCCCCTAACCTCAACTAGGATATATGTTATTATATACTTTGATGCTAATTTAACAAACTAGTTGTAACAAGTATTATTTTCCAATTTATTCACATATTAGGCTTGCTCATGAAGATATTTATTTAACTTAATCTAATGGTATATATGAAAATTAACTTTGACATAAATGATACATTTAGTGTGAATGCAATAAAAACAATTCTATGATTATTATATATATAATTAACAAGGTAGTACAAACTAGTACGTAATTTTAAAATTGAATTGAAAAATCTTTAAAATAAATAATATTAGAGAAGATAAGGGCAATAGACTAAATAAACAAACATTTTAATTATGCCCCCCACCTAGTTACTCTTAGTTATTCTTTTGCTTAGTCGCTAGAAATTTTTTTTAATCGAGTTATGATCTAACATCTTGTAGCAAAGGGTCAGACATAGCTGCCTTTTGTAACTTCTTCTATGTCAAAATAAATAAATTTTAAAAGGAAAAAACATTCTAATTAAATCTAGGGTTAGGGTGCATATATACACACCGGCCAAACCCTAATATATTTATTAATTAGATGTATTGATTATTTTATATGATATAGTTTAGGATGTTTGGTTTGATTTTGAATTTGAATGGTCTATAAATAAGAAACACAATCCATGCAAAACATGATCCTCTTCTTTTATTCATATAATATAATAGTAATAATAATAATAATAATAATTCATTCAACATCGATACACTAGAAAAGTATTAGATGCCAACTTCATGAAATATTACTTTATATTTTTTGGTTGACAAAAGGGAATTCTTGTGCGTTCAGATTTAGCTATGCATAAGATAAATTTCGTTTTAGCGTATAAATTTTTATAAATTATATAAAATAAATAAATTATACTATGTAAGAGTAGGTGCGAGAATTTAGCACCTAATATTTTTCATTTTAAAGATTATTTGTTCAACCAAATCGATTCGGGTGAAATATTACTATTAGAGTATTAATATATTAATAATGGTAGTATAATTGTGGAGCTTTTTGACTTGTATATCTTTGGAGTAAGGTCTTGGTCTATCTCTTTGCTGCCCCACAATATGTTATTTTTTGAAAAAATACTATACATTATAATTTTATATAATGGATTGCTGTAAAGTTTTTTCCTTTATATCAATAGTAAAAGTAAATTTTAGCCTGTAATAATTGTTAGTTACATTTTTATTATAATACTTATTAATATACTCATGCAACAATTTATCCCTAATTACGTAATAATGGTATGGTTATGTAAATATTTTTATCATTAGTACGTTAAATCTCAATTATTGTTTTCCTTTTCCAAACTACTTTATGGGGATTCATGTGTGCTATTCATTTGTCCTTTTTCACTTTAACAAGAAAATTATGTTACCCCCCATATGTGTGTGGTGATTGAATTTTATCGTAGTCGACTGGGCTGCAGGTTAGTTTTACGGAAGGAATAATAATAAAATTTGCAGAAATAATAAAAGAGATAAAGAATTTTGTATTGGTTTGGAACATCAATGCGGCGTCTATTTCTAGTCCCCTTGGGTTGTAAGGGATTTCTTTAGAGCTTGGTAGAGGATGATAGTTTACAGACTATAAATTTCACTCAATGTTGTCTGATGCGCATTTCAGATCTTACTCTCGGCTTATGTAACTAGTCTAGAATATTTTCGTTCTCTCCTTTTTACTATTGTTCACGGAGTACAATAATGTTTGCAGTAAGTAAAAGGAGAATATTAAGGTTAGTTCTTCCACAAGCGTTCTACTTTTTTGGAGAGAGGGAGAGAGACTATATAAAGCTGTTCGAAACATAGACATTGGAGCTTTTTCTGAACCCAAGGGAATTTCTTCCAATTAAGAATTTATAAGGTTCCCTATCTTTCCAAAACGGCTTGGATACATTTCTTTGTATGTCTTGATCGCCTTATATTCTTCCTTGATTTTCCGATGGGATCTTAACTGATTGACTGATATTCTTCTCTTTTTCTTGTTTCAAGGGATCTTCTTTCCTTTGTACCTTGGGTGCTTAGCTTGTGTCCACCTTTTCCGTTTTGAGCAATCCTTCAAATTCAATAATCAAAATCATTCTTGAAATAATTTATGTGTATTTCAATTACTTACCAAGTATAGTTTTTTTTTTTTAATCATGGTAGATATTGAGTAATTTTATATACATCACGTCAAGTTCAAATAAAATTAATAACTATTATTAAAGTACGTGAAAGATTATTCAAGAAAAATGAAGGTAATTTTAATTTTAGTAGCGGTCACTGAATTAAAATTTTAAATTAATAATACTAATAAATATTATTAAAAAAAATCGCAACATATATAACTAGGAGGGTATGTAACTTGTCGATAACGAGTTCATATGAATCCAAAAGAGTAGTCTAACCTGTCGTCTGCCTTAGAAAAAATAATTTGGTAATTGTTTAACTAAGAAAAGTATATACGTAAACTTAATTAAACAAAGAAAATTAGGTAGAGTTAAACTGTCAAACATGTTGACATTAATTGATAATTACATAAGTTGTTTCTTATAATTAGGTTATTGTTTGCCTTATTATAAATAATTAGTTGTTCTTTGATGATAACCAAGTATGGGATGAATTATGTATTTTAAAAATAATTACACATCAATGTTATAAAACTATTAGTTCAAGTTGTACTAGATAATCTCTAAATTAATCTATCTTTCCTTTTCTTAATTTGAAAATGTGTGAGTGGGGAATTTATTGCTTTATTTTAATTTATTTATTTAATTTTAACTTGATAAAAAATTTTAAAAAGTAAAAAAGACTTTTGAATGATGTGGTCTACTATTTGAACTTAGAGTAAAACAATCCAAAATCCCTGAAGCTAATTCAAAATCACCTACTCGATGGAGAAGAATATTATAACTATTTTATCTATCCAAAATCGTGTAAATCAGAAATTGATTAACAAATATGAAGCAAGACCTCCTTTCTTCCATTTCAAGAATAATTGAAAAGAGTTATCTTCAATCATCAACATGGGCCTAATTTTTTTTAGAAATTAATATAAAATGTATTCGTATTACTGAACTAATGTATTCAGATTGTCATGTTTTTTAAGGGATTTTTGTAAATTAAAAAAAAAAGAATAAGAAAAAATGATAAGTAACTCTTTACACTATGTGATTTATGTAAATTCTATTCAAATATTTTTTTTATAAAAATAGGCCAAACTTGGCCCAAGAAAAATATAGGCTTCTACATTGTTGGGCCATACATAAGAGGTAGTAATTGGGCCATTTTTTAAATGATAGTCAACACTTTAGGAGTCATCTTGATAGCTGATTTAGAGGTGAGTCATGCAAGCATTAAATTTTACATAAGTAATGTCATATTTGGTAACTAGTTAAGAGGTAAATAATTCAAATATAAAATTAATATGGTATTTAATTAGCAATTTAAAAGCCCGCATATAATACATGCATAAGTTATGAGAGAGTATTTGATGTGTGTTTTATACATGATAAAAAATAGAATAACTACCTCGTGAATAAATAATATCTGCATAACTAATACTTGCATAAATAGTACATAATTTTCTCATAAGTAAAAAGGTGGACCGAGGAGGACTTTTTGAAAGGGAAATAACACTTGCACCTAAAAAAATAAAATTATTTACTCGAGATTACCATTTTACTTTCGTACCTCCTTGTTTTTAACTATTCTCACATGTTTGATCCCATGAGAGTATATATACACACTAATGGTATCAAGAAGGAAGAGACAGTGTTTCAGTGAAACTACTTGATACAATCAATATATAAGTATATTGATGGTATCAAAGTGGAAAAAACAGTGTTTTAGTGAAAACATCGCTTAGTTACTCCCTGATACCATTAGAGTAAATAAACTTTGATGATATCAAAGAGGAACATGCATTTCTTCGTGAAAAGACTGCTCAATTATGGTTTGAACTATCAAAATATATATATACTCTGATGGCGTCAAGGATGGATGAGCAATGGTTCAATGACAACACTACTCATTTACTATTTGTTACTCTTAGAGTATACTCTGATAGCATCAAAAAAGAACTAATAGTGCTTCAAGAAGATGATTGTTTAATTACTACCTGATACCATCAGAGTATCTAGATACCATAAGAGTTTAGATTTTAATAATTTTCTCTTAAATATTTTTTATTTATTTCTTTAAATAAAAAAGAACCCAATCCTATCTGATATCGATATAATATCAACAAGTCGACATATATATTTTTTCTTCATCATAGTGATGGAAAAAGACACACAACTTATAATACTTTTCATATAGCTTTAAAGATTAGTTAAATTAATTTTCGAAAAGCGAAACGTAACGAGTAGTACATGAAACATCTCTTTCAGCTTTGGGCTCCACAAAAGGACTAATCATTGGGCTTTCCAGCATGGACTAGCCTGTTATTGAAAGGCACATTTCAGTTCTAAATTTTGAACTGGGCCTTCCTGTATGGACTAGTCTCTTAATGAATTTATTGTTTTTTCAAAATTTTGGGAAAATGGTCAAACTCTAATTGAGTAATATGATCCTCAATACAACTCTAGTGTATTGGAAAATTTAGGGTAAATTTTGAAAAAAAAATTCTAAGAATTTAGACACGTGGAATCCATCTTTTTCGGACAAAAACACATACAAAACGATTTACTAACTAGAAGAGTATAAATGGACCAAAAGTGTAACGAGTGGCAAAAATGAACTATTATGTGGGGTGGAACAAAGATTTGGTTAATGTTTTTTCCTTGTAACTCAGGCAACATCTGTATATGAATAAAATAATTTTTTTCTGTGGTGAAATTAAATAAACATTGTGTCTATAGTGGGTGACTATTATTATTTATTATTTATATGTATAATTATAAAAATAATCTAAATATATTCTTAACGTGGTATAATATTTTTCGACCCCAAAAGTCTCACGCCATTATGCATACCTATACACCTATACGTAGCTTCTTCTTCCTTTCGAACTACCAAATGTAGTACAACTTTGTTCGCATAAATAACAATTTTTCTTTGAACTAAGTTCTACATGATCCATTACCAATTCAGGAGTTAATTCTGAGATTAAATGTGTGTCAACCAACATCATCTAAAAGTATTTATGGCTATCAAAGGCCACTAACTTCTTTTTGTGTATGTAACTTTAATGCTATTGGCAAAAGCAACAAATCGGCCTATAGACTGATAAAGACATTAAACTTGACTTCATGCTATTACTCTGATATTTTTATATTTGTCTTAACGAATCAAATACCAGTCATCGGACTAAAATAGTTGAAAAATATTCTTAACATGATATGATAATATCTGTTTTGACTAAGCCCATACATATTCTTAGCAAAAAACTTTACACCATTAAAAATATCTAACATTTTTTTTTTCTATTTTTCATATAAGAAAAAAAAAAAGGATGGACCATTATGTACTGAATTAATAAAAAGTAGTAATAAATTTAATACCAACAACTTGAATCTTGAAAGATGAATCTTCTTATGTCTATATCTAGGTTCCACCACTTGAATTGGTCATCTTTTAGAGTTAGAAATATGTTGAAATATCTCTATATCTATCCGATGGTCATATTATATGTTACAACTTAACTTTTATTTTTTCTCGTCTGATGTTCAATATTTATATTGGGGGTCAGCTAAATCAAGAATAACGTATTAATTAAAGAATTTGTTTATGGGGAGTTGGCCTCCCAATTAGTTAGGTCGTTTCCATTACCATGAAATCTTATTAGAACTTCTTATTAAGGATGAAGAAATTCTCGTTATTTCACGAGCACGCCCCACGATGAACGTTGGTTGAACTAACTTTTCTTTCAATAGCATATTAGTCTATTTTTGGAGGTCAACTAATATCACATTCTTGCCCAATATTATGTTGAAAACCAATGGTTCCATATTGTCTTTACGTGCGTGGAAGTTTAAAACAATTTGAATTACATTTTGTAACCTCTTGTTATTGACAAGGACTAGTGATAATACGTGAGCCTATATATATATTTCGTTTTGATTAGGGACGTGAAAAAATCAAATCGATCGATAAATTAAATAAAATAAAATTATTTGTTTAACTTTATTGGATTATTAGGTTAACGGGTTTTTAAGGGTTTCATTAAAAAAATTATTGGATACATCGGTTCGGGTTCGATTTTTAGTATTGAGTTATTGGGTAAACTACTGACCCATTAAAACTATAGTAATTTACTACTTTGTCCCTTCATAAATATTAAATATTAATAAAATCGATACTCATAAGTCATATATTTGCTTGATTTTCAATGTATTAGCCTTATGTCAAATGTTGTATATTTGGAGGCGGGTGTTATGTATTCATAAAACCTATTTTATTAAATCAGGTGACTGTTGTAAAACTAGATAAATCGATATGTCCAACATTTTTACAATTCCTTATTCATCTCATCACTCTAGTTTTCAAAAGCATTTTGTCATTTTATAACTAATTTATTTATTTCAGTGTATCTCATTATTTTACTGTATCACGTCAAATTATTGAAGAACTTATATATTTATTTTATGAGCATTCTTATTACATAAACTAAAAATCTAACCCTTAAGGACCAAAATGCGATAAATCGAAAATCGATAAGCAACAACCTTATTGATTTTTATTGGTTTAGTATATATAAAAATAAAAAACGATAAACTAAGTCGATAATACATAAAATCAACCAATTGAACGATTGTAGAAGTTATTAATTACATAATAAATCCAATTGATTTTTTTGGTAGAGAATTACTGATACCGAATCTTGAAATTGCCAAATTTAATTCTTTGTTCATATTTGGTTCAAATCGTAAGTGTTAGGTTTAGTTTAAAAAACTCATTATCTTAACTCTTAATTAGTCTCTAATTCTTTAAACATTAATTAATAAAAAAATAAATTAAACGTTGTTTTATTAGGACATAGTTTTTTTCTACAGTAAATTATTATTATTACTATTATTATTATTTATAAATATTGTCAACATTTATACACTGTTTTCCCCTCCTAATTAATACTCACAACAACTGTAAAATTACTATTAATTCTCTGCAATAATAGTTTAATCGCCATAAAATTATTCAAGACACATTATTGTTGGATATATTAATTCATCATCATTTGAATTTAATAAGTCTGACTTCGTGTTGCTAAGTTATTTAATTTTGTAGTTTGAAATTTAAAAGAGAAAAAAAAAAAAGGAAATGACTATATAGCTCAAATATAGTTATATTAATTAAAGAAATAATCTATATTTATACTATATTAAAAGCATAAATGTTGTTTCAATTTTTTGTCCTTCATTAAGACTCCTCTTAAGACAAATGTGTATTTTCACAATTTTTCATTAAATTCTTATTTAATTATATTTATAATATTTTTTTTAAAATGTATGAAAATAAATGATAAAATATGGACTTCTAGTCGTAGAAAGACTCCTAAATCTTCTTCCTTATTTGAATCAAGGAAATACTCTAGAACCGTTAAGGAAAATTCTAATCAGATACACAAGCACGTACACTAGTAATAAAAAAAAGGCAGGTTTATGATAAATTATTACACTAATCCTAATCCTAGATTACGTGCCCATGTTTCTGGTAATTAATCATGATTATTAGTACCACTAAGGTGTTACGTGATCTTATTTAGCTTATAATCATGATTATGCTTTCAAGAATATATATATATATATAAGATAAGTCGCTTTTTTTCTCTCTATAGAGACATGTAATAAATAAATGTCAATCTTTATCATGTATAAACATGAGCAAAGTTAAAAGTTCGTATACAGATTCGATAAATTTCAAAAAAAATTATTTAAATAATATATTTATATTTAAATTTATTGAATATATGATAAATATTAAATTTATTTTTTTGGATAGTTCAATGGTTTGGGCTCGGGACTTTCACGTGGGAGGTTTTAAGTTCAAAACCCCTTGCTAGCAAAAGCAAGGTGTTTGCCTTCTAGTGGGTCGAGCTCATTGCACCAACCTTGCCTAGTGCAGATTACCTCTCTTGTGATTTGCGAGTTATTACATAGGAGCGGGGGTTTACCCTATCCACACCTAATGAGTAGCGGTTTCAGGTTCCCCTAGTCAAAAAAGAAAAAAAAATTGAAATACAATTATTATGATCAAATTATTGTTTTAAAATTTGTAATTCATAAAATTAAAATTTTGGCTCCGATTATATATTTAAATGGTTAAACAAATCCACAAAACTTTAAAATCAAGTTAGGTTTTCTTTAAATATATAGGGGGCAGAATAGAGGCTAAATAAAACTGCTCATTTAGGTGGATCATGATAACTTTTATTTAATTTTTGGGTGTCCTTTTAAAAAAAAAAAACTAAATTATTTAAAAAAAAAAAAAAAAAATATTTCGAAAGTTTTTAAATTTTAAGTGGGGAAATATTTTAGCAAGAAGTATAATAATGGAATATTGAATTAATTGGTGTAATAAGAAGATGCAAGCAACAAACTTTATTTAAATCAGACTTTATATATGTGATTAATATTATAATTAAATGAGTACAAATAATTAATTTTGAATTCAATAAATTAAATGAGTTATAATAGAATTTTAAATTACATCATAATTTTTAAACTTTTATACACTTCTATCAACTTTATTTCCTTCCCTAATTTTTTTCTTATTTAAATTAATCGAGTCAAATAAATTTTTCTTCCTTCTACAAAATGGACTCAATACTTATTTTGAATTTTTTTTAAATATTTACTTTATTTATTGAATTGAATTGTCGTTAACTTTTGAGAATTATGTCCCGAAGATATCTCAAAGAGTCTAAGGTTGTATAAACTTCAAGTCAACATATTTTTATATCAATGGGTTTCAAGTCTCATATTTCACAACGATCATAACAGATCATTACATTAGTCATCTTTGACGACTATCTATCGCGATATCAAAATCAATGTCAATGGTTCGATGGGCATGGAAGATGATGAATTAATAAATGACTCTGACACCACTAATACAGTTTAAGATGACTACACCCTTAGCTATTACGATTTTTTTCTTAAAAAAAAAAAAACTCAACATTGACATAGATCTATCTCCTCATTGGATGTGACATGCTTAACATTTTCTCTGCAAGAATTAATTTATTTTTCAGTGATCTGCAAATTACTTTTAATTAATATAATTATGTACTTTTTTTTTGTTTTTTTAATATAATGGAATGTTGAATTTGGAATATGTGATCACTCTACCGATGATTACGTTATTTTATTTATTTAATTATGACTCTAAAGTCTACATTTTTAAAAACTTTTCTTTGGTTAAGGTTGACCAACTCCAATTTCAAAAAGTTTTTTTTTTCATAAAAAAGTTTTTTTTTAAAAAAACTTTTTAAATTGTATTGAGGATAGTAAGTGATCTTTCTAAAATAGATTTGGTTTTTATGTTCTTTAACCTATCAAAAAAAGAAAATATTTTTCAAATAGGGTCGGTCATAGGGTCAAGCCACTAAAACGATAGCTTTAGGCTTTTAATTTTTTTTTATCTGATGTTCGTTAACTATATTAAATTTTTCAATTTTGAGACACAAAGGTCTATTAATGAGGAAAACACTCCATAGTAAGTTCTTTTAATTCTGAACTCGAATACAAATCTCTAGTTAAGAGAGCATGAGACTCAATTTTTACCTATAATAAATTTATAAATTAATTTTTCTTTTAAAAATAATGAGCAGAATAGATAAGCCTCCCGTTAAAATTGCTTTTAGATCACCAAACTTATTAAGTCGTCCCTGATTTCAAATGTGAAAAAGTTTAAAATATATATTTTTCATTCTCACCAATCACACCTTAATTTCTACTTTTCTTTTGCTTATCCAAGAAGAATATAGAATGAATGATAAACAAGTTTCCCTCCATAAGCATGTTAAAACTTTCTTCTTCACTTTTTTTTTTCTAGAAGAATATTAAAAGGCTGTTGAAATTAACCCCACAAACTTTTAAGAATATTAAGAATTATAATTTGATATTTAAAAATGTCAATATCATGGAGAAGGTGCTTTTGTTCTTTAATTATTAATTAAACTTAGAACTTAGATTCTACTTTTTGACATATTGTACCCCTCAATTGACAACAAAAAGTCATCAATTTTGTTAACCATTATGAGAAAACCAATCAACTATATATTAACTTTTTAATGTAACCAAGAATTAACCTAATCAATTTAGTAGTATGATTTTGCCTACCTTTTAAATTTTTATTTTTAATATTTCTACTTTTCCATTCTTTTGATGAAACTTTTATATATCATATGGATGGATTATCATCATTTGATTTAAAGGTAATGTTAAATAGTCTTTTTAAAAGAGCACTCACCTTTAGATAGTTTGGCTCTTATATAAATATGGTCCAACATACATTTACATTAATCCATTTGGATTATTGGTAGAGCTGTCAGTAATCCTTTATTCTCGATTAGATATTTCAAATTTGAATCTAAAATATAAAATTATCTTTAATAGAAAATACTCTACACGCCAATATAAAACTTTTCAGCATATATTTAAATTCATTAAATCCCAAAATAAATATCAGATAATGAATAATGCTTACCCCCAATAAGGATCAATTTGTCACTTTCTCTCCACCCTTACTAAGAGATAATGCTTTACTTATCTACAACAATATTAAAATATCTTATTCAATAAATGAAAATAGGATCTTTCGGAAATAACCTTTTTATTTATATGAGATAGTAGTAAGGTTTATGTACATTTTACCCTCCCAAGATCTCACTTGTGGGATTTCACTGATATATATGTTATTGTTGTTGTTGCTGTTTTGTTATTCAGTAAGTGAAATCAAAGGCAGAGCTACCCTTTTGTCATGGGGTCCATCCGAACCTCCTTCAACGAAAAATTATATATTTACACATGATTAACATAATTTTTTTATATGTATATAGTAAATGTCAAATCACCTTCGATTAGCTCGTGTACTTTTTCAAATTTTAAACTCGCTTAGTAAAAATTTCGATTCAGCCACCAAGTGAAATATAAAAAGAGTAGAACATATATAATTCTTAAAATTTCTATTTTAGTTGAAGTGAAAAAAGTGTTTTAGATAAACTTCATGTATCTAATGATTTAATATTCTCAATATATTCCATATTGTCATTTCATTCACATTTGTGGTGGACTAAAAAGAATTATGGGACAAAAGAACTAAAACAAAATACTAAAATAGATGAGTGGAAAAATATGAGGTATCTAAAAAGACATTTAAACCAAACCCACAATATACTCAAGGTGGCTAGCTAGTTGGGCAGGTTATCTCTTTTTGTCATTGTGTACTTGTCTTTGAATAATGATTTTGTCTTTGTATTGAAAATAATAATAATGTCAACAACTCCCACTATATATATATATTTTTCCATCTTTTTGACATAATTTAGTCAAGTTTCTATCTCAATATTTGTCTTTACACCTTGTAAATATTGAACTATAACTTACCAAATCCAATTCAATAGCCCCATCTAAAAGTACTTTTGATGGAGATGTTACTAATTCTTTTTATTCTATAACTAATCCTCCATTTGTTTTATTTTACGTGACACTCTTTTCTTTTTTGTTTGTTCCTTTATTCTAATCGTGAACTATATACAAATATCTAAGAATGATTTTAGATCACACTTGAACACCGTGCCAAATCAAAGGATGTCAGATAAAATGAGAATGAGGAAGTAATAATATTCCATTCTTTTTCATATTTCATTTGCTTCATTATTTTTTTCTTCTTAAGATGGCTATTGATTATTCTTGCCCAACTTTTACTCTAGAGACTTGAAATGACCACGTCAAGCTATATGAGCGGAGTTAGGGTACCAGAAGGAGTTCATTCAAATTAAAAAAACTAAAATATATATAAAATTAAAATTATTTTTATATACATGTACAATAAATATTGAATTTCTTTAATTTTGACGCAAGGGCGACGCCACGTAGGAGAACCCTTTTAGCAAAAAATTATATTATTTATATATAGATAAAATAATTTTTCTATGTATATATAATATATATCAAACTCCATTCAGCTAGTTCATGTGTAACTATTAATTAAAATTCTGACTCCGCCACTGCTTCTACCCGCGTTTATTTTTTTATTTTTATACACCACCATTTACTTCCTCCAATTCACGATTTGTGCTTTTAAAAGGTTTGACGTATTTATTTATTTAATAGCAATAACTAATATAATTATTTTGAAGTGGATTTCAATATAAACTATAATGTATATTACTTCATTATAATTACTTGATAAATAATTGCATGAAAGATACATATTTGAAATTTAATAACTCAAATTGTTAGTTCATATTCAAAGGTAAATTTAATTACGTATTTACTACTGTATAAAAAAAAAAGGACAAGTAGTTGTTTGGCCACTGCAAAAATATTAAATAACAGACTTTTATTTGTTTTTTTTATTTATTTTTGGTCTATTTGACTTTCTAAAATAATGATTGTGATTTTTACATCACTTGTTACTTACATTTTGTTTCATTCTCCAAATTGTGCCTACTTTGACTTTGGAAATGGCACCAACAGTAGTCACTATTATTACAATATTTTTGACTTCAAAACTTTTTATTTTTGGCAAAATATAAAATTTTTAATTTTTTTTGTCATTTCGATATAAAATTCATCTAAAGTGTCATATGCACCTCTTCATTAGAGTAGCTTGCCCTTCTTCGTGGATTTCACGTACAACCTATCTTGGACTGGACTCAATGTCTTTATTAAGATTAATTTTGCCCCACTATTGTATTCCATCATGAGCGTCATATATATACCTTTTTGAGATTTACTGTTTTCACTGAGATCTGTCTCATCACCATAATAAGGGAGAATCATGCTTTGATATCATTCATAACAATTCTAATCCAACTGTTAAGATATTGATCGGTTTGGGCCTAGGGCTATACAGATTTGTCGCTTGAGTTAATTTTAACCCAAAATACATTTCATGATCGATAGTTGAATTTAAACTCATTCTTATAAGGTCTTTAACTTTTTTTCTCTCATTCTAATGTGAGATTCACCGAAGATGTAACATGCACTTTTCCTTTGGAGGTTTGTTTGTTGTCATAGACGTCATATAACATCTCTCAAGTGTTACATACACCCACTCTTTGGGTCGTAGCATCCTCATTGAGGTTTATTCTACCATCGTTTAAGGTTAAATGCAGTATGACTATCGACAACAATCTATCCGACTAGTAATATTGTCCACTTTGGACATAAACTCACATTATTTTATAACACGTCTCTAGAGTCTAAACATATTTAATATTTTACTCGTATAAAGATAATATTACCTATGTGAAGCGTATACCATTAATTAAAAATAAAACGTCTTCCTTTAAAGCAAATGGAACCTAATCCTACTATTTAGTATTTACCCAATTTTACATTATTTCTTTAAGTCAAATACAAAACATATATCATCAAAAGATATGATACAATGAATTAAAACAATATGAAAAAAATCAACTTAAAGAGCGTTTGCTCCCTAGATAAGCTTACCTAACGTTGATCTGAATTACTTAAATTTTAATATGATACTAAACATCGAATAAGAAATCAAAATAGAAAAATACAATAGTTATAAGAATATTAAGAGCAGGTGCGGTGCACTAAAACTCCCTGCTATGCGCAGAATTCGAAAAAAAGTCCAATCACAAAGATTTATTGTACGCAGCCTTACCGTATGAAATAGATATAAGGCTGAGCTTTAATGAAAATTACTCCTTTCTTCTTCCTATATTCCATATAGCTGTATATACATAATTGTAATCTCTGATACTGCTATATTACTCACAATAAATTGACCATAAATAAAGAACAACAATTTCCATTCCTAATATAATCATCACTCAAATTTGGAGCACAATTATATTTCTTCCACTAATTTTTGCTAACTAAAAATAACACAGTATTATAGAGTAAGATATGGACAAATTATGAAATCTCCTAATAATAATCATTGATAACATATGATAAATTTTTATAGTAAAGTTTTAAACACAACTCACAAATATCAATATGAAATGTATTTCTCATAGAATTAAACTTATATTCATTGATAATATATGCTAATTTTCTCTTTTTCACTTATTAACATATTAATTTATTATACTTAATAGGTTTATTTATCTTATTTTATCATTTACCGAATGACTGTCTTTCGGATGGATAATGTAATACTCTCTCTGTCCCAAATTAACTTAACTTTTGAGGTTCTTTTAATGTTTAAAATAGTTGAATTGTTCAAAGTTCAAGAAGAATGTTTGAATCTTTTTCCGTATTTGTCCTTTTCATTTATTAAAATTTTATATTTTTTAGGAGATAGATTACACTACATATTTATGACTTCACAAAGGACAATAGTAAAAAATATGGTTTAAATTTTATCTTTGAATGTTCTTCTTAATATGTGTGTACTGCCTCACAAATTAAGTTAAAATGGAACAGAGGGAGTAATATCCCGTCTGTTTTACGTTAATTTTTATTTTTTTCACTTTTTTGTTAATATGTTCATTATGAAATCATAAATATGAAGGACAATTTTAGTAATTTACCCATTAAGAACTTTACAAACTCGTTTATACTATCAAAAAGAATTATTTACGTAGATAATGGAATATTTTAAATTAATTTTATCTTGATTATATAAATTAACACTTAATTTGAGATAATTATTTTTAGTAACGTTGACAATTAATGGGATGAAAAAAGTATTTTTTTTTTCTAGTGTTAAAAATATTTTCTCCACATAACTTCCTTACCTTCCTTGTCCCCATATATTTGGATAACATGAAAGACCACTTTTACAACACCATATTTAATTTCTCCATGCGTTTATTAATGCGTACAGCTAAGGTAGTTTCAAAATAATAATAATAATAATAATAATAATAATAATAATAATAATAATAATAATAATAATAATAATAATAATAATAATTAATTAATTAATTATTATTATTATTATTATTTTCAAATTATTATTTTTTGTTTTACAAATAGTGGTATAAATTTTTGAAGTGAAAACGATAAGGTTAGTGAAGTGAATTTGGTCAAAAATTTTGCAGTCATAAAAGGAAAAAGAAAAACTAAAGTGCTAAGCAAATTATATATTAAATAACCTACAAAGGTAACATATAAATCATATTTGATTCGAACAAAAAAAAAAAAAAAAGAACCATATTTAATTATCTTTTTTTCTTTTTCTTTTAAGTTAGACACTTTTCATTTTTGAAAAAAAAAAATCTTGTAAAATTTCAAGTATAAAATGATATGCTCTTGTGATACACTTTTTATTTTAATTCATTTAAAACAAGGTCATATAATTTTTAAAATAATTAGCTTTATATTTCATTTTATAATTAAATAACTATTAAGATATATTTAAGTCCTTAACTTTAAAGGTTTTAATTATCATATAAATTTTACGACATGTTTTAAAAGATAAATTTTAAGAAATTTCATTTCTTTGTTAAGTTTTGTATAGATTGAAAAATTATAGCGCATTATTTGTTTTAAAAGATAAATTTTAAGAAATTTCATTTCTTTGTTAAGTTTTGTATAGATTGAAAAATTATAGCGCATTATTTCTTTTTGGGTTAATACATTAATATTTTTTTTTAATTTATCAGTAAATTTCATTCGAAAACTCAAAATTACAATCTGTTTCAATTTAAAGATATGACGAAATATTCGTATTAAATATACTTGATTTACATTTGACCTTTTTGGATATATTTTTAAAAGTGCATCAGATAAATAAATTAACTATTTAAAATATATTATCTTATTATAAAGATACTTATCATATTATCATATGCTCAACTAGAACAAGCCTTATTTCAAACGTTCACAACATCACCAATAATAAAAAATTTAGTGAAAATTTTCAGGTAGAGTCTGAAAAGAGTAAAATGTATGCAAATTTTATCATCAGCTCATAAAGATAGACATATCGTTTTCGAAAGACGCTCAATTTTTTTTTTTACAAAAATAAAAGTTTTTTTTTAAAATATTTATTTGGGGTGATGTTGGGGGGGGGGGTGTTTGGTGGGGGTGGGTTAGGGAGCTTTGAGCTTTGGCTTCTTCTTCCTCTTCAAAACTGTCATTTGCCTTTTCAAAAAAATCATTACAAATTCTCACACGCAGAGAAGTCTTCCTTACCAAAAAGCTCTGCAACCACTCAAAACATTTTCCTCTTCATTTCCATTCTTCTTCACTGCTTCCACTTTCCATCAAATCAATTACCACATTCTTTTTTTTCTCACACCATGCGCGTTTCTTGAAACTCATCTACATTGTTCCCACTTTTTTCAGCACAAAAAATCAATGAACTCACTCCCAAAATCCCTTTTTTTACCCCTTAACTTCTTGAACACTTCAATCCCACTTCAATTTTCTTGTTTTCTTGCATTTCTCTGCTTGATTTCACCTTTTCTGTAGATCTGCTGAAACCCCATTTCAGGAAAATGGTGGCGGAGCCTTGGTGTTTGAGGATGGGAAGTCAGGTAAGTACTAATGTCAAGAAACGCTCTTTGCTTATTGAGAATTCTAAAAAGTTATCTATGAAGAAACAAAGCCAGCAAGAGAAGCAAGTTATAGGGATATTGTCATTTGAAGTTGCTAATATGATGTCTAAGATTATTCATCTTCATAAATCTTTGACTGATTCTGAGATTCTTAAGCTTAAAAATGAGATCTTTAAGTCTGTAGGAGTAAGGGCTTTAGTTTCTGAAGATGAAGAGAAGCTTCTTGAATTAGTACTTGTAGAAAAACTTGATGATTTGAATAGGGTTGCTAGTGTAGTGTCTAGGCTTGGGAAAAAATGTACCATTTCTGCCTTGCAAGGGTTTCAGCATGTTTATGGGGATATTATTTCTGGGGTTATCGATGTGAAGGATTTGGGATTTTTGGTTAAAGATATGGAGGGGATGGTTAAGAAAATGGAGAGATATGTGAATTCTACAGCTAGTTTGTATTGTGAGATGGCAGTTTTGAATGAATTGGAGGTGGCAACAAAGAAATTTCAGCAGAATCAGCATGAGGAGAGTCGAAAGGCATTTGAGCAGAAATTGGCTTGGCAGAAACAAGATGTGAGGCATTTAGAAGATGTTTCACTTTGGAATCAGACTTATGATAAAGTTGTTGAACTTTTGGCCAGGACTGTGTGTACAGTATATGCTCGGATTAGTACGGTGTTTGGTAATAATGTTCTCGTAAAGAGGGACCTTTTAGGTAATCGAGGATTCAGTGAGAAGTCTGGTGTAATTGTTACAGATAGCAAGTCTGAAGTCATTGATGCTGATTTCAAGAAGCCTGTTTTGAGGAACAACAATGGAAGCTATGGATCGGGGCCAATTGAGAGAGGGGCGTCTGGAAAGAGGAACATGAGCCATGGTACTCAAACTAAGGTTGGAAGAAATGAAGGGAGCTTATTTGGTACTGAGAATTTTAATTTTGCTTGTGGAATGGGACCTGGGAGACTATTCATGGAATGTTTAAGCTTGAGTTCTGCTTCAAAAACGGATGTAGACAATGATCTTGGGACTGATGACAGAAGTAGTCAGCTATCTGGATGTTGTAGTGTTTCAAGTGGTATGAAGAGGGAACAATCTTGCTTTTCGGGTTCATTCAATAGGTCCCCTGGTAGTACCCGTTTAAGTGGAGATGCCAGACAGCTGAAGAGCTGTGTGGCTGATGCTGCAAAACATGGTCCAAAAAGTAGGATAACTTTGTATGCTCCTCCTACAACAGTTGGAGGCTCTGCTTTAGCCTTGCATTATGCGAATGTGATTATTGTCGTAGAAAAGCTGCTCCAGTACCCACATCTGGTTGGTGACGAGGGGAGGGATGATCTTTATCAGATGTTACCGACAAGCTTAAGAAAGACATTGAAGGCTAGTCTGAGATCTTATATGAAAGGTTTAGCCATATATGATGCGCCTCTTGCGCATGATTGGAAAGAGAGGCTTGAAGAGATACTCAAATGGCTTGCGCCTTTAGCACACAATATGATCAGATGGCAAAGCGAACGAAATTTTGAGCAACAACAGATTGTTAAGAGAACCAATGTTCTCCTGCTTCAGACATTGTATTTTGCTGATTGTCAAAAGATGGAGTCAGTAATTTGCGAGCTTCTTATTGGATTAAACTACATATGCCGGTTTGAGCAACAGCAAAATGCTTTATTGGACTGCGCCAGCAGCATAGATTTTGAAGATTGTATGGAGTGGCAACTGCAATTTGGAGGTTCTTTTCATTCTTGATCACGTTGTTCGCATTGGAACAACATTTAGTGTGATAATTTTTTTTTTAATTTGATGCATTTGTACGATAGTTAAGAATATAGTTTGACGCGATGTCAACATCAGAGATCTGGACATTCAAGATGTCTGGTTCTCTGGGGTTGATCATTTAGGTATTTCATTGTAAGTTATTGAAAAGCAGGGACTTCCAAGAGTACATATCTATGCACCTCCACATAATTGCAGTTTTAAGTTATATATGTTTTTCGTCTTCAGAATCGACGATTTCCATCGTTAGATTGAGATACTCAACTGATTATTTCTGTTCCATTCAATCTATTGTCTGTTGCTGTACATATTCAGAGTGCTGTATATGTTGATTCAACAGATTATTTCTGGAAATGAAGAAAATACTTGATTCATCCAATGTGTTGTATAAGTTGTATTATATGTAGTACAAAGTGAAGATTTTGCAAATATGAAGAGTTGTAGCAGGCATTTCTTCCAAGATTAGGTCAAACAAATTTTCTGTATGATGTGTCACTGTACAACATCATGATCAAGTAGCGTCTAGGGAGCGCGGAATGTACGCAGACCTTATCCTTACCTTTTGTGAGGCTAGAGAGACGATGCTTCACTGTATATTATCACAAATAATTTGCTCTTGCAACACTGATGTATGGGTGGCCTATAAGTCTTTTAAGGTTTATGGTCTTCTGAGCACCTCCTATTTCTTTCCATCCATACTGTACAAACAATGCAATATATTCTTTCAAAATGTATTCTCTTGTGGAGCCATGGGCCTGTCCTCTCCTCGGTCGGTGTTCGGAGTCCATATTGAAGCTCTAACTAAATTTAAATTGTGTGTTGCAAGGATCACTCGTGAGTGACACTTTCAACATGATTTTTTTTCATATTCAGAGCTCGAAGTCGAAACTTCCGATTAAGCATGAAACAGCACTACAATCCATATTGCTCTTACAATCCATATTGCTCTTACGCACAGAGCTGAGGAACAACAACAACAACACTTATACATTCACTTTTTTCTTATACAAAATATTTTTATTTTTATGCGTATGAAATCTAAAACAATCATATTTTTTCTATTTAACTCATAAAAGCCAAGATACAAAATTAAAAAATCAGTATTTGAATAAATTTAAGTTAGGTATACAGACAACATAAAGATTTATCTGTAGTAGAATAGAATGTTAGGTAATATTTTTATCAAATATCATAAAAATTTTATACTTTATAATTATTTATTATATATAATATAATATATATAATCTAATAACATTATTTTTTTGGTAAAAGAAAAAAATATAATTACGGAATTCGCCGGTGTGCACCGACACGCCCAATATTCTTCCATCGCCATTGTAACTCAAATTTCAGTTCTTTTCTCAACATTTCCAATTCAATTTTTATCACAGAAAATTTCCAGATCTGAACTTTGCTGTCCCTAAATGCAGTTTTCCTTGTTCCATTTATAGATTTCTGCTCGTCCCGACTTGTAGAATCTTCCATTTTCCGTGTATCGGACCACCAGCGCAACTGCGACCGGCAGTTTCTGCAATGAGTTATCGGAGGTCAGTCAGTCAGTCTGTGCGATTTTTTTGTTCCTAATGTATGTAAAGTTGAATGTATGTTAATCCAAGTATTTCTGCATTGTCGTGTATTGATAGAGTGTGTGTGTGTGTGTATATCCGGCCAGAGAAGAATGATGAATAGAGAGTAACGGCATCTAGCTTTTGGTGAATGTGACACTGATGTCCAAATTAATCAAGTTGAAACAAAATTCACAAAGTACATGATGTATATTATATTGTGTAGTACAAATTACATTTTTGTATAGTTAAGTGTATCAAAAATCACTGAGAAATTATATGGTAAAAGACAATGTTATCAAAAGCAAAAAAGCTGAAAAATCGTCTTTTGGAGCTTAAAGTGCATTTGAAAAGGTATAAATGGAGAGAAAAATACAATTATGTATGTGTACTCCAAGATTAATAGTCATAAGCACGAATAACAAATATATTGGATGAAGAAATTGAAGAAAATAAGATTAAGATATAATGAAATATCAATTGTTTAGTGTCTCATCTTCAAAATTACACTCATCGGCAAGAAAGAGTATATCTTAGAGCCTTGATGACACGTCAAAACACCCATAAAGCGAGGGAAGCGCTTAATATGTTTTGTGCCTTGCTTTAAAGCTTAAGCGTGTTTGACAACAATGATAAAAGAACATTAGACTCCTATATAGTGACTCCGTCATATAAAATGAGATAAAAAGAGTAGTCTGCATTCTTCTTTATTTTCCCCTTTCAAGGACATGATTAGTTCAAAATTGTGCAGGAAATTCAGGGGTTATCTCATGAAATTTACATTCTCAAGTGCTATTGGGATTATTGTTTTCACAAATATAGTGATTTTATAACTATCCATTTAAGTTAATTGACAATAAATGGTAAAAAAATTTCTTAATACGACAAACAAATTTGATCAGTTCGATTATTTGGACTATGATGTGAAGATTTGAAGTCCCTAGTCCAAGGAGAATGGGAAGGGGAGTTAGTCTTCCCAAAAGTTCACCCAAGGATATCTTAACCACTAAACTTGAAGAAATAATAGAATGTTTATCGGTCCATTTCAGGTTAAAGAAATAGCTGGTGCTTTTCTTGCTCCCTTTCTAATTGACCTAGACTTGGTGAAATTATTATGTCAAGGTTTTCACACAACTCAGTTAAGATTATTAATAGCAGCAATAATCATCAGAGAGGATTTAATATATAAACTTGTCATTGGACAGATGGGTGGTTAAAATATCTGGATGTTAGATTCAAACAACTGAACAGGATAAATTTGTGTGAGTGAGTTGAATTCTCCACTTCGTGGTTTGTGCTATTTTGATAAGCTTTTTTGGACCAATGCCCCCTCAAGAGTGTGATTTTGTATGCCATTTTGCTCTCTGCAATTTGGAGGTGCTTTTCTAATCAACAGGAAATGCTAAAAGTTGTTCCCTGAATTGGTACTTTAACATTTGTGAAATGAAACAGCAATTAGTTCCTGTATTTTACTACGTTGAAAGGAAATTTTAAATAGCTAGTTTTGGAGAAGGCATTACTTTCATCTTAAGATTTGTAGCTTTAGTTATACCACTAATACCAAAATAGTTGTCAAACAAGTATTCTGAATCAGATCATCTGTTGGGTTCATCTCCTAAGTGACTTAGGGGGTGTTTGGATAAGCTTTTTTTGAGTGACTTAAAAGACAAAAGCCCAAAAGTCAGAAGTAGGTACCTTCCTACTTTTGGCCCTTTTTTGGGGGTACTTTTTAAGCTTAAAGTAAGGTGTTTAAAAGCACTTTGTCTTTGCCAAACACCTCGTAAAATTAGAAGTGCTTGAAAGCCTAAAGCACCTAAAAATAAGCCTATCCAAATACCCTCTTAAACTTGATCTCACTTCCTGTGATAAACTCCCTTTTCCAGGACTGTTGATTACCAGTTCTATAAATCATGGAAGTAGTGAAGATTTTTTTATCCTTTACTTCCCTCTTGGATATCTAAGCAAACATAAACCGGGGGTTTATGTAGACCTGAGAAGCCTTGAGGAAAAATATTGTTCTGTCTGCATGTTATATCTATGGTAAGGTATTCCTTGGTTTCAACTAAAGAAAGTCAAGGTTTTGCTGAGACTAGAAAAATGTGTCATAATATGGCGCCTCTGCTGATGCAGTTAACATGGGACACAAGCCTTTTACCAAATGTCAATGTGAATGGTAAGCCATATTTCTTTCTTAATTCGAAAGATTTACATGGAATTTGTACTCAGCTCATAGTATCTTCCATAAATTTTAAGTAGTGGCACTTTAGATCTTTCACAAAATTAAGAAGTGGAAGTTTACATGTCGAGTCCACCATTGCACTTATATATAAAAGGCTTTCAAGAATCATGCCCTTTACCATAAAGTAATGGGTAATTTTGGAATGAAAAGGTCTCTCTGTAGAAAAGCAACGATATGCAGGCATCAAGGAAGGAAAGGAGAGAAAACCTTGGAATGAAAGGATTATCTGCTTAGTGGCACATCATCTCACCTTTTGCAGTTTGGCATGGTTGTTGTGGCTCCAGTTTACTGCTTCTTAAAAGAAAGGCAGATGTCCCTGTTCTTTTTTGGCTCATGTTCGTTGCTAGGGAAGTTAGTCGAACAGCTTGATGTCAAGATTCAAGAACATACCTGAGAGTAGCTGAAATACTTCTTTCAAGACTGTCAAAACAGGAACTTGTCTAGCCTTAAGGAGGAAATCAATCAACAGTATTGTAATAGATGCTTAAAGACCAGCCTACCAATGTTGAGATTTTAGCTAAATGACTGGGAAGCATAATTCATGCTTGTGACAATCTGAATAATTTGGATATCTGGAGGGTGTATTTTGACATATGATTGAAGCTTAGACTGGGGTTAGAAGATGGAAGATATTAGAAAGCATTGCATTTCAGTTATATGCCAAGCGAATTCTCTTGTTGTTTGGGTGGCTGATGTTTTCTGCTAACAATCTTGGCAATTTGAAGAGGTATATATGGAAAAAAATAATAGAGAAAAAAAGAAGAGGTATGTATCTCCAAAACAGAAAAAAGATGTCCTTGAAGAGGCAGTATCTGGTTTGGATTTTGACACTCTAGAGAACATGCCTAGTATGTATTTGACTACTCTGAAAGAGAATGTCAAATGTGAAAATTATGTATTGAAATCATAGATTGTCAGAAATTATTTAATGAATATAGAGGAGTCATATAGTTGATCCAAACTGATTTGGGATTGACATAGTTGATTGATATTTATGGACACTTCAGCTTGTTGTCAAGCTTTCATGTAGATTTCTAATGCTTGTTAATATATTTTGAGCTGTGATACATGGACCAAACTATAGGTACATACCAAATAGAGATAGATGTAAGTATTTAGTAGTATGGGAATGTGCAGTTTTTTGCTAATTTGTAATGTAATTTGAAGAATTCATACGATGTACCCATATCCACATTTCAATTTTGACATGGGTACATGTAGGCATGCGAATGATCCTTGCAACATTGATTTTGAAAAGTCAAAATACGATCAAATACCCTCTCTATATGGGAGTAGGGTGTGGTATGAATTGTTTCTTCTTTAGTATGTGCATTCAAGCTGCAAGCAATTTGTGCCAGGGATTTCTCCTGATATTTCAATATAAAGGTATCACATCTAATTAATGTTATCTGGACATTAAACTTGTACATTTCTGGTATCTGCATATGCACAATATGAAAAGCTCTTCCTTGCCTCTACCTCAAAATTAATTATTTAAAAGACATGGATAAAATACAAGACTTGACTTAATCTATATCTTCGAAGGCTTTGTTTCTACGATTGGTCTATTTTATCACTCTTGGGGGCTCTTGTACAATGAGATACATAGCAAAGAAAGATGAGGTTACCTTACTGACTGCTTATACCCAGAAGTGTCTCTTCACAACCTTAGAAATTGCATTTGAACTTCTTGGTCCACAGGGATCATCGAGCCCATAGAGCTGCTCTCTTTGATAACTATGATAGTATTGAGGAAGGTGGTATAAAGGCTTCATCTTCCTATCCCCGTGATCTTGATGAACGAGACAATGACAAAGCTGTGGAGAGCTTACATGATAGAGTCAGCTTTTTAAAGAAAGTAAGTTTTGCAATATATCATTTATCTTCTTTCCCTAATTTTCTATGTTTCCCCCTCTCTTTGTTTTAGAACATATACTCCATTGAGTAGCTGTGGTTTCTGCCCAAGCTTCATTACCTTTGAAACTACACAGAATTTTCAAAAAAGAATGAAAAGTTTATAATTTTGAGTTTGGTTCACAGACTAGTTATGTGTGGATTGTAAATTAATTGTGTAATCGAAGAAATTTATAATGCAAGGATTGATTGTATGATGCATAATAATAAAGAGATTTGTTGTGCGATAAATAATAATGTAGGTATTTTTATGCGATGAATAGTAATACAATGAATATTATGTAGAAATTGCTTACTTTAAGAATATTTTTCTCTTTAAATGCTTTAATAAGTAATGCACAAATTTGCGCACCACTTAATAGGATATTATTTTATACTCCGACCAAATATTGAATTACAGCATTAGTATTATGTGGGTTGTTTTTTTATATTTCCTGAGCCCGTCAATCAAACACTGTATTATTTTCTGCAGGATTTTATGTTGATTATCTTTCGTAATCCTTCAAACCAAATGACCACTTAGTTATGTTGTTCATGGTCCTTGGTGGTGGTGCACTGAGTTTATCAACTTCTATTTTTAAAAGCATAAAGTGCAAAAATGACAAGGTCTTTGTGGTTAAGGCGGAAAGCTTGAACTGAATCGCTCAATTCTTTGAAATGAAGCACATAATTCACAACACTAAAAAATACCAAATATATATGAATTTAGCACAATATGCTCAAGTTGCAATTAAAATACTACCTCACATAAAAATAACCAGTTTAAAAAGTCTTTCTTTTTTCTTTAACACCGTGCCCAATTAAACACCGCTTCATAGATTGAGATGGAGGGAGTGACAAAAATTTCAGTATTCAATATGTCATTATTGGTCCACTTTTTGTTGAGATTACTTTGCACATCATTGTTGAAACACACTTCCATGGAGTAGTGGATTCACACTTGAAGCACTTCCCCTTGCTTCATCACTTTAAGCTATGAAGCGATGACTTTCAGTAACATAATTTATCACTACAACTGTTTGAGTTAGATGTCATTGGACCTGCAGCGTAATTGTTATAAAATGTAGGTAGAATTTAAGGTGAACCTTATTGCTGTGGGAAAAAAGAAAAAGAAAAGCTAGAACTTATAAAGAAAAGCTAGAGTAATATGGTCTATATGCACTACATCTTATCTTTAACCTACTTGACCAAAGTGGTCGTGTCTAGAATTTTTATTAGTACAAACTTATAATATCATTGGCTCAGGAGAAAAATACCGTTCATCTTCAAGGGCTGTCACTCGGGCCTTATGTGAGGTGTCAGCAAAGGATGGTCCCAGATGGTTGACATATTACTGCAATATGATGACAATTTCACCAACAGTTTATCATTGAACTGCAATATCATGCTTTTGTCCATGGCAGTGGTAGGCTTCATTGCCATCTTATGGACCACATTGCCTGATGGTACTGTTATTTCATGACAAGTCAAACAGTTTCATTAATAAACACCAAGTGACGAAAAAAAGTACAAAATGTGCTTGTAAATCTGCTCGAGTCATCATTGTCTTCCTCCAAGTGTGACCAACTATCAATGCAATATGGTATATTCTCCTTGCCCTAAAAATACAAGTGGCACTGAAAATCAGGAAGTTGGAGAAACAATGTGTGCTCAGTTTTATTGACCTTCTTGAGGCTAATCATTCATCTTCAAATTTCCGGTGCTACTTTCACTGAGAAAGCTACATTTACTGTATGAATTTTGTAAAACTTTTGCCTACTGAAGTTGCATTTGCCATCTCCTTGGCACACGTGACATTTATCACCTCTACCACGTCCTTCTTAACGTCCCTTGTTATCTCGTGCGGAATTCCTCCTCTGTTGAGGCTTCTGCTGGGCATCTTTACCAGTTCTATCTCCTCTACTGAATCTCATGCGACTTCGCCCTCCCCTTTTGCTCATAAGTAAGCTCTTCTCCACGGCGGATGTTTACTCTTACCTTCCTTTCTTTCATTCGCTTTCTTGTTTTTGGATCAGGCAGTAGGTCCTTCGACCCTCACAGCAATACGGTATGCTCCTTCTATGCTGTCCAGAAAAGACAAATACAATTCATTCAGCTCTAATATTGCCTTTTGTCTTCCTCCTTCACTCTACATCGTAGAGACAATAGGTTAAACTCCTTCATGTACTTTCTCATAGAAATTTTGGAAAAACCTTGTTTCAGATTCTTAAACTTATTTATGAATTCCGCTTCGACATCACCTGGTAGAAATTTGTGCATTGAAAATATATGACATGATGCTCAGAGCTATATAAATGAAAGCTGCTGTTTCTGTCATCATATCACATGTAATATTCTTTATCTCTAATGATATTGGTTTGGGAGTTCCAGCTTGTCTGCTATGTATTTTTAAATGTTTTTCGAGGCACTAATAGTATATTTGCACTTGGACAGTTAACAGGTGACATTCATGAGGAGGTGGAGACCCACAACAAGATGCTAGACCGAATGGTAACGGCTAGCTTTGTGAATCTTTTTTGCACAGTACTAGTTAACTTTTTCTGTAAAACAGCTATTTTTTTGAATCCCTTTTGTACACTATTTGTTATCTTTTTCTTTCTTGGATTTTTAAAATTAGGGGAATGAGATGGATTCATCTAGAGGAATCATGTCAGGAACTATGGATCGATTCAAGATGGTAAGCACATGTGATATACTATGTTTGTTTATGTGTTTATGTATTCCGGAAACAGCCTCTCTATCTCTGTGAGGTAGTGGTAAGGTCTGCGTACATTTTACCCTCCCCAAACCCCACTTGTGGGATTCCACTTGATATGTTGTTGTTATGTGTCTGTGTCTGACATACTTAGAGGATATGCTGTGTTTCCCCCTTATTTCCTTTTATCAAATGCTTGTCTAACAATCCATTTACTTCTGTAGGTGTTTGACAAGAAATCAAATCGGCAAGTGTGCAAACTTGTTGGATACTTTGTACTCTCCTTTTTCCTAATATACTACATATTTAGGTAAGTATCTCTACTACAGTTCGATATGAGATACTAAATGCAAAGACTAGCTTTTATAAATATATCCCTACAGTGAGAAACCACGTAAACTTGCTTTATTCTTCCATCTCGATATAGCAATCCTTAAGGTAAATCACCTTAGTTTTATAAATGATTCTCTAACCAGAGCCATAAACTAAAGTTTGGAAAATGACGAGTAAAAGGACCTCTGATTTCTCATCTTAGATGTTTGCCTTTTGTTAGACAACTTTGTTTCTACTCGTTCACTTCCATTAGTTGCTTCAAGATACCATCCATGTATCTTTTTCTTGCAAAATTGCTATGAAAGTTAGGCTATTGGTTAAAGACAACCAAATAAAGGCACTAACATGATGATATCATTGAGGCAATTGATGGCTATCTATGAGCTTACGCTATAAACCTATATAAATCAATGTATTAGAGCTGGGTATAACCATTTTTCATCCATGATGCATGACATGCTGACCATATTGCATGAATTAATAAATAAGAGGATGGTAGAAAAGCTTAGTTATGGAAAAATTCTCTGAAGAAAAATGCTTTTAGGATAAGTAGGAGAAAGATGAATATATGTACTGCAGCTTTAGATAGTATCAGATAAGTGAAGTTAAGATGGGATTCGACCAGGAATTTGATGCCTAATGTCGACACTCAGGGTTTATCTCTACTTATAAAAAAAAGATATCCTGGATAATCATACGATAGATGAAGATTTAACACAGAATTAAATAAGATAGTTGCAAGGAGGAGGATCATTGAAGTGTTACATAATTAGAGAAAACCTATCAAAGTGAAACATCAGCTCTATAAAACAGTTGTAGGACCAACAACGCTATAAATTAGTGAATGTTGAGGTCGTAATGTTAACAACATGCACAAGATGAGTGGTGGAAAATGCATATATTAAAATTGATGTGTGGTTAGACAAGATTATACACGAACACATTCAGCTGAAGGTGCAAGCAGCACGTGTACAAGGTGAGATGAAAGAAGGCTGCTTGAGATTGGTTGGTCAGTCCTATGTTTACATAGGTACGGAAATATAGTTATTGAATTTGTTTAAGCGGTAAGGAGACCTAAATATTACATGAAGACATTTTGAAAGACCTATAATCTATTGAAATTCTTGGAAACTTAATGAAAATTGAACAAAATGGAATGTCTTGAGACTAGTTTAAATGGAGCGAGGATTCATATAGCTGGTCTCAATTAGTCTTGTGATTGAGGTGTAATAGAGTAGTTGTTCGTTATCGTATATCCTGTCTTAGTATGGCCATTTTGTCTGAACTAGGTCAGTGGCACTCAATTTAGATATTACATAATTAAGCTATCTACTAGCTGGGTACACCTTTATGTCATCTTTTGCCTTATTCATTATTTCCTCGAAACAGAGATCAGTAAACCAGACAGATGGAGATGAAACTTAAAATCTTCTTAATCTCCATTTTTTTTCCTTGCAGGTTTCTCATGTATTTCATGTATGGTTAAGGGGCAAGATCACTAAGATCATTCATCCAGATTAGTTGGCCACACCACAAACCACAACATGTATAACTGGCATCTTCTTCATCCTCATCGGTAAACTATGGCGCCGTAAATATTATACTTCGTGTTATTTCAAGTCAAAGATTTTTATACAATATTTGAAAAAGTCATACAGAAAGCAATGTGGTGCGAACTTGACAAAAGAATTATTGTTTTTTAGACCTGTATAGTAATAAGCATATTTCAATGTTATGCTGATGAGACTTGTGTTAGTATTTTTTAACTGAAAAATGTTGAAAGTGAGGGAGTTTTACCAAAGTCTTCAGTGCCGGCTTCATGAACAACAATTGTTTTGTTTCAATAGGGAAGTTAAGTAATATATTTGTTTAGTTACAACAAGGTATTGAATATTTGACCCATTAAATGGACATTTTACTTGTCTTCTCTACAAGTAGCTTTCATTTGGTTTGGTTGCTACTCGTCATGAAATTGAATTACTCACTGTTGGAATTGACTTCTAATTGGTATCCTATTTTTTTGATACCTTAGTCTAAAAAGGCTCGTTTGGTAGGATAGAATTAACATAAGTTACTAAAACAACTAAGTCATCACGAAATCGGGGTTTTCAATAAGGAAAGTAAACATACGAAGAAGTTAAAAGAGACAGATATAACTTTTCAATATAGAATATCCAATTCATCAATGTTTCAACTATGCTACTAATTTTTATCACCTCTATGTTACTTGTTAAATCCCCTTTGACAAGGTTGATGATATAATTTCTTTTGGTGTTTGGCATATCAAGAGTAATAAGTGATAATAGACTAAACTTATTTGTTTTAACTTGATGAAAGTTGGAATGAGAATGATTAGCATCTTAAATTATTAATTAAGTGTATTTATTTATATTAAATTTAAACACCAATTTAGTTCAAATAGATTTTAACTATTAAGATTTTAAATAAAGTTTTAATATCAATAATAGATATTTTTGTGTAAATAATTTTTATCAATCATCATCACTAACTATCTCTGTCATCGTAAATATCATCGCAATCATCATCACTATTGTCAATTATCATCATTATTGTCAATAATTAGCTGCGACTATCATTAATCACCTTTGCTATCAGAATCACTATTGTCAATTATTACCACCATCGCCCACCACTGGCCATTACCACTCATCACTTTCGCCATGACAACACACCATTGGCAACTACTTACTTTCATTTTGTCTTTACTTACTATTTTAAAATTTTGTTTTATCATTTACCCTACCTTTTTATAATAATTTCACCCTCTATTTTATAATTTTTCTTGTAAGTTTATCATTCAAATTAGAAATATGTGATATTATGAAACAATAAAAAACGATACAATCTACCTAAATATTATATTCATTAAAGCAATACAATACAATACGATACAACACGATATGATACGATATATTATGAAACGCTAAATAATAACCATTCAAGCAAAGTGTAATGCTCTAAAAGGAACATAAGCTTGAGATAAATTTGACAAAATGTTCATTTCCCACTACTATAGTCTACTCCACAAACTGTCATATTCTTTTGTTTGATTAATTCACACTAGAATTTGCAGTTCATATATATATATTTTTGGTTGGGGTGGGTGGGAAGAACTCAACTTTGACAAATATAGTTTTACAGTCAAAATAATAATAAAAAACTTTATTATATAATTATAATAATTGAGTGACTATTCAAGCAATGAACTCACTCAAAATGAAAGATGGGAAAGATTAAAACTTATGACTTTTTTTAGACAATTTTCTTTTTATACAATTATTAAAAAGAGAGTTGATGCTTGTATCCTCTTATCTTATCTTGTGTTTTGTGAGTTAAGGTCAATATCTATTTTATCTTTATTATTCTCTCCGTTCAGTTTTATTTGTCACCATTTCGCTTTTCGAGGTTAACTTAATTTAACTTCACAGTTAAAATTGGAAGTAGCAAAATTTAATTTTTAAAATCTAAAATTTAGATGGTGAAAAACTATACGAAAAATGTTATAAGCTGCAATCTTTCTTATATTAATATGATGAAAAAATACATCTTAAAATATTGATCAAAGTTCATGTTGTTTGACCTTGATAAGCAAAACAGTAACAAGTAAAAGTGAATGGAAGAAATACTGTTAAATTTTTTTTACTTATAATATTTCATATTAGGAATTAAAAAGGTAACAATTAAATAAAATATTCAAACTAATTTGGTTTTATTGAGCTATCACATTAAAAATATGTCACTTTTCTATATCATGTGTTATTGATGCATTGACAAGTATCAATTTGACACCATAATGTTTTTTCACGCATCATGAGAAACGTGTTTTATGTGTTAAAAATCATCAATCGGGACAAAATTATTGGAGAATCTTTTATGTTGTGTTGTCGATACGACACGGATGTGGAAATGAGATTAATATCAAATTTAATTTACTTTGGATACTTTGAGTACATTTTATGTCATAATCTGAAATCAGGCACCTGTTTAATCTAACAAAGTAAGTCAATCTAGGAAAGTAACCAATTTAAAATGGACAAAAATTTAGGTAAAAGAAAGAAAATTTAACATAATATAGGCATTAATAAGCGAAAACAATTCTAAAAACCTTCCAAAGTCCAAAAATAAAAAAAAATGACTTAAACCCCGACTTATAAAATTCAATCACTGTTCAAACATTTTTACATATCACAATAGTGACTACTATTCATCACAATCGCGAAGGACCACGTGATAGTACATCACGATCGCAATAGGTAACCCGCGATTGCGTAGATCAATTTCTCATCCTTTAATGATCGCGATGAACAGTATCGTGGTGAAGGTCCATCAGGCATCAGATATCAACAATGTAACATACTAAGCACAAAATTCACGAAATGGACCCCCGTGATTCGTTGAAACCTCATACACACAAACCATATATGCAACCCTACTAAATTCGATATTTCAAACTCAATGGAATAGATAAAAATCGAATCCAAAGTCTCCTTGACCTAGAATCTGATTAGTCACAACTAAACTAACTTAAGACACTTAAAATATCGAAATGCTAACGGAACACCCAAAAAATATATCAGAGCTTGTTCTAGCTCTAAAAGCACCTTGGGGAATTAATGGAACCATCAAATATCTACTTCCAGCATCTGAACTCAAAATGTTGACCAAAGTCAAACTAAAGTCAAATTTCAACTCAATTTCTAATTCGGACCTCAAATCCACATACCAACTCCAAATTTGATTCCAAAAACTCTCCTAAACCAAGTTTCACATTTTCGAACCGATGGAATTGACGGAATTCCATTCTGAGGCACAAAAATCCAAATGACTGCAAACTCAAAATTAAGCAACTTAAGCCTTCAAAACTCAACTCCTTAGCAAAAATTCCACTTTTCACAAAATTTTCAAAAAATCAATCATATAGGACTTAGAGAAACTACTGGGAGGGATAAAATGATAATTTTCTCGAAAATGTCAAAAATAATTCTATGATCGAGACGTATAAATTAATTGATTTTTTAAATGATATTTGGGATTATGTATATATCCATAAGTACACTCATATCTATATTATTGAATCTTAAAATTTATGTGATAAAAAATTCAATCTCTAAATTTATATTCATATTAGATATCCATATCGAATCTAAACGACATAAATAGGTTAATACCAAGCAAACAAAAGAGAATCTGCATCGAATCCTATAGTTGATTAAATCATTGTTTTTTTGGTAAAATAAATCATATTGTTTTATATTATTATATACAATATTTATTAAGTATTTTGTAATTTTTTCATTTTTAAAAAATTAAATATTATGTATGGCAATTTTGAAGGCCAGTGCACGTGTGGACAATTGATGCCACCTTAGAAAAACCCAATTAAGGTCAAACCCATGATTGATTTCTTTGGGCCCTTCAATTAAGTGTGTAATATTTATACTGTATAAATAATTTATAATTACAGAAAAGACATAAAATCTTCCTAAATTTGATAGCAAAATTTATTTTAGTTCTTTAACTATATGGACGTTTAAATATTTACTTTAACAATTAAAAAATAAATTTATTCCACCCTAACACTATAAGATCAGTGTTACAGTGGAGAGTGCACTGCACATGTGTCTCGTCAATGTCATGTCAGCGCTATATCGACGCCACATCAATATCACATAAGTGCCTCGTAAAAAATTATATTTAAATTTATTTTTAAAATTTTATTTTATTTATTATTGAAAGATTTGTTTCCCCAACAATTATAAAACATCAAACAATGAAACATCCAAAAACCAAGAAAGTTGCATCAAATTATTACTCTTGATATAAAGCATAAACCTTGTTGATAAATGGAGTGGCCTTTGAGAGTATAATTGAAGATGCCATTTTAAAATTGGATTAGCTTCAATTTTTGATTGTCCTTTAAAAAAAAATTAACTTTAATTTTACTTTGAAGAAAATTAACTTCAATTTGCGGACAATAATGATAAAATTAGATGATTTTTATGAAATATTTTACTATCTTCAATTTATATAAAAAAAAGCTAAAAAAGAAAAGAAAAGAGAGGGCCGAAAACGATGGTGCAGAAAGGGGCGGGAGGAGGGGTGGTGGGAGAAGGAGAAATGGCATTTGGGTGGAGGCTTTAAAGAAGGAAAAAGGAACATGTGGGTGGGTTGTAGTTTGGGGGGGCGGGGGGGAAGGGGGAGGCGAAGAAGGAGAAGTGGGGTGGAGTATTTTAAAGAAGTAAAATGGGATGGAGGGCTTTGAAGAAGAAGAGAAAGAGGTGGGGTTGGGTGGATTTTTAATTTATTTTTATATAATATAAATAAATACGATCACTTTTTTACTAATAAATAAATAAATAAATATGCGCCTTTTTTTTTTTGCCATGTCAAATTTTATAGGGGGAATTAAATTCACTTTTGAGTTGTTAAGGGGGGTATTTAAGCACCCGTGTAGTTAGAGTATTAAAGTAAGTTTTGCTACCAAGTTTAGGGGGATTTTATATCTTTTCTCTTATAAAGTAATATGTATATAGAGGTGTACATGAATTGAGTTAGTTTGGATCTTTTAAGTATGACGTTAAATTATTTGTGTTGGATATGTAAATCTATAAATTAAATTAAACTAATAAATTCTTTTGATAAAGTACTTCTACAAATATATAATTAACTTATGTTTCAAATATTTCTCTAGTCCTATCAAAGTATAGTTATCTAAGGTGTTGCTTAAGAAAATAACACAAAATATGATGAGTGATGACACTAAAATATTTAATAAAAATTAAATAGCATAAATCAAATAAACAAATAAATAAGTCATAATGAAAAGGATCATAATTTTAAAGTACTAAATCATGCTAAAATAAGTATTGATTACATGATTAAACACTAAAAAAATTAAAATAAGATTATGTATTTTCATTATCTAGATCAATGAAAAATATTCAATGTCATTATCGTTCTTGGTGTAGAATTAATTTTTTTCTAGCATCAATATTGATTTGATATTTGATTTGAGCTTTGTTACAATTGTTAATATCTGATCTTTGGAATGTAATACAATCTTTGCCGAACAATTCGAAATTCTTAGTCAAACTTGAAATAATATGTTTAAAAGATAAGAACATATGAAAAAGTGTAAAAAAATATTTATAAATTATACCAAAATAAATGCTTTTATGTATAAAATAAATTTTAAACATTATACATATAATATCAGGTTAGTTTAGCCTCGAATTGACACTTTTGAATTATAACTAGACCAACTCGAGTATAGTTGAATTTTTGTACCAATACCAAATCAAATCAAACAAAATCACTAGTCGTATTCTTTTCTCGGAATAACTCAATTTGCCATTTGATGGAACTTTTAATTCAATTTTGTTTAAACACACAACATACACACACATATAAATAGATAGATATACATACACACACATTGTTATATTATATTTATAAACTACAACAAGCATCTTCCTTAACGAGCTACACGTACTATTTTACAAATTTTGACTAGCTCAAATTTTTTTAAACAATCTAAAATTTTAGATATGAATTTATCTCAACATTTTGAGTCTTTTGATATACTATTAAATGAAAATATTCATATTTATGATCGATTAAATTTTTAAAATTTGAGCTTCAAAACTTTTTTATCACAAACTTCAATGTATATCAATATAAAATCTTATTCTAAAAACTCAAAATTAACTTCTCCATACAAGCAAGGTCTTAATTTTTGACAAAATTATAACTAAATAAATTTTTATTGGTACAAATAAATATATTAAATATTTAATTTGCACATAGAATAAAATACCACATGGAAGGTCCCAAATTAATGGAACAACTCTTTATATTGAAAAAAAAATAAAATCTAAAAATACCAAATCCTTAATTAATTTATCCAATATATATAAAGGAAAATATTATCCATTATGGCAAAGTTCACCAATTAATTTTCACAACCCAATTTAGTACATACTATATATTTTATAATAATACCATTTTTATATTATCATGAAGTTGATGTGAGCATTTTGCCTTTTATTATATTCCACAATAAATTATTATAATCTTACCTACCCTAAACAAAGTATACTATTTGTTCAATTAATAATTTAAAAAATACAACATTACAATATTATTAGTTACATCAATGATTACAAACCGATAATTGAATAGGATAAAATAATGTCGTGGCATTAGAAAATAGTTACGAGTAATTATTCATAAAAGAAATGAAATTAATTGATATTAAAAAATAAAATAGGTTATTTGTTTTAATAGAGTAATTTTTTTTTATGTTGTTGATATATATAAACTTTAATTTAACTTTTATAGACTAATATAGTTTACAAAATCCACAATGTTATATATCGATAAAAATTCTAATTCTTATACTAAAATTTAAATCATATTATTTTATCATGGCTAAATAATTTAATAAAATAGAAATATATATTATAACTATAATTGAGTGGAAGAAACACATATATATCTGAACATGTTATGCAGATAGAGTATTTATATTAAATCGATAAATATTTTTTTTTATATCCTCCTATGAGCTCTTATTCTTTCTTTTTTTTTTATATTCAAATTTATAACTTTAAGGTGGGTAATGGTGGAATCGATATTTTTACTAAAGAAGTTTAAAATATGAAGAAATGAATATATAAACTAGTTGAAGAGGGTTTAACATCTACTATATATATGCATAAAAAAATTTCAACTGTCTATAAAAAGTATAATTCTCCATCGAAGGAAATTCGAATAAACTCCTAGTCCCAAGCTAGCTTCGCCCCTAAGTAAAAAGTGTTTATCATCGGAATGACTCCCTCTTGTCAACTAACAGTGACGGATTAAGGATTTTAATTAAGTTAGTTCAAAATTTAAATAAGTAAATACACGAACTAGGGAATCAAACACGAGACGTCCAACATTCCTCCCTTGCCTCTAACCACTCGAGCTGTGTGGTTAGAAGCACCATTTCCTTATAAGTACTCAATACTAATACGTATACATCTATCTATTTATAAATATCAGATACGAATAAATTTTTACCGTCTTTCCTATGTTGGGGCAAGAGATAGCGACGTGATTCCCACAATGCCACCTGCCCACGCGCACACGACCCCACAATTTTGGACTATGGACAGAGACTTCAAGAAACCCTAATTAAATACACACTATTTTTCTTTTATTTATTTTTTAAGAAAAAAGACACCACTCCTTGATGAGAAACTTCTATAAAGAAATAAAATCATCAACTCATTAAAATCATTTCTTACTCATCCCTTCTCATAATCCTCTTCTTTAGACTTTTTGTAATAGTATTTTTCTTTTTTTCTAAAAAAAAAATTGATATATAATATAATAATTATATATTATGTAACATAAACTTTGTTCTTAGTTTTTTCAATCTATATTTGTGCTTTACTCTCTCTTTTTTTCTCCTTTGGGTTTGATTCTGTCCAGGTTTCTGTTTCTCTTTTTTGTTTTTTTTCTAAAAAAAAAAAGAAATTCTGCGTCTTGCTATCATATCATCTTTGTTCTTCTCTTTACTTGATTCCCTGAACTTCTTCTACATCTAAGTCTCCTTTAAAGGACATTTTTTTCCATATATTACCCTAATTCTATCTATCTTCACAAGAAGTAGAGACTTTTATATATTCAAGATAGTCTCACTTTTTTAGGGTCTTGTTAAAAAATAAGCAAACAAGTAAAAATTCTTGAGTTTGAGGTAATTTTCTTGGTGAATTTTGTGGTAAAAGAAGTTTTCGATTCTGGCTAATTGGTGGGGTGGTCAGGTGGGCATGTCCGGGCTTGAGCCAGGATCTTGCCCACCTATGCTTCTGACGAAGCAGCTCTCGATGAATGAGAGTGGAAGTAGTGGTGAAAATCAAGAAGACAATGATCGCGAAAATGGTGATCATGAGCCTAAAGAAGGTGCGGTTGAGGTTGGAACTCGAAGACCTAGAGGTCGTCCACCAGGATCTAAGAATAAGCCCAAACCCCCAATTTTTGTGACTCGGGATAGCCCTAACGCCCTCCGTAGCCACGTCATGGAGGTGGCAGGAGGTACAGATGTGGCAGATAGCATTGCACAGTTTGCGAGGAAACGCCAACGTGGCGTTTCGGTACTTAGTGGGAATGGTTCGGTTGCAAATGTAACCCTAAGGCAACCATCATCCCCAGGTGCTGTTGTATTACAAGGAAGATTCGAGATTTTATCGTTGACGGGGGCATTCTTGCCCGGTCCAGCCCCTCCAGGCTCGACCGGGCTAACGGTCTACTTGGCCGGGGGCCAAGGGCAAGTGATTGGTGGAAGTGTTGTTGGGCCTTTAATTGCCGCGGGCCCCGTTATGATAATAGCTGCCACTTTTTCTAATGCAACCTATGAAAGGTTGCCACTAGAAGAAGAGGAAGAGGTCGGAGGCGATCGCTCCGGACAGTCTCAAATACCGGTCGGAAATTCGCCTCCAACCATATGTTCAAGTGATGGAAGGCCACAACAACAACAACATGAATTGCCTGATCCATCATCACTACCTATTTATAATTTCACACCAAATTTATTACCAAATGGTGGACAATTGAATCATGATGCATATGCTTGGGCAAATCCTAGACCACCTTTTTAAAGCGCAAGGCTGGTGCACTAAAACTCTCGCTATGCATAGCGCTCGGAGAAAGGACCCAACCACAAGAGTCTATATTGTATGCAACCTTGAGATTAGAAAAAAAAAAGGGGTGAAATTTGAAGAATAAAACAAGGGTAGGATCAAGAGATCATATGTACTAAGGTAAATTTCTATCAATATGTTTGATTTTATACATAGAGTTTAATGTTTGGGTTTTGTAGGAAAATGTTTTGGAAGAAGTATATATAGTTAGGATGGAGAAACTATATATTACTTTTTCTAAGTAAATAAACATTTTCTCTTGTAGCTTCCATTATGATTGAAATAAAATATGTTTTTTTCTTCCTTTTTCTCCAATAATTTACTCTATATTTTAGTTACAAATATTAAAAAAAAAGTGTTTACTATAGAAGAATTATATGAGTATGTGTCTTCTTTTTCTTGTTTGTGCTTCAATTTTATGACTACAAACAATGAATGTTCATGTGTTCTTTAATTAATAATAATTAAATATTTAATATTCCCTCTTGCACTTTGATTTCTTTAATCTTCATCATTATATTTGTCCAAGCACTAAAGAAAGACCATTCCATGTGCCTAATTATAATTAATAGGGTTTTATTAGTTTTCTTAATTAGTGAATAAGTACTAAACTTTGTTTATTTTCTTTTTGATTTAGTGAAAATAAACTAGAAATAAAGAAATTCATGGTGTTCTCTGAGCAAAATGTAGGAATTAATGTCAAGTTAAATATAATGTACTTCACCTAATAATTTAATCTTTTTTGTATTTACTATTAATATGCATTTGATCAATTGCTATATATATCATGATAATTAATTAGTTATCCTGGAAATGCTCCTGCTATCATGCAACCTTTTTTTTAAAACTTGTAATTAGCTTTTTATTAGTTTATTGATTACTGCTAAAGAGCAAGATTGCTTCCTTAGTCAAAAGAAAAAACGAGTTACGGATCAGAATTTAAAGTTTATAAATTCTTGTAATATTTTAAATTATATGTATTAATTATTATTATATTCATAGTTAACTATTTATACTTTTTTTATCGCAATTTATGTCATATATCTTTTGATTTTTCGAGTCAATGAGTTTCGCGTTAATCATGATCTTCTTATATTCCTTTTCAATTAGTAATTATTGTGACTTATGTGATTTTTTACATAGTTTTGAAATATACAAATTTTATTTCAAAATACTTAAAGATTTCATATTAAAATTCATGATCTTTTTTTTAAAGAAACTTTTAAAATTTAAATTGTATCATATAAAATCAGAACATAAACAAAATTTGTTAATATGTATATGAAACTGATATAAAACTATTGAATTCACGTGAATCGATATATTACATATGCTAGAGCTTCCTCTGGAAGAGACATATTTCCTGTCTATTTCTGTGTACATGTTTTTGGGTAAATACATGAACTTTCATTCAATGATATAGCTAAACCAAAAAAGTTCAATTATTACTTTGTGTTATATATATATATATATATTCTTTTCCCAACAAATAATACAAAATGAAAGAGTTGACAAATTGTTCTTTGAATCCCACTTGCAAGGAACACTAACTGGAATCACTGACTATCCACTTAATTAATAAAAAGAGTCAACTGCAAATTGATGAGAAATTGTCATAAGCAGCCTAGATTTACATATTACTTCTTCCGTCTTATTTCATGTGGCACCTTTTAACTTAACATTTTTCAAATTTCAAAAAATTCCTATCTATAATTCCAAAAAACTTCCTATAACACTTCTATGTCCAAATAATTTTTCAAAATAAAATCTTGGGGAAAGATGAAAATTATCTATGGACAGAGTACCAAAGTAAAAACTGAGTGTAATAGCTAGGGTTCATCTGCATCCAATAACTTTTATATATTAATTTTAAAAAATTTACTAAATAGATATACTTAATAATTTTGAATACAGTAATCAGATAGAATATGATGGAATTTGATACTCAAACTCGTAATATTCAAATTTTAAATTTGTTGTACATATCACATGTGTAAGAATGTGTAATAGCAATAAACGTAGAGATGATACTATAGTTAGGAGATATGATCAAAAGAATCATTATTAGGAGGAATTAATAGCTTACAACAACAATATCTTCAGTGAAATCTTAGAAATTAATAGAGTCCAGCTTTAATTCTGGAAATGGTGTTCAACAGCAATGAACATATCATTTTAAGTATTAAAGTCTTGAAATAAAATATATTTATTTAATTTTGTGCATAAATTACCAAGACAAACAGAAACCTAAAATGTGATATATCAATTGATGATTGGGAAAAAGAGTTTGAATTACTATAAGTTAATTATATTTTTTTTATATATTAGTACAGGTTATCGATTATAATACATATTATAATAATTTACTCATAATTAACTTTTAAATGATTGAATTATGTAAACATATTTTAGACAAATTTTTATTATTTAATAATTTTCGAGAATCACGTTACATTAATTACAATGTTTTTGCAGAACCACGTGATTTTTGTTGCTTTCATTGATGGATAGTGAAAAAAAAGGAGACTTTCTTTAAAAATATTTTTTTGTTTAAAATTGTACTAATATAAGAATGAAAAAATAAAAGAAGAAATTAGAAGGGACTTTTAACCCTTCCGATGGTTTGCGACATTTTTTAAAGTGATAGAAAATAAATTACAATTACAAATAAAATATAAAAAAAATATAATTTTATTAATAAACGATGTGGGTAAAAATCTGTTCCTCCTTTTGATTCTTCTTTCATAAGATTTCTCATAAGATTTCTCCAGGATTCGAGGGTCATTAGTGGGATATTTCTCGAAAGTAGGATGATTTTGATCTCCTTGAACCCTACTTTGATCTCTTTAATATCTCCAGGATTTGTGGGATATTTTGAAATGTCTTTTCAAGAAAATATAATACCCTTATATAGGCAGGAATTAGGGTTTATGATAGAGTACCCTCGAAGAAACTCTGACTGAAATAAAAACTCATTTTGTTGAATCTTACAAAATTTCGATGTCCACGCCAACAAATTAAATCAAAGTATAGGAATATGCAAATGTAAATTGTCATAAAAAATGAGTTTTGAGTATCATGTGCACATGTGGTAATAATTGTTGCAAACAGTGAGTTGTAAAAAGGTTCCTACAAAAAAAAAAGTTGTAAATATTTAATTTGCTTCAACTGTTAATCAATTGGTGCCATCTTGTCCCATCCATGTTCATGCCCAATATGGTATGTTTTAGCATCAACGGATATGGTGCAACAAATAAATATGTTATTTTTTTATAATAAATTATATATTTAAATTTTGAATATGAAATATTTTTGATAGAAAGTATTTTTTTTTAATAAAACTATATATGATATGAACTTAAATAAATTGAACTCCAATCCAAATATCGAATATCAGATTAATTTTTTTTAAAAAAATTATCTACTTTAATTAGTTCAAATGTTACTAATTTGTCTTTCTTTGTTTAGGTTATTATCAGGCATGAACTAATGTGCATCATATGAACTTGTGTTGTGTATTCTAAATTTTTCATTTCAATGTGGAAATTCTTAAACTATTCTATGCACCTCCCTTTTAAAAAATTTCGGTCTAGAAATATATCAATCCTTTTTGACCTAGTTTCATTTGTTGCCTCTATCGCCGGCATCACATACACATCCTCTTAGGAACTCAACATCGTCAATAAAGTTTATCCCATCACCATATTAAATGAACATCAGATATGAAATCATATTTGTGATGATCTTGACCTATGATACATATTATTCACTTTGGCCCAATATATAAACTTTATAAATTTGTTCTCCAGGCATGATATCATTGAATACGTGAACTTGTATGTTATGCTCTAAAACTTATCATCTTTTTTCTATTAAATATGAATTCATCTAAGATGACATTTGTATTATACCTTTTCTTTGATCCAACAAGCTATGGTTATTTGATTATGATTTTGTACTCTAAACTTCAATACTCAATACAAACATATACCTAAATTAAACATATATGGTCGATAATATATTTAGTTACTAACATATCCAAAATCATTCAAAAGGAAGTGCTACACTAACACTCAAAGTATATCCTAAGTTTTTTTTTTTAATAAAAGATTTATAAACATGGAGGTCCCTCTTCACATGAATTCACGTGTAAAGGTTAATTAATTAATCTTAATAAAATATAATTAGCAACTTGGGCACAACATTCCAACACTAAAGTCTCTGCATATAAGTGGGGGGCCTATTAGGTTCAATAATTTCAACTATTCTCACCCTTCTATCTAAATAGTAGATCTACACTAAAATAGTGAATTAATTAGTGACCAAAAGGGGCCAATGTAGAACAAATTGATTCTTCCATTTGCATAAACTTTTCCTCTTGTCATAACACCAATACCAAATCTTTGCTAACTACTTTAATTATAATTCAACTCTACGTAGTTGCTCGATCTTTAGGGTCTTCCTGAAATAACTTCTTTATATCAATGAGGTAGTGATAAGATCTGCGTATATTTTACCCTTTCCAAACTTCACTTGTGAGATTTCACTGTGTAAATTGTTGTTGTTGTAGTCAATCGATCTATTGAGAATATCTTTGACTTCAAATCAAAACAAAAAAGAAAGAGAATTCTTGCCATAAGCTGAAGTACAATAACAATATATTCAATGTAATATCATAAAATTTTAATCACGAATTATTCTAAGCTATTAATTATGAATAATTTAATGATAAATTTCACTTTGTTTAGTACGGGATCATGTGTGCTTACAAAGGATGGGGCATGGATGGAATTTATTCTCATAAATATTGTGTGTTCTTGTTGTTCATTGTTGCTATAAAATGAGATTAAATCCTAAACGATTGTGTGTGCGTGTGGTTGAAGTTGTACTACATAGTGTGACTCGAGTAGTACATGATGAATTCGAAAAAGCACCCACCCTTATTACAATTGGTATCGACTCATATAGTTGATCTCAACAAATTCAAGATTAAGATGATCAATTGATGATTTGATTGGAGGTGACTTTTACTTTTGGCTATATACCTTTAAGACCCCTTAGAAGCCAATTTGAAACAATTACATCACTATGAAAGGGAATCCATTAAACTAGCATTAATGAAATGTAAACCACCCATTATAACCCTCTTCAAATACATTAATTATTGTGTGCACCAAATTTCATTAATATTAGTGGTGGGGGCATAAACATTTGTCCATCTTTTCAAGAAAAAAACAAGTGTTGGCTCTTGGCTTAGCTTTTATGTGATCTTTCAAAATCCAATATTGATGCACAAATCTAAAAGGGCCTTTGTCTTTGTCGTGGAGTACACGTCATCTCTATGGGTCCAAATGTTTTTTTAACTTTAACCTAATATCTTTGTGCTTTTTGGAGACATTATTATAGATATATCGTCAAGTTTCTCAAGATCGATTTGTTGCCTGCTTGCAATTGAGAAAAAAACAAAACAAAGATGATGAAGCAGATAGTTGAAGCAGGTAGCTGAAGCAATTCAACTGTCACTTCTTATATAATAAAATATATATAAGTGGCAATAAGTTGATGTATATCAAATATTCCTTCCGTTTAATGATAATTGTTCATTATTACTAAAAAATAGATGTTCAATAATATTTGATCACTTTATGAAATCAAGAAATAATTTTACACTTAAAAATTACTCCTATCATTTTACTGCTTCTTAATTTCTGTGTCAAGTCAATAGTGTGGACAAGTAAAGATGAACGAAGGGAGGAATGTTTTACAAATATGGAAATTCTTGTATATCACGTCTCTAAATTGGATCATGAGGTGGGATGTGATTGGCAATCAGTCTATATTATTATTCGAGAGAATTTTATTTTAACTATTTAAAATGCTATTAATAAATTTAGCAAAAAAATATAGAAATTGTCTGAAAATTAATCCATTGACAAATCATGTGTAGTATATATAATTTTATATTCACAATTTTATTATCAAGTAATTTATTCTGAAAATGTTGTGCAAGAAATTACATAATTTAATATGTGCATTCTAACTAGCTTATTCATTGACTAGGGAAATGAAGAAATCTTAACTTATGTTAATCAATTGTGAACTTTACTAGCAAACATGGGTATTCAATCTCTCCAAATTTCATATATAGCTCAATTCATTAGAGAGAGGTCGGAGGAGCGAGAGGTTAGAGTTACGGATTAGTGAAGAGATAGAGGTAGATCGAAAAAGTATTGGGGGGAGATAATTAGACAAGATATGACACAACTTCATATCATCGAGGAAATAACCTTAGATAGAAAGAAACGGAGGTCGTGTATTAGGGTAAAAGGCTTGAATTGAGATTTCAAGTTACACTCATCCCTATTCCCTCGTACTTGGAGTGAGTCTAAGAGTTTTTTTTTTCGCTCGAAGAGCACAGATGCCTGTTCCACTAAATAATCCTATCTTAATAACTCTGCCTTAATCTTTCTCTGCTGAAATGACTCTATAATTGTGATTTATCCTATATTAGAGAAAAAGGGCCTTTGAGATAGAAAACTTACCCATATTCGTAGGGGTAGGTTGATGTTTTGCCTTATGGTATAGTAGATTCATAGGATTTGTGTTATTACATATTGTGTTGTTATTGACCATCATTTATCTTGTTATTTGTATTGTATTTATGAGTTTCCTATTGAATGTCTTCCACAATAGTCCTTCTTGTATCTAGTATTTTCTATTTTTGATGCTGATATATTTGAGTTGAGAACCTTCCGAAAACAATCTTTCTATATCTATGAAAAAGTGATAAAGTCTGCATACATTATATTTCACCCTCCCTAAATCTCGCTTAAACAAATTCATTTGGCTAATAAAACAAGAAGCAAGAATTATCATGGTGATTCCAGAATTGTGGGACCAACACGTCCTTGTCACTCTTTTTTGGAGGGACAATTATTGACCAAGATATCCGTTAAGATCTTGACACGTGGCAGATGTAAAAACGACAGGGGTGTAAACGCGTCCGTCTTGATCCAATTAATTCAAATTTAATTCATATATTGAAAGGGAAAATGCTTTTAATTATGAATATTTTGTAGTTAGAGCTCGCATCGATATATATAATTAAGAATAAAGTAATCTTATTTATAAAAGCGGAATTATAATTTTTAATTTATCAATCCTAAATCAATATAATTTTAAGTTAAATTACTAAATTCTATTAAATATGTAGCCATTATTATAGCTCCATTCATGTTTATTCATTTCATTACATCCTTGATAATCGTCACGATAAAGTATAATTACAAAAATCAATAATTGAAGATTAATTTATTAGTAATTAAGTGTTACAAATTAATTCAAGGATATTTCTAGTAACTTTGTATTTGTGATACAAATATTAGGTGCGATAATATTAAAAAAATCATGAAAAAAATGAAAATTTTAGTTTGTTTTATAGAAATGTTGCCTATATTTTATTTTTATGATGATATTAGTTATTACACTATCTTTTAAATTAGTGATTTAAATATTTCGTGGTATTTCTATGATCATCAAAACACATCATCAAGAATAATATAAAACATTTAAAACTAATTAATAAACTTTTAAATGTACCTAAACAATCTTTAACATAAAATAAAATGAAAGGAATAATAGTCATGTCATATAAAACAGACAGAAATATTTTCGACTTTTCTAAAATAGGATATATAGTTTATATATAAATGCTTGAAATGACAATTTTAATTTCTTGTACTTGATAGTTGTGCCTGCTAATTTTCCTTATATGCATGAATGAAGAAATACAATTGTGCATTTTAAAATTAAAATAATTAATTATAAGTCCCAAAATGATTTTTAAGAAGCATTATACATATATCAAGACTTAATAATTAAATGGGTAAGATCTCTTCACTTTTAATTAAATATCTCTAATTTGACTCATAAATAGAGAAAATCATAGTAGAAAATGCTTTCTCGTCTGATTTATATTAAGCGACAAGTAAAATAAAAACACAATACATTTTTCTAAGGTGAAAATTTTTAGTTCAGGTTGTACATTTAGGGAAGAACAACCTTAGGTTAAGATTTCTCTTTAATTGATCAAATAATTCCAGAGCCTATTCTAATTCGCTTTGTGTCATCTGATTTAAGAAAATTCATACATGAATATTTTTTTTTCTTTTGTAAATATAAGCTATTGATAAATCTAGAAAGTTATATTCAAAATATAGGGATATTAGCACTTTTAATTTAGTCCCTTAAATATCAACAAGTTCTAGTTTTGATTTGAATAATCCTAGGTAAAATATATTTACCTTTCAATTAATTGATATATTCAATTTTGATCCCTCAAATTATAAATCTTTACAAATCTAAGGAATTTATAAGTGCTAAACCATTTAATAATTGATGTATTATGTTATATGTGTATTGGTATTCCATATTTGAGGGTGATATAGTTCTCAACAACAACAACAACATACCCAAATCCCATAAGTGGGGTCTGGGGAGGATAGAATATACGCAAACCTTACCACTACCTCATAGAAGTAAAGAAGTTGTTTCCTGGGAACCCTCGTCTCAAAAGGGTGATATAGTTCTCAATATCACAAAAAAAAAAAAAAAAAGTTCTCAAAATACTCTAAATATCACATATTTCATTTATAAATAAATCGAAAGCACATATTTTAGTTGATTGAAGAACAAATGTGTTTAGCTAAATATAATAGAGATCAAAAACAAAATTCGAGAGTAATAATTGTTCTTAAATTTAAGATGTTTCACTTTGAATTATAATTTACACAAATTTCATTAGTTTAGGATTGATTACATGTCTTTTCATGAAATTTCAAAATTATCATTTTTGTCAGATTCGGATACTTAGATACATGTATTCAATGCATCCAAATACATGTATCTCAGATACATGGGATCGAAATTACTTATAATTTATTTCAAATACATTGTATCCAAGTGAATTTATTTGTATCTGAGATACATGGACTCTCTCGCGTTGTTCGCTTTTCTCTAGTCTCGCTCACCTCTCTTACTATATATTTGCACTTCAGAGTGTATCTGGTAGCAAAAATATTATGTATCCAGGTATATCTGACTTGAAATCTATTATGAAATTATTAATTAGTGAGACAATATGTAATTATTTCAAACTACATAGAAAATTAATTAATAAAGATAATAGAAATGTTTGTATAGTTAAGTAGTTCTTCTTTATTTTCTTGCAATCTTCATAAGACATGAATTATATTATTTTCCAATCAAGGTTGTGTAGACTTAATCTCTAATAATATGGCAATCAATGCAAGTTGTAGACTTCTTTTAAGACCATCTTGCAGGATTTTAGGAACAATAGCAAGCATACCTGAGACAGCTGAATCCAACAGCCTTTTTATAGGATTTTGGATTTGTTTGTTCCTTATAAAAGCAAAGAAATTATTTGATTTTTGAGTCCCCCCATAATAAGCCAAGGTGTTCTAGACTTTTATTTAAATATTTATCTTTCAAATATTTGAGAATTATTTAGTATTTTATGTGTTCTAATCTATGCGATATGTTTTTGTTTTAAGTTACTGCAAAAAAGAATGATACGTTTCTAATTTTAAAATGTTCGTTGGACTTATAACCACATAAATATCTGTGACTTGTTTTAGATTATAAGTTTAAAAATACTCTATACCAATTAAGTCAAATAGCATCACATAAATTGAACGAAGGGAGTGTTCTTCAATTCGTTCTTTACTAACTTGAGGTTTTTTAAATTCAACTCTTTGTGGAAAGCCCTTATCATTGGCTAGTATTGAACTATTCAATTTGTAAGTGACCATGAAAGATTATTTTTTTCTTAATTTGAGTGATAAATTATTGATAATTAAAATCTTATCTTATATTTGATAAATACCATTTAAGTTATGTTTTTTTCTTTCACTTTTTCATTTTACTTTTAAGCAAAAGAAGTATTATACGGTCTGATGTATATTAGCTACAAAGATGAATTCAAGATTTCATGTTTATGAGTTCATAAATATCACGATCCAAAATGTGAATGTGATGGCACTTGCTCAATCCCACCAGAACAAGTCAGCCTAATCCTAGTGAGAAACAGAAAGAACGTGCGGAAGTAATAAATAAAGTAGATAACTAAAAAGGGAAATCTTCACAAGCTTAAATACCACCCAAGGATTGGTTATCACGTTTACAAACCACTAGCCATATAGAAATCAAAAGAATTACAAGTTTGAACCATATTTCTTCTGAAATAGAACAAAGCAGGAAAGAAACAGGAACAAGAGAGTCAGCCAAATGACAATTACTACCTCTCTAAATCTCCTGGGAAGCCTCGGATGATCAAGGAAAAATACTACTCACTATCCGGGCTCAGAACCTACACAAGTATAGAAGCAAGAGGTGAGTACCAAAAGCAACACGGTACTCAACAATTCAACTAAGAAAATAGAGTAAGTCCAAAAGAATATGCAAACTCCTTTCATCCCAACCAACCTCCACAACTACAACCTGCAAAGAAAATCAGCCCAACAACACAAAATACACAATAGAGATAGTTTTCACAATATCACAATTATCAAATCACAAGCCACAGTTCACAAGTGATAACACAGTTAATCACAGAAATAACATCATGCCACATAAGAATATGCAAGGATGAGATGTAACACTTATGCATTAATTGCCGGCAATGACCTCGGCATCATAACATCACTGAAAAATACCTCAACATTACAACATCGCCGGTAAATACCTCGGCATAATATCATTGCCGGAAAATACCTCGGCATCACAATATCACTAGTAAAGATCTCAACATCATAATCTCACCGACAAAGACCTCTACATCATATCTCGACCAGTGAAGATCTCGGGCCCAACTTTTACCATCTCACTCATAGTAATATTCAGAACCAATGCAAATATGTGTGACATGGAATGAATGAATATGAAATAAAGTCCACAAACAAATCCACTCATGATCACCGACCACAACAATATATCTCAAAAATAGAATTCTCATCACTTAGCCACATTTTCAATTCAAGTGTCACCATACCACACCAACTCACATTTATATTTAATCACCTCATTTTTATAATATTAAAATATTTCATAAATCACACATAGAAGAAAGGATAATTTGAGAATTCTACGAGAATTACAAGGTTTTGGAAGTTCACTTGTCTTAGTGAAATCACGATCAATCAAACACTTGAGCCTTTCCCTTTCGAATAATATCCGTAGCACCACAATCTAGTTCAAATAATAATCACCATAAGGTTTTAAAACTAATAACACCAAATCTATAATCAAGTCTCAAATATCAAGTCTAGGGTTAGATCCCAAGTTTCCTAACATCATAAATTTAATAATATTCATATAATAGAATACACCTAATAGTTAATCACCTATCTTAATATGTCAAAACTTAAATCATAACGCAACAATTATGAGAAAAAGAAATAAAAAGAACCTAAATTTACTCGAAAAATTACTTACGATTCGAAGTCGAAGAAGTGCTAGATTAGATCATTCCTATTCATTACTAACTTAATACTAGGCATTAAAGTGACCATTAAAGCACTCAAATTTACCTTCTTTCTTGATCCAACCATACTAATAGGTTTAATCTTTCTTTTCTTTTCTTTTCTTTTTTTGATTTTTTTCTCTGTATTACACCTGAGACTCACCCTATTATAATTCAATTACCATTCACTAATAAGACCCAAGAAAATTATCATTAAAAAATTGAAATTTTACCTGCACGCAAACTGCTAGAATGTGCTGCGTACTCTCCTTCTCCGTTCTTTGTTGATTAAGTTTCAAAAGTGATAAACCCACTAATTTATTTTTAATATATATAGGCTAAATGGTACTTAAGTAACTTAACTTTTTGATCCACGAATTAATCTAATTGTCTAAATTTACCCATAAGTTAAACAACCGTTAGTTATCAAATAGTTCAAAAATACTCATTTAAAATTTTTGAGAGGAATATTTTATGAAAATACGAAGACTAATTTTAAAAACGATATTATGGATCATTACAATAAACTAAACTATTGAAAAGATGAAAAATACGCCTAAAGTACCAATCATTAGTTTGAGAAACATAACTCAATGCTGACGGGACCAAATGATTTTTTTTTTTTTTTGGCTGACAAATTTTTAAAAATATTTTTCAATTGATTTTTAAAATTCTAAATTCTCCTCCTTCTCATGCTTCTTTTCCTCCTCCTCCTATATTATCAACATCCTTCTCCATTTTATTCTTCATTTTCTTTTTTTATATGTTAATTTGATTTGTTCTTCACTTTAATTTTTGACTATTTATCACGATGCAACTGTTTTTCACATGGCAATTATATGGCAATTTTTTTTAAAAAAAAGTGTAATACACATCACATATTATCTGTAATATATTTTTAAAAACTTAGTGATAGTTTAGATGTATTTCTCATACCCCCAATATCTTAAATATAAAACGTTTAAAAAAAATATAACTTAAATATATTTATAACGCTCCACTTTAAAAAACTTCACTATATATGCCCAAGAAGAACTAGAAACTCATCAAGAGGGTGACAACAAAAACTTAAGCTCTGTTAGGGTCAAGAAATTACTTTGTTATTAAATTTTTAAGAAATATTTCTTATATAGTTAATAATTTTTTCAATATACTTTTAAAATTGGCACAAAATTTTCAAAAATCACCCCCCAACTAGCTTGCAATTATAATAATGATAAGTTATATTGCAAGTTCAAAGTCAACATCAATTAGAAAACAAATTGTCTTCATACATCCAAATAGTATATAAAATTAAATACAATCTCATATAATATATATTAATATCCCTGACATTAATGAGATGAAAACTTCCTGCCAACTCATGCTAGTATAATTAAACTCTAATCACCTATAAACATCTATATATATGTATACTATATTTTGTAAATCCATTAAAGAAAAAAATAAAAATCAATGAGTTTCTAGTTTTTACTAAATAAAGCTATAATTATATTTGCAAACACTGAAATCGTTACTCAATTATTTGAAATTATCTGCTAATTAAGTTATATTTTTTTATAATGTAAAAAAATACCATTATATATGGTTGGCTTTTTTTCCCATTTTTTAGTTTATAAGTAAGATTTATGTGTTTATATAGTTAAATTCATAATATAGATAAAAGTAAAAAATGAAAAAGATGGATAATTTAGAGGGTAAAATAAGCATTTGGCTGATTAAGTGACCTTTTGAGTGCTATATGTATAGTTAAATGACTTCTCTATAACAAACAAAAGAAACATAACTTATTAATTTATCTCACTAGTGTTTGTATCAAAGTAAGGTAGTAATTCGGTTCTTCAATTCGATTTTAATAAATTTTGGTTCAATTTTTTAATTTGTAATTCTAAAAAAACGTGCATCATATATTGAACCAAACTAATTCGGTTTGGTTCGATTTTATTTGATGTTTTTAAATCAGTTTTTTAGTGTGAACTAATAAAGAATAAAACGAGGACAAAATCAAAGTATATGACACTTCAAAACTCATAATCATGTTAAGTGATGATGTGGCCTCATCTAACACTTATTGTGCTTAAAGAGCTATATTTATCTTTGTCGAGAACTCGCACCTCTAACTATTGCTTGAGGAAAACAAGCACAAAGACAAATTCCTTTAGATGACATAAATCGACAAAAATATGTTTGAATTTCTCTTGGAAAATAATATTTCTAGTTAACTTTATGAATTACAAATGTGCTGCTACTTTGACTTGTTTCACGAATGATTTAATGATATATATATAAGATTTTATTTTTTGAGTCCAATATATATATAAGTTTTTCAAATTTTTTCTAATAAAAGTTATGTTCTTTGATGTACCAAAATTTCGAGATCCCTACATCACCGAACCCAAAAATCAAAGAATCGAAACTAACAAACTGAATTAATTTGATTGGATTCGATTTTTCTATTTTTTGATATTTATGCTCACATCTACGTCAAACTAATCTTATTAATTTATCATATTTAAGTAATTAATCAAGGTAGAAATATGTACAATCAATTAATTATCATTTAGTGACATTTTCTCATGGATACAACAGGGCTGACAAGATTAGGACAATTAACACTTTAGAGTTTAGCTATAGTAGTTTTGGTGTAGTCCATTTAATATAGTTCAATTAATTAATATTTCCAATCAATAAATTGGGTATTAGTAGTCCATTAGGGGATTAGTTGTCTTGAATTTAATTTAAAGGGACAAAAAGAACTTCCCTTAATTAAATTCACAGCTTAGATATATATATATATATATATATATATATATATATATATATATATATATATATATATATATATATATATATATATATATATATATATATATATATATATATATATATATTATGGGATCGTATGATAACTGGTTAGAGTTACGTATGTATTATTATTGTACGAATTTAGTATAAGAAAATTTATGTAGAAATTAATCACGCAAGTGTTTAGCTATTCATGCATTAGTTATTTCATCTTCTTTCCAAGATAAAGTAATATATAGATTTCCCTCTGTATTAGCAAACGAAACACCTTATTTATTTTATACACAAATAACCTGCCTCATAACTCGCTAACAAATGTGATATTACTTGTACAAAATTTAATACTTGTATAACTCAACTTCAAATCAGTTATTAAACGACCTCTTAAAGGTTTTGAGTTTTGGATAACCATGAATCCATGACTAATGGAATTAATTCAACTTATTTAGGCTAATTATTCCAAAGCCCAAGCCCAAAAGTGAAATAAGCCCTAAATTATTGGGCCTTTTAGACGGGTCAAGGTCCATCTTTCGAAGTTAATTCGGTAAATTACACTTCTAATTAAAATTTTTCTTGATAATAGGAATCTTTACATAAATAATCGGCTGAATTTCTCTTTATATTTTTAGTCGATATAAATAGTTTATAATCTAGTTATAATGATTATACACATAAGATACATACTTTATACACATATTATATATCCATAACTATTTTTAATTTAAACATTTGGTAAGGAGCTATTTAGATTTGGTAAGAAATAATCTCATTTTTAGTCCTTCCTTTTTTTATTTTTGTAATATTTAAATAAGAATATTTAATTTTCAATTAAAATGTATGTTTTTGATCCATTTATACAAAAAATACATAATATATTGAATTAAAAAACAAAATAAATTACTGTCTTGAAAGCGATTTTGGTCTAACATAATGCGAATTATTATGACTCATTGCTCTCTAATGTTTCATAATCACTTCCAAAAACGAGTTTATGCTTAAATTATTTATCCTAGATGACATACCAATTTTGCTTTAATGATCTTTTACCATTTATTTTTAGAGTTTATACTAAAACTATTTTTACAATTAAGTCATTTATTAGGTATTACTCAATAATCTTTTAAAATAATATGTCTAATTTTAAAGTGGTACTACTTCTTTTGAAAAAAAGGGTAATCTGAATTATTTACCAATTTTAGCAAATGGGTTATTTGTAAACAAATAATGTCATGATCCAAAAATAAACGTGATGACACTCGTTTTATCTCATCAAGATAAGTCAGCCAAAATTCCAATTATAATAATTAAATACGGAAGGAAAATAAAAATAAAATTTTAACTACGGATATAAGTCAACTTAATTAGAAATTCTCCCAAAACCTGGTTGTCACGTGCACAAGCTTCTAATGTACTACAATAGATCTGAAAGAAAAATACAAGTCTCAAAGGATATTGTCTCTAAAGTAGAACAAGATCATAAATAGGAGGATGAGGCTCGCTGAGATGACAAATAGTTACCTCACTAATCTCCACAGAAAGCCTCGGATAAAAAGAGAAGAGAGAGTATCATAAGGATCCGAGCGCATAACCTACAAAAATGTAAAAGGAAGGGGTGAGTACCAAACACACGGTACCCAGAAAGTGAACTCATAAACACAAAGTCAAGCAATATAGAATATGGGTACTTCCAACTCTCCAAACAAACTTCCACTACTACAACCCACATAAAACTCAACCCAACCTATTCACCATGTACATAGGATATAACTCAATAACGATATACCAATAATTATAGATCAACAACACAAGGATCAAGTTTTAGTCCATGGGTGTGTCTCTCGGTCTGATACCATGGGGAACTTTTGGTCTATGAATCCGTCGTGGTGTGAGACACGACCCTCAAAATATACTATCCGTCGCGGCGTGCGACACGAACCTCGAAATATAGTATTTGTTGTGGCATGCAACACGTCCCTCGAAATGGTACATCCTCTTTAATTGTCAATACTATCTGTAATCATATAAAATTTATTGAAATATAAATTTTATAAAATGATTCAAATTATATTAAATTCAAAATATATTAGTCCAAACAAATATTATGGATTAATATAATTTGGTTATTAAGTCCAATAAAGTACGGATTTAATTAAAAGACCAAATTCAATTATTTGGGCTACAAAAGACAATCCAAGAAATATGTTAGTCCAAACAAATATCATGGATTAATATAATTGGGTTAATTAATTAAGTCCAATAAAGTACGGATTTAATTAAAAGACCAAATTCAATTATTTGGGCTACAAAAGACAATCCAAGAAATATGTTAGTCCAAACAAATATCATGGATTAATATAATTGGGTTAATTAATTAAGTCCAATAAAGTATGAATTTAATTAAATGCCCAAATTCAATTATTTGGGCTATAAAAGATGACCCACTTTATTAGGCCCAATATCTTCTCATCCAAGAGGCCAATCTTGGTGCCACGTGTCAAATGATGTGGCACGCCAAGTCAAACAAAGAAGTGCCCAACTTGGCGCCATGTGTCAAATGATGTGGCACGCCAAGTCAAACAAAGAATCCAATGGGATCATGCCATGTGTCGAAATGACAAGCCCATTTCATTAAAGCCCAATATGCCATGTCACTTAAATCTGATTGGCTGAAGGAAAGTCCTTCCTATTATAATTCCTCTATTCTACAATAAATAGAGGTCTTCAGAATTCAAAAAAGAAAAAAAAGAGAAGAGAAGAGAAGAAGAATTCTAACAGAAAGCTAGAGAGAGCTCGTGGATCAAAAGCCACAAATTCCTCTACAAATTCAAGAATTCAAGCATTCAAGTTCAAGAACAAGCTTTAAAGCTCTTGAACTCAAGAACAAGCTTCAAGATCAAGAACAAATCCAAAGTTTCAAGATCAAGATCAAGAACAAATCCAAAGTTTCAAGATCAGGATCAAGAATAAATTCAAAGTCCAAGAACAAATTCAAGAACAAGATCAAGAGCCCTTGAATTTACACTTGAAAAGGCGAATCAGAGGATTCACAGAGATTGTAACACTCACATATTGAAATTAAATACTACGATTGTTGCGATATTTTCGTTCTTGATTATTATTTTCACGATACGAAATTTTATCGTCTACAAATTCTGGCACACCCAGTGGGACTATCTCTGCCTCTCATCTCAACTTTCCAAGCATCAAAGAACATTCAAATGGCTTCCAAGAATATTAATTCCCAATCAACTTTCTCCAACGCTACTGACTCCAAGTTCTCTGCTGAAGTAGAGGGAATTCTTGGTGTTACCTTTGGGAGTTTTGGTGTTGTTACGAGGAGCAAGGCTACTATGCTAGGACAACAAACACTTCATGTGTCGTCCACATCAATTCCTATCTTTGGGTCTTCAACTCTGAGAGGAGAAGGATCCTCTACAAATGTTACGAACAGAGAAAGTGGTATTGCTGAAAAGATAGAAAGGACCCTAGCTTCACTCAAGCTTCCTGGTTCTAAGAACTCTAGTGCGAAGAGAGGCTCACATGATGTGAGCCCTTTGAGGGTTAACTCGCGCAAAAATCCATCACCAATGGTCATTCAAGCAATGGTAACCGATGCTTCATCTATGGAGGAGCAACTTACGAATTTGTCAAAGATGATTGAGGGATTGACCAAGCATGTGCAAAGTCAAGAATCTCGCATCGATAAGCTGATGGATAGGATGGATGGTTTACTAGGTGGAGAATCTAGTCATGCACCTGGAAAAGGCGTTGAAGTTCAAGAGGTTGAAAATCCTATGAACCAAGCATCACGTATCAAGGAGATGCCAATCTCCTCTGAGGGGATGATCCCACTGGATCAGTTAAAGGAGTTCATAGAAGGGGCCATTAAAGACAAGTATGAAGTCTCCACAAGGTCTTCCCATACATATGCGAAGCCTTACACTGCAAGGATTGATAGCCTCAAAATGCCTGCCGGTTATCAACCCCCTAAATTTCAGCAATTTGAAGGCAGAGGAAATCCAAAGCAGCATGTTGCACACTTTGTGGAGACATGTAATAATGCTGGAACCTATGGAGACCATCTCGTCAAACAATTTGTTCGCTCCTTGAAGGGAAATGCCTTTGACTGGTACACAGACCTTGAGCCTCATTCCATTGACAGTTGGGAGCAACTGGAGCATGAATTTCTTAATCGCTTCTATAGCACAAGGCGCACAGTGAGCATGGTAGAGCTCACAAATACTCGCCAAAGGAAGGATGAACCTGTCATCGACTTCATAAATCGATGGAGGAACGCGAGCCTTAATTGCAAAGACAGACTTAGTGAAGCTTCTGCTATAGAAATGTGTATTCAAGGGATGCACTGGGGGCTTCTGTACATCCTACAAGGGATCAAACCTAAGTCTTTTGAAGAGCTAGCGACTCGTGCTCATGATATGGAATTGAGCATGTCTTCTGCTGGAAAGGATGGAATGTTGGTTCACGATCCTCGCAAAGGAAAGGACAAACAGGAACCCAAGAAATGGAGCAAATTTGCACCCAGAAATGACAACAAAGAATCCATGAATGTCAATATGTCACCCGTGAAGTTTACTGCGAAGGAGAGTAGGAAGCAGAGCACAAAGACAACTTTTCAAGAACGCTCAAACCGAAAGCTAACCCTGAGAGAGATGCAAGAAAAGGAATACCCTTTTCTGGATTCTGATGTTCCTGAAATTTTTGAGGAATTGGTTGAGCTAAAGCTCATTGAGTTGCCAGAGATGAAACGACCCGATGAGGCTGGAAGAACTGATGACCCAAATTATTGCAAGTATCATAGACTCATAAGTCACCCTCTTGAAAAGTGTTTTGTCTTCAAGGACAAAGTTATGCAATTAGCTAATGAAAAGAAGATTGTCCTTGATGATGGAAAGGCAAGCTCTAATCAAATCTCTATCATGTTCGGCTCGCTTGACCCAGTCCAACTATGTACACCTAAAGGAGAAGGGTCGTTAGAGAAAGAAAGGCCCCAAGTTTGCATGGATAATGATGAAGGTGGGATTCTCGTGACTAAGCGGAGACGCAACAAGACAAGTCCGCGAAAAGGATCACTTGAACAACCGACTAGACAAAGGGTAGTAAAAAGAGCGAAGAGGCAGAAATCGGTCAAGCGTCCAAGGGGGCCGAAGGTGGACATGCATCACCACCAGAAACCGCGACGTCCTGTGACATTGGGGGAATTCCTACCAAGTTGGTTCTGTGTGGAGACCACTCAAGACAATCTTGAGGCATCATATTTCAGTGCTGACCAGGGAGAAACAACGAATGAAACTTCATCGAAGGTTTCCCCTGCTAACAAAGACGAAGTAGTTGGTGAAATTCCGTCAAAGGCATATCCGCCATCTTCTGAAAGCTTTTTGGGTCCCTCTTTTCAAGAAGTACATGCATGTGACACAAAAATCACATTTACGGACGATGATCTTCTATTTGGTGAAACTCTACACAACCGTCCTTTGTATATGGTGGGCCACGTGCTAGAGAAGAGGATCAATAGAATTTTAATAGATGAAGGGTCTGGGGTCAACATTCTACCCATCCACACGTTGAAAGAGCTTGGCATCACAACTGAAGAGCTTAGCGAAAGTCGTTTGTTGATACAAGGATTCAATCAAGGGGGGCAGAGGTCCATAGGCTCAATTAAGCTGGATATCCATATGGACGATTTGCGATCAAGTGCATGGATGCATGTGATTGATGCAAAGACTTCATATAATATATTACTGGGAAGGCCTTGGGTGCACGAGAACAAAATCGTCTCATCTTCTTACTATCAATGTCTGAAGTACCTAGAAGATGGAACTGAAAGGAAGATAGTTGCGGACAATAACCCTTTCACTGAAGTGGAATCACATTTTGCCGATGCAAAGTTCTATTTAAAGAATTATGTCATGAAAGGGGAAAAGCTTGAGGGTGTCAAACTGACCAAGTCTGATAGGCTTAAAGGCAAAGCAACCAATGCGGCTATCGAAAAGACCAAAGTTGATACTGGGGAGCCTGGTACTTGTCCAAATAAAGGGAAGACCATGCCCTCGAAAATAAAGCCATCCCCTACACTCCGATATGTCCCAAAGGTGAAGAAAGAGGAAAGACAATCATATGATGTACAAGGGAATGTATTGGAAAGGTTGACACTTCCTATCAAACGCATCGATGCAATAAACTCGTCTTCAAAGATATTGGGAAATTTTGTGGCTCAAAATCTGCCACAAAATACATCACTTCCTACGAAACGTACAGAAGGCTTTGATCCAAATGCTTACAAGTTACTTGGAAAGGCTGGGTACAATCCTGAAGAGCCGTCTAGGCTAGGGAAACTCCCATCGGAGGCCACGACTAGGCAAGCACGTGAGGTTCTAGGCTATAGCCGGCCACCACCGGTGCGTATCTCCATAAGAAGGGCAAGCAATAACTATGTCACTATAGAAGATGGGTGTTCCTCTTCTAATAAACGGCCTTCTGTCTTTGATCGACTTGGAAAACCTACTGCAAGAACTTCTGTGTTCGAAAGGTTAGGTCCATTGAAGGAGAAGAGTAACAAGCGTCGAAGAAGTAACCTAAGAGTAACAATGCTTCCTTCACATATGATCCAAAAAGATTTCGAAAGCATAATTCCTTCCAGGATGAAGCGACGAGTGGAACTCGTAGTTTCATGTAAGGAAGTACTAAAAGCGAAGACTCACACTGTGGTGTACACCAAGGAGCGCGGGGAAGATGAAGAAAGTGTAGGCTCCTCATGTCATGTTACCACTCAGATTAAGAATGATGCCTTGTCTGAACTGAGAATTGATGAAGAACTTGGAGGTATTGTTTGGTGCCATCATATATCTATTAATGATAATGACCCACAAGAAGAGGAGGACGCTGGAGATGCTCCACCAGAATTCGAAGAGGGGGTGAAGACCACGATCGATCCCTTAAAAGAAGTTAACCTTGGCACTGATGAAAACCCAAGACCAACTTACTTGAGTGCTTTCCTAGAAGCTGACGAAGAAATGGCTTATATGAATATACTTAAAGAGTACAGGGATGTCTTCGCCTGGAGCTATAAAGAAATGCCTGGTTTGAATCCCAAGATTGCGGTCCATCAATTAGCAGTCAGGCACGGCGCTCGTCCTGTCAAGCAGGCTCAAAGACGCTTCAGGCCGGACTTGGTTCCATTAATTGAGAAAGAAGTTAACAAACTCATTGAGGCAGGATTTATCCGTGAAGTGAAATACCCCACGTGGATTTCAAGCATTGTTCCCGTGAGGAAGAAGAATGGCCAAATTCGAGTTTGCGTTGACTTTAGAGATCTCAACAATACATGCCCTAAAGATGAATTCCCGCTACCCATTCCGGAGTTGATGATTGATGCTACAACTGGCTATGAGGCAATGTCATTCATGGATGGTTCTTCTGGCTATAACCAAATTCGCATGTCACCAAAGGATGAAGAACTCACAGCGTTTCGTACGCCTAAAGGCATTTATTGCTACAAGGTGATGCCTTTTGGTTTGAAAAATGCTGGTGCCACGTATCAAAGGGCTATGCAAAATATATTTGATGACTTACTCCATAAAAATGTTGAGTGTTATGTGGATGACTTGGTAGTGAAGTCGAAAAGAAGGGGCGACCATTTAAAAGACTTGAGAATGGTATTTGAGTTGCTCCGAAGATATCAACTGAGGATGAATCCACTAAAGTGCGCCTTTGGGGTTGCTTCTGGAAAGTTTCTTGGCTTTATCGTGCGACATCGAGGAATCGAAATTGATCAAGCCAAAGTTGATGCAATTTTGAAGATGCCCGAGCCTCGAAACATTCATGAGTTGAAAAGTCTCCAGGGAAAATTAGCCTACTTAAGGAGGTTCATCTCGAATCTAGCTGGAAGATGCCAACCATTCAGTCATCTCATGAAGAAAGGTGTCCCTTTCAAATGGGATCAAATGTGTAGCAAAGCCTTCGAAAGTATCAAAGCGTATTTGGCAAAACCTCCGGTCTTAGCAGCTCCTATACCTGGAAAACCACTGATACTTTATATTGCAGCGCAAGAAAGGTCTGTGGGAGCCTTACTGGCCCAAGAGAATAATGAAGGCAAAGAAAATGCCCTTTATTACTTGAGCAGGATGATGACACCAAACGAGCTGAATTATTCACCAATTGAGAAGTTATGTTTGGCACTGGTCTTCTCGATTCAAAAGATGAAGCACTATTTTCAAGCTCATACTATCCATCTTGTTTCTAGAGCAAATCCCATCAAATTTGTTATGTCGAAACCAGTCCTCAGTGACCGACTAGCAAGGTGGTACCTTCAGTTCCAACAATTTGAGATTGTGTACATCCCTCAAAAAGCTGTGAAGGGACAAGTATTAGCGGACTTTTTGGCGAACCATCCTATACCAGATGATTGGGAATCAACTCTGACGCTTCCTGATCAGACGCAAGTTACTATCTGCCAAAAATGGGTAGTACCATCGTGGGATGAAGACGGGCAAATGGAGGATAAGCTTGAACATGTTGTCGCAGTTTCTGAAGCCAATAAAGAGGACTGGCGACAAGCTATCACCGACTACTTATGTTATGGGATACTGCCGGAAGATGCTAAAAGAAGAACTGACATTCGTCGTCGGGCACCTCGTTTCCTCTACTACAAGGACACATTGTATAGGAGATCATTTGAGGGAATGCTCTTGCGGTGTTTGGGGGAGGAAGAAGCGACTCAAGCATTGCAAGAGGCACATTCAGGAGTATGTGGATCACATCAGTCTGGGCCAAAGCTCCATTTTCACATAAAAAGGATGGGGTATTATTGGCCGACCATGGTAAAAGATTGCTTGGATTATGCTCGAAGGTGCAAAGCTTGTCAATTCCATGCAAACTTCATACATCAACCGCCTGAAGTTTTACACCCTACTATCGCATCTTGGCCATTCGATGCTTGGGGGCTAGATGTTGTTGGACCATTGCCAAAATCTTCTGGTGGACACTTGTACATCTTGGCTGCGACGGATTACTTCTCAAAATGGGCCGAAGCTGTAGCCCTTAAAGAAGTCAAGAAGGAGAATGTTGCCAATTTTATTCGAGTAAACATTGTCTATCGATTTGGCATCCCACGATATATAATAACGGATAATGGCAAGCCGTTTGATAACAAGTTGATGAATAAAATATGCGATCTCTTTGGCTTCAAGCAGCGAAAATCTTCTGCGTATCATGCCGCTGCCAATGGTCTAGCCGAAGCATTCAATAAGACCCTGTGTAATCTTTTGAAGAAAGTGGTCTCTAAGTCCAAACGAGATTGGCATGAAAGAATGGAAGAAGCCTTGTGGGCATATAGGACGACATATCGCACACCGACTCAAGCAACCCCATATTCGCTTGCTTTTGGAGTTGAAGCGGTCCTACCACTTGAGCATCAAATACCGTCCTTGAGATTGGCTATCCAAGAAGGGCTCACTGAGGAAGAAAACGCTCGACTGCGTCTTGCCGAGTTAGAAGCACTGGATGAAAAAAGGTTAGAAGCCCAACAGAATCTTGAATGTTATCAAGCTCGTTTGTCTCGTGCTTTCAATAAAAAGGTTCGCTTGAGGTGTTTTCAAGTTGGAGACCAAGTTCTCGCAGTAAGAAGGCCCATTATCACTTCACGTAAGTCTGGGGGCAAATTCACCTCAAAGTGGGATGGACCATATGTAGTACAAGAAGTATACTCAAATGGTGCTTACAAGCTTGTTGATGCAGATGGCATAAGGATCGGTCCTATAAACGCAAAATTCCTTAAGAGGTACTATCCTTGAGGAAAATTATGCTCATTGAAATTTGGGTATAAAAATGCATTACACTCCTGGCCCGCAAGAGTATAAACTGTGCACGGCACCCTAAAAAAAAAAAAAAACTCTCCAGAACTACGTTGTGACTTGATCCTCTTCATTGAGGTACGTAGGCGCTTGGAATTATATTCCAAGTTCAGTTGCATGAGTGTTAAAAAAAAATCATATGTCCCTACTGATTTCTTTATGGGGCAAAGCCCTATGGAATGTAAGCTTCTTCAATAGCATGCTTGAGACTTTCAGATTTGGCCAAGTATGCGAATCAAAGTCTTCGAATTCTTCAAGTATACAAGTTGAAGTTTTGTTTTGAATTCTCCGAGTTTGCAAAATTGAAGTCTTGATTCTCCAAGTATTCAAACCAAAATCTTCAATTCCTTCAAGTGTGTAAGTTGAAGTTTTCAAAATTTTCAAGTATACAAGTTGAAGTTCTCATATTCCCCAAGTCTCCAAACTAAAGTCCCAAAGTCTACATGTCGATTCTCAAATTAAGTGAGTATGCAGGTGATGGTCCTCAAGTTCTCAAGCTTGTGTGGATATTCTTGAAATTCATTGATTCCGTGAGTTAAGACATTAAGTTGCATAAAATTTGCAAAGGGAAATGCACAAACTTCAAAGAGAAAGGACTTTTATTATTTTCATTCTTACTAGTGTACCAAATGCAAAGTAAGTTTGAATTGCTAAAGTTCGCGACAAAAGACGATATGTGAAGAACTTCAAGTCAAAACCACAAATACAAGATATGAGACAAAAAAAAATAGAGAAGACCTATTGTTATAAAATTGTCTAACATATCAATCTAAATCTTAAGGAGATAAGAAAAGAGGGGAAAATGAGGGAGCCTAATCTAAGCATAATTTATAGTTGATCAAATCTTGACGACTAGCCTCTAAGCACTCTTTCCCACGCTCCAAGCGATTCGAATCTTCAGTCGTCAAGAAGTCCATGTTGTCATAAGAGGACACCTCCTTCTCAGCAACTAGGATCTTTGCTCGAACCTCCTCAATCTCCTTCTTGGCAGCATCTACGACAGCCTCAAGTTCCTCTCGCTCTGCTTCTAGAGTTGCTAACTTCTTCTTGACCTTCTTTAGTGACTTCCTTCTAGAAGAGACATGTTTAGCCTTCTCATCCTCCTCTGCTCTGAGTGACTCAAGACCCTCCTTGGCCTTAGAAAGCAATTCCAGCCTCGTGTTGTTGGTCCCCTATGTTTAAACATTGGAACAGCGTAAAGCCTCGTTTTGTTGGTCCCCTATGTTTAAACATTGGAACAGCGTAAAGCCTCGTGTTGTTGGTCCCCTATGTTTAAACATTGGAACAGCGTAAAGCCTCGTGTTGTTAGTCCCCTATGTTTAAACATTTAGAACAGCGTAAAGCCTCGTGTTGTTGGTCCCCTATGTTTAAACATTAGAACAGCGTAAAGCCTCGTTTTGTTGGTCCCCTATGTTTAAACATTAGAACAGCGTAAAGCCTCGTTTTGTTGGTCCCCTATGTTTAAACATTGGAACAGCGTAAAGCCTCGTGTTGTTGGTCCCCTATGTTTAAACATTGGAACAGCGTAAAGCCTCGTGTTGTTGGTCCCCTATGTTTAAACATGTAGAACAGCGTAAAGCCTCGCATTAGTGATCTCAAGGCGGGGATATGGAATACATTCCCTCACGCCTCAAGATCAAATTTTTGCATTAGCAAAACACAAATGATACTCCCTTGGACCTACAAAAGGGGGGACAAACAAAAAAAAACAAAGAAAAAGAAAAAAAAAGAAAAGAAAAGAAAGGAGAGTCATACCTCAACAAAGACAGCTGGGATTAGACTTCAGTCTTGATTGAAAAATATGAAGAAGCATATCCCTATTTATAGGGTGCTGTCCAAGAAGAAAAAAGGAAAAAAAAAAAAGGAAGGAAAAAAAAAGAAAAAAAAAAGGAAAGAAAGAAGAAAGAAAAAAAAAAGAAAAAAAAAAGGAAGGTCAAATTCTTTTTTTTTCAAATAAGGTAAAGTTGAGAATGATTTTCTTTTTTGACATAAAGTATAATATTATGTCAATATTCTTTTATAATATTATAATAATAATTATTATTATAATATTAAATTAATACTTCAAGTCTAGTCTTCAAATGATAAAACATTCCGACAAGACTTGAAGTAGGGGGCATTTGTAATCATATAAAATTTATTGAAATATAAATTTTATAAAATGATTCAAATTATATTAAATTCAAAATATATTAGTCCAAACAAATATTATGGATTAATATAATTTGGTTATTAAGTCCAATAAAGTACGGATTTAATTAAAAGACCAAATTCAATTATTTGGGCTACAAAAGACAATCCAAGAAATATGTTAGTCCAAACAAATATCATGGATTAATATAATTGGGTTAATTAATTAAGTCCAATAAAGTACGGATTTAATTAAAAGACCAAATTCAATTATTTGGGCTACAAAAGACAATTCAAGAAATATGTTAGTCCAAACAAATATCATGGATTAATATAATTGGGTTAATTAATTAAGTCCAATAAAGTATGAATTTAATTAAATGCCCAAATTCAATTATTTGGGCTATAAAAGATGACCCACTTTATTAGGCCCAATATCTTCTCATCCAAGAGGCCAATCTTGGTGCCACGTGTCAAATGATGTGGCACGCCAAGTCAAACAAAGAAGTGCCCAACTTGGCGCCATGTGTCAAATGATGTGGCACGCCAAGTCAAACAAAGAATCCAATGGGATCATGCCATGTGTCGAAATGACAAGCCCATTTCATTAAAGCCCAATATGCCATGTCACTTAAATCTGATTGGCTGAAGGAAAGTCCTTCCTATTATAATTCCTCTATTCTACAATAAATAGAGGTCTTCAGAATTCAAAAAAGAAAAAAAAGAGAAGAGAAGAGAAGAAGAATTCTAACAGAAAGCTAGAGAGAGCTCGTGGATCAAAAGCCACAAATTCCTCTACAAATTCAAGAATTCAAGCATTCAAGTTCAAGAACAAGCTTTAAAGCTCTTGAACTCAAGAACAAGCTTCAAGATCAAGAACAAATCCAAAGTTTCAAGATCAAGATCAAGAACAAATCCAAAGTTTCAAGATCAGGATCAAGAATAAATTCAAAGTCCAAGAACAAATTCAAGAACAAGATCAAGAGCCCTTGAATTTACACTTGAAAAGGCGAATCAGAGGATTCACAGAGATTGTAACACTCACATATTGAAATTAAATACTACGATTGTTGCGATATTTTCGTTCTTGATTATTATTTTCACGATACGAAATTTTATCGTCTACACTATCCACTTAATTTGTGACACTTGGTCACATTATGGACAAAAGAACAACAACCTTAACGTCTGAATATTCCCAAACCTACACCAACACACACCATATGAAAATTTCTCCTCACTAACCTTGGAAGCATTATCATATTACCATATAAATGTATTCAATCAGTTCTCTTGAGACACCGCACAAGTCACGTTTTTAATCACAACTATTTTTCTTCCATTCGGGTATTAAATAAATATAATTTAACCCCTAACTTAATTAATCATAGTTATTGAATAATCCAAAATACTCACTCAAAATTTACGAGAATAATATTTTAGAAAAATAAAAGGACTAATTATCGAATTGATCTAACGGATCATTACAAATAAATAAAGTCTTGACTTTGTTTTGATTAGGATTTAGCTAGTACCTATGTCTACATGTTGATGCAACAAGTCAACCACAATTATACATTCAAGAAAAAAAACTACTATATTAAGTAAAGTACTAATTATATTATTTATAGTGATTAGTGCAAAGAGCACTGCAAATGGATCAACTTTCCAACTTTAATTTACAAGTATTATGAATTAAAAAAGACATAATTGTTGTTTAATGAGACTTATTTAAGATGTTAAGTACATCAATTTGACCTTATTATATTTGATGAACAAATAAATAAATATATAATAAATTAAAAAAAGGTGTGGTAGTAGCCTTTTTTAACCTTGTGCGTGGAGAAAAAGCAAAGGAAGTTGATTTATAATTAACTTCTTAGTACTAAACAAGTGGAAAACGTAAAATGGACTCAAGGGTATGAATTTCTTTTCCAAGAGCTTTAGTTTCGACTTATCGAAATAAAAATAAAAGAAAAAAAATAATTTTTTTCGTTCGCGGATCATTTGTATAAACATAGTAATTTGTAAAAGAAGAGTATCTTATAGATTTTTGTTTTTATTTCACTTAATGTCAATATTTATTTTGAGACTCGATTAATTAATTTTAATTCACGCCCTAAAATCATATTTTAGGAGTAAAGACTTTTTATCAAAAATGATTTCATTCTCATAATTCAAAATCAAGATTAAGTTAGAATTTTGAAGTTTGTGAGTTGAAATGTTATTTTTTTAAAGTTACTAATTTTAAATTTAAGCTAATTATGTGGACTAGATAAAAGCTATTGGATTAGCGGACTTTCGATTAAAATACTAGTTTCGCCCTTGATATAATTCAAGTATCCAATAATAATAATAATATATCCAGTAAAATCGTACAAGTGGAATTTGGGCAAAGTAAAATGTATACAGACTTTACCACTAGCTCATAGAGATAAAGGAGTTGTTTTCGGAAAACCTTCAACTCAAATATATCAACCTTAAAAGCAAAACAAATACTAAATATAAAAACGACTATCTTAATCTAATTCAAAATATCTAATTAAAACAAAAAATATTTATCACTTTATTATAACTTTTATTATAACCCCAATTAAAATTCTCTCTCTTTCAAGTGGAATTATATTCCATATAATTAAATTGGCATGAAAAGACTGATTTATTTATTTTATTCCTTGGATCAGTACAGATCCCTTGGCACATAACTTTTGTTCCAAATATCAAGTGACCTCATTCTACACTTAATCATACATGATTCATGCCAAGAAAAAAAATTAATAAACCCTACTTCCTTTTTTTTATTTTGTTTTTTTTTTTAAAAAAAAACATGTGTCAATTCCTAAATAAAAATATGGCCATGTCAATTGAGTAATACATTGAGATATGGTCGAGGTTGGGTGTGACATATCATATAAAGATCAGGTCGATAAGGACGAATTAATCAGAATTGACAAATTTTCAAAAATAAGATATATATATATATATATATATATATATATAATATTTTAGACGAATTTCATATCATAAAGAAAAAAAAGAATAAAAAAAATTATATTCTCATGGTAGCATGATTTTAAATTCAATATAGTATAATTTGAAGGAAAAATCTATAGAAATTAAAATTCAAAATGAACCATACGAATCATGAGCTTAGATTGTGACTTTGATAACATCTTGTTCAATAATTTTTCGAATTCAATGTGGATTCCAAAAAAAATTATGTTTTCACAATTGTATACACTTTATGAAATATTTTTCAAGGCGATTCAATACCTGTTATAATAAATTAAATTATGGGTGATGAATTATCTAATATGAAATCCATCACTTTCATGTTGACACAACTTATGTGGAGATCACCTACCTACAAAATTAAACAGAGACTATGAAAAGAAAATAATACTAACAATAAAATAAGAGAATATTTTTTTAAAAAAAGTTTAAAATGGTATTCGGAAATTAGAGTTGTATTTGGATATGAATATAAATTAAAATTATTTTTAAAATTTTTGTGATTGATTTGAAGTAAAAATTGTGAAAGTATTTTTTTGGAGTTCATGTTGAATTCGAAAAATTATTAACAATTCTATGTTCAAATAGTTTTTCAAAATAATATAGTAAATATTCATATTTTGAATAGTTTCTATCTTTTATGTTTCTTGATATTTTTCGTTAAATTGAGGAAGTAAAATAGAATTATTTAATTGTGGTAATTGAATTTCAATCTATAATATAAATATCAAAAGGGAATAATATTTTTGTGGTAATTGACAACAAAAAGGAAAATGGAATCACAAAAGAAAGACGTGCAATTTTCACCCTCAATTTCCAAAAACTCTAATATAATTATCTTAAAAAAAAAACTATTTACATAAATAGTAATCTACCTCCACTGCAACAAAAATAACTTTTAATAGTAATAAATATACATATTAATAAAAAAATGTCAAAGCTTTTACTGGCATTAATTAATTGTTATTGGATCCGATATCGCTATAGGTATTTGGAATATTTAATTGTCTCAAAAATAAATATTTAGCAGTAATTAAACTATTGTTGTTAATTAATTACCACTAAAAATCATTTTCGATGTAATGGTTATCTCACATACCTTCGCAAGTTTGTTACATCAACCCATATCTCCATCATAATATGTACATAATTTATTCCTGACTTATAATGAAAAATTTATTTTCGATAAACCCTAGTTACAAAGCCTTACATATTCAATAAAATAATGAGAAAACATATAGTCCAAGTTGAGGCTTAAATAACTCTTATTTTGGTCAAAACTTTTAAAAAATCAGTGTCATTTTTTTGTCAATATATGTATATATATAGTGGAAATAAAAAGGAATAAATAGACCATATGTTATATATGGTCCACTGATAGAAACATGAAGAATAAATATTACTTCATAAAGAAAGAAAATAGTGCATGTACGTAAATCCTAAAGTTCATGCACGCTTTCCAATTTCTTTTTGTAATTTGTTACATAACATGATTGCATCTTTTGACCTATTTATTCTCCAGAGTCTCCCCACTACTCATGTCGGATTTCGTTCGTTCAGCTGGATTCATTACTCATGTGACTTTCTAACGAAGGAGATTCAGATAGACTCTTCCTCTAACTCAAACTATGTATGTATGCATATGAAAAACGAAATGTAAATAAATGTTTACGAGTAGTAATAAGATTATATTTATTCTGAACTCGCTGGATCTAGATCGTAAAATCGCTTTGTGTTTTAAGTACACATATTCACATATAGGGATGGGAACACATGGATGCACGTGCCAATTTGTTTGAATGAAGAAAATATACCTGGATATGGTCAACTATTGCAGAGAATATTGTGGGATATATTTATATTATATGATCAGTTGGATCTAACAGAACATTAATTAAATAATATAAGAAGCCAGAATAAGAATGTTATCCAAAATAGACCACACAATACATCCCCACACATGCCCAAAACAAGTGATACAATAGGAACTACTTATGGCAAATTTGCTTAAAAAGGACATCTTGGTGCCCATGTTGCTCAGACTCTTCAAAGTGCGACATTGAAAGTGAAGAATCTGTGCAACTGAGCTTGGTGCACAAAGCATTCCGCCTTAACAAGGTCCAGCAAAGGTCGGATCGCACCCAAGGGGCGTGATATAAACCACAAACAAGCATTAGAAGTTACTTCCACGACGCAAACCTATGACTTGATGAGATAACTTTACTATTGCTCCAAGGCTCCACAAGTAACAAGTTGTCAAGTTTGATAGAAACTCAACAAGTTGCAAACAAATTGATGTAAAACATAAAGATTTTATATGAACATAAATAAAATAAAAAAAGTTTATGTACCATTTTTAACAGTCAAGGTGTGTATTTGACATAAGTTTTGCTGAAATTTTTTACAGTTTTCTATTTTTACATCTACCATATTTTTACCTTAAAAGACTTCCTGCCTTACTAGTTACTATGGTCTATCGCTTACCATCACGGCATTACTCTTCTTGCCAGAAGCAGAACCTTCTGAAGCTCCTCGGCAAGTCCTGGTAAGAGCACTGGTTTACGGATGATTCCATTCATTCCGATCTGCAGGCATTTCATGACATCTTCATCAGTAGTTGAAGCTAAACCGATGATCAAAGGCCAGCCATGGCTTTGATGCTTTCGAAGTCTCATGGTAAGTTCAAAGCCATCTACATCAGGCAGGTGAAGATCAAAAAGTATAATTTGTAATGAGGACACAACGGGGCCAACAGCACCGAGGCATTCATATCCAGATGAAACTACAGTAACGAAGCATCCCAATTTCTCGAGCATCTTCCTTGTTACAGCTCTATTCATGTCATCATAGTCAGCTAACAAAACTTCCATACCATGTAGAACAGAATGTGGATATGTGGGATCAGAAGATTCCCCATATTCGGACAGGCCTATGGGTAGTGATGGCTGCCTTTGGAACCCGACAACGACAGTCATGCCTTGAGCGAAACCTTCGGAATTTGGGACTACATAGATGTCGCCTTGCATCAACTATTTTGACATTTTTCACGCACCAGAAGGAAGTTATTAAGATTAAAATTCAAACAGCAAAGATATGGACATCGAATTTAAAAAGTGAAAAAAATCGAAGAAAATAAAAAGCTTACATGAACCAACTTCCTGCAAACAGCAAAGCTCAAACTCTCCTCAAGCTCCTCATTGCATTGCATCGAAGTACAAGGGGTGATCTCTGACTGAGATCGACTGTTTTTTGTGCAAAGTTCGAACTTGATATAAACATGATCACTCGATGAGTTTGATCTTGGTGTTTTCCATCTTACATCTTTTTCACTTGCTGAGAGAACTTTGAAGGTAAGATGTCCAATATTGGTGCCATTCAAAAGTTTTCCAACTATATGAAGCAAAACTTGAAAAAATCTTCTTTCATCACCCATAACATGATTAGGCAAAGATTTGTCAACCTCAATGGTAATATTGTAACCCTTATATATACACAAACACTTGGCAAGACAAGCAGCTTCTCGTATCAAGGAATGTAGCTGGAAATGCTTCATTTCCAGTGGGAATTTTACGTTTTCCTTGGTTGAAGTAGCTATCACATCATCCATCAGGGTGGACACAACATTACTGGTTTTAATTATAGAATCCACAAGAAGCTGCTGTCGTTCATCTCTTAACTTCTCTTCCTGCAACATCGAGAGAAGACCCAAAATTGAGTGCATCGGTCTTCTCAACCTATGGCTCATAATCGTCTGAAATGCACTCCTTGCTTGACTCGCCCTAAGAGCATCCTCTCTCGCTTTGTGCAGTGTTTGATTCTGTTCCATCAATCTGTCTCTCACATGCTGAGACTCTTCAACCACTGCAGCATGGGACAACGCCACAGCAACTTGATCGGCTGCAGCCCTGACTATCTCAATTTCCTGGTTGCGCCAAATCCTACCATGTCCACTAGGTTGAACCAAAACGAGGATAGCATAACATTGCGAGACAATCTCAGAAGTTTCACCACTGAAATTCGAGACCTTCAGCATTGGAATCCTAATAGCAGCCACAGTTTCTGGATCACAACTCTCTCTACTACTTGCAGCAGCAAGTCGGGAGCCCGAGTCAAGTATCTTTACAGCATCAGTCTCCTTGATCTCTTCTACATCTCGATCACTGATTGGAATAGGCATATTATACATACTGGAAACATTCTCCTTTGTAGTATCATGAGTCAGTTTCATCTCAGTTCCGTTCTCATTAGGCATCCATATAACACAATTCTGCAAGCCCAATAACTTCGATAGCTCAACAAGAGTTGTGTAGAGTATTGTATGACGATCAAGTGACTTCCGAATCTCATGAGTAAGCATTCGTACATGCATTCCAGCTTCCTCTTTTTGCTTTATTTTTCCAACTTCTCGATGAAGATCCCGATTCTTTTTTTTCAGCATAAATTCCCTTGTCTTGGCTTTAAGCAGCAACGGGATGAGATTCATAAGTGATATAGCAGTGAGTATCGAGACTAATGCAGTGAGTAGTTTGCAAACAATAAGGGCAAGCACAAGGTGAAATGTGAGTTGGCCAAACTGAGTCAAGAAGGTGAGAAAATGTGTTAACCCACAGAGTACAATGAATGCTCCGAATTGAAAGAGCACCCATTTGAACGGAAAGCTAGAACAGCTAACGAAGTACATGATCTCAATTGGGATGGAAAAATAGGCCACTGCTATACCGAGATCACCGGCTTTTTGGACAAATAAAATTGTATCCATGCTCCAAAATGCATCAGTATCATCACAATTACATTCAATATAGCCATCAACAACCCATAAGGAAGCAACCATCGATAAAATCAACAACCATGATATTACTTTCTTCAACATTGCATCCAATAGACCTAATACTGTTTTCAGCACCAATGCTGCTTAATGTACAACCAGAAACCTGATCAATCAAACCATATATGCACAAGACAACTTGTTAAGATTCAATAACAGGACCAAGTACACAAGAACCCACAATTTATTTATATATTTTTAAAAAAGGGACAATAGCATCATTATAAAATTTCACACATATACACAGATACATGCACCAACATCCACTTGCAATTAACAAAAATTTGGTTAATATCCAAAAGTAAGAGCCTACTACTACAAAACCAGTGTAGTCTCATAAGCGGGGTCTCAGTAGGGTAGAGTTCATGCATACTTTACACTACCTCGAGGAGATAGAGAAGTTTGTTTTCGAAAAATTCAAAAAGGAGTTATTATAATAACAAATTAATGTGATAACTGAAGCATAGAAAAATGCAACTACTACAGGTATGAGTGGAGAAAAGGAAGAACCTCAAAAGGTGTCAAAACCCAACTAAGCCCCACAAGGCCACAACTTAAAAGGCATCTATTTAATTCAAGTTCAAAAATTTTGACTTTTACAAGACTAAATATAACTACTCATAAATAGAACTTAGTACAAGGGGACTGAGAAGCCCACTGTCCACCTCAACCATACTAAACTAAAAGACAAAGGAAAACCAGAAAAACTTTGAAATCAAAGTTAAAACTCATCAACAAGAAAACTAAGATAAATAAATCAAAGAACTGAAACTCATGTCCAACAACTCTAACTCTAATCTCAGAATGTATTCAGATCTTATCCCACCAATAATGAAAAGTGAAGAAAACTAAGATAAGCTAAATTTACCTGAAAGAAGAAAGACACATCTTTCTTTACCAAAAACAATCCAATCCAATTCAACACTCAGATCTTTATCTTTCACCAACATGCAGATACAAATAAACATTTATACAGCTCTTTTCAACCATCTTCTTTTCCAGCATTGGTATTATCAAAACAAAAAAAGAAAAGAAAAAAAAACCCACAAAAGCTCCAAATAAGTACTACTCAAAAAAAGAAACAAAACCCAATGCACCAAAAAAAACACAAATAAAAATTCAAGCTAAAACATTTAAAAAGATCAGATTTTTACACCCAAAGGAAAAAAAAGATAAGATTCTTACACCAAAAAGAGAAGAAAAAAAAGACAAAGAAAACTTCACTAATTCTTCAAGAATTAAACAACCCTTTTCATTTCTGTACCTTTCTCTTCCTCTTCTGAGCTCCAATGCAAATTAAATTTCAAGAACTGAAAGAGTTGAACTGTTGAAGCAGTGTTGTTTTATAGAGAGAAAAAGAGAGTAACTTTAAAGAACTGTACAGAGAGAGCAGAAAAATGTAAGCTAAAAAAATGGAAGGAAAGACAGGAAAATCTAAGTTTTTGGCTAGTGGGGTAGGGGGTGGGGGTGGGGGTGGGTGGGGGTAGGGGTAGGGGTGAGAGGGACCCAAGGAAGAAAAGACAGGAAAATCTAAGTTTTGGCTGGGGGGTGGGGGTAGTTGGGGGTAGGGGTGAGGGGGACCCACAAAATAACATGTGAAGAGAACTTAGACACTTCTACTCTTAATAAATGTCCCCCTTTTTATTAAAGTAGAAGAAGCAAACTTTCTAACCCCAATTATTATTTTAGGAAAATTATCATTAATAAACTTAATTTTATAAATTATCTCGAGATTATAGTTCTAAGATAATTTCTAGACTAATCTATCCCATTTGAAAAGTAATGTAAAAGAATTCTAAGTTATATATAAAAGATGAGATATTTCAAAATTAGTATGAGATTAGATTTATAGTGTGTTTGATTAACAATATATATATGTTCTGTTGTATTTATATTGTCAATCGAAATAGTATAAATTTAATCTCGAATTTATTTTTTAGGATACTTCATCTTATCTTGCATACCAAATGGTCTCTCTATGTCTCATTTTGTAGAGACTGAAATATATATACGTGGTCCCTCAAATTCGACATTTGTTTTAGTTAGATACCTTAACTAAAGGTGTAATTTATTGAACACTCTATAATTTTTAAAATGTTGTCTATTAAATACCTAATTGACAATTTCTCCCAAAATCAAAGTGTGTAACTTTCAAATATAATGACTTTGACAAAAAAGTGAATTAACATTTGATACATGAATTTTTTTTACAAAAGAAGAAAAATATTTCGACTCTCCTAAGTAGTTGCTTGGACAAAAGATCCAATCAACATTTTATACATAAAAAACTTTTTTTACAAGAAGAAAAATTTTCTAACTCTTAAATATAGTGGATTGATCAGAAAAGCGAATCAATGTTCGACACGTGAATCTTGTTTACAAGAAGAAAAATCTATGAATTTGTGTTTTAGTAAAAAAACCGAATCAATATTTGCCATGTAATAAGAAGAAACTTATCTGACTCTCCAGGTAGTGACTGACAAAAGACACGAATCAACTTTCGCACATGAAATGACTTGGCAGAAAGACGAAAATCAACATTCAATATGTGAAGAGACATGAATCAATATTCGACACGTAAAGCGGCTTGCTCAAAAGACGCGAATAAATATCTAACACGTAAATTAAAATGACTTACTTAAAAGACAAATCAACATCTGACACGTAAAGTGGTTTGCTCAGAAGATGAATCTATACCTAATATATGTAAAGTGGTTTAGGAAAAATGCAAATCTACATCTGATAAGTAAAGTGACCTGACAAAATACGTGAATTAATATCCGACATGAAGCAGCTTGCTGAAAATTGTAAATCAATATCTGACATGTGAATATTTTTATATAAAAAAAAAATCTTTTCACAATATTTTAAAGAAGTCTCTCGTACATTCCTTCATCGTCTTCTCACTCACCGCTCTTCCACCTTAAATCGCTTTTGCGCACATAAAATTTTTCTCAGTGAAAAGTCATCAAACATCAAGATGACATTTTTGCTGAAATTAGAATTTTTGTCATCATCAAAAGGGGGAATATGTTGGGTTTTATGCAGTTTTGATGATTGACAAAGTGACATAAGATATATGAATCAATTTGGTTCATTGATACACTGTCTCGAGAGCTAAAATCGAAGCAAGATCTTTAAGACAAGTGTGCAATAATCAAGGAATGAATGATAGTTTCGTGATAAACTCAAGAAAATAAACATGTGTTGAATTGAAGAGTTCGAGTTCAACTACAACACAAAAAGGGCAAGAAGTTTAAATTGAAGGAGTCTTGCTTGAAGTAAAACTCTAAGTCAAAAGAGTTCAAGTCAATGTAAATTTGAAGCGAAGAACAACTCCATAATAAATTGTGCTTAAATAGAGGTGAAGTCGTCTAGAATAAGTGAAGTCTGACAGGAAAAAAGGACAATTGGAATATTGACTTCGCAAGTGTTACCGGTAGACTAAAGGAACACATTGAAAAATCAGGTCCTATTACAGAGTTATGTTCTATGAGTTTTTCTTTGTGCTTGATTTTTAATGCATCTTTAGTTTCAGTGAGTTATAAATTGAATAATGATTGTTGTCTTCAAGTTGGGATAACTTGAAGACTTGGGAACACATACCTTCGGAGGTTTGTGTTGAAGTTTTGGAATTAGAGTTAACTTCTAAGATTGCAAAAATAGTAATTCAAATTTTGTTGAGGCTCATTGATCTAGTGAAGTTTGGCATAAATCCTGTAGAGCATAGATCGTGATTTTTATACCTTTTGTGAACTAGGTGTTTTTCACGTAAAAATCGTGTATCTTTTACATACTGCTTTTACTTCAGTAGAACACATTGGCCAACTTATTTCACTCATAGGCTAATTTAAAATAAATCTCTAGGTCATGCGGATTAATAAGTGGTATCAGAGCCAAGGTCATGGGTCGATTCCCAAGAGCAACATGATGCATGAGACAAGTGTTGGAAAGGGCGTTGTTGGGTAATGTCAACGTACTGCCTATAGCGATGGGGCTGAGGTGGCCAAAGTCAGAGTTATGATCGAACACGATATTTGTGTGGTGAACTTAGTTAAGACATAAAGTTGCATCTTTACTATCAGCTCTAGCTTTGAGTATAATAATAACTACTTGATCCTAACAAAGATATATAAAGACTTAAATTATTAAGAATTTTTCTAGCGTAAGATTTTCTTTTCTAGAGAGCAAGAAGAATAACATAGAATCAAAGCTAATGAAAATCCCCAACTTGAACAAAGTACAAATGATTTTTTTTTCAATTTTTCATTAAATTAATTTAAAAACTTTATTAAATATTTAAAGAAAATAAAATAATCACTTGTGACAAACTTAAAGGATCAAAACTATTGAGAAACATATTTGAAGGATCACTTTAAATTTTTCTCAAAATATAAGGGACCTTTTACTATTTTTAAACATCAAAATATAAGTAAATTGGGTGTGTGTTGTTTATATTAAAAAAACTCTATATTTATCTTACGTGGTGTTAAGAGAAACAACACCGTTTAGCGGTGGCACGTGTGTATAAACTAGCACAAGCAAACGCCAGGCGCGTGACGGTCGTTGGTGTTCATGGAAAGCTGTACATTTTTTATGACATCTTTTTTCTTTTAAAAATTAAATTAAATATTTCTATATCTATCGTAGATAATATCTCTATCTATATCAACTGTTTATAATATTTCATTCGTTTTGAAATATTTATCATATTTCATTTTTAAAAAATTAAATTATATAAATTTTAAGCAATATTTTTAAAATAGATTTTTCTTCATTTTTTTCCTACCATGAATGAAAAACAAAAATCATGGGCGAGGAATTCTTCATCAGTGGTCGGGAATGACTGATTTTTGCAATCTTTTCTACCTTGATTTCGTAGGAGCAAGTCAGAAAGATTGAGAAATGAAACCATCTGATTTCATTCGGCGAAACATTTTTATTTTAAGAAAAACTATTGTGACTTTTATAAGTAACTATTTTAACACAACTTTTATTTTATTTTATTTTATTTTATTTTATTTTATTTTCTTGAATTATTTTTGTAGAAAGATTCGTCAATTCTTGCTAAACTACGTTCCATCGTAACTTTTTAACTTTCCACCTTGACATATGACTTGGAGTAGAATTTTATAATAAATTTTTATTTTATACACATAAGATAAAGATAAAAAAATAACACACAAGAAATCAAAAAGATCATTTTTATTTATTCAAAATTCTAAGTGGCGTTAAGATAAATATGTTTGATGTCTCGTCTTTGTTTCTTTCGCTCTGTATTATGTTAAAGTGAAATCTTTCGTTTCTTGTTCAATTATAATTATTCTCTCTAAAGTACATTTTATGATCAATTCTCCTAACTTAATCGAAATTATATTTCATTTGCTTAAGACATTTAAAAAATAATTTTTTTAAAGAGTTTATTTTCCTATAAAATATTATCTAAAAACAATTTCTCCTGCTTCCTCATAAGCACATATTTTCTTTTAAAAGCTTGTTCAAATATCTCATTTTTAAAAATAAGTATTTGTTGAAAAAAGTTAACACATTTGACTTTTCAAAAACTTGATCAAACAGATTATAAAATTAGAAGTGAATTCAACTTTTTGCAATATCAACTAATGAGTACTAGTACCATCAAAGGATGTGGTGCAGTAGTAGATGAGGTTGCTCCTCCCTTAACTAGAGATCTCGGGTTCAAACCCTGAAAATGAAAAAATCTTTGATAGAAAGTGTTTCCCCCTAAATGAAGCCCCACACGACACAAATCTGAATATAATCGGACTCCAATATGGATACTAGACACCGGGTGGAAAAAAAAAACTTATGAGTACTAGTGCCTTAACTAGGGGTCTTAAGTTCGAACCCCGAGAATGAAAAAATCCTTGGTAGAAAGTGTTTTCCTCCAAATGGAGCCTCACTCGGTACAAATCTGGATATAGTCGGACTCCAATATGGATACTAGACATCGGGAAGGAAAAAAAAAACTTATGAGTACACTAGCTAGTGATGCCATACACACTAAATTGATTAATATGACTAAATTTCATCAAGATTAAATTCATCATCCTAGGAAACCAATATAGTCCCTCATGAAACTTTTGAAAATTATTTTATTTCTAGGAAATTTTTCTTTGTCTACAATGGTGCACTCATGTTGGCCCCATAAAATATGATTATTATTGATTTTTTTTGGTTAAATAGGTCCACAAACAAAACAAAATGCCACGTCATCATTTAAATCCACAAGCAAATGTTTTGGTTGGTTATAATTTAAAGGTTTAGATGTTGATTAATGTAATCATAGATGAGATGTTTAGGTAAATATTTTAATTATAGACTAAGTCAAAATTTTGTTAGATACATTGCATGAGAATATAAATATCCTATCAATTCAGTTAGAAAAAATTGAAGGACTTGTACCCCAAATTGACATTTTCCATAATCAAAGTTGATTAATGAAAAATTAAAAAGTATAGTGACTCAACATAGAATTATGTTGGGCATGGAATATTACTATCCCTCTATATAAGCCACGTGTCACATGTGAATTAACTTGGCTTCTATTTCTTATATATTATAAGGCTGATTTGATTAATTTGAATTTATATAGACTAATACGCATTTGTTGGGATGTGGAGCTTGATTAATATGTAAAGGTTCTTTTTATATATTAACGATCTCGCCCAAATTTTAGGTTGTACTATTTTTTTTTATTCTTCGTATATTCTGTAACAGTGTTATTATTAATATAAATACTGCATCACCGTGGAAGTTACTCACTAGGTGTTACCACGAACTGACTTTTCTCTCTTTCTCTAGGTTTTACTAAAATCTTCTTGATTCTTCAATTGTTCTTCGAAATCACAAGGTGTTGTTGTAATCGATCCTAACAGTATTAAACATGAGGGTATTGATATTAGGATTTTTTGGTTCTCGAGACTCAAATTTGGAACTTCTAATTATAAGAATGAACAGACCTCGTATATTCCACCACAACAGTTTGTGATAAGTTAAACTGATTTATTGCTTATGAGACTGAGTTATATGATATCGAGGATAGAAATATTACTTCCTCTGTTCATCTTTACTTGTTCATAATGCTAAAAATAGATTATAGATACCCAAAAATACTTGTCTAATTTATGAAATCAAGAGATAATTTTATACTTAATTCCTAATTTACCTTTATTATTATTTATAATCATTTTTATTATTTTTTTTAGATATTATAGTGTATTTATTATATTCAAATGATGATTTAATAAAATTATTTCCATTATTTATTATTTATTAATTCCTATGCAAATCAATAATGAACAATTATTGTCGGACGAAGGGGTACTCTTTAACTACTTATTGAATATGTGGTTTGAAATTTAGTTTGGTTGCTTAATATAGTTTAATTGGGGTCTTAAAAAAATTGACACCTTGTCAATATTCAAGATTTTAGTTTTATTTTTGGGTTCATGTATCTAAGGAGAAGCAACATTTATACCCTAACCAACTTTATATTAATTAAGTAATAAAGAATCTTAAGATTAAATCTAAAGCATTTATAAATAAGCTTTTGCAACTTGATTATGACTATGAATTTATATTCTCACCTAATATTTTTACTTAATGATGACAAGTAATCATTATCCGATCCGTAGATTTTCTTTTTAAAAATTTACCAATTTTTAATTAAAAAAAAATATATCCACACACAATTTTTGTAACAATCCATCTTGAGATGAGAAATCCCATATTGGAAAAGTACAAAAAAGATGCTGGATATATAAGTAAAACGTGTCTTATCTACTACTGACGCGTTTCAAAGCTGTGCGAGCCTAAACCTAAAGCGAACAATATTACTAGCCGGCTAAGCTGTTACATATGGTATTAGAGTCACTTCTGCGTCAGCCTTGTTAATGTAGGTCAGAGTTCAACTAAGTTTAGGCGTAAGGGGGAGCGAACCTCAATGTTGAATCTAGGTGAATCCCATGCGGTTGGGAAAACCTTAGCGAAGACGCTGAGTCCAAAGAGGTTGTGTATGTAACAACCCTTATCTTGAGATGAGAAATCTCATATCGGCAAAACACAACAGAGATGTTAGATGTATAAGTAAAATATACCTTACCTACTAGTGACGTGTTTTAAGGTCATGCAGACCTATGATCAAAACAGATAATATCACTCACGAGCTGGACTGTTATAATTCCATTTTAATTTATTAAACAATTAGACTTGAAATATTGCTGTGCCAAATGTGGACAGACATCTAGAGATTTCTTGTACCTAAATTAAGAGAAATAAACATTAGCTTTCTTAGTTCCTTTCAATCATCAAATCTCTCAATAGGGCCCATAAAATAAATACTCCTCATATTCATATAAATACAATTTACTCACCTTCATTTTAGCTTCCCCACAATCTCACCCTTGGAATAACGATAAAATTTATTTCCGTCCGTGTTATTTATAGATCATGAATTTAAATCCTGAAAATAATTATATATTAATAATTATATTAGAATAAATTATTTATATTGTACTTTCAAAATATAGTATTTTTTTTTAAAATTTTATATAAACGCAAAATACTTTATGCATCGCTGTTCTAATTTAGTAATCCCTAAATAGGTTGCATGTATCTATGAAAACAATTTTATGCACGTTGGCATTTAGAGTAGTTAGGTGAGTAGGTATAACAAATGGATTAGCACATTTTAATTATTATTATTTTTGAGCTAGGAATGTAGAATAACACGTGAATCTGTCTTATTGTATCATAGTATATATGTTAATAAATAAATAATACTTAGTAGAAGATTATGAGTAAATATAATTAAAATCTTTGGATATTCATAGTGATTTACCTACTGTATGTATTTCATTATATATATATATATATATTATAACTTTTTTAATATGAATATAGAGTCTAAGTAAAAATTATTTAATTTGTTCGAATTAATCTATACTTGGAGGTGTACATGGATTGGGTTGGTTCAGATTTTCTAAATATCAAACCTAACCATTTGTGTCGGGTTTTTTAATATATAAATCAAACCAAACCAATAAAAGTTGGGTTTTCAACCTCGGATTTTTCTGGGTTTTCGGGTTTCTTGGATTTTTTTTTTGAATTTTTAGATTTTTTTTGAAATTCTCGTGTTTTCAAGTTTTTTCGGATATTTTGATAAAGAATTTATAAAAATATATAAGTAACTTAGTCTCGGTTGGTTTTTCAAAGTTAAAATCAAACCAAACCAAATATAGTTGGGTTTTTTTTTCAATACTAAACCAAGTCAAACTAAATCATTAGTCAAATTTTTTCTCTTGAATTGACTCGATTTGCAATTTGATTCGATTTTCAGTTCAATTTTATTCACCCCTACTTAATATTATAGTTTTGCTTCAACAAGTGGACACTTAGATACTCAACTTTTTTATTTCTATTTTTAGTAAAATCCATTTTACTGAGCACCAATTTTTTTCTTTTTCCCTACAACTTTATTTTGGAGGAATTGCGTATTTTTTAATGGAAATGTCAAACTCTTATTATTGAGTTTCCATTGATTTATAAACATGGTTTGATCAAGTTTTTTACTCAAAGACCGTAAACATGTCTAATTATCTAAAAAAAGAAAATCTAATTAAGAGCTTAGTCCTCCCTCCAATTCATATTATATTCATTTTAAGATGATAAGTTTCACATCACCAAAATACAGGAGAAATGTTGATATATAAGTACAACATGCTTTTAAAGCCATGCAGGCCTAGATTCAAAACGAACAATATCAGTGGTCTGTTACATATGGTATCAGCGTCAGTCTGATTATATAAGTAAGACATGTCTTACCTAATATTAATACGTTTTAAACCCATGCGAATTTAGATTCAAAGCGGATCATATCACCAGCGGACTGGGTCGCTACCTCCATTCACCCCTAAAAAGTAAATATAACTTTCACTAAATTACCCATTATTAAATATTACTTATTTAATATGATTTATTATTTAACTAAAAGTCCACTTTTCTAAACAAGGATAATTTTGAAAGAAAAATTTATACGGTTTTAATTATTTAAAAAAAAAATCATTTATTTTGGATTAGAGATAAAAATATGAAAACGCCATATAATATATATTGGATATTTTTTTGTTAATTAGTATTATTGGCTGCCAAGATGTACCTTCAATTAATTAAGCAATAATGTTTCCTAAAAGTCTTTATTCATTGAATCTGCCCAATTTTCATAAAAATCCAAATTTTAAGCCGCCTACTAATTGTACTTCCTTTTATTTACTTCATTGATTTTGCTTATGCCACTTATTAGTTGATCTTGTTAATTTTGTTGACATTAAGGCTCAATAAAAATAGCTAAGAAAAATAAAATTTAAGTTATATATGAAATTTTAGGTAAATATATGATATGTATTTATATTATATAATTATAGTTTGAAAAAAATTACAATTTATAGCTACAGTTAGAGTTTTGTTGCTATGGTTAAGGTTTTGTTGTTCTTTTCTCTACCCTCTGTCTCGTCTCTCGCCTCTGTATACCAGCTGCCTATATACAATAATTTTGACAGATATATATTGTTAATTCAACACATACACATATACATTTTGTCTCTCTCCACTCTTTGCCCTCTCTCTCTCGCCTCTCTCATCCCTCTCCCATCTCGCTTGCCATATATATAAATACGTATAAATATTAGTAAACACATATATAATTATTGTCATATCGTCGATGCACGGATTTTTATTATTCCAAAAGTTTTGTGTAGGAAAATATATGTGGAATTTTTTTCTGGAACTCTAGGTTATTGAGTATTTATAAAGTTTTTTGTGGTCAAATAAAAGTAATTATGCAAATTTAATATTAATATAATACGTGAATAATTAAATGATGAAATGGTAAATAATTATGATTGATTTGTGAATATTTATAAGCAAGGTAATATAAAATGGGCAATTTAATTAATTAAAGATGTAATATGTTTAATTATATATCAGAATTTAATAGTAGCCGAGGGATCAAAAATATTATTAATACAATAAGAAATATTAGTGCTAATTTAATGATAAAATGGATGAACCACCAAGGATCGAGTTTTGGATATGAAAAAATTCTTAGTAGAAGCACTTTCCTCAAATGGGCCATACATGGTGGATGTTGATGCTTCTCCCTTAATCAAATGTCTCGAGTTTGAGTTTTGGATATGAAAAAGTTCTTAGTAGGGAGCACTTTTCTCAAATAGGCCCTACATGGTCGATGCTGATGTTTCTCCCTCAATCAAAGGTCTTGGGTTTGAGTTTTGGATATGAAAAAAATTCTTTATAGGGAATACTTCCCTCAAATGGGCATGGTAGAAATTCAGATTAATCGAGCTTTAATGCGGATATTGCTGATCGAATAAAAGTAAAAAGGAAAGATAGAAGGGATGAGAGAGAGTCAAGATTCATGCATTTGTAGAAAGGAAAAAAAAAGACATGAAAAACACCTCTTTGGAAAGTCAATTATGTTACGCCATTTACAATAAAACAAGGACAAATAAAGTTGGTTTTTACGTATTGCTAAACATTTGGCACATAAAAATCAAAAGTGACATTAATGTTCAATAGCTGTTTCTTATAATCCAACCAGTTGGTTGGGATATATATATTAATAAACTATGAGGTATCGGCTAGCTTATATAATACGCCAGACGATCAAGGCGGTTTCATATAGAAATTTTAAGGTGTTACGACACTCAAATAATAACGTCTATAACTAGAGATTGACACGTAAAAGTATTAAATACGAACTCCACCATTAAAAATATTTGAAGTGTCAATTAGTACAAAATTGAACTAGTAGAAACATATTGATGTATATTTATCAACAGGTATCAATTTCATTCAATTTCAAATTAATGGAGATTTATGAATATGGTACAAAGTTTCAATAAAAAGATGTTGTTGTGTCCCATAATGTTGCATAATAACATATGCTTTAGGAACACTCCATGTGTTAGGCATGTACATCATAGGACTTTTATTTAGCCTAGAATATCTTTGGCAACAACGAATATCAATGCCTTTTTTATATCAGGGGTCGTTTGATTGCCAACATGTTATCCCACGATAATTAATCTTGAGATATAAGTCAGCTTGGAATAAGTTATCTCTCTATATATATGAGATAACTTATCTCATCACTAAAGCAAAAATAGTGAGATAAATAGTCCAAGGATTACCTTATACCTCCAACCAAACATGAGATAAAATAATCCTACATTTTATTTCAGTATTATTATAACTTATACCTCACACCAGACGACCCCTTAGAGTACTAGCTAGGGTTGTTTGGTGGTTGACAAAAAAGATTAAAAATAGAATTTGTGTATCTCAATTTCTATGAAATATTTTACTTTTATGATCTTTATCTTTTTTCGTTTAAACAATGTTAATGCACACTTATATCTTGAAATAGCTACATGCATATACATGTTTGATAGTTCTTAAATATGGGTGCTAACCAGCAAAATCATTATTACTTTTTCATAGAATATATTTGTAATTATAATGACCATCTAAATTTGATTTACCTCGCCTCTACTTCAATAATATATCATGTCAAGACGGAATTTCAGTTTGTTAATGCATGAAAGTGGAAGGTTAGCCATAGTTGGATTGAATGCATGAATGAGTTTAGAAGTCAAGTCCATACACCATTAGGGCCTTGTTTGGGTTTATTTTGGGCCTTTTTTGTGTGAAATTATATATATATATATATATATATATATATATATATATATATATGGTTAGTGTTTCAAAAAGCAATTTTGGAACTCGCCTCGGGTCGTGCTGGGGTATTCACTAAATGCTTCGTGGTACACGTGTGGGGTTAGTTGTATGACGTGATGCCACTTGTGAAACTTAGTTTTTTATTTTTTTTTAGAAAAGTTATTTTCCTTATTTCTAAGGACGTAAGGAGCTTGTTTTTCATGCGAGATTTTCTGGTTCACGTCTTTAATGGGTTATAAGTTCACAAGATTAAGAGAGATATTTCCGTTTTCCTACGAGGATAACTTTAGAATATACTATTCATACAGAAGTGTATACGTTATACATATTGGATATATAATTTAATTCTTGTGGTCCGATCCCTTTCCAGATTCTAAATGTGTTGCCCTTTGTCCCTAAATGAAATACAAAGATCATAAAGTACGAGATACATATAACAAAAAACTCGGAAAAACCAATTTAAAATCACTAGAAAGTTTACCATTATGTTACTCTTATCACTCATAAAAGAGAAATGAAACTAATTTTTTAGAGCTATTCAAGAATTGGATTTCAAAAACTCAAATGAATAATGGTGTACAGTCTTATATCAAAATAAACAGTATTGTAATTTATATGAAGGATCTTGAGCACAAATTTGTATAATATATAGTCAGAAAACTGATCGTGTGTGTATATATATGTAACAACACCGGTATATATAGTCAAAATTTGACTCGATTTACTCTCGGGGTCGTCTGGTACAAATATCAATAACATAGAGATTTGTAATGCAGGGATTAACAATGCGGGGATTATTTTTTATCAAATGTTTGGTTCATTGTTTCTCACCTAATCTTGTGTTTGGTTTAAAATTTTATAAAAAACTTCTTGCCAGTTATATCCTTGAATTATTATGTGATATTATATTTCATGTAATTGGGTCAAGGTAGATAATTATCGGAGAATATTATTTTTTTGTAGCCTTCTAACTAGCTTGGAGAAGAACAAATTTATTGTCATGTTTTCTACTTTCTCAATTGAGTTATTTGAATATAAATAATTGTCATCTTAATAAATTGATTACTCATAAAACATCAATTTTTATAGAACATTTACTTTTAAAATCGAAAAGATCATAAATAATTATAAGATCGAATAAACTATCTACATTTACACATAAAAATTGCAAGTTGTAGTTTTAAATGGAGGTAAACATCTTAAATCACTCAACTTTGAGAATTTATCTAAAAAATCTATTGATCTTTGTTTTGTATAATGAAATCACTCAATAAGGCATTTGTATCAACTAAATTAATTATCAAAACAAAATTTTGACATGCCAATTTTTTTTTATAATTATGTAAATATAAACCCATAAATAAATAAAATTTAAAAATTTGATATGACAAAAAATATATTATATTACGTAAATATGAACCCAAAAATGAAAAAAAACCGTTAGTCAATTTATTTAAGTAAATTTACTAGTACAAACAAAAATATAAAATATAACATCAAGAAAATAAAAAAAAATGATTAAAAGAATTTGAGGGGTTCGAGAGATAGTTTGGTCATTTAGGGTGCTTATCCAAGAATTGTTAAACCTTGGATACGCTATCCCTCCATTTTCTAGAGATAAAATAAGACCTTCCATGAGGCATAACTAATCCATGGATTAAATTAAATAAAGTAACCAAACAATGCATTAATTGAAGCGGAAATCACATAATTATCCCATATTTAGAAAATATTTACCACTTATAGCAACTTAATTTTTTTTGACCATATACAACAAATCGATTGAATTGTCCAATGTTTTTGTTAAAATTCGCTCAATTCTCTCCAATCTCCCATTTTGCTCTATTTTGCTATAGATGACAATAAAACAAACGTATATTTAATTTTGATAAATATTAATTAAAAGGCCAGGTAATTTTTCCTTAATTTAGTTTGAATTATTCAGAGACTCTTCTTAATCCATAGACTATTCTTATATAATACAGCCTACCAAACGGATCTATATTACTCCCATTAACTAAATTATATTAGTCCTATTACTATCTATTAACACATTTCTAGAAAAATGAATGAATATAATAAGAAAAAAAGATCATAGTTTACTCTCCATTTGGCCAAAAGCTTTACCATTTAGCCTTTCATGTTATAATATATATCAAGAGGCTTGCAAAATGGATACTACAAAATATATAATTCCAAATAATTATATTATATAATTAATCATGCTTCTAGAAGAAAAAAATTGGCAATTTCATAAACTTATCAAACAATTAAAAATGAAAATAGAAAAATACTACTAATAGATTAAAAACACTAAATTTTGACGAATTTTAGCTTGTTGGTAAGAATTTTTGATGGAAATACATTCACAACGTTATCGTCAAGTCAAATTCTTATGAATTTCATAAAAAAATTAATGATTCACTGATAGTAAAAATTATACGTCTTTATATATATATATGGACAAACTAAAAACAAGTGGACTTTAGTAAAAATAAACACCAAACTTGATTAAATTCTATATATTTTTCTACATCGACAGTCCACTGATTAAGAAAATAACCAAAATGATATTCATATTTCATAACATCTTTGTACCTTAATTTACGAAACATATTTCAACATCATTATATTATTTTTAACATTTACAAATATTTACGTAACTCTACTTTTCTTTTTTGCGCTATATATATGCAATTATTCATACATGTTTTGGATATCTAGGGTATGCTACATGAGCCATATTCACAAGAAGCAATTGGTGCATGGAATGTTACGTTAGTTAATAATTTGGTTAAAAAATATCTGTATCTTCTGAGGGATAAAAGGTCGCGCTATCAAATTCATCATATTTTCTGTTTCCCAAAATTATTTTGACGATCTTTTTTGTAGGGTTGTATATACTTAAATGGAAGTAAACTTATCGTCACCTCTACAAGAAAAGGTTGAGAGGCATGTGTATATATATATGTACACACACTCAGAATATCATTCGACAATATATAAATTTTATCAACTTCAAAAATTAGCTCATGAAATAATGATCACCAAAATTGAAAAAAAGAGATTTGACCAAGACCATATATAAAGAAACATTCTCGTTTCTAAATATAGTCAACGTGGAGATTTAACACTTGCCAACTAGACTGTGATACTATAATATGAGAATTTGAAATTAGTTAATATAACTATAATTTGAATTAATTATGGTTTGCGGCAAACATCTAGCTGTAATTATAGTTAGGGTTTTGTACAATTCTCGTGATTTATACAAACAATGTGAGTGAATATAATTTGAGTTTTGTATAATTCATACGATTTATACAAATGTTGTGCGCGAAGCAAATTGTATAGCAAAATATACAAAAAGCTGCAAATTGTATAGCAAATTATACAAATGTTATACACGAATTGCATAGCGAAATATACACATGCTATACAAAAATTGCAAATTGTATAGCAAATTATATAAACATATACAAATGCTGCACGAATCATACAAATGTTGCTACAGCTATAATTATGAAATGTAATTATGTAAACTATAGTTATAGAGTATAATTAAAATATTTTTGAATGGCTATATGCGATAATTCCTCTTAAATTTATAATAAGAGAAATTTTCTTTCACTAGCTAATTCAGCCACCCCTACTCAAGATCATATAAATAAACCTTTTTCATCCCCAAGTAGCAAATGTGGAGCCTCAACAATGACTTTAATTAGAATAAAGTAGCATGATCAAGAAAAATATTTAGTGTAAAAACAACATCTTTAGGGTAAATTTGCATACAAGAAATGCCAAATCCTCCTAGCTAGTCAATTAATAACTTCTATACTTATCTTTCTTGGCAAATGAAGCCAATAAATGATGACTAGCTAGTTAGTCTTTATCACAAGATTTTATCATCTTACAAAAGCAAGGGCATCATTTTGGCATTACTAAGGAGTAGGTTTCTTGACCAATACACACACAAAACAAAAATAGAATACAAGTGTAGTTGACTTGTAATCTTGTACATAGTACTAGGAAGAAGATTCAAGAGAATTCAAAGTACTCTAGAGGTTATTAATTACTAGTCTAAGCTAAATAAAGTAACTTCAAAAAATTAAACTAAAATTACATAGAAAACAACTAGCTAGTTAACAAAAAATACTTCTAGATGCCTTAGGAAGAAAGTGAAATATGTACTTTCCCCCTAGTCCTCCTCTTTATGTATATCTTTCTGGCTTGAAATATATAGTAAGACTGTATATGATAGGCCTTTTTATATCTAGTTTTTCTTCAAATCTTGTACAAAGCAGGACTTTAGTGCATCAGATTGCCATATAGTGTATAATAAATTGAGCATAGTGCATCGAATTGCCTGATAATATATATATATATATTTACTCTTAAATAACAAACATCTGATTATGGAAGCTGTGTGGTTCCCAAACAAAGAATAGTGTCTACTTCCTTATGATGTAAACTATGTTAAAGCTACAGCTTCTTGTTCAGTTCCTATGCAATGCTCTGAGACATTAATGTGAGTTTAATTCTTTGTAACAAACATGTTTATCATATATGAATAGGTCAATAAAAGAAGAAACATGAAAGTATAGGTGCCTCTACATGTCTGAATTTTCGATAACCAAATATGAACTGATATCATTTATAGGCATATATATCGTCCCCTTTTAATTTTGTTAGAAGAATCCATGCTTTAGAATTAGGGTAAGGGTCTTACGCCGATCAACATTGTTCAGATCTTGGTCTACCAGTAAGTTGTCCTACGAGTAAATCTTGCAAACAAAGACAAAAAGAGATGAGTGTTTCTTCAATCCCTTGCTTTTACTTGATTCAAAAGTCCTACAACATACTACAATTTTAATTGTTTATTGTGATGTCATTGAACAAGTGATCACAAGTTGATTAATTATCCTAATCTTGTTTAATTTCCTAGGTATCTTAGAGAAATACGAATGTATGGATGTGTTCTAGGGGAAATTCTAAGAAATGACCTTGTTAATACCTAATATCCTAAGGTGGAAGAAGCTTAAAAAAAAAGAAAGTTAAATTAATCAGCACTTGTAGAATTAATCCTACATGATTATGCCAAGGAATTGAAGTTCTCCTCATTAAAGTCCACACAACTAATCCAACTATAGCCATTATGTTTAGTACATGAATTTCTTACGAACTGTCAGACAACGCGGGATCAGTCATTACTCATTTACAAGCTGCAACAAATCATCAAAGATAATTATAGCGTACACTGAATAAAACATGTCAACTTTACGAAGTATTATCTATGACAAATTAAGTTTCATAAGATTAAGTTCCACATTTTTGTGTGTATGTGATGATCTACATATTGACATGCCACTTCATAAATAGAGTGGCTGATCATCAATGTCATGAAAATGGTCAAAGAAAAATGAGTACTAAAGTTTGAAACACTCAAAATAAATCTCATGATGATGGATTGTTTGCAAACTTAATTTGTATAGAAGATTGTTACATATATAGCTAAGAAAAGCAATTCCTAAATTTGCATGGTTCTGTAAATGACATAAGCCTAGGAAAATTAATAACTCATTGATGATCACTCAATTTTTAGGCATAGTACTAGCTAACCATCATCATTTCTTGGCATGTGAAGATCAAATTGTGGGAAAATGACATAAAATTTGTGGACAAGAAAGTAATAATTTTCAAATTAATAACACAAAAATTAAAAGAACAACAAACGTATATATCCAATTTAGTTTCACGAGTGATGTCTGGATAAGGTAGAGTGTACACAAACCTGATCTTACGCTTATCTCTAGTCGACTCAAGGAAAAACATGCCCAAGCATAGCGAAAAAAGAAAAAGACGAAAATGAAGAAATCATGGCAAAATAATATAGAACATTGAGGCACAATTGCTTCTTGAATAATCCATATAGCAATAGAAGAACACACAAAGTACAACTTGCAAACAATGTTCATATATCCTACGCACTAAAAAGATTTTAGTGTGTAAATATATGCACATATTTCTTGAGATATATATATTGAAGTTTCTCAAAAGAACAAACTTAAACATTTTACTCACCAATATTTCCCCTATTTTCCCCCTTTGGCTTCTGAATCAAGCACTTCCAATATGAGTAACCACTTGATTTTTGTACACCATGGCCATTTCTTCAAACTACTATGTATAGAAATACAATTATTGATTACTATAGCCAAGACGAAGCTCCAAATCAAGTTCATTTTCATCCACATTTTTCTCCCTTCCTTCTTCTTCATCATCGTCGTTAGTAAGTGTTGGTCCAATTCTCAGACTAAGGTTATTAGCATCATAATAATTGACATGTCTCAAACGTGAATCATCGTGGTGATGATTATAAACATGTTGGTAACTAGGGTTTTGAGGTAATTGGAAATGAAATTGGTAACTATTCATTTGTGCCCTAGAATAGTGATGTTGTAATTCATCATGATGACTTGAAATAGGTGTATAGTACCTTGAATTATCAAAGACATGGTGACTATTAGCTTCTTTGGATAATTTTGAAGATTCTTGATGATGAAAATTATTTTGCTTAGCCTTCAACTTGTCTTTTCTATGAATATTCATGTGACCTCCTAAAGCTTGAGCATTTGTGAATCCTCTTTTGCAAAAATTACACTCATAGGAACGTCCTATCCCGGTGTTATCATCGTTGAATTTCTCCGATTCGCGATCAATCGTGTCTTCACTTGAGCTATCAGAATAATTGTTGTTCTTTTCGGACGCCATTTGATGATGAAATTAAGATAGTTAAAATATCTCTTTCAAGGTCGGAAAAATCAGAAACAGACTCGAAAACGAAATTCTTTGAAAATACACTTTTTTGTGTGTGTTTGTGAGGATATACTTTGCTTGAAAGATGTTTACTTGGGATTTGAGAAATTAGGGATGGAAAATTGAAGTGGTGATGGTAATTCTTTAGTTGAAATGATCATTTTATAAAGACAATGACAAGGACAATAGAGATATTTTTTATTTTTATTTTTTTATTTGAGAGAATTTTTTTGTTTAGTTTTTAGGTAAAGGCTATTTTTCTTTGTTTATTGTTATTTGTGGAAATTTTGATTAGTTTAAATATCCTGCCGGCGTCCTATACTTTCTTTTCACTTATCACAAATTTTATAAACCTTTATTTTTTAAAAAAAATTATTTAACTTATTATTTTTATTTCAATATATAAAATAATACTGTATTTTTTCATATTTTATTTTATCATGAATTAATTATTTTTCAAGTTATTTTTTAAGATCTAATAACAAATATAAATTAATACAAATCTTATATTAAAATTTTCAAACTAATTATTATATCTTAAAATAACGTGAGAAATTCAAAGTGAATAAATAAAAAAGCCAACGAAGAGGGTATAATTTGTTGTTTAACTATTGTGCATAATATGAATTTCAGTTAATTATTATAACTATATATTTGTAGTTATTTTTTTAGATGATTTAATAATATACAAATTATTAATTGTTACTTTTTCTTTTAATTTGTTTGTATTACCTTTTATTTTAGTTTTTCTAAAGAGTTCTATTTCATTCCTTTTTTTATTAGTTTTTAATTCTAATTTTCATCTGATATGTTTAAAATTATAATATTAAAAGATATTTTCTTACATTTTATATATCTTTAATTTAGATTCAGAAGATTTAAAAATCTTTTTTATGTACTAAGATTTATGTCAAGTTAAAATCAGATAAATAAATTAAAATGAAAGAAGTTATATAGAAATTAAAATATTTTTATTTAATTTTTTGTTAATTTCTATTCCATGTCCCATATCTTTATGAGAGTTTAATATTTCTTAAGCCATAATATTTTTTTTTTATTTTTTTTTTGGTCTTCTTGTTCTCTAAGTTTGAAGAAATTAGACTAATATGTTGAATTAGAATGTTCCAGTTAAGATCTAATCTTTTCTCTGATATCTTCAAATACTTTTTTCTCTGACACGTCTCAATCTATTTGTTTTATTTTTCTCTTTAGTTCGTTTAGAAAAGAACGTCTCATTTTTAGATAATTTTATATTTTAACTTTCTATGTGTCATATTTAAGATCATAATTAAAACTGCACGTCTTTAATTTTAGACCACAAAATTAAAAAATATTTGTTACTTTCTTAAACTTCATGTCAAATCAAAATAGGACAAATAAATTTAAAAAAAAGATTTACTTTTACGATTACTATATGTACATTTTAATGGCTAGACCTTAATCATTTCTTCAAAGGATTTTTGTTCATTAGTTTAACTTTTATTAATATCACGATGCTAATTTTTGATGACTAAACATGATATTTAGTTTAAAATATATAACAAATTTATTTTAAAATATTAATTTTATATCATTTGATTTTTAAGAAGAAAATTGTAACAAATAAAAAGCCACGCATGAAGTAGTATTTTTTTTCTTGATATAATATTTGTCCTTTCCTTTGGGGCTTTCTTCTTTAAGGTACTCTAGCAAAGTTGACTAGGTCAATTAAGATTTGATGATTACACTTCCCCATTTTCAATTTTAAGGAAAAAACGGAAATTTACGAGAAATTTATTCTAAGAAAGTCGTTCCTATCTTTAAAGGGGTTTATATATTCTATAACTTTCTTATGTTATGGGGTCTCGAAAATGGAATTTCGCTACCAATCCTAGTCAGTGAGCTTAAAAACTTTCTTCTTTTTTCCATCGACCAACGAAATCTACACTTCTGCACTACTCATATAGAAAAATTCAGTCTCTCTTTTTTGGGAGGGAGCAGAGTAGTCAAAGAATGAACCAAACCAAATGATTGTTCTAAAATGGCTATTCCTCACGATTGTTCTTTGTGATGCAGTCGAAGCATGACAATTAGGATCTCGAGATGAAGATATATATAGCTTATATTTGCATTTTTTTGATTTATTTTTATTATTTTAATTTTAAAACAAATGCTTATTAATATTTTTCATTTTATCATAACACTAAAAAAAAAAGCTTTAAAACATCGAAAATAAACCAATTCAAACAGGTTTTAAGTCGATGAAAAATAACGTTGATAATAACATGTCTTGTTGCGCCTCCATAGCTGTGCTATAAAATGATTAATCGGCTAATTACGCGTTTAATCAAGGATTGAAACAATCAAATGTTTTATTATAATTTTTGTTTTTTATTGACAATGTCCTAATTACGAAATTAGTATTAGCAAGACGGCAAATTTAGTCAGCAAATCCAGTTAAGAGTACAAAGGTTTAGTTAATTATTTAGTGGACTTGTCCAAGTTTAAGAATTAATGAAAGTTACACAAGTGGAGTTTCTAATGCATCTTATTGAATTGACCAAGCCCTATAATTTTCTTTTCATTGTCTCAATTGTCTCGTAGTTACTTGATATCTTGTGTTTTTCGTATTAATCGCTTGTTTTGTTCACGTTCTCTTTCTCTTCCTTTTTCGTTTTCTATATCTAGCTTATTCTGCTTATTGATTTTTGTGACGAGGGTTCCCAGGAAACAGCCTTTCTACCTTTATGAGGTAATGGTAAGATCCGCGTACATTTTACTCTTCTCAGACCCCACTTGTGGAATTCAACTGGGTATGTTGTTGTTTGTCTCAATGTCTCACTCGAAGAGGTGGCCCTTGAGTTCAGTTGCTTTTGATTTAATATGGTATTGATAGCAATAGCAGTTTTTTCAGTTTGTCGTTCCCCGATTATAAGTCATTGTGATGTTGGTAGCCTTGCAAATTTTTACCCACTAAAGATTTGTGACTTGAATGGTGATTCCAAAATTGGGTATATGTGCACTTTCGATCGGCTCATTAAAATCAATTTGGGATAATTTCAAATATATACAATAAACTAATTAATTTACAATAAATATATCTTATTTTATTTACATAAAAAATAGCCAAAATCGTAGAAAATATACATGATTATATAGTATAACTTGCCAAAAATCATACAAAAGTATACAATTTTAATATACAATGTCGATTACTTATACATGCACTATACATTGAATATACATTATGATATACTCAAAACTGAATATAGCTTGACTACATAAAATATATACTAACTACATATGCCTATACAATGAATAACTATTGTTTTATAATTATTTTGACGGAACGATCATGCACTGTAATTATCCCAACCAATTAAGCAGCCATCTATCAACCGTTTGTGTAGCAATTTAGGCCCAATCTGAACCATTGGGCCCAGATTGTTTGAAGCCCAAGTGTTTATAGTTTGGAAGTTGATAGACTTTCCGTTAAAAAAAATTACAGAAATAAATAACTTATTTGTATTTGGGCCTTCCAAGTTTTTGTCGTCTGAAAGCCCACACATTTTAGATACAGTTGCAGTTTTTCACTAAATTAAAATTATGAAACTACTTTGATGTGATAAAAAATATTTTTCTCAAAATATTTCTGGTAATATAAGCCAATTTTTTGGCATTGGAAATTACTTAAAAAGCATTTAATATTTTCCAATATATTTTTTCTTTCATGGGAACACTTATTTGTGTGTATCACAATACAACGAGATACATTGAGCGGCAATAGATTTTTTCCTTTAAGCGATAACATTTATGTTGCGAAAAAAAATTTAGCGGATAATTGAATTGATGTCATTGCATCTAAAGTCGTAAAAATCTTATACAATATTTTAATATAATGTTCTCGTTGTCCTATATTATGTAGCACTCTTTCCTTTTTGGTCCGTCCCAAAAAGAATGTTATCTTACTCTAATGGAAAACAATTTTATTTTAAAATTTCCTTTTTACCCGAAATGATTCTAAGCCACATAAATATCAAAGAATGATTTTCGATCACAAGATTAAAAAATCTTCCCTTTTTTCTTAAAATCATACCAAGTCAAAGAGTATCACATAAAATGGGATAGAAGAAGTATAATAATAATTATACTATCATTGGTGTAGTGAATCGAAAAAATTAGGCCCGAGCCCCCAACAGCCCCTATTCCGTGGACTAACCCCCCACGAAAACCTGCAGAAATCATCTATTTCCTGTTCCTTGGCCCATAAACTGCTACCAGACGTCGTTTGGCGCTGCCAAACTTACTGAAACTCTTGACAGACTAGTTACGAACAAATTGATATAATTTTTCGAAAAAATTAGGTCCGAGCCCTGGAATTATTTAGTTGGGGTGAATTATTTTGGCTTGAGTAAGTAAGATGTTGATGAATTGCTCTACCTTTTCCCATACCTTTTCATTTTCAGAGTGTCACAATAATATAGTACAAAATTCAGCATCGATTTTCGAGCCTGAATATCCGACCTCGTGATGAAAATGAAAGGGGATCGAAAACTACCACATTAAACTAAAAATAATAATAAAAAGAAATACTATATACTTATTCTTTTTGTTGTATAAGAAAATGTAATAATACGTAATAAATAATTTGTGTTAACTTTAATTTTTTCTACTAGCTAGCTCAAATATTAGATGAAGAAAAAAAGGTTTTGTTAATTCAAAAATAAAAAAAATGTTTGATCTAATACCTCTATTTATATATACCAAATTCTTACATTTGGATATATATAGTCTTCTTAAGTATTTGTCCATTTGTCATTTCTAAAAAAATATGCATAATATATAATGTACATATAAGAAGAAAAAGAATCATTTGCTTTTTAGTGCTTAGTAAGTAGAAAATAGTATCTAAAAATGTTTATATACTATAATCTAAGCAAATATGATAGGTGGGTGTCTGCGGTTGTGAAAAAATTGATTAGAGCGAAATATCATTTATATATGAAACTTGTATTTTTATAGGGAATACTTTCGAGGAAATCGTATCTCACTGCTAAAAATTATAATTTTTCTACTGAAAAATGTCCAGTGAGTATTCAAACAGTTATTTTGATTGAATCGGTAAGAAAAGACAAAATAATAATGTTTTTATGTGAAAAAGTTATAAAGTTTCTCGCTATTTTCATGAAAATTTATCACACTATGTATTTTCTCAGTTAGTTAGTTAGATCAGATGAAAAATGAGTGAAAAACTTATTTTCTATAACACAAATTTCTCGTTGATTCGCAGTGAGAAAAACCTTTATTTCTAACCGTGTCTAATTTTGAAGAAACTTGTTTATCTAATTTTTGACCAATAATGGATGTTCTCCACACCAAACACACCCTTTGTCTCTCTTTATATTCCTTATTTTCTTTTGAGTTAAGTTCATAACAATAAAGTAAAATAAAATACACAGCAAACGAATTCTTTTCGTCAGACGTACTAAGTCAATAAATCGTCGAGACGATAGTAATATATTTTTTACCAATACCAATAATGGATATTCTCCACACCAAACACACCCTTTGTCTCTCTTTGTATTTCTAATTTTCTTTTGAGTTAAGTTCATAACAATAAAGTAAAATAAAACAGACAGCAAAGGAACTCTTTTTGTCAGACGTACTAAGTCAATAAATCGTCAAGACGATAGTAATATATTTTTGACCAATACCAATAATGGATATTCTCCACACCAAACACACCCTTTGTCTCTCTTTGTATTTCTCATTTTCTTTTGAGTTAAGTTCATAACAATAAAGTAAAATAAAACAGACAGCAAAGGAACTCTTTTTGTCAGACGTACTAAGTCAATAAATCGTCAAGACGATAGTAATATATTTTTGACCAATACCAATAATGGATATTCTCCACACCAAACACACCCTTTGTCTCTCTTTGTATTTCTCATTTTCTTTTGAGTTAAGTTCATAACAATAAAGTAAAATAAAACAGACAGCAAAGGAACTCTTTTTGTCAGACGTACTAAGTCAATAAATCGTCAAGACGATAGTAATATATTTTTGTACTTACTCCCCTCCCCCTTCCTCCCCCACCCACATACTAAATAGTGGTAAAATCGTTCTGCCATGTACTAATAACTATTAAAATATCTTTTAAGAACTCTCCCCCCTCCTCCCGCACCCACATACTAAATAGTAGTAAAATCACTCTGCCATGTACTAATGACTATTAAGATATCTTTTTAAAACCCTCCCCCCTCCTCCCCACCCACATACTAAATAGCGGTAAAATCACTTTGCCATGTACTAATGACTATTAAGATATCTTTTTGAAACCCTCTCCCCTCCTCCCCCACCCACATACTAAATAGCGGTAAAATCACTCGATCATGTACTAATGACTATTAAGATATCTTTTTAAACAAGCCCCCCCCCCCCTCCAAAAAAAAAAAATACAATAAAATCTCACATAGAATACCAAAAAGAAGAAACTAAATACACTAGGAAGTATAATTGAAAGGGCATATCATATATATGGAAAACAAGTAATTCCAAAAGAGCATTTTTTAAAATTAGTTGTTGGACTTAGTTGAGAATAGCAAAACATGGTATGATGAAAGAACACAAGAGACATGACGTTTATAGGTTCAGAATAATTCAACTGATGTACTGTCTTCAGAGATCATTGTCAAGCCTATTAAATCATACATTTGAATGTGCTCTTTTCCATTCAATTTTCCAAGACTAATCATTCAATTCATCACTTCAATTTAATATCTAGGTAGAGTATTCTTTGACCATCAATTGCTTTTCTTCTGTTGCACCACATCAAGAATCATCTCCCAATCTTATTTATCAAATTATACATAATTATTCTTCTTCATCACATAGTAAAATATTCAATCAGGGTTAAAGATCGAGTTATAGAAGGTTATTCAAGAAGTTTGTGTATTCTGTAACAGTGTTATCATTAATATATATATATAAATATTGCATCACTATGGAGGTTACCCACAATGTGTTACCACGAATTGACTTTTCTCTCTTCTCTCTAGGTTTATCAAAATCTTTTTCCTCTCTAAAATCTTCTTGGTTCTTCAATTGTTCTTTGAAATCACAAGGTGTTGTTGTAATCGATCCTAACATGCTTATCTTGTGCTACATGCACCATATCAAGAATCTCCGAATCCTATTTATGAAATTACACTAAATTATTATTGTCGTGTATGACATAATTAGTAAAGCACTCAATCAGGTGAATTAAAACATTAAGCTGTAAAAGATAAATGGAATCTTTAATATGATATTGTCCCACTGAGCCAGTCTAACTCCTTATTTGATAGGGTTTTCTTTGACCAACACTTGCTTCTTGTGTTGCACTACATCAAGAATCTCCGAATTTTATTTATGAGATTATACTAAATTATTATTGTTTATATTTTTCAAGCCCATTTAAAATTGAAGGATTTTAGCTAGGCATAAGTGTGTGATCGAAATATACTTATATACTAATAATTTGATTTTATGTTTGATATAATGGTATATATTGCCTATATATTTTATACATATTTTGTGACTTAGATAGCTAGATGATTCAGACCCTTATTTATCACTTTGATTAATTTAATTTAACTTTAGCATCATGTTACTAACAGCACATCTTTAATGAAACTTTTTTTTTTGGTCCATTGCTTGGCCTGTATATAGTGTCATTTGCTATTTTGGTTGAAATTTATATTTTTGTATTGCTGTCCTTTGCAACTCCATATTATGGTAATTTTTCTTGTCAATTGATACTCCATTAGATCTAGCATAGGCACATAATTAGTTTTTGTCAACACTTTTAGCCTGTTCTTGAATATCATCTCTATAACTTTATTTTTTTGCTTAAAATAAAATATTTATAAATTAATAGATGGAATACATGCATCTTGGTTATTTACACCTTTTAAGTCCTTAAGTAAGGCGATTATGGGCTCTCGCGTCGATGAATAACGTAGCAAAATATCATATTTAGTATGAACTATAGAATCTCGTAATAAGTAAATCATTCTGTCTCTGAATGCAAGTTATATACCAAAATCATCAAGCTGAGGGCACGTCAAAGAAAGTCCTCTACGAAAGGGGCAAGTTTGGTGCACTAAAGCTCCAGGTATAGTCCACGGAAGGATCAGACTACAAGGTCTATTGTATACAAATTTACCTTACATTTCTGCTAGAAGTTATTTCCAAAGCTTTAATCTATGACCTCTTGATCACGTAACAACAATTTTACCAATTACTCTAAGATTCCCTTCCAAAGAGGTCTGATCAACGAGAAAACTCCTACACAAGGAGGTGGACATTCAAAATATTTTCCAAAGGATAAAAAAAAACTATATTGCACCCATAATTTGTTACCTTCTTGTAGACATGCTTTATACCAATAGCTACCTCCAAACATTATTGAGTTTTCATGTGTTGACATATCATTTTGAGTCAACACTTTTTTTAATATAATATGTAAACTAATTAGACTCTACCATAAGACACGTTAGATCTATAAATACCTAGTTTGTGTTCAGATATGCGATATAAATTCATAATTTTATATCAGTGTATCGACATGTATTTTGTGATCATAATTTTAAATTTTTTTAAATAAAAGATCATACTTAACGTAAAGAGACTATTTATACCATGTGAAAGAGTTATATTAAAGAATGACTAATTAATTATTACTGTTGACTATTGTTGGCTAATGGCTAGTGGTTCTTAACAAAGTTATGTGTATCTGAAAGCTTATAAATATAAACACTTATTCATAAAAGGAACATGGAGATATTTCAATTATGTTTGTTCATTTGATAAGATTGTATAAAAATTGAAAAAAATTCAATCCTTTTTCAATTTTCACCACTCGTAAGATTTTCATGTTTATGAAAAAAGAAATACAACTTAACAAATCCAAATTACATGTTCGAACAAATCTTCAACTTCAGGTCAATCTAGCTAATTTCATATCATGATTGTAAATTATAATTTCATATCTTTATGTTCAAATGCCCCTTGCAATCTATCGCATATAAAACCACCTATACAACTGCAGATGCGAATTCAAAATTTCAACCTTATGAATTCTAAATTTTATAATGATTATTTCAAATGTCAATAACTAACCGATTCTTAACTTCATACTATACCTATAAAATAAACTTCTTAATACAAAACAAAACAACATACTCACTGAAATCCCACAGATATAATATACGCAGACTTCATCAGTACCTGATAAAGATAAAGAAATTATTTCAAAAAGATTCCCAACAAAAGATTTTACCTTCAACTGAACTCATACTCAAAATTCTAGTTCCGTCCTTACCTAAAAGGGAGTGGTGGGGGTGGGTCATATTGTCAATGATTTAGAATTAGGTCATTAGACACTTTTTCCCAAAATCTGATAGTTTGCATGTTCCCGACAACCTCTGGGTGTCAAAGGGCATGATGACATTTCCTCAAAGAGGAAAGGGGAGCTGTTTTGGTCAGTAACAGTACAAACAATGTATAAGTAAAACAAATTTCCTTAATTAGTACAAAGGAGCACTTGCATATTTTCCCTATATTTCAAACCCCTTAATTAACTTTGTCATTTCCTTTCAACATTTTTTATTCTCTTATTGTGTTAGTATGAGTTAATGTACAAGACCTACCAACTATCACTCCTTATTCAATGACACAAAGCTCAGCTCAGCGGCGAAGGTAGAATTTTCATACAACATGGACATTAGTATTCAACGGTAAATTATCAAAACATTCACATAGTTTAAGAATATTTTAACCCTTTTTCGCAATATTTATCGAGAATTTGATCTAATACTTACCTAAGACCTAATTACATAGTATATATCTTTTACACATCATGTCATATAATTTGAGTTAATTAGTTGTAATTTCTAGAACATGAAGTTGTGTTTGGACATGTTGAATATATTTTACTTGAAGAAAAATAAAGTTTTTTAAGTAGAAATAAAATTTCTAAGAAAAATAATCCAATTTTTGGCAACTTTAAAATATTTTGAAGATACATTTTTAAAAATATGATCATATTTCATGATAAATAAATATTTAAAAATAATTTTTAAAATTTTATTCAAAATCTATGACTAAACACTTAAATTCTGGTCAAGAAGAAGTAAAAAGGACAAGAAGCAATAATGCACAACTTATACTAGCTCCAATTCAAGTACATCAGATAGAATTGTCATTCTTGAATTAAGGTTTTCACAATGGTTAAGGAAATATGTAAAGTACTACACTATTATTCAGTTGGTCCTTACATAAGCTACATGAATTTTTGTAAAGTTCAGAAACATTATTAAATGTTGGAAGCTATATATACAGGACGGAGTTACATTCACCCAAGGGTGGTCAGATGAACACCCTTCGTTGAAAAACTTTTTCGAATATATATGTTTAATATATATCAATTGTTGAACACCTTTGATACAAAAATCACCCACCCATATTCTATAAGTATGAACATCCTTGGCGAAAATACTGAATCCACCACTAAAGCTATATATATATATTTTTATATTCATATTGCATAAAAACATTTTATAGCTTACTAGAGTCTTGAATATGATAAAAAGGCAAAAAGACTTTGGATGTAAAAAAACTTGTTAGTACCTTTTATGTTTATTGTCTTTATTTTTCAGTCAACTATACTCATTGCCTAGAGGAAGTTATTTAGTACAGTAGATATGATAAGTACTGTTGGTATATATGCTTAACTCTAAAGTACAATAAAATAAAAGACATAAAAATCCATATGAAAACACCCCTGAACTTGATAAAAATAAAAAAGATTATTCGAACTTGTAATATTATCTCAGTCGACATATTACTTTTTATAGGGGTACTTTAAAAAAAAAAAACTCTATAACATAGCAAGATTATATAATTTTATTATACATATTACACTTGTACCATGTATCTATATATCAAAAAATTCTAGTCAGTACTGTCACACATACAATTGGCCACACATACATCCAACTTCTGCGCGAATATAGTTACAATTAAATTTTGTATGCATGATTTTTAGTTAGGATGAGATATTGTATGCACATAAATATATGTATTCTACTACGTCATTTTGAAATAAAAGTATAGCTACCATCTTGAAACACAATAAAATCTCGCGATTTTTTTAAAGAAAAAATCTCCTTGTTATCTAGGTGGTAATAGGACCCTCCAAAGCATACGTGTATACTAGGAGATCTGCAATAAGTTCAGGGATGTTTTTAGGCCTTTAATTTTTTCCTATTTGTTTTTCAGATTCCTACTTAATATGTTCATAGTTCGAATTTCTTAGTAAAAATCTTGATTCAATTATAAAGTTTATTACTGAACAAGAATTGTAATTTTATTAAAAGAAAAGGTGTTACTTCATGTCGATTCACTTTCCTGATAAATGCAACATTTTTCCATGTGAGCCAAAGCCTTTTTACATGCTTGTAAGGCCATAAAAATGAAAATGATTGTCCTTTCTCAAAGTTTGTACTTATTAGTGTAGATCTAGGAGTTCATTTACTTGCTTTGTCTAATATAAAAATTTTATTAATTCAAAAAACTAGAAAGTAAAACAAAGTGATATTAAGACGACATAAATAAGTCATGTTTAAATAGGATCGTCTAGTGCACAAAGCATCTTGTTCATATAAGGTTCGCACTCCAAGGGGTGTGAGGTAGCTAGCTAGGTTATCATGACACAAGCATAAGTAATTGATTCCATACAAGAACTAACTTTATCGTTGCTCCAACAAGCTTCCTTTCATGTGTCTAAGTAGACTTACTATGCTTATCTATGAATTCTAATATATCTTAACTATGTCTTTCTAATACCCTAATTTCTGGTATTAAATCATAGATGTAGACTGTTCTTCTTTGTTTGACAATTTTATAGATAAGGGAAGTAGACTCTTTACATAAAATATTCTCAAATAACCATTTAAACCCATTGATTATCACATAATTAAAATCATAGCAATAACATACATAGATAAATTGTTAACATATTAATCAAAATCACTCAAGGATGATCTCAAAACTACAAAAACTTGAAGAAGAAAAAATAGAGGAGAGAAAACAGACGTATCAGAAGAGAAGAATCTATGATTAGCTTTTCGAAAAATTTCTATTTTAATTTAAATTCAAAAGCTTAACAAATTATACTCCATATTTACATTGTGAATGATCAAGTAAAAGAAACAAACTGAAGAACTTCGATAATTAATTTTAGAATATTTACTAAAGTACATTAATACCTACATAACATAGAAACTAAATATGGAAGGAGACAATAGTAATAAGAAATTACATAAAGAAACTAATTCTAAAATAAAACAACAACATTATCTTAGCTTTCTTCATGGCAATCACATCATTTCATCTTCAATCTCAACTACAAAGGTGCATTTTTTGTTGGACTTTCTTTTATTTAATTTTCTTTTTTCCCTTAAACTAGTAATTCAAAAGGCAACAACAAGCACCACAAACCTTAAAGCTTAAGAAATTTGTTCTAAATGTAACCAAGTCTAAGCTCCAAATCCAAATCATCTTTTGATTCACTAATCAAGCCAATTCCCAAATCCAATCTCAAAAATTCACCCCTCTTCACCACTTCACTACATTCTTTTCCATTTTTCTCAAATTTTGCACATCCCATTTTTGTCAAATCTCCATTTTTTATCATCTCATGAGAACCGCCGCCGACCGCGGTAGAAGAAGAAAATGAATTAGGAGATAATAATGGGGGTAGTGTAGAAACAAAAGGAGGGAAGAATTTTCTTGAAGGAGAAGATGGTGATGAAACAAAACTAGGATTAGGGTTAGGGTTAGGGTTAGGATTAGGGTTAGGGTTTGATTCAAGAATTGTTGGGGGAGATGATGATTGAAGTCTAAGCCTTGCTCTATCTCTTCTATGAACATTCATGTGACCACCAAGAGCTTGAGCTGATTTGAATTCCCTTTTGCAAAAGCTACATGTGTAAGATCTTGGTGGCCATAAAAACCCTCCAACTAAATCCCCTCCTTGATGATCTCCATAATTATTACTATCCCATGAATATTCTTTAACATTCTTCATGGTTTGTTGTTTGTTGAAGTACTTGCTACAACTTTTTTCCATGGCCTATAAAGACAACTAGGGACAATATTAATTTTTTTCTCTTATATTTTACTTTTTTTATTTGTTTGGAGGGAAGTGATAAGGGAAGATATATAGGGTTAAATGGGAGAGTTACTAGTAGGGCGGCATAGGTGATGATGATGTAGAGCTTACATTTGGGATATTGTGCTTGTATTTTTGAGAGACAAAATGGCATTGTGGGGGTAGGGGGTTTAAGGGGTGGTGGGAGGAGAATTAAAGAAAATTCCATTGGTGACATTATTTAGGATAAAGAGTTTAAGTTTTATGCATCGAGCAACAGATATTTACACATAAATAGCGAGATATGATGATTCTTATATATAATTTTTGAATTTACTCATAAGTAATTCGCGAGATCATGAATCTGATTTTCTTAGTTTTGATCCTTTTCTCTCAATTTATTTATCTATTTTCTTAGTCAATCCAAAAAAAAAAAAAAGAGGTATGTCTTAGTTAAGTAAGAATCTAACTTAAAATTCCTCATTTTATCTCAATAATGATATGATATATAGTCAAAGAAATATGTACGACTTGTTTTAGATTATGAATTTTAAAAATCTTTTCACTCTTAAACTTATTCTGTCAAGCCAAACGCCAAGAGCGGCTTAAGCACGTTAGTGGCCTAAGGCGAAAATCGAATGGAGGCCTTAAACTTAAAAAAATAAATTAAAATATTTCTTTATGAATTTTATTCTTCTATATCTTTGGAATGCAAAATTGTTTTTTAAAAAAATATTATAATTGATCTCATTCAGTAAATCTTTTTAATTGATCATATAATCATATTTCAGATGGACCAAACTTATTCTAATAATTCTTTCTTTTTATATGAAATAAATAATATGTACTTACTTAGTATTTCTCTTTTAAAAAAATTCATAATCTATTATTACTAAAATAAAAATTGGGGCCCCTCAAATTTGGGAGCCTGACGCGCTTGCCTTTTTCCCAACTATCAAGCCACCTTGCCAAACACTTTCACATAAATTGGGACAAAAGAAATATAACAAAAAATGGTATAATATAATTGATTGGTCCAACCTATTAATGGAAGGGAAAAGCCTAAATATACCGGGAACTATTCAAAATAGATCAAATTTACTCTCTGTTATATATTTTGCTTAAAAGTACGTTCGTTGTTACATATTTTGTGCTAAAATGTTCTTTCTACTAATGCTTAATCCAATAACAATGGAAAATACATCAATTTTATCCTTGAACTATTTGAAAATGGGTTAATTTTACTCTAGAATTTAGATTAATTGAATTTAGGTAATTATCATAAAGTTCCTATCATGTGCTAAAATTTATTATAATGTGATAAATTTTTACTCTATATTACTTAATTCTTGGGAGGAAATATATCCTATCTGGCTTTATCCTGCCAATTTTAGTCTTTTGCTTATTCTAGGAAATAGAATCAGAGGATGTTCCTCTGATTTACAATAAATACAGTTTAAACCTTATGTCATCCTCTTTCATTACATTTCCAATGCTCAATTCAATAATTTTGGTTATTTTTATGTATTTTTGTTATAAGAACTATATAAGTGAAATTATAAATTAAGGTGATCTTAATACACTGAGACTCAACCAAATCTCAATCTAATAGTGATATTGTCCGCTTTGAGCATAGGCCTGCACGGCTCTAAAGCACGTCATTAGTAGGTAAGATCTGTTTACTTATATACCCAGCATTTTTTCTATGTTTTGCCGATGTGAGACTTCTCATCTTAAGATGGGTTGTTACATATACCTCCTCTATGGACTCAACGTCCTTGTTGAGGTTTGCCCCACCATATGAGATTCGCCTAGACTCAACATTGAGGTTTGCCCTGCCTCACCGGGTTTCGCTTAAACTCAGTTGAACTCTGGCTCACATCGATAAGGCTGACATATGAGTGACCCTAATACCATCTGTAACAGCCCACCTTGTTTACTTATATACTCAACAACTCTCCTGTGTTTTACCGATGTAGAACTTCTCGTCTCAAGATGTGCCAGTGCTTTCAACAAGAATTTCTTTTCTAGTGACATGAACCCAATACTTTTGATGATCAGTGATGGAGTAAGGATTATATATAAAATAAAAATATATGTAGAAGTTGAAGAGGGTTCTGATGATGCTCTACTTCTGTTGATTATTAGTGGAAGGATCTCAATCATCATACCGCGCTCAATCCATATTGGTCCTAATGCTACTTAATTATTTGAAAATAGGAGTTTTAATATTTTCACTCCCATCAATTATGTTAAAATAAAATTCAAAGCATTTTGTTCAATTTGAAAACCTAAGAATTGATGCATGTCAAATATATGTCCATCAATTTTTCTCATTCTAATTAATTTCCTTTTCGTAATCATTATTTATGACAGTTGTTTTTAATTCACACACATATATATATAAAACTAGCTTAAAATTACCAAAGTAGATTTCATATATTCCCTCTATTCTTAAAGTGGAAATAAAAAAAGACTGATTTTGATCTAAAAATGATAGTATATGCTTAACAACTGATAGAAAAAGTCTATGACCTCAAGTGAAAGGCTGTTATTTGTTTAAAGGGACATGAAATAAACCTTGGTTTTAATACACAAAAGCTAGTTGTCAATATTCTTCATCTTAATAATTATGATAGTACTCTCTCTATATATGTGGCTTGAAACATAACTCACTAAATTCTGATTAAATTATATCACATAAATTGAGAGTAATTGTCCATTGTTTGTACAATCAAACATGTCTACGTACAACATAACAATCATCTTTTATAACAAATTTTCGATATAATCACGTTGTATGTGAAACGTTGATTTTTTATGTCATATCATATTTTACTTCCTTAGTCTTATTCTATGTGACATTGTTTTTAATCTGTCCCAAAAAAGAATGTTACTTTACTCTAATTGAAAATTATTTAACTTTAAAATTCTTGTTTTACTTTTAATGAAATGATTTTCAGTTACACAAATATCTATGAATGTTTTAGATCACAATTTCAAAAGTTTTGTTTAAAGAAAACATCATGTCAAGTCAAAAAGTATCACGTAAAATGTCACGCCCCGGGAGGGTACCCCAGACGTAGTTGGCTCCCAGAGACTATTGCTAGTCCCTAAGCGAACCACTTGGCCTCATCACATTCATTCAATAAACTCTATCAATTAGCGGAAGACAAAAAGGAAGTAATGGGCACATCTTATCTAATCTCAAAGTAAGGTTATAAGTAAAAAGGCTAGTAGAAAGAAACTAGCTCGACAAGTCTCAAGATCAACATTCGACTCTAGTCTATCAAGCCTCTATCACTATCATATGGTGTCAATGACAGACCCATGGCTACCTCAAAATAATATAAAGCTAATCAAGTCTAACTCTAATAGCAAGATGAAATAAAGGCTAGGATCCTCCGAAGTAAGGGAGGCTCACCAATCGGCTGAACGTCTCAGATCCTCAATGATTCGCCTGTTCAAGATCTCTAACACCTGTATCTGCATCATGAAACGATGCAGCGCTGAGTGGCGTCAGTACGTGGAAAGTGTATGTAAAATAGTTGAATGAAACATAAACAAGTAGAATAATATAGAAACAACCTCAACTTAAAATAATACTCAACAGAATGTCAAATGTTTATCTAAAGCAAGAATAAAGAGTAGAAAAGTAACTCATCAGCCAAATCAATCCTCATCAATCAACTCAGACTCAACTCAATGGAACTCAACTCGACTCAGAGTACTCAATGTAGGAACTTTCTGGGAGTTTCTCTTATCCGACAATAATCACTTATGAGTCAGTGATTGTACAACAATCACACTGATGTTGCCACAGCCGTCTCGTAAAATTCTCGTTTTACTTTTATTTGAAATGATTCTCATCCACACTAATATCTAAAACTTATTTTAAACCATAAAATTTTTTTTTAAAAGAAAATCTTAAATACTATATCAAGTAAAAAAATGTCATATAAAATGAAACAGGGAGAATAGCGACAGAGCCAGGATTTCAATTAAAGAGGTTAAAAATTTTAAAAAGCAAGCATACGAACTAGTCGAAAAGGTTCGATATCTACTATATATAAACGAACAACAATTTTTACTATGTATAAATAGTATAATTTTTCCGTCAAAAGGGAACTCCTAGCCAAAGAGTGACTCCACCACTTAAAGGGAGTATATTTTTATGATACTAAGTAACATTTTACCGTAAAACTCAAAAATATCAAAATAAACGAAATTGTTATAGAAAAGTTTGACCGTAATTAAAGCTCCATGCATGTAATGATGAGTAATAATAAGTAGTAGTTTGTCACGTCGCCCTTTAGATTTACAATTCCAAAGCAAAGAAAATAAAATCTATGTGGAGATATACATGCATGATATACAATGTAAGTGAATTTTATTCCCAAGATTTGGTTTCCATTTACAACAAAGAAAAAGTACTTCTTTTTCAGAGTCACTCAAACTATACAAAAGATCGTACCATGTTTATCTCTAGATTTTATAGAATGACTGGTGCCCAATTAAAGTTTACCCAACAAAATAAATAAATAGTTATCCAAAAGTATAATTCAGAGCCGTAATTGCAGTGAGTATTTAATTAAAAAAAATTTACTTTTGCAGTCTCTTCTATTAAAGGGTTTTAGTATGTTAATGAATACTTACTATGTTTATGTGTGACAAAAAAGATGGTCAAGAAAGATATATTCAGTCAACACTGATTCCAACCCTCACAACAATTAATTAATTAAGAGTGAAAGACGAGCGAGTCAGGTCGAATATAAAATTGATATCATATTTAGTATCAAAATATATAAGCTTTTTATTCAGTATTAGGTATTTGTTCTGTTATTTTTTGTGAAAATCGCGTATTAGGGTTAGAAGGTTAATAGGTCGGTCGAAGTAGGATGATGTCTAGTCTTGTGATATAGTAGGTCAGCAAGATTAATCTTGTCTTTATATCTTGTGTTTTTATTATCGGTCTGTCTTATATTTGTTACTTTTATTGTTTTCATATATTACCATTTGTTTTCCACTTTATATCTACTATCTTATGCTTTTGGGGCTTAATATTTTTGAGACGAGAATTTTCTGAAAACAATCTCTCTATCTCTATAAAGTAATAGTAAGATCTACGTACATTTTGCCCTCCTCAAATCTCACTTGTGGAGTTCTACTGATATGTTATTGTTATTATTATTTGTATCGTACTATTATTTTTTATTTGCATCACATAGAACGTTATTTAGAAAAAAGAGCTCAAGATGGAATAACATTATCCTCTCATTTATATTTTTTTAAAGATCAAATTTTTAATATTATTCCAAAAGGCCCTAAAATATTCTGTCTTTTTGGTGTTGTTTGGTGATGAAACATGAATGTCTGTTAGGATGAATGGATGGAATAGAAATTAAGGAAACAGTGGAAGACATGGGAACTATCAAAAAGCCCACTTATTTTCTTATTCTCCTCTGTGTTTTGTAAGTATTTATTTGTTTGTTTGCTAGTAATCATGACACTTCTGCTTCTAGTACAACTCACAACATGTATTTTTTTTGTTTTTTTAAAAAAAAATTGTTAAAAAATTTATATATGTATTTTTAAATCTTAGTAGCTCAGTTGGTTGACTATCTAAACTCTCACCTTGTTGGTGAGGGTTTTCTCTTTGTTTGAAAAGGAGTGATATACTTTGCTTTTAGGTTTATTTAAAAAAGAATTACCCTTTTTTTAAAAAAAAAAAATTAATTTTAACTTTTCACGTGGCATGTTTTGGGCCACAAAATTAAAGGACATTTTGATACATTTAACATAACTTTAATTTAGAACCACAAAATTGAAAAATCTTCTTTATTTTCTTATAGAACTTTTTAAATTTTTGCAAATTATTATGTATTATATAACTGATAAAAGTTAGAACGTGTAACTGACTTTTCGTGACATAATTTATGTATTTTTCCTATATTTGATGTTCCTAATTTGCTAGAGGTAGGCATGCAGCCACATATGATTTGGTTTGTAATGGGCTGGTGAATGGAGCCTTGAGTTTTGATTGGGCCTATGTAGGCCCAATAATCCTTATTATACCAACCCATAAATGGATCACATCTAAATCTTTTTATGGAGAAATTTACTCAGATATATTTTAGTTTTAATATTACGAAACTTATCAGATTTTAGTCCGTCTAGATACGTCTGTGTCTGGAGATATATTGGGTTCAAATTAGGTGTAATTTTTTGTTATAAATTCACTTTATCCAAGTGGATTCTCATGTATCTGGGATACATAGACAATGCTTGCTCACTCCCCTCCCATCTCGCTCGCCATTTTCCTATGTATACTGTATCCAAGTAGATTCACATGTGTCTAAGATATATGATTATTTCGCTCACCTCTCTCTCCCTATTTTAGTGTATCTGATAGCAAATATACATATATCTAGATAGTATATCTTTCTCAATACATGGTAGAAAGTTCTTTTTTCTTTTTTGAATCCATGGTAGAAAATTCTTTATTAATAGTAAGATACGTGATTATTTTAAAATGTAAATAGAATTAGTATATATAATATGAACTAGATTTACTGCACGTGTTTGTTTAGTCTTGAAATTCAATTCACGTTGAAACAATATCCATACTCTATTTGCCATAATATAGTTGTGAAATAGTCTCCATACTTTGTTTGTCATTATTTATGTTTAAAATTTTGTGCATACTTTATTTCTTCAATCTATTGTATCGTTTCACGATACTCTCAACGAATAGTTGGACCGTATAAATCTAACTCATCAAATATAAATTTATAAATTATACTCAATTATGCTCTAATTTACTAATCGACCTGTGGAGTATAATAGGGTTAGCCTTGACGTTCAACGGTTGATATAAAGCTAGACAATTTAAAAAATTAAATTTTGTTTTACTTAAATGTGAAACCATCAATTAAAACACAATATTTACAATCACGAAAATTTTTAAAATTTCAAAAGTAGTCATATTTATCCAAAGTAAATTTCTTTTTTCCTCAATCAATTAACTCTTTACATTACAAATTTTAGTTTCCTTATTTAATATCCTTCTTTTACATATATATATTTTGTCTTTTTCTTTTTACTAGTGTAACAAGCCATACATGGCCACTCATTGAAGATAATGAATGTTTGATGATCGTTTATTGAAGAAGACGTATGTTTGATGGGAAATTGTGATTCATGTTTGATTGTTTTAAAGAGAGAAAAGCGAGAAATTGCATCGGTTAGAATTAAATGAATGTTATCACTTGTCTAGAATGTGGGAGTTGAAATTGACCACTCTTCGCGAAGCAGTTTTTAAGTTAGAAATACTGTAGTAATTTAATATTGAAGTTAGAGTGATCATATTTTTAAGTTAGAAAAATTTTTATTTTTTCTTTGTATATACAGAAAATAGTTATTTATTTATTTTCTTTTTGAAAGTCAAAGGTAAATATTACAAATATTATATTAATTAACATATTTCAAATGTAGAAAAAAAGAGAAAAGGCATAAATTCTCCCTTAACTTGTTTTGAAAAGACAGTTACACATTTAAACTATCACAACGATCTATTACACACCTTTACTACTTAAAAGTGAATTTAATATCCCCCGAGACATGTAATAACACTCTCACGGCGTGTGGTTTAATACACTTACTGCTACATCAGCGCCATGTCAGAAATTACAACTTTTAAATTTTTTTGGTTTTTTCTTTCTACTAATTATTTTTCTTTTGTTAACTATATTTTTATACTAATTAATTATTAAAATTCTCTAATATAATCATATCTTCTTAATCACTTTATCCCACCCACTTCATCTCTAATCTCACCGAAAAAATTATTTTTATTCAGCCACTTAATGTTAATGAGAAGTCACCGGAAAAGAACATGAAGTGGGTGAATAAAAGATTATTCAATAAATCCACCTACATGAAGGATTCCCTCTTAGTGTTGCCCAAGTAGAGCTACATTTCATTACAGACGCTTCCATTTCTTATCGTACAACTCTTCATCAGAAAAATAATGAAAAGTCATCGAAAAAGAATATATATCACAATTCTCTTTGTATCTCTGACGAAGAACAACCAACCTATCACCACCATAAATTCACCTCCACAATACATTCTTTTTTTTCTCGACGAACTAAAAGCCATCATATAACCATCAAACAACCACCATACAACCACCTAAATAGCTACCAAACAGTCACCTAAACCACCACAAAACAACTTGCAAACTCAAATCAGTCACCAACGACAAACACCAAAACAAACTCCTTTTTCTTATCTTTTTCAAATCTATTCAATTTTATCTGAAAAAATTGAAATTGACATCTATCTTGAATCTAAACATTAAAATTAGGAACATCTTCGAAAACTCCCAAATTTGAATCAGACTCAAACTTAAATAAACTCAATTCATAAATTAAAACCCAACAATCTAAAATTTAAAATAAAAAACAATTGATTTGCTGAAATTGGGAACCTTCTAAGACAAGGAAAATGATTCCTTTGTAAAATTCTTAGTTGCATAGCAAAAAAAAAATAATTAAAAAATGGATAAATTATCAAACGGGTCGGCGGTGAAACGGAGAAAGAAAAACTGAGTAATATAGCATATTTTGATGAAAAATAAAGAATTGTGATTAAAAGAAAAAGAATGATGAAGAAGAGGATGATGAGTGAGGTGTGAAGCAGAAGAGAGGAAGGGGGTTGATTTTTATTTTTTTTTAACTTTACCCTTTTGACGCTTTACTGATGCGCATATTTAATTTATTTTTTTTTGCCACGCCAGTTTTAGGGGTAAATAAATTTACTTTTAAATAGTAAAAATATATAATAAGTCATTATGATAGCCTAAATATGTAACTAACTTTCCGAGACAAGTTAAAGAAAAAAATTATCCCTTTTCTCTTAGAAAAAAAACTATATCACAATGGGTATGTCAACCATCTTATGTTTCTTTCAACAAATTAACATAATCTATCTCGTGTTAATTACATGTATTATATTTTTTAATTTTAATACTATATAAGATAATCGGGGGTACCATGAAGATGACTTTAAATTAATTTTTTTTTTTAATACTACTCCATTTATTAATCTATAATATTCCTATATACAAGAGCTTAACTTTCCAAAATTAAAAGTAGTCTCTATTTACCAGAGAAGATCTGATCTTCATTATAATTTCATATATAATATTATTGCTGAATTTAGTGTCTGACTCAATATAAAATGGCAATCACATTTCTTTTAATCTATGACTATAGCTAGATACTATATTTAATTCTTTGTGACCATGAATTATTTTATGATAATGACATATTTAAATTTTGTATGTAGTACGTCACAAACAGTGGCAATCAGCAAAAAAATAAAAATAAATTAAGGTTGTTCAAGATTAACACTTTTATTCAATAATTCCCAATTACTTTTTACATTGTTTTTCTTCACTTTCTCCGCAGAGTAGACAACTCAAATCTTGTATTATATTCATTTTTACAAGTCGATTTTTTATCAGTAATCCTATGCATTTCTTTTCCTTTTTGTTTCGTCATATCCAGTATTCTGCTTATGGGTTGTTGAGACGAGGGTTCCAAGGAAATAACCTCTCTACTTATATGAGGTAGTATTAAGGTCTGCATACATTCTACTCTCCCCACACCCCACTTGTGGGATTCCACCGGATATGTTAACCAGCTGATGAAGCTGTGGTTAGGAATATTAATCTTATTCCATACACCTCTCCACCAGGGCAATTCTTCTCTATTTCCACATCTCCATTTGTGTCCACTTCTTATTGAATATTTTCTTGTTGTTTGCAACCAGACATTTCCTACCTTGCATTCAAGATTTATTAATATGTGTATGAAAAGTAATTCTTTTTATGGAAAAATAATATAACTAGGCGCAGGGGTGATAAAAGAATATGAAAAATCGATCGAACCTAATCAACCAAATTGATTTTTATTATTTTTTCAATAAAATTGTGGACTTCTATTTAAGTTTATAACCGTCCTGAATAACTGGGACGGTCTTTTTAGTTTATAAAAAAATTGAAAATTTTCCAAATTGAACCGAATAAGTCTACATGTATGTAAGTATATTGTATATATTAACATGTTAAATTTAATATATATAAATATATTTTATAAAAAAATTCAAATATAAATATAATCAATATAATCAAGGTCCTAGTCCTCTAGTAATTGGACGATTTTAGGTCTTTACCCTTTAATTAAGTAGATTTCAAATTAAAAGACACTATAATAGAAACTTCAACTTATATTTATTGAATTATTTCGTTTAATTGTAGCATGTTTTGAATGTTTGATTAGACTTCCGTACATTAAATCTGTCAAAATCCAAACGATCCATCATATCAAATTATTTTGCCGGTGGTTATAATATAAAGTCATGTGTAGAGGGTCCATGCCATTAAAGGTACTATTTTTTTCCCCAATACTTTAATAATACAAAAAATATACTTTTAATGAACATTCAAAATCACCTCAAAAAAAATTTCGTTCAACTTGTATATATTGATAATATAAAAATAAAAATATCATATTTATAAGAGAGGCACTCCTGCTTTTAGCTCGTAGTTTCACTTTTGCTTTTGCCTTACCTTCTATTATATTAATAAAGGGCGAATGGGGGGCGTGTGTAATAGTTTTCTTACTCTCTCTCGATCGCTTCAATGCCTATAATTTGAGAGATAAGAGGAAAGCCCTCTCTCGAATTCGAAGATATAACACTCGGGTCGAAAGGGTGAGGAGTGGAATAGTGAAAGGAGAAAGGGACTCAATGGTTATAATTTGAACAAAAATGAGATTGAATAATGATATGTTTATCTGTTATAACATATTAAAAAGATAATGAATATATAAATTGGAATATCAGTATGTATAACTTAAATTCTTTTATAATTTTTTGGCTTTGAATTTTTCCAATTGACATGCAAATAAATGCCGTGCAAATATTGGACAAAATTTCGTGCACGTTACATGTCAAATGAGCCGTGAATATTAAAAACTAAATGAAAAGTCCATATAGCTAAACTTAATTACTTTTACTACCCTATAAAACTATGATATGCTTTATAAATTTTTTTCATAATTATTCCATTCATGGAGAGAACTAAGGTAAATAATCCTAGTATCCTATTATTTCCATGGTTAGGTTTTGGCCATGTAAATCCCTTTTTGGCACTAGCCAAGAAATTATCAAAAATGAACTTTCACATATATTTTCTTTCTACACCAATTATTCTCAAATTTATCAAGGAAAACCTAGATAAAAACTCATCTAATGATGATCTCTTCATACAACTTGTTGAATTTCACTTGCCTTATTTGCATGAGTTACCTCCTTACTATCATACAACTAAAGACCTCCCACCCCAACTTAATTCCACTCTTATTCAAGTCTTTCAAATGGCTTCTTCCAAATTTCCAAGCATAATTGAAACCCTAAAACCTAACTTGATTATCTATGATGCCTTCCAACCATGGGTAGCAAATATGGCTTCATTATACAACATTCATGCTATTATGTTTTATGTTTCTTCATCTTCTAGCCTTGCCTTCCTCTACCACCAATTTCTTTATGGGATTCCAAGCCTTATATCTTTTCCTTTTTCTTCCATATACCTTCATGACTATGAGATCAAGAAATTAGGTATACAACCGACAAAACCACGCGATGAGAAAGCCTTTGCATATGTGATCCTTAAATCCTTTGAACAATCTCACAACATTGTTTTGTTGAACACTTGTAAGGAGATTGAAGGAAAGTATATAGATTATGTTTCTACCATAGGAGAGAAGGAGATGATACCAATTGGACCACTCATTCACGAGGCAACCATAGATGAGGAGGAGCATTGGGGGACAATTCAATCATGGCTAGACAAGAAGGATCAATTTTCATGTGTTTATGTATCATTTGGAAGTGAGTGCTTCTTGTCAAAGCAAGAAATTGAAGAGATAGCCAAAGGGCTTGAGCTAAGCAAAGTTAGTTTTATTTGGGCAATCAAATTTCCAAAAGGGGTGAACACTACAATAGAAGAAATGGTTCCACAAGGTTTTCTTGAAAGTACAAAAGGAAAAGGGATGGTTATTGAAGGATGGGCACCACAAAGTCAAATCTTGAACCATTCAAGCATTGGAGGTTTTATAACTCATTGTGGATGGAACTCGATTTCAGAAAGTATGACTTTTGGCATACCAATAATAGCCATGCCTATGAATCATGAACAACCATTGAATTCAAGGTTTGTGGAGGAACTTGGCATAGGAGTTGAGATTTTGAGAGGTGAAAGTGGGGAGATAATGAAAGAAGAGGTGGCAAAAGGAATAAGGAGGGTGGTAGAGGAGAAGACTAGGAAAGAAGTAAGCTTGAAGGCAAGGGAATTGAGTAAGAAGTTAAAATTGAAAGAGGAGAAAGCTATTGATGAAGGGATAAAAAAGTTGATGAAGCTTTTGTGTTGATTTATGAGGAAATATTGATAGATTAGATTTGGATGACTTGAAAGGTTTTCCAACTAGCCATAGTATCATTGCGAGTTATCCTTCTTCTTTAATCGGTCGCACCAACTTGTTCCTATTTTGGGAAGGCTATAAGTATTTTGATAATAAAGATTCAAATGAAAGAATTTAAAATACAAATTCTATCAACTGTTTGAATCTAGAGATAAGCTTCTTACGATCATATTGTCTGGTATAAGTTCAAACTCTAGTTGAACTCTCTAATTCCTTGCATTGTGTATTTAGAAAGGATTGTACCTCTTAATGGAAATATTGAAAAATACATATAAAACTTAAAAAAAGCTAAAATTTACTATCAAAGAGTCTGGTGGAATGGATGAGATTATATCTTTATCTTTTTTAAAGATCTTGGCCTCAACTCCTGAAATGGAGAAACTCCAGCATGTCCCCTTTATATGTCCCACCCAACACACATCTATATTAGTCGAAACAAAATTTTTTTGCCTCAAACGTGATGGTTAGTTATACATATATATACATGTCACTTGATTATTACGACACGCTTATTAATTAGGGAAAAGAACATCTGTACTTCAAAAAGATGGAATATTTAGAAGCAATAACTCTTTATTTTTATACCTCCCCTTGTTTTTAACTACTAAGGCATGTTTGATGTTGTCATCAGAATATATATATGCTTTGATTGTATCTGGGAGTTCGGAAGAGACAGTACATTAGTGAAACAATACTAAATTATTGCTTGACACTAGTATAAATATACTTTGAGGTATCAAAGAGAAAGAAATTATAACTTTAGTGAAAACACTGTTCAGTTACTCATTGATACCATCAGAGTATATACCATTAGATTATATACTTTGATGTTATCAAGGAAGTACAAGCAGTGGTTCACTGAATACTGCTTGATACCATCAAAATACACACACACACACATGTTGACACCCGATTTTGACCGACCCTTAATTTATTTTACGTTTTTATTTACTTAAAAATTGGTATTTTTAATTGGTGAAATAAATGATTTTATAATGTGCTCTTTATATTGACTTTTTACAAAAAAATAAATAAATAAATAAATAAATAAACAACAAATAATCGTTATTTAAACGCGCATCGTATTATTTTAGTAACGTCTTCCGAATCATGTTGTTTTCAATATACTCTCGTAATGATTGTGGTATTGAATCTACGTGACTTTTTAAATAAATTTTGCACTTTCAAAACTAATTTGAGCTAACTTGTGGCCTAGATTTTAAACTTCTGGCTAATTTTGTAAACCAAATCACCAATTTATGGCCTAATCCTTAATATTCTACAAGCAGGGGCTAGTATTTAAATCCGAATTACCAATTTATGGCCCAATTTTTAAATATTTTACAATTTGTGGCTAATTTTTCAATCCAAATTATTGATTTACGGCTAGTTTCTTAATTGTGGCTATTCCTTAAATCCGGATACCCATTTCGACCCGGATCCGACCCATAACCCACCTTCCTTTTTTATTTCAATGCCCCAAACCCTAATTTCTCATTTGCACCACTTCAGCCGCCTCAGCCCCTCTCTAACTTCCATGGCTGCCGCCACAGCCCTCCTTCTCTCCCTCGTTTCGCCGGCGGCAGCCTCTCCCGTCTCTCCCTCAGCCCCCCTCTCGCGACCACCAGCAGCGGCCCGCCGCTCTTCTCTTCCTCGCCGGCAACCTCTCAGCAGCCCTCTCCCCCCGCTGCTTCCTCATCGCCCCCCCGCTGCCAGCAATCACAGCGCCGGCAGCCTTTGCCGGCAGCCCCCCTCTCGCGACCTCCTCATCTTCCCCACGCCCCTCTCCTCTCTTCTCCTTTTTCCCTCTCTCTCGGAACCACCAAGAAACAGCAGCGCCAACAACCCCCTCTCCCGCCAGCGACCACACGGCCCCTCCTCTCCGGCAACTCCTTCAGCCAGTGAACACAACGAGGGAGAGAGCTCGATCCAAGTCACTATAAGATAAGTTCGTTAATTTTTTTTTAATTTATTCATGAAATAATTCGTTGAAAGTTGTTCAATTTTTCTGTCATGAAATTCGTTGGCATTCCAATATTTTCTCCATTTTTACTTAGCTTGGGTTAATCCGAATTACGTCTTATTTGTGATCTGTTCTCCAAATTTGGATTGGGTTTCACAGATTGATTGGGGTGATTTGAATTGTCTTTACCCTAATCAGAATTAATTCTGAATAATTGGTTGATAATAGAGTTAGTTCTTCAAAATTTATTATTTTGATAGGTGTATATGGCAATCCTAAGTATTTTGGTAAATGTATCTGTGTATTTTTGGGGCTGAATGATTTTCTGTCTATTTTTGGAGATTGAATATCTATTTACTCTGATTAAGGGACAAATTTTAGGACAAATCACGTTAATTTATTCTTTTAGCTGATTGTTATTTCTTTTATGGTAAATTTGATTAAATGATTCTTGCCTTTCTTGTTTCTCTTATTTTTTTTCCTTTTATGTCATCATCTCCTACACTATATAAAGAGGGTCTTTTTCTTCACTAAAGGGACAGAACTTCTTGATATACTTTAGGCACAAACACATCAAAGAAATATTCACTACTACTCTCCCTTATTATTATTTTTTTTGAATCTAAAAGCTGTCAAGGATCGTCCCGGAAGTTTTCTTTTCTGAGTTTGCTGCCACTGTTTCCTCTTAATTGGTCAGTACTTTTGTTATATATATCAAACAAATACTACTTTTTTTCTTTGTTCGATAGGTTCCGGATATCAAGACAAAGTGTGAGGAGCCTTCGGGGAAGGGTTTGGAACATAGGAGGCCACTGAAGTGTTTTTTTTTATTTTTTTTCTATGTTCATTGTAATTACTATCTTGATGTAAACCGGGGATCTAGTGAAAAGGGGGAGGGGATTGTGTGCTGTTTTTTTTTTTTTTTTTGAATCCTGAAATTTGCCTAGGTGAGATGAAAAAATAACAAAAAAAAAAAAAAACAGCACACAATCCCCTCCCCCTTTTCACTAGATCCCCGGTTTACATCAAGATAGTAATTACAATGAACATAGAAAAAAAATAAAAAAAATAAAAAAAAACACTTCAGTGGCCTCCTATGTTCCAAACCCTTCCCCGAAGGCTCCTCACACTTTGTCTTGATATCCAGAACCTATCGAACAAAGAAAAAAAGTAGTATTTGTTTGATATATATAACAAAAGTACTGACCAATTAAGAGGAAACAGTGGCAGCAAACTCAGAAAAGAAAACTTCCGGGACGATCCTTGACAGCTTTTAGATTCAAAAAAAAAATAATAAGGGAGAGTAGTAGTGAATATTTCTTTGATGTGTTTGTGCCTAAAGTATATCAAGAAGTTCTGTCCCTTTAGTGAAAAAAAAGACCCTCTTTATATAGTGTAGGAGATGATGACATAAAAGGAAAAAAAATAAGAGAAACAAGAAAGGCAAGAATCATTTAATCAAATTTACCATAAAAGAAATAACAATCAGCTAAAAGAATAAATTAACGTGATTTGTCCTAAAATTTGTCCCTTAATCAGAGTAGATAGATATTCAATCTCCAAAAATAGACAGAAAATCATTCAGCCCCAAAAATACACAGATACATTTACCAAAATACTTAGGATTGCCATATACACCTATCAAAATAATAAATTTTGAAGAACTAACTCTATTATCAACCAATTATTCAGAATTAATTCTGATTAGGGTAAAGACAATTCAAATCACCCCAATCAATCTGTGAAACCCAATCCAAATTTGGAGAACAGATCACAAATAAGACGTAATTCGGATTAACCCAAGCTAAGTAAAAATGGAGAAAATATTGGAATGCCAACGAATTTCATGACAGAAAAATTGAACAACTTTGAACGAATTATTTCATGAATAAATTAAAAAAAAAATTAACGAACTTATCTTATAGTGACTTGGATCGAGCTCTCTCCCTCGTTGTGTTCACTGGCTGAAGGAGTTGCCGGAGAGGAGGGGCCGTGTGGTCGCTGGCGGGAGAGGGGTTTGTTGGCGCTGCTGTTTCTTGGTGGTTCCGAGAGAGAGGGAGAAAGGAGAAGAGAGGAGAGGGGCGTGGGGAAGATGAGGAGGTCGCGAGAGGGGGGCTGCCGGCAAAGGCTGCTGGCGCTGTGATTGCTGGCAGCGGGGGGGCGATGAGGAAGCAGCGGGGGGAGAGGGCTGCTGAGAGGTTGCCGGCGAGGAAGAGAAGAGCGGCGGGCCGCTGCTGGTGGTCGCGAGAGGGGGGCTGAGGGAGAGACGGGAGAGGCTGCCGCCGGCGAAACGAGGGAGAGAAGGAGGGCTGTGGCGGCAGCCATGGAAGTTAGAGAGGGGCTGAGGCGGCTGAAGTGGTGCAAATGAGAAATTAGGGTTTGGGGCATTGAAATAAAAAAGGAAGGTGGGTTATGGGTCGGATCCGGGTCGAAATGGGTATCCGGATTTAAGGAATAGCCACAATTAAGAAACTAGCCGTAAATCAATAATTTGGATTGAAAAATTAGCCACAAATTGTAAAATATTTAAAAATCGGCCATAAATTGGTAATTCGGATTTAAATACTAGCCCCTGCTTGTAGAATATTAAGGATTAGGCCATAAATTGGTGATTTGGTTTACAAAATTAGCCAGAAGTTTAAAATCTAGGCCACAAGTTAGCTCAAATTAGTTTTGAAAGTGCAAAATTTATTTAAAAAGTCACGTAGATTCAATACCACAATCATTACGAGAGTATATTGAAAACAACATGATTCGGAAGACGTTACTAAAATAATACGATGCGCGTTTAAATAACGATTATTTGTTGTTTATTTATTTATTTATTTATTTATTTATTTATTTATTCTTTTGTAAAAAGTCAATATAAAGAGCACATTATAAAATCATTTATTTCACCAATTAAAAATACCAATTTTTAAGTAAATAAAAACGTAAAATAAATTAAGGGTCGGTCAAAATCGGGTGTCAACAGCTGCCCCTTCTTTGCTCGGGAATGAAGGATGAATTGTTGAGCAAAGAAAGTTGACGGAGTAGCCGATTTTGTCCGACCGATGGCATTTTATTGAAGGGACCAGATAAAACAAAGGTTTACGGCCGAGACTTCGGTTTAGAAATCGCCTACATATCTCTGGTTGTACGAGAATCAGGCCGTGTGTAGTTCTAGATTTAGGAATGAATGTAATTCCTAAAATGAACAAAACCATGCGAATCTCGAAGCTTGAATTGAAATGCTCGCGGCATAGAAAATGCTTAGATGTTGAAAGAATAGGAGGTCTGATGCGTTCAAATAGCGGAATGATGGCGCGCTTCAGACATTCGCGGACTTTATAGCTAAAAGAAACGCTATGTAAATGAAAATGATAAGAGCATATATATATTAAGTAACGGAATAATAAAAACGTGATGCAAGTTCCCTGTTAGACCATGAATTTTGCCATAAGACGATAAGGATGACGTCTTAGGCTATGACGTCTAGGGCTATGCTAATCATAAATTGTATCCTCGGGTCATGAAATGATGTCCGCAGGCCATGAGGGATGGTGCCCTTGGACGATGATACCTTCGGATCATGATGAACGTAATTAAATCCCTAGGCCATGAAATGATGTCCTTAGGCCATGAAGATGATGCCTTTGGACCATGACGCCTTAAGGGCATGATAAGCAGAAATTAAATCCCTAGGCCATGAAATGACGTCCGCGGGCCATGAAAAATGCTGCCTTTGGACTGTGACGCCTTAGGGGTGCGACATGTTATGCTGCTCTCAGGCCGAAGCAATGATAACTTTGGCGCAATGCGGTGCATAAAGGAATCTTGGGCCGGTGCCGTGTAATGCAATCTTCGAGCATAATGCAATGCGAGTTATGTGCAATTTCTAGGGCCAGATTGTGCATATTATGCGAGACATGATTTTTCGGGCACGATGCAATGTAATTTTTTAAAGTATGCAATTTCTCGGGCCAAAATGTTATGCACTTTTCGGGCCAAATTATGCAAGGCATGGTTTGCGGGCACGATGCAATGCAAATTTAAAAACATATGCAATTTTCTCGGGCCAACATTATGCATGTCATGAAAAGCATGATTTCGGGCACGATGCAATGTAATTTTTAGATTATATGCGATTTTCGGGCCAGTATGATTTTCAGGCACGATGCAATGCAAATCTCGAGCATTTATCGGGCACATGCGAATGCAGATGCATTTATAATGCAAATATCGGGCACAATGCAAATGCAAATATCGGGTGCAATGCGAATATCGGGCACAATGCAAAAATGCAAATATCGGGAACATGTAATGCAAATGCAAATATCGGGCTTTTATGATGCAAATGTTGGGCATATGCAATACAAATTTTTTATTCAGTTATGATATACCTATCCAGCATATGCAGTGTGAATTTTTGGGCCGATGCAATGCAAAGCATAAAGTAATATTTTGTCTTACTGGGCTGTCGTCTGCTCGGACAATGCGGGGATGTGTGCCTGTCAAATCTGCGTTCAAAGAAAAATAGTCAGTTTATAAAAGGGGGGAGGTTGATCTGTCCGTGCATTCTGGCCTACTACACCAGATCCAAAGGGGCTCCTCCTCCTCCTCCGCCACTCCAAAACCTGAGCAAAAAGAAGGGTAAAATGGCCGACGACAACAGCAGCAACGAGAACTCCGACAAAGGGGCTCACTCCACTGATTTGGTCCTAAAAAAATAAAATAAAATAAAATAAAATATAATGAATAAAACAAGATAGATACCGTGCGCGATAATCCATTGTGTAGGAATCACGCTTTAGGGTCATTCTTAAATTTTATATTTATTCCTTATGATTTTTTTTTCTACGAAAACATGTTTAGAAATCACGTCTTAGGATTTTATTTCAAACTTTATGGTATTTTCATTGCACACTAGAAACATGTTTATAGGACTTAAATAAATCATGCTATCTCGTTTTTATCATACATGAAATATTTTTGATCTCCTTCAGGAATCTTGCTTTTTAGGATTTATTTTCTTACAGAAATTATATTTCTTTATTTTTGCATCATAGCTTTAGGTTTTATTTTAGAAATCATGTTTAGATCATCATGTTTTAGGACTTGCTGTTCATTTAGAAATCATATTTTTAAGCTTTTATTTGTTAAACGCCTTCATACATGCCTATAGGATTCTTTTTATGCCTTTGTAATTTTCTTTTCTTCTTAGAAAAACATGCCTATAGGATATTTTAGGCTTTTCTTTCCTTCTTAGAAAAACATGCCTATAGGATATTTTAGGCTTTTCTTTTCTTCTTAGAAAAACATGCCTATAGGATTCTTTTTTTTATGCCTTTGTGATTTTCTTTTCTTCTTAGAAAAACATGCCTATAGGATTCTTTTTATGCCTTTGTAATTTTCTTTTCTTCTTAGAAAAACATGCCTATAGGATATTTTAGGCTTTTCTTTTCTTCTTAGAAAAACATGCCTATAGGATTCTTTTTATGCTTTTGTAATTTTCTTTTCTTCTTAGAAAAACATGCCTATAGGATATTTTAGGCTTTTCTTTTCTTCTTAGAAAAACATGCCTATAGGATTCTTTTTATGCCTTTGTAATTTTCTTTTCTTCTTAGAAAAACATGACTATAGGATCTTGAAAATGTACTTTTAAAGACCATGCCTCTAGAATTCCATATAATGCATGTGTCTTTGAATTACTTGTGTTTAGTACTTCTCTTTTGTGTTCATTGTTTTGTTCTTCGAGGCTATGTGAAACCATGTATGCCAACCGTTGTCCTTAAAAGTTCCTTTTGTTGTGTCTACCGCGAGTCCTTAATAGGAAACCTAAGTTGAGTCTAGAACCACCTAAATAGAAGTCCAACGCCTCTTGGACATTAAGGGGGACGCTAGGCATTTTTAGGAAACGTTAGATTTCTCATTTTTATTTTGCGCCTCTTAAATTAATTAATAAAAAGAACTTAGGAGGGGGTTAGGGGTACATAGGCCTCGGAAAGGATGATATACGCTTAACCCCAATAGGATGGAACCCTTGGTTTTCGTCCTGGGGCTTGGTAATAAAACCAAGTGCGTCTGATCCGAGGAATTAATAACCCAACTTGTTTAAGCATTTATTATTTGGTGTTCAAACTTTTGTCACATAGCATTAATTTAGAAATATTAAAATATGTGAGACTTCTATTTGTGTTTTCACCCCCACATAAATACGAGACACGGTCGGGACCCGCCTTTGCGGACCTCGAAGGGTGCTTAACACCTTCCCTTCGAGGTAACTTGAGCCCGAACCCTTTTCTCTGGTCTGACCTTTGACCCTAGGATAGAATAGTGTCCTAATGCACTCAATCATTAGGTGGCGACTCTTCCTCAATTTAAAATCCCAAAAGAGTCATCGCCACGACATCGTCCAGGTTCCCGTTTCTCCGCGAGGAAAAATGGGGCGCGACAACACATATATATATATATTCTAATAGTAATAAGTATTAAGAAGCAATGGCCAAGTGAAAATGCCACTCGTCTACTCCTTGATACCATTTATGTTATACTACAATAGTATCAAAGGAATAGGGACATTGGTCGCGTGAATAGAACAAGGGAACAGTTGGATAAAATATATGGATCATGGATCTAACAAGGGTAAATATATTGGATTTAGGGGTGAAAATTTCAGCCCGTATAACGTTAAATGAGTCCATTTAACTCATATGTATTTTAATGAATCACTCATATTTTTTAAATAGGTAAACATAGGTTGATCTATTTTAAGAGATTATACAAATATGGTCAAAATGGGTAAAATATGAGAATCCGTATAGATCCAAAGATCTTCAACTCATAATAAAAAGAAAATTAATTGCACTAAATAAATAAATAATTTATTTAAAATTGGTGGGGGTTTAGAAGTCTACTCCCTTCCCCCCACTTCATCCTCTGACTAGGGTGTTCATGGTTTGGATAAAAATCGATCCAAACCGAAGAACCAAATCAAACCGATTAAATAAAATAATTTTATTTGGTTTTAGTTTAATTTGGTTTAGTTTAGTTTTTCAAAAACCGATAGTGTTTGGTTTGGGTTTGTGATAAATTGAAGAAATAACCAAACCAAACTGATAACTTATATTCATATATTTTATACATAATACACTATTATAAAAGTAATTTTTTTTATTTAATCTACTTATGAAAACATAAATGTTCAAGATGAGAATATTTATCTTATTGATTTCATGTATATGAATGTCTGTGACAATTCTTGGTGGGACTAGAATGTCACTATCTCTTCCTTCTATGCCAAAAAAAGGGTGAATGTTAAAACTTTGCTCACACTAAATTTAATGATTGAAAGTTCCATAATATCAGTCGTTTTAACAATTTTTCATTTTGAATAGATCGTTGTCACTTTTTCTCTATTTTAATGGTACCATTGCTTTAATTTTTGTGTATGGTTAATAACCGAATCAAACCAAAACAAAATCAATAAATGTATTTTATAAATGGGTTGGGTTAGTTTTGAGAATTTAAAAATCGAATTAAGTTGATTTGGTTTTGATTTTGATCAATAACCGACCCACGAACACCTCTGTCTCTGACCTTGCTCCTCCTCCCCCCCCCCCCCCCCCACCCCAATTTATTTTTCAAAAATATAATTTTTTAGAAATAATTGAAATTCGCCACCCCCCCCCCCCCTTCAACTATATGCCCACGCCATATCCCCTACACCAAATTTTAATTGAAGAAAAAATTAAAAAAAATACGAAAAAAGTTAAATTTTTTCGTCCAATCCCACTCTCCACCCCACCAAAACTTCCACCTTACCGGTCTACTACCACCCTAAATTCTTTTAAAGAAAAACTCAAAGAAAAATTTGAGGATGGAAAGGCGGTAAGGTGGAGGGGGTATGTGAAAAAAATATCTTTTTTAATTTTATTTTTTTAAAAAGAATTGGAGAGAGGGGGAGGGGGTTAAGGAGGTGAGGTAGTGAAAAACTTTTGACTTTTCCTAATGACTGTTATTTTTCTTTGATAACACAGACATATTAATCAATCGAATCCATTATTTCTTTGCTGTCTATGTGTATTTATCCTTGATTCACCTTGAAAGTTCCTTAATTCTTTGATTATGGGTTAAATTTATTTTGAAACTATGCAAAATGAAACAAATTTATTCTTCATTAATAATTGGTGTCAAATATATCTTCATTACTATTAGTTGGGATCAAATTTGTCTCTGAATTATAAAGGGAAAAAATATATATATTATCGTTATTTTTATATGGTTTTGACTTTTTATATATTTACTTTTTTCATTTGCTTACGTATTTTGTTAATCAAATTGAACTCTTAAATCTATCACCTTTCAACAAAGATTACGTGAACAATATTGTTGTTTCTATTTTAGTAATGTGTCACATTATCAACTTGAGACATTTATGACGACTTCAGATATATAGGTGTGAAAAAGATAAAGTTGATTTTTTGAAATATAATAGATTGTTCTAGCAAAGTTTCTAGAACATTCTAGAGTAGTATCTAGGGTAATCTAAGATATTCTATTCTAGAGTGGAATATTATAGAATTTTCTTGTAGATATTTTAGAGACTAGATTTTTATAGCGAGTTATAGAATTGTCTAAATCTTGTAGTATCTAGAATTATCCATCGACAAATATAAATAAGGATGGTCTTGTACGTGTGTAAACTACCGAAAACTAACAAGTAAAACATTTGTGTTATTTTCACTACATTAAATATTAAAGCATTATTTATACATCATACGATATACACAAATATGCTTTCTTGTATATCCAAGAAAACATTTTTACTTGTTTTTCTTTGATACTACTAAACCCTCTAATATAGGATAACTAAGAACTAAAACATAGAAAGAAAGGAAACCTTGTCCAAACATCTCCTCAAAGTTCCTCTCTGAGACCAATCTTTTCACTCCAAATATGAAACACACAACATTAAACACCACTAAAAATGTCAAAGGAACCATGAACAACTTAGCACCTTGGAAATCAAATTTACCCTTTTCATATTTCCTTAATTTATCTTCATCTATGGCTTTGTTTGTTAACCTGAAATTTGCCTTTGCAACACCTAGCCACTTCATTAATACATCTAGGCATCCAAATAAGCAAGCTGTTGTTGTTTTTATAATCCAAATTCTTTGTTCATTCCACCATGTCCTCAAGTTGCCACCACTAGACAAGACTTCATATAGATGTTGAGCTAGAGATGATAAGAATATGGTTGTGAATAGTGCAAACCATGGGCTTGTCACCTGAAAATTGAGAGGGAAAATAAATAAATAAAGACAATTGAATGAGCCATGATGTACATTTTCAAAAAAAATTATTTTGTGTCTCACACGACTGATATTAATTGTGATTTACAATTGTTGTCGATAAATGGATACAATAGTTCTACATATTGCTTCTTAATGGACTAGCAATTTATGACAAATTAAAGGATGGTGAAATTCATTTTAATCAAAAGATCTGAGATTTGAGTTTTGAGAATGTAATTTTTTTGTTGGATGCACTTCCTCCTTAACAAGTCCTACACAACATGATCTGACTTAACTATATATACCAATAAGTTTCAGATATCATATGATTAAAAAAAAAACTAGTAATTTCCTTAATTTGTCACTATAGTTTTAAAAATTCCATCTGGCCTTTTGGAGATTGACCTTTCTTCCTCTTCTTCAAGATGTAATAAATCGACTTGCTCTCATAATCAATCCCTCATATGTCCATTTCAACTAGCGATTAGGAAATTTACTATATTTTTGAAATGATATTATATTGAAAACAACTGCTTATATAACAACAACAATAACATACCTAGTAAAATCCTACAAGTAGGATCTGGGGAGGGTACAATGTACGCAGACCTTACCACTACCTCATAGAGATAGAGAGGTTGTTTCCAAAAGGAAAAACAATTGCTTATATATAGGTAACAAAAAAGTTCCATACTTGATTATAGAAACTCTAGCAAATTACCTAAGTAATAAAGTGTGTATATATATGTATCAAAGGGACAAAATAAAGTTTTTACCTTGGGAAACACTGGATTGCCCATCAAGAAGCACAAAGGTGGAACAATGCCATAAAGGAAGCAAGGAATGGATAGGAAATGTGAGAACATGAAGTATGCATAACACATGTTTTGGGCTAAAGGCATTCTTGACATGAGCCCATAAGTGAGTGGGCTATATTTTGAAAGCCCAACTTGTACTAGCCCAGAAGCCCACTTCATGAGTTGGACCAAAGAATCTTTCATATCAATGGTGCTACAACCAAGAAAGCATGGCCTCTTTGGGTAAAGATATACTGATTTCCACCCTTTAGAATGCAAGAGATATCCTGTGTATGAGCTTTCAAGTAAACTGTTGTATGAGTAACCTATCTGTAAATGAAATAACAGTTTAAGCTTTTAGATGAAATCGATATTCACACCATTAAAATAGAGATATGATACATCTAATCCGTTTAAGCTTAGGTGGATTAATGACTTGTTCATTTGTTAATTCATCTGTTTTGACCCACGCAATTTAGTCAATTCAAAAGTTAGACGAATTCAGACAAAATATCTGACATAGATTCACTCCTGTGGAACTTTGTCAATTTTTTGGGGGGTGGGGTATGTGTTATAGACGACCAGTGGCAGAGCCAGGATTGTCTTGATTCAAAATTTTAAGAAGTAGATGTACGAACTAATCGAAGGAAATTCGACATCTATTATAATAGTATAATTTTTCCCCAAAGGGATTCAGATGAACCCCCTAATTACCATGTGGCTCAGCCACTATCTACGATGATAATAATAATAATAAAAAAAAAGCTTTGTTAGTTTTGTTTGATAATCAAGCATAATTACATGAATACAAATAAATAATTTAACTTTTGCCAAGTGTTGTCAAGTACTTTGCTGATTATGATTGATTATTTATCCCATCTTGACTCATCTTAAATGTGTTAAAGACTTGTCTATTTATTTACATAACTCAATTCATTTTAATAGTCTTAATTCAATCTGACTCGCTTATTTAACATCCCTAAAAATATATATGGAGTAGTAAATGAATAATACTTACTTCTTTACCCCAACTTGTATTCTCTTCAAAGGTGCAAGAAGCAAGAGTTTTAGCTTCTTCTATCACCTCATCACATAGAACATTCTTCCTTCCATTTCTTTGATCATTCAAAGAGTTGATAGAATTGATGAACTTTCTAGAAGCACCAAATTTTTGTTCTGCCTCTTGAAGTAACTCCTCTGTGAACCAAATATATTTAATTTAATTAATTAATAAATGTTAGATGAATTATATGCTAAAAATAATAACCACTATTTTTGTGTAAATTAAGAAGTTAAAAACCTGATTGATATAGTAAAGATTCCCACTTGTATTGTGATTGAGCTTTTAGAAAAAGTGGAGTCATATTATCTTGGTTAATTGGACTACTATATAATGCTTCTTTCTTCAAATAATAGCCTGTGCCTGCACAAACTGTTCCTCCTACTCCATCCATCCCTTGATATTTATTCTATATATATCAAAAAAAAAAAAAAAGGAGTTAGAGGAGAAAAAGAGATTTTAAGGTGTGTATACTAACATAACAACGATATATCTATTGAAATTTCACAAATTAGGTCCGGAGAGGATAGCACATATGTAAATCAAGTCACTACCTCACAGAGATAAAGAATTTGTTTTCGAAAGACACCTGGCTCAAATAAAACGAATAGATATAGAATAGTGGCTAAAACGAAGAGCAGTATCAATTCTACAAGAAAAAACAATAAGAATAGCAGAATAATAGAAGAGCAATAACAACACAACTATAATGGCACGAGTAATCCTATGACAAATCTTAAATCGTCACAAGGCTAGACAACATCCTACCCCTACTAGACTTCTGCTTTAATATGTTACTTTCACGCCTTTCTATATAAGATCATGTCCTCGATGATATGAAGATGTGTCATATCATATCTAATCACCTCTATACAATATATAATGTAAGTATTTTTATACTTAAATATACAAAACCTATACATTTGCTCGTTATTTTGTAAACTAGATCATTGAACTGTAACTATCTCAAATTTTGAGACGATAAAGCCGAACATTACTGGTAACACCCAAAATGTACATCTTATGAAGTTGAAAAACATGAAATGTGTAGAAAACATCATACGTACCTTGTACGCGGATCTTGATTGAGCATCATAGATGTCATTTTTACTAACATTGTAAAATGTTTGAGGGAATTGTACATAGGAAAGATTTGTAGAAATGTTTTGATCAAGATGAAAACACATTGCTTGCTTGGCTGAGGAAGGGTCATTGCAATACATGTCACAATCCAAAACAAGCATGTATGGTGCATTGCTCATTACACCTGAAACTCTAAGCTGCATGTCACAAATAATAATCATAACTTTCACATTCAATATAGATGTTATAAACAAGAAGATTGGACAATTCTATAAGAAGTTTAAGTTACATATACATCCATTACTAGAAATCAGTCAATTTTCGACGATTGTATTTGTCAGAAATGTAGAATTTTTTTATATGAAGGATCGTCAGGAGTATCTCGGATGAAATATTTTTCAAAATGGATTGATTTCTAGTAGTGATTGTCCGCGAATTTTACATAAAAGTAGGTTATTAGTTACTATTTTTATCATACTGTGCAAGTTTTTCTTGTAATAATGTGGTATTCAGAACATATACGTATAGGTACAAATTATTCGAATTTACAGTGTATATCTCATTGAAGTAAATTAAGGTGTCCTTACCAAAGTCTCAGGTTATTAAGACCGGAAGGATCTCATAAATCTATCTTTGCTATAAAGTCTTAATTACATGTGATTGATTTTTTTAATTGACCTGATAACATAAAAATTATATACACATCCCACTTCCAACTAGACTTATTTTATGTTAGGAGAAGAGACGTTGAGTTTCAATGCTGATGATTGAGTCTATTTGAAGGTGTCTCGTGATTAATTAATCTTGATACTAAAAAATTATCGTCAAAAGTGAAATTGATTATATGTAAACTCGTCCGTCTTAAGCTTTTAAAGTAAAATTTCTCTTTCAAATACCACAATTTTTAAATGAACACGAAATATTCAACGCATAAAACACATATATCTATGTGTATCTATATATATATAGAAAACACAGACACAACTTACAAGAGCATTTAAGGCTCCAGCCTTGAAACGATGAGGGCGTGATGGTCGTCTCTCACGTGACATATAAACCAATAATGGCAACTTGCTTTCCTTGTTATCATGTATTACCTACAACTCATAAATCATAATTATTAGGAGCATTATTATTCTTAATTACATTTTCTAACCCTAAAATTTCTTATATGTTCACTAAATTAAATTAAATTAAATTAATTCATTATTTAGAATTTCAAATTTAGATGCTTGAAATTATACGAAAAATTACAATATTTCTTATTATATTAATATACTGAAAAAAGTACTTGTTAAATGCTGGTCAAAGTTGACTCTAGCACTACTAAAAATCACTATTTTTCCATAGAAATTTCCAATTGAAAAGTTGTTCAGTGGCTATTCCGACGAATATTTTGATTGAATCGGTGAGAAATTAAAAGAAAAAAATGTTCAATGATTTTATTCTTAATATTTCAATGAAAATTTATTTTTTTACCATGTATTTCTTAATGAAAATCATGTTTTGTATATAATTTTTTGTTTTTTTGGATTTCTCATCCGGTGTCTAATACCTACATTCGAGTTCGACTATATTCAGATTTGTGATGCATAGGGTTCCGTTTTGGAGAGAAACACTCCCTACCAAGGATTTTTCTATAACCAGGGCTTGAATCCGAGACCTCTGATTAAAGGAAAAGCAGCCCCATCTACTGCATCATATCCTTTGATCGAGCATATAATTTTTCTTATTACTTTGTGTTGAGAAAAAAAATTCTAATAATGTCGAGAAGTGAATTAAGTAAAAATGAACGAATAGCGTATTAATTAAAATTAGAAAGAGTTAATTAGGTACCTCAATATAGGGAGGTCGATCCATTCTAACGGACCCTTCAACGCTATTGGCTTTCTCAACATTTTTCTTCAATAATTCATATGCCGCCTGCACAATAAAATAATAAATATTTCACTATCTTATATATGTGTAAAGTCCATATTACCCTTTCTAAAAAAACAATTAAAAAAATATACCTGTCTTGTCGAAAAAAATTTCAAATCATTTTTATTAAATATAAGTCATTTAAACAAATTATTTTTATTAAAAAATAAATACTATTTAATAATAAAGATAAAATTGACATAAAAAATAAATTATTCATTAATTTTATAAATTGAACAGATATTGATGCATTGATTAAAGTGATAATTTACTCTTTCGTGATGATAATTTCACTTGTTGAAAATATGATAGGGATCGATACTATGTCACCACAAGGTGGATTTTTTTTTTAAAAAAAAAACTAATTGATGATGTCTTTTTTTTTTTAATACTTTGAAAGAAAAAGGGAAATTATATAATTCTAGAGGTAGTTGTTAAAGATGACGGTTGCAACCATATTATTGTTCTTAAATTAGTCCGCAAAGATTTTATCAACCAAGGAATATTTCTAGGTTGCTATTATAAGAAATATATTATTTTAAGTGTATTAATGAACGATGTTCGATTTAAATATTATATTTATTTGAATCTATATGATATGCTTTTTTTTTTAGTCAGTTTGAAAATTTAACTTCGAAATGCTTATTTTATCCTTAATATGTTGATTTATCATCAAATCATCACAAGAACATTCATGACTTGTTTTAAATCGCGTGTTTCAAAAGTTTTTCTTTTTATTTTAAATTTCGTGTCAAATCAAATAATATCATCTAAAATTGAGACGAGATGGGTAACTAATTTGCTCAAATTAAAATGTGAATGTCTAAATCATTTCAACAACAACATACCTAGTTAAATCCGAGAAGTGGGGTCTGGGGAGGGTAGAAATGTACGCAGACCTTCCCACTACCTCGTAAGAGGGAGAGAAAAAGATTCCCAAAAATTGTGATAAAGTGTAGTAGGTACATACCTTGTTTATTTTTAACTACAAGTTTCAAGTTTAAGTTGAAGGAACTGAGAGTCATTCTTGTTAAGCCGCGCTTCAACCCTTATAGTGAGACTTTCTTGTGTGAAAACAGATTAATCAGCTCCCAACATAATGAAGTTTTATCATTGTAGGAGAAATAATTAGTCTTTTGATACAATCTTGGACAATCCTCATCTCATGACTTGAGGATCAATTCTTAGATTCAATTGACTCCCAGATTCAATTCTTTTCATGATTTGTGAATCAAAATCTATTCTAATTCTTGATTTACATGATGTTGGACTTCCATGTCATCTTGTTCACATGCTCTAGATATCTAATTCGATCCTAAGCATGCTAGGAGTGTTTAAGTCCCCTTATCAATTGTAGAAATTATTGGTCTATTTACTATCATCCTCTATAATAACATTCACTATAACAATAATATTTTCTATAGAATCAATTTTCATGTCATGTTATATTAATCATAAGTTTTTTGTAGTAATATTTCGTTATAACAACTAAAAAACAATCATGACAGAGGACGTTATTGTAAAGAAGCATTGATTGTATGTGATTTTAAAATAATGATGACAGATAACAATATTACAAAGAAGTTCGACTATAAATGATTTTGAACATGAATTTTGCCTCATAAAACTTTTGAGATTGATTCAGACTCGAACTCTATTTCTTTAAACATACCAATTAAGGGGAAAAAGAAACACTCTTACCTTGATATTTTCCTCTTCATTCTTGAATTCATTTCCTCCCATCATCAAACGTTCATCATCCCCTAAAGAAGAGAAAAATGCATCTGGACAAATAGTCTTTATTCCATACTTCCTACAAAAAGGCACCCAAACCCTAGCAAATCCACATGCCTCCTTAATAGCATACAACGTCACGGCGGCTCCACCGTCATCGGAGAGATAAACGGCAAGTTTTTCCGGTGGATAATCAAGTGACATAGCTGATAAAACCGTGTTCATAACCTCAACAACCGGTTCCTTAGTAGGATCAACCGTGCATATAAACACGTCGACGGCCGGCAACTCGGTATCTGCCGGAATATTTTCCGGCATGACGGACCGAGCCACCGGCCGCCAACGGAAGGATTGTGTAACTAACCATAGTAAAGTGAAAATAATCTCAGAAATTGTTATGAGACCCCATGAAATAATTGAAACATCTCCTTGGAATAAATGTTTTATTCTATAGTAAAGTAACCCTAATATGGCTGAAAAATGGAATAAGATGTGGATTCTACTAATTATTGCTCTACGTTGTTGTAATGTGCATGTATGAAGATAAGGTGCACCCATGACCAAATTTTTTGATTTTCTTTTCTTTGTTCTTGAGCTTGTCTTAGTTATGGGAGATGGTATATATTGCTCCTTATATATAGGAAGAAAGAGGGTGTGGTGTAGTCACATGAAACGAAGGGTGGTCAGTCGAACTTTCTTCATCGAAAAATTATATATGTGTAGAGAAAATGAAAAAAATACATAATTACACTTCTTTATTTATCATATTTTTCATTATTCCCACTCATTTTCAAAAATTCCAAAAAACCCTTATTTTTAATCCGGATACATTAATTCTGATACTTAAATTATCTCTATGTTCAACGTATCATGTTTTAAATGTTATCTGCTAATATCTAAAAGACCCTAATTTTGTATCTGGAACTGAATTAATGTATCAGAATTGTCATTTTTTAAGGGATTTCTGTAAATTAGAAAAAGGTAGGGAAAATAATATTTAGCTCTTCACACTATATGATTTATGTACACCTTCATTAGAAAAATATATGAAGTATATATATAAGTTAAAATTTATTTTTATACCTATATATTAGATCTTGAACTCTCTTAATAAAATTTTTGACTTTACCATTGGACATAACATGATAGCTAGGCTAAAATAAACGGGGGAGGTTATAAAGAATTAACCTAAATAGCTACTTACGAACGGAACCGCTTAAACTATAAATAGCCGGTGAAGGTATAAAGTATGTATAATTCACGTATAATGTGTAAAATCGTGTATAACTAAAGAATAATCTATGTATATCGACTAGAAAACATAAATAGGGAATTTGATCGATTATTTGTGAAAAAATTTCAAAACTTTTATGGATTCTGATGGCAACCTCAAGTACTAGTAGCTGAATTATAAATAATACTCCACCTGTCTTAATTTATATGAGTTACTTTGGTTTGACACGGAATTTAAAAAAGAAAGAAAAATAGACTTTTAAAATTTATGATCTAAAATAAATCATAAATCTTTACGTGATTAGAAATCATTTCATTAAGGATAAAATTGACATTTTAAATTTAATTATATTTGCTACTAAATATAGAAAAGCGTCATTTTTTTTTACTATCTGAAAAAATAGTAATAATATAAAGTGGGACATAGAGAATAATAATTTTTATATATATATATTCAATAAATTTCTTAATATATCTAAATTTATCTTAACTTATATATCCTACCTTCCTAGAAAACAAGTGGCCCTTATTTTGTTTTTATTATTAGTGATAATAAATAATGTAAATGTGGTGAACACGGCATCCTAGTAAAAAATGACAAAAATAAGATTACTAAAATGTATAAACCAACTCTTCCATGATACTTCTTTTTGTTCCCTAATGACTGTTCTTTTCATCAATAATATTTATTAAATATTTTCCTCAGATATAAATTTATGAAATGTTTAATAGAATATATACTTAATTAATTATGTTACGTCTTTATTTTTCCATACCATATTGAAAGCCATGTAATCTTAAGATTCTTAATCATGTCGTCAAGGAGTATTTAATACCATAAAAAAATAATTAGCAAAAATGTAAATTAGTTCCATTATTTGTCTAAACGTAAGTTGGGATAAGTTTTACTACTCTTATAATTAATTTGATTAAAAATAAGTTATTTTTAGTTAAAATTTAAAAATCCTAACCAGTATTTTCCGTTAGTCCCTAGAACCATGTGATTGAATCACAAAAAGGAAAACGAAATATAATATATGTTATCGACGGTTTATTATATTAAATAAATATACATATATTGACAGGATGTATCGATCATAAGACCAGTAAAGTAATTGTTTGGGGTCTTAACTTTTTTGGAGCCCCCATTTTTCATATATATATATATATAGTGTTAATCTGAAAAGAATAACGAAATAGTTTGTTGCATTTATATCCTGACGATCAATGAACCCATATTACTTTTCCTAGTTTTACCCTTTCACTATTTTTATTATTTGATATGCTAAAATTTCAGAAATAGACAAATTTTCTGCATAATGGAAAATCTATTATTGTTTATAAAAAAAACAAATTTATCTTTTGGTATCTTCTTTCAATTTCTTAAATTCTTGAGGCAAATTTCATCATTCTAACTTTATATTATATTTTTAATTGAAAATTAGTATTGTCACATTCTTATTTCATAAGGTCAGAATCCCACTTGTAGGATTACATTGAGTATATCATTGTTTTTCAATTTATACTTGTCAGCTAGAAAAAAAAAATTAACACCTCTATGTAAAATTTGACTTTCGGCTTCTAATCTTGTTAAGACTGCCTTATACATCGATTATATTTTTATCCCTTCAACAAGTTTAGTAACAAGCATAATAGCCCTATCGTTTCAATGAAATAAATAATCTATAATTACCTTTTCGAGAAATTTCCAAATAGACAAATCATACCTTTTTTGATTTTTCAAATAAAGAATTTCACTAAATTGATTAATTCTTAGACGATTCATCCCTTTTCTGATATACAAAACAGGAAGTTTCACTAAATTAATTTTTAGAAAATGTTGAATCGGTCATTTATCCCTGGTATCATCTTATTTAAAATATAAAATCTTATAATTCCCTTTTTTCTTTACATATGCAAGTCTATATTAGTTAATCCCAAAAGCACTATCTGTCAATATATTTCATTTTCTAACCTTGCATCGATTATATAATAGAATGGTAGTGAAACGACGAGCTCAAGAGTTTATGATATATCAAAAGGCAAAAGGAAACATAATTACCACATCCTATCGATAATATTACAATGTACGAATAACAAATTAACCACATTTACCAATAAACACAAAATTAAGAAACACAAAACTGGAAAAATGATCCTACTATTGGAATTTGTACTAAATTAGAATATTTTAATTAATTGAGGGAAGGTTCGAGAATAAAGGTAAGGATCTCGCAAAATTAGTTACCTTTAACACTCCTTTTACTACTGTTGCTAGAGAGGTCAACTTGGTAGGAAGGTTTTTCCTCAAATGGGGCCCATGTGGTATGGATTCGAAATTGTCGAGCACCAATTTAAGTACCAAACATCGGTTGGAAAACCAAAACAAATTGGGGAAGATATCCAACATAGTATTTTACAATAAAACAAAAAAAGAAAAGGACATATATCTTGTACTTAATGTCAATTTTATCAGTTATAGACACTCTTCGGTACAACCACCATACCTAGTGTACCTTAGAGATAGAGAAATTGTGTCAAATAAACTCTCGCAAGAACAGTAACAATAATGAAATAATGTGAAATGGAAAACAATACACAACATACGGAAGAAAGAATAGTAACCACAACAAAATAACGCAACAAGCAAAGGACAAACAAACACAGGTGATAACTGAAGCACAAACAAACACAACGATGGTCGAAATCAAAGAACAAGAAACTACGAAAATACTGCTAACACACTGATAAGAAGTTTATACAGTTTTGGACGTTCACCGAAAGATTCAGAAAAGAACTCTGAAAGAATCTCGAATGAGAAGTTCAGTATATCAGCTCCATATTTTGATGCGTGTATCAGTATATATGTGATCAGAAAGGTTTCATGCAATTGGCAGCAACAGATACATGAAGGCGTAACACCATCAGACGGAGGTCTTTCACATTCCATATACTCTTTCAGCCAACGGATTCCATTTGCTAGTTCTTCCAAATCCAAAATTGACACATCCAATGCGTTGGACTCCAATGAATTGAGTTGAATTTCATCACTAGTTTTAAACGTCTTCAGAGGAGGATGAAAATAGTTAAGGTCCATATCAGTAGGTACAACCCTTTTTGATGTAGCATCTTTAATAGGTGCACTGGGGTCACTATCAGACCAGATACTTGCGTTTGATATGGTTGTAGCTTCTTTTAATTCAGCAACATTTGAAAATTGTTCCAGCAACTCTTTGGATTTGGAGCCCCTTTTATCGTCTAAGGCTGGTAAAGACTTTGCAGAGCTATGAACAGAGGAAGATGCGATTTGATTTAACATGTTGTTTGATCTCTCTGCAACTTTTTTTGAATCTACAAACTCTGTATTTCCGAATATCCTATTTTTTTTTGGTGGTACGTGACCAGACAAACAAGTAGAGAAGAAGGGACGGACAGGCAACAACTGGATCATCGTCAAATTCATCTTTCTCTACTTGTTTGTCTGTTCACGTACTACCAAGAAAAAATAGGATATTCAGAACGACAGAGTTTGTAAATTCAAAAAAAGTTGCAGAGAGATCAAACGACATGTTAAATCAAATCGCATCTTCCTCTGCTCATAGCTCTGCAAATCTTTACCGGCCGTAGATGATAAAAGGGGCTCCAAATCCAAAGAGTTGCTGGAACAATTTTCAAACGCTGCTGAATTAAAAGAAGCTACAACCATATCAAAGGCAAGAATCTGGTCTGATAGTGACTCCAATGCACCTATTAAAGGGTGGGACCTAAACTATTTTCATTGTCCTCTCAAGAAGTTTAAAATCAGTGATGAAATTCAACTCAATTCATTGGAGTCCGTCACATTGGATGCATCAATTTTGGATTTGGAAGAACTTGCAAACGGAATCCGTTGGCTTAAAGAGTATATGGAATGTGAAAGACCTCCGTCTGATGGTGTTACGCCTTCATCGAAGTTTGCAAAATATTATGGAACATCGGCAAATAAGTAATTGCGTGAATTGGTTCAGTTTGGTTTGATTTTTTGATTTAAATCAATTTTTATCCAAATCGTGAACTCTAGTAATGAACCAATAAAATACACTTATTTGTTTGGTAAATCCCGCTCGCTAGAACCAATAATGTTAAGACCTACTTACCTTAAAACAACAAAGGAAAAAAAAGATTTTCGCATTGTTACTTTTGCTTTTTTTTAGAAATTTATTTGAATTTTGATATTTTTGCTTTTTTTAGAAATTTATTTAAATTTCATATAAACAACATATCATTTTGGTTTGATCTTTTCCTTTTAAAGTTATCATATGTCATTTTCTTATCGTTTTGAATACACATATTTCAAAGATTATTACTATATTTTTCATATTCCTTTTTGACTTATTAATAATGTATAAATGTTTAAGAGTTTGTCATTTTTGCTTTTTGTAGAAATTTAAATTTCATATAAATGACGTGACATTTTTATTTAGCTCTTTCTTTTTAAAGCTATCATATATCATTTTCTTATCATTTTAAATAGGAAAAAAGTACACAAAATAGACCTAATTTGAAATTATTTTACCTTAATAATCCCAATCCAAACTATTTATTCTTAATGAATCCATGGACCAAACTATTTACCTTCTTACTCCACTTACCTCTTTTTATTTTGCCCTAATGCCATGCTGACATCAGTAATACTATGAAATATACTCCGGCGGTATATATATACTATACTGGTATATAAGGACCCGAACTTTGTACGACTACAATGGGGCTTGGAAATTTGGTTTCGGAAAGTTTTAGATTAAGGTGACGCTGCATGGAAGCCTTCACGGTCCATGTAGCACTATACGGACCGTGTAGAGCCTCCTTGAAGTGGCCCTTGGCCTTGTGTGGGGTGTGAGGGTCTTAGTGTGGAGTTTAAGACCAAGGCATACCACACTTGGACCCCACATGATCCGTGTGAGGCCATACGGACCGTGTTGTGGACCTTATGGTAACCTTGGGCTTGAGACTTCACAGTTTTGAGCCCAAGACAAGTGGTACGGCCCCTCTCATGGACCGTTTGGTGCTTCACGGTCCGTGAGGCCCTTTCGTATGGATTTTGGAGCGAAAATTTTCCAAGTATTGGATCACCGTCTCGGAAGTTTGTCGTGAAGAACTTTCTAAGTGAAGTGGTACGGAGGAGTACACGGTTCGTATAGCTTGGTACGGACCATGAGATCAACCGTTTAGGTGCTTTCATCGAATTTTTTCTAAGTATGGAATCTTCAAGCTTAAGCTAAGTTCACTTTCAAGCCTTCAATTCAAGCTTATTTACGTGGTTTGGGTCATCATGGGCTAGAAAGGTCCATTTACTAACCTTGAATTTAAATCTTGCAAGGTTTGCAGAGAACCATCATTATTATTATTTGCTTTGATAGCTTGAAAAAGGAAAATTTTGAAGTTTCATCTTACTCAGACAATTTAATTAGGGCAGATATTCCATCAAAAGATGTGGTTCAATGGATGGGTTGCTTTCCCTTAATCAAAGGCCTCAAATTCGAGCCTAGATATGAAAACAGAAGTCCTTAGTAAGAAGGTTTTCCCTCGAATGCGGCCCTATGTGATGCGAATTCGAAATAATCAGACTCTAATACAGTACCGGGCATCAGGTGATTAACCAAAAAAGAAAATTGGAGAAGATATCCAAAATAGTATTTACGATAAAAGAAAAAGAAATGGACATATATCTTGTACATAATATCAATTTTATCAGTTATACACTCTTTCATGGAATAAAAATTGGAAATTTCATCCACAGTTTGTACAAATTTGGTATAACAACATATCGGTGTAACCTTACCTCTACCTCAGAGATACAGACGTTTCAAATAAACCTTACAAAGGCAGCAGCAGATGTTCATGGCAAGTGACAGTCCATGGCACCTCACAAAAGGCATTATCCAGCTGAACTCAAAATTCCATCCAGACAAAAATAGTACAATTAATCACCTCCTCAGAGACTGAAAAAATGGTAAATCTAGAATTTGTTTAGTATGGAAAAGAAATAGTACTCACTTGTATAGATCTAGCAATTACTTCTTTGTCGATGTTCCACAATGCTTTACAAACTTTGATGAAGACGTAACACCATCAGACGAAGGTCTTTCACATTCCATATACTCTTTAAGCCAACGGATTTTGTTTGCCAATTCTTCCAAATCCAAAATTGACGCATCCAATGCATCAGACTCTGATGCGATTTGATTTAACATGTCAGTTGATCTCTCTGCATCTTTTTTTAAATCTACAAACTCTGTAGTTCTGAATCTCCTATTTTTTCTTGGTGGTACATGACTAGACAAACAAGTAGAGATAGATGAATCCGAGATTGATTCAGTTGTTGCCTGTCTGTCCCTTTTTCTCTGTTCATCTATAGCATGTCCTATAATTAGAATGTATAAATGAGTGCAGATACAATTACAAGTAGAAATCAAGTTGAAGGACTCTTTTATGTGGAGATTAACTCCTTCCTAGACCGACCAACTAACCCTAAAGGTTTCATAGATCTAGGAGCAAGATCATATTTTATTGAACCAACAAAATCTATTCATAAAATACGATCACTTATGTAATTTTAACTTTATAGGTACATCGATAAATTTTTGTAAATAGCCAAGTAAGAAGTTTGTAGCTTATTATATTACCTTGACTATCGATTTTCAGTAGCTGAGGATATTGACGAGCACTTTTACTATCCTGCAGTGGTTAAAAGACAAGTAGAGAAAGATAAGATAAGCACCAGAAGAAGGAGTATACAACAAAATACATGTCAAATAATGTAATTCCAACATTAGAGTTAAGGTTCAAAATGAATGAATGTTTTTCTTGAAAAAACTCTTTAGGAAAAAAGAAGCAATTGTACACAGAACGATATCTATTTTTTGTTGTAGGTAACAATTTCTAATCCTAACTAGTTGAGATAAAAGTGTAAGGAAAGAACCTGTGATGCAAGCACAAGCCAACCAAATTTTGGAGACCAATTCAATGATGGGCGCAGATCCTTGATGAAGACTTCATAAGTTTCCCCTTCACCCAATGGAGGTGGCATCAACTCAATCTAAAAGGAAAGCACAAGAAGTATTATCACAAATTGAAATAATTTTTGGATATCTTTCAATGAATTCACCCTCATAATAACAAGGAAATAACATCCAACTACTACTGAAATGAAGGAATTGAATAACCTTTTTACTACTAAAGAAATTGAAAAACATAATCTACTTTGAGTTCTTTTCTTTTTTACTGTTGAGTCGAAGATCCTCAGGAAACAGTCTTTCTACTTCTTACGAGGTAGTGGGAAGGTCTGCGTACATTTCTACCCTCCTCAGACCCCACTTGTGGAATTTAACTGGTTATGTTGTTATTGTTATTGGTGGTGGTGAGGATTTTCTCACCTTCAGGATCCAACACAGATAACAGTTGTCGAACCACCAGTCAGTATATGGAATTTAAATAATACTATTACCTTAGCTTTACCATTGCAAAGTAACTTTGTCACTTTTCCAGACCAGTAACAGTTGTCGAACCACCAGTCAACCAAATCGCCTTCCTTCCAAGTACCATCAACAACAATAGTTACTTCAGAATTTGAGCTGACATTAGACACTTCGTTTTTAAAGTGGACTGGAGGATACTCAGGCCGCAACATCAGTTGTCTCGTCTCCTCTGACTCCCTACTTTGATATGGCGGCTCTTGATATAGATCGGTCCATGTCCATTCTATGATGACAATCACAAGAAGTTACAATTACTTGGATATAGTCTTAAAGCAATAGTGTATCCAAATACGCAAGTGTCTCAATTCACAAATCAAGAAAACTTCGAAGAGTAACTTGTCATGACATGTGAAGTAACTCATACAAAATGCTCATCATCTAAACGCGAACTCAATAGAGCATAAACGATGAGCTACAACTGTAGAACTCACTGCTAGAATTTGACCGCGTATGTTATTGTATTAGTAACTAGAAAATATGGCATTAGATTGTAGTCTCTGCATGTAATCTTCATGCTTTGTCATTTATAATTCAGATATCAAATTATCTTGTAAATTAAATAGAAAAAAATACACCCATGAACAATAAATTAACTAGAACATAGTAAAGAACATACTTTCATCTGGATAGTCAAAGTAGTCCAATAGAGCAATTAACTCTCCTTCTCTGCGTTCTATCTTCTTTATCTGATATCATACATATAAAAAAAAAAGTTTAAATGCATCATCTTCTACTTCTTTATCAATAAGAAGTCTTTTGCTTAGCAAAAAGCAATTTATATACTTTTAATTACAAGCAAAAGAAATAATTGTTTAATGCAAAATATGAAAAAGAGTTGGTATCTCTCAAATGAAAAACAGCTCATGCTAACATACCTTACATCGAAACCACGCTCCACGATATCCAACCTCCCAACACCTTGCTTCAGCTGTTTGTCCTGCCTTGAAAGGTAATTGATATTTCTGGTCCATGATATCTTTACTAAACCTGCAGCTAGATCAAACATTGATTATGAAAAATTGTATTAAATTGTAGACAATAATAGTCGTATATACAAATATTTTGATAATAAGAACCACATAACATCAATGTTGTTTGAGAGTGAGCAGGAGATTATATTTCTGTAACAACCCATCTTGAGATGAGAAATCTCATATCAGCAAAACACACGAAAGATGTTGGGTATATAAGTAAAGGACTAGCCTATATATTGTAAGGCGCCTTTTGGGGTGAGCCCAAAGGAAAAATCCGCGATGGGCTACGCCCAAGAGCGAACAATACTTTACAGTGTTGGGCCAGGTCGTTACAGGTGGTATCAGGGCCACTTCTGTGTCAGCCTTGTCTATGTGGATCAGAGTTCAACTTGGGGAGAGCCCAAAGGGACAAGTTTATAATGGGCTAGGCCCTAGAGCGGACAATACTTTACAGTGTTGGGTCAAGTTGTTACAATTTCATGAATCAAGATCTCAATCATTAAGAGGTCATTTGGTAGAGAGTACTAGAATAATACTTAATAGGGTGAATGAGTAATGTTGAGATTAGTTTTGAAGGGATTATTTACTATTCATTATTTGTTTTGGTGTATTAAGGATAATTCTGTCTTTAACCATGCTTATCCATATAATAATAGCTCTTGTATTGTTAGTACCATAGTTTTCTACATATTAGTTATACACGTTATAATACTAAATAAGTGTATAACTAATATGTATTAGTTATACTGTGAAACCCCGTGTTCCTCGTCTATATATATATATATATAGGGTGGTGTGTCATATAAGACATATATGACTTTGGATAGAACCTAAGGATAATAAGGCTGTCAATCAGTGGTAATGTCAAGGACCTAAAGTTTTAAGCCATAGAAATACCCTAAATACACATTCGGAATTAAAGAAATGACCCGAGTGGCACCTCGCCCTTTTCGGAAGGTTTAAATTAGGTTTCACTTTTCAGGTGGGACTAAAAGTTTATAATTTGCTAATAATGGATTTTTTAAAGGTCATTTTAATATCTTAAAGGTCATACATTAAGTTTTGGAATCAAGAAAGTTGCAAGATAAAGGTTGGCCAAGTTTAGCGGTAAGTTTCTTTAAGAAATCCTTCTTAAATTTGGGTCAAATTAACAGGTCATATCTCCCAAAACATAAAGAGGTAGAAGGTCCATAACTTATCAAATTGAAGATCTATGAGTCTAGTTTGCAACACACAAAATCGCGCATCAAACCAACCTCAAAATAAAAGGTTATGAACGTTTAACCAAGACTGCCCGAGTAGAAAATCGGGTCATGGGTCGGGTGGGGTCGACCCACCTTAATGTCGGCTATTTTGAGCTTTTTAAAGCTCAAATCAGTGTCATTTTGTCCCCAAACAGCTTATAAACTGAAGGATTTGAGTAAGTTTTTCGTATTTTTACCGTTAAAATTTATTTGTGTGCCTAAAAATGTGTACCTTACGCTTTGCAATTGTTTTCCCCTCCTATTAGCAGTGTTTGGAGCTGTTTTTGGGCTGTAAAAAAATAATGTTCTTGTTGGTTATTGTTAGTTTGCAGCTGGTGTCAGGTAATAATTTAGGGGCTCTTTTACGGTCATTTTTACGAAGTTTTATGGACATTTTCTTGCGTAAATGCTCTTTGCCGAATCTGGTCATTAATGCTAAATTTTGGACTGTTTATAGGTGTCTTTACACTACATATATATAGTTGTTGGCGAAGCTTATGACGTAAGGAACAACTTTCGTGAAGAAACTTTTAGTAATTGGACGTTCGTTGAGGAGGTATGTTAAGGCTAAGCTCCGTCCCTTCCACGAAATCTGGGAAGTTTCCCAAAACGTCAAATGCAGTATCTTACTATTCTGTTGCTAAAAAGACCTTCTGTGAAAGGAGCTGGGATTACAGCTGAGTTACTTTCATGATGGTATTAGGTTGAAATTCCATTCGTTCGCTTAAACTGGACATTCAATATCTATATATCATTTTGTCGGTTTTCCTGGCTACCTATCCATATGTTTGCGGTGCTTCTCTTTTTGTTTAGTGTGATCTAAATAAATGTAGATTATGAAGGGAATGTAGCATTAATCAGTCCTTCTTCCATACAAAAATATAATTGAAGTATTTAACAAGTAACACGTTGGTTTTCAATATTCTCCAGTGAAATGCTCCTATTTAAACGACTAAGGCACTTGATCCTGTTTAAATACTTTCTTTTACTAATTGACATGGAACCAAGTATAAGCATTATGTAAAGCACCTTTATGAACATTTTCAAAGTTAAGGCTTCACTCTAAATGTTGGGTTAAGTTCCCAAACTTGCTAAAAAGACATATAAGATCCCACGAGTCATGTGTATATGCTATGAAAACGATTATGATGTTATGAGAATAAGTGTACCAATGAGACAAGATTGGCTAAGTTCTTGTTATGGCCTACTATGTGCGTTCAATATCTATATCATACATTGTACGTTATGCATGGACTTCGAGCTATAATCGGAAGTATGGCCTATTTGCCAAAATGATTATATATATATATGTATATGGTACAGATGGCCACAAGTTGGCAGATATGATGCCGGTTAGCTACCGGAAAGGACCACAATTTCTAGCATTTGGTTGGGTATGTCATGCATTTGCATCTATATATATGTATTCACGACATGCGATACTCGAGCATACCATGTATATTTGATCACTAGGAAGTTGCTTATTGGCTAATAAGGCTACTTGAGTTTTGGTTACAGATGGTATTTCTATTAAGCTTTTTATTATGGTTATCTATGATTTTACATCCTGCCTTACATACCAGTACATGTTTATTTGTACTGATGTCCCTTTGCCTGGGGACACTACATTTTATTTCGTGCGTGCAAGTTCAGGTAGGGGTTCTGATTTACCCCTCCATTACGAGCCCCGTTCAGCTATAAGTTGGTAAGCTCCACCTCTTCCTGGAGCTTTCACAGGATGCTTACTTTTCATTGTATAATTGGGTATAGTCGGGGTCCTTTCCTGACGGTGTTAGTGATTCTCTTAGAGGCTATTGTGGACATGTTATTGTAGGTTGGTTCTTTTGTGCCTTTCAGTTTCCAGTTATCAGATTGGCATGTATGTGTAGTGTGTGCATGTACCTCTGTTGTTGCAGCCTTGTCGGCTAGCTAGTACTCTATCGTTTTGGTTTACTTATCTTGATGTACATGATTTGTTGTTGACCAGGCCACGACCTAAAGTGTCTGGACTTAGTCTCTCAGACGTTATGTTGCCCGATTTTTTTTCTGGTCCCTAGTCTAGTTAACTAGCATGTTTAGTGGCTTACCCGGCCAATAACAATATCGGGTACCAATTGCGCTTCCCCTCTTTTTGGGGCGTGACACATACATAGGTTGAAAATACTAGCAAACAAAGGACTTAACAATATCATGACTAATACACATATTAGATTAGAAAATAAACATGGTTGCTTTTCAAGAAGTACACGTGTCTACGTTCATACATATTTAAAATTCATTGCAACTCAACAAGGAAAACATAGAATATTATATAAGACACCTTATATATTCCACATTTAGTTATAGAAAACTCACTTACCTTATTAGCTATGAATTGACTACCTACCTTAAAATACCATAATATACATAGCCAGAAGCTTTCTCTACTAAACACACCTCCTTGTTTGGAGCATTAAATAAAAAAGAGTTAAATAACATAAAGAATATTAAAAAGCAAAACTTTGGCATCATAACTAAATGGATGCATATAATATACTTGGAATCACCACAACTTTAAGTCTAGTAGCATCAATAGAGTATTCAACAAATAAGTATGTGAGTAATAATACTCTCTCAGTCCTAATTTATATGACACATTTTTTTCTTTTTAGTCAATTCTAAAAAAAAGATGACACGTACATTTTCTTATTTGACAAATACATAATGACACTATCAATTTTTTACCCATGTTTTCGGTCCTGTTTATTCGTCACAACATCCACAAAGGTGTGCCCTAAATATTTATTTATTTTAAAAGTGATTTTGGAATAGTATAAAGTCTTCTCATATTTCTTAAACTTTGTATCCAATCAAACTACATTAGACGAATGGGGTAATAATATTTATAAGGGGACTGCACAACGTTCAACCACCTATTTATCTTCTACCCTCATTCTCAACCTTCACATCTTACTATCTAGGGTTATGTCCTTGATAAGTTGCAAATACATCATATTCACTCGAATAAATTCTCTTTGGTGCTTCTTTAACTTGTGTCTACCTATCCTCATATCTGTCATACCAACCTCTCGCACTTCCTCATTGGGGCATCTATGAATATGTTATTCACATATTTGATGAACCATCTCAGTCATGCATCCGCTATCTTGTTCACCATAAGATAAAACAACAACAACAAACATACCCAGTGGAATCCCACGAACGGGATTTGGGGATGGTAAAATGTACGCAGACCTTACCACTATCTTAAAGCGGTAGAGAGATTGTTTCTTAGGAACCCTCGTCTAAAAATTACATAAGCAGATAAACTAGATATGAGAAAAGGGGAAAAGGAAAAGGAAAAGAAAAAAAGAAAGAACGATTAATAACGAAAAACACATGATAATACTGATGCACAAGATGATAGTCTGAAATAGATGAACAAATTAAACTACATACCTTGGAATATACAGCCAATTTAGGGATCCCAAGAGAGTTTTATCCACATTTATTGAAAATACTGAGTCTTATATACGCAACCAAAGGGTTAAGAAACCCTAAAACAAAAGTTATATTTCCCATATTGCCCTTTTATGTTTAGCATCTATAAATAGAGGCCCAAGCCCAACAAATCTTTTAGAGGAATTGAGAATAATCGCCAATTGACTAGGAGTGTTCATGGGTCGATTTGGATCTATTATTGGTCAAAATTATAATTTAAAACAAATCAATTTGATTGATTTTAAAATTATTAAAATCAAACCAAACCAAATCAAATATAATATACATTTATCGATTCGATTGTTGAATTCGGTTTAGTTTGGTTCGATTATTCAGTCATTAATCATATACAAAAATAACATAAATGATTCGTTCGAAAGAAAAAAAATAGACAATTTCTTCAAACAGAAAAATAGTTAAAATGACATCATAAAAGTTTGGATCATTGAATTTATTGTGAATAAAACTTCAGAATGCACCATTTTGACCTAGACAGTGATATTCCTAGTCCCGCCAAGAACTGTTATACATACTCATATACATGAAATCAATAAGATCAAACACTCATATACATAAAATCAATAAGATCAATGTTCTCGAGCATTTTTGCTTTCATAAATAAATTATAGCTAAATTTTAACAAAAACATATATAAAGATTCAATATTTTCAATAGTTAACCTTTTAATTGGTTGCCTATATTAGATTCAATATTTTCAATATATGTAGATGAAACTCTATTGGGATCCCTAAATTGGTTGTATAGTCCAAGTTATGTAGTTTAATTTGTTCATCTATTTCATATTATCATCTTGTTCTTTTGAATTCTTTTTTATTTTGATTGGGGGTTGCTGAAATGATTGGGATTGTTGGGGGATGGCTAGGAGACAATGAACTTGAAATGTTATTTTCCTCTAACTTGTATTTTTAAGATAAAATATTTTGACCAACTAAACATGAATGAAGTTTTGAATCTATACCACAATACACTTTTGAGATGGATGTGTGCATCATACCAGGAAGGATAAAATTAGAAATGAAGATTTTCAGGATAAGATGGGAGTGATCTAAGTATGTAGTTTAATTGGTTCTCTTTGATTTGATTTTTCGATTTACATCAAATTTTTATTCAAATCGTGAACTTGTACAAATGAACCAATAAAATACACTTATCTGTCTGGTAAACTGCCGCTCTCAACTTCATTGCAGCGATAACTTTCCAACTCTGATGAGTTGTTCCGTCAAGAGAAACACGACGAAGCTGGACCTTCTCTCCTCAGAGTGAACACACACTCTCTTGGAGAATTGGAATTTTCATTAAATTGGCTAAAAGTTTTAAAGGGTAACTTTTGGATTTTTTCAAAATATTACATATTAAGTAATTTTTATTTGTAGCGTGTAAAAATCGTTTAAATGGTATATCATAGAATATTTCAATTCTAGAGAAATAATGTTAAGACTTATTTACCTTAAAAAAAATTCCTTAGTATTATCACTATTACTATTTCTCTTAATATAAAAAATCTTTTAAGATTATTTAAGAGTTTGTAATTTTTGCTTATTGTGGAAATTTAAATTTCATGTAAATAACGTGTCATTTTCGTGTGAGCTTTTCTTTTCGAAGTTATCATATATTATTTTCTTATCATTTTAAAATGAACATATTTCAGAAATTATTATTCATATTTTTTATAGGGAGAATTACAAAATTATCAAAATAATAGCCATTTGTTATATAGACATATATAGTAAGTATATATTTCATGTATAATCAAACTATATTCAGTTTTTGAGCGTATCATAGTGTATATTCAATGTATAACAAGAATATAGTATTCTACATTGTATAGTCAATGTATACTTTCTATCACTTTTGATAAGTTATATTGTAAAGACATGTATATTTTCTACGTTTTGGGGCTAAATTTTTTATGTAAATAAATGAAGACTATATTTGTTATAAATTAATTAGTTTATGTATATATTTGATACTATCTCTTTTCTATGTTCTTTTTTCGGCTTATTAATAAAAAAACATATATGTGTGTATATATTCACATACATAAATACACAAAGCACTCATAATATATACACATTTATGAATCTTGTATATAAATTTTATGCCAAATTCACAACTTAATTATGATATTTTTATTACCAATATTCACATACATAAATACACAAAGCACTCATAATATATACACATTTATGAATCTTGTATATAAATTTTATGCCAAATTCACAACTTAATTATGATATTTTTATTACCAAAATAAGTCTATTCAAATCATATTTAAATAGGAATGCATTATTTGTTGCAAAAGAATGCCCAAAAGTTTTAAATATGTATAATTTTAACTATTTAATGTGAAATATTTGGATCCCAAAAAATATCTCGAGGAATCAATAATGATTCTGATGAGATGAATTATATATCTTCAACTTTAAATAGAGATTCAAGCCTAAGTATTGAGTATAAAAATATTACAATATATTCAAAAAGTAATATTATAAATTGATTGTTGATCAGTATTTTATCAGACATTATGAATAATTTGGGCTTTTAAACATTACTTGCGCTACGTGTCTATTGAATTTTATATATTTCTCTTCTCTTTAACTTATTATCCTCTTCATATCGACTTCTCACTGCAATTGTTCCCCGTCGTTCCTACAGTGCTTAGGTTAGCATTTTTTTCTCCGTTGTTTACTATTAATTTCACATTATAATTTACTTTTGTGAAATTCACACATTTTCTTCTCCATTTTCGTCGTCTTTTTCCCTTGTTGAGTTTAATTTTAGAAGAACAAAGCATTATCAACAAGAATTTAGCAAAAATATAATAGTGGTCAAGAGATAATTGTGCGTCTAAACAACTCTATCATGACAATCTTTTTTGCTTGATGATTGTAGATGTCTTTCGCGTATGTCAATTGCATGATCTAGTATCAAACATATGTACAAGAAATAACATATTATTTTTGCACATGTGAGCCCCAACTGAAAACAACATCATTATATTATATTAATTTCTTGACGTTATCAATCTCCTACAAATGACTTAGAGAGACGCCATAACTACAAAGTGAATCTTCAAAGCTTCAAACCATAGCCAAAATGACACCATATCTTTCTATAACAATATAATAAGTGTAATATCACTTATTCGTTTTCCTTTTTCATGCTAACAGTAAAAAATCCGACGATAAAAACATATACTTTAATAGAGTCACTCTGTTAATTAAGTTTAAACTAATATAAACATTTTTTTTCAACAAACTAGTATAACAATATTAGTAATTATGAATTGACAAAGCCTATAATTATCAGTAAAACAAAAAAAAAAAGAATTCATGAAGGGAATGGATTGTGACAAAAGGAGAAAAAGATAAATTGTTTAAAGAAAAAACCTTGGAAATAACCAAAAAAAAAAAAAGGAAATGAAAACCTAAATATTGTTAACAAAAAGGAGAGCTGAAAACAACCTCTCTACCTTTATGAGATAGTGATAAGGTCTGCGTCTATCCTCCTCAAATTATATTTGTGGAATTTCACCCACTATGTTATTATTCGTATATAGAAATAAATACACAATTGACATTAATTATGTGAATTATAAAAAACTTAATTAAAATAAGAGTAATAAATAAAATAATTATATATATATATATAAGTTCTCCATTTTTTTTAATTTCGGCCCTCTGTTTTGCTGGCTTCTTCCACCTCTCAAATCTCTCTCTAATTTCTACACAGCTTCCATTTTCACCATTGACAAAGCTTTCTTCTTTGCTTCAGGTTAGCTTCTTTTCTTCGATCTACACTTATTATTTTCATTTTATTAATTTAGTCATACTATTTTTTCAAAATTTATTTTTTCTTTTCTAGCTCCCCTTTGTTTTTTCTTGTGTCTTAGGGTTTATTTATCTTTTATGATGTTGGTATCTTTGAAATTCTTGTATTTATATCTGGGATGTTGAGTTTCGTAATTGTCTGTATGGGTTTTTGTAATAGTAATTTTTTTTTTCTTGAATTTGCTGATTGGGTTTGGAGTATCATTCTATTTACTTTTTGGGATTCTTTTTTATTTTGTGGAAGTTGGGTTTGTATTAGGGTTTATTGGGAGTTATCCTAATGTGGGTTTTCAGGTATGCGTAATTGTGAATTAGAATTGTCATTATTTGGAAAATGTACCAATTTGTTATGTTGCATTGATTTCTAAGAAAGAAATCCCTTTTGTTTCTTCATATGGATAAACTGGAATATACAATACAAGGATATTGGTTCATTTTCTTTGTGTTGATTTTACCTTTTGTATTAAAGTCTGTGAAAGTGTGAAAATGAAGTGTATTAAACGCGGTTTAATCTTTTTTTTTTTTGGATGGAAAAGGTGAAGCTTATTGTAGTTTGGTGGGAGTTGTGGGGTGAGAATGGCTTTAAGTGCATCTGAGGAAGCAGGTAGCACAAGGTCTTTGGATGGACTATCAAATGGCCAGCAGAGATGCCAATCTAGTGAAGCCTTGGCTGAATGGAGGTCTTCAGAGCAGGTTGAAAATGGAACTCCATCAACTTCACCTCCTTACTGGGATAGTGATGACGATGAAGATGCTGGTATGCTGCTTGCCATTTTCTACTATGTTGATTGGACTCTCCAAAAATACTACTGCACCTGTGTCAGATTCTCCAAAAATACACTACTTATGGAGAATCTGCATGCACCCGTTGATATTTCTGAAGAGTTTGAACAACATAGATTTTCTGTGCTTTATTTTTTATTCTTTTGAAGTCGTCTTTTGGTTCTAGAAAGATGCTGCTTGCCAGTTTCAATGTTTGTTCCATGCTTTTTGTTTTTTAAAGATCTTTTGAAGTTCTATTGGTTTGGAAGTTGCATTTTTGGGGAATGAGTTTCAGGAGACTAGTACTTGTAGCTGAGGGAAGTTGCACCATTCATGTGATAGATTTGTAGTTGCTTGCAGTTCTTTCATTATGGACTTATCTGCATCCACTGCAGTGTTAAAAACAAGAAGCGTGGAAAAGCTCTAAGGTCCATTTGGGCTGCAAAGCTCAAATTAAACGTGGGCTTTGATGAAAAAATACACAAAGGGAAAAAGAATTACAAGTATATATATTTAGTCCCAAATTGATAAGTATAAGCATGAATGACAAATATATGAAGATTTACTATAAAGTGAAATATCAGTTGTTTAGCTTCGCCTCTTTGGAAGAGGCTCATGGCAAGGAAAAGTATGTCTTAGAACCTTGATGATGACACTAAAACGCACGCTAAGCGAGGCGAAGCACTCAACACATTCTGAGCCTTGCTTCAGGGTTTAAGAACAACACTTATCCACTGTTCTTTTCTTCAAAAGATTGAGTGGAATTATTGTATACTAATTTTTAGATTGATATCTCCTTTCTGTTTTGGTGTCGCAGCTCTAAATACGAACTCTTAGAACTCATAGAGTTTGAGTCTTGTTAATAGTGGTTTAAGTAGTTTAATGCTTTGTTCAGATTTACTGAACTGCTCACTTTGAAGATGAATTCTTAGAATATCAATTAAAATTGATCGCTTATGAACTATACCTGTCATTGGTGGGTGGACTCTCTCTTGGCTTGCATGCTAGACTATAGCATCTCTCTACATGAATAGGATTTTACAAAGGGGATCCTCTCTTTTTGATTTTGTATCGAGGGATCCCAGATAATGTGATCTACAACACTATCTCCGTGCTCGATATACTTATCACTGGTGGTCCTTATAGGGATTTCTCTGTATGTGAATCAGTTGTTCAGTTCTAAGGTTGCAGGGTGTTTCAGTAATCTGTTGTTACTTGATTGTTTTTTGGTTTAGAAAATCCTTTATTTATGAGATATTTTTAAATCTTATCATAGGATTGAGGTGGTGTTCGTTTTTTTTTATTTGCACCGGGTGTCCGAGTCTCTTAGAACCCCGACTAATCCCGAGGGTGCAGAGGCCCTCGGCAAAGAGTTTCCTGCAAGTGCACCACGGTTAATTCAGGTTTTTATCCAATCCGATGGCCCTCAAAAATTGTTTGCACCCAGTGGGATTCGATCTTGAGATCTTGAAAGGGAGCAAACCCCAAGGCTCAAGTCTATTACCACCAGCCAACCCTGTGGGTTTGATCGTTTTGTTTTTAAATCAATATAGAAATTTTACTCTTGTAGAAAGTAGCTTGTTGATTGATGTCTATAACTCTATATTGTTTCAAAATATGCTACAAGCAGGATATTATTATTTATACCCAGTGTCCTCATCTCAGAGTGTGTTCTTCGAATTCATGTTGTATCAATAGGAATAGCTTTTTGGGACTGACTTCATCTCATTACAACCTTGTCTAAAACTGCCTGCTATTTGATAGTAGACGAAACCCACATTCATGCTTCCTTCTCCTAAATCAATTATGCAATTCTCTATCCAATCCCCTCTACATCTATAAGCTTTGACTCCCTCCGTCCATCCTTACTTATCAGTTATTGGCTTGACACATGGATTAAGTAACAGTAAATAGTAGGGGTAATTTTACCAAATCATCCTTTGAATATAATAAATACAATGGCTTGAAAATTATAATAGAGAAATGACTATAATTAATAAGGATAAATTAGGAACTAAGTGTAAAATTATCTCTTGATTTCATAAAGCGGACAAGTATTGTTGGACATCTATTTTAGTATAGTGGACCAGTGAAGATGGATGGAGGGAGTATATTATCACCAAGTCTGCTGATAATGCATTCCAACCTCTTCTTGATGTCCTCTTTCAAGTTTGTAAATGTAAAGTGAGCAAGACTAGTGTCTCAATGTATAAATTTTAGGAGGTTTGAATGATCAAAATAAAATCTAGGAGGTTTTATGACCATTGGTACTGCTACTGTTATCTCAGACCTAAGCAATAATGTGAAGTAGATAGGACCTGAAGTAACTTCTTCTCCATGGTGGAATATGGTGTTTCGCAATTGATCTCATGAGATTCAGTTACACTATATTTAAAGAATAGTTTCCTAGTACAGCTCCTTTACCCCTTTTTATATTTGATTTCTTCATTTTGGAGTCGGGGCTGATGCTGTACTGTTGATAAAAGAATCAGAAATAACTATCTAAAACTGTTTATCTGCCTGATTTCAATTATGCATGTGTTTCTTAATTGGCATAACTAACTGAGACTATGAGTTGCGTGTGCGTCTAGGCTGTGATACTACTACTACTAGTATTTTTTCAGAAGGTTCTTCCTTACACTTCACCAACTCTGTCCTTCTGTATTCTTTTATGTGCTTATTGGAAGCCCCTTTGTATTTTTTATTCAGTTATCTTGTTTATTGTTCTTAGGACCTAAACCTTCCGAGCTTTATGGGAAATATACCTGGAAGATTGATAAGTTTTCACAAATAAACAAGAGAGAACTTCGGAGTAGTGCATTTGAGGTTGGAGGCTACAAATGGTATGATATCCTTGGGAAGAATTATTTTGGCACATACTTGTTTGGTGACCCTTGTATGTGTTCTCATCCTTTTTTTTGGGCGGAAAGAATTTATGCGTTCTCATCTTCTTGTAGAATGAAATATGTATTGTCCAATGGACAAAATTGTGTTTGTACAGTGTGTATCAATTTCAAAAACTATCTGCTGATGTTTTCAATTTGTCTATGGTTTCCCACCTGGATAAAGTTAATTATAGTGGGATGGACTTCCCTGTTTTCTACCAGTAGAATTAGGAAATAAGAAGTTTGTGGAGTAAGAAGTTTTTTCTGGAAAAGATTAGTTAGGATCATGTTATGTTAGTTTTGAGGAGGAGCCAAGACATAAGAAAGAGAAGAGGAAAGGGTTATTCCCGGCGCTCTCTGTGGAAGTAAAATACAACTCATCTATGTAATAGAAAATTGCGGAGTATGTTGTTTATATCTGCATATTTTGTTTTTGGTTCGGGCCATGTTAGGTTTGGCTAGATAAGGAGCCAGGGGCAGAATGTAACAACAGAGAAGAGGAAAGGGTTTTGCGGTGCTTTTGTTTGGAAAAGTAAAGGCTGAGAGACGCGCACCTTGTGCAGTCATCTTTAGAATCGTATTTGAAATTGGATGAACATAAGGAATTAAATCCATTTTTACTTCCTGGTACATACTTAATTGTTGACCTGAGAGAAGTATAGGAGTCTCATCCCGGCATCCTTCCACTACCTGTTTCTCTCCTAGCACTGTTAGTTTACTCTTAGAAAATTGCTGATTCCTACTGGAGTTCGATCATTAGGTTATCCTGTTTCATTGATACAGAGGTAATCACAGACACTGTCTCTCTTGCTTTCCATTAAGCTTTGCAGTTTGGGTTGTACCAAGATTGATATTCTTACACCTGTAATGCACGTTTACTATAATCTTGTATGATTGTTTATTCCTCTATCAAATGACCAATTACCAATTCAGGGATTATTAAATTACTGACAAATGCTTGATGTGATCGAACTGTTTGCGGCAGGTATATTTTGATTTACCCTCAAGGATGCGATGTCTGCAATCATCTCTCTTTGTTTCTGTGTGTGGCCAATCATGACAAGCTCCTTCCAGGTGTGATAATGTTGGTAATTCACCCCAAACTGTCTTCAAAGTGTTATTGTAGATGTGATGTTGATATTTTCTTGTCTTTTGATAAGAACAGGTTGGAGTCATTTTGCTCAATTCACTATTGCTGTGGTGAACAAAGATCCTAAGAAATCCAAGTATTCGGGTGGGTAAACTGCATTTGGTCTTTTGCAATGGGTCTTGAAAAATCTTTGCATGTTCTTGTTAACACAATTGCAGATTTCTGCAGATACATTACATCGATTCTGGAAGAAAGAGCATGATTGGGGTTGGAAAAAGTTTATGGAGCTTTCAAAAGTTTTAGAAGGGTTTATTGATGCTGATACCCTCATAATTAAAGCTCAAGTTCAAGTTATCAGGTAAGTTATCAGTTTAATCTGTGTATATTCCTTTATCTATCGTATGTGTGTTATATATTGACATGTGCTTTTCGTTAATAATCGCTCTTTTTGTTCCCTTTCCTTTCCTTTTTGTCATATCTAGCTTATTCTGCTTATGAGTTTTTGAGACGAGGGTTCCTAGGAAACAACCTCTCTACTTCTATGAGGTAGTGGTAAGGTCTGCGTACGTTCTACCCCTTCCAAACCCCACTTGTGAGATGTATGTTGTTGTTGTAATATGTCTATGTTCCATCTTTATATCAATTTATGTATCTTAGATCACCCTATGGCATGGTTAGCTATAGCCTAAATAGCATGATTTTCCACCACCATTTGCTAGTCTATTACAACTACAACAACAACATCATACCTGGTAAAATCGACAAGTTGGGTCTGGGGAGGGTAGAGTGTATGCAAACCTTACTATTACCTCATGAAGATATAAATGTTTCTGAAAGACCCTTAGCTCAAATGTATCAGTGTCAAATACAAGAAGAAGAAGAAAATAGATATAACATAGTGGCTAAAACAATAGATATGGCAAAGTCAATTTTACAAGAAAAAAAAGTGAGAGTAGCAAAATAACTGAAGAGCAATAACAACAGTGGTATAGTGGCCCGACTAATCCTATGACAAACCTTAAACTGTCACAAAGCAAGACAACCTCTTACCCCTACCTACCCTTACTAGCCTTCTGCCTTAATATGCGACCTCTACTCCTTTTTAAGGTCATGTCCTTGGTGATACGAAGCTGCACCATATCCTATCTAATCAACTCTCCCCAATAATTTTTCGATTTACCCCTACCTTTTCGCATAATCCCCAAATTCAACTTCTCGCACCTCCTAACTGGAGCATCAACACACCTCTGCTCATATGCCCAAACCATCTCAATCTCGGTTCTCTCATCTAGTATGCTACAGCGGTCACTCCCACCTTTTCATGGATAACCTCATTCTTAATCTTGTCAGTCCTAATATGTCCACACATCCATCTCAATATCCTCATCTTAACAACATGCATCTTCTGAATATGTGAGTTTTTGACTAGTCAGCACTCTAGTCCATATAACAGAAATGGTCTAACCACCATTTTGTAGAACTTATGTTTAAGTTTAGGTGGTACCTTCTTATCACAAAATACTCCAGAGGCAAGCCTTTATTTCATCTATGCAACCTCAATGCGATTCGTGACATCGTCATTGATGTTCCCACTACTCTGGATGATGGACCCAAGATATTTAAAGCCTTTTCTCTTGGTAATAGGTTGAGAGACAAGCCTCACTTTCATGCCTGCTTTTGCCATCGCAACACTGAATTTGCACTCCAATTATTCTATTTTGGTCCTGCTCAATTTGAACTCTTTGGACTCCAGAAGTTGTCTCCAAACCTCCAATGCATCACTAACTCTATGGGGTGTCTGAAATCAGTACTATGTCATCCATACGTAGCATACACCAGAAGTTCTCTAACATCAAGCTTTTTACTGTTCTCTCTCTCTTCATTTTATTTCCTTCATTTATCCTATTCCAAATAAAAGTATGTTTGTGTAAATTTATTGGAAATTGTTTTACGGACATTTTAGTTATTTTAATAGAGAAGTGTGTACCAACACTTCTTTCACCAAACACATTAACGACTTATTATCAGTTTCAACACTCTTATCCAAAAACGTAAGTGTTTATTTTTAAAATTCATTTCACCACTTAAAAGTGTTTTTCAACACTGGATATTTGTTTTTAATCAGCTAACCTTCATGGACTCTAAGTTAAATGTGATTCCTCTTCATGCTTGGAAGCTTTAAAAGGAATAGTTGGTTCAACCTTTTCATTCCACAATCCACATAGGTTTTCACATATAAATATTATATCAGATCGAATAAGGTCAACATGGATGTGAACATGCCATAGATGTTTGATATGGACACACTGACAGATTATCTATCAGGTGTTGATACCACAGGATTTTTGGTTTTCAATGTTTTCCTCTTATAGCATGTTTGGGTTCGAATAGAACTGAAGCACATTCTTGTATTAAAATCTATGATTATAGCCCATTAACTTTGTAATTCATTATCTTTTCCTCGCAGAGATAGTTTCACTGGTATTACTAGGATTTGTATATCTCAGGAAAAATGAGACGTGGAATAGGAGTCTTCATGCAAGCTGATTTCATAGTATTTGCTGGTCAAACCATGAAAAGAATAGAAAAGTTGGGGAGATCAATGATTTTGTGGAACTGATTTGTTGTATGTCTGCAGGGTGATGTTAAACATGGTTCTAATTTCTTAGCATGGACATCATGATGTGTAGAAATGTTCTACTTTATATGTAATAGAGTTTGAACCCCATTGCCACTTGCACCTAGATAGAATTCTTATAAGAACACTATTTTTTGGAAACTTTTGTCAATTTTTAAGTTTTCAGATTAAGTTTTTTATTCAGTTTATCCATCATTCCCCATTTTTCTTGAGCATAAGGTACTCCTTTCTTTAGAATAATCTGTACTCTATAGTATTCATTATGCTAAGTTGTTCTGTGGATGTCATGATGGATCTCAAATGGCGATCCTGACCATTCCGACTATGTTTTTTGTTTGTAGGGAGAGAGCCGACCGGCCCTTTCGTTGTCTTGACTGTCAATATAGGAGGGAGCTTGTTAGAGTATATTTGACCAATGTTGAACAGATCTGCCGCCGTTTCGTGGAAGAGCGTCGAGTAAAACTTGGGAAGTTGATAGAGGATAAAGCTAGATGGTCGAGGTAAGGTGTAAAATTGATCAATTGTTTATCCGATTCTAGATGCAAGAACAATAGGGTGAACCACAATCAAACAAACAAAACAAGATAACAAGTATATGATTAATAGATAGAAAGTGAGGGGAAGAGATTTACAAGAAAGAAAGGATAATTTAGCAAATAAAAGACACTAATTGCTAGAACAAATCTTCCCATAAATTCACACCAGGAGTATCTCTATTTCAAACTTAGCTAACCCTAATATGAAGACTTAGACTATTTATACTACAACAACAACAACAACAACATACCCAGTGAAATCCCACAAGTGGGGTCTGGGGAGGGTAAGATGTACGCAGACCTTACCACTACCACATATAGGTAGAGAGGCAGACTATTTATACTAGTCCTGTAAAAATAGCTAATTACAAGAATGACCAAATTACTAAAATAGCTACTTGATCATATTGATAACCTTGAGGTCTTCCTTCCATGCTTCCTGTCCTCCAAGCTCATGATGGTTAGAAGAATGCTCAATGTTCTTGATGACGTATGTGGTTGTCATCACTACCTCGATTTGGATCTGGTTTTAGAGACTATTAGTCTAGATAGTCCTCTAGCTTCTAACATCTATATTTTGTTGTGTCTTATTAGATACTACAGTTGTGGTTATTATATGGGTAATATTTTCTGTTGAATGTCATATTTTGTTCCCCTTGATCCTCATGTAGGTAATGCAATATGTGTTTGCTTTAGATTTGTGACGTTTTTAGCATTTTGACATAACATTCTGACTTCTCATTTGATATGGAAATTCAGTTTCTGTGCTTTTTGGCTGGAAATGGACCAAAATTCTAGGCGCCAAATGTCCCGGGAGAAATCACGTTCGATTTTGAAAGTGGTGGTCAAACACTTCTTCATTGAAAAAGAGGTTACATCTACTTTAGTGATGGACTCTTTGTACAGTGGGCTTAAGGCTATTGAAGGTCTGACTAAAGGAAAGAAAGGGAAGGGGAAATATTTGGATGCAGAAGAACAACTGGATCCTATTGTTCGTTTGGACAATGACATGTTTGTCTTGGTGGATGACGTCTTGCTATTGCTTGAGAGGGCTGCCTTGGAACCGCTGCCTTCAAAGGATGAGAAAGGTCCCCAGAACCGAACAAAAGTAAGTAACAGAATTCCATGGTTGAAGCCCTATTAAGAAATGCTATAAAATGTATGGCTTCAATTGCACCACCTACTGCAGTTGTGCTTTCCTTCATTGCTGAAACTATGGGTGCTCAAGATTGATACTGTTGTTGTGAGCTTCTACTTGTTTTCACTAATATTGGACTAGGGTTTCTTGTTATTGCCGCCCACCAATTGGTGTCGTTTGGTTTAGCAAAATCTAGATTAGCCCTTCTCTCAAGGTTTTTTATTAGACAAATATGCTTCAGTATCTTCTCATTTATGTGGACAAACATTTATTATGATTCATTGAATTGTTTGGTTACATCTGAAGCTGCTTTTCTGGATAAGATACTGAATGTGAGTAAGAATGAGATTGAGCTTTTGGCTAGCCATAGAAGGAATTATCAAGCGGTCATACTACAAGGCTAATAGTTGTGAGTGAACTTCGGTTGTTATGGATGATTTCTGAACTGGATCCTATTTCAATGCCTATGATAACTTAATGAATCGTATATAAGGCTGAGAATTAGTTTAGTCAGAGTCGGTACTCTTACTGCTATTTCTTTTTGGTATCACCTATTCCTCGTACCATCTTTCTTGAGGAAAAGAAGGGAAAGAAAAACAAGCACGTGTTCTTTTCTTTTCAGTGTATATCTATCCATTTTAATGTACTTATTCTACTATTCTTTGTTTTAGGATGGCGCTTGTGGAGAGGACTTTAACAAAGATTCCATTCAGCGTGACGAGAGGCGTCTAACTGAACTAGGTCGTCGAACAATTGAGATATTTGTCCTTGCACATATTTTCAGGTAACCATCATTGCTGTTGCTATTGAAATGACTATCCACAACTCATCTAGTCAACTTATTCCCGACATTTAAAGTTAGAAGGTCTAAATAGATTCTCTAACCTCAAATTTGGAAGCAGCTGCATTTGCTGCTTTTATGTGAGATGATGTTGTACCTTATCTCAAGATTTGTGTAATAAGGGGGAAGCTTGTCTAATTTGTGTTAGTTTTTGATTGTTAACAATGACCTGATTATACTGATAATACACAATTTACCTTCTGTAGTAAAATAGAGGTTTCGTATCAGGAAGCTGTTGCTTTAAAGAGGCAAGAGGAGCTCATTCGTGAAGAGGAGGCTGCTTGGCTGGCTGAAACTGAGCAGAAAGCTAAAAAAGCAGCTGATAAGGAAAAGAAGTCGAAGAAAAAGCAGGTACATATTGTTTTGCATATGTTTATAGTATTTAATTACACAGGTAAAATATGAGAACTATAGTTTATTTTTAATATGCTGGAACATCTGTTTTAAGTGAGACTACCAGATCAGTGTTAAAAAGACTCCTGTATCTTTCACGTTGTCTTTGTTAGCTGGTACACATTGCTGAGTCCTTGCATGGTATGGAAAATGAAAAGATTACTTTGCCAGTTAAGAGATGCTGGGCTTTAGGTACTGAAGTTTGAGCCTATGTTATCAGCTATTTGACTTTAAGGGATGAGAAGCAAAGTTAGCCTGCTTGGAGTTCTTTTTATGCACAAATTGTGGTTATAGGGAATGCTGAAGCAAAGATCTCTTTATGTCAGCTCCAGTATTTATCTTTAGTTTGAAAGCGAAGTCACAGCTTTCAATTGTTAACATCATTAATGTAGTTTTTACACTGTATTAGATGATTGCATATTTTCTTCCCTTGCACCATCTAATTTATTTTTTGGAGATATCATCATTGAGCTTGTCTGATTAAAGCTGCTAGTGAAGAAAGACAATATTATCCATGAGAATGAGTAGAAAGCATGTATTATGCTTTGTAGAATATTGTAGATGCACTTTATCATTCTTACCTTGTATTTCAGGGTAAACAGAAGAAGAATAATCGGAAAACGAGGGATAAGGGGAGGGATGAAAAAACTTGTATAATTGAGCAAGAGAAGGCTGAACGAGATGGGTGTATTGTAGATGGAAATGACTATGAGACTGAGGAGCCAGAGGCAGCACTGGAGAAACCAGATATGCTGGAAGATGGTTCAGATGTTTCTGATTCAGTTGATTGTGTCTTAGAAGTAAACCACCCTGATTTTGAAGACAGAGGCGCTGGTCCTGTCAACTGGGATGCTGACACCTCTGAAATGCATCCTTCCACGGACACTAGCTGCCGTGGGTTAAATGGCCTTTCAGCTGCACAGAATAGTATTTCAGGAAGACATCTTCCTGTTATGGATGATAGTTCGTCAACGTGTTCTACAGACTCGGTTCCTTCAGTGGCTATGAATGCGCCTCACAACGGGACTTCTTCAAACCATAAAAGCCAGAAATCACCTCTCAGGTAACCTTCTTAAAATTTTTGGGTATCCATAAATATCTTTTATGATGTCTCTGGTTTTCTAATTGTTAATGTCTCAACTATTTAGAGTGGTAAACTGCAGAAGCAAGTCAACCAGTAATACGACTGACTGGGCTAGTGAAATACATAGGCAGCCATTAGATGCTCTTCCAGATACAAGGAAGCTAACTTATACAACTGTAAGTTTAAGGGAAACTAGATCCGAGTCCCATGCTATAGCACATTTGCACAAGCAGGATGTGCTGAAGCAGGTTTGTCATTTTCTCCCATTATGCATTCATCACTTACTCCAGTAGAATTGACTTGATTTCATCCTAGTAGAAAAGCTTTACTGAGGAATTCGAGTTTTAACACTCAAAAGCATATTCATGGCTTTTATTCTTTATTTTTTGAGGGGTGGGTGGAGTCTGTTCCTCTCTTTTCAGCATTCTCTTCATGTTTGTTAAACAGAAAGAGGATGAAAAAAAACTAAATAATCTGCAAGCTGAGTATCTGGTCTTCTTTCTCTTCTTGTGTATTCCTGAAATATTGAACCTGACTAGTTCTTTTGCTCTAAACCCAAAAGCTGTTTACCTTGTAGATGGAGGAGATATAGAAAGTTTGCCATGCTTGATTCATAAGATTCTAAAGTACAATATGCTTGATTGTTCTTTCTGTTAATTGTCATTTTTTTTTAAATTTTAGAGGCAATTTCTTTACTATGGATGTCATGATTCTGTTTATGTTGTGTTTCAGTGAATTCCAACTTTCATGCTACATTTTCTTGTATGCAGGAAGTTATGGTTTCACAGCAGAGAAAGCTGACAGAGCCTGATTCAGAGAAACCTCTCTTGCAGAAGCCACGTGTCATATCTCCTCCTAGAAGCCCTTTAAAAGGTGCAGCGTCCGCTGTTCAGTCGAAGTTAGAGCTGAAAGTCTCAGCCACAAATGATCCAAATTCTGTTAATAGATTGTCTTCGGATAGTTCTAAGCTGATTCATAAATCAACTACTTTGGCTAATTCAGCTGAAACTGCTGTGTCGTTGAAGGCTGATCTTCATAAAGGTATAGAACGACAAGTGGCAGAGAAGCCCTCAGTGCATTCAATATCTATTACACCTCAGAACTTCCAATCTGATCAAGTGACTGCCTCTGCAACAACAGAGAAGCCCAAATTACAAGTTCCTGCCCCGTCCAGGCCCTTGAGTGCTCCTGTAGTACCTGTGTCTAGGCCTGCTGCCTCTGTTGTTTCCATGGTTCCAACATCACCATTACTTGCCCGTCCAGTGAGTGCAGCAGGTCAATTGGACTCTGACCCTTCACCAGCAACCCACAGCTATGTTCCTCAGTCGTATCGAAATGTAATTGTGGGTAATCCTGTTTCTGGAAATGCGGCTGGTTTAAGTCAACCCTATTCTCCAAGTTCAATCATTAACTGTTCGCAGCCATACCCTCAATCACCTTCGCTGATTTCTGGACCGTTAATTTTACCACAGGGCTCAGAAAGGATGGTATCTAGTTGTATCAGACCAAATTTTTCATATGGAATGATGAGTCATGATACCCTGCAGAATGGACTTCAATGGGACAGTTCACAGAGGGACAGCAGGAGTATATCTTGGGATCATCCTTCTATACCAAACGAGTTTCAAAACTTTGATATATTCCAGCCTGTAACTAAAGCCCATGACCACATCCCATCCGAGTTTCCAGCCTGCACGTCTGGATGCCAGTCCCAGAGTACACTAGCTGATGAATTTCCTCATCTTGATATCATTAATGACTTGCTGGATGATGAGCATGGAATTGGAAGGACATCGATGCCTACTCCAGGCTTTCAAAGTTATAGCAATGGGTCACATCTTCTGAATCGGCATTTCTCTTTCCCTGGTGATATTGGAATGTCTGCTGACTTAGGTCCTTCAACAAGTTCCAGTAGATTTGAGCGAACACGGAGTTATCATGATGACATCCAGCATAGTTTTTATGAAGGCCCTTTTGATAGTTCTAGGGATATGATTCCGCAACCTAATCCACGATTTATCAGTGGGCAGATGGATGGTTTAGTACCAAATCAGTGGCAAATGATGGGTTCTGATCCATCTTTTCTTGGTTTGAGGACTGCAGAAAATGATCCCAGTTACCCATATCACATCCCTGACTATTCAAACATGTCCTCTGGTGGTGTAAATGGCTATGGAGTATATAGGCCTCCAAATGGTCTTTGATGACTAGCTATAGTTGGCTGTCTTCTGTTATAATAATGTATTAGAGCAGAGTATGGTGTTTGGATAGTGAAGTGAGGTTGTAATCCTCTGACAAGGAAACATTTTGTAAAGAGTGATTCTGCCCTTCTTGGTTTTTCCATATTCGTTAGCTTTCAAAAATGTGTCTTTTCTTATCACCCCAACTGGGGATTTGATGTTTTAAAAGTTTGGCCTTCTCATTGTCAAGTCTCATAAATCCTGATTGGCAACTGTCAATGGGGAACCCGCCTATCGATGATTTTTGAACATATTTAGCGAAATTTCATACGATATATAACAACAATGTTATATACTTTGGAACTTGTCATCTAAAACATTTCATGATGATTCTATGTTAAAGTATAAAACAGGAAGTTTATAAAGAATATTCAACTTTGAAAGATTATATCATAAAAGAAACTCATTCAAATTTATGTGAAGGACTTTCTTTAGTAGAATACATCATTTCTTGGTATGGAACTCGTAAAGAATTTGTAAATACTGCTGGTACGAACATCCGATGTTGAATCTCACTCGCAAACTTTTTGTAGTAGTTCAACACATTGTTGTACGTCGAACGGATTGTGGCATAGCCCAAGCCATATAAAATGGACTAAAAGAAAGTTGTAACAACCCCTAATTCCTTTCACCTAGTTTGGGTAGATGTATAGAGAAAAATGACTGAGAAGTTGCTGAGGGAGAAAACTACGAGAGCCATCTATGGCCCGTAGAAGAGGCCTCGTAGAATCCCCAGATGACTTGGTAAAATTTTTTAAGTCTGAGGCCCATGTACGAGACAATATACAACTCGTAGAACATTCCACGACCCGTAGAATGGTTTCGTGAGTTGGTGGTCCTAGAATCAACTTTTCAGTATCTTGAGTTACGAGTTATCAGATGACCTGTAGAAGAGGTTTCATGAATTCTACAACAAATTTAAATAACTCAAACTTTTGGACACCTCATCTACGAGAGATCATTTATGACCCATAGAAAGTTCTACGGCCCATAAACGAGGTTTTGTAGAACCTGTCGGCAGTTTTTAACAAGGGTATTTTTGTCCATTCCTATCCTTTTTAATCAAATCCTTAGCCTTAAATAAAGTTCTAAAGCAGAACCCTAAGTGTATTTTCACCTTCTTCACGCTTAGGGATTTCTTGAGAACACCAGAGGAGGGAGAAGAGCGAGGGTTTCTAATTCTAACAGGAGGATTGATTGAAGCTTGATTGTTACTCCTATTTCCAGGTATGTAAGGCTTACTAAAGTGTGGAACTACGTTCGTTCACACACCCCTTTCACCTATTTGAGTCGAAGTTGAGAATTGGAATTGAGTTTTGAAAATCCTATCATCAAATTACTGAATCCCTGCATTTATCATGAAGTCTTATGATGTTATATGAGATAATTATTGTATTGCACGATCGTTGATATGAGATTGACACATATATTTTATACTTGATAGTATGAACCCTAAACTGAATGTCATAAAATTTATGCATGGATCAAGTTGAGGCTTGAGTTTGATTTTGGTTGTGTGAGTTGAATAACTTGAGCATTGTCGAGCATGAGAAACATGTTGCATTTAATCACATACACTATTACGTATTCTTCCTTGCATTACATGATGAGTCTAATTGAGTAAGTTTGAATGGCCGTTTGAGTCTGAGTTGAATCTGATTGTCTTCATTGATTGACTGAGTTGATGAGAAATTGAGATGAGATAACTTAACGAGGTTGATTGATTGAGCATTGAGTATTGAGTTGATTGATGAGTTGAGCATGTTTTAGTCTTGGGAGAGTATCGAGCACCGAGCTGGGAGTGAGTAAATAACTACTCTAACCTACAAAACTACGTTGCCAATGTAGGATAGTCGTACAACACATTTTGACGACTCATGTACCAAAAGATGAATATTTATTATGGATCCATGAGAGAGTTGATTATCCTTTACCTTGATAAGTTTAGGACGGGCGTGGCAATGACGTCGCCTTCGTTGTGCATCACCAAACTAAAGATGATGGGATTGGATGTCGGTTAAGAGAAACCCCTAAGCAAACACTGATTGAACATGATATTTTTTAAACTGAGTTTAACACCCCTGAGACTATTTTCATAAGCATGATTTATATTAAAACATGCACATTTATTTAGTTGAGTATGAGTTATTCGAGTTGAGTTGAATCTACTTTCTTGAGCCATTATACATACCAGTATAACCCATGTAATGACGTCCATTTGGACTTGCATCGTTTCATGATATAGATACAGGTGATAGAGGACTTTAGCTCCCGCATTGTTGAGGTCTAGATCAGTGCATTTCCCAGAGTTGGTGAGCCCTCCTTGCTTTATTTCTATTATTGATCTAGTATTTTCTTTTTTTGATTTGGGTATCCATGGCATGTCATGGTACCATCTAAATTGTTGAGTAGAGGCTTCATAGACATTGAGTAGAGGATTATTGAGTACTTCTATTTCCAGACTTGTTCATTGGAACTATTTAGTAAGAGTTATATTTATCTATTGATGTCTTTTACTTGAGCATTTTCTTCCACTGTTGAGTTGATGTGACGATGAGGTCAGATGGTTCTTTAAGTACCGGTCACGCCAAAGATATCCTCCCGGAATGTGACAGAAGTGGTATAATTTACCATGCATTGACAAATTGGGATTTCATAATCTATTTCATAAAGAAGACCTTTTTTTATTAAATTATTTTTTGTTGGTCTAAATTTCAAAACAAACCTAATTCTTTTCACTTTAATTTCCATGTATACAATATGGTGATCAAGCAAGTTCCATTATATCTGCCAAAGTCGGTAGGTAATATTATGTTTAGAAGATCATATTATACAGATACATTATTAAAAAAAGAATTTTAGCCTATCAAATCATATTTTACTTATTGTAGTTTGACCAATCCAAGCTTAAGCTGTTAAAAAAGTACAAATTTTTTACTTGATTATATTTTCTACGTGTTCTTACGCGTAGGTTTAATTTCTTTTCATAAGTTTAAATATGTGTAAAAAATTTCAAGGGCGGTCAGATTCGAACTTTGTGACTTGCTTTTATGTACCATATTGAATTATTTGACTATGTCATCAAATATTATCTGTAACTATATCACCCAAAACAATTAATATTAATGGAAATATTCTTCCATCAACAGAACAAAACGCATTGGTTGAGTATAAAAAGTTCTTTTCTCTAATAGCTATCGATGTGTATAACTTTAAACTCTATATTTAATACTACATTTTCCAACCATTATTCTTTAAAAAATATTTTTTTTGTGCCTAAGTCAATGTCTTTGGATTTGTAACAAATTTAAGGAATACCAATCCAATCTTATAATAATGGAATTCTTACTTCTTACCACGAAACATTACATTGTCAAGTCAACACTTAATATTACTCCCTTCGTCCCAATTTATGTGACACCCTTCGAATTTCGAGATTCAAATTAATTTATCTTTGATCATAAAATTTTTATATATTTCTTAAATATTTTGAATTATCAATTATTGTAACTTATAGTACTTTTTACGTAATTTAGAAATACATAAATTTCATTTTTTAAAAACTGAAGATTCCATCTGCAAATTCTCAGCCAAATTTAAATTGTTTGACTCTCGAAAAACGCCACAAAAATTGTGACAGAGAGAGTAACAAATTTGGCCAAAGTCAAATATAGAAATTAAAAAATGTAGTAGTAAGTCATTAGTCATTAAAACACGTCATGTGTTTATAGATATTCCTTGCCTATAAATAAGCTCAATTATAACATAAATCTCCTAATAATCACAAAAACCATAAAAAAGGAATTATGAATTCCAAAAGATTTATTTCATTATTTCTTATTATTGTCTCTATTATTTTTACTACAAGTACCTTATTATTAGTAGTAGAAGGTGCAAGGCCTAATTTTGATATGGCTGAATTTTTACTAATGACATCGTTGCCAAGAGGTCCGGTTCCAAGATCTCGTTCATCTCCTTGCACCAACATTCCCGGCCGCGGTCGTGGCGGTGGCTCTTGCCATTGAAAAAGACGAATTCAGAATTTAAATTTCGAAAGTTCTGAGCTTGAATTTCACGATCTTATTCGTTTTGGTCCAAGCACCAACATGCCTATCCATCCCCTCGGCACACGGTTTACGCCATTTAAACATGTGATGTCCTCCAGGCAGATTCAGGATTTAAACTAAAATGAAGTTGAATTCCATGTACAAATCATTAGGATTATTTGATTAATGAATAATTGTATTAATTTAGTGAATTTCTTAAATACAAGGTCCAAGTAGAAGTGATTGAATTGGAATAGGTACACTAATAGTAAATTTTTTTATATATATAAAAGTTTGGCTCATTAAATTTTTTTAATTCGTTTAGTCAATCCTAGTTTCACCACGGGATCAAAGTTAAAGTAAGTGAATTCAAATAAAGGCAATAGTAACAATGCACGCTCATTCCATGATTTATCAAAATCAGTTTTTTTTTTCAAAGTCGTGCGCAAGATCATATATGCGGGGTGACGCTTAACTAGTGTTGTGCATGACCGGTGCTTCATGGGACTGCGCGATGAAATGTGTTGAAGAGTGAAAAAGTTTTACATTTATGGTTAATGAGATGAGCGATTTAATTTTCTCATGTGGATTAGGTCAAAGCTATTGAAATTCTTTCTCGGATCATTACAGATGGTTTGGTAAAGGTTTTATGAAAAAATTGACCAGAAGCCATACCATCCAAAAATCCATGAGCCACAACCCTTATTCAAATACATATAGATGGGTGTTTTTAGTCTAGTAGTACTACAATAATTTAATATTCAAGTTAGGAGATATGTTTATTTGGAGGTAATATAGTAAATTAATAATCAAATTAGGCTATTGAAATTCTTCTCCGGATCATTACAGATGATTGTATAAAAGTTTTTTGTTGAAAAATTGACCGAAAGTCATGCCATCCAAAAAATTCATAAGCTAACAGACATGAAAAATAAAAAAAATGACCTAATTTTAGTCTAGTGGTTCGTAAGAGTTTAAAAATGCCTTGCAAATCAGGCCAAGGCTATTGTAGTTCTTACCCGAATCACTACAACTGATTTTATAAAAGTTTCGCAGAAAAATTGATCAAAAATCATAACACTAAAAATTTCATAATCTAACAATCATTAACAATAATGGAGAAAATCATTTAATTCATGTTAAGCGGCAATAGAGAAAATCCCTTAATTCTTATTGAGTGATCCCTAAATATTAAAAAACGTCCGACGAAACAAGCTGAGTCTATTTTAAGCATCTATCATGAAATGTAAACAAGATAATTATTTTGAATAATAAAAAGCTCCAAATATTAAATTAATATAAAAGAGAAGGAATATCTTTTAATTTATTGTCATCTTTCATCATAAAATAAAATAAATTTATTCTATTGGTATTTGAACAAACATAATTTCAACCAATAGTCACTTATTGCACTCTCCCAAATTATAATGTATTCAATGTTGTTCATTTTCAAGAAGCTTTAATATTACTTTCTCCGGTCAGAGAACCTCCTCCGTTCACTTTTACTTGTCACTATTTTATTTATTGATGTCAAACTATATGAACTTTGATTATATTTTAAAATGTATTTTTAATCATATTAATATGAGAAGGATTGCAACTATTTCGTATAATTTTCAACCATCTAAATTTTAGATTTCAAATATTAAATTTAACTACAATAGTTTAGCTTTGATGTTTAGTCACGTTGACCTCAAAAAGTGAAACAGTAATAAGTAAAAGTGAACAGAAACAATATTACTTACGAGATTCAAACAATATTTTTTATTTTAAAATATCAAATTAATAATTCTAATTTAATTTTAAAAATTAAGTAAATTAACTTTCGAAAAATATAATTAAACAACTTAAAAGAAATGGAAGGAGTACTGAAATCGGCTATATCTTTTACTCTATTAAAAGTGCGAAGACCTTTAAAAATATTGCTTGAACTTTTTGACCTTCATTCAAAAGATTCTACTTTTCACTATTTTTCTTTAAATTATTATTTAATTATATTTATAACATTAACTTATAAAATATATGGAAAGAAGTGATAACATAAAGATTTCTAGCTTGAAAAAATTCCTATTTGATATTCTACATTCTTTCTTATTTGAATCACGAAAATATGCTCAGAAAAATTATAATTTAACATGAGTTCTAATTAGTGATAGAATCTCTATATATATAACTTTTATAAATAAATAATTTATTAAAATTAGTAAATTATTTATCTTTTTATAAATTTATACTTAAATAATATTTATTATGGAGCAACTTGATCACAGTACAACTAGTATATAAATGGTGTACGCTTCCTCTTCCCAGTCAAAAGTGCCAACTCGATTCTGCACTGTAGAGCCCCCAATGGCGACATCCAAATTCTACACTGAGAATAAGCAATCAAAATCAAACGTTCTGTATTTAAACTACAGGCGAATGCCAGCAGCAATCTTTTCGAAGGATTATTGGGATTGGGATAGTATGTTGGCTGTATGTAAACTTACAATGGTTGGAAAATTCTTTATACCGAAACCGAAGATGAGTAAAATCCGTGCTGGTTTCGGGGAGAAAATCCCTCTTAAAGGGGTAGTGAAAATTAGGTCTTACGATTCTTACCATGTGTTTCTTGATTTCACCAGTGAAGAGGATTATGAATCTGTTTTGTTGAAAGAAAGGGTTTTTATTGCTGGTGCAATCATGGTGGTTTCTCGGTGGTCACCCGAGTTTCATGATCAATTTGTGAGTCTTGTTGCTGCTGCTGCTTTAATTTTATTAATGGGTGTTTGTTTGATTACTCAGTTCTGATATCAGTAGTAGGTTTTATCTATTTGGTATGAAGAAAATCACTTATTTTTTTGGTTATTTGATAAGTAGACAGAAAATATAATCTATATATATAGACAAACACTGTAGGGTTGATGGGGTCGTGAGAGAAAGGGCTGAGAGGTGGGGCAGGGGATGAAGTGGTGCACGAAGGTCGAGTAGGAGGTCAGGTGGGGTGATTGTGCAGGGTGGGTAGGGAGGCACTATGGCCTGTGGGAGTGAGGTGGGGTAGGGGTAGGCTATGAGTGCAATGGCAAAGTCAGAATTTTACCAAGAGGGGGTCTAGTTTACGACGAAGTAAACACACTAAAAAATCAAAGGGTTCAACATCTATTATATTTAACTATATATAAACAATGTAATTATTCTGCCAAAGGGGATGAACCCCTCGGCGCTACCCCCCTCAACCCTTGAATGGATGGGAGGTGCGGTGTGTGTGTGAGGGGGGATGTTGGGGGTTGGGTTTGGCTAAGCTGTAGAGATAAGGTGAAGATGGAGAGTAGACAATCAACATTATCTTGAACTTGTGAGTATTGCTGGTGCCCTCCTAGTGGGTGGGTTGTGGCCTTCTGGGAGGAAGGGATGAAAGGTGGGGCAAGTGGGTTGAGGAGGAGGGCGACGAAGTGGAGCATGCAGTGCAAGTAGGAGGTGTGGTGGGTTGGGGTGAGTGTGCAAGGTGGCTAGGGGTGGAGGCACTGTGGCTTGTGGGAGTGAGAGGTAGAGTAGGGGTAGGTGCTGAGCGCAATGCCAGAGTTGGAATTTTTACTAAGGAGTTCAAAATAAGAAGAAATTGAAAGGGCTCAACATCTATATATATATATATATATAAAATTTCTTTAATTATGTATAAACATTGTAATTTTTTCTCCAAGGGAGATGGGGTGTGAGGTGGGGTGTGTGTGGAGTTGGGGGTTGGGTTTCGCCAAGAGGTAGGAGTGATGGGGTAAGGATAGAGAGCAGATAATTAATGTTACCTGTATTTGTGAGGTTTGCTGGTGCTCTCATGGAGGGTGGGGTCGTGGTCTCGTGGGAGAGAGGGGTGAAAGGTGGGGCAGGTGGGATGTGGAGGAGGGCGATGAAGTGGGGTATGCAGTGTGAGTAAGGGTAGGGTGAGTCTTCAAGGTGGCTAGGGGTGGAGGCACTATAGCCTATGGGAGTGAGAGATGGTGTAGGGGTAGGCGATGAATGCAATGACGAAGTCAGAATTTTCATTAAGGGGTTTAAAATACAAAAAAATAACACACGAAAAAAGACAAAGGAGTTCAATATCTACTATATCTATAATCTTTTTTCTTTAACTATATATAAATAATATAATTTTTCCACCAAAACCCCTTGGCCCTACCTAGATTTGCCATGAATTGGTGGGCCGTGGGGGTGGGGTATGTGTGGGGTTGAGAGTTGGGTTTGGCCTAGAGGTAGGTTTAATGGGAGTGAGGATGGACAATTGACAATCAACATTATCTTGAATTTATAGTGTTGTTGGTGCTCATGGAGGGTGGAGTCGTGACCTTATGGGAGGAATGAGTGAAAGGTGTGGCTGGTGAGTTGTGGAGGAGAGTGATGAAGTGGGGCATGCAGTGCGAGTAGGGGGTGGGTTCGGGTGAGTGTGCAAGTTGGCTAGGGGTAGAGGAACTATGACCTGTGGGGGTAAGAAGTGGACGGGTTAGTATAAAGGAGTGCAATGGAGGAGTCAGGATTTTCACTAGGGGTTCAAAATATGAACATGAAACACATGAAACTATGGTAAATAATGTAATTTTCACCAGCGAGGGTTCATGTGTTTCCATGAACCCTTTGAACCTACATGACTTCGCCCCTGGGTGGGTGGGAGGCAGAGTATGTGTGGGATGGGAAGTTGGCTTTGGTCGATAGGTAGGGATAATGGGGGTGAGGATGGAGAGTAGACAACCAACCGTATCTTGAATTTTGAAGAACTCGTTTTCTTAAAAATTTCTTATCAGAATCTTTTGACCATCAAACGTGAGAAAGTTGGAATGTCTCCTCCACACCAAATACACCTTCCATTGAACCTATTTGACTGGACAAGATGTTAAACATGTCTCTACATTTGTATGGTTTTGTCACAAGACTTTTAAAAGTAGTGGTATTACATATGAGAAAAAATTGTATTGCTATAAAAATGTCATTAAAGGTAAAATGAAAAGCTTAAGTTAAATTGTTTTCGTATTTAGAAAGGATTATTGTTTGTAGAACAGACTTAAAAGGAAATATGATTACATAAACTTGAAAAGAAGAGAGTAAATATTTGTTTTCAAGTAAGGAAAGGTAAAGTATGTTGGTCCCAGGTGAAGTTAGGTATTGTTGCTTGAGGGATTTTTATTTTTAGTAAGGAACTCTACCTATATGAGTTTGAAGTTTCACTAAGTGTAGTCCCTCTCTAGTTGTGGTGGAACCATGAATTTATTGAAGGAGATTCCTGAAAAAAAATGTCACACATGAGATAAGAACCTATGACCTAAAACAACTTTTGAACCCTTTTTGCCACTTTTTCTTTGTATGAAGAGCAATTATACCTTTGCTTGGAAATGTTATATTGCAATTATAGGAGATGATGAACCGAAAGAACTTTTTATGTGTGATCTTTAGTATTTACAGGTGTTGCACTATTTTTGGAGTGAAAACTGAGGTTTTGGCTTTTTGTTATTGGCACCGTTAGTGTAGTTTCTATGATGTATTAGATAATTGCATATATAACTATTGCACTGTCTAGCTGTTACTTTCTCTGGAGATTTCATCATTGAGCTTGATTGTAAAGGTTTCTTTATGCAAAAAGGAGGTAATCATTGGGAAAGTATGTTGTAGTAATGCAATATAGAAATCTATCAACAAAAAAAGTTAATGCTATATAGAAGAGGTAAACGTTGTTAAATCATCTAACATTCTTGGGTACCTGCCTAAACGCAAAGATCTAAAAAATTATATAATCAAATGAAAGAGAGGTAAAGAGAAAATCGACTATGCTGGGATTAATTTTAACATTGTAGCCTTTTGTCAACCAGTTCCTGCTGAAGCTTTAGTTTACAGTTTTTGTTTGAGTTCCACGGAGGTTAGTGAAAATTCTTGTTCTTTTTGCCTCTGGAAGAAAGTGAATAGTGTGTTGATGTAATTTTTCATGGTTACCTTGCAAAGCAGAGAGGAACATTCGGTGTTGTGGAGCTAGATAATACCAAAAGAAATAAACATATTGGTGGTGGACATGAGTACGGGACAGAGGAGTCTGATTCAGTAGATTGTGTCCCAGAAGTAGCTCATTCTGATTCCGAGGACGGAGTTGCAAGTCCTATCAAGTGTGAAACCTCTAAATTACGTTCTTCTGTGGGAATTGGTTGCAGTGGGTTTAGTGGCCTTTCATCTGCTCCATGGGGAACTACTGGAAGAGTTCCTTCTGTTATGTATGAAAGTTCATCAATGTGTTCAACTGACTTAGTTCCTTTAAGGGGGACTTGTTTGAACCACAATAATCTCAAGTCATATAGCAGGTAACCTTTTCTGCGATTCATTTTTGGCATCCATGTTTGAGTATCTTTTGAAAATGTCTATGATGGTTCTAATTCCTGATGCTTTGACTTCTTAGAGAGTGGAATTATGGAAGCAAGTCAACTAGTGAAGCAACTGATTTGGCTTGTGAAACACTTAGTCAGCCATTTTATGGTCTTTCAATTGTTGAACACCATGAGAATCAGAAATCAGGACCTTCAATGGAAGTACAGCATTCTAACTATATGGGATACCCAACAGTAACCTTTCCCAGGAAGTCTGGTGAAAGCTTAGCATCCGATTATAAGCTCACTTTGATTGGGAATTTCTCATACAGGAGGCCAAAAATGAAACAAATCCGAGCTGATTTCAGAGCACAGAACCCTTTGAATGGCCAAGTAAAAATTAGGCATTGTACCTATCGGCAAGTATTGCTTTTATTCACCAATGAAGAGGATTACTACACTGTTTTGTACAAGAAAACGTTCATTCTTGCTGGTGCCCTCATGCAGATTTCCTGGTCGTCTCCAGATTTCGGCGATGAAGAAGTGAGTGCTTTAAATCCTGTTTGGGTACATCTATCGTTTTTATCATAGCAGCTCTTCTACTGGGAAGCTCTGTCATAACCAGTGGCTCCCATCGGAAAAGCTTTTGCCTTTGTCTTTTGCATGTCTATGGTATTTGATTTTGCGGATATGATATCTGAACTTTTTCTCTATACAGTTTTATCTCAATATATTTATGCGAGGATACCAAACCAGTTGTTTGGCAAGAGATTTTGTTTAGTAGAAGACTTACTACAAAAAACCAGACTTGAGCTCTTAGTTCTGAGCTCTAGTATTTACTTTTGGTGTAATATCTTTGGTTTGGATATGTTGTTTTGCTTTTTTCTTTAAAGCTAATATACCACCAGGGATAGTACTTTGGTGGCTTATTCTATTAATAATGTAATAATAGTAACGAAATCTCTAATAGGAAAGCACAAGGGATTCCAGGCCTTACCTCATAGTAGTGTTGTCAAAGGTGCACTTAAGCTCTGAAGCGAGGCGAAAACATGTTAGAGCACTTCACCTCGCTTTATGGCTGCTTCAGTGTCTTTATCAAGGCTCTAAGACATACTTTTCCTTGCCTATGAGTGCAATGCTCTAGATGCAACACTAAACAATTTATCATAAAAAAATTCAATTTCTTATTCATATATTTGTTGTTCATTGTTTATGTTTATGATATTTTTTTTTTGATAAAGGTAAGGATTTATGTTTATGATATTTATCTTGGACTACACATACATCTTTGTATATTTTCACCATTCACAGCCTTTTTCATTAAAGCGCCCATGGTTTAATTGCACGTTGCGCTTAAAGTCTCAAAAACCTTATAGCTTTTTGCGAAAAGCTTTTCGGTTTTAAGTACACTGCCTAATGAGGAATCATAGTTTAGCTTGGTGGCTTATTGCTTTTAATTGTTGGCATCATAGTGTAATTTGCATGTGGTTTTTCGACAATTGCATATGCTGCTTTTGTACTTCGTAGCTATTGCTTTTATATAAATTTTTTATCTTTGAGCTCGACTGATAAAAGTATCTGTTTATGCAGAAACAAAATATTCATGCTGATTTCAGATTAAGTGATGCAAATCCTGTGAACTGGAGCACAGACTCCTCTAAGCTGCATCCCTCTATAAATGGCCTTCCAGCTCCTGCTACAGATGAAAAACCCATGTCACTACAACTGCCTGCCGTGTCCCAATGCTCGAGTGTTCCTTTACTACGTCCACCATTACCATTACTGGCTAATTCAGTAAGTGTAGCTAGTCGATTGTGTGCTGATCGTTTAACAGCTATGGGCATTTATGTTCCTCAGTCTTATCCGAAAGGAATTGTGGGCAGTCCTAATTTCGGAAGAAATGAACAAGCTGTCCGTGGAAACACCTTTCCAAGTCCTAGTCAAGCCGTAGATCGGCTCAATCTTGCTCAGCACCATAACCAACTCAATTTATGTAAACAACCAAATATGACTTCCAGGATAGCACAATTACAACCACCACCAACAAACTCAGTAAGTGACACTGCCAGCTCAATCCGATACCGAGAATGTCTCAAGAATCATGCTGCAAGCATGGGAGGACATGCTGTTGATGGATGTGGAGAATTCATGCCCAGCGGAGAAGAAGGGACCCCAGGAGCACTGAAATGTGCAGCTTGTAGTTGCCACCAAAATTTTCACAGGAAAGAGATTGAGGATCACCAACAGATGGCTGACGTTGGGTCACATTCTACGTTCAGTCAACCGAGAAATAATAGCAGTTGTGGCAGTATACAAAAACTAGCCCCGCTTTCTCTTCCTACACAGCAGCTGCAGCTGCAGCAGTATCATCATAATTACAGTGATAGCTGTTCTCCTAGTTCATCGGTTAACTCTTTACAGCCTTTTTCTCAACCACCCTCGCCTAAATCTAGACAGGGCTTGGAAAGAAAAGAACCTAGTTCTATTCAACCAAGTGATTCATATGAACTGGTGAATCACGATACCATGCAGATTGGAAAGCAACGGGAGTTCTCATGGAGGGATAACAACAGGAATACATCGCGAGATCATCCTTGTATACGAAATGAAAATTGGAATTTTGATTTGTTCAGACCTTTAAACAACAGATTCCCTGATAGTATTCCATTGGAGTTTCCAGCCTGCCAGTCCCAGAGTGTATTCACCGATGAATTTCCACATCTTGACATCATTAACAACTTGCTACGCGAAGAGCATGGAACTGGACAGACTTCGATGTCTAACTCAGCCTCTCAGAGCTTGAGCAATGGATCATCACACCATCAGACTGCGCATTTCACTTATCCAAGTGATATTGGTATGCTTACAGGTCTAAGTCCCTCAACAAGTTCTTGTAAGCCCGAGCGTAGTCGCTCTGGTCTTTAGATATGGAGTACTGGTTCTGTCCTTGTCTGTCACCTTTGCCATCATCCCTGATATGGGTTGGCATTTCATTAAGGACTGAAGTCAGTTATAGCTCCTTTTTGTGCAAATGTTATATATTAGATACTGTTATGGTATTAAGGTAATCCTCATATGCTGGTTGATGCTAGTTTATGCAATTTATTTAGACTTAATATTTGCATACAGCTTAATATGGTTAACAAGAGCAGGGGTGGATCCACAAATATCAGATGTGGGTTCTCGAGAATCTAGTAACTTTTGCCCAGACCTCGTATTTAAACTGTGAAACCCTTTAATTAACAAAAATCAAGACATTGTTGGTTCCACAAGTTAGGTTTGTTCGAGTGGTTGAGTATGGGGGGTTTGGGGGGGGGGGGGGGGGAGGGGGGGAGAAAGTTCTTTTATTCTATTTTTATTACTTATATATTAGTTTGAGATTGTTGGGAGCTCATAAGTTACGAATTGTGGATCCGTCTCTAAACAAGAGCAACATTCAGATGAGATTTGAAGGTTAAATATGCAATTCTACATTTCTATTGCTATTTGTTTGATGATAATTTTTTCCCTTCTTTTCCTAAAATTGCAGTAATTGGAGCAATTTATAAATTATATTTTTATTGTCTGTATACTATACTATGTTTAATTATATTTTGTAACAAATGAATGGTTTTATGACAATAATATAATTGCCGCTATATTATAATTAGCGATACTAATATATATGAGCAACCAACACTCTAAAAAAATGCCGCTAAATAAAGACTCTGATTAACTCAATTTTTGCTAAATATTTTTATACTAACAAATATTCATGCTAAAATGAAAATTTATTATCACTAAATCTTTCTTTTATTTAATAAATATTGTTGCTATTTTCAAATAAGAAAATAATAATATTTCAAAGCATCCAGATTGAAAAAAAAAAAGGAAATTTAACCTTTGCAAACAGGTGATTCCACTTGTTTTAAAAAAAACATGGTTATACTTTTAAAAACTAATAGTAATATACTTAGGGGTGGCGATTAATAACGAATCTAATACAATACAGTTATAATAAGACAATAGTACAAATAAGATTAGACTGAATATATTAGGACAATAGTACAAATAAGATTAGACTGAATATATGAAGGATACGATTTGGGAATGTGGTAAGTTAGGGTTTTAATAGTTTTCTAGGACTTGGTATATATGTTAAAAATAGAGACTTTATAAGCTATATAACGTTTTAAGGTTTATATGACTTAAATAGAGTTCAAACCATTTGGCCCAATCCATTAAGTTGATAAGCTAAACCCAACTCATACTCTTCAAACCCGAAGGAGAAATACATAGAGAATCATTTCTCTTCAATGGTAATACGCAAGTCTTCTACAGACAAAAAGTTTTCATCTCGAAGTGTTGAACCACAAGTATTTCATCGATTCAAGAATAAGGTAAAGTTTTGAGTTGAAGATCTTGAGGTGAAAAATCAGCGGATAACATCTTTTTCATTAGATTTTATAAAAATGGTAACATTCGCACAAATTTTTGAAATATAAATATCATTCTCTGTCGATATTTTCTTTTCTTGATTGCTATTTTTCAGGAACGGAACTTAAGCGCTAATCGCTTACAACATCGAAGCTTTTCCATGATTGTCCTCCATTGGCTAGAACACACTTTGATGCATTTGCATGAGTAGTCACTGATACTATGAATATGATCAATGGCTTTTTTCATCACAAATACAACCTCCACTGATGTATTTCAAGCTAAAAATAAGAAACTTGCGTTCAGAATACAGATACATACAATTATTGCTAGTTGATCAAAGCTGTTTTGTCCAGTCAAAGGGCTCCCAATCTCTCGCAAAACTAGCAACAGCTTCTCTTTGTGTGTCGACTGATTCGCGCCTCCGATGCTGATGCATGTCTTCAGGTGGCAACTTCAGCATTCCTCTTATCACATTGAGGCCAAAACTGCTACTGAACTGTTTCTCATCATCAATTACATGAACGAATCCCTTGTTTAAGCCAAATTCAACATGGAAGTAGGGAAAATCCTTTGGGATTGATGCACGTAAACCCTTTACACTTGTATCTATGAGCTTCTTAGCATTGTGTTGACTCCATTCATCTTCAGCTTCATCAATCGCCTGCGATGGATATTTGTTATGAGCAAGTGCAGAAGAGAAAATAAAATTGCTTCAAACAGACGCAGCAACAAAGAGCAAATGGAAAGAAAAATAACAAAAAAAGAAACAGGCATGCGCCGCGCACCCTTGAGTTTTTCTAGAAGATAGTGCCTACATTCATTCTTTGCTCCTAAACAAATCCTAAGCGACTTGATTCAGATATCTAACAGGTCTACTAAGAGCCAAACGACACTTCCATGTTTCTTCCACAGCAATACGTAAGCATAAGTTCATAAGAAAAGATGCCATTGCAAGAATATTATTTCCAAATGCGCAAGCACGTCATATGACCTCTTTTATGACCAAGAAATCCCCAAGGTAAAAGGTGCACGGTTCAAAATTTGGTGGATAATAGGCCTGCACCTCCACCCTTCACTTTAATACAAGACTTAGGTCTACAGCTGGGTTCAAACATGTAACGTGCGCCTCTCCCACACATCACCTGTTATACCCTCTATTTCTTGTGGGGCTGGAGGGTGGGAGGATAAGTAAGAGATTATCATTGCATGGACATCAGGAAGATGCCAAATTACAAAAGGGGTAACCAGTTAGCTCCAGTACAGAGGTGCAAAAAGCATTTCAGCACTGGTACAATCATTTACCAAGTAGGATACCATATAAAATTATATCAATCCCTATTGTTATTCTAAGTAGGATTGTATAAACCTATTTCTATTCTAACCCCCTTCATATCATGTCTTGGAAAGACTAAGGAACCTCATAGTTTTAATATTCCTACTCATTCCAGACTAACTTTGATAGACCGTGTGACAAAAATAAATCGGACAACACACAAGGTAGTTTTGCATACCTTTTTAAAGTATAAGGGTGCTTGCTTTGCAACTTCCTTGGATAAAGGAATGCACTCTACCAAACAATGCCGTTTCTGCCGGGCCAAACTCATCACAGTCTCGAGAAAAACAACATCCTTCTCTTGCTTTGCATACATCATAATGAGGCATTTCTTGAAGTTCCTAAACTCCTCCCAGACATTATCATCCAAAGATCTTGTAGCTGCTTCATGCTATTCCAAGAGAAAGCAATGGTCACTATGACGGAAAACAGCAAAAAATTGGCAGTGAAATAACACTATAACAACATTTTTTGGCAGCAATAACATCCTGAACAATCTACCACAAAAGAAGATAATTTTCCGGATATACATGACCCCTTCCTGTTTCAACATTAAAAGTCAACTTCTGAAATAAATGATATCTTGAAACACTGAAAAGCAGACACATGAGGAATAGGGAACTAAGCATTGGCAATAAGACATTACTCACGGAGATCTAGCACACTACAGATTATTTCTTCGGAATTTAATTAACTAATTGTACAGTTCACAAGAACGAACGAAAATATAACCTATCGATATATGATTATTGATTAGAGAAGAGCACAATGTCACCTGCATTGTCAAGATGCAGCAATGACCTGGGGCAATTGGCCGCCAAACTGGCAGTGACAAGTAACTGAAGTTTGCAATGGCAACCACCAGGTGTTTTGGTCTTGTTGGATTCTCAAAGCAGAATTGGCATCTCTCCTGCTGAGTCAAAATGCGCCTAGCATGATTAGCAGTCTCAAGAGATTTATGATTCACCACCCCTCCTTTCTTCCGGGACTTTTTCCTCGGCCCATCATCATAATCATACTCATCATCTGCCTGACCATACGTAGTATACTTTTTGTTTTGCACTATCTTCTGAGCAAGATGCACATCTGCGTCCTCTGCTTTATTCTTTTGCCGAGCAGATAGGTCATGCATCACATATCTAAACAAAGGATTGAAGCCAATAAATTTAGTTACTGATAGGCATTGAAATAAAAACCTTGAAAAAAGAATCATTTCCAAAGTCAAGCAAGCCCCAGCTGACAATTCAGATCCGAAATACCTGCTTGTGCTCCCATCTATCTGTGGTCTACTACACACATCATTAGCAGTTTGTTTAGTTTTCATCTCCTCTGCTTCTTTCTGGAAAAAGAAAGTGATACAACGTAAGTTGATTACAACCAGGGATGCCTAAACTGTCAACTTGAGATTAAGTGCCATTGATTCTTATAGTAAAGATCCCCACTTTACTTGCTCACAGAAACGGCAAGCTGCCAACATGGTGATGGTTTAACTTTGTCACTAATTTTTTGAAGGGGGCAAAGGAAGCAAGAAATATAGTCTCATAAAGTCATCAATTTAGAAGATCATACTAGCTAGAAAATAGATCTAGGATAGATGAAACTTTTTGGCACCTATGACCAATAGATAAAGCAAATGACATGTTACAAACCATTGATATGTTCTATAAGGCCTGCAACATCAAATATATCAGTGATGTCACTTGAAATACACATGGACTTTAATAATTGTCATGTTCTTTTGAATAATCTACAAAAGAGAGTGAATTATTGCTCACCACAAGTTTTTCGGCTTCATCATGCATGCCTTTCATTCGAAGCTGCATCACTTTCGCAGCCAATTGATTTGCAGTCAAGGCTGGTTTGATATTTTTTGCATCTTCACTTGTTTTCTCATATACCGGTAAATCTGGTTTTGATTCCAAGACATTTGACATTGGATTTGAAGACTCAGGAGCATGGCTGGAATCATCATTCTTTGCATGCATAAATTCACGCATAAAATTTCCATCGTTGGAGAATTTATTTACACTAGAAATTGCAGTGGCAATAAGCCCCGCATCTGCATTGGATATGTTCTGGTTTTTCTCTTTGCGCCATGATAAAGAATCTTTAAGGTTGGTTGGCATTCGCATCCTAGAATGCCCAGGGGACGTCTCCTGCAAGCACATGTTTATGAGACTATTAACACCAATAAAACACAGAAAAATAGCTGAATTGTCATTTCCTCTTAAGTAAAGAACATAGCACAGCTTCCTTCTGAATTTATAAGGAGCAAGATCAGATTCCTAGATATCAGACTACGACATTGTTAAGAAAAAGGCATCATTGATTTAATAAAAAATTGATATTGGAAAGTCATTCCATCACGCACTACTAGCATAAACTGAAAAGAATAACCAAGCAATACAAAGCAACCAATGTTGTCCTTTAGTAAAGTCACAGACTCTTATCTAACATTACCTTTCTAGCATAAATTTGATTTCTTTTGTCTGCAACAGCTTCCTTGTCATCCATTACCCCTTGCCTCCGTTTGATAGCATGAAGGTGAGCACGGGATGGTGCAGCTTTACCAGAAGACACAGAAACAGCAAGCTGACTAAGTGATCCCCAGCGTTCTGCTGCCACCTGTAAATGTGAAAGTTAGAATGTGACTGCAGCAGAAGTGTAAGACAACCACTGAAATGCCAACCTCATCAAGTTTCCGTCCTTCACGATCTGCTTGTTCTTGAGCTCGTCTCAAGGCTTTAAGCCTCCAACTTGCACCTCCGTCGCCAACAACAGCAGTAGACAGAAGTTGGCTACCACCACTTGTTCCTTCTGAATCATCAGGATAACCAGTTCCTCCATCCTTCAAATATGGGTTCAGTTCTCTGGGATTTACTTTTGTCACCTAAAACAAGAAACATTCAGATGCCAATCTGGTCCAATAAATACATGACAATATCAAGTAGTGCGAAAAGATTACCCTTATTATTACATTCCTTCAATGAATTGAAGGGAGTAGCAGCACTTGGTATACTAAAGATTCAGAAGGTTCAGTCACAACACATTCAAAATATATCTTTTGATACATCGAAATAAAGACAAACACAATTAACAAACAAATGGATGAATCTCCAAAGATTGGATGGAAAGCAACTCATAGCATGATTGCTTCTTCAATGTGAACAATATATGACATCAACTAGCTCCAGCTCTTGCATTTTTAACATGAAAAAATGATTAAAGCAAATTAGATATATAACAAAAGGCATAAGGCTTGATAAGAAAGTCAGCAACATTATTCCACTATAAAGATGTGATACCATGGGAAGAGACAAGCATGCAAAGTCGCAAAAGGTTACAAAATCAACCAAAAATATACCTCTTCAGCTGGAGTCTCTTCGGCTGAACAGTTAGAAACTGATTCAGGAATCTTATCCACGTTGACTTTTGGCCGCAGCATCCAGTCCAACCCCATTTCTTTTCTCACAAGTTCATGATCATTATGCGACTTAGATCCATCTAAGTCGTTATCTAAAAATTCCACAGAGAAAAATAACTAAATCAATTACTCCCTTCAATTAAGTTTGGGGGAGGGACAATGTGCAATTAAGTGGAGAATAATACAATCTATATGTACCAAGCAAGTTATCTTGCAGTTCATCACCTTCTTTCCGACTTTGTCTATCTGTCTTACTTCTCTTCCTTTTCTCACTTTCAGACTCAGATGAAGAACTTGCACTTCTTTCTTTTCTTTTTCCATCCTTGCTTCTTCTCTTCTTACTTGTCTTCCTACTACTGTTCTTTCTCTCATAATCAGAAGCACCATCACTCTCACTTCCATCTGAATACGAGGACAAATCCTCATCTGAGGCGTACCACTTCTTTTTCTTTGACCTTGCTCTTATTTTATCAAAGTCTTCATCATCTGAACTAGTGGAACGAGACTTCTTCTTTTTCTTTCTCTCCCTATCCTTCTTATGACCAGATCTCCTCTGTTTTCGAGAATCATCAAAGCTTTCATCATTTGCCTGACACCAAATTGACCACGAGCATCAGAGGCATAAGAATTTCTCATATAAAAGTAAGGAACCAAAAAGATAAAGGTTAAAACTTTATCCACTTAAGAAAAAAATAAGTTTTTTCCACAAAGAACAAGGAAACATTCCCAACAATCACACAAAAGAACAAAGTTTACCTCAACACCAATACAACTTATGATCGGTTCTACTGTCTGACAAGAAAGCATTAATAAGCTAACCTTTTCGATGTGTTCGCGTGGTATGAACTTCAATCCTGAAAGTATACTCATGGCTGTCTCTTAACACCAAGCCTGTAGAAATTTTCCTGGAAATCAAGATCCAACATAACAAATTAGAGCAGGGGCGGCTCAATCCTAAAGCCGCTGAAGCAAGGGCTTTAGGGCCCCAACATTATTATGAGTTTATTGTTAGTATTAATTGAAATCTTTTAATAGTTTTTATCAATCCTTTTATCAGTCACTAGTCTTGTAAATACAAGTTCTATATATAGAGATTTTATCACTAATTAGAATCTATGGTAAATTAAGATTTTCTTTAGCGGCTGTAGGGTATAACTTAGGATTTTCTTTAGGGTATTTTATTGATTCAAATAAGGAAGATTTAGAAGTTTTCCACGGCTAAAACATTTCTAAAGGTCTTCGTACTTTAATATAACATAAGATATAGATAGATTATACACATATTTTTAGAATATTATTATTTTTTCATGGGCAATTAAATTTGTAGCTACTTTCTACTTTTTAATTTGTCTAATTAACTTCAATTTCAATTAATAATATTTTAAAAATTGAATCTGTATAACTATAGGTGTCTCATGGAAGTTTCAAAATTCAAACTTAAGCTAATTAGATTATCTAATAAATGATTGTCACCTATATTATCCTAAAAAAGAAGTTGAACTTTACTGCCAAACCATGGTCATCAGCAGACTGCACTCACTCAAATAGTCATTCAAATCCTAATTTAGGTAAATTACAAAATACGATCGGCGGCTCAACCCTACCTCCACGCCTCAAAAAATCAACCAAAAACCCCCAAATTCAGTTCGCTCAAATGCGAAAATATACATTAACAAGGAACAATAAATTCAACGCAAAAGCAGATGAAAGAGAGGTGGAAGGAAAGATGAAACTTACAGCTGAATTCGCCGGAGAGAGAATCCAGACGGCAGAGCACGGTGGCGATTTAATTGACTTCGGCGATCGATTTGTGCGCGAGAGATTTTGTTGGGCCAAATGAAAAAATTTGCACCGAGTTAGATTGATGGGCTGTTCTTTCGGTCCACTAAAAAATTTTCTCAATATTAAAAATATAATTAATTTTAATTAACATTAAAATAAATTTTTGAACTAAAATAACAATTAAAATAGGATGGATAGTGAATATTTGGTGTAAGGAATCTTTGCGTTGCACTTATTCCAAGGCCAAAGACCATCATGTGATATTTGATAAGTAATATTCCCCTCGTACCATTTTACGTGACATTTTCTTTTTGAATTTATAAAAAAAAAATTAAATTTATGGTTTAAAATTATTCCTAAATATTTGTGTCGCTGAGTATCTTATCTTATTTTGAGAACTTGATTTTTTAATTTAATTTAAATAAAAATAAATAAACAGTAAATTTTTGTAATTTTCACGATACTTAATATTTGATATTTATTTTGAAATTTAATTGATTAAATTACATATACTAGTAGGATTGTTCAGAATCAAATCGAAACTGATTATTCAAATTGAGAAAAGTTATTGATTTATCAACAACGAGTTATTAGTTAAACATTTTCAATAACGATTTAATTTTTTTTATAATTGAGTTATCGCTTTTTAACGGTTTTAGGTTTATTCTTAACAGGGTTAACCGATAACCCGATAATAAATTAAATAATTATATTCATACTATTTGATTGTAAAGTCATTGACAGTTTCATACTTTTACTTTTTATTTTCTCAAACTTTTGTTATTCTATATAGTGTTTGCTCTTGAGCAAAATGCAATTTGTCAACTTATTTGTATTGTTCATATAATCTGTCATTTTATTTCTAAGTAATTTTCAATAAATAAATTTTTTTGTCAAATCTTAATGATTAAACCGATAAGTCAATATCTTAATGATTTTATAATGATTTAGCATATCTACTAATCAATAACCGATAAACTTTAAAACCAAATTGAATCGACCGGTATGCAGCCCTACATACTAGTGAAAGAAATTTCATAAAAAGAATGAGTATAAATACTTTATATTTTAAATTTTAAGATTATGAATTCGAGTCTCTAGAATCATCCTTATTGATACTAGGTGTGGGCGTTCGGTTCTTCGGTTCGATCTTAACAAATTTCGCTTCAGTTCTTCGACTTTCGATTTTGAAAAAGTGTGCACCATATATCAAATCGAACTAATTCGGTTTGGTTTAGTTTTTTCAAGTTCGGTTTGATTTTATTCTGTGTTTTTAAAATTATTTTTCAGTGCAAACTAATGGAAAAAAAATGCGAACAAAATCAAAGTATAAGACACTTAAAAATATAAAATTATGTTAAGATGATGTGCCCCCATGGAATAATTATTGTATTTTAAAAAAAAAGCTATATTTATCTTTGTCAAGAACTTGCGATTCGAACTATAGCTCGAGGAAAATAAACACGAAGACTAATATGACATAAATCGGCAAAAATATATTTGAATTCTCTTGGAAAATAATATTTCAAGTTAACTATATGAATTACAAATTTATTGCTACTTTGACAATATATATATATATATATATATATATATATATATAATTTATTTATTTTTTTAATAAAAGTTCAATTCTTCGGTGCACCGAAGTTTGGAGAACCTCTACACCAAATACCGAATCAAAGAATCAAACTTTTGTAAAAAAACACCAATATCAAATCGAAAAATCAAAGAACCAAAATAAAAAAATTGAATTAGTTCGATTTAATTCGATTTTTTGATATTTATGTCGATCCCTAATTGGTACAATAAGCCAAAATAAAATATGTAATTATTGTAACCACACGTGACCCCAAGAAGTTGGCTACTCTAATAAGCATGTACTAAAAACAAATTTTAGAGTCCAATTCCAGTTCCAATAACAAATTTCTTTTTTTCAAAAGAATGATGGCTTTGAGATTCTCTCTTTTTCTCTTAATCTTTTCTCTGTACTTCATCTGTGATTTTCCAGGAATATTTGGTCATGATGAAGATATGACAACTAAAACCATGGAGGAATTTTCTGGGTACCCAATTCATGAACCTAGCTATCCCAACTCCTTATCTTCTTTATCTGTCAATTCTGGAACCCTACAGAAACAGGTAATTTTAGCAAAAAAAGTTATCTTTTTGTAACTTTCTTGGGTGTGTGTTCTTGAATTTGTTATAAAGATTGAATCTTTAGTAAGATAAAGTAGTTCTTGTGAAATCTGAATTGGGTTTTTGCTGAAAAACAAAGAAAAATGATACAGTAATATATACGAAATACATGAAAGAAAGAAAGAAACTGTGTTTGGTTTGCTGGAAACAAAAGGTCTGCAAAATATACATAACTTCTATAACACTGTCAATGAGGATTCATATTGCTGGCTTTTTCAAAAGTGCATTTCAAAAAAGTGCTTTTAGGGAAAAAACTATGTTTTTTAAAAGCTTCTGCTACTCACAGAAGCACTTATTTTCTCCCAAAAGCTTGGCCAAACGCCTCACTGTTTTTAAAATAAGCACTTTTGGCCTTCCAGAGACTTGGTCTAACAGGCTAAAAGTCTCATTTTACTAAGCATAAAGGAATTGTGTAAAGTTCACTTTTTTCATCAGCATTATTGGACTTTGAATTTATTATTGATGAAATATGGGAGGTAATTTCAACTGCTATGTAATGTTATTCTTTGTTCCGAGAAAATCAATCAAATGCAGTTCAAAGTGCACAACAGAATGGGAAAAGAACAACCAAATGCAGCTCAAAGTACACAACAGAATGGGAAAAAAAAGACCTTTTATCCACCATTTCGACCACTTCTGTTTACAGTCGGATATCCTTTGTTATTTACAATTTGTAGTATCAAGTTTAAAGCACATTGCATAAAGTAGGATGCAATTTATGGTGTTGAGTTTAAAGTGCTATTTGTAACTGTTTGCCTTTTCAAGTACATGAGTGTAAACTGCCGTCCTCTTTTCTGTGATGTTATGTTCGAGAAGACAAGAACTTGAATAAACTGAGAATTCCAGAGGATGTATTATGCATTTGGAACATCTATTTTATTTGGTGGGAATGTTGTAGCTGTATGTGCTATAACTTATTCCAATTGTTATCATCTTAAGTGCAATGTTATTTGAAATTTTATTTAATAATGGTTTGTTGCTTGTGTCACTCTAGATAGATGAGCTAGCTTCTTTCTCGGATTCGCCTGCACCTTCAGTCACTAGGATCCTATACAGTGAGAAGGATGTATTAGCAAGGAGGTATATATATATATATATACTTATAAGAGCATTTTGCTTATTTGTCGTTAAATAAAGCCTATATGATCAGCTTGTGCTATTGTTATGGTTCAGAGTTGAGAACTGAGTTAAAAGTTGAGAAAATGTGATCTTGAATTTGAAGTAGCTGGTGTGCTCCGTTCAGTACCTTCACTGAAAATAAATTGAACTGTCTTCGTCTCTCTTCCTCTAGTTTGAGTACTCATGAAAGAAGAACAGGCGATCACATGTTGTCTTCGTCTCTCTTCCTCTAGTTTGAGTAATCATGAAAGAAGAACAGGTGATCATATGTATGACCTGGCACCATGCAAATGTACTTAAGTACAGCAAGGTCCCATTTCTTATATCTATATTCTGTGACAGGAAGAGCATGTTCCGCCAAAGAAGTTTGAAACCAAACTACCTCAAAAGAACTCCTTTTATCCTGATAATTTAGCTAGAGAAACTATTGTTTTCAGTGTTTGATTTTTTAAATTATGAAAATGTGAAACTTTTAAGAAGTGTTAAATGGGTCCAGCATAACTTTTTGGGTTTTGTGAAACGACATTTTTAAGGAAATAAACGTTCTATGGATAAAGAAGGGTGTATTAAGGCAGTGTAGTTGAGTTCCAGTTTGGTGAAATTCTATAGGTTCCTTCTATATGTTATGATTGGACTTCCAGTTTGATGTCTAATCAATTTGTTGTTTTTCCTGACTTAAATCATTCAAAAAAAATTTTTTTGGGCATATTGTTCCCTTGTAAAATTTCTAGCTTGTTGCTCGTATATCTGTATGAAATGTGTATTTCATTCTTGATCAATTTCATAAGAGTAACATTGGAAGCAATGTTGTTACTTCTTAATAAGAAATAAAAATAAATGCATATGATTTACTTGTTTGCACATTTATCATGCAGGTATATTAAAAATTTGATGGAAGTTTCTGGTCTCTCTGTCAGAGAGGATGCTGTCGGGAACATTTTTGGTCGGTGGTATGTATCATGATGCTTGTCTCCATCTACTGTAAAGTATAAGCTTTCTAATACCTATGCATTACTCAAGTACATCAAATATTTGACAAATTTCTGTTTCCTGGATTCAGAATAGGTGAACTTTGATTATTATGTTGAAATATATTCTATTTCCCTTTGGTATGAGGAAATACATCTCATGAACTTTTCTGAATATCCACATTTTAAGTTTTATAAAATGATTAATGTAATTTGATGTAGCTTCAAAAATTGCTATTTACCCTGAAAGCAAAAAAAATGGTCAAATAAATTTGGCACAGATTTTTTAAAGTCTGGTTAGCATTGATTTAGGTGATATGCTTTATGTGGAACTTTGACTTTGTCTCCATTTATCTAGAAGATAGTCTAATTTGAATATTTATTTGCAACCATCTGCCCCTCGACTTGCTCTGTACCTTCATATCTTGAACATGACTGTCATCTTGTGGTTCACAGGGACGGATATGAACCTGAGCTTGCCCCAGTTTTAACTGGCTCTCACGTCGATGCTATACCATACTCGGGGAAATATGATGGTGTGGTTGGTGTTTTGGGTGCAATAGAAGCCATTAATGTGCTAAAGCGGTATGCATATATCCTGACTGTTTAAACTTAACATTTTGTTCCATCATCAGACTGTTTAAACTAAGAAAGCTCAACAATTATCAATACACTTTGCATTTGGCTACTTTGTTTGACTGCAGAGTTCTCTCTTTTGTTTGATGATTTGAAGTCCAAATTCCACAGGTCAGGTTTCAAGCCTAAGAGGTCACTGGAAGTGATTATGTTCACCTCAGAAGAGCCCACGAGGTTTGGGATCAGCTGTCTGGGAAGGTTAAGAGCTTGATCACTTACTTTAGACCTAAGAGGATAAACAGATGAATTCACTGAACCACTTTTCTCTGATGGATGGTGTACATTAATTATTAGGTTCCATTTGTTTTTTAACTGCTTATATTGCAATATAGGAGTACTAAACGCATCCCATATCTAGTTGAGACTCTGATGGTCATGATATATGCAGCCGTTTGCTGTCAGGAAGTGTACAACTTGCTGAACTTCTGAAGAAGACTGTGGACAGCCAGAATACTTCGTTTTCTGATGCTGCCAAGTCTGCTGGTTATGTAAATGCTAAGGGGGATTTGTCTGAAGTATTTCTCAAAAAGGGGAGCTATTCTGCTTTCATTGAGTTGCACATAGAGCAAGGTCCCATTCTAGAAAAAGAAGGTAGGCTGTTGTATAGTTATCCTATTTTTGATGATCCAATGTAAGGACCGGATAAATTGTAGTTCATATCAATAAATAAGCTGGTTTATCTGTCAATGCAGGTACGTCCATTGGTGTTGTGACTGCAATTGCCGCTCCAGCAAGCATTAAAGTAACATTTGAAGGCAATGGAGGCCATGCAGGAGCTGCGTTGATGCCAGAAAGGTAATTGCTTTATAAAGAGCTAGAGATTTTATGTTATTCTGCATATGCAAGGGTGGTTCCTTTCTTATTTTGATTTTCTGTAAAAGCAGCAGATCTCTCTTCTGGCTTACAACTTCTCTTTCGTTTTCTTTAATTATAAATAAATACGTTGTAAAGAAATGGACTTTAAACCACAAGATGATTTCTTACCATATGTCTGAACCTTGGTAGATGAAGTTACTTGGTACCTGTTGCTGGTGGGAGGTGGCAAGTATCCCGTGGAATTAGTTAAGCTGCGCGCGCAAGCTCCTCAGGCACCATGGTTATAAAAACAATAAAAATTGGACTTTGGATCTAACTTAACCTCCAAAGCAAGCTCATGAGGGGAGGGTTGCCTAAGGCCATTTAAGGAGACGCCCATCTCATTAACCACAGACGTGGGACTTTTTCATTCTTCAACATTTCTCATACTTAAAAACTATTAAGATGGTTTTCCTGTTTATGCTGTGATGGACAGATAACTACAATCTCGGTCTTGTGTTAGTTGCTTTTGCTTCGAATGTCTTTAGAAAGTTTAAATTTTTATACTCTGCTTCTGAAGAATCCACTCTGGCTGTAAGTGTATCAACTTTCAAGATATACGTGCTTGCCTTCTTCTTAATTTGTGTGTTCCTCATAATTCTAAGATTGAAAACTGAAGCAAATTATATGGTTGACCTTTTCAAGTCATGTGCTTCTTGAAAATTATCTTCTTGTTGTAAGCTTTCGCTGCTCCCTCACTTGCACTGTGACTCTCAAACCGTAAAGCATTTTATCTTCTATGGTTATTCGGCTTCTTGATCACTTCATTAGTATTCAAGATTAAGCGGGAACTTATCTGGTTCTATATTGATTGCAATAGGGAATATTAGTCTTGTATATATTCTCTCCCTAAGCAATGTGCTGCTAATAATCTATTTCCATATGTGGCTCATTGTTCCATGCAACCAATTTGGAACAGAAATGATGCGGGATTGGCTGCTGCAGAGTTGGCTCTAGCTGTGGAGAAACATGTACTAGATTCAGGATCCATTGACACTGTTGGAACTGTTGGTAAGCTAATGTCTTTTGCCTCATACTAGAAGACACTGTTCTAGGGTCAACTGTTTTGTGCTCTGACAAATCATGAATGGTTTAATCTGCAGCTGATAATGGGACTCTCCCAAAAATGAGAAATTCATTAACGTGTGGAACAACTAATTCTTGTGAGAACTATTTGGTGATTTCTCAATAAGATCTAATGAATTTGTCTTTTTAAGGCATTCTGAAGCTGCATCCTGGAGCAATCAACAGCATCCCGAGCATGGCACACCTTGAAATAGGTATACTTCCTGTTGGATGATGTATTTTGTCTCTACGAATCATTCCAGCAGAAAGGATGATCATAAAAGTAGTTTCTTTTCTTGGTTTATCATTTTTGAAAGGAAAGAGCCGCATTTCATGATTTAAACATTCACATTAGACTATACATTCTATCCAGAGCTTAGTTCACAGTCTGTTTTGCTGTATCTAATAGCAAAGTCGTCATGTTTTTTGGGTGGGACAGATACACGAGACATTGATGAAAGCCGTCGAAATCTTGTAATTGAGAAAATCCATAAGTCAGCTTTGGACATTGCTAAAAAACGCAAAGTTATACTCTCGGAGTTTGAAATAGTGAATCAAGATCCACCGGCCCTTTCAGATGAGTCAATCACTAAGGCGACAGAGTTAGCATGTCAAGAGCTAAATTTGACTCACAAGAAAATGATTAGTCGAGCCTATCATGATTCCCTGTTTATGGCAAGGTAAGTGAAGTGGAGAATTCCTCTATATTCATATTTATTTGTGCATCTTATATTCTTAAGTTCATTGGTCCCATATTAGACTTGAAGTCGAGTGCAGCCTGTATAGGACTTCCATGGGATAGAAAGCAGTAAACTTATCTCTATGCTGTCTGACAAAGAATTTCTGCTAAACGTAATTTTAAAATCCTTGCAGAGTATCGCCGATGGGCATGATATTCATTCCTTGTTACAAGGGTATGTCATCTCTCTTTCTTTTGACGCTAGTGTTCATAATATCCCTTCATGATCCATTTCCCATCTTCTCTCTGTGTAGTTGATGTTGGTCTTTCTCTCTTCTAATTAAGTTTTTACCTGTTTTCCATTTTAGAACATAAGATATTTATGACACTAGAAATCGCGACCGAGTCATGGAGCTACCTAACTTTGGTGAAGGGGGTTCAATTGATTCCTCTTCACCGAGAAATTACACTGCGCAAAAAGGGTAAAACATAGTTTTTGTGTATATATAAAGTATTCAATCTCCTTGACTCAGGATATGGTGTGGCCTTCTTACATTTTCTTGATTCCCATCCCCGTATTCAAATTCCTGACTCCGCAACTGACTAAACATAGAACTATGCTAGGCGCAACTGTATCAGATGAATATACTAGATAATTATAAGAAAGTTACCCTATGAATAACAACAAAGGCGAAGCATCTGTGCAAGTTCACTTTGCTGCTTCATGGGATGTCTGGATTGATATTCATGCTTGTTAGTTCTTTATTTTGCAGGATATAGCCATAAGCCTGAAGAATTTTCATCCGTTGAGGATATCGCGAACGGGGTAAAAGTTCTAGCATTAACTCTTGCCAAATTATCCCTCTCATAATTGCCTTAATGTAGTTCAGCATCTTCTAATGCTTCAGGGCACTTGTAATTTTTACTTGTACAAGTAATCTGGATTTCCTCCTATGCAGTTGGCTTTTTTAATAAATCATTTCAATTGATATGCAGCAGATGCAATTCCTTCCATTTTTAGTTAATGTAGAATTATAAATTAAAGCAAGCTGACTAAAGAAATACATTGTTGGGGGGTGGGGTGGGGGATTGTAAAAGCTCCCCATCGAAGGCGATTTCATACACAGGGCTCGAAATTGAAATCTTTAGTAAAGGATGTTCCATTCGTCTGATTTAGACGTGTAGTCTTTGTTTTACATTATTGTAAAATAGGGAGATGCATTTCTATCGTCTTCATGACTTTTTAAACGCTAAAAAAATCTGGAAATTTTTTTTTTTTTTTTGTTAAAGTCATATATATATATATATATATAATATCATGCTCAAATTTCTACTTGTGGATTTTACATGATAATTAGTAAAAAAAAATTGTCAATAATTGATCAAATTGTATCGATGGTGAAGAGAAATCAATATGATGGGACGGGTTGTGAGAAGTCTAATTTTAATTATACTAAATAATATAACCAAAAAATTACAACAACAATATCCCTAAGAAAATTTAACAAGTGGGGTTTGGGGAGGGTACAATTTATACAGACTTTAACATTATCTCATAGAGGTAAAGAGACTGTTTCTGAAAGACCCTCGTCTCAAAAAGATCATCTCCAAAAGTAGAAAATATTAGATATAAAATCAAACGACTAGAATGAATAACCAAAAAAATAATATAATATAAATTTAAAATATTAGTTATTCGAACTGGACCATTGACACCTCAAACTCTACACCATATACTAATATAAAGACCACAAGTATCAATTCAAACATAAAAGGGATAAATATATTATTATATGAAAATTATTGAACTGCAAATAATACAATATTCCATTAAAATGTTCCTTTTATTTTAATGCAACAATTCCTTAGAATATAAAAAAAAGATTACAAAAGCACCTAAAACCTCAGATTGATATTTTTTTTCCCCCAAAGGAATTTATATATTCTATTATTAGGTAGCCATCAATTGTGATAATATTTCCCTTTTAAAATATTACAAATGCACTTACATCACTTAAACTCCTAAACCAAAATCATAGATGCATGCTTCATGGATCTTTTTTACGTGGATTCAGAGTCGATCGTTTTTCTTGGATAAATATTTAGTATGATCACTTTTTTGGGGAAGGAGGGGGAGGGGGGGGGGGTATTTATATGGATCTTCGAAATCATAGTTCAAAGATTCTTTTCTAGCGAATTGAAAATTTTATAATACAATTTAAAATTTTGTAAACGTTAGACAACAATCTAATGTTTTATCGATCATATGAATTATATTACCACAATTTTAAAAATAGAGATAAATTTTAAATGGTGTCCTAGAAAGTGGAAATTTGCATGAAATTCACCAACCTCTCCTTTATTTCCACCCTGTATATTTGTATGCATATGCATGAGTTTCTACATATAGTTTAGTGTATTAGGTAGAAGGCATAATACATCAATAAATACTTTAATTTGGCCTTGTCTATATATCAATTATATAAATATTCCAGTTTTGAAAATACATATCTAGACATTTCAATCCGATTGTTTTTATTGTGTCTCATGGACATTTGATGCTGACGTGACACGTAAATTTTGGAGGTGTCTAGATAATTATTCTGTAAAGGAGAAGCGTTGAGGTATTTAGATAGAGGAATTTTTACATATAGCCTCTCAAAAATACCTTAATTATGTTCCATAGTTATAGTTTGGGTAATTACATTTCATAACTATAGTTATAGAAGCGTTTGTACAATTCGTGCGGCATTTGTATACGTATGTATAATTCCCTATACAATCTGCAGTTTTTATATAGCGTTCATATACTGCGCTATACAATTCGTACACAATATTTATATAATTCGCTATATAATTAACAGTATTTATATATTTCGCTATACAATTTGATTCGCGCAGAACTTTTTATAATCGCACGCATAACTGTAGTTACAGCGAAATGCTTGTCCCGAGCTGTAATTAATTCAAACTATAGCTATGTTAGCTAATTAACTAGTATATGTTGGCTGATCTGTGTATTTTTCCATCTAAATATGCATTTTCAAAGTTAAAAATTATATAATTGTCTATTAAAACCAAATTAAACTATCTACATATGTATTATTCCAAAATATTTCTCGAAACTTCTTCATTTGCATTGTATTGAACTACCACCATTTAATTAATTTTTTTGCTAATCAAGATTATATTCTTATTAATTTGACCAAATTATCAATTTCTTTAGGTGGCTAGAATAATATAACTTTATTCTATTTGTTTGAAGTTAGTTGACTCATGTCATTTAGTGAATAAGAATAAGATAATTCTATTATAATTTGTATACACCTGTCATTCATTTGCTTTTAAGCCTAACCTTCCAATGATTAGGACACTAAAAGTTCACAAGTCACTATTAAATAAAATTTAATTCAACCAACAAATCAACTTTTAATTTACTTTTTTTCCTCAATATTATTAAAGTAAAATATATAGTGATATAAGTTTGATTTTAGGTAGCCCTTTTATTTAAAAAAATAAAATAAAATTAGCATCATATTCATTTTAATTAAGAGCATAAAAATGAATGCTTTTGATAAACCACTTCACTTGGATTATTAAATATTTATTTTTTATAAATATTTAATATAAAGTTTGTGGTATAGTAGTTAGATGTTGGAATTTTAATGGACCAACTTTGCTTTGAGGTGGAGAATTAAATTAGATGAACTAATCTCCAAGAAGCTTTAGGATATTTTTTTTTAAAAAAAAAAAATTGTGTTAGTTAGGGATTATATGCAAAGAAATTGATAATTGTTTCCTTCATAATGACTTAATTATTTCAACATTTTATGAAGAAAAAAACAAGAAATTAAATAATATCGTGTGGTACATTTTCAATTACTCATAAATGTACAAAATTAAAGATTGATGAATTGAATATCTTTCACCTAAAAATAATATTTTAAAATATAAAATAGTATTGTATCTATGACATAATAAATATATTTGAGTTATTATTTTTTCGCGAGTTTCACACGTTAACTATCGATGATTTTTCTTTTCCTAAATAAACTATCATAATCTATGTATTATAAGTTATAACATATCTCAACTATCAGTTGTTTCTTTTATCTACCTGAACAAAGGTGATAATTCAAGTAGCAAGTAAAATAATTAATTGTTAAAATAAATAACTAATAAAATACTGAAGTGTGATAATCACAAAACAATAATAATACATACTTTAATTGTATTTTTGATCATTGATAAAAAAAATACTTTATATATATATATATATATATATATATATATATATATATATATATATATATATATATATATATATCAAAACAACCTTAACGAAATTCTTGATTTCATTATTGCTCATGCCATTCAAAGCTTTCCTAAATACATGAATTCACACAAAATTAAGAAAAAATTAAAAATAAATATTTTTTTACAAATGGAATTATTGGTTGGTTTAAATTGATCCCCCCCTTCAACCCCCCCCCCCCCCCCACACACACACAAAAAAAAATTATTTTTTTTGAGAAGATGCATGGAAAATAACAAGTTAGGTAATGATTTTTATTCTTGAAAATTTTTATAAAAAAATAGCAACAACATAATGACAGTCTATTTGCTTGAAATAGGTTCAATAATTGGGTCCATCTTGAAAAATCCAAAAATTCTATACAAATATTGATATTTTGGGAGAATAATATTTAAATTTATATATGTGTGTGTAATTTTATTTTATTTTTAAAAAAGAAATGTGGTTGGAATTAAATTTTTAAAAAGGTTTAGGGGGTTTATCAAAAGAGTTGGCAAATATTAATCAAAGATGGGACCAAAGCAATAATTATTTGGACAACTCTGTCTCTAATCACTCTTTAGTTGAGACATAAACGTCACCTTGACTGTTTAACTCTTTATGGTTAAACCATCAAAATTAGTGAGTTAATCAAGATTATCTTCTAGTTTAATACGATAAACAGAAAATTAGGTTTCATTATTAAAAAAAAAAAAAAAAAAAGCAAAAATGTAATAACTCTCCTAGGATGTGTTCGACATAGAAAAAAAGATTTTTCTTAAAAAAGTTATTTAGGAAAATAAAAGTGTTTCTTATTTATATTTTGTGCTTAGTATATAAATAAAAAAAAATTATTTTAAAAATATCTATATATAATTTTGACAAATATTACGAGAAATAAAGACGAGACACACAGGTCAGGATTCGAGGTTCGAACACAAAAGCCCACTAGTCGAGCTGAACTGGTTTAGTGATGGAAGCAATTCCCACGAACTGAGAACAAAAGGATGTACTTGCCCCTTCCCCGGCCATTACCGCTCATCCACCGCTTTTTATGTTGAAATGATGTCTTTGTCTTTTCAGGTTATCTTTTGCGTGCTATTCCTTGCGTCCTGAGAAAAAACCTCCACTTGAATTCATTTCAAGTCTCGAGTTCTTGTTTAGAATTCTCGTATATGAAGTTCGAACGAGAGCTTTGATGCAATTCAGAGGGTTTGAGTGGTGGGAAGAGGGCCTACATATACAAGGTAAAGATGAAGTATATTGAATGACGAAAATAACCATTGATATAAACGTTAATGACGGAATTTGTTTTTCCTTCTTTATACTTGAAAAAAAATTCAATTTTAAATCTTTTTATTAAATCAAACATGAAAAAATTAAAAAATATTTTTTCCGAACACACTCTTAAATTACTTACATACCGACATGGTAATGTGTTGTCTGTTGTCACAAGTGGATAAGATTACAAACATAATTCATATATTTGCTGTCAGTTTATGTATATATTGTACTTTTACGACAAGATTTAATTTTTATTCACACAAACATACAAAATAATAAGTACTATATGTAGAAAAGTAATAAAATCACTCTTAACAAAAAAAAAAACACTCTTAAATTTAATATAAATTATTAATTTTACTCTCAAATTATTGATAATATTAAAAACATTCCTCGATTTGATTGCGCCGTTATTTGTTATTATTATTAAAATGATATAATTTTTTTGTACGATTAGTCACCAGTGGCACACGAGCTAAATAGCGCCTCAATGGGGGTCTTTTTTTACTAAGACCCGTAAGAGAGAATGGACTTCATCCATCCAGACAAAACCATGCCCCCCCCCTTAACCAATCGTACTCTGACCAAGTTTTGAAAAACTTCGAGATCACCAAGTTTCTTAGGAATCAAGGGGTCAAGAGACTAATCAGGGATCCCCTCACCATAACTTGTTGATAAGATTAAGTGTTTACCAGTGGTTGCGCTTAATCATATCCAAAAGAAGAGAGGACACACATCGTTTGGTGAGTGAAAGACAAGGAAATACCGATTCTAGTGTCTCCTAGGAGATGTACGACACTGGAAGATTCTTAGCCATAATAGTCCTTAACAAAACTCAAATACACTCATGATCTTGCAATATGAATGAAATACACTCCTAAATTCTTGTCAAATTAAGAGTATTTTTAACACTTTTAGTAGATTAGGGATAGTTTAATTAGTCAAGTAAAAAGACATTTTTAAATCTATTAATAGTTTAAAGATGAAATTAATAACTTATATCAAATTTCAGAATATTTTCAATATTTATTTACTGTATATTTCTAAAATAATTTCCTCAATATTTTATAAATGATTCTTTTCAAGTTATCTAAAATAAAATTACTCCATAACTTAAAAATAAAATCCTGAAATCATCATCATATATGCATAGAATTTTATGATTCTATATTTTTAAAAATATTTAAAAACTATATTATCCAAATAAATTTGAATTATAGTTTATGATGAATGGAGACAGTTGTTTGGGTGTTATATTCTTGAGTAATATATTCATATCATTGTCAAAAGGTTCACATTTGAATATTATATTATTTTAAATTATTTAATTTATTATATGATATAATTTTTGTTTCATTCATATTTTTGTCATTAATATAAGAATATTTTCTTTAGGAATTTACTAATTTTTTTCATTCACTTTTTACTTATTTATTATATTAAAAATTACTAAATATTCAATTTTAATTGTTCAATTTAAAAAAGCTATCCTCTTTGTTCATTTTTACTTGTTCACTATTTTAAAATTATATTTTTACTTTTAATTCTATATATATGTATGTATAAGATAATAATGATTTTTTTTCATATTTTATTCTTAACATTAGTTACTTATTTTTCAAGACATAATATTAAATATTAATTAATACAAATAACATGTTAAAATAGTCATATCAATAATTATTTTTTTAATCGATATATCAAATTCGAATGCGACAAGTAAAAATGAACGAATGAAATAACAGATTTATCTTAATTTCTAATTTACTTTTGTTATTAGTTGTAGTTACTTCTCAAAAATATAATATTTAAAAGATATTATAATATTTATTATTTTTAAAAAGATTTTAAAATAATACCGAACAATGTAGCATCAAACAAATAATAAAAGATTGCTGTCATTTTCCTTTTTATTGCATTAGTTAGTACAATATTCATTTGATTGTTATAAATTTTATTGTACTGTATCGTTTAATTTCATCGTTAGGTAATGATGAAAAGGCTCATTTTATGTAACTATCGATTTGATATGGTTACATCATTACTTTAACATTTTCTTCTAATTTTTTTACTTTATTTAATAATTATACTTTATTATTTATCCTATCTTTTCATTATATCTATCACATACCATACAATTTCTTGCAGGTATATCATTCAAATTATGGATGTATGACATTATATGACGACTGAGAATCATGCAATCTATTCAAACATTATAATCATTGAAACAATACAATATAATACGACACAATACAACACATTATGAAACAATACATACAATACAATCTATTCAAACATTATAGTAATTGAAATAATACCAAAATGATATAATATAATACAATATTATACAATACAATATATTATGAAATAATACATGGCAATACATTTATCGTCTTATTATCATGATTATTATTATTAGCACTAGTATAATATATTGTTCTTTTTTCTTGATTAAATTATTTGGAGCTCAGAGTTGATACAGAGAAGAAGCAGACATAAATATGAGTAACAGGGACGACCTACATATACAGACAGAGACACCGCTCCCATAACCCCCTGGATAAAGCCTAAAAACACCAAATTTCATACAAACAACAAAACCCAAAATCAAACAAAGTGGACTATTTCTCAAAGGTCAGTTACCAAAAAAAAAAAAAAAAATTAAACTTTTCACTTACATTATACTTGTGACTTCTTGGGTTTGTGTTATTTTGATACATTCTTGGTAAAGTTTTGATCTTTTCTTCTGTTTTGAGAGTCCATTGAATGGTTTTTGCATTTGGGAATTTGGGTTTTAATGCAATGTGGATTCTTGGTTTAGATCTGTACTTAAACAAGGACAGGGTCTTAACAATGTGTTCTTTGTAAAAATTGTTTCTTTGGATAATTTGGGATGTGTTATTAGAGAGTTGAATTTTTGGGGGTTCTAAAATATTGAGGTTTTAGCTGAGTGTCTATGGGAAACAGTTATTTGTAAATTGATATTTTGGGAATGTGGTTTTAAAAGATGAATCTTTTTGGGGTCTAAATGCCTGAGGTTTTAGCCGAGCATTCATCAGAAATAATCTCTTTGTAATAATTGTTTCTTTGGATAATATATGGGAATGTGTTTTTAAAAGATGAACTTTTTGGGGGTCTAAAATACGGAGGTTTTAGCTGATGGTCTATCAAAACAGTCTATTTGTAATAATTGATAGTTTGGGAATGTGGTTTTAAAAGTTGAATCCTTTTGGGGTCTAAATAGTGAGGTTTTACACGAGGTATATATCGAAAACAATCTCTCTACATTGTCAAGGTAGAGGCAAGGTCTGTGGGAGACTCCGCCTGTGAAATTATACTTCTTTCGTTGTTGTTGATAGATGTAGTTTTGGTTGGTGTAAGCATTTGGAACCAGCAGTTAAATGTTGAGCTTGACATAGGTTTTGAAATTTGAGGTAAAAATGTATTTTTCAATTGACTCCATCATAGTTCCATTGAAGAAGAAATGTTTTGGAGTCTAGGAATGGCTTCTTTCCATCAATTAGAGGTCAATATGTGAATTACTGGTGTTCCTGGAAATCTCGATTACTTAGTTTTATAGGACAAGATTATATGTGATTTTGTTTAGTTACATTTAAGCTGCTACTCCCTCAGTACAGTGTTGTTTGGTGCTTTTTTACTTATTCAAGATTCATAGTTTAACAATTTTTTGAGCTGACTAGATTAATTCATATTTTAAAATCCAAAGTTAGATACTCAGAAACTATGATTTAGCATCAGCAAAAAGTTACATTTTAAAATGTTACTGTACTTAGTGTGAAATATGACAAATATTTTTAGAACATAGGGAGTAATTAGTTGGATACTTCATTTAAAGAAAAGTGTTCTTGTTCTTGTATACGTTATATATATTGCTTGTGATACGGACTTTTGTTGTTCTAACTTTCAAAATAGATAATCATTTACAATGAAATGCATGTAAAGATTCCATCTTTCCTCCAATCACCGTGTCTAGGATCTCCCTGACAAACACAAGTTGTTGGGCTCATTGGAAATCTTGGATCTCTTTGCAAACTTATGAAGGTTTATGTAGCCATAGGTTTGCATATATTTGTATATACGGATGTGCTTCTTTTCCATTTCATTATTATTATTCTATTATCTTCAATTGTTTCTTTTGCTTTGGTTATCTTACTATTTTTGTTTTCAATACTTTTCTTTTCTTAGTATTTTTATTGGAGCTTCTTTCACCTCCTCTATTTTTTAAACCTGTTTTTAAAACACTTTTATTGAGCCAAGTGTGACGACTTGCCACTTGACCATCCGGAAGGGGGAAGAATCTAGTCTTTGAGTGGTTTATGGAAGACTCTAGATCCTTGTAGATAAGACTTGAGAGTCCTTAGAATTCTAGAGCCCTTGTGTGATGACCCACCAGAGAATTTTAAGGACTCTCAAGTCTTATCTACAAGGATCTAGAGTCTTCCATAAACCACTCAAAGACTCTAGATTCTTCCCCCTTCCGGATAGTCAAGTGGCGGGTCGTCACACAAGGGCCTATTTGGACTATCTCTCTACCTCACACAAGGTAGGAGTAATACACTCTATCCTCCCCAGACATGTTGTTGCTGGTGATGGCTTTTAGTTTTATAAGTTGATGTAGATATTTGTATATGTAAATTGACTTTGTAGATATGTGCATATATGAATGGATTTTGATAATATAGTGTGGAGAAAGGTTCTGGTGTTATCATTTGAGGTATCAAATTTCTTCTTCAGCTGTAGTATTATATTTAGTATTTGTATCTTCATGTTTTTCCTAATCTGCACGTTCTATGTTTAATTTTGATATTACAAAGGGTCTTATTTTTATCACCCTTTGTTCGTTAAAGATCTGTACTTTGAATCATCTAAAGTCAAATACATAATGACGTCAACGAAATGTTGGATGATCTTTTGTGAGGTAGTGACTGGTGTGAAATTTGGCTGTTTTGGTGAACGTGCACTGGACTGCAAGGCAGCTCAATGGTGCTGAAGAAAGATTAAAGCCTTTTCAGATTCAGTGACTTTGGGGTTGGGGTGTTTTTCCCATTTAAAGGAATGAGCTAATTTATGCTTCTCACGGGATAACATAGTCCTTAGAGAAAATTCAGTTTATTTTGATGAAATGTCTTATTTATTTTACATAATTCCAGAGATTATGGAGCTGGAAGTTACTGATATCTGTATGGACAAGGAGCAAAATGGTAGCATAAGTTACTGTGATGGTGCTTCTTCAGATTCAAGTTGCCTAACTGACAGTAATCAAGATGTTCAGTCATCCAAGCTTATTATTGGAGAGCAAGAAACTGATATGCTGAAAGAGAGCGTTGAAACAAAGGAGTATGAAGTGAAGGAATGCACTGCTGAAGTACCAGTTGAGATATCCAAACTATCGGAAGTTGAAAGTAAGAAAGAGCAGCATACAAAAAACTCAAAATGTGAGATTGAATCTCCTATAAAGAAGAACAACTCTGAAGTCCAAAAGTTAAAAGATGATAACAAGAGATCAAGAACCTCAGTGAAATTGGGAACCAAATCTGTTGCTGGAAACTGCAAAACAAAGTGTACAGTTCCTCAACCATTTGCTTTGGCAACTGAGAAGCGTGCGTCTCATGGAACTCGTCTTGTTGGGAATGATGCAGACAATTTCAATTATAAGACACCTGAAGCCAATAATTTGGGAGTCCCAAGTACAAAACATAACAAGGTTAGTTTCCTAGTCCTACGCAGATTTTTACCTTATCTGTGAATTCTTATATCATTAAGGGGACAGGATCCATCAATAGCACTTGATCTTTGAAATGATATTGCCCCTCTCTTGGCTGATGAAAACTTCCTCTTAAATGTGTTACTGTTTCACAGAAGTTAATGCATAACGATTATAGTAGTGTCTTATGGATCTGACTGCCTGTTGATAATTGATTCCGTGGCTATTTTATTTGTGACCAGATCTCCTCAACAGTTGCAACTAGGAGACCACTACAACCTGATAATAAGAAGCATTCTGATGAAGAAGACTCATGCTCAGTCACTTCTTGGTATCCACTTTCTACCCTGATTTAGCTTAATAAGGTCTGTGCTATTTCTAATGTGTTCCCTTGTCTTATGATGCTGCATTTCTGTTTGATAATTTATCCACTACGAGAAGTGCTACACTACCAGCAAGAAAATCCAGAGCCACTGTTGCGTCAGCCCCTGTATTCCGATTGTCTGAGCGTATAGAAAAAAGGAAAGAGGTAGCTGTTGATTTACTGGATTACTGAAACTTCTTATTTACTTCGTTTGATCAGATTTCTACCTCGTTATTATTCTCATCTCGCCCCTTTTACATGACAACTAGAACAACAACGAAAGAGGAACTTTCTTAATGTAAAATGTCTAAATATTGGTTAGTTCTTATATTGATTTTTTCTTTGCAGTTTTACTCGAAATTAGAGGAGAAACATCAAGCTTTGGAGGCTCAAAAAATTCAGTGGGAGGCAAGGACGAAGGTGCATCTTACTAATGCTACAGCTATTACTTAAACTAACATAAACCAAGTAAACGAATATCTTAATACTCAAACTTCAAATATATAACATAACTTTTCTTTATTACTTTTCATTATTAGGAAGAGAGAGAAATAGCTATAAAGCAACTGAGAAAAAGTCTGATGTTTAAGGCAAACCCGATGCCGAGCTTCTACCATGAGGGACCTCCACCAAAGATTGAATTAAAGAAGGTAATATATAATGTCTCTGGTATCAAACTTAAATAGATATGTAATTTTTAGCCGAGGTATTCACCAAAATTTTGATCTGCAGTATAACATTAACTTTGTTGTAAACAGCCTTAGAGTGTCACAGTGCAAGGTTTCTCCCAAATATTGATACGCTAGCTGTCTATGGAATATAACCACCTTCAAATTCTAAACTCTTATTCTTTGTGCTGCAGGCACCACCAACTCGTGCGAAGTCACCAAGGTTGGGCAGAAGGAAGAGCTGCAATGACTCAGTTGGTTTAGACAAAGGGATGGGAGCTTATGATCGAGGAATTCGTCACAGTCTTGAAGTTAATAATGAAAATGATGCTTTTGGTTCCAGAAATAGGAAAGACCGCATAAATATTCAGAATGGTAATGCCATTTACAAATTTAACAATGAAGCCAATCATGCAGGGGAGATAAATGAGTCATATATGACTACGATGCATGAAGAAATGAATGTGGACATTAGTGTCCATTCTTGAGCCTTTTGTGAGTCTTCTAATTTAATAAGATTAAGAACTTCTCTTTTCTTGGTGTTGCTTCTTGTTACTCTGTAACAGTTGTGCATTTGACTGATTCTGAAACTGCAAAAGCTTTTTTTTGCAGTCGTTTGTGTAACGTTTATTTATAAAGTGTAAATTTCTAAGTTATTTTCAATGCTTTGTGTATAGAGACTTCAATTTCTTGTAATCTATCTATGAAGAAACTGGCCACTGTGCAATTCATATTTATTTGAAACCTCCACTTTGTACAATGCATTTCTAATCATAACGTGTCTATTGCTGTTCTGCCTTAGCGATCTTAGTATTATCCGTCTGTCTCTTGAAATTATTCACATTCATGCCTTGTTGTAGTCAGCATTCCAGATGATGAAGTTTCCAAAAAGAAAAAAGAGTAAGTGTCACAACAGATCCAAGATTTAAACTTGAGGGAATCAACCTTAATGTTCTTCATGAACTCGTACTTTTGAAATTACTGGATCCTAATTTAAGATTTGTTGAATTATTAGTGTTTTTTCACGTATATATTTGTGTTCTGTTCTGAAAATACTAGGTTCTCTTGCACCATTGTTCAAAAGCTACATCCACCTCGGAGAGGACGGAAGGGTCTGTCGCCGGGGGAAAAACAAAGTGAGGCAAGGTCCTTTAAGACATTGTTAGTTATAGATAAACTGATATTTCTATCAATTGGGTAAATCACTAGTCAAAAAAGTCTGTAGTCTTAGTTATGCTTGCTATTGAAATAGTCTCTTAGCTTACTCTATATGCCTGTATTGCATTCCACTCTATACTGTTCTTTCTTTTGAAAAAATTGACTCTAAACATTAGTTTATGGATTTATTGACTCTAAAGTATGTTTGTTAAGGTCTTTGAGTTGAATTTAGATACCATATCTTGTCGTCCATCGCTGATTTGTCGAGTTTGGTACATTGTTTTCACTTTTAGAGTTTCCAACTGCTGAGTTTTCGGATGCTGGTGACCCTTGTGAGCTTGAGATATGGTGCTAAAAGTCTCAAACTCAGTATTAAATATTAATGTCAATGCTGGAAAATTAGACTAGTTGTACTACCTTATTTCTTTATTATCTGGATGTGCATTTTTTCCCAGTAAATTCATCATTGTGATAGTTGGATTCTGCAATGTGAAACATGTATGTTGTTGCCATTTCTTTGCTAGAGTACTTTTTGTCCCTCGCTGTCTGCTGTTGAGTTTCATTAGATTTAGCCCCCTTTGTCAACTTGATATGGCTGTTAACGGGCGGGTTGGGTTGAAATTGAGAATGTTAAACTGGGTTGAACAAGAAATCGGGTTGGGTTACTTTGGGCTAAAAAAGGTTGGCTTCAAATAAGCTAAAATTCGGGTTGAGTCATGACCCGTTCAATCTCAATAATTTAAACATATTATTATTTACTTTTTATAATCACAATTTAAATTTCAACTCAAGAAAATAAAAATAAAATGTTATATATAGATAGATAAGTCGTAGAAAACATAAAATAAATAGAAAACATACATTACATCAATGCAAGTAAAGAACCTTAGAATGGGTTAAAATTGGAGATTAAATTAGGCTCAATTGAAGATTATTTTAAAATGGGGTTAAGACTTGAACGGGTTGAGATTGAACTCCATTCAAATTATCTTGAGCCCAATCCATAAAATTTTGGACGGGTTGAACGGATTACCTATCTTTGGGCTCATTTTGACATTCTTATCCCTATTGAAGCCAGTTTGGCATTGTTCTTTCAAAAAAGGGTAAATGACAATTATTTGTTAAGTACTTGGTTGATTTCTTGTTGTGCTGAAAGGCAAAGGGTAGACATATGGTCTCGATTGCGGATAAAGGAGGAGGGTTACAATAGGTTAACAATCGCCGCAAAATAGTCAACCGATGATGAATTGGATGACAAGAATCTGGAAACTCAGAAGCTAACTTATGAGGCGAGAACTATCTGAGGAGACAATAATCTATTCTTTCAAACAATGTGGGATACTTAACATTGGACCGTGGTCGCGTGAATAATATAATATAGGGTTCAATATTTGAGAGGAAAACACAGATATGAAAGAAAGGAAAATATTCTACCCAAGTCATCGAGCGACATATAAAATAAAGTTCTTTATCTATTAGTGGAATTATCCTCAATCCAATTTAGGTTTTCCATCTAAGTCAATCGTCTGTCGCCTTTCTTTCTGATACCATGTCGAAAATAGATTTTTGATCTAACTCAAATAAAATAAAATAAATTAATTCATGAAACAAGAATTACCTAAAATCCTGCAAGGAAACAACTGTTAATTCCCTCAACAATTACATCAATCATAGAAAGAGAACAATTATTGGTTAATGCTAGGTGTATCTCCAATCATAGATAGCTATAGCTAGGTTTCTCTGAAATTATTGCTCAAATAGTTTTTTCCAGAAGTGATCATTCAATAATTAAGCTTCTAAAAAGGAATCATGAACAGGAAAAGATTGGGAAATTACTGTTAATGACAATCTTATAGTCAAAATTAGTGTCCCTAAGATACATGCTACTCCCTCCGTCTCATTTTATGTGGCACTTTTTGTCTTAGCACAGCGTTTAAGAAAAAAAAGTAAGACTTTTAAAACTTGTGGTCCAAAATCATTCTGAGATATTTGAGTGGTTGAGAATCATTTCATTAAGGATAAAAGGGAAATTTAGAGTGACATTGTTTTTTGAACGGACCAAAAAGAAAAGCGTGCCACATAAAATGGGACAGAGGAAATACTATGGACCAGGACCACATTAACCTTGTTTAAGTACACTTGTATTTTTGGAAACCCTACACGAGTACGATTGCATTTTTGAAGAATTTAAATAATATATCGTTTAAATATTAAATTCTAACTCATTGAATACCAATAAGCACAATGACACTTCCAAGATTTTTAAGTACACTGTACACTTGTTTGAAGATCCAACATAAGTACGGTTGCATTTTTGGAGAATCTAAATAATATATAGTTTACATATTGAATTCGACTCATTGAATATCAATGAGCACAATGGTACTTCCAAGATTTTAAAGTACACTTACATATTTGGAGATCCAACATGATCGGCTACAATTATATTTTTGAAAAATTCAAATAATATACGATCTGAATATTAAATCCGACTCATTGATTATGAGTTAGCATAATGTCATTTTCAAGATTTTACAGGGGACTTGACTTTGAGAACATGAAGTACCATCTCACACAATTAACATCACATGATAACCACCCCTACCCACCCCCACCCTCTTTCTAAAAAAAATAAAAATAAAAATTGGGCCATCTATACTTTTTCATTGAAAATTTTTCACATATAGCCACTTAAACATATTTTAATTATGCTTCATAATTATAGTTTAGGTAATTATATTTCGTAATTATAGTTCTATTAGTGTTTGTATAATTCGTGCAATATTTGTATACGTTTGTATGATTCACTATACAATTCGCAGTTTTTGTATAACGTTTGTATATTTCGCTACACGCAGATCGTTCGTATAATTCGCAATACAATTCGCAGTGTTTTATAATTTGATTCTCACAGAACTTTTATATAATTGGGCGCAACGTTTGTATAAATCGCGCAAATTATACAAAACTCAAACTGTAATTGCAGCTAGATGTTTGCCGCAAGGCGTACTTTATTTAAATTATAACAATATTATCTAATTAACTAACTAGTATATATTTATTTATTCGCCTAATTTTTCCTAATTCATTCTCTTTATTGTGCCCCCTGCCTAATTCTCCTTCACTCTTTTGTTAGGCTTAGATCTGCAAAAGTTTTCATTAGGCAAATTGTTTTTGCCTTTTCATTTAAGCTTGGAATCATTCTATCTTGGGACAACAAAAGAAAATATGGCACTCCTTTTCTTGTCTCTAAGAATTTTGCACATTTAACCTTTAGTATATACTCCCTCCGTCTATCTTTATTTGTCCAATATACTATTTTGGGATGTTCAATAATACTTGTCAAGAGATAATTTTACTCTTAGTTCCTAATTTATCTTTATCATTAATTATAACCATTTTCCTATTACATTTTTGAAAACATTGTATTTATTATATTCAAAAAGGATTTGATAAATTATCCCTATCATTTACTACTACTTAATCCTCATGTCAAGTCAATAGGGGACAAATAAAGCGGACAAAGAGAGTAATACTAGAGTACTTGTCCTGAATAGTGAATTATCAATTTATAAGTCAGGTGTTTAAGGATATTATTTTTTTTAAAGTTTGGTATCGATTTTGTGCATAGTGCCATATTTTATGTTGCGTTCTCTAGAATTTGATGAAACTCTTTTGATATTTTTAATTAAAAAAAATCATGTGATTCCCTCAAATCTAACTTATTTAATTCATTAAAGTATTTGACAAAAATTAAATCACCTTTAATATTCTTAAAAATTATATTTAAGAGACAATTACACTTTTTACTAATAATAGGGTTGTTTGAAAACATGGATTTTAGGGTGGGCAGGTTAGGTAGGGCTAAAGGCCTTGATTCCCTAGACTTTTTGCTATATATTTGTCTTCTCAATGAGCAAGTAATTGTTAAGAAATGTTAATTTTGAAGTTTATTAAATTATAACTAAGAGGAAAATGGTCTTATCATTAATCAAATTAATTTGTAAGAGTCAAATGGTCTAAGTACTTCCCCTAATTAATCAAGTTAATCCTTAATTTGTAAAATTACTTGATAGTATATTCAATATATATACATACACCCATAATCTCTCGTAGCAATATATAATACTTTCATTGTCCCAATTTATACTACCCAAGCCAGTCCCAAAAGAATGTTACATTTTCATATTTGGCAAATATTTAATGGAACTATCAATATTTTTCGTAAACAACCTCTCTATCTCTATGAGGTAGCTAGTGGTAAGGACTGCGTACATTTTACCCTCTCCAAATCTCACTCATGAAATTTTACTGGGTATGTTGTTGTTATTGCAGTAATACTCTCAACATTTTTAACATGTTGTGTCCATTTATTTTGCAAAAGTCTAAAAAGGAGTACTTCTTTGAAGGGTTGTTCTGGAACGCTGCAAAGTCTTCTCATATTTCTTGAATTTTGTGCTTACACAAATTGTATCACATATATTTAAATCGAAACGGAGGAAGTATTTAATAACAATTGTCAAATTCTTGAAATATGTTGTTATTAAGGTTCATGAAATTAATTGTGAAGGCAATCAACCTTTGACTCTCCCTTAATTACAAAGCTCATATAGACCAATCATAGTAAAAAGCAAATAGTATTAACTTTCCCTAACTAAAATTTAACCAAATCATACCCCAATTAAAATTATTCACATAGTTATTTCTTTTCTTACTGTTCAAATTAAAATGAATTCCTAAAAATAGAAAAGAACTTTAAAAGTATCATTAGCTAGAAAAGCAAAAGGGCAAAATAGTCATTTTTCACGTATAACTAAGGGCCCTATATATATGTCATGCATTCTTACATGCACTAAACCAAAATTCTTTTCCATATGATATATTCATATAATACTTCTTCTTCCTCCTCTTTTGCACTCCAAAGTGAAATAATAGTGAAAAAATCGAAGATTTTTGTTGAGGAGAATGTTGTCTGGTTCGAAATCATTCTATACAAAGTCAGTGGTAGATTCAATCGTGCATTTCAAGGTTGTTAAACCTTATATGTATACAAAAAAAAATACAAGTACAATATACATATTTTAGACCTTAAAAATGTCTAAAGTCTGAATCTGTCACAGATTAGATTGTTTAGTCAATCACTTTGACGAGTGATTTCGGACCAGGCTTCATTCCCCTCAACTCTACGAGTTTTGTTTATCGATATCATGCCATCCAAACACTAGAATCATACACGTTTTTGTCTTTAATTTTGTATATCTTGTGGATATATATACCCTCCATTTACAATATTAACTAATATAAAGAAATCTCTCTTTTTCAATATCATACATTCATACATCTTCTTCTTCCTCCTCCTCTTCTTTATTTCAAAGTGAAAGAATAGGGAAATACCAAGATTTTGTTGAGGAGAATGTTGTCTGGTTCGAGATCATTCTATTGGAAAGTTAGTAGCGGATCTAATCATGGATTTTAGGGTCATTGAACCCTATACATGTACGAAAAACAAGTACATAGAATCTATGAGTGTCGTCTAAATTATGGATCCGTCATAGCTTATGATTGATTAATCAATTTAATGAGTGATTTCGGACCAGGCTTCGTTCCCCCCAACTCTACGAGTTTTTCATCAACATCGTGCCATCAAGACATGTACATTGGAATCATACATGTTTTAGAATCATTCATTTACAATATTAATCAAGTCATTTTTTTCCTTGTGTTAAACAGCTAAATCAGGATGATTCAAATCAAAAGAAGAAATATTAAAATAACAAAGGGGATATCAAAATATCAATTAGAACGTCAAAGGGTATTCAACATATACATGATACCATAATTCGTGATTGCAGGTGGTTGATGCTCCATGTTGAGAAGTCGCGGATGGCCAGGGCAACACCATTTATAAAATCATTTCGAAAATAAAGTGTATATATATGTAATAAATCAAATTAAGTGTATATCCATGGATTTTTTCATATTTCTAATTAATTTAAAACTTTAGTAACCCTTTTTTTAAAAAAAAAATCTATGTTTTTCACCAAGGATTGTGTGCACATCAGTACATGTAGTATGAAAACATGACATGATTGGGCAAAAGAGAAAGTTTGGAATATAAAGAAAAGTTGGATTAGGTTTTCACCTTTTTATACAGTTATGAAGAAGATTCTAATTACTTTTAATTATAATACACCTTTACTTGTAGAGAGTTGCAAAGAATATCATGTCTTTTGTTACTATAATTTTCTTTTCACTATTTCATATCAGTCAATGATGGCTTATAGCTGCATGACGGAGTCAGAATTTTCTTTAAAGGGTTCAAAATATTTAAAAGTGGACATATGAACTAATCGAAGGGGTCCAACGTCTATTATATATATATATAAAAAATTATTTTTACCATATATAAATAGTATAATTTTTCCCTGAAGGAGTTCGGACGAACCCCCTTGTTACTATGTAGCTCCGTTACTGCCCCAACTCTCCGCCCGCGCCAAACCTCTTGTCAATAGTTGTCCCTTATCCCACATCATAATGTTTGTCTAAGTTATATGTAATATTTTCTGTTTGCTTTAATTACCAAACAAATAGGAAAAAAATAGAAACTTTCAAACATACCAAACACACCCTAACACCTAGCTCCTTGAACTTTTTTACTACAATGGTAGGGCATGTTTGTGTCACGTTTGCATGAAAATCTAATTGCATTAGCTAGGCAATCATGTGGCTTTGCTCTACACGTTAATTAATCTTGTCTTATCACCTATCTATATGAGGTTTTAAATTAAACTTTTAGTTAGTCAAAGAGGACAATTAATTAATCCTCTAGGGATGAGTAGTAGTGGGGTCAAACCTCAGACTTTCATTTTTCTAAATTTTGAAGAACCATATTATCATATTAATTAATTAATGAGAGACGAATTCAAAATTTAAGTATTAGATTTTGAATACAATATTCAACTTGATTGTGAATGAAAGAAAAAATAGGGTAAAATATTTAAGTAGAGGGGAAAGGTATTTGATTTTAAAATATACAAGAAGTGTATTCCAAATTAAGTGACTTTACAAGGGGCATCTATAGTAACTAATTCTTATTAAAAAGGGTAAATTACGTAATTAGGCAAATATATGATATGTATTTACATTATATCACTATAGTTTGAAAACGTTACAATTTGTAGCTATAATTAGGGTTTTATCGTTATTTTCCCTCTCCTGTCTTCATCTCTCTCCAATCTCTTGTCAGATATACAAATACATATGTATATCAGTTGCATATATACAATTATTTGACAAATATACATATTCAATTCAACAAATATACATATACAGTTCGTCTCTCTCCACTTCTCTACCGTCTCTCACTTGCCTCTCTTCTTCATCTCTTGATCTCGCTCGCCTATCTCATCTCTACATATACAATTATTTGACAGATATGCATATACAATTTGACAAATATATATATATATACAATTCCCCTCTCTCGATCTCGATCTCGCTCGCCTCTCTCCTCCCTCTGACCTCTTTCCTATAATATATAGCTATAAATTGCAATTTTAACTATTTTTTGCCTTATTATATTTCAAATAGTTACTCTTTTTAAAAAATCCTCTATTAAAAAAGAAGTTTGATTCCCATATTAACTTTGAAATTTTATGGGTCAAGTCGGGCTAACACATCATTTTAATGGGCCTTAAAAGAACCAATCCAATTCACCACTATATGGGGTATGAGCGCATCGGACCGGACCAACTTGATGTGCACAAGAAAACAAATAATATTGATAAAGTAAAATTCAACTCCACTTATAGGGATGAATTTGATAGCCAAGAATTATTTCCTCTTGACTCTTATAGGGATCAATTTTTAACGATTTTAATTTTTTTTCTTAACAGATTAACCAATAACGCGATAGTAAATTAAATAATTATATTCGTACTATTTGGTATATAAAGTTTTTCACAGTTTCGTACTTTTATTTTTTACTGTCTCAAACTCTCAATTATTCTACAATGTGTTAGTATTTGCTTTTGAGCAAGATGCAATCTGTCAAACTCATGTGAATGGTTCATTTAGTTTGTCACCTTGTTTCTAAGTAATTTTGAATAAAAAGAATTTTGGGTCAAATCTTAATAATTAAACCGGTATCTATCAATAACTGATAAACCAACAATTGATAAAGCCAATATCTTAATAGTTTTATAACGGTTTAGCATATCTACAAATCGATAACCAATAAGTCAAACAGATAAATATCAAAATCAAACCGAACCGACCGATATGCAACACTAATCTCTAGCGTATAATTATTGTTTTCCGACCTTCCACGTGTCTCCATCTAACTCGTCCACGTGGCTTGTCTAGTTTTGCATCATACACTTTTGCATACAAGATCATGTGTGATGTGCTCACTTCAAGCCAATTTAATAAATATTGCCCCGATTTCTATAAAACATATCAAAATTACCAAAGGTTATAATCGAACACTTTCATCGTGGTATAATTTTAAAAGAAATAGGTAAGATATGAGTAAGACACTTATTAAAGGAGTATAATATTTGTAATTCTAATTTCCAACTTTAATTCAAGATAATATTAGCAATTTCAAAGTTAACTTTCCTATAAACAATATGATCTCATGTCAAAATGAACTAATTGTTGGGATGTAGAGCCTGATTAATACGTAACTGTTCTTTTTATATATATTAAATTTTAGGTTGTACTATTTTTTTTATTATTCTCCGTGTATTCTGTAACAGTGTTATTTATTAATATAAATATTGCATCACCGTGGAGGTTACCCCACAAAGTGTTACCACGAACTATTTTCTCTCTCTCTAGTTTTACTAAACTTTCTTGATTCTTGAATTGTTCTTCGAAATCATTAAGTATTGTTGTAATCGATCCTAACACTACTTTCCTTACAAAATCACTAGTTTCTTCCCGAGTTGTAAGCTTTAAACAAAGAGGTTGGGTTGCTCGCTTTAATTCTTTTTATTTGGTTACAAACTCATCATAATCCTTGAAAGCGGTTAAATATGTTTGTATGTTTATTCACCGTTAATTTGTTCTTCCATCCAACGTCTTAGAGAGCGGTTAAATATGTTTGCATGGTTACAAACTCGTGATTATCTTCTCATTAGCTGTGTTATAATCCCTATGGACTATAAGATGCAAAAAAAGAAAAAGAAATTGAATTGCTTTAGAAACTCTTTCAATTTTTCTGCTTCATTTCTTTCTCTTTTTATCCATCCGAAAACAAAACTTGTTCTTTTTACTACGATAAAGAAGATCAATGGCTGGTAAAGGAAAAACCCTAGTTCCAACGCTGCAGAAAGGTCACGATCCTGCAGCAGCAATCAAGCTCTGGAGACCAGGTTTGCTGCTGCGGGGCCAAATCTTTTTACAGCACTAGAAACCAAGGTTTTTCTTTACCGGACATCAATCCTTTTTATCGTAGAAAAAAAGACCAGGTTTACTTTGATGAATCAAAGTAAGAGCAAATGAAGTAAAAGAATTGAATTGAAGTGCTCTGTGTATACGAGTTCCTAAAGCAATCCAATTTTGATATTTCATAAACCACAAGGATTATAACATAGCTAATGAAAACACAGTCACGAGGATCAACCTCTATAAGTCGTTGGATGGAAGAACAAATCAACGGTGGATAAATATACTGACACATTTAATAACTTTCAAGGATGCGAAAAAAAAAGGATCATTCTTTGAAATATAAAAACAAGAAAAAGGCACAATCCACTTTCCCAATGCATTCATGCTTCACTCTCACTGTTCTATAAATATCGTTCATGCTGGATCAAGCAACATTTGTCACTCCAAGCAATAGGTATAAAACGTATATCTTCCTACCAATTAAAAGGACCAGAAAATTTGGTGGCAGACTAATTGTGAGCACACTAGTATTATGTATGATGATTGGACTCAATTTGGAGCTTTTATACTATTACCTTTAAAGTTGTCAATACGGACTTACCCACCCTATCTGGACTAGCCCATACAGGCTTTGGAATTCGACAGGCCAGGCCGGGCTGGCCCCTTTATTTTATGAGCTAGAAAACAGCTAGCCCAGCCCATTAATACATGCGCTACGGGCCTTGCCAGGTCAGCCCATATTTTTACGAATATATTTTTTTTTATAATTTTTTAAATACATAATAATTTAAAAATATTAATATAAATAGCAGTAGGACAATATTACATAGTATTAGTGTTACTAGTACTCCCTCTGTCCATCTTTACTTGTCTACTATACTATTTTGAGATGTTCAACAATAGTTGTCCACTTTATGAAATCAAAGAGATAATTCACACTTAGTTCCAAGTTTACCCTTATCATTAGTTATAGTTATTTTCTTGTTCGAATTTTCAAGACATTTTATTTATTATATTCAAAGGGTGATTTAGTAAAATTACCCTTATTATTTACGTTTCTTAATCCCTGTGTCAAGTCAATAAGGGACAAGTAAAGATAGATGAAGTACTTATTATGAAAACATAATCTATATCTAAATTTTAATATTTAAAATTTTTAAATGAACGTTGAGTTTGAACTCCTAATTTTTAACACTATATTTATTTTTATTTTTAATTATTTTTTAATTTGGCCCATGGGCCAGCCCAACCCATATTGCAAAACCCTACAAATCAGCAGGCTTATTTAGACCGGGCTAAAAAGCTCATTTTTTAAACGGACCCCAAAAATTGTAGCCCAGCCCTGCTAAATTACGGGTTAGGCCAGGCCGGTCCAACGGGCCTAGTCCATATTGACGGCTCTAATCACCTTTCAGTGTACTATTTTAATGAGATGGTGAAAAAGGATATGGACCAGCTGCTGCTAAATGATAAATGGAATCAGACTAAGCTAAGGGGGATTTTTCCTACTGGTTTGGTGGATCACATACTTAGTAACATAAAAGTACATGCATCAGGTGACATTGATTCTTCTTTTTGGATGCCTACGATGTCTTGGAAATTTTCTGTTAAATCAGCCTGAGAAATTTCAAGGATCCCAGCTCCATCCCAGGACTGTTATAGAAAAATATGGGGAAAAAGACTATCATATTAATGTGTCCTTATTTACGTGGAGGATAATTAGGAAGAGAATTCATATTGGGGAGTTTTGAATTAGTATTGGAGTGGTGGATGAAGCTATATGTTGTTGTTGTGATCAAATGGTTGATGAAACATTTCAGCACTTGTTTCTGACTTGTCCTACAACACAACAGGTATGAAATTTTTTCTCACAAGGTGCAGGCCGCAGGGATTCAAGGCCCCTGGAATTTTCTGAAGGAGACAATCTATAAATGGTGGACTGCAGAATGTATAAATAAATTAAAACTTGTGTTTAATGTTGTTCCTTGTTTTGTTTTGTGGGTATTATGGAAAAGGAGGAATACGATTAAACATGGGGAGAGCTTCAGCATTCAAGGCATGGTGGTGGAAATTTGTGGAAACCTTCACAGATTAGCAAAAGTTTAAATACCCTTGGCTTAAGAACATTTCGAAAGAATGGACTGATTTAGTGCAGTTTTTGGGAGGGTATAAACCCATTATTGTCCCAAAAATAATTTACTAAAATTTACCTAGAGAGGGTGGTTTAAATGCAATTCAGATGGTTCTCTTAAAGGTAATCTAGTCCCTAGTGCTGGTGGATTTTGTATAAGTAACTGGAAAGGGGAGTTTATTTATGCAACATCTTTTGAGATAGGTGTTAAATCAAGTTTGAAGGCTAAAATTTGAGCTTTGGATGAAGGTTTAAAGTAATGTGTCTCTGAGAATTGGTTGCCTATGATTTTAGAAACAGACTCCCTAATGGCTTTTAATTGTTTATTCGATATTTGGGAGATTCCATGGAGTATCAGTACAAAGATACACAAGATTAATGAATTGAGGAACCACAGAGGAGTACAAATACAACATATCTTAAAGGAAAGAAATAAGGTGGCTAATTACTTTGCTAACCTAGTTTTTTTTTTTTTCTGGAACAAAAAGCATTAACTTTCAATCATTAGAGCAGGTTCCTAAGCAAGGACGGACATTATTATTACTAGATGCATAGCAGATTCCCAACATTCGGATAATAAGGATGCAAAAAATCAGTCATACAATAGATAATTAACAGCATGGGTGAGAAATATGTACATACAGAAGCAGTAGCAGAAATGAGTACCTTATAAACACAAACTAAGCCCTAATTTTGTTTGTTGGACAGTGGTATCAGTTCCTTTTAGGGCTCAACCTGTGGACAAGCAGATTTCGGATAAGGTTATGTCTGTCTAAACTAATTAAACAATGGAAGGAACTTATCTGGGGAAGATATATGAGGAATCTGGAATGGAAAAGGAGTATCGGCAAGCCATCAAAAATCTCGATGCTATGACATATGGATCTATCTCAACAGACAATGAGAAGAATAGATCGTTGATTTTCCAAGAAGATTGAGTTGAAGAACTCTTCACAGGATCTGATTTCATGTTGTAGTGAGATTAATGACGCCATAATAAAATCGATTCAGGCTTAACCTTACTTGGAGGAACCAGAGAAGATCTGAGTTTCATCATCTGCACATGCTTAAGGAGAAGAAGGGCGGCCATTATAGTGATGCGAAAATGGGGAAAAATCTGGATTTGTTAATGGATTGTTTTTTGGTTTTAATAAAATAAAAGCTCATAGCCTTTTTTTTTTAAAAAAAAAAAAAAAATTGTGCATGCATTTTCTTTTAAAAAAAATATTTTTGTAAATTCTAGCCAATTATGACACATAATACACAAAAATAACGTTGAGAATAAAAAATTTTGATTGGTTAATATACACAATAATTTCGTTATTTGTTAAAAAAATATATCACATTAAATGCCCCTTCCCCCTCCCCCCCCAACCAAAATCCTTTTTTTAAAAAAAAAAAATTTACTAGAGAGAGGTATTGTTGGTTATTAAGCCAATATAATGGATCAAATTTGATAAATTTATTTTGATAGTTTTTTTTTTATTTTTGCTTTTTACCTTTTCAAAAAATGTCCAATTACATAAAGAAAAAATGTAATCTACTTATACATAAATCGTATTCAATGTATACAATTTAGTCGAACAATATTTACTTTCAAAAGTTTATTTTATTTTTCAGCATTATTTATTGATATCAGAGATATAACAAATAAAATAAAGTTAATAATAGTCAAATCACTTAAAATGAATGATTACTGAAAAAGACAAAACTGAAAGTATCATGAGGATCGTTCTTTGAAGTATTAAAAAGGTTCTTGATTTGTATAATAAAGTTAAAACCTATAAAGTAAATACTATTTATAAGTGGTACCAAAAGTTTAATTTATTTTTAACATTAGTCACTAGTACCAAAGACATGTTGAATAAAGAATAAGTTATAATATTGATATTAAAGTCGAAAGCTATATAAGACAATCACTAATGAAATTTGTTGATATTTTGAACTTTATTTTTTAACCTAGAGAATATTACATCTTTAATATTTTTCCAATAAGGTAAAGAGTGAGAGAATTTTCATCTTCATTTGTTAGTTAGAGAAAAAGGAAGTAGATTTTACCATCAAATTTAATATATTTTTTTGTTGTTGTTAAGTTATTGTAAGGGTGTAATTTGAATTTTACATTTAAAATTTTTTCCCCCTATTTTTGATTATTTCTTGGATGCAATGATCATTTTCCACAAAATTATATTTTGGCTTTATAATAAAGATGAGGACATTTTCTTGTATACTTCAAAAGAAATGTGCATGCAAGTAGCACATCTAGATTGAATGCACAACAACCCCCTCCCCCTCCTCTCAGTGGCCGAGTCAAAATTTCAATTAAAAGGGTTTGAAATCTGAAAAAGCAAGCACATGAACTAGCAGAGAAGGGGATTCAACATTTATTATATACAAATAAAAAATAATTTTAACTGACTATAAATAGTATAATTTTTTACTGAAGGGGGTTCGGACGAACTCCTTCCTCCCTCAGTGGCGGAGTCAGGATTTCAAAATCTAAAAAAAAAACAGCACACTAACTAACCGAAGAAGGTTCAACATCTACTATATATATATAAAAAAAATCTTGCCCCCCCAGCCCACCCCCACCTTTCAAAAAAAAAAGATTAACTAGGGTGATATTGTTTAGCCAATGGATCAATTTTGGTGAATTTTGTTTGATATTTTTGCTTGTTTGCCTTCCCTAAAAAAGTTTTTGATTATTAAAAAAAATAATGTGATTCACATACACATAAATCATACTTGGGACAAGATGGGAAGGCCAAATCTCAACATATTGGGCCAAGTAGCCTTGAACATTTATGGAATTATTTATGTATAGCTTACATAAATTTCATATTTTTTTGAGCTAATTTCAATTAATACTATTTTTTTTTAAATTGCCAAAAAATCTTTTTTTTTTATACAAAAAACGAAACCAGTGATACATGTCGAAAAGGTAGGAGCATTAAAAGATTTTAACTTTGATACATGGAGAAGTAAGAATTGTAATTTGTATCAGCAGGTGTTGCAATTTTGTATTATATATTTAAGAAATTTTTATAATTTTTTAAAAGAGTCGAGATTACATGAACTTATTCCATTATTTATTAAAATTTAGCCCCACTTTTGGGTCCATGATTTTGGATCAACATTGACTAGTTGAGTTGCCCCATCAATTCTTCCTTTAATGATAAGGTCCCCTCTCTTTAATATAACCTTGACTTCTTACCACAAAACAAGTATAGGAATTTTCATGTCAATTTGAAGAGTAACATTAAGGCCTACTTGTACTTTGCCTAGTTGTTTTTAAGTGATTTCTATCAAAATAATCTCTTTTATGTATGGAAAAAAAGGAAATGGATAATGATCTTCACATGATATTCAAGTTTAGACCTTTCATTTTGATGCAAAAGATTTTTGTCAAAAGTTTTCAAAAATCAAGAATAATAAAAATCGTGTGTAATTAGTGTATATCTTATGTATATTTATTAAAAAAAAAAGTCAACAGTAAATATGATTGGCTATTTATTTAAAAAGTCATATTTAATAATTGATTTATGTATTGAAAATTTGACTAAAATGTTTTTTACAACCTAAAACAATTCAAATTTAGGCTACGATAATCAATATTACATTTTTTATATATAAAAATATTGTAAAATATAAGTAATATAGGATAAACAATATAGACCATAGATATAGAAAGTGAATATAGAGATCATCTTATTTAATTGTCTACAAACTTATTTACAGATTGAGAAATTATTTCAAACGTCATCGTGTTAAATGTCATAATTAACAGACACATTTTTTAAAATATAATTAATATAACGTAGAGATACGTATACACGAACATAAGAAGTTTATGTGTTAAATAAATGGCACAATCTACTAATTTAGTGAATTTATAACCCAAAAAAAAAGAGGACTTTCTTATAACTAACCTCTAAAAGCATGTGATACTTATTTATAAGATTACTTTTATGTGAAAGTAATTTGAGCCATTTAAATTAGAGTGTTTCATTTGATTAAAATGTATAATTATACTCCTTTCATTTATTTTATTTAATTTTACTTTATTCTTATATTAAAAAAAATAATTTTCTTTTTACTTATATATTTGAGCTTATGAAGAGAAGATTATTACTTTCATATAATATTTACTGTCTTTATTATCAAAATAAGGTTAATTTGATAAAGTAACCTCTAAAAAGTAGTACTTTTTCATTTTTTTAATTATCACGATGCATTTTTTAAGTCAGTTTGACCAAATTTAAAAGCTAAATTAGATCGATTCAATATTTTAAAATAAAATTTTAAATATTTAAAAACTATACAATTGAAAGTATCAAAAATGTCTTTTGCAATAGGTTCTTTTAAACTGAATTTTAGGTAGGAATTGTCACTTTCTACTCCAAGTTTGTCACAAGAGATGAAGCTAACAACTTTGGAAATTGGAATTAAGACAAAATTTTCATTGAGTTTATTGACTATTTTACCCCTCTTGTATTCTTCAATTTTTTTTTGTGGGTTTAATATATATATATATAATATATTATAATTAAAACCATGATATTTATTTCCACAAAAATCTTGTTCTCCATTAAGATTACTAAAGAATTTATAGCATGTTTGATCAAATTCTTATAATATATAATATATTTTTAGTAATTTTATAGTAGCATGTTCTTCACTAGTATAATGACAATTAATATCATTACCATGAAATCATAGTATTATTTTCTTTAAAAAAAAAGACCAAAATAGTTTGTTAGTGAAATACTCCTAAATAAATTTACATATCCTCACAACACTAGAAGCTCCAAGAACCAAATCTTTGAAGACTCAAACATGTTGGAAGACAACCAAAAGGAAAAAGAAAAACATGTTGGAGACAATTCATGCAATCATCATTTTATGATCCAAACTTCTTTCTCTCTGAATTTGTTTGTCATATTTTGACTTGACATATAATTTAAAACAATTTCGATTTTCATGTATATTGATGTGATTACAAAGGAGAACGTGATATTGATTCAGTCGGAGATATACTATTTTTCTAATCAAATCAACCCACAACTCAACTGCGCACGTGTGTGTCTGAGTCAGTGCTGGTAAATTTTTAAACATATTTTATGATCTTAAATAAAAAGATATATCAATATACCAAATTATTATTTAATTTTATGATCTTAAATAGAAAGAAGTACTGAAAACACTCTTAAATTTGACAAGAATTATTGATATCCCCAAATTACTGACAACCTTTAAAACATCCCTATACTAGACTAGCCAGCTGAATTTAAATATACCCCTAATCTCCCACACGACATAACAAGTGGTCTCAAACTCTTGTAGAAGCATGAAGATCTTAATAAAAAAATGGAAAGAAGTGTTGAAAACACTCCTAAACATTATGAGGATTTAGAGGTGTATTTTACTTGTGTCGCAAGATCGCGGGTGTATTTGAGTTCAGTTAGTCAAGTAGAGAAGTGTTTGACTATCAATAATTCAACGACGAAAGTAATAATTCGCTCTATGTTTAGTCAATGGTTTATAATTATTTTTCTTGCAATCATTTTTTGTTGAATATATTACTAACTAGTTTTAAAAAAGCCATGCCCTACACAACCAAAAGAGAATAAAGATAGAATTCTTCAATTCCATATTGATCACCTTATCCAATGATAAAGAGAAAAAAAAAATTTATATCCTCCACCATATCTTATATGTGTGTACACATCCCATCAAAAACAAAGTACCACTTATATTAAAAGAAGCTATGATAAGTATTTTATTTTATTTTATAGTAATATAATTCAAAGTTTCAAACCACTAATTATTTCCAAATGAAGCAATACTATCTTTTTGCTATAAGTAGACCTATTTTCTTTGTACTTGAAGAAGTTGAAAAATTAATTCCATTTTTCCAAAAGTGGTCACTCTTTTTCTTTTCCCACTTTTGCCTTTTAAGTTTTCAACTTACACATTCTAAAAATGGAAATCTATAATAATTTTGCTTTGATTGCAAATCCCAATTTGCCTTTTGTGGACACTATTTGATCCCATCACTCAAGAAACTTGGAATTTTGTAGCATATAATCTCATCAATTTTGGAGAAACTATTTATTTTTTGTATAATTTCTTGTTTAATTAATTTAAATACATAAATTAAAATAGTAAAAGAAATAAATCAAAATTTATAATTTAGACTTATTATGATATTTTGTAGTAACAAAATTTTCTCATCAAAATTTGGATTTGAGTTTTGTATACTATTATCAGTATATAATCTTTTTTTTCACACTATCAATCCATCATTAATAATCTTTATATATTAACAATAATAATATATCTATCGTAATTCATGTAAATTATTCCAAACAAAATTTTCTCATCAAAATTTGGATTTGAGTTTTGTATACTATTATCAGTAATATAATCTTTTTTTTCACACTATCAATCCATCATTAATAATCTTTATATATTAACAATAATAATATATCTATCGTAATTCATGTAAATTATTCCACTAATGAGGTTTGAATCTTTACATATTATTAAAAAAAATATAATACAACAATTTTCAAAATTTTAAATTTGATATTTTGAGGAAATTTATCTATAAACATATTTATTAAATTTAAAGTATAAAAAATAATTCTACACTAACAATATATATATATATATTTTAAAAGGAAAATGTCATTCATGATGCAATAATGATATCAATTTGCTCAATATATTTTTATAAAATAAAATCTGAAAAGAATAAAATATATAAATATATTAAAATATATCTATATAATGCAATAATTTTTAAAATTTTAAATTTGATATTTTAAGAAAAATTATCTATGAACATATTTTAGTCAATTTAAAAGTATAAAAAGTTATTCTACACTATATGTAATTTAACTATTTAAAAAAAATTATTTTTGACAAAAGAAAATGTCATTCATGATGCAATAACAATATCAAATTTACTCAATATATTTTGATAAAATAAAATCTGAAAAGGATATCTGAAAAGGATAGAATGTACGTATATTTTACGTCTGAATCATTCGTTAGGATGATAAAATAAAATAAAGACAAAAATAGTGTATTCTTATTAAGATTCACTGGTTTGGAACAGTCCACGTAGCATTTTCTAAACCACTACTCCATAAAGTTGTGTACAGTGTCTTTGGGACTTTTCAATTTTTGACAACTTTGGTTTGTTCATCTGCTATAAACATTATTGTACATATCAAATTATAAAATTTTGCAATTTGTTAAAAGTGTCTCAATTTCTTCTTCTATTTCTTCACTTATCAAGAAGTAAAAAAAAAAATTAGCATTTTTTCTGAATTTTTTTGGTTTATTTACTAGTATAATTACGTGTAACAATGGAGGAGAATTGAAAGAAATGATAAAGTTTTGGAGAAAACGGTACGTTGGTATTCTTTAATTTACTTTGTTTATAAGAAGTAAAATGTTTTATTGATTAATTATCCACAAAATTCATGATTTAAGGTGAGAATAATTAATTAATGTGATGGTTATTTCTTTTCTTTTTTACATTTTTTGTAAGAATTGGGGTATGGGAAAGGGGATTACTAGTTAAGGTAATTGAATCTTTGCGAATAAGGTGAAAGTTTACGTAGCTAATTAACTGAGTTATTAAGATTAATTAGGTGATGGTTGGTTAATTTTAAATCTGGGGTTTTTTCATTTTTTTGCTTGTAAGACTTTTTTAGAATATGTTGGTATGAAATTTTTGGTTTTGTTGCTAATTTGTTTGAATTATTTTTTTTCTAGAAGAAAGTTCATGAAGCATGTTGTTGAAGTAGTAAAAAAAGTTCTTGATCAAGGGTTTCTTTTTAATTTATCTTTTGATGTCTAAGACTTAAAAAGTGGGGTTCTTTTTCTTTTTTGGTAGTTTATAACTTCTCATTTTGTATCTAATATTTTCTATTCTTGGGCGGATATATTTGAGCGGAGGGTTTTTGAGATTCTCGGACTTTCTATCTGATGCACTGGTAAGGTCTAAGTACTTTTTATCCTCCCCGGATTGGCGGGATTTCACTGAATATATTGTTATTGTTGTTGAGACTTGCTGAATGACCAATCCTATATTTTGTCTTGTTTTGCTGGTAGTGGAATCATTTTATGCATGAGCTGATTAGCTGCTGAAATGACTAGTAAAATCTAAAATCCATATTGACATTTCCTTAACTGATCTTTTTCTCTAGTATTTTTGTAAGTACTTCCTTCGCGATTTGTTTGAACTATTTTGACTAGCGGTAGAGTTTAAGAAAGTCGAACGTACTCAAATATCTTTTAATCTCATAATTTTAAATGTCATGTCATGTGAAAAGTTTAAATTAAAGAGTCACTGAAGAAAGAATTAGTCATTCTTTTTGGTTTGTAGTCTTCTGGTTTTTTTGTTGTTTTTGTTTTGGAGACAGAGAGGGAGGAGTCCATGGTTTTCTTTTTTGATTAAACTATTCGGTATTTTGGGTCTATTGCCCGACTAATTTTAATTCGCGTTATTTAGGCCATCTGAGGCACTGGTTAAAGAGCTAGGGATTCCAACCATTACGTCGGGTAGTTTATAGAAGTCGACTTAGTTCATGAGACTTTGGAATTTGATATTTTAATTGCTCAAATGAAAACTGCAGATAAGAGGAAGCTGAGTGCCAAGTTGTGCTGATTCTGAATCTATGATAGAAAAGTATGCAACATAAAAAGTAGCATGTGTTTGACATGTTTTTCTTTTGGTTTTGTAATACTTTTCTAAGTATCTTTTTTTTTAAAAAAAAAAAGAATGCACCATAAAAGTAGCATATTCCTTATTTTGTGGTGTAGGAAAATGGGGTTGTGTTAAGAGTCGGTAATTATTGTGGACTGTAGTGTGACATGGTTCGAGTCGTGGGAGCAGCCACTAATTCTTTTCTGTCTTTTTTGAAAAAGAATGCACCATAGAAGTAGCATATTCCTTATTTTGTGGTGTAAGGAAAATGGGGTTGTGTTAACAGTCGGTAATTATTGTGCTATAACATGGTTCTGAGTCGTGGGAGCAACCACTAATACTTTTCTATCTTTTTTGAAAAAGAATGCACCATAGAAGTAGCCTATCACTTTAGTATTGCTGATAACAGCTATAAAGAGAAGAAAATGAAGTGCAGAATGAACTATCATTCAGAATATTAATTAAAGTGTTTCGGGAATCATTTCCACTGTACTTTTATTCATCTCATCTGCAAAAAAGATTTTCATGTGATGTAGTAGTTGTCATTTGATACTTATTTCGAATGGAGTCTTTGGCTATTTACTGAAAATGGTGAAGATATATATTTGTTTTTATCAGGCTTCTTACGAGTTGTAGTCTGCCTTGGTGATGACAAAGTTCAACGACGATGATATTGATTTAGAACTTACTTTAGATTGCACCACCACACGTAATGTTCAGACGAAGCTAAAAGACGATTCAGGTGCAGGTGTAAATGCAAGCTCAACCGTGGATATGGCATTTGCAGCATCTGATCCCTTATCGGAATTAGTTTGGTCCCCTCATAAAGGTTTGAGCCTCAAATGCGCTGAGAGTGGTTTAGCTGACAGAAAACCTTTTCGTCTGTGGAATGTGGGGCCAAGCACTTTGATTGCTGTACCATCAAAAAGTGACAGATTTAAGGGGACTAATGATGAAAATGCCGTGTATGATAAGATAATCGACTCTCAAGAAAGGTTTCAGACCAATGAAATGGCATCAAAAGGTGAAAATGAAATTTGCACAGATCATCTTAGTTATCTACGTGTCTTTAGTAGCACCATATATGTGGTGCTGTTGCTCACATTTATTCTCTTCATATATTATTAGACTCTGAGTAAACAGTCATCTGACAGGCTGCACCAGCAAAGTGAAGATAATGAACACTGCTGACAGAGTTGATATGGTAGTCGCTAATCAAAATGAGGAGGATGTGAAGAACACCGAGAAGGGCTTTTGCAATACTCAGATAGTTGAAAGTTGTGAAAATCATGCAGGTATAGTCTACTGTCCCGAACTCACTTTCTTCCTAATGGTGCCCGTTATGTTAAGATTGAGGGACATATGCAACACCATCTTGAGTTAATCGGCTGACAAGAGGATGGCCTGCTGGACTTTTAGGATTTCCGATTTCAATAACATATGTCTTATTAAATCACTTGGTTGGATGCAGGTCAAGGAGATTTTGGAACAGAGAGATTTCTGCTACATGGAGCCAGTTCCAAGGTTGATATGGAAACCACTGAACCTCTAGCAGGGAAAATTGATCAAGAAATTTTGACTAGCGGTAAGTGTAGAAAGGGAGATGTTCCCGGTGGCAGTCAGGCTCTAATTCCTACTGTCAAAGACTCGGAGGCCCCTGCATGTCTGCTTCGGAATTCACCAATCAAAATAGAAGCAGACAATGCATTAGAATCTACCAGTCCGCCTGTATTGGAGTGTACAGCTGAGAATGATGTACATCTTCCAGGGATTAATGAGACTTGTGATCAGAAAGAGGAGCAACTTCTTAGGGACAGTTCTGTTCCACCGGAAACTTCTCCAACACATAGCAGGTCCTCATCATATAGAAGAAAAGGCAAAGCAAAAGCATTATCGGACGGAAATTCCAATAGAAAAATGTCAAATGATGAGGAAGATAGCCATGAGAGTGTAGAAAGCTGCAACAGTACAGGGTTAATCCCAAAGGGTAAGAAACGTTGGCACTTTGAGCAGCAGTTTTTTGTTGGAAGTAAAAGAATCAGAACGGATATGCACGGAGATACTGCTACAGAATTGACAGGTGCACGTAATAGCTCTTTTGTGACTTGGATTTCAAACATGGTAAAGGGCTTCTCTAAATCCAATCTTGAAGAGACTCCTACTCTTGGTCTCACCTTTACTCCTGATAATGAGGAAAATCATGGAAAGGAGGTTAATCATCAGGAAATTGTTATGTACGAGAAAGATCATGATTGCGGTTGCAGGTCAATGGGGTTCCAATCTGTATTTCAGTCACTATACTGCCCAACCTTAAAGGCATCTGAAACTGAAACACCGAAAGATGATCATTCAATGGGAGAATCTAAAAAGTCTCCATCAGCTGACAAAATCCTCATTGATGTTCCTCCAATATCCTTCCATCCAGGAGGTGATATGTTAAATGCACACAGGCTGATGTCTAATGACAAATTCAACCAATCTACAGTGGCTCGCAAAGAAGCGCCACTGATGCAAACTCAGTTTATGCCAGCAGTTGTTGCTCCTCGGAAGGTTAGTAGGACCACTTCAGCAGAAAACAAAGCTTCTAGTGACTCAATGTCAAGACTTAGAACCAGCATTTGTGAGGAAAAGAATACCTCTCATTCATCTGAATATGACATGTCTAACAGAAATCAGTCTCTTCGTAGTCTGTGGATTACTAGATTCTCCAACAAAATTCCCGGAACTGTTCTGAACATTGATAATTCCAAGCCAACTAAACATGAAACCAGTGTGGAGTGTCGGATTGAACAGGCAAGCTCTGATGCGAGGGAGACTTCAGATAAAGACCAATATGATGATGTTGCAGCCAGCTCGAAAGAGATCCGTGACAATACTTATGGAAGGTCCATTAATAATCCGCATCCTATTATATCTTCTGCCAAGTTCAAGAAGTCGGAGGCACTGGCTTCTCTGTTTGCTAGAAGATTGGATGCCCTTAAACACATACAACCTTCTTCAACAGGAAATGAGTATAGCTACACAAGAACAACTTGTTTTTTCTGCGGCAAAAGTGGCCATGACTTACGCAACTGTTCAAACGTGACAGAGTCTGAATTGGAAGTTCTTATTAGAAGCATCGGTTCTTATGATGGTGCTGAGGAATCTTCTTGTTTGTGCATTAGATGTTTTCAACTTGATCATTGGGCTATTTCCTGCCCAACTTCAGCTTCAAGCAGGAGTGATAATTTGCGGCTCTTATCTGGCAATGAATGTTTCCCTAGCCTTCTTGAAATAAAGCAAGGCCATCCCATTGCACTTGTTAATCGTGTTCATCACAGGAAAGATAAATCATCTAATGACTTAATGCACAACGGAAAGCAGTTTTTGTTTGCAATAACTTCTGGTTCGAATCATGTTCCGAAGCAGATAACTTCTGATTCTACGGAGAACAGTTTGAAAGAAAACATAATTTCTTCCAATTTTCTTAGGAAGGAGATTGCAGATGTTCCAAAAGGAATTTTTGATGTCATCAAGGGTCTTCGGTTGTCTCGTGTAGATATTCTCAAGTAAGTAAATCATCTTATACAAGTCAGTATATCAACTTCATGTTTGTTACTTCTTTAAATGTGGATTTAGTACTAGCTTAAATTCCAGTAAGAAGCAACAAGTATTCAAAAGATTTCCACATACTAAGCTTGTGTTAGATGCAATGACATTCATAATATATATTCTCATAAGCCGTGGTGATCTATTATCACAACTCAACGTATATATGTTTTGATTTAGGGCTATAGAGGTTCTAAACTTCTTATCCCAAATGAACTTATTCGGCTTTGTTTTCACCAGTGGTTGCTTGTTACATACGTATTTCCATTTTAATTTACGCTTTTTGGTTGCCTTAGGTGGATGAACTCCAACAATTCACTATCGCATTTGGATGGATTTTTCTTGCGTTTGAGACTAGGGAGGTGTGAAGCAAGGCTAGGAGGTACAGGATACTATGTTGCATGCATAACTAGTAAGCTCTATAGTAATTTTGTTTCATTTCAAGTTTTTCTTCTACCTTTCGATGCAGAACAGATAGTTATTCTTTCATCTGTTTACATTTGCCACATCTTCCTGTTACGGAATCCACAGGTCTAAAAGGAGAAAAAATAGAGAGTGATTCCAATAACTGCATATATGTTGATGTTTGTGGAGTCAAATGCTTTGTGGGAAGCAAGTATGTCTCCAACCAAGACTTTTTGGAGGTATTATACTTTCTTTTTACGCATCATATACATAGTTTCCAGAGATATCTGTGTCTCCGAGCTAGTTATTTTCTAGTTAAATTCGCTTTCTTGCCGATTTTTATGGAGTTTTTTGTGATAATTCTTGTTGGAAAGTGAGGGTAATATCATGTTAAGTACTCCTCAGTTTTTGTCTGATTTTGACTTGGCACGGAGTAAATGAAAGTAAGGAAGACTTTTGAATCTTGTGATCTTAAACTTTAAGATATGTAGAATGTACTAAAATGTCCTTCAATTTTGTGGTTTTAAACATGTTACGTGGAAAATTTGAATTAAAGAGTTGCAAAAAGAAGAGACGTTCTTTTTTTTTTAACCGACAGAAAAGTAAGACAAATAAATTGAAACGAAGGGAATACTTTTTCTACTTTCTTCAAGGAAGTAATCCGTTTGATAGATTCCTATTCTTTGCCATTGGAGCATAATTAAGCTAGCTTGATATTGCATCTTGTCCTTGAGTTGTTTTACAGTTGATTCTTTATGTGAGCGTCTCCCGCTCGGGCCATATAGATGTGAATATAGTTAAGAAACTCGTACGCATAATAAATCAAAAATCCATTGGCTTTAAATCTTTAATCCGTCTCTAAATTCCTTACAGGATGAACTAACCACTTGGTGGCACAAAGTGTTGGAGAGTGGCATGAAGGCTCCTGCAGAAAGCGATTTAAGGCTAAAACTTGACGAACGGATGAAACTAGGGTTCTAAGAACTCATCACAACACGCATGAAGTCGCGAGTTTGGTTCGTCCAAAAGTGTCCGAGCCAGACCAAGAAATCAGCTATTCCACCATCTTGTAAATAAGATTTTGGGGGTACTATTTCACAAATTCTTTTTTTCTTTTGTTGTTTGGTACATTTGAGATTTGAGAGTTTTTTTCAGGGATCATTTGGTGTATATGTAGATGTGTGTTATTTGTGTTCACAAGGCTTTTGAAATGTTAGGTAACTTGAGAAATATTGGTTGAAAAGAGAAAAAGTAGTTGTTGATAAAGAAGATTGTTTTCCATTATGAGGCATCTTGGATCTTTTTGTGTTTGGACCAGAATTTGTTGGAATCATCTAATGTCTTTTATTTTTGCTTTTAGACATAACATTTTTGTTGCTGCTATAGATTATGCTAAAAAAATAAATTATTTTCTTCTATCTTTATTCTTATTTTGAGAGCCTATTGTCACTGGCCGAGATTCTTACGCTCGCCAGCGCGTCCGTATGGCATTCCAAGGCTCACCCGTCGCGTCGTGACCAGCCCTTTTCGCCCCCTTGAATGTGCCAACCGGTTTTGCCCTGCCAAGATTCATCAGGGAAGCGGCAACAACTTCCGACCAGTTGTGCCAAGTACATTGTATGGTCCCTTCATTGTTAAGTCTACAACTAGCGACAAGCTCCCCGGATTAAACCGGGGCGGCATGCCTAACTCGGCCAGATGCATGCATACGAGGCTACCAACGCCCATATGCTATTGCTGCCAACAATAGGCCAATGGCAAAACTCATTGTCGTGCGCCCATGTCTTCACGGGCCACGACACTATGCTTCGGGTATTCCTAAAATTTCTTCTTATAGGTTACTATTTTTTATCTTTTCCGGGGGAAGAAATGATAGTAGCTTGTTGCACGGTCTTTCTATTGATTTATAGCTTGAGGATTCGTAAGAAGTTGGAGTTGCGGAGGGTTAAGTGGATTTTAAACCCAATCACATAGATGAAGGTGCGGTAGCTCTCAATTGAGTTTGCTCTATTAGTATGCTTGTAATTTGTTTGTTTGATAATAATTTATAAGAATTGTGAAATCTTTTGATAATTTTCACAATTTATGAACTTTTTAGTATTATGGGAAATACAATTTTATAATTTCAAATTATATATTCAAATAAAACTTCAATTTCAATTTATAATTCATATTGCATGTATAAGTTGACCCTTAAAGCAAAACCAAGTTTGCTTTAATGATTTTAGGAGTTCACCATTGTTTTGTTTAGTTTTCAAGAACAAATATTGAAAATTTAAATTATCTCTTGATCATGTAAATAACAAATACTATAGTGTTTTTTTCGCTCTACATTGATTGAATTTTCGAGGCAATGCACATATATTAAGAAAAATATTCAAAGACAAAATTTAAATCATACTTTCTACTATTATCCTTCGTGAAGTCAATATGTAATGTAATTTATCTCCTAGATAATATAAAATTTCAATAAATGAAAGTCCAAATATGAAAAAATTTTCAAACATTCATCTTGAATTATTTTGAACATTGAAAGAAGCCTCGAAATTTCAAACTTCGGAATGGAGGGAGTAGAAAGTTATTACTTTTAATTCCCTTTTACAAAAATTTAAACCTCATTAAAATCCTAAAAAAAAAACAATTCAAATTATTTAACCTCCATTTCCCCCCAAAAAACACACACTTTTATTACTAATCCACCACTTTTTTTGTGGGGTTTTAATTAGTAAAAGTAAAAATAAAAATAAAATAAAATAAAACAGATAAAAGTAAGTACTACTCCTACTATTTTGTGCGATCCGCGTAGTCAATCTTACACCTCTTCTCAGCCGTTGATAACTTTTAATCGAAAGGCTGATATTCAAACTCTTTATCGATCCGCGTCACTCTCTTTTTAACCAATAAGATTTCATTATTTCCCTTTAAATACCATTTGAAATCTTCTCGAATTTGGCACAATTCATCAGTTCACATCTCTCAAAGAACAGTTCAATTTTGAAAGCATCATGGTGACTGCTACTGCATCTGTGAAGAAAACTTCTGCCCCGAAGAAACCCAGATCTCATCCTCCTTATGTTGAGGTATTTCTTTACTGAATTCTGTTTTTGTTGATTTTTTGTTTGGTAAAGATTGGTACTTTTTGAAGTTTCCAGTCCAATTTATGATTTAGGGTTTTGAATTTGATGTTTGATATGGTGGGTTTTGTGTTGCAGATGATATCAGAAGCAATAACAACGTTGAAGGAAAGAACTGGTTCGAGTCAAGTGGCGATAGCCAAATTCATAGAGGAGAAACAAAAGGATTTGCCTCCAAACTTCAGGAAACTCTTGTTGGTTCAATTGAAAAAGCTTGTTGCTTCAGGAAAACTCACTAAAATCAAGAGCTCTTTCAAGGTTGCCCCTGTTGTGAAGCCCGTCGCCACCGCCGCAAAGCCAAAGAAGGCGGCCCCAGCAACAAAGAAAAAACCCACCGCCGCCGCTGCCGGTGCTGCAAAGGCAAAACCAGTAACCCCAAAGAAGAAGGTTGTAGCAAAGAAACCCGCAGCCGCATCAGGAGCAAAGAAAGCGAAGAAACCAGCGGCTGCTCCGGCGAAAGCAAAGAAAACTCCGGTGAAGAAAGCTGCAGTTGCTAAAGTGAAGAAAACTCCGACAAAGAAAGCCGTGAAGAAGCCAAAAACTATCAAGACTCCTGCTAAGAAAGCGAAGAAATGAAGAAATTTAGTTGAATTGGGTGTTTGAATCTGTAAATTACTTTTACATTTCACTAGTGATATCAAATCCACCGTTTTCTTTTTCCATTTCCGTTTGCAGTTTTTACTAATTCTCCATTGTTAGGGTTTGTTCTAGGAGTATGACGCTCTATCTTTTTCGTTGGATAGTAACAGATTTGTATGAAGAAATGAAGAACAGTGTTTAGTGGTATTATTTTAATCGCGAAATTATCCTTATTTGTGTTAATTAATTTGCTTAATTGATGTCATTTTCCCTTAATTTAGCTTGTTCTTATCCATTAATCTTTTTCATTAATACTCGATTAATTCTTTCCATTGAAAAGACCTAAAGAAGATACTACACAGTTTTCCTTCCACAAGAAGATGATTAAAAAAGGGTGAGGTTAATGAAAAAAAAAATTAAGGAAAAACTGTTCATAAATTTGATTAATTTCCAAAAGATTAAGGAAGAACAATCAAGCTAATTCTTCTACAATAGCATTTATTTGTATCTTTTAAAACGTATTAGTTCTTAAATGTTCTTTAAAATTATAGACAAAAAGTATTAATTGCTTCATGTCTATGAATTAAAGAGGGGAGAATGTATGTGCATTTTATCTTTACTTACTAAAATTAGAGAATATGTTTTTATATAGTTATAAAGTATTTATAAATATTTATTTTTAAAATAAAATAATAAAATAAATCAAAAGTCATAAGTTAGAAATATTAACTTAGGGGTAATTTGGTTTGAATATGAATTATACTGGGATAGGTTATGTTGAGTTTAGTTATGCTAGGATTAATTATCCTGGCATTAGGTTTTTTTTTATTATTTAATTTGTTGCACTAAAAATAGTATCCATAGCATACTTCCTAAACATAAATTGTTTCTTTATAAAAATACCCTTTTGTTCCAAATATACGAATGAAAAGTGATAAAAGGGTTTGAAGGGTAACTTTGTCATTTTATGAGTTTATCCCATGACAAATTATGATGGGATTATTGTACCATCCGAGGGGAGGAATTACTAATTCCCATACAAAATCATCTTTTTGAAGATCGAAGAAATTCTCCGGCTTTGATAAAAATTTTTAATTGACTTACTTGACATAGACCCAGTTCTAGGATATAATCAAATTAGATAAGGATACCACCCAAGGGACTGGAAATCCTCTTTATTAGTCTCGGGATAAATTATTCTGAATTTGTAAACCAAACAATAATTTAAATGCCACTGTATTTTTGTTCTGAAATTATTTGCATGCATCCTTCACATCAAATAATCCATTAATGTTTTTGGTTATGACTCATAAGTCAAACGTCAATCTAAACAAGCTCTAAGAATGTTTGGTTGTAAAAAAATAGTTGCTAACACTTGCTTTACAAAAATCCACCTAATGTTTCACTATAAATAAAATAAAAAATTCTCCAAACATCACTTTAAAGATAATTATTATATATTTTAAAAGTAATATTTTATAATTTTGACTTTTAACATTTAAATTTCAAATTATAACATATCAACATTAGATTAAAAGATTTACTTATATATATATATATATATATATATACACACACATACAATTTCCTTCCATTGTGCCAATCAACTATAATTTTCTCCTTCATCATAATTATCACATTTTTCCATGCAAGTGAGTCTCTCCATCTTCTCTTTGTTTCTTGTGTAGTTCGCCATTAACGAAAAAAGTAAGAAAACTAGGTGTAATCAAGAAGGTCACAATTGGAAGTTGTGCTCGAAGTATCCCTCTTCGCAAAATTAGTTTTATTTTAGTTTGTTTTATTTTTATTTTTTTTCCTGTTCGGATATTGCAAAGAGGTGTTTGTTTTTCTATGTTTTACAACAAACTTTATATTTAAAGTTATATTTATGTTTTATTGTTTGAATAGAGTAAACCTTGATTTTAATTTGATTTGAAATATTATTAATTAGAGTATTCTATGCATATATATATGTGTGTGTGTGTGTCTTGTATATATAATGTTATATATATCTTATGTTGATGTTGTTCATGTATATAAATGCGCTATTTATTTGTTATTAAGATTATAAGGACTTATAGTATATAATATTTTATAATTGAAATCTAACCAGATTTTATGCAATTGGTATAGAATGCATATATAATTGGGTATGCATTAGGTATATGAGTATAGTCTGTGGTTATTTTGTGATAATATTGAACTAAAGTTGTTAATTTGGGTATGTATATGCAATATAACTAGGGTGCATATGTGTAAAGTTGGACTATATTTGGGTACGCGTGTTATTAAGTTTATAATGACTTGTAGTATATATGGCGCATATAATTGTAGTCTAACCAAGATTGAATGCAATTGATATATAATGGTTATATAATTTAGTGTGCTTTTGGCATATAATTAGGGCGTGTGATTATTTTTTATATTGTATGAAATTGATATAGATTAAGGTATACAATTGAGTTTGCATATAGTAATTATATGTAATTATGGTGTATCCAATTACATATGAACTAAATATATTTAGTATATAATTAGGGTGTGAGGTTATTTAGTATATAATTAGAGTATATGGTTATTTATTATGTATATAAATTATAGTCAATATTTGTATATAGTGGAATATTTAACTTAATCGGATAATTTGTGTATCCATTTGGTATATGATTGTAGTGTGTGCATAAGGTATATAATATGTTCTAGGTATTCACACTGTCAACAATTTATTAAAGGATATCGCACCCCCCCCCTCCTCCCCCCCCCCCCCCCCCCCAACATCAATATAAAAAAGTAATTTAGTGCATATAGATAGACAAATACTGAAATCATAAGTATCAGAAGCTATCATTCAGAAGAAACAAATCAGCATAAAAAAAAAGTAAAAAGGAGAAGTAACAGATTAATGACAAAAATTGATTTAATTTCAATATATATAAATAACAAACTTGAAAGAATTTGTAAAATAAGGAGTAAAAAAAAAGAACCACATGATCTTATATGCAATAGATTATAACTGATTGAATAATTAATTACGGGATTCAAATAAATGGTAAGTTACATAATCCAAATTTAATGGGAAACTAAATTCAATCATTAATTTTAATTTTTTTATATATATTTTCTCTTTCTTTTGAATTGAAATATTTTATTTTATTTTTTCATTAAAATGCTACAGATTGCAACAAATCTATTATTAAAACTTGCAACTTATTATCTAATGTTAAAACGTAATAACATCGAATGTGTGTTGATCTTATCGTATTTACATATTGACATGTGTTTTTTCGTAGATAGTCACTCCATTTATTTCGATGTTTTTAGTTTTCTTTCACCTTATGTTCCATTTGCAATATCTAGTTATTCTACTTATGGGTTGTTGAGTCGAGGATTCACAGAAAAGCTTCTCTACTTCTTACGAGGTAGTAGGAAGGTCTACGTACATTTCTACTCTCCCCAGACCCTACTTGTAAGATTCAACTGAATATGTTATCATTGTTGTTAAAACATAATAACATATCTAATATTTCTCATTTTAAAAATTTATTCTTTACTAAATTATTTTTGTTATGTAAATTATTGTCTAGCTAACTAGAAAAATCTTTGATCATGGACCAGTAACTTGGGCCCAGCCCATTCAGCACAAAACCCCTATCCTAGTTCAAACGCCACTTCACTGTCCCAAATAAACCCTAATTCCGATTTCCTCCGCCGCAAAGGTCGCTCATTTCCATCTCCACAACTATGGTAACCATCTCCGCCACCACAGTGATGATCTAATTTTACTTTTTTTTCTCTGTTTTAATGCCTATTAAGTTGTTTTTCCTCTCAATTTTGGTGTTCTGATTACAGGCGGACGTTGAATCTGATGTGACGGCTGGACAGCCAAGGAAGAGGACGTTCAAGAAGTTCAGCTACAGAGGTGTTGATCTCGACTCTCTTCTCGATATGTCCACTGACGAGCTCGTCAAACTCTTCAATGCTCGTCCCCGTAGAAGGTTTGTTTTTTTTTGCCAATTTCATTTTAATTAAATTCATTTCTTTTTTATTTGTAACAATTATAATATGAATTATACTCTTCATAATGCAATTAACTGTTTCTAATTTTCTTTTTATTTGTAAATTGTACATATTTGATTTTTGTTTGATTGACTATTGCAAATTAAAGTAGCTATTTATGAAGCTTGATTTAAGTATTGCAAAATGCTACTTTTACAGCTAATAATCTTTCACAAGTGTTTGAGATAATAATATCTTAGAAATGTATACGGATACAGAGCATTTTGTTTTATGGATTTAAGTTATTTTTATCATTGTAAGTAGTTCTCGTCAATAACATTCAAGTATTTCTCAAAATTTGAATAAATAGTACTTCTCTAATGTTTGGTTTTCCATTTTTTTCTCTTAACAAGTGTCACACATTAGTAAACTAGATAAAATTGGGTTTCTCTTTACAATTAAAAGCTTTCATAAATGTTCTAAACTTTGTAGTTAAAGGGATAATTATTTGAATCTCAAAATAGTTATGGTGTTATAGAAAATTGGATAGAGAAAGTATTCGTCTAATGTTAGTATGTAACTATAGCAAGTTACTTGGACTTAGTTGATGATCCATAGTTGCCTCACACAGTACGAAATCCTTGCATCTTTTATATATAACTTATATACATATATTTCTGAGACTTAAGATTATGTTAAGCATACATTTGTATTTTGATGCCAACCATATCCCTGTTGGATCCGTGTCAGTTTTTGTCGGGACTTCTGATCTTATTTGCTACATTTGATTTGTTGCAGGTTCCAGAGAGGTTTGAAGAGGAAGCCAATGGCACTGATCAAGAAGCTGCGAAAGGCTGTACGTATATGATATTTGTGCTCTTGTTTGTACTGTCACTATCATTGGCATGTTGATCCCCCACGCCCACCCCGGGAAAAAACTTTATACCTTTTATAGTATGGATATATATTTCTGTTAATAATCTTCTATTCACCTTGTGATGCCTATTGCTTCTGTGATATGTGTTATATGAAGTAGTATTTTACCAAGAGACATCTTCTGTATCACTATAAGTCCATTTGGTTGTGCTCTATGAACAAAGGTTACTTTAGTTGATCTGTCAGAAGTTTAGTATATTTTTCGTGTCTTTGAACGATGCTGCATATGAACATCACATGTTGAGAAGAAATGGTATTCTATATATTATGAGATGATTTATACATATCGTGTTTTTGAGTTCTTGTTTCACCCTGGCCTGCATACAGTATTGACTTCTATCAACTCTAATATTCAGCCTCAAGTATACCCCTGCGGCACCAAGTTTGAGCTGAAGTAAAATTTGTCATTTTGATCTTCCAAGTGTTATAAGAGTTGCTTAACTTATGTTGAAATCATCGTGTTAAATTTGTACTAAACAAGTTGGTTTAGATCTCCAACAACCTGACTAAGTATTAAGAATATTCTCCTCCTTCTGATCCTCTGTGTATGTTATACCGATAGAGGTGATGGACGGGGTGTAATGCTTAATTCAATTAGGTGACTTTACTGTGAAATGCCTAATTTAGTGTTGTTGCGAGAATTTGTTGTTAATTGACTTGATCATAACATACTAGATATAATAGTATCCAACAGATATATGGATCTAAAACTTGTCCTCTAATTTTGTTAATGTATATGATTGATTGCTATGTAGACAAAGATTGATTTGAAACACTACCTAGTAAGATTTCATGGTTAAAATATTCTATACTGATGAATGATGATAACTGATAATAGTGGCCTTGAAGTGAAGATGATGACACCTTTCTCAACACATGAAAGTAGATGTAATCCCGGGGATGTACGGAGTGATGGTTTTTAGCGGATTCTGCATCAACTTTGCTACTCCCAAGTTACTGGAATTTATAGTTTCTTGGTTTATGGAGTTACTTTTCTGTTGATATGCCTCCATGATCTTGTCAGTGTTTGCTTTCTCTTTAGCAGATATTCGTGTTGCCTATTATTCTTTTCACCTGCATCTACTCACAGGAGCATTTCTTTGCAGAAACGCGAGGCTCCACCAGGTGAAAAGCCAGAGCCTGTCAAGACTCACCTGAGGAACATGATCATCGTTCCTGAAATGATTGGAAGTATTATCGGAATTTACAATGGAAAAACTTTCAATCAGATTGAAGTCAAGCCTGAGATGATTGGTCACTATCTGGCCGAGTTCTCCATCTCATATAAGCCTGTCAAGCACGGTAGACCTGGTATTGGTGCTACTCACTCGTCAAGGTTCATACCTCTCAAGTGATTTGCCCATGTCTATTTTTCTTCTGTTCTAGCCTTGTCAACGGCCTTTTTTCTTAATGAGTAAAAACAATTTTGATCCGAGATATGAGTTACTTAAAACAGTTTTTGCTGTAGAACTCTTGTGCTTTGCTGGAAACTTTATTTGTTCATGAATTTCTGTTTTTGATGGATTAGTAAAAATTATAATACGCACTACACTCTCCCTATGCCTGTCCCGCTTGTGGGATTACATTGGGTATGTTGTTGTCTTAATTTCTTGTACTAAAATTACCTAAAAGTGATTTTTAGTACTTTTTAGTATCATCTATTTTGAACATGCATGTTTTATTAATTCTAGTATCATAGATTTTTAGTATCATTTATTTTGAATTAGAAAATTAGAGATGAATCTAATCCAGAGTCAATCAAACCTGATTGCTCATCGCAAATATCCGGCACAACTACAACCCCACTAATAATATCAATACACTATAAGTTTCAAACATGTTTACTCAATACACCGTAACAACAATAATATACCTAGTGAATCTCATAAGTGGGGTCTGGGGTAAAATGTACGCACACCTTACCGTTATCTCACAAGGTAAAAAGGATGTTCTTTGAGAAACATGTTTACTCAATATATTTTTAAAAGACACTCAATATTACTCTCTCTGGTCATTTTTACTTGTCCGTTATACTAAAACTTAATATGCAATAATACTTGTCCACTTTACGAAATCAAAAGATGATTTTACACTTACTGGTCGTTTGGTGTGAAGGATAAGGGCATTTAATCCCGGAATAAAAATATAGTGACCCTTGAATTGATGTTTGGTTGACAAACCCGGGATAGCTTATCTCGGGATTAATAAATAGTACCGGGATAACTTATCCCTCTTCTTGGGAGGGGGAGGGGGTATACTAATCCTGGGATAAAAATGATAAATGACAAATGCATCCTTTTAACCTTTTTTATATCTCATTTTGAATATTTATGTGTATTTACATTATTTTTTAATACAATATATAATAACATTCACAACCTTCATTCTTTATTTTTATGATATTTCTTAATATTTTTCTAATAAAAAATACACTACATAATATAATTTTTATTGACTAATTTTTTTTTATATTTTGATTTTTCATAAATCTTTTTTACTTTAACAAACTTGAAAATAGAAGTTGTATTTTTAAATTTAATAAGAAGAAAGTTTTATTTGAAATGCATACCATGCACACATAAAAATATTTAAGCTATATAAGATAAAAGATTTATTTTAAAAATGAATATTGAATAACTAAAGCTAATAAAGAAAATGCATAAAAAACTAATAAAGTAAAGGGTATTTATTTTTGTAAACAAACAACATATTTTTAAATTTTATGCAACAAACCAAACACCCAATAAGAAATAATCTCAGCATAACTTATTCCATCATTACTAATTCCAACATAACTTATCCCATCATAACTTGTATCAAACCAACCGACCTTTAGTTCCTAATTTACCCTTATTATTAATTATAATCACTTCCCTTTTATATTTTTCAAGACATCATGTTTTTTATATTCAAAATTTGATTTGGTAAACTACCCCTATCAGTGGCTGATTAAGGATTGTCACTAAGGGGGTTCAAAATCTAAAAAAGTAGCCACATGAAATAGTCGAAGGGGTTCGACATTTACTTTATACATATAAAAAATTATTTTAACTATGTATAAATCATATAATTTTGCATTGAAGGAGGTTCATCAATCATCAACAAAGGGGTGGTTCCCCCCCCGACCTCCATCATTTACTACTTGTAATCCACGTGCTAAATCAATAATAAACAACTATTATTAAATAGTCTGAATTTGATAAGTAAATCTGAACGGAAAAAATAAAATTTATTAATAATTAATGTACAAGGGTGGGTGGAAGTCCATTTTTCATATCCATAGGTCAAAATGAGACAACAAATTAAAATTTATTGATGAGTACAAGTAGAGCATTGTTATGTGTGGCTTAAAATTAGCTAGTACCAATGGGCATGAAAGTTCCTTTCAGCTTCAAATAAAGTATTTTGCACTGCTTTTTCTATCTCTGCTGCTCCACTCTACCACACAAAAAATTGACCATAAATTAGTCAATGAATGAGAACTTTGGCTAATATTAATAAAGGAAGAAAGAAAAGTACTAACTAGCCATGAAGATTTTACGTTACGATATTTTTTAAAAAAAAAGGACTTTTAAAATTAACTAATGCTTCTTTATATATAACGTAACGCGTACTCATGATTGTGACGTTTATAATTTTATTCGTCACAGATATTTGAATAACTTTATCCGTCACTGGTATTTGAATAATCATGATTGAAATGTTTGTAATTTTCAAGAACAATAATTACTAAGAGATAAAATTAAAAATAAATAAATTATGTTATACTTATGAAAAATAACAATTAATTTGAGATAATTATTTTTAAAAATCATAGGAGATAATTTGAAATGGATTAAATATAAGACAAATACTTCCCATTAAGCTAGCATGTTCAAATTAATGGTCTTGACCCAAGCAAATTTCATAGAGCAATAGAGTAACTGGTAAAGTTACTGCCATGTGATCACATATACGAAGGGGAGCCTTAGAGTAATCACAAATTAGGGGTTATTATTTGTGGAGCAAATGAATTCTAAATTAGTATATTCTTGTAATCACATATACGAAGGGGAGCATTAGAGTAACTGGTAAAGTTGCTGTCATGTGATCAGGAGGTCATGAGTTCAAGCATTGGAAACAGCCTCTAGCATTATCTTAATGCAAGATAAGATTGCATACAATAGACCCTTCCCCAAACCCTGAAATATACTAATATATTACCTTAGTTTCTATTTCAATGATGGTGGAAAATTCTTGGTAAGAGAAACTTGATTGTATGGAATTTGCTTTGGTTCCACAATTCTTCAAAAACTTGAGAACTTCTAGCATTGAATCAACACCACAAATTGGATAACTAACTTTTGCTTCAATTTTTGTCTTGTCAAGTTCCTCCTCCTTTTGATCACTTTGTGCTAAAATCATTTGAAGTTCATCATTTCTCTTAAATAATTTTTCCTTGTATTTTTGTAGCTCTTCAATTCTTCTTGCTGCTGTTTGGACTATAGCATTCTTCTCACTCTACAATTAATCACAATGACAACTTGTTAATTGAACCTTAAAACAAAAATGTTTGACAAAATTTGGTTGAAAAATGTATGGATCTTTAATTTTTCTCTCTTTAATAATCAAGAATTATGACTTTTATATAGAAAAAATTATAAAGGTCTTCGATTTGAGCGTTCAAAATGGAGTCTTCTTTTGGAACAGACTGTTAAACTCTTATTGGACCTTCTATGACGCAGATTTGGGACTAATTAAGATAGTAATCGAGTTTCAAATATCAGTTAAATATAACAGAAATGCAAAATTTATAGTGTAAGACCTAGAAATTTAATTCAAAAAAATCAAAAAACAATACTGAAACTCTCTCTCTTCTGCGATCGCGAATTTTCAATGGATAATTTTACCTTTTTTTAAGCAGTGGAACTCATTAGTAGTGAAAATACACTAACCTTGGTACCCATGGGAAGCAATTTATGCAAGTTCAAATAACATTGCTTTTGCTTTTCTCTTCTAATCCTCTCTTTAATCATATGTTTATGAATTTTCTCTTGTTCCATCTTCACTTGTCCATTTTTAAAGCTCCAACTCGTCTTCAAAAACTCCACCACCCTCTTGTTCATGTTCCGATGATTCGTCGATACATTTCCACATCCATAAACTCCAAATCCTTCATTTGGTTTACTCCCAAAACTCACAAAAGCACTTTGATTCACCACAAAATTATTATCATTAGCAACTTCATCCTCACAAAACCAAGAAACTTGAAAGAACTCTTCCATCCTACCTTTATTTCTTTTTTCTTTTCCCGGGAATTTTAAAATTTAGTTATTCCAAGTTTTTAACGGCTATATATATATAATTTAGAATATTGTTTCATAAAATTCACATTTAACATGTGGTCAAATAATATTGTGACTTAATGTTTAATTTTTCTTGGAGGGTTCCTTAATTCAATAATTGGTCAAAAGTCTTGTATTTGGTAGAAAAGTTTATTTTATTGTACTAACTAAAAAGCTACATCTTTACCTAGAAAAGTAGCATATACTATATAGTACTTCCAAGAAATATAGAATTTAAAATTCATACTAAATTAACTTTTGGATTTACTTTAATATTTTTTTAGTTAGGGATAAGCACATGCTTAAATTTACTATATATTTATAGTTTTCTAATAAAGTATACATTCAATTGACCATATGACTACTCACTGAGCAGAACAAAGAACAACATTTGTTATTTATATAAAAAATAATTACACCAATGTTTAAGGTGAAGTCCTCCAATTTCATGTAAAAATATAATTCTTTATCTTTCTGAAATTTTATCGCTACCTCATAGAGATAGAGAGATTATAAGTTAAAAATACTATCTTTCTGGCTGTAAGTTTTGTTTTCAAGGTGAAAAAAAAAAATTTAAAAGTTAAAGTTGTATTTGATCATGAATATAAATTCGTCCCATATTATATGATCATCTTTCTATAAATATTTGTCGCATATTATATGGGTACTCACTTAATTAGGATAGAATTAATTATTTTTTTCCTATTTTATTCTTACCATTAATTAGTGTATTAATGATTTTTTCTAACTTAATTTAATGTGCATTGATATAAATAAAGGGTAAAATGGTAAAGTTCACTAGTTCATTAATCATTTCTTAATAGACGTGCTATGGGACAGAGGGAGTATAAATTTTTGTTGTGTCTTTATATTCTGTGTTGTTATTATTCGTCTTATATTTGTTTTTTTTTTTCATATTTATATACTATCATTTGCTTTTCATTATTAATCGTTTTCCTTTCTTTTTCCTTTTTTTTTCCATATCTAGTATCTTCTGCTTATGAGGCTTGATTTTTTTAGATGAAGGTTTTTCGAAAATAGTCTCTCTATCTTTATGAGATAGCGGTAAGGTCTGCGTACATTTATCCTCCCCATACTCTGCTTGTGGGATTTCACTGAGTAAGTTGTTGTTTTACTTATTGATTTTTGTGAATGGAAAAAAAAGTAAAGATAATTTATTGAAGTTTTTCAAATTCAAATAAATTTAAAAGTTTTATGATCAAATATATTTTTTTAAAAAAATTCAACTCCAATTTTTTTTTTTTTAAAAAATATTCATATTCAAACGGCCAATATGTTGCTCAAATAATATAATTATCACAAGAGTGGGGATGAAGGGATTATATTATATAATTAATTAGATTGGACAGAGTATGCACCAAGTCAATATAATATAGTACAAAATTATTTTGTAATTTGTATACCAAAGTTGACTTACTTTTATTAGTACCCCAAACAATGTGCTTTAATTACTTGTGGCTATTCTAAAAAGTCTAAAAAAAAAGTTTATATATCATATTATCTTTTAATTGTTGACTAGATCATCAAGTTGGAAGTCGAGGCAAACCAAATATGTTTAAATGAATAGAATTTTTTTAAAAATATTTGGGTAAATTAAACTTTTGGATTAAAAATTCAAACTTTGTTTGATCATATTTATATTAATTAATGTAAATGGACAATTTAGTTACGGAAAAGGGCGTAAAATATCTCATAACTATATATTTGAATTGGTAAAAAATTACTATTGATCTACTTTTCGGCCTTTAAATATCCTTAACGTCAATTCTTTCACTAAAAAAATACTTGTAAAAACATAAAATCTGCCTTTAACCATAATTTTGTAAACTATATAAAAACAATATCTATGTGTTTTGCACAAAATTGTGATTTTTATAGTGAACTAGATAATATATTATTCTAAAACTAGGTAATTAGCCCGTGCTAATTAACTTTATAAATTTTAATATTAAAACTAATAAAATACTCTAAAGTTATTAAGTTTTTTATATATAGAAAATTTAGCATTATCAATTTATGTGAAGAACTTCTACTAATGTAATATTGCTAAAGTCCGAGTTATTTTCAATAATATTTTTGGATTATAACATTATTTCTTGATATGATTGTCTTGTCAATAGTGCTTGAACTCCCTAACTTAAATATTAAGTTACTATAATACTCCCAACTTAAAAATTAATTTAATATACTTTTTATATTTTATATTATATTTATTTAATTATATTATATTGAAAGCATATAATTTTTCACACTGAAGGTTTGTGACTTTCCGAAAAGTTATGACTATTTTAAGGAGTTGTGACTTTTTCGAAGGATTATTACTTTTTCGAAGGGTTGCGACTTTTTCGAAGGGTTGTGACTTTTTCAAAAAGTTGTGACTTTTTCGAAGAGTTATGAAGTAAGGTTTTTTCGAAATGTTTTGAATTTTTGAAGGAGTTGTGATTTTTTCTAAAAATTATAATTTTTTCAAAAAGTTATGACGTTTTCGAAGGGTTATGACTTTTCCAAAGAGTTGTGACATTTTTAAAGTAAATCGAAAACCAAACCATTAAGAACTTAAAATCAATAAAAATTATTTTATTGGTTTCTTATTAATTTAGCATATTTAAAAATAAAAAATCAATAAACCAAACCAACAATAAATAAAACCGAACTAAACCGACTGATATACACCCTTACTGTTTAGTTACTAATTTACCCTTAAAGTTTTAGTTGGGTCATAATAAACAGGCCCAAGTTGTAAAATAATAGCCCTATTCCAAGTTACTCCTCTTTCTCACTCATCTTTTTCTCTCCTGTCACCTTCTTTGCAATGTTTGGAGCTTTTTACCAGTGAGTCTTGATTTTTATTTTTTTGATATTCCGATTTCTTTTAGTTGATCTTTTATTTGATATAAATTTTAGTTTAGTTGATTTTTTCTGGTATTTGGGTTGTAATCATTCTCTGCCTTCAATCATTTAGCATTACCTGAATGTACATGGTCGTTCATGAATACTGATGTGAGTTGTCTAGCATCTCAGTAATATGGCCTCGTTATATAAGAGAAAGGGGTAGCAAAAATGGCCTCTTTATATAAGAGAAGGGGTTGCAAATGGCTTTAACAAGACCAACTTAAAAGCACTGAACGCTTGCTCCAAAAGCAGTGATTAAGGGGGAAACTGAATTTTACTAATCAAAGTAGCACGTAATTACATATCATATCCGTATTTGATGAGGTTTCATATCTTAGAAATATTTTGACTGTGACATTATTAAAAATATTAATAAATACTATACTTTTTTTTTCTTTATAAGGTCTCAAACAATCGGCCAAAAGTGTATCATTCACCCTATTTCACCGGCCATTCTTAATAAACTTTATTGTTGGAAAAGCTATTTTAATGGATATGGTGGAAAAATTTATTTAGATTGATGCAAAACTGATTGAAGGTTTGTTATGCTAACATGAAGTATATCAGCTTTAACTCGTTTTTGTTTGACATAATGAAGGAGCAACTCAGCTGTAAAGTCAAAAGATCAGAAATTGAAGTTAAAAAGGGTATAAGTTGTTGTGTGATGGATTCGAACGCACGATCCAAGCGTTCTGTAGTAGCCCCTCAGTCGCTGTGCCAACTAATTACATTGTGTCTAAAAGTGTCAACTTTAATATATATATACTATAAAATCAAAATTTAACTTATCTATGCGATGTAATTTTTCAGCAAGGGGTGTCCCGTAACACTCCTTGGGCAAGGGTAGCTCTGGGCCTGTCCAGGAGTTTGCTGGTGTACTGGATCCGCTGACACCCTGTAGGTCATGCTGTGCCTTGAGATGACTGTTTCCTGTTCCCGTACTATGATTTTTCAAATCTTAAGAACTAGAACTCCTTGGGTTGAGTCAAGTGGGGATGGGGTTTGATTTTTTGCTGCTCCCATTGACCACAGAGCCAGAGGCATACAAGAGAAAGTGGTGAAAATTGATTCAACATTTATGTATATAAGCTCAAATTCAGTTCCTACACGCTATTCCTTCCTAATTACTTCATCTTGTGTACTGGTGTTTTTCTGTGCAATAACTTTATTTTTTTCTCTACACTTGCTGCTAATGCGACCAATCTATTTTCTTACCGGTAATGTCACTATTATGCTAGCATTATTTCATTCTTCAATTTTATTGCTACTGTTGTTTCTTTTACTTTGGTGGTTGTTGTTTCTTGTACTTTGGTCATCTCTACTACTTCACTATAGATACATATATTTCTTCAACATTTTCATCATAGCCTTTCACTCTTTCCACTTCTTTCAAACAAATCTTGAAAAATGTTTTTTTGAGTCGAGAGTCCATCGAAAATAACTTCGCTTACCCTGTAGGAGTAGAGGTAAGGTTTGTGTGCATCTCACTCTGCAAAAGCGTACCCCAAAAGTTTCTTTTAATTAATGTAACAATTGGGGATGTCTTTTATTTTTCTAATCATTCTTTGAGTTTTATTTTCCTATAGCTTGTAATGAATTTTTGGAATTCTTGATGTAGTCCTTTTTCAGCATTGCTCTTGATAGAGCTTTATAATGATCATAATAATCCTCTCTGCACCTTATTTTTTTAATTCTTCAGTTTCTCAATGGAATTACCAGAAAAATAGATGTGATCAATTTTAGTTGACAGAGAATTCATATATTCCTTCAAAGACTAGCAACAATTTTTCTGGGAAGGTTAATAGTCTTCAAACTAGTCAGACAAATAAACATTTTCAGGTTTATTCTAATGAATTCTTCTTTTTCAGGTTTCTCATACTTATACACAAGTTTTTGACAATGATAGTTGCTCAAGGGGAAAAAAGGAACACTGTTTCACCGTAACAGGTATTTTCTACTCAATGTTTTCACATTATTAAACTTTGAATGGTTTCCTATGCTGACACTATATGTTTCTATGTATATTGTGTTGGCTGCTTTAATAGCATTATTATGATCCTACAAGACCAACCCATTGAGAGGTTAGAAAGGAAATAGCAACTGCATGTCCCCTCTTAGTTGAACTTGACAACAATAAATACATTATGTCTTTACAGAATGGATATACAAGTCCAAAACAAGCAGCCATATCTGCGAAGCAAGAATCTATCAGCTATCTATAGCCTGTTTTTAATTAAGTCAGTTGTTCTGTATTCTTCCTCAATGTCAAATGCTTATGAGCAAACATAATCACAATTTTGGCAACCATTTTTTTTCATGATCGTGGTAACTGAGTCAGTTTTTGCGCACCTCTACTAATTCCATGGAATAACTCTATCGACCAAGACTAGGGTCAATGGGAGGAATCACCTAGTATTTTCGTCTTCGACAAGAATTTTGGACGCCATTGTAATTGAGAGATTTATGTTAAGTAAATAGTTTTTAAAGAAGGGGGTAGCTGCAATTTTTTTTTTTTAATTTTAATGAATTGACTAACATCCTTAGCATATTTCAACAATTTTAGAAATGAAAACCAAAACTGGTAGAATGCCTTAAAAAATGACATCCCTAAAGGAGGAGGAAACAATAAGAAACTACCAAGTTACTAAGGTTATATAACTTCTTGCATGACTCCTTCAGCTAGCTTTTTTATGGTAGCCAATGCAAACAATAAAGTTGCTGTCATAAATGTTTATGAACTTGATAGCATGAGCATCGAGGGTTCCTAGGAAACAACCTCTCTACCTCTATGAGGTAGTGGTAAGGTCCGCGTATATTCTACCCTCCCCAAATCCCACTTGTGGAATTCCACTGGGTATGTTGTTGTTGTATAGCATGGGCATCTTCTTTGATAATGCACCACACTTAAACTCTTAAATTATATGCTTGTTCATTCTTCCATCATTGCTTATACTTATACCCTTTCTTATTGTGTTCATAAGGGGAACACGAGTCGATGGACAGGAAAATCGTGTGAATAAAAGCCAAGGCCTTTTCTTTTCTTGATATCTGAACATGATTGACTGACACTAAAAATCAATTTGGAGAAAGAAAATTCACTAATTAGGTTTAAATTGTGATGTTTCAATGTGAGTCGAGTGACATGTTTGTAAGAATCAAACAATTAGAAAAGCAAATTTAAGGAGGATTTAATTTAAATATATCTAAAGTAACATAAAATTTCTTACTAATATGTTATCTGCCAAAATTGGAGAATTGTAATGTGCTATAAGCATTGCAACTGCTATTATCATACACATCATCATTTAGTATTCAATAAATCTTTGTATACTTTTTTAAAAAAAGAATAACCATTTGATTGCTTTTTATGCACATTCAAATATTGTTGAAATTGATATTTCAAAACAGTTTTTATTTAAATTATTTGCTTGTTTTAATATTTAATTTTGTACGCACATAAATTAAAATATAATTTTTTTTAACTTTTCTTGATGACCGAAATAAGTACCATCTTTTGTAGATACTAATTACTCTGATTAAACCTCGAAATTATTTTCCTAATATGAAATGTTTGACTCGAAAAATTTGGTCAGGACAAGACCAAAACCATAAACTATGTATATTTCAAGATGATAATATCCAGTTTGATATCTAATACACCCGCATTTAGTAATGTGCCAAAATAGTTACTACCGACAAGTTAAGTATTCTCTAAGTCAAATTATTCAAAAATTTTACGTGCCAAAATAGTTACTACCGACAACTTAGTATTCTCTAAGTCAAACTATTCAAAAATTTTACGTGTCAAAATGGTTACTATCTACAACTTAGTATTCTCTAAGTCAAACTATTAAAAAATTTTACGTGCCAAAATAGTTACTACCGACAACTTAGTATTCTCTGAGTCAAACTATTCACAAATTTTACGTGCCAAAATAGTTACTACCGACAACTTAGTGTTCTCTAAGTCAAACTATTCAAAAATTTCACGTGTCAAAATAGTTACTACTTAAAACTTAGTATTCTCTAAGTCAAACTATTAAAAAATTTTATTTGCAAAAATAGTTACTACCGACAACTTAGTATTCTCTAAGTCAAACTATTCAAAAATTTTACATGCCAAAATAGTTACTACCGACAACTTAGTATTCTCTAAGTCAAACTATTCAAAAATTTTACGTGTCAAAATAGTTACTACTGATAACTTAGTATTCTCTAAGTCAAACTATTCAAAAATTTACAAAATCTAAATTTTTCCTATAAATAGGAGCCAATCCTAGGCAAAGAAACACACAACAGTAACACAGATATTTGATCCCTTCCCAAACAAATACATTGCTCTTCTTTAGCCATGACTAAAAAGAAAGTGAAGTTTTGCTTTCGTTGAAAGCAAAATTGATAAGGAAGTCTTGTACATAGTTTGTTGTATTGAAATGTCTATGTTCATCTATAGTCCTTATACAATGAACTTGTGGTGTTTTCAAATCATGAAGCTCCCATCAGTTCTATTACGAAGTTTACAAATCTTTGAATGTTGGTTCAGTCAATAAGTATGGTGGCAAACAAAGAGTTCACCATGCAAAAGGATTGGAAAGATGGAGGAACGACTGTGGAAGGTAAGGAGGGAAATCACAAACATGGTGCACAGTGGAGGGACACTTCATGCATCGTGTTGTGATTTCTTTCCTCCATCTTTCCGGCCAATCTTTTGCATGGTGTATTCTTCTCTTGTCACCATATTTTTTTATTGAGCCAATGTTGTAAGATCCCTAAACTTTGTACAAGTATTGTTGTAGCATCATTGTTTGGAAATACTGCAGGTTCATTGTGGTAAGGTCAATAGATGACCGAAGCTAAGACTTTTCAATAGATGATCATAGTTCATAGGAATTATTTGGTCTATTTTTGTGTGGGACTTCTTTGTCAGTTTTTACTTTCAATGAAAGCACACATCACTTTGGCTAAAGAGGAGAAATGTGTTTGCCTAGGATAGGGATCAAATGCTTATATTGTTGAGTTTATCATTGCCTAGGATTGGCTCTCATTTGAAGGGAATGATGGCTCCATCTCAGTTCTTTCATCTGCTTCTACTAAAGGGCCTCAACAATTGTTTCATCTTGCGACTCATTTGGCATCTCCTCCTCAAATGGTCCCTCTTTGTGGGCTCCTCCGTTTTCTTCACAACTGTTCCCTCTAATGGTTTCACAATAGTACTTGGCTTGGTGGTTATATAAAATACCATGTCGGTCATAGTATTATCCTTTTCATGTAGTCGGTGTATTTATGTATTTGATATCATAGTGGTTTATTGTGTTTAGGTGGTCGCACTTTGTTTTTTGTTTTCACGATTCATTGCATATATGCTCCGCAGTGTTATGTTATTCGTTGTGATATTTTTCTCCACTATCATTTTTTCTTTTAATTGTTGTTTTAATTTGCTGGAGTCGAGGATCTTTCGGGAACAACCTCTCTACCTTGGAGAGAAAGTTGTAAGGCATGCGTACACTCTACCCTCCCTAGATCCCACTTTGTGGGATTTTACTGGGTCTGTTGTTATTCTTCAATACTTCAACGAATGGATCTTAGAAAAGCTCATTTAATGGCTCCTACAACAACAATGACTTCTCCAATGTCTTCACTTATATTGGCTTCTCCAATGTCATCTCCAGTGTTTCCTCCAGTGACGCACCAATGGACTCTTCAATGAATGTCTCCCAATGGGTGCATCAATGTCATTGAACAACTATCTGAACTACTCCATTGGCTTTCCATAGGGTCTAGCATTGTCTGAGTTGGTAAACTAGAATAATGATAATGTAATGACTTTATGTGATGATTCATACTTTAACAACATTAATGTTCAACATCCAACATCAATGGCTTATCTATTGTCTGGTCCTATGTTTCCTCCGGTGACACCACAAATGGATCCTTCAGTATCTCTCTGATGAGTGCAACAATGCTGATGAATAATTATTGTCGCGCTACAACATGGTCAATCATTTTCTGAGCCTATAGATTGGACAAATGATAATGTAATGGCTTTTGGTGAACTCGTAACAAAAATGCCTTTGACAATCCATTAATGCTATCAACTTCTCACATCTTTTCAATCAAGCTACCGAATGCTGGTACCTGGCATGCATCACATTAGAGTCCACTTGTTCATCAATATCTAGCTTATGTTAAATGGTATCCTCCATTCCTGGTGCATCCCCTACCATAAAGTTTTACATGGATAAATCTATTCGTTAGGTTGTGAATGCGTGTGCATGGATGGATCTGTTCGTCATCTCCTGGAACTCGTTAACACTTCAAAATGAAAACCAAATATGTTTAAATGAAGGCTAGCATTTGCCATAGAATTCCAAATATTTAGAAACATTTTTCACTTTTTGTTGTTTTAAAGAAACCCAGAAAGCATGACTTATACCATAAGTTTTGTGAACTATAAAAAATAACCACAAGTTTGGCACAAATTTACGACTCCTATTGGGATCTCGTAGCTACTATAATTCATCAAATTTACTACTATGAACATCCATCAGTGAAAAATAATAAATAAAAACAACAACAGTAACATAAAAAATGGTCATTCGCTGTATATGTATAGTCAGTATATATTTCATGTATAGTCAAGCTATATCATTTTTTGAGTGTATTATAATGTATATTCGGTATATAGCTCATGTATAAGTAATCTACATTCTATAGTCAGTGTATACTTTTTATGACTTCTGGCAAGCTATATTGTATAGTCATTGTATATTTTCTATGATTTTTGGCTATATTTATGTAATAAAACATGGCTATATTTATTATAAACTAATAGTTTGTTGTATATATTTGAAATTATTCCTTGTTTTTTCAGGTTTCTCATACTCGTGCACAAGTTTTTGACCGCTATAGTTGCTCTAGGGGAAAAAAGGAACACAATCTCACTGTAAGATGTGTTTTCTGTACTATGTTTACATTATTAATCTTTGAATGGTTTCCATGCTGTCACTTTGTGTTTATTATAGTAGTATGTATATTGTGTTGTTGCTTCAAGAGCACTATGATCCTACAAGACTACAATATTAAGAGGCTAGAAAGGAAATAACAACTTTATATCTCTTCTTAGTTGAAACCTGTGAGCAATGAATGCACTATGCCATTACAGAATGGATATGAAGCAAGAAAATATCAGCTATCTGTAGCCTGTTGAATTAAGTGAAGAGTTTTTAGATTGTTCTCTATTCTACCTCAATGTTTCCAATGCTTATGGGCAAACATTGGCACAATTTTGGCAGTCAATTTTTTTTTAATGAACATGGTGTTGGAGCCACCTTACGCGCGCTCCGACCAATTCCATAGGATACCTGCTGGCTCCCACCTCCCACCAGCAACAGGTATCAGGAAACTCTATCCACCAAGATTTGAACTGATGGAAAGAAACACCTAGTGTTTGTCTTCGCTAGGAATTTTGGCAGCCATTGAAGGAGAGATTTATCCTAAATCAACACTTCCACAAGAGAGGGGTTGCTGCAGATTTTTTTTTTTGTATGTATTTCAATGAATTGACAAGCATCCTTGACATAGTTTAACAATTTTAGAAACAAAACTGAAAACTGATAGAACTCCTTATGATGACATCCCCCCAAAAGGAGGAAACAATGAGAAAAGCTATTGTGGTATAGGTTACAGAGGTTGTGCAACTAAGATTTGAGTCATTTTCAAGTTAATGCTAGGATTCTTGGTTATGTAACTACCTGCATGACTCCTTGTACTTACTTTGTTATTGGAGCTAAAGCACACAATAGAGTTGAGTGTCATAAATGTGAGTGAACTTCAAGCATGGGCATCTTTCACTGATAGTGCACCAAACTTAACTCTTAAATTATAAATGTAGTCATTGTTCGTTCTTCCATCATTGCTAATACTTGCAGACTTTCTTATAGTGTTAATAAGGGTGTCATGATCCAGACATAGGTGTGATGACACTTGGCTCATCCCTCAGGCAAGTCAGCCTAAAACTCGACCATACAAATATATGTGGAGCTAAAGTGGAAATGAAAACTAAAATGATCTAAATATGAAAATAACTAAAATGATCTAAAATTCGGTGTTATGTGTACAAGGCATTAATCTACTACAAGCATAGAAATAGATACAAGTCTTCGTGTCATTGTTTCTCAAATAGAACAAGAACATAATAAAGGAACATGAGAGTCCGTTGAGATGACAAACAACTACCTCTCAAGTCTCCACAGAAAGCCTTGGATTTAAGAATAGAAGAAGGACAATCAATAGGACCCGAGCTCGTAACGTATACAAGTGTAGAAGCAAGGAGTGAATACCCAGCAACACAGTACTCAACAAATAAACTACAAACACAAAGTAAAACAATGAAGAACATGTGTACTCCTATCATCCAACCGAACCTCCATAACTACAACTTACATGATAATCAGCTAACCTGACAATTTACAATTCACTTAGTACGTAATTCAATAGTAAATCACCAATTAAATAGGATAAACACATCAAGTTCGTCAATTAGCAAGGTCAAAAGAGGAGTATGTACATCCAAAAAGACAAATGATGTGTAATGCTATGCAATGATGTCAAGTAAAGTGATGACTGTTTGTCCTATGAAACACACCCACTGAGACTTAGGCCGTAACTCATGGGGGACTCACATAGTCTATGTATCTGCTTGAGCTAGTTTCCTTCGACATAAACACAATTCACTGGGAACTAACTCGTTGGGACCATTTTCCTTTGGCATAAAAGTAACTCGTCGGAATCATTTCCCTTTGGTATAATATATACATAGATCTCTTAATAGTGTTTTAGAACCAATGCAAATAGGCATTCTCATGCTATTCATGAGAATAAAATGGTGTCCATACTAATAAGCAACTCACATCAAACAATCACAACATATTTTCCATTATTGAGTCAATATCATCATCAAATCATCCACATCATGGAACACATCAACATATGTCATCAAGTTGCCTTTTTATTATCCAATCTTATCAATCAAACCAAATATATAAATCATTCACCTCATAACCAAATCTCCATTACTCCCGAACACACATAATAAGGAAATACTATTCTACATGCTCAACTAAGGTTTAGAAATTCATTTGCCTCGATTTAACCTAACAATTACTTCAAAACTTGAGCCTTCCGTTTTCATAAGGCCTCCAAATCAATATAATCTATTCAACTTTAAGATCGCAATAAGAATACAAGAACAATGGCACCCAATTCCTGAGAAAGTAGAGAGAAATATGAAAATTAATATATAAATATGTTAAAGCATTTGGAAATTTGCAGTGGAAACTATTTCAAAAACAGAGTTGAAATCGGTCCATAATCATCAATTTATCAACAATTCATGTTCTTGAGAAAACTCATATATTTTAAAGTTAAAAACCTAGAATTAAAAGTTAAAAATGATGAAACAATTAGTGTGTAATCAAGATTTGAAGTCAAAATTACTTGACAAAACTTGAACAACCTCTTCAAAATCGGCTATCCTGTACTCTAGATTTAAAAAATGGTGGAAAATGGGACCATTCTCGATATTAGGAAAGGTTAAGTCAATACCCGGAGTCCTTCGTGATCGTGAATGTCACATCCCGGGAGGGTACCCTTGGTGTGGTTGGCACTCAGAGACTATTGCTAGTCCCCGAGCTAACTACTTGGCCTCATCGTCACCTCATACTCAACAGCGGAAGAAAAATACTCAAGGAAAAGACCGTAATATAATTAAAGTAATCAAGTCTTTATATAAAAAGTTAATTTCCAATAAAGAAAAGTTGGAAAAGAAACAATATTCAATATCCTCTACTCAATGTCTACGAAGCCTCTATCTCTAACATCTAGATGGTACCACGACAGGCCATGGTTACCCAACTCAAGAAAAATAAAATACTAACTCAAGCTAGATGATAATAATGTAAAAATCCTCCGAAAACAAGAAGGTCTCACCGATAGCTGAATGCGAATAGATCCTCAATGAAGCGCCTGTTGATAATCTCTAATACCTGTCTCTTCATCATAAAACGATGCAGTCCAAAAGGGGACATCAATACTTAGAATGTACTGGTAAGTAAAATAGCTGAGTGAAACAGAAACATGTAGAATAATATAGAAACAACATCAACTCAATGTAATACTCAATCGGAATGTCAAATGTCTATCTAAAGTAAGAATAAAGAGTAGACAAATGTCCCATCAACAACTCAAACCTCATCAATCAACTCAACTCAACTCGACCAGAGTACTCAAGGTGGGAACTTTTGGGAGTTTCTCTTATCCGAAAACAATCACTTATGAGTCAGTGATTGTATAAAAATCACGCTGATGTTGCCACAGCCGTGCCGTACTTGCCAGGTAAGGAACGCAGTATGATCCACAAGGAATCTAGACTCCACAAGTCCTCTATTGTTTCAGGGACCGTACCTCCACAAGAGGGGACCATTTGATGTAATGGTTCCATCCTCATCCTACGCTTGGCGACGTAGTTAATGAGTGCGAGCAGACCCACTCTTACCCATTTCGGTGCTCGATACTCGTCCCAAGACTCAATACTCTACTCATCTCAATTAGCCTCATAGAGACTCTCATCAACTCAATTAGCCTCATGGAGACTCTTATCAACTCATTAACTCAAACTTGAGGGTCCTCTATTATTTCAAGGACTTTAACTCATCTCAGTTAACTCAATTCTCAATTAAGAACTCAAGGACTCAGATCATCAATAAGAAGAAGTCATTTAGACAAAACTCAAGAACTCAATTACGAAGGCTCATAGGATCGTCAAACTCAAGTAACTCAACCTCATACTCACATCAAGATTTCCCTCAACATACTCAAATCAAGGCTCTAGACTCTATCCTTAGGTTCTTTCATGCATGCTTTCACAAAATCAACATATAGGGTTTATACAATATCTCATGAAAAATATTCAATTCAAGAAACAAGTTTATAATGATCATCAACATATGAAAATACACATATTCAAGAAAGTATTTCAAGAATCATGTATGGGGGCTCATGGACTCTCAACTCCTCTATTGCCATCTATGGGGCACATGGAAGAACAATCCCATGCTTTAGTTTAGCTTTACATACCTGGGTTGAACCTTTGGACAATCAACCTCAAGGAACTCTCTTTGAACTCCTCAATACCTCGCTCCTCTTTAGCCCTAGACTTTTTCAAGGACTTAGAATAGGGTTTAAAACCCTTTTTACGCTTAAAACTACCCATTTTGATCATATATTAAGTCCAGGATGGGTTGTAGGTCTAGAATGCCCCTCACGAAATTTGAAAAAAGTCCGCCTTAAAACATGGGGTCCGCGAAGTGGACAATGTCAATTTTCGCCAAAAATTCCCCGAATGAGCTTTCTAAACCCGTAGAAATTTCTTGGAATAAAAGCAAGTTTTGGTTCGCGGCAGGTGCGCGTCGCACACCTGTCGCACACCCTTACTGGTTCGCGTTTTCGAATCAAAAAATTATTTTTTGATCCGGTTGCTCTTAAAATCAACCGACACCACTTTTCCACTCAATTTGTTCATGCTGATCGCAAATCTGGCCTCAAATTTGCCATCGGAGTATGGGAAGACACGTTATGCACACATCTCTCTTCTAGGGGTATTTTGTAAATTTTACCGAGCGTTACAGTGAATCCCTTCTAAAAAATGTAGACCAACTGCTCATTAAAGTCCGCAAATGCGGCTCCTTTCCTCTACGAATGTGAAGAGGATCAAATTGACTTGCGAATGCAACAAGGCTCCCACGAACGCGGAAGTTAGAAGTCTTACCTTTTGTGATCACAGTTGAGTCTTCGCAAACATAGGGTTTCCAATAGCTTACCCTTCACAAATGCAATACAAGTTCCTCGAATATGAAGTGTGTAATAGCATCAGACTTCAGCAAAATCAACAGTCACTCAAAATTTTGAATGGACCCTTGGGATTCGTTCAGAAATTTATACACATGAATCATAGTTATTATCTTACTAAATTCGACGTTTTGGACTTAATGAAATCGTTGGAACACAGATTCAAGGTCTCATCGATCCAAAATTTGTTTAGCCACAACAAAACTAATTCAAGGCTCAAATGACCAAACGCCCTTGGTACCTTCAAAAAATAGGCAAACTCTTTCTAAACCTAAAATTACCTATTAAATTTAACAAAATTGTCGGAAATCCATTCTGAGTGACCGAACTCTGTCTATTGACCAAAGTCAACTCTTGATCTAAAATAACTTAATCTTTCAACTTAAGACCTCAATTTCACGAAACAACTCCAAAACAAAAATTGACGATACATCTAGACCAAATTCTATATTTTGGAGTCGACAAAATAAATGAAATTCCAATATATGACTCGTGGCTTCGGATAGTATCAAAAATCACTTTTGGACAACTTAAAAAGCCTCCAAAATTTGAGAACTTTCAAAATTTCACAACTTTTCAACAAAACTCCAAAACCAAAATCACAAATTGAACAAATGTGACCGGGACAACTATCTAGAGGGATGAAATGGTAATTTTCCAAAAATTTCTAAAAATCACCTTTGAGGTCATTACATAAGGGGAAGACGAGACATGGACGGGAAAATCATGTAATGAAGAGATTAAACCTTACCTAAATTAAAAGCGGAGATCTTTTCTTTTCTTGATAGCAGAATATGATTGATTGGCACTAAGAACTGATTTGGAGAAAGAAAATTCACTAATTAGCTTTAAATTGTGACCTTTTAACCGTTAAACTTACTGCGATCAAAACTAGAATATAAAGTTGATGAATTTTTTGTTTTTTCTTCCTATTCGGTTTATACAGATGGAGATTAGCTAGAAAGAATATGTATCTCATGATGATTAAAATTAATTTATTTATCATAAGGAAGTATGTATCATTAGAGTAAGATATATGTTTCATTTGCTAAAAAATTAGTAAGACAATCTCTAACTTATTATTCCTCTTCTTCTCGAATACTTTTATTAGAATGAATAAAATTTCTCTTTTCCTTCCTCATTATGTGTAAACAAATTATTCTAATTAGTGTTTTGTTCAATCATTTTTTTATTGAATTGCCGCAACTAATTTAGAATTTCATTCAATGTGAGTCGAGCAACATGTTGGTGAGTATTAGTCAATTAGAAAAACAAATTTAAGGAGGATTTATTAATTTTATTATATTTGAAAGTAGCATAAAATTTCTTACGAATATGTTGTATGCCAAAATTAGAGAAAATTATAATATGCTTCCATAAGCGTTACAACCACTATAATCATACACATGGTCATTTAGAGTTCATATCTCTTTCTTTTTTTAAAAAAAGATTAACCATTAAATTGATTGCTTTTTACTCAAATTCTAATATTATTGAAGTTGATATTTAAAAATTGTTTGTAACTAAAATGTTCGCTTGTTTAATATATAATTTTGTACACATAAATCAAAATATACAAAAAAACAATGAACTTTTCTTGACGACTGAAATGAGTAAGCAAGCATACTTGTTATTACTGGTTGACCATATTTAGTAGATACTATTTATTTAGATTAAACCTCTTAAGTTATTTGCCTAATATGAAAAGTTTGGTCAGGGCAAGACCAACACCATAAACTACATATATTTCAAGATGATAATATCCAACTTAGTGTCTAGTACATTCTCATTTTAGTTATAACAACATACCCAATGAAGGCACAAGTGGGATTTGGGGAAGGTAAAATGTATACAAACCTTAAACTTTCTCATAGAGATAGAATCTAATACATCCTCATTTAGTTGCATGCAGAAATAGTCACTACCGACAATTTAGTATTCTCTAGGTCAAACTATTCATGACTATCGACAATTTAGTATTCTCTAGGTCAAACTATTCATGACTACCGACAATTTAGTATTCTCCTTGTCAAACTATTCATGACTACCGACAATTTAGTACTCTCCAGGTCAAACTATTCATGACTACCGACAATTTAGTATTCTCCTTGTCAAACCATTCATTCGTGACTACCGACAATTTAGTATTCTCCAGGTCAAACTATCCATGACTACCGACAATTTAGTATTCTCTAGGCAATTCTCTAAGTCAAACTATTCATGACTACCGACAATTTAGTATTCTCCAGGTCAAACCATTCATGACTACCGACAATTTAGTATTCTCCAAGTCAAACTATTCATGACTACCGACAATATAGTATTCTCTAGGTCAAACTATTCAAAAATTTACAAATCTAAATTTTTCCTATAAATAGGAGCCAATCCTAGACAAAGAAAAACATAACAACAGTAACATAACCATTTGATCCCCTCCCAAATAAACACATTTCTCCTCTTCTTAAGCCATGAATAGAAAGCAAGTGAAGTTTTCTTTGGTTGAAAATAAAACTGGCAAGAAGATAGAAAGTGTTCTTGAACAAGGGCTCATGAACTTAGCACATTTTACGATGTTGAAATGGCTATGGTCATCTATAGTTCTTACCACAATGAACTTGTGGTGTTTTCAAATTATGTAGTTACAGTCAATTGTTTTGCAAAGTTTAGGGATCTTCCAGTGTTGCCTCAATAAAAAAATATGGTGACTCAAGAAGAGTTCACCAAGCAAAGGATTGGAACAATGGAGGAACAACTGCGTAAAGGAAGGAAATCACGAATATGATGCATGGAGTGTTGAAGGGAAAGGCATTCTCATTGACGTTCACCCTTACAATCTCAATGATTTGATTTATGTGATAAACAAAGCCAGATTATTGAAATCGTGAGGGTGCATGTCGGTCAGAATGTCTTTTCCCTTTTAACACTTGATACATCTTATTTGTGATTTTCCTTCTTATCTTTTGCAGTTCTTCTATCCTTCCCATCTTTTTCATGGTGAACTTTTCTTTTGTCATCAGATTCTTTGATTGAACCAACATTTGAAGATCGCTAAACTTTGTAAAAATATTTGATTTGCAACCTCATGATTTGGTTACGACCATAGGTTCATTTTGGTAAGGACTATAGATGACCGTTGCCTTTTCAGTACAACAAAATGTGCCGAGTTCATGAGCTTTTTTCAAGAATCCCTTCTATCTTTTCTTGTGTGAGACTTCCTTGCAGTTTTACTTTTGATGAAAGCAAGCTTCACTTTCTTTCTAGTCATGGCTAAAGAGGAGGAGAAATGTGTTTGCTTGGATGGGGATCAAATGGCTATGTTGATTGTAGATTTGCCTAGGATTTGCTCCCTATAATGGCTCCATCGACAGTTTTTTCATTCGTTCCTATCAAAGGGCCCCAACAATTGTTTCATCTGGCGGTGCGAGGACTCCTCTTCAAAAGGTTCCTCCTTTTTCTTCACAAATGTTCTCTCTAATGGTTTCACAATTTTATTTGACTTGGTGGTAGTATAGAGCACCATGTCGGTCATATTATTAGCCTTTTCATGTTGTCGGTGTGTTTGGTATTTGATATTATCTTTGGTTTATTGTGTTTAAGTGATCGCACCTTGTTGCTTTTGTTAAGGTTCAGTGCATACTCGTTGTTTTGCTATTAATTGTCATGTTTCTCTTCGCTATCGTTTTTCCTTTTAATTACTGCTTTGATTTGCTTGAGTTGAGGGTCTTTCAGAAATAGCTGCTCTACCTCGGAGTAGTAGTGGTACGGACCACGTTCACTCTATCCTCCCATACCCTATTTTGTTGAATTTCACTGGGTATACTCTTGTTATTCTTCAATACCTCAACAAATGGGTCTTAGAAGGGCTCATGTAATTGCCCCTCCTACAAAAATGAATTCTCTAATGTGTGTTCTGATGTTTCCGTCGGTGGCACCACAATGGACCCATCAATGAATTCCCCCCAATAGGTGCATCAATGTCATTGAATAAATATCAGAACTACTCCATTGGCTTTACGCAGAGTCCAACATTGTCTTAGTTGATAGACTAGAATAATGATAATTAATGACTTATTTGATGATTCATATTTCAACTACATTAATTTTCAATATCCAACATTCATGGCTTCTCCATTGTCTGTGCCGGTGTTTCCTCCAGCGACATCACAGGTAGACCCTTCAATGAACATCTCCTTGTTGGGTGCATCAATGCCAATGAATAACTATCAAAACTATGTCATTGGCTTTCCACAGGGTCCAACATTGTCCGAGTCTATAGACTATATGATAATGTAGTGGCTTTTGGTGCACTTGTAACAGGAGTGTTTTTGACAATCAAAATAATGCTATCAACTTCTCAAACCTCTACGATCAAGCTACTGAATTCTTCTACCTAGCATCACATTGGCCTCCACTTGTTATTGACATCTATCTTATGTTAAATGGTATCCTCCATTCCTCTTGCATCCCCTTCCATAATGCTTAACTGTGGATGGATCGGTTCGTCAGGTTGTGAATGCTTGTGGCATTGGTGGAATTTTTAGAGATGGTAATAGTAGTTAGATTTTTAGGCTTTAATGGAACAATCCCTTGTGCCACTATTGCCATTGTCGAGCTTCGATCTCTACTACAAGGTCTCCTTCTTGCCCATATATTGCCTCTCTAGTATTGTACATTAAAATCCCTAGCTTCATTTCCCATTTTCTACTCATGTTGGAATTAGAACTATCCTATGAGTGGCTTCTTTTAAATAGATGGTGTAAATATAATTTAAAATTTTGGGTGATTTGTCTTTTTTGTGGGATTCCTCTGGGTATGTTATTGTTGTTGTTGGGTGATTTGTCCTTTTCCCATCGGCTTCTTCTAGTGATTTGTGTTTCAGTCTTTCCTTTTCTCCAATTCCTGATCTTCGAACCTTGTTTTGTTAGAGCTTTAAAGATTAAACCTAGCGTGATTTCATTTCTTCCTATTTTTTGTCCATTTTTCCAACGTTGGCCACTCTGCTTAGGAGCCATTGTAATCTTCCAATGAGTTCTATTTTTTCAGGTTTCTCATACATGTGCACAAGTTTTTGAAAGACAGAGTTGCACATTGGGAAAGAAGGAACACAGTTTAACCGTAAGAGGTATTTTCTATACTATGTTTTCACATTGAACTTTGATTGGTTTCCGATGCTGTTACTATGTGTTTCTTGGAGTAGTTTTGTTGGGTTTTTAGCAAAGAAGCTGAAAAATAATAATGAGGGAAAAATATGCAAGGAGGCCAAAGAGAATTGTTTTTATTAATAACTCAAAGACATGTATTTACAGCTATAATTACTAACTAGAAACTAGAAAAAGATGCTACTAAACTTATCAGTAAAATTCAAATAATAAATAAAAAACTAACTACTAAATAAGCCACCCAAAACTCTCATAAAAATAATTTAAAAATCCTCAAAGTTAGCTTCTTTTTACTTGAGATTCCTGTAAAAGAAACCTCTTAAAGAAACTGTTGCTAGTTGTTTTATACTTTTGTTTTTGCAAGTATATTGTGGTTGTTGCTTTAAGAGCAGTGTCATCAAAAGCGCTCTTAAACCCTGAAACGCGGTTCAAAGTATGTTGAGCACTTCGCCTGGCTTAATGTGAGCTTCAATGTCGTCATCAAGGTTCTAAGACATACTTTTCCTTGCCAATGAACCTCTTCTAAATAGACGATATTAAAGAATTGATATTTTGCTTCATTGTAATTATTTTTCTATTTCTTTGTTTATGTATTTGTCATTCATGCTTTATAAATTATAAGTCTTGGACTAAACATATATGTATTTGCATTTTTTCTCCCTATGCACCTTTTACGGTGAATCCCATGCTTTATTTGTGCTAAAGCCTCAACGGACCTTAGAGGTCTTTTTGCTTTTGACAACACTGTTTAAGAGCGCTATGATCCTACAAGACTACAACGTTGAGAGGCTAGAAAAGAAATAGCAACTTTATCACTCTTCTTAGTTGAAACTTATCAGCAATAAATACACAATGCCATTACAGAATGAATATAGAAGTACAAACTAAAGAAGCCATATCTGTGAAGCAAGAATCTATCAGCCATCTTTAGCCTTTTGAATCAAGTCAGAGTTTTAGATTGTTCTCTATTCTTCCACAATGTCAAATGCTTAAGGGCAAACATTGGCACAATTTTGGTAGACTTTTTTATGACCCTGATGGCTGGACCAACTTTTGTACACCTCGACTAATTCCACAGAATACCTCCCACCTCCCATCAACAATAGGTACAGGAAACAATAAGAAAACCTACTGTAGTATAGATTAATTGCAGGTAAGACATATGCTTGCATCCACTAATCATCTATACTCATACCCTATGACTGCAGGTGTTTGATAACTGTAAAGATGTGGCATCTGGGTCAAACTCGACCCAAAACTAGTGCATGAGGGGAGGATTGCCCTAGTTCATATAAGTAGACCACCAGTCCATTTCCCAACCAATGTGGGACTTTGACCGACTCTAACACCCCCCTCTACATCCAGGCCCAATTGGAGTCTCATGAGTGAGGAGAATTGTCCAAGTCCATATAAGAAATCCAATTTCCCATACATAAATTAGCAGGCATGGCGGCACTACCAGCACAAATTCAAGGATGTCCACTTCAACCTATTTCCAGCCTCCTAATTTTATGATGGATTTACTGCAGGCAGATATCGCAGGAACTCTTTACCTACTTAAAATTAACAATAGCCTAAGATCTAACTTTTTACTGTTTCTGTTGTAGTTAGCTTTGTTTAATATGATCTTTCTTTTGTCTCCCCCCCCCCCCAACCCACCCACACACACAAAAAAAAAAAAAGAAGAGAGAACTGATATACTTTAAGAGTAAAACAAATTATTGTACATTAAAATATTATCTTCTGATTTCTACTCATTTTGAAATTAAAACTATCTGATAAGTTGCTTGCTTTTGAATAGATGTGGTAAACATAATTCAAAATTTTGGGTGATTTGTCTTTTTCCATCCAGTGATTTGTGTTTCAGTTTTTACTTTGCTCTGATTGCTGATCTTCGAACCCTGTTTAGTTTTAAAGATTAAACCTGGCATGATTTCATTTCTTCCATCTTTTTGTCCTTTCTCCAGGTGCTGGTCTGTCTGCTTAGGAGTCCTTGTAATCTTCTAATGAGTTCTTCTTTTTTCAGGTTTGTTATAGTTATGCACAAGTTTTTGAAATAGGCAGTTGCTCATGGGAAAGAAAGGAACAGAGTTACATCATTTCCATACTGTATTTTCACATTATTAAACTTTGAATGGTTTCCCATGCTGTTGCTATTTTACTTCATATAGTATGTATATTGTGTTGGTTGCTTTAGGAGCAGTGTTATCAAAGGCACATTAAAGCCTTGAAACGAGGCTCAAAACGTGTTCAACGCTTCTCCTCGCTTAATGTGGGCTTCAGTATCGTCATCAAGGTTGTAAGACATACTTTTCCTTGCCAGTGAACCTCTTCTGAAGAGATAACACTAAACCATTGGTATTTCACTTTATCATAATTATTTTCAGTTTCTTTGTTTCTTTGTTCATATATGTCTCATTCATGCTTTGTAAATTATTTGTCTTTCACTAAACATATAGTTTGTATTTTTTTCTTCCTTTACGCCTTTTTTCGTTGGAGCCCACGCTTTATTTGCGCTTAAAGCCCCAACAGACCTTAAAGCTTTTTGGCATTTTTTATTTTGGTAACGCTGTTTAAGGGCACTATGATCCTAAGAGACTATAACATTGAGAGGCATGCAAGGTACTAGCAACTTTATATCTCTTCTTAGTTGAAACTTGTCAGCACTTATTACAGAATGGATATGCAAGTCCATAACAAGCAAGACATATCTGTGAAGCAAGAACCTGTCAGCCATCTACAACCTGTTGAATTTAGTCATAATTTTTAGTTTGTTCTATATTCTTCCTCATTGTCCAATGCTTACGGACAAACATTTGCACAATTTTGACAGCCATTTGTTTTTGTACACCGTGGTGTCCTGACCAGTTTTCTCGCACTTCAACTAATTCTACAAGATACCTACTGCCTCCCACTAACAAGTACCAGGTAACTCTGTTCACCAAGGTTAGGACAAATGAATAGAATCATCTGGTGTTTTTGTTGTCTCTGAGAATTTTGGCAGCCATTGAAGAGAGAGGATTTACTCTAAATCAACACCTTTTAAGGAAAGGAGTAACTGGAATTTTTTTAATTTTTTTTATATATATTTCAATGAATTGACAAACATCCTTAACATAGTTCAACAATTTTAGAAACAAAAACCAAAATTGATAATTACAATCACATCCCTAAAAGAATAGGAACAATAAGAAAAAAAACTATTGTAGTTTAGGTTATTGTGGTTGTGCAACTAAGATTCAGTGATTTTCAAGTTAATGCTAGGAATCTTGGTTATATGATTCTCGATTAGTGTTTTGTGCAATCATTTCATATTGATTTTCCTCAACTAATTTGATTCTTTTTCAATATGAGTTGATTGAAATGTTGGTTAGTTTCAGACCGTCAAAAAACAAATTAAAGGAGGTTTTAATTTCAATATATTTGAAAGTAGCATAAAGTTTCTTTTGAATATGTTTTCTAACAAAATTGAGGAAAATTGTAATGTGTTTCTACAAGTGCTGCAACCTACTTAATCATATACATTACTCTTTAAAATTCAATTACTATCTCTATTTGTAAAAAAAGATTAATCATTAAATTGATTGTTTTTTTTACGCACGTAATAATGAATTGAAATTTATGCTGGCTTTCTTGAGTGCAGGTTGTAGTTTTTGAGGTTTGGTTGGTGTGGTTGGAGAACCTACATTCTTTACTCTCTACTTGTATATAGAATCTTCTTGATGGACATCGTGTAGTTTGGTATCCACCCTTGCTTCTGCACTTGTATGTAGGTTGTGAGTCAGATTTCGCCTGACAATGCTCTTCATACTCTTGGATCGAGCTTTTGGATAGTTGTGAGGTAGCAGCTTGTCCATTTCAGCGAACTCTCGAGGCTTCCATTTTTCTTTATGTTCATTTTTATTTGAGAATCAAAGACAATTGAGACTTGTATATTTTCTTTTAAATTTCAGTTATAGTAAAGGCTTGTACATATGACAACAGTGTTGGGATGACTTTAAATTTGTGGCTCTTTCCTCGTGTTGTTATCCTATATAGACTGCTACTTCTGCTATATCTTCCGCCTTATTGTATTATATTCTTGTTTAGACTGACTTGTTTTGGTTGATTAAGGTAAGTGTCATCACTCCCGATTTTGGATCATAACAAAAACAAGCTAATGAATAGGACAATCGCGTGAGCAAAGAGATTAAACCTAACCTAAGTTAAAAGTCAAGACCTTTTCTTTTCTTAATAGGGGAACATGAGTGACTTGACACTGAGGACCGGAAAGAAAATTCACTAATTAGGTTTAAAATTGTGATATTTTTAACTTATAAACTTAATGTGATAAAGCTAGAACATTAACTTAATGAATTTGTTGTTTCTTCTTCCTATTGGCTTTATACAGATGGGACATTAACTAGAAAGGATATGTATCTCAAGATGATTAAAATTTAACTTAGTTACCATTAAGGAGTATATCTCATTAGAGTAAAATGCTTATTTTCATTTGATAAAAAATTTAAGTCATCTACAGTCACTTAAAGTTGTCCGTATATTTTAATTGTACAATTTAACTAAGACTTGTACCTATTGAACATCTTTATTACTTTGAATTAGAACCACTTAGACACTTTGTGGAGTCGTGATACAAAAAAGTGTGATTCAAACCTTGCTGGGCATGTGGATCATTGTTTTAACGTCTTTTTCAATTTTTATTTATTTTCTTCTAAAATAAACTATTTCTCTTTCAAAACTACTGCTGTTCTGCTACCACCCTTTAGCTCATCCTCTTTAACAAAATCAATTTCCTTTTTCATTCTCTTTATGTTGCCACTACTCATCCACCTATCTTTGATCACTTTTACAGAACAAATTTGCTGATTAGGCTAAATAGTTTGCTGCTATTTGTTCACCATTGTAAATGTTGCAGATAATATTTTTGAGATGAGGGTCTGTCGGAAACAATCTTTCCATCTCTGTGAGGTAGTGTTAAGGTCTGCGTATATTTTACCCTCTTCGTGCCCCACTTGTGAGATTTCATAGAGTATGTTGTTGTTGTATTTCATAATCTCTCTAAAAAGTCAAATCTTTGACTTTTTAGCATGAATCTCTGTTATTCAGTTTCGCTGATGGGAGGGTTGGGGTGGTGGAAAAATGATGGTGGACAAAGTGGGTATTAGGGAAAGAGAAAAATAGGGGGAGGGTGTTGTTGTAATACCATGAAAGTTAGAAAGTCGGAATCATAAAGAAAAATTCAAAAAAATGTTACTAGTTCACGAAGCATGAATTACTTTTACGGCTCATAGATTGTTCCATGGGTTGTGGAAAGGCTTCGTAGAAAGGGATCCTAAAATATAAGTTGCATAAGTTTATTTACGAATATGCAGGACGGATCGTGAAAATTTTTACGAGTCATAAATGGGTTCTGGAATTAAGCCTTAAAAATTGAACTATCATGGCTTACAGATGGGGTGTACGAATTGTAGAAAATTCTACAGTTCGTGATGATTTCATAAGGCTCTATGATACTTAGAAAAATTTTGAGAAAAGAATGAAGGTTTTACGAGCGGGTTCTATGGTCCGTGGAAGGAACCATGAGCCATAGAAGGTGTTCGTAGACAAACTTCTAAGACGTGGCATTTCAATTTGATTTCCATGAGAGGTGTTTACGGCTCATGAACTGGACCACGGACCTTAGAATGGTCCATGGCTGCTGCTGACAGTTATTTTTCTACGGTTATTTTTGACAATTCCTATTAATTTAAAGCGACGTCATTTTGAGACTATCCCTAAGACCTATAACTACCCAAATCCTCTTAATTTTTCACATTCTCCCACAATTCATATATTACAAAACTTCTCTACCTAGAAAGTTCTTCCAAGGCAAGATCAAGGCTCAAGCTTAGGGTTCTTCTATTCAAGTCTTCAATTTCAAGTTCTAATCAAGGATTCTACTTCAAGTTTATGTGGGTATTCATCCATGAACCCGAATTCAAGGTTTCAATTTAATTTCTTCTAAATTTCAACTAGGGTTTTATGATTCTTCATTGGGATATTTTAATTATGCTTTGATCTATCATTTTTAATTTAATCATGCATGAATTGACATCGATTTTATGATTTCAAAGCTTTCCATTTAATGGGTTCTCAAGTTTCATCTAGGATTTCACGAATTTCTCTATGGGTGTTCTCTTGAATTATGATTAAATTGATGTTATTTTACATGGTAATGCATAAATTCATCAAAATTATATGATAAAGGATCATTTGTTAGTAGAGGTTTCTTAGGCATTATCATTCTTACCTTAGCAAGTATGGATCCTCACTTTTCAGTGTGTGAGGTTGAATATCGGACTCCATGTTATGACTCTCATGATTTATGTCGATTAACGATATCTCTCACAAAGCTTTATGGTATATCTCACTATGACTTAAGAATTTCATAAAGGTTTATGATTCATAATCTGTTTTACTTAAACTATGTTATGATTTTATTAAACCCTTTTCTTATGAGTTTTTGCATTGACCATATCTCACCTTTCAAAGCATGATCTTGAAGTACTTTCACATGTTTTTCAACTTGGTCATTGTATCATCACATTTATATCATGCATTACATTTCTCACATACTTAGTGCATTTCATGCACTAACGTATACTTTTAGCCTACAACATATTATAATGTAGGGTTTGATGATCACCCTACACATCCTACTCGTGGCTAGTTGAAGTTGTTGATCACTTCATTAGTGAGTCCTCTCTTGCTTCGAGAGTGATCCACTTTAGCTTATGTCTTTAAGTCATGGTCTTACTTTTATGCACAAGATGACTTGTTCTTTTTTATTACCTAAACTTTCATGGTTTGGAACTTTACTTCCGCTTTCGTCATGTCATGTCATTGATATTCTTCTTACTTTATGTATGCTTTACATGCTAAGCGGCTTGGTTGGATCCTTTTTGAGTTCTAATCATCATGTCACACCTAAGGCCTACCTTTGGTCGTGACAGTTATGGGGTAGGGTGAGGGTGTATTATCTTATTTTTTTAAATTCTTTTCTTTTTGGATCTAGATATTTTTTATATTCAAAATTCATTTTTATGGTTATTTTAAGTTAAAATGTCATATGTCTCCTTGGATTTTATTTTGCCACATCATCTGCATGTGTATCACACGCACTTTCATTTTTGACTAACTCTCAGAAAAATGTTTGATAGGTACTTTTTTTTTTTTTTAATGTTGAGTGAATGTTTTGATGATTAACAAACTGACTCGAGGACCAAGTGGGCTTACAAGTCTATCAGATCAACGTGAAGTGCTTGCATATGGGATACAACTTTAAAGCTGTTGTGGTTGGTGAAATATCACCTTCATTTATACTGAAGGACTGATGGTCCATGCAATGCCTCTTGTGTAGTATAAAAGGAGCTTGTCCAAGAAACAAAAACAACTTTTGGAAAATCACAAACACTAAATATTCTTGTTGCTCAAAAAGCTCTCTCTTGGCTCCTTGTGTGAAGATTCAGCTGTTGCGTTCAAGGGACCTGATAGAAGATGACAATAGTTTCCTTTTATGTTTGTAGTTGTGTTGTGTTGTAAATTGTAAGATCACTCCTAACCTATAAAGGAACGTGATCATTGTTTTCTCTTACATTCTTGAGAGCTGTAGACCTTGTAGGCTGTTGTATGCCTTAAGGTGTGGTGGTGTAATTAATCTAGCTTCATCTAGCGGGTGAAAGTGTAGGTTAGTTAGTGGATGTTGTTGCTCATTGCTTGTAATGGGGTTGCAAGTGGGAATGGTGAGAAAGTGAGACAAATAAACCGTGTGTGTTGTATTTGTTTACTTTGCTCAATCATTTAGTGAATTTTGGGTTTTGGAAAATCCTGTTGGACAGGTCGTGATTGTTCCTCCCTTGAGCAAGGAGTTTTTTCCACGTTAGATCTCTGCATTTCGTTACTTGTTGTTTGTCTTCTTTTAGTTTCTGTTAATATTGCTTCGAGAGATCTGATCCCTTACTGTGGTAGACACATATTTACTCATCAGTTAAGATTGGAAAGTCTAAAAGGAAAAAGCGTCGGTTGAAATGTCTAAGTGAAATATGCTTACAACATTTAAGTTATTATCAGTGACTTAAGCCTTTGATAAAAGATTAGTAAGATAATCTGCAACTTATTATCCCTCTTCTTTTCGAGTACTTATCTTAGAAGGAAGAAAATTTCTCTTTTCCTTCCCATTATTATCATCTAAAATTCAATAACTATTGGTATTTGTAAAAGGAAAGATATATATATTCATTAAATTGATTGTTTTTTACACATTATAATGTTAAGGAAATTGATATTTCAAAATAGTTTATATTTTGCATGTTAGCTTGTTTTAATATTTTATTTTGTACATACATAAATTAAAATATACAAAAAAAGGGTTAACTTTTTTGATGACTGAAACAAACACATTTGTTATTACTGAATGACTATCTTTTGTGGATACAACTTACTCATATAAAATCACTAAATTATTCACCTAATACGAAAAGTTTGACTCGGTAAAATTGGTCAAGGCAAGACCAAAATCATAAACTACGCTTTGACTCGATAAAATTGGCCAAGGCAAGACCAAAATCATAAACTACACTTTGACTCGATAAAATTGGTCAAGGCAAGACCAAAATGATAAACTACATATATTTCAAGATGATAACATCAAACTTGGTAACCAAATACACCCTTATTTATTTACATGCCATAATTGTTACTACCGACAACTTAGCATTCTCGAATTCAAACTATTCAAATATTTATATTTGAATTTTTCCTATAAATAGGAGTCAATCCTAGGTAAAGAAACACACAACAACAATAACATAGCCATTTGATCCCCTCCCCAGCAAACACATTTCACCTCCTCTTTAGCCATGAATAGAAAGAAAGTAAGTAATGCTCTCATTGAAAGTGAAACGGGCACAGAGGTCTCATACAAGATAAGATAGAAAGAGTTCTTGATTAAGGCTCATGAACTCAACACGTTTTGTGGTATTGATATTGTGTTGGGTCATTGAGCCTTTTTCAAGAGCCCTTTCTCTCTTTTCTTGTATGAGACTTCTTTGTCTATTTTACTTTCAATGAAAGCTGACTTTACTTTCTTTCTAGGCATGTCTATAGGGGAGGAGAAATGTGAGTGTATCTCTTCTCAGAATTGGCTCCTATTTGTAGGGAACTATGGCGTCATCGACAATTCTTTCATCCGCTCCTGCTAAACAACCCCAACAATCTTTTCATCTGGTGGCTCATTTGAGGACCCCTTCTCAAATGTTTTTTCTCATGTTTTCCTCCCTTTTCTTCACAAATATTCTCTCTAATGGTTTCACAATTGTATTTGGCTTAGTGGTAGTGTAGAGTACCATGTCGGTCACCGTATAAGCCTTTTCACGTAAGTGTATTTTTGTATTCGATATTATCTATAGTTTATTGTGTCAGGGTGATCGCACCTTGTTGTTTTGTTACGGTTCATTACGCATTTGCTCAACACTGTTTCGCTATTACTTGTCATGTTACTCTGCCCTTTTTTTTAACTTATAATTACTGTTTCTATTTGCTTGCGCTGAGTGCTTTTCGGCAACATCTCTACCTCAAAAATAATGGTAAGGCCCGCATATACTCTACTCTTCCTGCAACCCACTTTATGGAATTATACTAGGAATGTTGTTGTTCTTCAATACCTCAACGAATGGATCTTAGAAGGGCTCATGTAATGGCCCCTGCAACAACAATGGCATCTGCAGCGCCCGCTCCAGTGTATCCTCCCGTGACGCCACAGATGGTCCCTTCAATGAATATCCCAATGGTTGCATCAAAGCCATTAAATAACTATCAGAACTACTCCATTGTCTAAGTGTATAGATTGGAAAAATGACAATGTAAATGACTTCTGCCAGAACTGCTTCTGCTCCTACTAATTTTGATTCTTCTTGTACAAATACTATGAGGAAGTTAGCTTTGTATAATATAGTCTCTCTTTTGTAGCTTTGTTAATATAATAAATCTCTTTTGTACCAGAAGAATAAGAAGTAAACAACTAATACTAGCATAATTGTTTATTATCAAAAAGAAGAATGGGAAAATGTGTACAATGCTGTATTTCCTTAGCAAATATATACAGAGGTGATCAATGAAGCTGTACACCCCCTCCCCACCAGGCCCTCCTATTCTTTTGGGGTAAAAAGCCTTAAAACTACAGCATACCATGCAAAGTATCGATGATCCCATAGGTATTGCATGGTACCTGCTCAATGATCGAATTGTCAATTTCATTTTCTTTTTGTTATTCATGTTCTGCATCCTAGCTTCTTCAACTTCCTCAGTTGTACAAGCAAACCACAACATGCCTCAAGGAGTGTCAAGAGCAGTATTTTACTCAAACAAGATCTCTTTCCAATTCATTTTGATGAACATACTGGAACTCTATTTCTGGATATTGCCATTACAATTGACCACAAAATTATCACTGTTATAAACCTCTATGTATGCACCGTTCCCTTCTTCTTGTTAATGAATTAAGTTAGGAGATTTGACAATAATATAGAAGAGTTAAAATCAAGAAAAAAGTGTGCCTTTATTGTGCACATTGTGAAGTTGAACTGTCTGGAGTGAACACCTTTAAACTTCTTATCCTTTACCATACTCTCATAGGTTGATGCAATAAAAAAAGGCTACCAAGGAGATTTTCATGATGTTCGTGCATCATGTTTCTATGCAGAGTTCAAATCGTCAATACACAAGAAATCCACATGTATTGTTAGTTAAGGTATACTTTGTACAAGTTTATCCTGATTCAAAACATGCTTTTTTTTTAAACAAACTAAAAAAACAAAAAGACATGGTCTCCGAGCCAACTTGTGTGCACCACATGTAATTCTACCAAGTACCTGCTACCTCCCACCAACACAAGTACCGGTAACTTTGCAAATCATGACAGGCTCTTCAACTGCAAATCATCACATCAATAATTTGCAAACTAAATTTCAAGTTTTGAGTGAGTTACAACTTGAATTCTTCTGATCTACACTTTACAAGGTACGCGTGCTTATACAGCAGAGTAAAGCTCAAAGTAGATAAAATGCACACCTCCATAATCACCCAGTTTTCAACTAATTTTCAAAGTCTTTTTCTGGGCACAATTTCTACATGTAATTGTCTATTACATTTTTTCCATTGATTTTCATAAGGCCTTCACTAATTAAGTTTATCAATTTTGTGAACATCTCAGAATTCATCTAAACATATATGTGGACCAGAATAGAGCGGAAGGATCCATATAGTTAACTAATTTGGAATTTTGAGGTGTAATAGATTGATTGATAAAGGAACATATGCCACTATTTATTTTTCGGATACAGAAGTATGCCACTTAGCAAATGGCCTCTTTAGATCCATCAAGACCAGATATCCATTAATGCTAATTAACAACATGTTTTGGCCTGAGCCATAACACTTCAACAGGAAAATCTCAGGTTATCCAGGCCTATTCATAATGGTCCAGTTGCCAATTGCAGTCATTAGAACTGCTACTTAATGAAGAGAAACAGAAATGATATTCCATGAGCAATCCAAAGAAAAAAGAAACTGAATAATCAAGTGACGCTAAAATGCAAAATGGAGATACTAACATCACTATACTCATTTTCAGAAGAATAAGCAGAATTTAGCTTATCATATAGTTCATCATCCGCAGAGTCATTCAGACTAGCCAGTTGTTCCTACCATCGTAAACATATGGGAGAAAAGGTTCACCTCAATCCAAATGAACCAAAAAGCGACCAACAAACATAAGATAACCAAAAAAACTAGTCAGGAACCATGAGCTACTTCTAGGGCTCATAGGTTTGAGGTTTGTTCTATGTATCATGGAAAGGCTTCGTAGAAAAGGGACCCTGAAATATAAGTTGAAGGAGTTTAGTTACGGATATGCAGGACGGATCATGAAAATTTTTACGAGTCGTAAACAGGTTCATGGAATTAAACCATAAAAATTGAACTATCAAGATTTACGGATGGGTTGTACAAGTTGTAGAAAATTGTACGGGTCATGGATGGTTTCATGGGGCTCACTAATACTTAGAAAACTTTTGGAAAAAGAATGGAGGTCTTACGAGTGTGTTCTACGACACGGAAGGAACCACGAGTTGTTCAAGAGAAAGTGAGGACTTTCTTTTAGCCACCGACCCAAACAAAAGAGATTAGCCTCTTGATCGATCGATTGATTGGATTGAAGTACGAAGGGGTTGATTGAAGTCTCAGAGCAGCCCAACATTAAGGCCGAGCAACTAGCTACAGTAGGATTGGACGTCTATCTCACTCACCGCGCTCCCCTAAACATATAAAGGCCGGTGGAAGGAATACTCCCCTCATCTTTCTTACGGCTCGTTACCGCAGCGCTCATTCATCCCTTTCGCTTCTTCCATTCAAAAAAACATAGTCTTTCCGTAGACAAATTTCTGACGCATGGCACTTCACTCTGATTCTCATGAAAGGTGTTCATGGCTCGTGAATTAGACCACAAACCATTGAAAGGTCCCATGGTTATTTTCAGTGGTTATTTTGGAAAATTTTCAGGTTTTCTAATATTAAATCTACGTCGTTTTGAGGCTATTCCTAAGACCTATAACTACCCAAACCCTCCAAATTGCGCCCATTCTCCCACAATTCATCTATTACAAAAGTTCTCTCTATAAATTTTTTTCCAAGGCAAGACAAGGCTCAATCTTAGGGTTCTTTCACTCTTCAATTTCAAGTTCTAATAAAGGATTCTACCTCAAATATGTGAGTATTCATCCATGGGATCCTTTTATCCATGGAGCCCAAATATTGTCAAGGTTTTCAATTCAATTTCTTCTAAATTTCAACAAGGATTTTATGATTCTTCATTGGACTATTTCAATTAAGCTTTGATCTCTAATTTTTAATTTAATTATACATGAATTGACATTGATTTTATGATTTCAAGACTTCTAATGGGCTCTCAAGTTCCATTTAGGGTTTCACAAATTTCTTTATGGGTCTCTTCAATTATGATCAAATTAATATTGTTTTACATGGTTATGCATGAATTCATCAAAATAACATGATTTAAGGTTGATTATGACTCCATGTTTTTACCTTATCTTTCATAAATATGAATTATGATTACATTCTACAAGAACCCCATGCATGCTTTATGAAATAGATGAATTGAGTTTTAAATGATGATTCTCATGAAGAATGAATACTTATGAAAGGAATTCTTACTTGTAAATGATGGTGAAAGATTCACACACAATTATGGATTCAAGATCTTGAAAGGTAGTTCTCACATTGATTGAATCAAAGATTTAACGAGCTACTCTATGATTATGATTTTATGAAAATTGACGGGTTAGTAGATATTGCCTGTAACACCTCAAAATTCTACTCTTAAGATCTCGAAATTCGTCGTCGCAAATACATAAGATTGAACCTAGTAATGCCTTACTTGTACTTACATTTAAGGATCATTAAGATAGGTGGGAAGTGTGTTGGAAGTGAATACGGGTCATGAGAGACCTCTAGTGCTTAGTTGAGTTCAAAACCTTCCTACTGGTCAAGCTTTTCACTTTGGATTAGGCAAGGATCAACTTTAAATGATCATAACTCTTAGCACACAAAGAATAAGGTAGCTTATGACCTACCAAATTAAAGCTCTTCAAATTAGCTTTCCAACTATCCAATTTCGCCTCAATCGGAGTTTAGAGTAAAAAATTATGATTGTTTTACTACGGACCCATACTGTCAACTTGTAGAAAAACTACTACAAGCCCATTTTTGAGTCCCAAAATTGATGGACCCAACTACGGGTCGTAAATACTTCTACGGGTCGTAGATTGGACTCGTAAAATCGATCCAGTGGCCCCGAAATTCGTCCAAAAACTTACAGATGGGTTCCTATAAGTCGTAGATGGACTCGTAGCAGACTTAAACAACGATTTTAAAGAGGGGTATTTTCGTCCTTTCTCACCCTTTAACCCTAAACTTGTCAGTTCTCACTTAAGTAAACCCCTAAAACGTGATTATTCAAAACATTAACGCTCAAACACTCTCCAAACTCAGAATGTAGTTTCAAAAGGGCAAAAGCTAGGACTTTCAAGCACCTTCTTCAAATTCTTCAAGACTAACTCCCACAGGTATGTAAGGCCCTCCAAAAGTTATCCTACGTTTGTTTTATTATCTTTACTACTAGTCTCTATCCAAGATCAAGTTTATGAGTTGAGATCAAGTTTTCTCCATTACTAGTTAATTTCATTGAAATACTTGTTCATGTATTTTTCTTGATAAAAATCATGGTCTTTACTGATTTCACTATTGAATTAAGCTATTGAGACAAGATTACGTTGTTATTATTGCATTTGTAAGAACCCTATATATTTCATGAAAAACTATTATGTCCGCTGTATTGAGTTGAGTTTAAGAAGTATTTAAAGCTTCTGTATTTACAAGATAGCGGAGTAATAAGAAAATGTTTTTGAGACACTTTGCAATGATACAACTTTCAATCAAAGAAAAGAGACAAGTTGAGAAAAGTTTAAAAAAGCTAGAGTTGGCTAAGTCCTAAAGGATTGAAAAAGTATTTTGAGCAATTTTACTCGTAAAGTTATGAGCATTATAATCGTTATTTTGGGAGTAGTATTGAGCACCGAAATGAGTAAAAGTAATAAGAACTGAACTCGTAAACTACATAGCTGGCGTAGGATAGGATTATACCAAGAGTACAGCTCCTCACTTGCCACTGAGATGGCCCGATTTTGGGATGGATCCACTCCCTAGTTTTTGTCCCTTACCCTAGCAAAGTATGGGATGGCTCTGGCAGCGTGGGCAAGACGTTGTATCAGCATGAAGCTCATAGTGATGGTTGTCGGTTAGAGAAACTCCCCAAGCTAAAGTAAACTAATTCTTGCATACAGAGTTTCAACATATTTTTTTGTTACTTTTAGCATGCACTTTATTTATTACTTATGCTATCCTATTTTGAGACATGTTTTAGCTACTTTTGAGTATAGTACCCCATCATAAGTTCACGATTTTGGCTATTTTACATGCTCGTACGTTTGACATCCTTTGGACCGACATCGTTTTATAATGCAGACGCAGGTGACAGAGTTCCGCAGCAGACGCTCCGTTGAGGACCAGCATTTCATTCGGCCATCGGTGAGGCCTCTTACCAGTTAGAGGATTTGGAGTCTTTATTTATATTTTAGCATTTCTTTTCAATTGTGGTTACCGTGGGCCTATCATGATAGTTATTTTAGATTATTTTAGTTAGAGATTACATGGATGGTATGACAGGAGTTTCAGTTCTTATTTTCAGTTGTTGTTGGGATATTTCTTTTGTTTAATTGTTCAGACTGTTGCAGTCTCTTTAGTACATTATATCTAAGCCTATCATTTATTATTTAAGTCTTCCGCTGAGTAAAGTAGCCAAGCCAAGTGGTTTGCTTGGGATCAGAAACAGTTCTAGGTGTCGGCCACGTCCAGGGTGTAAACTCGGGGCGTGACATCGCCTCTCCACGTGACATGACTAAATGACTTATGATTTTTATTCTGTTGAGAGTTAACTTAGCAACAAGTGGACCTTGAAATATAGGCGGAAACTCCCCTTAGTAAAGGCATGAGACCGTGAGTGGAATCCCATTGTCCCATAACTATGTGCTACCTTAGGATAAGGATCACCAGTTAGTAAAGGCTTGATTCCTTAGAAAGGGTCATCCGTCAGTAGAGCTTTGATTCCTTAAGTAGCTTAGTGGATCCAATCAGGCATTATGGCTCTTACCTTAGCAAATGTGAACCCTCACTTTTTGGTGTGTGAGATTGAGTACCGGCCTCTATGTTATAGATCACATGGTTTATGCCAGTTGATGGTATCTCTCACAAAGTTTTACGTTATATCTCACTATGATTCATGACTCTTACTATGACTTAAGAATGACATAAATGATTATGATTCTTACCATGTTATAGTTAAACTAAGTTATTATTTGATTAAATTTCATACAAGTTTTTGCACGAACCATGCCTCACGTTTCAAAGCAAAAGACTTTCACATGTCTTTAGCTTGGTCATTGCATCATCACATTTATGTCATACATTGCATTGCTCAAATACTTAGTGCATTCCATGTACTAACACATATTTTTCACCTACAATGTATTATGATATATGGTTCAGCGATCAACCTGCACATCCTGCTTGTGGCTACTTGAAGTTGTTGATCACTTGATTAGTGAGCCCTCTTGCTTCGAGGGCAATCCGCTTTAATTTATATCTTTAGTCATGGTCGTACTTTTATGCTTAGGGCGAGGTAGGACTTGTTCTACACCCCCATCTAAATTAGTAGATGCATGTTGGACAAATTATGATGTGTAGTCCTATTTATTCAGGGATTGACTTGTTTCTTTTTTATCACCTAGAATTTCATGGTTTGAGATTTTACTTGCGTTTCCTTCATGTCATTGATATTCTTCTTACCTTATGTATGCTTGCATGCTAAGAGGATTGATTGGAGTCCTTTAGGGTTCTAATCGTCATGTCATGTCTAGGGCCTAGCTCGGATCATCACAGTTATGGGGCAGGATGAGGATGTATAATTTTATTTTATTTTTAAAATTCTTTTCTTTTTTTAGATATAAAAATTATTTATATTCAAAATTTAATTTTATGATTGTTTTAAGTTATAATGTCATATGTTTCCATTTGATTTGATATTTTTACACATCATTTGCGTGTGTATTACATGCAATTTCATTTTTTACTAACTCTTAGACAAAATGTTTAATAGGTACTTTTTTTAAAAGACTGGAGTGTCTAATAGGAAAAAGGGTCTATTGAGGTGCTTAAGTAAATACGCGAACAACTTTTAAGTGGTTGTCGATGGCTTAAGCCTTTGATCAAAGATTAGTAAGACAATCCGCAATTTATTATTCCTCTTGAGTACTTATCTTAGAATGAATAAAATTTCTCTTTTCCTTTCCACCAAATATAAACAAATGGTTTTGATTAGTGTTTTGTGCAATCATTTTATATTGATTTGCCTCAACTAATTTATCTCTTTTTCAATGTGAGTTGAGTGAAATGTTGGTCAACACCAGAGATTCCAAAAATAAATTTAAGGAGGATTTAATTTTAATATATTTGAAAGTAACATAAAGTTTCTTTCGAATATGTTCTGTCAAAATCGAAGAAAACTATAATGTGCTTCTCTAAGCGTTGCAACCTCTATAATCATACACATTGCCATTTAAAATGCAATAACCATTTGTATTTGTATATATAAAAATCATATTCCCTTCGTTTACAAAAGAATAACCTACTTTATTTTTTAGTCTGTTCCAAAAAGAATAACTCATTTTTTTTGTAGCAACATTTTAATTTTAGCTTTCCATGTGGCAAGTTTAAAGCAACAAGATTAAAGGTTATTTTGGTATATTTGAAATAGCTTTAATTTTAGACTACAAGTTTGAAAAGTCTTCTTTATTTTCTTAAACTCCGTACCAAGTCAAATTATGTCATTCTTTTTTAAATGGAGGAAATATAATCATTTTACGCACGTTATTATATTACCAAAATTGATATTTCAAAATAGTTAATTTTAAAAATGTTAACTTGTTATAATATTTTATTTTCTACATACATAAATTAAAATGTACAAAATAATTTGATATTCTTGATGACTAAAATGAGTAAACAAAACACATTTCTTATTATTGAATGACTGTTCTTTTGTGGATACTACTTACTTAGATTAAACAACTAAATTATTCACCTAATATGAGAAGTTTGACTCAATAAAATTGGTCAAGACAAGAACAAAATCATAACCTACTTATATTTCAAGATGATAAGAACCAACTTGGTATCTAAAATACCCTTATTTGGTTACATGCCATAATTGTCACTACCGACAACTTAGCATTCTCTAATTCAAACTATTCAAATATTTAAAAAATCTTAATTTTTCCTATAAATGGAAGCCAATACTAGGCAAAGAAACACATACCAATAACATAGCCATTTGCTCTCCCCCCCCCCCCCCCCCCCAAAACAAATACGTTTCTCTTCCTCTTTAGCGATGTGTAGAAAGAAAGTAATGCTTTCATTTTAAGTAAAATTGGCACAAAGATCTCATACAAGACAAGAGAGAAAGAGTTCTTGACTAAGCCAGAGGAACTCAACATTTTGTAATGTTGAGCTCTCCTGGTTTTTTCAAGTACCCTTTTTCTCTTTTCTTGTATGAGACTTATCTCATACAAGACAAGAGAGAAAGAGTTCTTGACTAAGCCAGAGGAACTCAACATTTTGTAATGTTGAGCTCTCCTGGTTTTTTCAAGTACCCTTTTTCTCTTTTCTTGTATGAGACTTCTTTGTTAGTTCTACTTCCAATGAAAAAACAGACTATACTTTCTTTCTAGGCATGGCTAGAAAGGAGGAGAAATGTGATTGTATATTTGCCCAGGATTGGCTCCTATTTGTAGGGAATGATGGCTCCAACGACAATCCTTTCATCCAATCCTACTAAAGAGTACCAACAATTAATTCATCTAGCAGCTCATTTGTGGACTCCAATAATGGGTTCCTCCTTTTTCTTCGCAAATGTTCTCTCTAATGGTTTCACAATTGTATTTGCCTTATTGGAAGTATAGAGCTTCATGCCGGTTATAATATTAGCTTTTTCATGTAGTCTGTGTATTTTGGTTTTCTATATTATTTTTTTAAAAAAGATAACTTTTTTTTGTGATAACCTTTTTTTGATATTCGATATTATCTGTGCTTTATTATGTTTAATCTGTGCTTTATTATGTTTAGGGTGCCGGCCACGCTCAGGTTGTAAACTCGGGTGTGACATACGAGTAGTGGGAAGATGATTTATCCATTCAATAGACCAGCTTTAAATACAAAAGATAATAACAACCTATAACTAAACTTAAGGAAACTAAACGCTATCTGTGCTCCAAAACAATAGGACTCGTCTTCTACAAATACTCAAAAACAGTAACTATAACAGTACCTGAAAAAAGAAGAGATTTTCATGTCATTTTTTGGTTGTTGAGCACAACATTGTTATCTTATATAACTTAAGCATAGGGCCTTTTTTGTAAAAGGATGAGAGTAATTTCATAATTCCCATAGAGGAAAGGACCATTTTCCTCTTCTTGTAAAACTTTTTGCTAAAGATATAAATTGGTAGGGGTCTATCTAACCTCCCCCCATCCCCACCCCCACCACTGAGGTGATTTATTTCAAAAAATTGAATTTGAGAAGGAAAGTTACCTAAAAGTAAGAAAGCTTTCATCCTTAGCCCAAGCTTCCGAAACATAAATCTCTCTTCATCTGTTAAGCTGTCAGGCTCTGCAAAGGATTTAAAGTTTCCTCTACCTTTGAAAAGACACATGCTCGGCTTTCACTGAATTTCTTTCAGCCTGAAAAATACATTTTGTGTTAATGACTATTACTGGACTCTTAAAATCTCCAAGATATTACATGCCAAAGACCTTCCTGACACTATTCATATTTAACCTGAGCTATTCTCAATATTACAAATAGAAAACTAAAAGAGCTAAAATCATAAAAAGCAGCTAGAAAATAGATCGAAAACCAGTAACAACTAGGCTTTTAATAAAAGTAACCTGACTTTTGCAGAACTTACAAATCCAAGCTTCTTTTCGAGTTTCCTGAACAGGTTACCATGCCTTAATATTTATGCCTCTCGCATTACATTCTCCTGGTCCTTATATCCAGCCTTTTTCCCCATCTAGAATAATCCAAAGTTTCTCCTAATATGCCAGCAGTCCTTGAAGAATTAATTGTTTCAACACCAGCCGTGAGTAAGACTAATGCTCGAAGCCTAGATTTCACTTCTCCATCTTGTAAGGACTTTGCCAATCTTTCCTTCTCCAACAAGGCTTCTGCAACCTCTGGTGACAAAAATTTTTTCCCTCTGCTGAATACCAAGAAATCAGAGAAATCCTTGTTTCTGGAAAGCAGCATAACCCCTGTTAATTTCTGAACCGAAACCAAATAATACGTAGATATTATTAAGCTACATTATTATCCTATCCACATTCAATTAATCCAAAAATAAATAAGAATAAATAAATTGGCCTGTGACAGAAAATATCCGACTCTTAATTGGATCTCGGGGAACCATCAAACTCAGTATGAACAAAAACATTTTGATAACAGTGATATAAATTTCAATGTCAGAAATGAAACTTGTGAAGACCTTTTCCTTTTCATGTGTAATATATATTTTCATTCAACCTTGTGTTTCTATTGTCTTACATCAACCATTGTCCAGTACAGAGGTGGCAGAGAACTAAATCCTAGTCAATACACAAGTCTACCAGTGTTAAAGAGTCCCACATTGAGTAAAGAAAGGATAGGTGGTGACAAAGGACTAAATCCTAGTCATTACACAAGTCTAACAGTGTTGAAGAGTCCCACATCGGATGAACTAATAATAGGTGGTCTCCTTATATGGACTTGGGCAATCCTCCCCTCACAAGCTAGCTTTGGGATTGAGTTAGGCCCAAGAACCATTTCTTTACACAGTGTCAGAGAAAGACCCATCCCAATTAATGTTTAGAAATGATAGGCCCACAGATTATATTGCCCACACACCAGTCTAGCCTTGGATGTGAGATGAGGTGTTGAATAGTCCCACATTGGATCAAAATGGGATGAATGGTCTCCTTACAAGGACTTGATGATTCTCCCCTAGCTTTTGGGGCTAAGTTCGGCCCAAGATCCATTCCTTTACAACTAGAAAGCAGAAACTCATTTTTGGTTGGACAAACACACAATACTGTACCTTTATCCTCTTATGAGATAATATCATTATAGTATGTACTTTTTGACTTTTGAGACATTGAGATTTCCGTAAATTGCATAGTTCACTCATTCTAGGTTTGTTTAGAGTACTTTTTGGCTTTTAAGACATTGAGATTTTGGTAAATTGCATTATTCACACAGTCTAGGTTTATTTACAGTACTTTTACTTTTGAGACATTGAGAGTTTGGTAAATTGCATAATTCACTCATTCTAGGTTTATTTAGAATCAGCTTTTTAACTCTGCCTTTTCTTTTGGAATGAAATTCCAGCATCTCTATTTTGAATCAGCAAGTTCCCATAAGGCCTATTGGCTCAAACAAAGAGCTTTGAAAGTAACTAACAGGTATGTGAACGTAGAATACCCACTAGAAGGCATGGGATTGACACCACTTTTTGTGAATAATGCTTAGAATTACACCAAAACACGCTTTTTTTACCTTAATATCTTCAGCCATTCTCTCACTTGTAGTAAGCTGAACGCCACGTTTTATAGCAATCTTTGCAATTTAACTTCTTTGCCACAGCTTAACCATGGCTGATGCCAAACCTTGATGCTGCCTGCTTCTACCTGAATACTTGAACTACATTATATAAAGAAGTATATTTTGAGACAGAAGTGACTTTGATAAGTCCAGTGATGCCTACCTAAAGCAAAATGTGGAGGTAGAACGCTGCAAGCCTTCTTAAAGCAGTTGCTTCTTTTGTAGAAAGAATAGATCTCACCCTGTATGGAAGAATTCTGAAAGGAGGTTGATATCCAGGGACTATACCTGGAAGTAAATCTGCATCTACAGGAAGTGGACTGACTCCTGGCCGATCTGTATACCTAGGCCCCAAGCCATCTAACAGTTTGTCTACTTCATCTTCATAGTTCACTTCTGATTGTCTAATGATTTTTTTGTTCTCTTCAGAAGTATCTGTAGAGTCTGCTCGGAGGGAATCCTCATCATTGCAAGGTCTGATTTCCGAAGGATTCTGATTACTTTTGTTATCAACCATTGGAGAGTTCTTATGACGAATCTTATCGCTTCTCATTGTCCTCTTCATTCGATCAGATGGAATCTCGTTTCGACACCTTCGTAAAGAGCCACAGAAGTTCCAGATCTCCAAATCACCAGTCCACCAGAATTTCTCTGAATAGTGGAAAAAAATGAATCAGTGAAGCCTAAAAGCTAAACAAAGACAATAATTCATTGTGAATTATATGGGACCATAATGCTTCAAAAATTAAACTCTTTGCTCATCTAGATGCCGCTAATACTGTCAAAAAAAAGCTCAAGCATATTTATTTCAAAGATGCTGGCAAATTATAGAGAGAGCAATCCAAAAAGGCTCTAACAAGAATGGTTCAACACATGTTGCTCTGAGGAAAATCAATACAAGATTAAAAAAAATATGATTAACCAAAGTGGATACAAGATTAATCAAACAACTAAACACCACTATTGAGTATGCTTGGAATGGTATAGCCTTTGAACTATATAGCAAAGCTAGAAATGCACTTGAATACCAATTTTACACCAAAAAGAAAATCAATTTTTTTTTAAAAATGCACTTGAAATACTTCCTTGTCCCCTTAACTGAAACCAAGACGCATCCTCAATTTGCTCAGTTGTGATGCAGACTGGTATTAGCAAATGTAAAAAGTGCAAAAATCTGTAAGGTTTGTGGGGGGCTCTCAGTGCAAATAAAACATGTGTTGTAATGAAAAAAGGCCCAAATGGAGAAAAAAATACCAATATATATGTTCATTTCAAGACTAATAATTATAAGCATGAATGACAAATATACGAACAAAGTTACGATAAAGTGAAGTATCAACTGTTTAGTGGTTGTCTCTTCATAAGGGACTCACTGGCAAGGAAAAGTATGTTTTAGAACCTTGATGACGACACAGAAGCGCTCAACTTTTGAGCCTTGCTTCAGGCCTTCAAGACTGATGCAAACATGAATAATTTTTCTACTCCCATTACAAGGAGAAAAGGGTGGAATGTGCTCCACTTACATATATGGTTTATGCTTCATTTAGAGGAGGAAAATAATCAGCACATTCTCAATAAGAGAGCTCGGATCAAATGAGTATTGATATCCGAGCTCTTAAATGTTCCAAAAGGAACAAACTAGCAAAACATCACAGACAAACTGAAGCAATCAACACCAACAAGCAAAGGTATACAAGAAAACTTCAATTAAAAAGAAAAACTGTCTGGCTTACCTCTAGAATCTCATGCATTCTCTTCGTATTTAGTGAAGGAGCACCTTTAACTTTCAACCTGACCACCTCAGATGTTTTCCACTTCTCATGAATGGTTTCTACAACTTGTCGTGTAACACCAGCACTGATAATTCTCGTCTTGTTCTTTATCCTAAGGGACAAATTTGTCAACCTTCTGAGGTCAGAAGCAGGAAGTGTCAGCTCATACATATGAGTCCTACTCCTACTAGCCATTGAATTACCCTCCACTTTCTTCACCAATGGCTTTCCCTCCCATGGAAATCTAACTGCACAATCTTTGGCAATTACATTCCCATCCCCAAATGGAGATCCTTCAGGAAACCCACCTCTTACATTTGGTAATATTCCTTCTTCAAAAAAAAAAAAAAATCCTCAATAGACCCTTTCTCAACCATCTCTATTTACCTTTTCCTCCTCTGTAGCCTCATCAGCATACCCAAATTTCTTCAATTTCTCAGGCAATTCTATCCGTTGTACTACCACTAGTACTTTCTTCACAGTCAGAACCAGATGTATCCCCATTATTATTCCTATAATTTAACACAATTTGGGGCTTTTTCAGCTTAATATCATTATGGATTTCATTCCTCTCTTTGGACTTCAAATTGGGTGATATTGTAGCCAAATTCCATTTTCTGCCACTGTTTTTCACCACAAAATTAGATCTTTTTGGTGGGGTTTTCTTAAAAATACAAACTTGATTGACAATATCATGTGGGGTAACTACAAATTTGATCTTTTTGGTGGGGTTTTCTTAAAAATACAAACTTGATTGACAACATAATGTGGGGTAACTACAAAATTTGATCTTTTTGGTGGGGATTTCTTAAAAATACAATCTTGATTGACAACATCATGTTGAGTATGAAAAATTGGTTTCTTGAAGGGACTAAATGAACTGTACCTGAGAAATGATAGTCATGTGGTTTTACGTTGGCGGCTAGGAACAAGAGCCGTGGTCAAATTATATGCATATAGACATATATAGATGCACCAAAATGCATATGTATGTGTAGAAAGGGAGCAGAATGGAAGGAAAAGAATTGAGAAACAGACAAAATATAGCAGGAAACTGTTGAGGGTTTGGTGATTTGACAATAACAATGAAGAGTTAAAATCAAGAAAAGGTGTGTCTTTATTGTGTGTATTTTTGAAAAAGGTATCCTTTGTACAAGTTTATCCCGATAAAGGATATGTTCTTTTTTAAAGGGAGTATCCAAAATACCTCACAACTATGCCAATTAGTAATAAGGTTTTTATGTAGTGTATTTTATACTTTTAGTATTGTCTCGATTTAAGGATTTTATGTAATGTATTTTTTCAGCATATATTTTGTTTATTTCTTTTTGTATGCCATGATTTTTTCGTCTAATAATGTCATACTTAGATGAATTTATTTATTTTTGATGTTACATTCTCTATGTAATCAAATAGACATAGCATATGCTCCACATTCCTTTATTCTTTTCTATTGTCTTTACGTAAGATTCTCTATTTGTTATTTTCTTGTGACCTCCCTTACAGAATGATTGAAAAAATTGATGTTGTCTTCAAATATGGAGGCAAGTGAGTCGTGTCTGATAGCTTAGCTCGATAGGTATATATAATAGGTGTATACAGAATGATCATCTTTTGTGGATACTACGTACTCAAATTAAATCACTAAATTATTTACCTAATAAGAAAAACTTGACTAATAAAATTGATCAGAACTAGACCAAAATCATAAGTTGCATATATTTCAAGATGATAAAATTCAACTTGATATTTAATACACCCTCATTTAGTTACTTATCATAATAGTTACCACTAACAACTTAGCATCCTCTAATTCAAGTTATTCAAAAATATACAAACTTTGAATTTTCCCTATACATAAGAGTCAATCCTAGGCAAAGAAACACACAACAACAATTATATACCATTTGATCCCCTCCCAAACAAACACATTTCTCCCAAGCAAACTTTACTTTCTTTCTAGGCATGGCTAAAGAAGAGCAGAAATGTAAGTGTATCTTTGCCCAAGATTAGCTCCTATTTGTTGGGGACGATGATTCCATTGACAATTCTTAGCTCCTATTTGTTGGGGACGATGATTCCATTGACAATTCTTTCATTCACTTCTACTTAAGCGCCCCAACTATTTTATTTGGTGGCTCAAGTGAGGATTCTTTCATATATTGTTCCTCTCGTGGGTGCCTCCTTTTTATTCACAAATGTTCTTTCTAATGGTTTCAAAATTGCTTCTGGTTTTGGTGGTAGTATAGAACACCATGTCGGTCATAGTATTAGCCTTTTCATGTAGTCAATGTATTTTGTTATTTGATATTATCTGTGAATTTATTATGTTGTGATCACACCTTATATTTCAAAAGTTCTCTTAAAACGAATGACTTTTCTTTCTCATAAATTGTAAAAGCATTAATCCTGAAATTTTCCCACCTTCAGTAATTGTACTAACATATTTCTTCCAACAGGTGCCACATCGAACATCAACTATATAATTAAAGGATTTTTCAGTAAATGGGTAACTATGTACTCTGAAGTTACAGCCAAAACATCCAGTATGAGATAGCGCCAGTGTACCAACAATGTGCTTCATTACTCTATCAAATGGAGGTAAATTGTAAATGGCAAAGCTATGTAGTATCATTGATCCTGTCCATTGTTGATCAGTTCGTTTGTTAGAATACTTCACTGTCGAAGTCATATATTTTGTTACTTTAAGTAATGTAAAGTCTGGATTGGCTGAAAGCGGTCCCAAGATCGTACACGAAGTCTATAAATACCAATAGATAAATATAAATAACAAAGGGTCATGCTTAGTGCACTTTTTAGTAAGAAAGTATACACAGTAGCAACGACTTCTTTGTAGTTGTATGGTATTGTTCATGTTGTCTCCTCGTCCTCTGATCCTGTAAATTGAACAAAAATAAGTTTGGTTAGATTCCTGTATTGTGCATGCTTTGACAGTTTGATGTATCAGAAAGTAGTTATAAATTATGTATACTTCTTTCTAGACAATATTTTTGGTGTATGTCCCTGTGTCGCGATCTGCAGGCTGTTCAGTTAGAACCAAAACTTTCGTCATGTTCATTGATACTCCTCTGGAAAGTGCTACATAGAGTTGGCCATGTGAGAAAACATGTTGCGGTAGGTACAACCCAACATTTGGTATTGTCTGCCCTTGAGCTTTATTTATTGTCATTGCAAAATATAGACGTATTGGGAATTGTATTCTAGTAAATTTAAAAGGATACCCTTCATTCTCGAGGGGCGATAGTTGTGAATTCTGGGAATAAAGACCTGTTTTATCTCTTTTTCAATGTGAGTTGAGTGAAATGTTGGTCAACATCAGAGATTCCAAAAATAAATTTAAGGAGGATTTAATTTTAATATATTTGAAAGTAACATAAAGTTTCTTTCGAATATGTTCTGTCAAAATCGAAGAAAACTATAATGTGCTCCTGTAAGCGTTGCAACCTCTATAATCATACACATTGCCATTTAAAATGCAATAACCATTTGTATTTGTATATATAAAAATCATATTCCCTTCGTTTACAAAAGAATAACCTACTTTATTTTTTAGTCTGTTCCAAAAAGAATAACTCATTTTCTTTTGTAGCAACATTTTAAAAGAATAACTCATTTTCTTCTGTAGCAACATTTTAATTTTGGCTTTCCATGTGGCAAGTTTAAAGCAACAAGATTAAAGGTTATTTTGGTATATTTGAAATAGCTTTAATTTTAGACTACAAGTTTGAAAAGTCTTCTTTATTTTCTTAAACTCCGTACCAAGTCAAATTATGTCATTCTTTTTTAAATGGAGGAAATATAATCATTTTATGCACGTTATTATATTACCAAAATTGATATTTCAAAATAGTTAATTTTAAAAATGTTAACTTGTTATAATATTTTATTTTCTACATACATAAATTAAAATGTACAAAATAATTTGACATTCTTGATGACTAAAATGAGTAAACAAAACACATTTGTTATTATTGAATGACTGTTCTTTTGTGGATACTACTTACTTAGATTAAACCACTAAATTATTCACCTAATATGAGAAGTTTGACTCAATAAAATTGGTCAAGACAAGACCAAAATCATAACCTACATATATTTCAAGATGATAAGAACCAACTTGGTATCTAAAATACCCTTATTTGGTTACATGCCATAATTGTCACTACCGACAACTTAGCATTCTCTAATTCAAACTATTCAAATATTTAAAAAATCTTAATTTTTCCTATAAATGGAAGCCAATACTAGGCAAAGAAACACATACCAATAACATAGCCATTTGATCCCCCCCCTCCCCCCCCCCCCCCCCCCCAACAAATACGTTTCTCTTCCTCTTTAGCGATATGTAGAAAGAAAGTAATGCTTTCATTTTAAGTAAAATTGGCACAAAGATCTCATACAAGACCAGAGAGAAAGAGTTCTTGACTAAGCCAGAGGAACTCAACATTTTGTAATGTTGAGCTCTCCTGGTTTTTTCAAGTACCCTTTTTCTCTTTTCTTGTATGAGACTTATCTCATACAAGACAAGAGAGAAAGAGTTCTTGACTAAGCCAGAGGAACTCAACATTTTGTAATGTTGAGCTCTCCTGGTTTTTTCAAGTACCCTTTTTCTCTTTTCTTGTATGAGACTTATCTCATACAAGACAAGAGAGAAAGAGTTCTTGACTAAGCCAGAGGAACTCAACATTTTGTAATGTTGAGCTCTCCTGGTTTTTTCAAGTACCCTTTTTCTCTTTTCTTGTATGAGACTTATCTCATACAAGACAAGAGAGAAAGAGTTCTTGACTAAGCCAGAGGAACTCAACATTTTGTAATGTTGAGCTCTCCTGGTTTTTTCAAGTACCCTTTTTCTCTTTTCTTGCATGAGACTTCTTTGTTAGTTCTACTTCCAATGAAAAAGCAGACTATACTTTCTTTCTAGGCATGGCTAGAAAGGAGGAGAAATGTGATTGTATATTTGCCCAGGATTGGCTCCTATTTGTAGGGAATGATGGCTCCAACGACAATCCTTTCATCCAATCCTACTAAAGGGTACCAACAATTAATTCATCTAGCAGCTCATTTGTGGACTCCAATAATGGGTTCCTCCTTTTTCTTCGCAAATGTTCTCTCTAATGGTTTCACAATTGTATTTGCCTTAGTGGAAGTATAGAGCTTCATGTCGGTTATAGTATTAGCCTTTTCATGTAGTCTGTGTATTTTGGTTTTCTATATTATTTTTTGAAAAAAGATAACTTTTTTTTGATATTCGATATTATCTGTGCTTTATTATGTTTAGGGTGCCGGCCACGCTCAGGTTGTAAACTCGGGCGTGACATACGAGTAGTGGGAAGATGATTTATCCATTCAATAGACCAGCTTTAAATACAAAAGATAATAACAACCTATAACTAAACTTAAGGAAACTAAACGCTATCTGTGCTCCAAAACAATAGGACTCGTCTTCTACAAATACTCAAAAACAGTAACTATAACAGTACCTGAAAAAAGAAGAGATTTTCATGTCATTTTTTGGTTGTTGAGCACAACATTGTTATCTTATATAACTTAAGCATAGGGCCTTTTTTGTAAGGATGAGAGTAGTTTCATAATTCCCATAGAGGAAAGGACCATATTCCTCTTCTTGTAAAACTTTTTGCTAAAGATATGAATTGGTAGGGGTCTATCTAACCTCCCCCCCATCCCCACCCCCACCACTGAGGTGATTTATTTCAAAAAATTGAGTTCGAGAAGGAAAGTTACCTAAAAGTAAGAAAGCTTTCATCCTTAGCCCAAGCTTCCGAAACATAAATCTCTCTTCATCTGTTAAGCTGTCAGGCTCTGCAAAGGATTTAAAGTTTCCTCTACCTTTGAAAAGACACATGCTCGGCTTTCACTGAATTTCTTTCAGCCTGAAAAATACATTTTGTGTTAATGACTATCACTGGACTCTTAAAATCTCCAAGATATTACATGCCAAAGACCTTCCTGACACTATTCATATTTAACCTGAGCTATTCTCAATATTACAAATAGAAAACTGAAAGAGCTAAAATCATAAAAAGCAGCTAGAAAATAGATCGAAAACCAGTAACAACTAGGCTTTTAATAAAAGTAACCTGACTTTTGCAGAACTTACAAATCCAAGCTTCTTTTCGAGTTTCCTGAACAGGTTACCATGCCTTAATATTTATGCCTCTCGCATTACATTCTCCTGGTCCTTATATCCAGCCTTTTCCCCCATCTAGAATAATCCAAAGTTTCTCCTAATATGCCAGCAGTCCTTGAAGAATTAATTGTTTCAACACCAGCCGTGAGTAAGACTAATGCTCGAAGCCTAGATTTCACTTCTCCATCTTGTAAGGACTTTGCCAATCTTTCCTTCTCCAACAAGGCTTCTGCAACCTCTGGTGACAAAAAAAATTTCCCTCTGCTGAATACCAAGAAATCAGAGAAATCCTTGTTTCTGGAGAGCAGCATAACCCCTGTTAATTTCTGAACCGAAACCAAATAATACGTAGATATTATTAAGCTACATTATTATCCTATCCACATTCAATTAATCCAAAAATAAATAAGAATAAATAAATTGGCCTGTGACAGAAAATATCCGACTCTTAATTGGATCTCGGGGAACCATCAAACTCAGTATGAACAAAAACATTTTGATAACAGTGATATAAATTTCAATGTCAGAAATGAAACTTGTGAAGACCTTTTTATGTGTAATATATATTTTCATTCAACCTTGTGTTTCTATTGTCTTACATCAACCACTGTCCAGTACAGAGGTGGCAGAGAACTAAATCCTAGTCAATACACAAGTCTACCAGTGTTAAAGAGTCCCACATTGAGTAAAGAAAGGATAGGTGGTGACAAAGGACTAAATCCTAGTCATTACACAAGTCTTAACAGTGTTGAAGAGTCCCATATCGGATGAACTAATAATAGGTGGTCTCCTTATATGGACTTGGGACATCCTCCTCTCACAAGCTAGCTTTGGGATTGAGTTAGGCCCAAGAACCATTTCTTTACACAGTGTCAGAGAAAGACCCATCCCAATTAATGTTTAGAAACGATAGGCCCACAGATTATATTGCCCACACACCAGTCTAGCCTTGGATGTGAGGTGAGGTGTTGAATAGTCCCACATTGGATCAAAATGGGATGAATGATCTCCTTACAAGGACTTGATGATTCTCCCCTAGCTTTTGGGGGTAAGTTCGGCCCAAGATGCATTCCTTTACAACTAGAAAGCAGAAACTCATTTTTGGTTGGACAAACACACAATACTGTACCTTTATCCTCTTATGAGATAATATCATTATAGTATGTACTTTTTGACTTTTGAGACATTGAGATTTCCGTAAATTGCATAGTTCACTCATTCTAGGTTTGTTTAGAGTACTTTTTGGCTTTTAAGACATTGAGATTTTGGTAAATTGCATTATTCACACAGTCTAGGTTTATTTACAGTACTTTTACTTTTGACATTGAGAGTTTGGTAAATTGCATAATTCACTCATTCTAGGTTTATTTAGAGTCAGCTTTTTAACTCTGCCTTTTCTTTTGGAATGAAATTCCAGCATCTCTATTTTGAATCAGCAAGTTCCCATAAGGCCTATTGGCTCAAACAAAGAGCTTTGAAAGTAACTAACAGGTATGTGAACGTAGAATACCCACTAGAAGGCATGGGATTGACACCACTTTTTGTGAATAATGCTTAGAATTACACCAAAACACGCTTTTTTTACCTTAATATCTTCAGCCATTCTCTCACTTGTAGTAAGCTGAACGCCACGTTTTATAGCAATCTTTGCAATTTAACTTCTTTGCCACAGCTTAACCATGGCTGATGCCAAACCTTGATGCTGCCTGCTTCTACCTGAATACTTGAACTACATTATATAAAGAAGTATATTTTGAGACAGAAGTGACTTTGATAAGTCCAGTGATGCCTACCTAAAGCAAAATGTGGAGGTAGAACGCTGCAAGCCTTCTTAAAGCAGTTGCTTCTTTTGTAGAAAGAATAGATCTCACCCTGTATGGAAGAATTCTGAAAGGAGGTTGATATCCAGGGACTATACCTGGAAGTAAATCTGCATCTACAGGAAGTGGACTGACTCCTGGACGATCTGTATACCTAGGTCCCAAGCCATCTAACAGTTTGTCTACTTCATCTTCATAGTTCACTTCTGATTGTCTAATGATATTTTTGTTCTCTTCAGAAGTATCTGTAGAGTCTGCTCGGAGGGAATCCTCATCATTGCAAGGTCTGATTTCCGAAGGATTCTGATTACTTTTGTTATCAACCATTGGAGAGTTCTTATGACAAATCTTATCGCTTCTCATTGTCCTCTTCATTCGATCAGATGGAATCTCGTTTCGACACCTTCGTAAAGAGCCACAGAAGTTCCAGATCTCCAAATCACCAGTCCACCAGAATTTCTCTGAATAGTGGAAAAAAATGAATCAGTGAAGCCTAAAAGCGAAACAAAGACAATAATTCATTGTGAATTATATGGGACCATAATGCTTCAAAAATTAAACTCTTTGCTCATCTAGATGCCGCTAATACTGTCAAAAAAAAGCTCAAGCATATTTATTTCAAAGATGCTGGCAAATTATAGAGAGAGCAATCCAAAAAGGCTCTAACAAGAATGGTTCAACACATGTTGCTCTGAGGAAAATCAATACAAGATTAAAAAAAATATGATTAACCAAAGTGGATACAAGATTAATCAAACAACTAAACACCACTATTGAGTATGCTTGGAATGGTATAGCCTTTGAACTATATAGCAAAGCTAGAAATGCACTTGAATACCAATTTTACACCAAAAAGAAAATCAATTTTTTTTTAAAAATGCACTTGAAATACTTCCTTGTCCCCTTAACTGAAACCAAGAGGCATCCTCAATTTGCTCAGTTGTGATGCAGACTGGTATTAGCAAATGTAAAAAGTGCAAAAATCTGTAAGGTTTGTGGGGGGCTCTCAGTGCAAATAAAACGTGTGTTGTAATGAAAAGAGGCCCAAATGGAGAAAACATACCAATATATATGTTCATTTCAAGACTAATAATTATAAGCATGAATGACAAATATACGAATAAAGTTACGATAAAGTGAAGTATCAACTGTTTAGTGGTTGTCTCTTCATAAGGGACTCACTGGCAAGGAAAAGTATGTTTTAGAACCTTGATGACGACACAGAAGCGCTCAACTTTTGAGCCTAGCTTCAGGCCTTCAAGACTGATGCAAACATGAATAATTTTTCTACTCGCATTACAAGGAGAAAAGGGTGGAATTTTGTGCTCCACTTACATATATGGTTTATGCTTCATTTAGGGGAGGAAAATAATCAGCACATTCTCAATAAGAGAGCTCGGATCAAATCAGTATTGATATCCGAGCTCTTAAATGTTCTAAAAGGAACAGACTAGCAAAACATCACAGACAAACTGAAGCAAACAACACCAACAAGCAAAGGTATACAAGAAAACTTCAATTAAAAAGAAAAACTCTCTGGCTTACCTCTAGAATCTCATGCATTCTCTTCGTATTTAGTGAAGGAGCACCTTTAACTTTCAACCTGACCACCTCAGATGTTTTCCACTTCTCATGAATGGTTTCTACAACTTGTCGTGTAACACCAGCACTGATAATTCTCGTCTTGTTCTTTATCCTAAGGGACAAATTTGTCAACCTTCTGAGGTCAGAAGCAGGAAGTGTCAGCTCATACATATGAGTCCTACTCCTACTAGCCATTAAATTACCCTCCACTTTCTTCACCAATGGCTTTTCCCTCCCATGGAAATCTAACTGCACAATCTTTGGCAATTACATTCCCATCCCCAAATGGAGATCCTTCAGGAAACCCACCTCTTACATTTGGTAATATTCCTTCTTCAAAAAAAAAATCCTCAATAGACCCTTTCTCAACCATCTCTATTTACCTTTTCCTCCTCTGTAGCCTCATCAGCATACCCAAATTTCTTCAATTTCTCAGGCAATTCTATCCGTTGTACTACCACCAGTACTTTCTTCACAGTCAGAACCAGATGTATCCCTATTATTATTCCTATAATTTAACACAATTTGGGGCTTTTTCAGCTTAATATCATTATGGATTTCATTCCTCTCTTTGGACTTCAAATTGGGTGATATTGTAGCCAAATTCCATTTTCTGCCACTGTTTTTCACCACAAAATTAGATCTTTTTGGTGGGGTTTTCTTAAAAATACAAACTTGATTGACAATATCATGTGGGGTAACTACAAATTTGATCTTTTTGGTGGGGTTTTCTTTAAAATACAAACTTGATTGACAACATAATGTGGGGTACCTACAAAATTTGATCTTTTTGGTGGGGATTTCTTAAAAATACAATGTTGATTGACAACATCATGTTGAGTATGAAAAATTGGTTTCTTGAAGGGACTAAATGAACTGTACCTGAGAAATGATAGTCATGTGGTTTTACGTTGGCGGCTAGGAACAAGAGCCGTGGTCAAATTATATGCATATAGACATATATAGATGCACCAAAATGCATATGTATGTGTAGAAAGGGAGCAGAATGGAAGGAAAAGAACTGAGAAACAGACAAAATATAGCAGGAAAGTGTTGAGGGTTTGGTGATTTGACAATAACAATGAAGAGTTAAAATCAAGAAAAGGTGTGTCTTTATTGTGTGTATTTTGAAAAAGGATATGTTCTTTTTCAAAGGGAGTATCCAAAATACCTCACAACTATGCCAATTAGTAATAAGGTTTTTATGTAATGTATTTTATACTTTTAGTATTGTCTCGATTTAAGGTTTTTATAATATATTTTTTTTCAGCATATATTTTGTTTATTTCTCTTTGTATTCCATGATTTTTCATCTAATGAAAATGTCATACTCAGATGAATTTTTTTTTGATGTTACATTTTCTGTATAATCAAATAGACATAGCATGTGCTCCATATTCCTTTATTCTTTACCATTGTCTTCACATAAGATTCCTATTTGTTATTTTCTTGTGACCTTCCCTAAAGAATGATTGAAAATGTTGATATTGTCTTCAAATATCGATGCAAGTGAGTCTTGTCTGATAGCTTAGCTCGGTAGGTATATATGACAGGTATACACAGAATGACTATCTTTTGTGAATACTACGTACTCAAATTAAATCACTAAATTATTTACCTAATAAAAAAAACTTGACTAATAAAATTGATCAGGACACGACCAAAAACATAAGTTGCATATATTTCAAGATGATAAAATTCACCTTGGTATCTAATACACCCTCATTTAGTTACTTATCATAATAGTTACCACTAACAACTTAGCATTTTGTAATTAAAACTATTCAAAAATTTACAAACTTTGACGTTTCCCTATACATAGGAGTCAATCCTAGGCAAAGAAACACACAACAACAATAATATACCATTTGATCCCCTCCCAAACAAACACATTTCTCCCAAGCAAACTTTACTTTCTTTCTAGGCATGGTTGAAGAAGAGCAGAAATGCAAGTGTAACTTTGTCCAAGATTAGCTCATATTTGTTGGGGCCTACTGCATTGAAACAGTGAAGGGAGAAGCAAAAAGCAGAGTGACTTTGAATATTAAAGAAGTGCATTTGTGATGTTTCATGAGGAAGAAGAGCGAAGTTCGTTGTTATATAGAGTGGTGTTGCATCCATTCGTTGTAAAGAGTTTTGAAGGTGCAACGTTTAGGGAGCATTAGCCATTGGAGTGGAGGTTTGTGAAGGCATGCCGATTGGGGAAGAGTGCGAAGACGCGTGACACATGGTAGGGTTAAATTAGTGAGAGGGTAAAAAATTAGGAGGGTAAAATAGTAATCTGACTTTGAAAACTGTTGAGTTCATGCTTTGTAATATAGATTAATAATATATGATATAATGATATATATCTTTTGTAGCTTTGCTAATATAATGTCTTTTTTGTACCAGAAGAATAAGTAAACAGCTAATACTAGCAGAGTTGTTCATTATCAAAATGAAGAATGGGGAAATGTATACACTGCTGCATTTCCTTGACAAATATGTACAGAGGTGGTCAGTGAAGCTGTACACCCCCTCCCCACCAGGCTCTCATTTTCTTTGGAGTAAAAAGCCTTAAATTACAGCATATCATGTAAAGTATCGACGTTCAGCACGACTGACGCTCCATAGGCATGGAACCTGCTGAAAGATCAAATTCTCAAGTTCAGTTTTTTTTGGTTATTCAAGTTCTGCTGCTGCTGTAGCCCAACTCTGCATCCTAGCTTCTCCTACTTGGTTGTACAAACAAACCACAACATGCCTCAGGGAGTGTCAAGAACAGTGTTTTGCTCAAACAAGCTCTCTTTCAGATCCATTTTGATGAACATATTGGAATTCTTTTTCTGGATGTGGAGCATCATCTGAATCATCACCACGATTAACAACATCGTTATCACTGTCATAAACCTCTATGTATGCATCATCACCTTCCTCCTGTTAATGAACCGAGTTAGGTGATTTGACAATAACAATGAACAGTTAAAATCAAGAAAAGGTTGTGCCTTTATTGTGCACACTGTGAAGCAGGAAGTTGAACTGTCCAGAATGACCTTTACCATACTTTCACAGGCTGATGCAATAAAACAAGGCTAGCAAGGAGATTTTCATAAATGTTCTCTCTAATGATTTTACAATTGTAGCTGGCTTAGTGGAAGTATAGAGCACCACGTCGACCAGCGTATTAACATTTTCATTTAGCCGATATATTTTGGTATTCAATATTATCTGTAATTTATTGTGTTTAGGTGATCCCACCTTGTTATTTTTGTTACGATTCATTGCATATATGCTCAACACTTTATTGCTATTTGTTGTCATGTTACTCTCCACTATTCCATTTTCCTTTTAATTAATGCTTTTATTTGCTTGAGCTGAGGGTCTTTTGGATATAGCGTCTCTACTTCATAGAGGTAGTGGTAAGGTCTGCATACACTCTACTCTTCCCACACCCCACTTTGTGGAATTTCACTTGGTACGTTCTTCTTCTTCAATAACTCAACAAATGGATCTTAGAAGGGCTCATGTAATGGTCCCTGCAACAACAATGTCTTGCTCCAGTGTTTCCTCCTATGACGCCACAAATCGACCCTTCATTGAATATTCCCAATGGTTGCATCAATGCCATTAAGTGCCCGTTTGGATTGACTTATTTTAGGTGTTTTTAAGCCAAAATAACTTTTAAGTAGTTTTGAAATTAAAATCAATTTCACTATCAAATTAATGCTATCGACTTCTCACACCTCTACAATCAAGCTACCTAATTCTGTTACCTAGCATCACACTGGAGTCCATTTGTTCACCGATATCTAGCTTATGTTAAATCGTATCCTCCATTCCTCCTGCGTCTCCTATTATAAAGCTTAACATGGATGGATCTGTTCGTCAGATTGTGAATGCATGTGGTATTGTTGAGGTTATTAAAGATGCTAACAGTAATTGGATTTTTAGGCTGTAATGGAACAATCCCTTTTGCCCCTATTACCATTGTTGAGCTACGAGCTCTACTGCAAGGTCTCCTCCTTGCCGATAAATATTGCCTCTTTATCATTACAAATTGAGATTGATTCACTGCAGGTAAGACAGATGCTTGCGTCTACTAATCATCTCTACTCACACCTTCTTATGATTGCAGGTGTTTGATAACTTTGCTGTTTAATCCAGTAGAACAGAACTTCATGGCTGACAAATTAGCAGGCATGGCGGCCCTATCAATACAAATGCAGAGATGCTCACTACAACTTTTTGACCAGCCTCCTGATTTTGGTGATGGATATATTAACTATGTAAAATTAACAATAGCCCAGGATCTTACTGTAAATATGCCCTCTGCCTGTACTGCTTCTGTTCCTACTAATTTAGTTTCTTCTTGTACAAACACAATGGTTTTCAATAAATTTTCAAGGTTTTTTTGGGGCACAATTTCCACATCTAATTTTCTATTACATTTTTTTCCTTTGATTTTTGTAAGGCCTTCACTAATTAAGTTTATCAATTTTGTGACCATCTCGGAATTCATCTAAAAACATATATGTGGACCTGAATAGAGCGGGAGGATCCCATATGGTCTACCCTAACTAATTTGGAATTGAGGTGTAATTGATTGATTGATAAAAGGAACATATGCCACTTATCAAATTGCCTCCTTAGATCCAACAAGGCCAAATATCCATTAATGCTTTGATCAAGCCAAGGTGGCACTACGTTTTGGCCTGAGGCAGAATAACAATTCAACAAGAAAAATCTCAGGTTATCCAGGCCTATTCATAACGGCCCAGTTGCCAATTCCAGTCATTAGAGTACTTAACTAGAAGAAACAAAAATGACATTACATGTGCAATCTTAGGATCTGTTTGGAAAGCCACCTGGTAATTGAAATTGGTGTAATTACCAGGGTAGTAATTACACACCCTATAATTATACATCATGTAATTACATTGTCCTGTTTGTTTGCCAAAGTGTAATTACAATGTAAATACATGCGTGTTGTTTGGTTGTACGAGTGTAATTACAAAGTTATATTAAATTTTAAAAATAAAATTTAATTATTTAAAATTACAAATTTATATAAGACAAATATAGTTATTTATTGATAATTTAAATTAAATATATAAGATATATATTGTATTTTTAAAATATATTAATTAGTAAATATATATTCTTAACTAATATTATAAAAACATCAAATTATAATTTTTAAATTAGTATATTTTAATTAAATTAATTATAAAAACTAAAAATATAAGTTTTATGCGAACATCATGAATGTGTGGTCGACAAAAATATTAAATAAAAAAATTAACATAATACTCTTATGTCAAATTTCAATATAACATACATAGATATGATTTTTTTTAAAAATATGTATATTTGTAACTTTATCCAACGATGAATTCAACTTTAATTTAAAAATTAGAATGCTAATAAAATCATGCTACTGAAAAATAAAATAAAACATAGAATAAATAAATAAATAAATAAAAGATAATGTGAGAAATTGCATGGAATTACATGAGAAAGATTGAGAATAAGAAAGAAATGAAAAATAAATATTATAAAATATATAGTTTTAGAAAAAAATTGAATAATAAAAATAAAAAGAATTTAAAATAATCAAAATTAAAATAAATTAAAATTAAAATATAAAAATAAAAAGAATTTAAAATAATCAAAATAAAAATAAATTAACATTAAAATATAAAAATAAAAATAAAAGAAAAAAATTAAAAAGTAACCAGCATGTAATTACATCATGTTGCCTGCAATTCACAGCCTCCCCCGTGAATTGGAAAGTGTAATTACACTCAGTCAATTACACCCAATTACCTGTTGATCATGTAATTACCTGTCCAACCAAATAGGTCAGACAATGTAATTACACTCAATTCCACCAAACCCAATTACCAAGGTGTCCTTCCAAAACAGGCTCTTAAGCAAAAAGAAACTGAATAATCAAGTGACGCTAAAATGCCATATGGAGATACTAACCTCACTATCCTCGTCTTCAGAAGAATAAGCAGAATCTAGCTTATCATATAGTTCATCATCCGCAGAGTCTTTCAGACTAGCCAGTTGTTCCTACCATCATAAACATTTGGGAGAAAAGGTTAAACTCAAATCCAAATGAGCCAAGAAGTGACAAACTAACATAAGATAACCCCCCAAATAAAACTAGATATGAGAGAGTAGCAAAGAGATTATACAATTTCTGCAGTAAGCTGTTGAACTCTTGTTTGAACTGTTGAGATATGTTTCAGAAGAGCCTGTATAAGATACAGCAGCAAAGCATTGTCATCAGCACAAATCTCTTTTAAAATTAGAACTTATTACATATGTACAAAGCAACTCTTACAGAAGCAACATAAACTGGATGGGCTAAATCTACTTGTATGCACATAAAAGAGACAACTTTCAAAGACTAAAGGAATTAGGTCAAAGAAGGTACCTCACGTCTCTGAAGCTCTATTGAACGTGCCAGTGCTTTTCGTTTGGTTAAAAGATTTTTGGGTCTAAGAGTAGGTGGTCGACTATAGTCCTTACCACGGAACACAATTATAGCATATCCTTTGGACACTTTGTCCACTGAAACCAAGACGCCCCCACTCTCTGCTTCAAGGGCTAATGCAATTTTTGATACTTGCTCAAAATTCTTGGCCTTCACCATGATTTTGACCAATTCACGGTACTTCCAATGCAAGTGCATATTCTCCACTGTACCATCAAAAATTCCACGTCTACCTGAAAAAAGAAGAGCTTTTCAGGTCATTTTCTGGTTGTTAAGCACAAAATTGAGTTCCATGTCATTTTCTCCACATGATCTGCGGGAGCCTATCCTATGTATGTTTTCTTATCCCTCGGGAACCAGCTGCTCAAAATGTTTATTACAACTCTCTTGTTATAGATAGGGTTATCTTATGTAACCTAAGCACAGGGGCTTTTTTGTACAAGGATGAGATTTTCATTCTCATTATTCCACATAGAGGAAAGGACCATATTCCTCCTTTTGTAAAACTTTTTGCTCAAGATATGAACAGGTAGGCCTCTGCCTAATCCCCCAACATTGAGGTGGTTTATTTTTTTTAATTCTTTTTTTTTAAAAAAAAGCACGACATTGAGTTTGAGAAAGAAAGTTACCTAAAAGTAAGAAAGCTTTCATCCTTAGCCCAAGCTTCCGAAACATAAATCTCTCCTCATCTGTTAAGCTGTCAGGCTCTGCACGCCTATCCAAAGGATTTAAAGTTTCCTCCACCTTTGACAAGACACGCTCAGCTTTCATTAATTTTCTTTCAGCCTGAAAAGTGCATTTTGTATTAATGTCTCTCACTGGACTCTTGAATCTCCAAGATATCACACACTGAAGACCTTACTGACACTATTCATATTTGGAATGAGCTATTCTCACTATATTACAAATAGAAAACTGAAAGAGCTTAAATATAAGGAAGTGCTAGAAAACAGAAAACTAGTAACAAATAGGCTTTTAATAAAAGTAACCTGAGTTTTGCAGAACTTACAAATGCAAGCTTCTTTTCGAGCTTCCTGACCAGGTTACCATGCCTTAATATTTCTGCTTCTCGCATCACATTCTCCTTGTCTTTATCATCCAGCCTTTTCCCCCATCTAGCATCAGCATCCAAAGTTTCTCCTAGTGTGCCAGCAGTCCTTGAAGAATTAATTGTTTCAACACCTGCCGTGAGTAAGACTGATGCTTGTAGCCTAGCTTTCTCTTCTTCATCTTGCAAGGACTTCGCCAATCTTTCCTTCTCCAACAAGGCTTCTGCAACCTCTGGTGACAAAAAATCTTTACCTCTGTAGAATACCAAGAAATCCTTGTTTCTAGAGAGTAGCATACCCCCTGTTAATTTCTGAACAGAAACCAAATAATAAGAAGATATTGTTAAGCATATTACTTCGCTATCCAAATTCAGTTAATACCAAAAAAAAGTATATTGGTCTGCGACAGAAAATATCCAACTCTTAATGGGATCTCAGGGAAGCATCAAACTCAGTATGAACAAAACATTTTGATAACAATGCTATAGGTTTCAATGTTGGAACTTGTGAAAACCTTTTCATGTGTAATATATATTTCCATTCAACCTTGTGTTTCAATTATCTTACAGCAACCATGGTCCAGTACAGAGGTGACAGAGAACTAAATCCTTGTCATTACACAAGTCTACCAGTATTGCAGAATCTCATAACGGATTAAAAAAGGATAGGTAGTGACAGAGGACTAAATCCTAGTCATTACACAAGTCTACCAGTGCTGAAGAGTCCCACATCAGGTTAACTAAGGATAGGTGGTCTCCTTATATGGACTTGTGCAATTTTTCCCTTCTTTTTGGAGTTGAGTTAGGCCCAAGAGCCATTTCTTTACAATCAGAAAGCAGAAATGTCATTTAGAAGACTTGCTTTCGGTTCAGGAGACCAGATGGATAAGTACCAAGGCTCGGGATGTGGATGGGTTCAAGTTATGGTACTCGGGTGTTTTTGGATAGAAATGGTGTAGGTATCCTAGTAGACGAGGACCTTAGGGAATATGTGGTCGAAGTTAGGAGATTTAATGATAGAATGTCTATCAAACTTGTGGTTCGTAGGCATGTAGCGAATGTAGTTAGTGCCTATACACCTCAAGTAGGCCTGGATGAGGAAGCCAAAAAGCTCTTTTGGGAAGATTTGGACGAGGTTGTGAGAGGCATACCAGAGACAGAAAAAATCTTCATTGGGGGCGACTTTAATGGACATATCGGGGCTACCACTAGCGGTTTTTGAAGGTGTTCATGGAGGCTTTGGTTTTGGTGAGAGGAATGGAGGTGGGACATCTCTCTTAGATTTTGCCAAAGCCATTGAGTTAGTTACTGCTTACTCATGTTTCCCGAAGAGGGAAAATCATACGGTAGCTAAGACTCAGATTGATTACTTACTTCTCCGTAAAGGTGATAGAAGCCTTTGTAAGAATTGCAAGGTTATTCCTAGTGAAAATATTTCCACTCAACATAGGCTTCTAGTGATGGATTTAGAGATTAAGAGGGAAAAGAAGAAGGCATTTAATGCTCAACCGAGGATTAGATGGGGAGGCCTTACCCCTGCCCTTTCACGAGAGATGGACGGAAAGCTGAGTAGTTTAGAGGCTTGGAGTAGTAGCGGAGATGTGAACAATATGTGGATACTACTGCTGGTTGCATTTGAAAAGCAGCTACGAGGTACTAGGGGTTTTCGAGAGGGACCCTCGGTGGACGTCAAGGCGATTGGTGGTGGAATGGTGAAGTCCAGGGCAAAGTGAAAGCTAAGAAGATTGCTTATACGAAGTGGCTGGAGTGTAGGGATGAGGATGAGAAGCAACGGTTGAAGGAGATTTATAAGACGACAAAGACAAAAGCGAAGATGGCAGTGACAAGTGCTAAGACAGCAGCGTTTGAGCGACTATATGTGGAGCTAAGTGATAAAGGCGGGGACAAGAGATTGTATAGGCTCGCTAAAGAGAGAGAAAGGAAACCTCGCGACTTGGATCAAGTGAAGTGCATCAAGGATGAGGAGGGTGAGGTGTTGGTGGATGAGACTTCCACTAAGCTAAGGTGGCAAGCTTACTTTCATAAACTCTTCATCTTTCCACGTTCAAGCAGCTAATCAGTAAACGACTTCTCCGTCACTTGTTCTTATTCTTAAGCCCTTCATGCCCCATAAAAGATATAGAGATATTGAGCTGGATGAGTTGGCACACTCCGAAAGTCATCGGGATTTTGGTTATTGCAAGCGGTTTAGAGTTGAGGAGGTTAGACGGGCTATTAGCAGGATGAAAAAAGGGAGGGCGATTGGACCCGATGAGATTCCGGTGGAGTTTTGGAAGTACATAGTCAAGGATGTCATAGAGTGGTTGACCAGACCATTCAATGCTATTATGAAGACTGCTAAGTTGCCCGATGAATGGAGGAGTACAATGGTTCCATTGTACAAGAATAAGGAGGATATTCAAAACTATAACAATTACAGGGGTATCAAGCTGCTAAGTCACACTATGAAAGTCTGGGAGAGAGTGGTGGAGATGAGGGTGAGAAAAGTAGTGTCTATTTCAGAGAATCAGTTTGGTTTCATGCCAAGACAGTCGACTACGAAAGCAATTCATCTTATTCAGAGATTAGTGGAGAAATATAGGAAAAGAAAGAAGGACCTTCATATGGTGTTCATTGATCTCGAGAAGGCCTATAACAAAGTTTTGAGAGATATCCTATGGAGGTACCTAGAGGTGAAAGGTATCCCGATGGCATATATTAGGGTGATAAAGGACATGTATGACGAAGCCAAAATTCGGGTGAGAACGGTGGGAGGAGACTCAGAGTATTTTCCTGTTGAGATGGGACTTCATCAAGGATGTGTGTTGAGCCCTTTTCTATTTGTCTTGGTGATGGATGAGCTGACACAGTCTATTCAAGAGGAGGTTATGCTATTTGCAGATGACATAGTATTGATTGCTGAGACTCGGGCTAGAGTTAATGATAGATAGGAGGCCTGGAGACACGCTTTGGAGTGCAAAGGGTTCAAATTGAGCAGGACCAAAACAGAGTACTTGGAGTGCAAATTCAGTATTGCGGATGATGAAGTAGGCATTGATGTGAGATTTGCTACTCAACCTATTCCCAAGAGAGAAAATTTTAAATATCTTGGGTTCATCATCCAGAGTAGTGGCGATATCAACGATGACGTCACACACCGTACTGGGGCAGCATGGACAAAATGGAGGCTTGCCTCTGAAGTATTGTGTGATAAAAAAATACCACCTAAACTCAAAGATAAATTTTACAGGATGGTGGTTAGACCGTCTTTGTTGTATGAGGTGGAGTGTTGGCCAATCAAAAACTCACATGTTTAGAAGATGCAGGTCGTGGAGATGAGGATGTTGAGATGGATGTGTGGACATACCAGGAGTGATAAGATTAGGAATGAGACCATTAGAGAGAAGCTAGAGGTGGCCCCTGTGGTTGACAAGATGAGGGAAGCGAGACTGTGATAGTTTGGACATGTGCTGAGAAGAAACACCGATGCTCCTGCTAGGAGGTGCGAGAGGTTGGACTTAGGAGTTACACGGAGGGGTAGAGGTAGATCAAAGAAGTATTGGGGGAGGTGATCAGACAAGATATGGTGAAAGTTGATCTCATCGAGGACATGACCTTAGATAGGAAGGAGTGGAGGTTGCGAATTAGAGTAACAGATTAATAGATTAGTAGGGTAAGGTTGATGTCTGGAGGTAGGGTATAGTAGAGTAGTAGGTTTAGTCATGCCTTTATATCTTATGTTGCCATTATCCATCTTATATATGTTAATTTTATTGTATCTGCATACCATCATGTGTTTTTAGTTATTAGTCACTCTTTCTGTTTCCTTTTCTTTCCTCCCCTGTCTTTCATATCTAGTTTATTCTGCTTATGGGTTTTTGAGTCGAGGGGTCCCAGGAAACAACCTCTCTATCTCTATGAGGTAGTGGTAAGGTTTGTGTACATTCCACCCTCCCCAGACCTCATTTGTGGAATTCCACTGGGTATGTTGTTTTGTTGTTGTTGCTTTCGATACACTCTAATGGGATTTTAGAAAAAATATCATCTTCCAAGTTTGCATGTAACAAACACATTTTTGGTTGGACAAACACACAACACCGTACCGATATCCTCCTATGAGACAATGTCATTACAGTATGTACTTAGACTTTTGAGACATTGAGATTTTGGTAAATTGCATAATTCACTCATTCTAGGTGTATTTGAAGTCAACTTTTTTCCTTTGCCTTTTCCTTTGGAATGAACTTCCAGCTTGCTGTTTTGAATCAGCAACTTCTCATAAGGCCTATTGGCCCAAATAAAGTGCAACTTGAAAGTAAATAACAGGTATGTGACAGTAGAATACCCAATAGAAGGCATGGGATCGTCACCACATTTTTGTGAATAATGCTCAGAATTACACCAAAACACGCTTTTATTACCTTAATATCTTCAGCCATTCTCTCACTTGTAGTAAGCTGAACGCCACGTTTCATAGCAATCTTTGCGATTGAGCTTCTTTGCCACAGCTTAACCATGGCTGATGCCAAACCTTGATGCTGCCTGCTTCTACCTGAATACTTGAACTACATAATATTTAGAAGTATATTATGAGACAGCCAAGTGACTTGATAAGTCCAGTGATGCCTACCTAAAGCAAAATGTGGAGGTAGAACTCTGGCAAGCCTTCTTAAAGCAGTTGCTTCTTTTGTAGCAAGAGTAGATCTCACCCCGTACGGAAGAATTCTGAAAGGAGGTTGATATCCAGGGACTATACCTGGAAGTAAATCTGCATCAACAGGAAGTGGACTGGCTCCTGGCCAATCTGTATACCTAGGCCCCAAGCCATCTAAGAGTTTGTCTACTTCATCTTCATAGTTCACTTCTGATTGTCCAACGCTATTTTTGTTCTCTTCAGAAGTATCTGCAGAGTCTGCTTGGAGGGAATCCTCATCATTGCAAGGACTGATTTCCGAAGGATTACTTTTGTCATTAACTATTGGAGAGTTCTTATGACGAATCTCATCTCTCCTCATTATTCTCTTCTTCATTCGATCAGATGGAGTCTCATAACTGACACCTCTGTAAAGAGCCACAGAAGTGCCAGATCTCCAAATCACCAGTCCACCAGTTTTCCTCTGAATAGTGGGAAAAAATGAATCAGTGAAGCCTAAAAGCCAAACAAATACAATATTTCATTGTGAATTATATGAGACCATAATGCGTCAAAAACTAAACTCTTTGCTCATCTAGAGGCTGCTAATACTGCCAAAAAAAAAAAGCTCAAGCGTTTTTATCTCAAAGATGCTGGCAAATTAAGAAGAGAGCAACCCAAAAAGACTCTAAAAGAATGCTTCAACACATGTTGCTCTGAGGAAAATCAATACAAGATTAAAAAACTATGATTAAGCAAAGTGGATACAAGATAAATCAAACAACTAAACACCACTATTGAGTATGCTTAGTATGGTATAGCCTTTGAACTACATAGCAAAAACTAGAAATGCACTTGAATACCAATTTCACACCCAAAAAAATCAATTTTTCTTTTTTTGAAAAGCACTTGAAATACTTCTGTGTCCCCTTAACTGAAACCAAGAAGCATCCTCAATTTCACAGTTGTGATGCAGACCAGTGTTATCAAATGCAAGAAGTGCAAAAAGCTCTAAGGTTTGTGAGGGCTTTAAGTGCAAATAAAACGTGGGTTGTAATGAATAAAGGTCCAAATGGAGAAAAAGTACCAACATATATGTTCATTCCAAGAGTAATAATTGTAAGCATGAATGACAACTATACGAACAAAATAATCGAAAAAAATCCCTATAAAGTGAAGTATCAACTGTTTAGTGGTCGCCTCTTTAGAAGAGACACCCTGGCAAGGAAAGGTGTCTTAGAACCTTGATAACAACACAAAAAGACTCAACTTTTGAGCCTAGTTCAGGGTTTCAAGACTGATGCAGACATGAATAATTTTTTTCTACTCCCATTACAAGGAGAAAAGGGTGGAATTTTGTGCCCCACTTACATACATGGTTTACACTTCATCTAGGAGAGGAAAATCATCAGCACATTCTCAATAAGAGAGCGAACACCACAGACAAACTGAAGCAAACAACATCAACAAAAGAAAAACTCTTTTGCTTACCTCAAGAATCTCATGCATTCTCTTCATATTTAGTGCAGGAGCACCTTCAGCTTTCAACCTGACAACTTCAGATGTTCTCCACTTCTCATGAATGGTTTCTACAACTTGTTGTGTAACACCAGCACCAGTAATTCTCGTCTTGTTCTTTATCCTAAGAGCCAAATTTGTCAACCTTCTGAGCTCAGAAGCAGGAAGTGTCAGCTCAGCCAAATGAGTCCTACTCCTACTAGCCATTGAATTACCCTCCACTTTCTTCACCAATGGCTTTTCCCATGGAAATCTAACTACACCATCTTTGGCAACTACATTCTCATCCCCAAATGGAGATTCTTCAGAAAATCCACCTCTTACATTAGGTAATATTCCTTCTTCAACAAAAAATATATCCTCAATAGACCCTTTCTCAACATCTCTATTTACCTTTTCCTCCTTTGCAGCCTCATCAGCATACCCAAATTTCTTCAATTTCTCAACAATTCTATCCATTGTACTACCACTACTACTTTCTTCACAGTCAGAACCAGATGTATCCCCATTATTCTTCCTATAATTCAACACAATTTGGGGCTTTTTCAGCTTAATATCATTACGGGTTTCATTCCATCTACCTAACCAAGAACTACTAAATACACTAGTATCACTCTCTTTGGACTTCAAATTGGGTGATATTGCAGCCAAATTCCATTTTCTGCTACTGTTTTTCACCACAAAATTTGATCTTTTTGGCGTGGTTTTCTTAAAAATACAATCTTGACTGACATCACGTGGGGTAACCACAAAATTTGATCTTTTTGTAGGGGATTTCTTAAAAATACAATCTTGATTGACAACATCATGCGGGGTAAGAGAATTTGGTTTCTTGAAGGGACTGGATGAACTGTACCTGAGGAATGATAGTCTTGTGGTTCTGGGGTAGAGTTGGTGGCTAGGACCAAGAGCCATGCTCAAATTATATGCATATACACACATAGAGCTGCACCAAAATGCATATGAATATGTAGAAAGGTAGCAGAATGGAAGGAAAAGAATTGAAAAACAGAGAAAATATAGCAGGAGAGTGTGAGGTTTTGGGTGGGGTTTGTTCTCACTTCAAAATATCATCTCAGTGACCAACTGTGATGAACATAATTTTTATACTTATTGGGGTGAGTTGGCACTCTTATCTATTCAGAATGTCATTTTACTCTCCAATGTCTAAAAATAATTTTAGACCACGAATTTTTTTAAAAAAAGAAATTAAATATCATATTAAGCGAAAGATGTCATATAAAATAGAATAAAAAGAGCACGAGAGATGGGATGAAAGACAATGAAAGTGATAATCGGGTAGGAGGCGAAATCAAGTATTTGATTCCATTCAAAAAGTTATATCATTTATAAATAAATAATTTTTTTTTTATGTTTATCGATATTGAATATCTTGATTGTGCCTTCAAATTGGCCAACGAAGTAAGGGCGAAAAGGAGATGTGTTAGAGAGTCGGGAGAAACCAATCAAATATGAAATATCACTTGTATCTGAACTTATTCAACGAAAAATTATATAATTATATATGATTAAAATTATTTTATACGTGTATATAATAAATACATAAAATCTTAACATAAAATCCGGATAATGGAGTAATTTGACTCTTAATAATTCATTGATTTTGATTTTACAGCCAAAGGAATCAATCAATAATTAAGTGATTAACACTTAAATAAAAAGATACGTATAAAGCATTTAATTTTAAAATAAAGTGGATGCATCTGTAACCAAGTCAATATTATAGGGGTGTTTGATGCAATTTATCCTAAAAGTTGAAGTTTCCTATTTGAAAATTTAGTTACAGAGAGTTTTGCAATGGCCAGAAATGGACATTACCCAGTAATCAGATCTTCATAATTCCCGACCTAGATGTCAAGAAAGTGCTATTATAACCCTCACGCTTCTTCCCCATAAAACCCTTTTTATTTTCTGTATAGTTCTTATAAATCTCTCCACAAGAAAGCTAGTGCAAAGTTTCAATCTTTCCTGGTAAGAATTTCATACTAATCTTTGGTTATTAATGAAAATGTATTCTGTAGTTTTTTGTTGAATATTTGTGGTTTTTGAATGGTGGGTTTCTGTTTTTTCTTCCATTTGAATTGATGTGCTTTTGTAATTTTGTGTTTTGCTGCTTCTCTTTGAAAGTTTTAAAGATTGAGTCTTGAATTACCTGGATTAATGTAGCTTTTATGCTCTTTTCGTTAGGTGAGTTTTGTATGTATGTAATTCAATGAAAAATGCTGTACAAAACAGGATGTTTGATTGACACTAGAAGCAGATCCAGGATTTGAAGTTCATAGGTCATAGTTAAATATTTATAGATAAGTCAAATTTTAGGTGGATCAAAAGAGACAAAAAGATTAGGTGATCTCTTTCCATCTGTCCTAACCTTGGTACACTTGGTATCTGTTGGTGGTTGTGAGAGGGTAAGTATCTCATACAATTAGTCGGAGTGTGTGTTGGTTGGCCCAGAAGCCATGGTTTCAAAAGGAAATTAAGTGAATTTCTTATATGTAGGGTATTAATAAAATCTCCGTGGATCATACTGTAGATATGCTTCAGTTAAGACACACATCACGAGGTAGAATATTCTTGTAAGTGTACCATGTGTGATGTTTAGGTGGAGAAGAATAGAGGGGTGTTCCTATTATCCACGGAGCATCCAAACTGAAAATACCGGATTTTTCAGCAATAAAAAAAATAATGTGTGGATGATTGGTATAATTTCCATGATATTCCATCAACCCAAGGTGTGGATAAATGAAGAGATCTCCAAATTAATTACATCCTAGATGCAGATCCAATTTGAAGTTTATGGTTCCTACATTGTCTTCAAGTTAGGGTTCACAGTCAAATATTTACAGCTATTAAGTGATTTTCTTATATACAGGTATAGATAAAAGCTATTGGGTTCATGTGAACGCGTAGATCGTACTGTAGAGTTGCCTCAGTTAAGACACATATCATGAGTTTGAATCTTGCTAGTGAACCAAGTATGATATTTAGGTAGAGAAGGATTGATGGGTGTTCCTATTATCCATGGAGCATCCGAACTGAAAACACTAGATTTTTTTACTATAAAAATGTGGATGGTTGGTATATTCCATCAACCTAAGGTTTGGAATAATTGAAGAGATCTCTGAATTAATGACTTGTGTTCTAATTGACTAAAGTAGTTTCTAAAATAATTCCAATTCCAATTATCATGTCTGATGAGATTATCAAATTATTTCAAATTGGTTGGCAAAAAAATGAAACATAGAAACTAAGTTGGGATGGAGAATCATTAGGATGCAGGGCTAAGTGGTCTTTTTTGTTAAATTTCTGTTTAAAGCTTCAGGACGCCTTTTCACTCGATAAACTTTAATATGGATATGTAGTCTGTGATTGTAAGAGTGTCACTAATGCGTTGTAACTCTGCATTTATGTGTCGTGCATCTGTTGTCGAAGTATTATAGAGGGAGCAAAGTAAACAACAGAAATTATGTGTTGATATTACATTTAGTAGACGATGAACAGATGCACGACACATAAATGCAGAGTTATACTAGTCAAAATACAGGAAAAATAAATCTAATAGACAATATTACATTTTATATACTTGAGGACTTCATAAAATGAACTTTTATACTCAGAAAAAGGGAAAAAGAAATGGAATGAGTATTCATCAAAGGCTTTATGCAAGTTTTAGATGGTGTTAAATGTAAATGGTACAGTATCCTGCATATTACATGTCTTTTCTTTACTTGTCCTTTCCAAAGCAAGCTTACAAATGGAGCTCGAGGAGATTATCAATTTGGAAGAAGCTTCACGGAGACAGAAGTCTAGATGCCTCTGGTTGAAGCAAGGAGATAAGGACACTGTGTTTTCCACAAAATGACTAATTCTCACAGTAGATTAAATAAAATTGACAAGCTAGACGCATCCAATCAAAGGAAAGATGACAAGCTAGAAGTGAGGGTATTATCATTGATAACATGGATATCATTTTCAATGAGATTCTTATTTTTATGAATCATTTATACCAACACAAATGGGTTCTCCATGGGTTTCTACAAAAAGTGTTTTGGAGTAATTAAAGTAGATCTGCTAAATGCTCTTAATCACTTTCACAATCTCAAATTTTTTGAGAGAAGTTTGAATGCTTCTTATATTGCTCTTATCCCTAAGATGATTGGTGCAAAAGAGCTTAAAGATTATAGACCTATCAGTTTGACAGATAGTTTCTGTAAGATTCTCTCCAAAGCTTTGGCAGAAAGACATAAAAAAGTGCTTCCCAGTCTAGTCAGTGCTTCTCAAATGGTTTTATTTAGCGACAAAAACATCACAAATGTGGCATTGAATGTTTGCTCAAGAATGAAGTTAGGAAAGTCTGGAATTCTTTGCAAGTTAGACATTGAAAAAGCATTTGATCATGTCAATTGGGGATTCTTACTGAACTTATCGAGGCAGATGGGCTTCAGCCACAAATGGATTAATTGGATAAATTTTGTAGCTCTTCAGTAATATTGTCAGTTCTCATCAAGTGTAGCCCCCAGGGTTTCTTTTCTTCACAAAGAGAACTTAAACAAGGAGATTCCCTTTCTCCTTTTCTCTTCAATGGAGGGCCTCAGCAAGATATTATATAGTGCTGCACCAACAAGTTGGATCTCAGGTTTTCATGCGGATCTCAGAGGCATCGGCAATCTCAAAGTCACGCATATTTTATATGCAGATGACACTATGATCATGTGTGATGCTGACGGACATCAAGTTTTGATTTCGAAGATGGTCTAAACATGTTTTGAAGTTGTCTCGGGGTTAAACATCACCTTAACCAAAAGTTCTCTCTTTCCGGTTGATGATGTGCCAAAAAGTTAGCTTGCCAATTTTTTGCAGAGCAAAATTGGAACACTTCCTACTAATAATTTGGGCTTTTCTCTGGGAAACAAATATAAATCAGCGACAATATGGAATGAGGTAACTGAGAAGATTGATGGCAACTAAACACGCGGGTTGTGTTCGTTGTAAGTTGGTGAACGGGAAGATACAATATCTTTCATTATCGGGAAATTCACTTTGATCAACAGTGTGCTCGGTGCACTTCCTACTTTCATCAAGTCTCTTTTCCCGGTTCTCTCCTCAGTTCTGGAAATATTGGAAGGACTGAGACAAAACTTCCTTTGGCAAGGAAATAAACAGTCTAATCCTTTCTGAGTTGTGGATTGGAAAGCAGTTACCCATGACAAAAGGAAAGGTGGTCTTGGTATAATAATGATAGCATGTCGATGAAATGGCATTGGAGATTCAAAAAGCAGATCACTCTGGAGGAGCGTCTTGATGAAAAAATTCACACTTGAGATATCCTGGATTACCAAAATCTCTATGGTACCTCATGTTACTGGACTGTGGAAGAATATCCGAGGCTATTGGAACAAATTCAAGTCAAATATGGGATTTATTCTCATTAATTGGAAAAAAATCAGACTTTGGGAAGACACATGGTTGGGTCACACCCTCTGAGAGACCACTTAATGGATACCTTCAACTTATCTTCTCAACAAAGGTAGAAATTGTGGTATTCTGGTCAACAGAAGGATGAATTCTTTTTCAAAGAAGGAATATTAATGATTGGGAAGTGTAAAGACTGTGTATTGCTTCAGAGGTAAAGGAACATAACACTGGACTACACCCAAACAGATTCCATCAGTTATAAAAGCCATCATCAGGGTCTGTCAGAAATTGTTACCACATGCTAGACTCTAGCATTAATAGGGTTATATGGCCTTGGGATAAGATTTGGAGAAATAAGTCACCTTTGAAGGTCTCTTGTTTCTCCTGGATTGTTGCTAAGGAGGCTTGTCTCACTCAATCAAACCTACAAAAGAGGAGGATTTAACTGTGCCGCAGATGTCCACTGTGTGAAGAGCATCCGAAAGAAGTTTTCCACTGTTGTAGGTGTTAGAACAGGAATAGGAGCAAGAATAATATATACAATCCTACTTAAATTAGGAATAGAAAGAGAAATAGTATATAAAATCCTACTTGGAAAAAGATTGTACTGTAGTGTGCTAGTTGGGAAAGGAATCTAATGTAGTATCTATAAATAGGATCTCAGTGTAATAATGTAGAGAGACAATTTAATAATATTTGTTTCCTATATTTTTCACATGCTATCAAAGCTTCTACGGTTTTGGTAGAAAATCAAAGAGCTTTTGCTGCCGGTGGGTTGCTGTGACGCATATATGCCCCCATCTGGCCAATGATTATGGTAGCAAAAGTTGGGTCACCATGTATCTTTCCAGTGAGTACTTCTCGTATTCAATTTGCATAGCACCACGCCATGTTTTGCGGTGACTACTTTTTTAAATTCGATTTGCACAGCACTGTGTCATCTTTCCGGTGACTACTTTTTCAGATCCAATTTGCAGAGCACTATGCATCTTTTTGGTCACTACTTTCTCATATCTGATTTATTTAGCATCGTGCATCTCTCTAGAATACTTCTCATATTTAATTTGCGTAGCACCATGGATTTTTCCAAACCTTTTTCTCATATATGAGTTGCATAGTTCCATCTGTCTTTTGGGTGCCTCCTCAAATATTTGCATAGGGTCGTGCCATCATTCTGACCCCACCCATATAATTTCTCCTTTTTTGTATGGTCATGTTATTAATCCGACCCTACTCATATAATTCTCTTTCTCAGTAGAGTTGTATCATGATTCTGACCCTACCAATATAATTTATTTACATATAGCGACCACTTTCAACCATCAAATCTGATAATCCAGTGCATGAGTATGTTTTGACCAATTGTATGGCCTATTTAAAATTTACTCATCTCTTGATTTCAAGATGATCCTTATATTTATACAGATTTCGAGCACTTTCCAACACCATTGCATTGTTTCTGATGGATCTGAGTTTTTTAGCCGTGTTTCTTTCTGTTTCAGATTTACGGCTGCCAAAAAAAGATACACTTAGATCTTTGGGCGGATTACAATGATATTTTCTCTCTCATGGCTAAAATAGTTTATGTTCGTCTTTTTCTATCTATGGTTGTCATTCTCCATTGGGTTTTTAATCAGTTGGATATTAAGAATACTTCTCCATGGTGATCTCGAGGAAGAAGTCTATATGGAGCAAGCACCTATTTTTGTTGCTTAGAATGAGTTTGGTAGCCTTATCTATTGATTGTGTAAGTCACTCTATGGTCGAAAACAATCTTCTCAAGCTTGAATTGGGAAGTTCAACATTATAATTCAGGAATTTATCATTCTGTATTTTATCGATATTATGCATCAAATCCAGTATCTCGTGGGAAGACCAATCACATTGAGATTGTCTGGCATTATACATCAAATCGAGTATTTTATGAGAAACTAAACACATTGAGATTGACTGTCAATTTTGTACCGAGCGCTTCATTGGTCCTCGTATTAATTACATTTGTAACAAATTAGGTACATATGACGTGTATGTACTAGCAGAATAAGAATAGAAACAAGAATAATATATACAATCCTACTTAAAATAGAAATGAATATAGAATCCTACTTGGAAAAGGATTGGATTGTAGAGTCCAGGTGGAAAACGAGTCTATTGTAGTGTCTATAAATAGGATCTCAATGTAACAATGTAGAGACACAATTTAATAATATTCTCTCCTATATTTCTCACAGTAGGGTCACTAGCCAGCTATGGAACTTTTTTTCCTTTTTTTTTCTTTTTTGTAATTTTAGGCGTAAGTTGGACCATGCCTAATTCCATGATTGAGTCTTGCAAGGCTGGAACAGAGAGGGGCTTAGTAAGAAATATCTAAAAAGTTGGAACGCCATATCTCAGGTCATTTGGTGGACTATCTGACTCGAAAGAAACAATATAATTTTTTAAGGGAAAAAAGCCTCAAAGCTAGAGATGTCATTTTTGATTAGTTTTTTGGTGCAATCTGGTTATTGTACATGTTGTAGATGGTAATTTAAACACAATAGATCGATTGTTATGCCTATTTCACTGCTTAGTGCACAGATTTATATAAAATTTAATTGCTTATCAAAAATAATAATAATAAAGAACCGAGAAAGGATGGGTCACAAAGACCATTGGTGACCACTTAATATGTTGGTGAGCAAAGGAGAATCTAGGAACTGAAGAAGATGGGTGCACTATTACTTAATTTTTTTAAAAAGGGACAAAATGGTGATGTTGGGTTGGATTGCACCCCCAAACTTTGTACTAAAAAAGAGCCCTTGGGCCAATGAACCAACTTATCATTTTTAGAATGGGTTCCTCTAGCTAATATTTAATATATTCTTTAAGAATTATACTAGTATTATACTGAATTTAGTTGGATGACCACCGGTCCCGTGACCCAAAAATGACACATGAATTCGCCCCTGTTGGTGAGGCTGAGTTATGAAAAAGGGTGGTGGCATTTTTCTAGTTAAGTTGTGAGGTCCAAAAGACCTAGATTCTGGTTATAGTCACACCTAGGAACTCTTATTTTAGAAGCTCCAATAGATCTCTCAGCAGTTGAGTTTTAAGCAGAATTTTCCCGTTGGCTCTTGTGTGCTATATTTGCCCGACCATCTGCTGCTCCGCTTGCTTGTATCTAACCATGCTGTATTTTACATTCGGTCTCTTTGAGCAGTCCCACCATCTTGAAGACTTACCTTTTATTGGTAAATTAAGTATTATTATTGATGTAAGAAGCAGCATAAAGATAATGCTGTTACAGATGACATCCAAAAAGGAGTAAGGACTTTACAAAAGTGTAGTGAACTAAAGAAATCAATCATGGAAATAATAAGGTTTCAAGTAAAGCTTCTGTTTGAAGCCTGCTCTGAGCCTGCTGGTTGGATAATTGGTATCTCAATCATGCAAGATTTCCTATTCAATGTTTAGATTAGTTCCTATATCTTATTTACATCTCTATACTGCAATCTGTAGTCCTATATCTCTTAAGGTGTTGTTTGGTTCAGATACAAGTTATGCATGGGTTAGTAACGTAGGAACTAGTAAATATGTGACTTGGTAATGCAGAATGGATTGTAATGTTGGTATTAGTAATATATGGTTTGGTAATGTAAGGATTGTTGGGTTTATTTCTTGTTGAATGATCGATAGATTACAAATTAGTATACAATGTATAATTTAAAATATGTGTTTATTTTTAAAATAAAATGAAAAAATTCTTTTCTATTATGAGGGTTAGTTTTATCATTTTAGAATTATAATCATTGTATACTAATACACACATTCTTATTCCACATTCTACACCGCATAAAATAATACATAGTTTCCTGGTTAACTTATGCATGTATTGTTTGTGAGGAAAACAAAAATAACAACCAAACATTGTAAACTTAATGCTAATTTTTTTTTATAAAGGGTAGCTTGATACGCAAAGCATCCCTGGTTCATGCTGGATCTAGGGAAGGGCTGCACTCCAAGGGGTGTAATGTAGATAACCTACCTAATGGAAGCATTAGTGGCTGCTTCCACGACTTGGACCCATTTCTTGTAGGTCACATAGAGACAACTTTATCGTTGCTCGAAGGCTCCTCTTCGATGCTGATTTATGTGAAGATGAAAGTTTATCAAACCCAACCAAACATGGTACAAATTAATGCTGGATTTTGTGGAGTTTAAATCTCCTCAACACAAACCAAACAGCCCTCTAAATGTATTTCTACATTGGGTTCCACACACTCCCTACCCCTGGGTAGATGCCAATCTCATTGTCAATGGGGGATGGTCTTAAGGCTGCTCCTTGCTCCACATGCCAAATTAACATATCAAATTCCTTGTTTCCTTTATAGTTGTTTTGTTGATGAATCACCTTGAATAATATATAGCTGTGTTTGTTGTATTATCACCAGTAGAGTCATTTTAATAATCGTTGTACTCATAAAATTAGTTCACTGGGGTGTTACCTTATGTAGTTGTTGGATCAAATTACGTGATCAAGGCATTGTGTTATGCACTAGATGACTCTATCTGTTGGTTTTGGATTTCCTTTCTGTGGTATTATCTATTATGTGTTGATCTGCATTTTGTCTTTCTTTAAATTGTTTCCAGTGTTTGTAGCCATGTGTGGTGCATTTATTGATTCTGGCTAATGAATATAGATAAATTTTACTTATCTCTGGGAGAGCCTGCGACTCAATTTGTTCTAGACATGATCTCTTCCCCGTACCTCTGTCCAATCCCATCATTTTAGATATGATTCTGTTTAGTGCACCTATACCTGGGAATTGGAACACAAAAATATTTAAAACAGAATAAAAAAGGGAAAACATGAGAATGTGGTTGATTTATTACAGCATTGTCTCTGTCCTAATTATCTTACTTTGTATTTGAAATATAGGGACTCAATGCTGTGTGACTTTGAAGTTCGCTTATATGTGGTAGTTCCTATGGAAGATATAAAAGAAAGTGGAGAACTCCCTGGAAATATTGTCATTAGACGTCTTTTTAACCAGCTCACATTTCTGAGGGCTACAGAAGATTGTGGATACTTTCTCAAAGTAACAAAAGTGAAGAGCGTAGGCAATGGGAAGTTGTTAGACTCTTCAAAGTACATCATATTTCCCGTAACCTTCCACAGTCGTACCTTCTTACCTAAAATCGGGGAAGTCTTGATTGGTGTTGTCATCGAGGTTTGCAGGCATGGAGTCTTTCTGAAATGTGGACCTATGAACTCTATTTATCTTAGTACTCGGAAGATGCCAAATTACAACTATGTTTCAGGTGAAAATCCTTTCTTCATATGCGATGACCAGTCCAGGATTGAAAATGACGTGGCTGTCCGATTTGTGGTTTTTGCTATGAGATGGAGTAGAACCCTTGTTAGGAAGTTCGATGTTCTTGCAAGCATTGAAGGTGATTGCCTTGGGCCAATTTCACTGAATGGATTTGATGGACTAGAGCTGTAAAATTCTTAGTAGGAAAGGAAAGGAAAAGTGCATTGATAGAATAGTTTCTCCTTACCAAATCAAAAATAGGAAACATAAGAAACTTTGTATATGTTGGTTTACTTATAGGATGTGAAAGAGTTATCAGTAAGATTATAACTGTAAATGGTTATGTTACAGCTTTTGCTGAGAATGTGTTTGGAGAAATGAAAATGGCTGAGATACATATTTAGAAATTTACAATTGGTGCTGGAGCTGAAATAGTGAAAATTCTGATCCTTTGAGTAGTTTTTCATTTTCTTAAGAAGTGTTTTTATCAGAAGCTGTCCTTTTATTAGTATTCAAATTGAAGTTTGATTATTTCGGATTTGACCCATGGTGGGCCAGGAAAACATTCCCTACCAAGGACTTTTTCATATCCAGGATCGAAATCGAGATCTCTAATCAATGAAAGTGCCGCTCATTCACTGGAACACATTTAAACTTTACAAGATTCTAAACTTGTGCTTATGGAAGAGCAGTCTTTAAAAGTGCATATAGGAATCATTGATAATGTGAGATTTTATTATTAAAAAAATAAAAATATTTTCAAGTGAAATATCTATTACATGGGTGTGTTTGGTAGGGAATAAAACATTTCTAGAAAATCTTTCCTAATTTGTACATGTTTAATTGGTCAAATTAGAATACTCATTCTATTTCATTTTATGTGGCACTTTTTCCATTTTTGTTCGTTCCAAAAAGAATGTCACTTTATTATAACTAGAAATAATTCAACTTTAAATTATTCTTTTACCCTGAGTGAAATGATTTTCAATCACACAAATATTTATGTATGATTTTCGACAATTAGTTTCAAAAGTCTTTCTTTTTTACTTAATATCATGCCAAGTCAAATGGTGCCACATGAAATGGGACAGAGAGAGTATATTTTTTTCTTAAAAACGAGGAAAATAACTTCCTCAATGGAAATAGGGAAAACAAGTTTCACTAGTGATGTTCCATATTGACTAGGACGTTCACAAAATAAAGAGCCATGAATACCGGAAGAAAAGCACCTATACCTAATAAAATAAAGAGTCATTTTATTTTGATCTTTCTAGACATAACCAAAGAAGAGAAAAGATTCTTGAAGTTACTCAAGTCCCTGTGCATGATAAATACCGTCAAAGTCCAATGCTGCAAAAGAAATTAAATGAAGTACTTCAAATATACAATATGGAAAGGTGTCTATAACTTCTCCCCGAGGGCTTACCCCCAACCTAGAGTAGCTAGGGGGGAAGTAAAATCAATACATGTACATACATAGGCTTTTCGAGTACGAAATGAGCTACTTCAAATAGATTCATTGCTCTGACTTAGAATATGATTTGTCCAGCATGGGCTACATGAACCCCTAGGAATTTACTAGACAGATTGATAAGTTGGACATTTATGGCCCACCAAAGAGAAATCAGTGATTTCTTGGTCACGATCAGTTAAGGCTAAAATTTCTTTAAAAAACGTCACCCTCCAACTCACCTCATCTTCTCCACATCTCACCAAATATTTTTCAGATAATATTTTTTATGCCACATCAATGAACGCAAAGAAATAAATAAGAAATTCATTCACATAAATAGTTGAATACTGGACTTTCCTTCTTTTCTGAGTGCAAAATAAGTCATATTAAGTGGTCAACTTTAGCCATGAAATTTATGCTTAGCTTTACTATGGGAAAGAAGTATATGCCATTGCCATAAAAGAAGAATTAAAAAGCCTCCCCTCAAAGCTTTTCAAAATAATAATTTTTAGAAAATTATATGATGGCAATTTGTCCTTTGACAAACCCACTAAAAAGAAAGGAATAAAAAAAAGGGAAGAATGAGCGAATAATTGAATAAAGGGAAAAGGGTAAAAAAAAATTCTTAAACTACGTGAAAGAAATAAAAATGTCTTTAATTTATATTTTAATTCAAAAATGTCTTTATCATCGATATTTTGACCTAAAAATGGTCTTATAGTTACCGAATGGGTAGAGCTATCAAAATGAGTTTGGCCTGTGAGGCCGACCAACCTAACCCTTGAATTAAATGGGGTTGGGCTAAATATTTTCAGCCTATTTATGAACGAGGCTTTTTACCCCGTCCTAATTTGGCCCACCGGCCTCATAGGCTCAACTCGTGAGCCTCAAAGGCCAGTCCGTGGGCTTTGAATTTTAAAAATTTTTATTTTTTATTTAATTATTTTTTAAGTAGTATTCTATTTATTAAGATTATAGGTAACTTTTACATTTTGTTAGCCCATTAGCATTTATCCCATTAGATTTCTAATATTACCTCATTAGCGTTTTGTTAAGTTTTTGGATTGCCTTGTGTAGTTGTGTTGCTGGAAACTTTTAAGCCAACTAGTTGTAATCTTTTACTATTGTGTTTGAGTCTAATTTGTTGTTTCTCCTTTTGTTATCTACTTATCTTGTTCATGACAAAAAATGATCGATATTTCATAGTCTTTCTAAGAGATTAATATTGTTCATATTATGGTTGAAGGGTCAACCCATCCCAACCCGTGACCCGCGTAGGGCTGGGTTGGATTACTATTTTATAGGCCCTTTAGTTAAAAGGGTCAACCGGTCCTAGCCCATTTGACTCTTTAGCCCGTTAGGGTTGGATTGGGTCGACCCATTTTGATAGCCCTACAAATGGGTCAGAAATGTCCTTCTTTAACTCTATATATATATATATATATATATATATATATATATATATATTGTGTTCCTAATAAAAATATTATTGTTAAAAGAATCATTTTCTTGTTTTATTTTTTTAGATCACATTAACTAATGAAATTGCAAGAATTTTTTTTTCTTAGTCTCATTTTATCACTTAAAATAGAACATCCTACCCATGTAACAAATACTATATGTCATAAATATAAGATCATAGTAAACCTAATATTTATTTTTATTTAGATAACGATAAAAATAGTAAACATAATAAAATAAAAAATTATTTCTTTTTCTCGAACTGAGGTAGGATAAATATTTGCTAATTAAAAAATTATTATTAGAAAAATAATATGTTAAAAAATATAATAAAATAAATTTATCTAAAAAAGGGCATTTTTGACCCATTAAATAAAAATAAGAACATTTTTTAACCAAAATATAAATCAAGGATATTTTTATTTTTTTTATATAATTTAAGGGTATTTTTGACCTTTTTTCTTGAATAAATATAAGAAATAAATGGAAAAGAAAGGAAAGGGAAAGAAAAAGAATTGCCAAAAAAACACACACTCTATTCTGTCAAATTTAGATACAAAATTTTACATTTCTAATTAATTCTAATTTAAAACATGGTATTACAAAATAGTAACAACAACAATATACTCAGTGAAATTTCACAAGTGGGGTTTGGGGAAGGTAAAATGTACGTATACCTTACCACTACCTCATAGAGATAAAAAGATTGTTTCTAAAAGACCCCCATCTTAAAAATATCATCACCAAAAGCAGAAAATACTAAATATGAAACAAAACAACTAAAGCGAAAAGCAAATGATAGCTTATAAAGACAATAAAAATAACAAATATAAATGACTGACAAATACAACACGATATATAAAGACATGATCACCTCTATTAACCTATTATATCCCAAGGCCATACACCATTCTGCCCCTACTAGCTGTCTAACTTTTTACCCTAATATGCGATCTCCACTCCTTTCTATCTAAGGTTATGTCCTCGGTGATACGAAGCTATGTTATATCCTACCTAATCACATCCCACCAATACTTTTTTAGTCTACCTCTACCCATCTGCACAACCCCTAAATCAAACCTCTCTCACCTTCTAATGGAAGCATCAACACCTCTTCTCTGCATATATCCAAACCATCACTAACTTGTTTCTGTCATTTTGTCTATCACAAAGACCACCCCTAACTTCCCCAAAATGATAGTATTACTTCCCCTGTCTCATTTTACGTGGAACCCTTCTATTTTTAGTTCGTCCCAAAAAGATTGTCACCTTAATCTAATTGAAAATAATTTACCTTTAAAATTCTCTTTTTACGCTTAAACACAAATATCTAAGAATAATTTTAGACCACAAGTTTTAAAAGTCTTCATTTTTCTCTTAAATACCGTGCCAAGTCAAAAGGTGCCACATAAAATGAAACGGAAGAAATACAAAATAGTGAGAGAGAAAAAGTTAATGAAGTTAAATAATTTCAACTCAATTCCAAACTCATTATCCTCAGGCCTGTATGAATTATTGGTTGATTTTTCTTCTTAAAATATGGCTAAGGTTTAGCTGGAAATTGCAACAACAAAAACAGCTCCTAAAATGATTAGTGTCTAATCATTACTAATTCATGGTAAGTTCTAAAGTGTTTTGCCATTCTGTTCCATGATTATCATATAATCAAATTTAAGCCTATATTCAATTAATAACTTTAAATAATATAAGTGATGCCTTAACTTTTTAAATTTTTAATTTTCTTGCTATTATTATTCTTTTGTTGTTATCGAAAGCATGAGTATAAAGACAGTGATGCCACTACTTTTGGACTTATATTTTTTTGCATACTTATCTTTTAATTGATAAATTATTTATCTATTATATTAAAAATAAATATATATAATTTTATTTAAAAAATTTATCTATTTAATTCCTAATTTATTTTATTATTAATTATTAAAGCTATTTTTCAATATATTTTTTAAAATTTATCATTTTATTGTCTGGGATAAGTAAAGACGAATGAGTATTGTTTTAAGCCTATAAACGTCAGGAATATTCAAGAGGTTGGGTTTCAAGTTTCAACTCACTCCTTATAATAATACCAAAAAATTTTACCCTCCAAATGTAGAACACCCCCCCCCCCCCCTCTCCCCCCCCAAAAAAAGCACAAAAACAAAAACAGAAAGCCCCTAATTCCCTCAGTCTAGGAGTTGATATTTTGCTAACACAGGTTCGATCACTTATTTGTTTTTAAAAGAAACTGTATTTTGTTGCTATTTGTTGATTGGAACTGTCAAAAAATATTGCTTTTGATAGCCAAGATTCAATTTTTTTTGCTATTTGTGGATTGAAACTCTCAAAAATGTTGCTTTTGGTAATCAAGATTCAATTTTTTTGCTATGTTTGAGTTTTTTCTACTTGTCTTGATTAGAGTTCATGAATTCTAGAAATTTTTATCTGATTTTCTTGTGTGGGGTTCATAAAGGTTTGAACTTTCAGTTGCCAATGCACCTTTTTTATAGTTAATGTGCAGTTGTTTAATAGAGCTGCAATTTCGATGGTGTAACTGAAATTATGTTGTGTATTTGTATACTTGAGCTTGGTATACTCTACCCTGCCTAGACCCGACTTGTGTGATTATACTGAGGATATTGTTGTTGAACCTGGAGTATCTCCTTAATTTATTTATTTTTCTCGGTATGTCCCATGAATTTGTTTGAATTTCCTGCTTGAGCAGCAAGGGGAAATCCTAATCTTCCAATTGCATCAATACAATAAGATAGATGTTTAAATTGCTCCTGTTCCGATGCTTTATACACCCGAAAAGGGGAATGGAATTTTTTTGATTGTTCTAGTTAGAATGGATTGATCATACCTTTCCAATCAATAATTGTTTATGACTGGCTCACGTTTGGCCATTTATAACTACTTTAGCTTCTATTTATTTATTTTTTAAAATTAAAATTTTCTAGGTGGTTTTAGGTATTCATGCATTAGTAGTGGAGTAAGGATTTGATACTGAAGCTATGCAGAAGGATAGTAATTATGGTGCTCCAGGAACACCTTCTCCACGATTACGTCGTCGCAGAGGATCAAATGAGGTGACTTCCATTTTCCTTCAGTGTTTTTTTGGTGGCTGACTCCATTTTCTGCTTCGTTTTTCCTGGTTGCTCCCAGTGGGTTTAATCACTTTAATTTGAAAATGAAAGTGTACAGAGGGAATGGAATGGCATAGAGAGTAATGTGCCTTTTGACAAAAGTTGTGTATTACATCTTCTGTTCCATTTAATATTATGGTATGGATGAATCAATGTGTTTATGATATTAACTTGATTTTTTGCATTGTATTAGTAGTAGTGAAAAATAATAATACTGAAGTTGTGGTCCAAAAATTGTTTATCAGAGTCATTCAAGTTCAAAAAAATTGTTTATCAGAGTCGTGGAGAAAACATCTGATTAACCTTTAAAAGTTGAATAGCTAAATATTTCAATTCTTTAAAATTGTGAAAGTGGTATATAGACTATAAAATAAAATTACCTGGTGTCTACCATGTTGCAATGTCTCAAAACAGAATCAGTATCTTATAATTGGAATAAAAAATACTCCTTCCATCTCATTTTTTGTGACACCTTTTCCTTTTTAGTCCGTCCCAAAGAAAATGCCACCTTATTATAATTAGAAAAATTTTAACTTTAAAATTCTCCTTTTACCCTTGATGTAATGATCTACAACCACACAAGTATCTAAGAATTGTTTTAGATTGCAAGTTTCAAAAATCTTCCTATTTTTCTTAAACACCGTGCCAAGTCAAACGATGCTAAATAAAATGGGACAGAAGGAGTACTAGGATTTGGTTTGGAATCTTGTAGATGCTATGGGTCTGAATTTTTTCTGAAGTTCTTGTTCTTCCTCTTCCTGAAATTTCAGTTGCCTGGGGATGTTGTCAAAGCGAATGGAGCCCATTTGCTTGTTGACGATAGGAACAAGTATAAGTCAATGTTGGTCCGTCTATATTCAACTCTCTGGATGATAGGTGGTTTTGCTTTCATCATTTACATGGGACATCTTTATATTTGGGCCATGGTAGTAGTTATACAAATCTTTATGACAAAGGAATTGTTCAATCTACTTAGGAAAGCCCATGAAGACAAGCAACTTCCTGGTTTCAGGCTATTAAATTGGTGAGCAAAATCATACTTGTTTTTTCCTTATCAAAAAATCATTCTAGTATTTATGATCCTGCTAAATATTTTTTGCTGTTGGAATTCTTCGAAAGCCCATAAAATTAGTTTCATATTTAATTCTTTTTAAGACAAATTCATAGTGGATAGCAGGTTGTAGTCAGTAACTCAGAATACCATTCAGTTCAGTGAATTTCTTCTAAGTTTTGATCCTAAAAAGTTCAAGTTCCTTAAATATCTAGGAGCTTTCAGGATCCTGTGCACACCGTTTTACACAATCTTTAAAATCTCAATATATCCCTTTTGGTTTTTTCAGACTTTATTACATGAAAGTTAAGTACTTTGAATGTCTGAATAATTTCTTCTCTATGTAAAAAGTTTCGGCTTTAACACTGTAAGAACTACTATTCGAGACCTCAGGCAACAGGTACTCAGGTTGTGAAAAAACTATTGCCTTATTAATATCAGACATCGAAAAATGCATTTGATTAATATATGAAACTTGAGTATCAGCTTTATAAAAAAATTCAACTTGAGTATCATGTCTACAGAGGCTGAGATTTCACTAAATAATGTACAATCATAGGTTCTACAGCTTCAGCATATACCCCAATTATTTGTTCTATGAGTTGTTTTATTTATTGAAAACTTTGATTGCCGCTCCTACTTTGTTAGGTAGACATATCAAATCAACTTTTGTATTGTTTGGATGAACTAACATATTTATTGGAACTCGATTACTAAGTTTAGTTTTTTTTAGTTTTTCCTTTTTCTTATATTTTTTTCTTTCACATTCTTCTGGATTTAAAGGAAATTTGCACATACAACACCTTTATAACATTAATAACGTATGTATTACAATAAACTAGACATTTCTTAGGATGAACTTCTATTTCTCTGTGGAATCAAATAAGCTTTGGTTAAAGAAACATCTATCTGTAGGCTTAAATGTTATTCTTTGTACAACAGCAGCAACAACAACAACAACATACCTAGTGGAATCCCACAAGTGGGGTCTGGGGAGAGTAAAACATACGCAGACCTTACCACTACCTCATAGAGATAGAGATGTTGTTTCCGGCAGACCAATAAGCGTTGCTTGATATTTGAATGAACTACTATCATTGTGATGCTGGGGGAAATATGTTGAAATGCTCATAAAGATATCTAACTAGATTTAGGAAGTGGAGTGACAAACTTTGATACATTTCTTGAAATATGAAATGTGAAGGGATTCATGTGAAGGTGACTGCACTTAACATTTAGTGAAAGAAGCTTTAATATGTCCACTCCAACCAAAACACAGTCAAAATGTGATCTCTAACGTCCATCTGACCAGAGTCTTAGTTTCAACTTTTAAACTTTTTTGTTAGGACGTCTGTTGAAGTAGGATCAACACTAAGCTTGTGCATCAAAACATACTCACATGCAATTTGTCGATTGTACCTAACATGGCATTTACGTCCTGCACAAAAAACCCATGTTGCACTAAAAAGTTAGCAAAGAAAAAGCTCTGAGTGTAAGGCTAAAATGTATTTCTTGTTGTGTTAAAAAATTGCTGATATTCCTTTCTGTCCAGACTGTCTACCAAATAACTTGTGGTATGGTATTCCAAATTTTAAGGGACTTCTTATTGAGTCCATCTCTGTTCCAACATAAACGAAGCTCTCAAGTTTGTATAATCCCACATATGCCAAGTGCAGCAATAAATACGCTCTAGAGCTGAAAAGTGACCTTGTAGTGAAGACAAAAGTTTGTGGCATCTCCAGAGTGGTTTTGACATAGATGGCATCGACTACAAACCTGAAAGTTTCTCTTGTGGAGGTTGTTTGGGGGAGGCATGTCGTCCTAGCAGCTGAGATCAAAAGTATGTGTCTACTGTCTAGCTTCTCTCGAAATGAAGTAATCTGATTTTTGTTGATCTTGAGCGATGTTGCTGAGCAATGTTAGCAAATTACTGTCTTTTGTACTTTATAATCATTTAAATTCCTTCCGAGGAAGAGATCCAGTCTAGTGAAGTGGGAAAATAAACTATCAAGGCATTATAAGAGAAGAAATACTATAGACTGTGCACCCCCAGGATTAGTCGGGGCTCTAAGAGACTCGGACACCCGGTGCAAATCAAAAAAAAGAAGAGAAGAAATACTAGAGATATCTTGAAACTGATCTTTGACAAATGAGAAACCAAGTATCCTTCCAAAATCTAATTTCCAGCCATTGCCAAGTAGATAGCCATAATTTTCAGTGAATTTGCTTCTATAAGAACGAATATACTCCCAAACACCCGTGCTATGAGGTGCTATCAGCTCTTTTGTGCTGCGATTACACAAACTGGACTTTTCAATCGATAATCTTCTCCACATATTCTCCTTGTTGAATTTGCAATGCCTATTCAAAATAAAACTTTCATTATGGCACTTCAAGTTCTTAATCCCAAGACTCCTGTTCATCCCCCTTTTTTAATAGGTACTGCCATTTCCAATTTGTGGAGTTCTTTTCCATCTTCTCGAGTATCCCATTCTAGATATTGATGGATTTGTGCTCCCCCCCACCCCACCTCCACACACACATCCCCAAGGAAGGTAATCCTAGATATATCTTGGGAAGAGAATGAATGTTATACCATAAGATGTAGCTAGTAAGTGAATGTGTGCAACCTGATTTACCGAAAAGAGAACTCTTTGAGAAGTTGATGTGAAGCCCGGCAAAGGCCGTGAAAGGTTCTGTTTCAACTTAATCGTCCTATGATTTAAACTAGTAGATAGTGGTGTCATAGGTGATTGAAGTGAAACCAAAACACAATTTGAGAAGGGAGAAAGGAACTTATTTGTACCTAGAAGGGAATAGGAATTGATTGAAAGGTATACAGGCAAAGTCTGTCTATTTTTTTAGAACAAAGTATAGACAAGGTCTGTTGGTGGATGGAAAGGAAAGAAAAATTTGTCAACAGATTATAGCTAAGACCACATATGGTTCTGTGAGTTTCTCAGCTTGAGGGGACTAGAGAGTTATGCAGAAAATGGAAGAAAAAAGACCAGCTATACAAGTGCTACTTACTCTAAAGCTTCAATAAGTTTGGTATATCCATTCGGATACTTGCAATTAAGGGACAATGAAAATTATCATTCCAAATTGGCCTGAATGCAATTTTCTTGAATTTGGATGCACAAAAGTTCACGGAGAAGGTACACTTGACTGACTGTCCTTCCAACAAAATCTAGCTATCCTGAAGTGGTTTCCTCTGTTGAGTGCCTTCATGATTGATATATATATAGACATATGTACAATGTAGTCTGAGAAGCTTGGGAACTTATTTTCCTGGATTGATACAATATCATACTGCTTAGAGGTTCTTGTTTCTGTTTGCTTATTCTGCTATTTTCTCCAGGCACTTTTTCTTTACAGCAATGCTGTTTGTATATGGACGCATACTAAGCCAGAGGCTTGTCAACACAGTTACTTCTGACAAATTTTTATACAAGCTTGTTAGCAGATTTATAAAGTATCACATGGTCACGTGTTATTTCTTGTATATTGCAGGTTCGTACTTTTATCAGGTTCTTTGACTTAATGTTGTAAAGTAGACAATCACTTTTCCATTTTACAACACCAAAGACATTAAATTACATATTGTTCCGTGTAGTGTTGTCCTGCTAAATTTTCCCTGCCTTATTTTTTCATTAGATGCATGATTTTGTGATACTGACTGCTGAATTGCTGCCTGTTTCGCTGGTTGAGTTTTACTGATTTCACTCATTTGAAATCAGGTTTTATGTGGTTCATTCTGACACTGAAGAAGAGGAGGTACAAGTATCAATTTGGCCAGTACGCTTGGACCCATATGATTCTGATTGTGGTGTTTACTCAATCCTCTTTCACAGTAGCCAATATTTTCGAGGGAATTTTCTGGTAATACAGCTTAAATCTATTTCTTCCATTCTGAATAGATTTTGTTTATCTTTTGTCTTTCACCTGTCTAGACCTTGTGTTATTTTGCTGCTGAAACCATTCTTTGGAACCTCGACTGTGTCCTCTGCTTCTTCTAATTTGTTTGTGCTCTCGTTTTTTGGCGAGTAATCATGGTGTGACCAACTTCAGGTTTTATTTTCATTCCTTAACATGCATATGCCATGTTGAAAATAATAACACATCTTTTTTGGCCATTTTCAAAAGTTTTTGTTCCATTATTTCTTCTTTTTTCTTGTCTGAAGCTTACAACAAGTTTAGCAGGGATATGGAACTTCTTCTGCTTCTTATTTCCATTTTTTTGGGCTGTTAAATTGAAATAATGCAACAAAATTTGACATGGTTATAGTATTTCAAATAATGGTTAGTTTAATGCAGGTTTCTTCTTCCAGCATCGCTGATTGTCATCAATGATATAGCTGCTTATATATTTGGATTCTTTTTTGGAAAAACTCCTTTGATCAAGTTGTCTCCAAAGAAAACTTGGGAGGGCTTTATTGGGGCATCAGTAACAACCATTATCTCTGCATTTCTGGTGAGTGGCTGTGTATTTTGGGAATTAGTGGATCTGTCTCTAGTTTGGAATTGATCCCAGTGCACATTGGTGCTATTTGAATGTTATCCCAGCTTATCAAGATATATACTTTCAGTATACCCTCTACTTACCTGTTCAAAAAAAGAGTATCTATATAATACAACATGCACTCAATACTCAAATTGTTCTGATTTCTGCAAATATTTATCTATATAACTGTTAGAATGTCAGGTTGTTGTAATATTAGAGTTAGTGCCAATGCTACTTATTATTGTTAAGTTAGTTTCATTGGTCAAAAGGAAAATAGATTAATTACATGAGTTTCAACTGATATTTGGTTGAATAATCAACTTATTTAGTTTTATCTTTCTTCCACCTTCAGAAGTAAAAAAACACAGCATTTCTTCTAATGCTATAATTCTATCAGGTATAAGACATGGAGGGTATCTCACACACATAAACAGGTGTCTTTTGTTTATTCTCTTCACTTGTTTTCCACTCCTTGGAAACCACCTCTCTACCTCTCACAAGGTATGGGTAAGGTCTGCCTATACCCACCCTCCCCAGATTCTACTTGTCGGATCACATTGGGTATGTTGTTGTTGTGATATCAAGAGCCTATACAATGGTGGCAGAGACATAAGTAGCTTTTGCTTATCAAATGGAGTTATACTGTGGTTCAGTCAGCTTTTTCTTCTCCACTATAACTTAATATTCTTGCCTCTTTTCAATGACTTAAAACCACCCTTATTTGCGGTATTTGTTCCAGTGGCACAGCGTCCCTTTTTGATGACAGTTTCGGCAATATAGCCTTGATATAGCCCTTTTGGATATTGCTATGACAACAATTTTTCCACAGATTCTGATGACCAAACTTCCTAGTGAGATTCTGGTGATTGGGACTTCTTTGAGAATTTTTGGGCAAGTTCTCCTGCAACCAATCACTCAAACAACTATTTGCTTTTCTGTTTGGAATAGGCTAACTCAGATGTTAGTTTTCTCTCTTTGATTTTGAGGGTCATGTTAGTGTGAATGAGTTAGAATGTTAGAGTGTTACGTGTTAGTATTTAGTTATTCTCTCTTAATATACCATATGAATTTTATGTCTTGTATTGTGTTGTCATCAAATTATCTATGTAATCTCTCCCCTTCACTTTTTTTACCCCACCTACTAAAGGTTCGTCTTCACAGTGATTTGAGAGGGGTGTATGCTTTTTCTATATTCTGCTAATTACTTTGTACTATGTGCTACTGTGCAGCTTGCCAATATATTTGGTCGCTTCAAATGGCTAACATGTGCTAGAAAGGTAATATTTTAGGGTAATTCTCTCCCAATTGGCTTGCGGATTTTCTCCTCGTTTTTGGAAGGCATAAATTCCATACTGGTTAATGCAGGATTTATCAACTGGGTGGCTTGATTGTGATCCTGGTCCACTGTTTAAACCAGATTATTTTACTGTACCAGAGTGGTTTCCTTCATGGGTAAGTGAATTTCCATCAAACCTGGACTTTTAAAGTTTTCCTCTTTCGCTCTGTCACTACTTGCGTATTTTACTATTCTAGTGACTTTGGTAGAACCTTGTATCTTTTCAAGTGATGTGCTATCTCCTTTGCCCTTCCAACTATTGTTGGTTATCAAGCTTTTGCCTTACCTCTTGGAGGATGGAGTGTCAGTTAAGGCAATGTCTCTTTCTCAAAGTATGTTGAAAATAGTGTAGAATAACTAATAAATTATGTCCCATTTTGCATCCTACTTTGATGGTTGTGGATTAGTATCGATCTTTTATTAAATGGAAAGTGGGTATAAATTTGGTGGGTGCTTTATTTCTGTAAAGTGTAAACCACTTTTCTGCATATCTTGACTAATCATTGGGAAGGCTTCCAGTCTATTAAGACATTTTACCAAGATAATTCTGCTCAAGGTTGATCAGATGGGCTCATGCAGAGTGTTGTAGTTGAGATTGTGCAACTTAGAATTGAGATCTCCATGTTGTTATCCCTCAGCCATCATGCCATTACTTTGGGAACCTGAAAAGTGTATATCTCATAAATGAATCTAATGATTTCATTTTGTTTTTGATAACTATGGTGTCTGGGCCAGTTTTCGCGCGCCTCGACTAATTCCAAGGGGTACTAGTTAATTTTGTCCACCATGTTAGGAGAAATAGGAAGAAATCGCCTAGTATTTTTGTCTCTACTGAGATCTGAATCGAGTCTTTAGGGTTCTCAACCCACTTCATGACCACTAGGCCATATCATTAGGTGTGTATCTAATGATTTCATTTATTTGAATTATAAGACATTATAAAAGTATTGAAGAGCATAAGGATATTGGATTTACTTTTTAACTGCTACTACTTATATGGACTGGAAGATTATAAAACTACTGCCATTGGCAAATCATAGAATCAAATATACAAACAACAATATACCTAGTGAAATCCCACAAAGTAGAGTCTAAGGAGGGTAGAGTATATGCAGACCTTACCACTACCTCATGGAGATTGAGAGGTTGTTTCCGATACATAGGATCAAATATAGGAGTATCTAAATGATTGTTAATTAAATGTGGATTATTTGGAGGTAAAACTTAAGTGTGTTTTGATTGGCGTGCTACTGCACCCAAAAAAAGGAAATAGGAAGTGAGTGGGGGTGGGGGGAGGATTTGAGTGGTGCACTGTAGATAGTTCATCTTTTCGACAGTGTTGCAGAAGTTAATTATTTAGGAGACCTAAGACGTTGAATCATTTTCTAACAGTCTAGCATTGACCAAATGTTTCAGTGATTCTTGATAATAAGATGCTAAAAACGAATACAAAAAAACAGAAGGTGTTACAACAACAACAAAAACAACAATATACCCAGTGGAATCCCACAAGTGCGGTCTGAGGAGGGTAAAATGTACGTGGACCTTACCGCTACCTCATAGAGATAGAGAGGGCTGTTATGATCTTAAATTTTATCTGTGCAAATTCAAATGTAGTTACTTTTGGTCTGATAGTATACAAATACAGTATAAAAGTTCATAAAAGTGTTTTTCTGATAATAAATGCTGCAAGTAATATTGTTGGCAATAATAATAGTAGGCTTCAAAAGTCTTAGTTTTGGGGCATGAAACAAAGTTGGTGTAAAGAAATGGATCTTGGGCCTAAGTCAATCCCAAAAGCTAGCTCACGAGGGAAGGATTGCGCCTAACATAGAAGGAACTCAACTTTTCTTCATCCCACCGATGTGGGACTTAACAGTTGGTAATGCACTTTTAGTTGATTATGAGACATTATTAACTTAAGACATTCTTTGAAGTAGAAGGCTTCGAACATGTCCTTTTTTATTAGAAGCAATAATTTGTTTAGACGATCTTGACCACTATGAGCCTCCTTATTGATAGTCAAATTCCACGTGCTCTGAATACTAACGTGTGTACAGGTTATCATTTTAGTGCTATCATAAGTTATTTTGGTGTTGGTGTGTGATAACTAATCTGTAATATAAACGTTAAAATATAATATGTTCTGGTGGCAGTAGCATGGACCCAGTGGAATAGTCGAGGTGTGCACAAGCCGGCTTGGACTCCACTGTCGTCAGAAGAAAAATGTTTGTGAAACTACCTGTGTGAACCAAACCAATGATACTTCCCCAGACCCCAGTTAGCTATAAAAATTATTTTACTATTTAAACATCAACTTGGAATATTATTTTTAAATCAATGTTTGTTTTACAATTTGGTACATTATCTCAACTTCAACTTGAAATAGAGCATTTGAAGTTGATAAAACTGGTTTGAGAAGAGTATTTCATGTGATAATCGTTTTCACTCACTAAACTTCCGGGCTCTAACTTCTTTGCAATTTATGTCCCAACACATAAACTCTTTTTTCATAAACTCTTTTAATTTCAACCATATTGTCCAAATGCGAAATTTCTTAAAATATCAAGTCTTGAAATAGTAGTGATATTCTTGGGGATGTGTTGCACAAGTCAGGTTCACGAGATACGACTGCAAGTGGTTCTTTTTGATTGTCCAAACACTCGACATTATATTATCCTCTGATTCACCTTTATAAAAAAAGAAGAAGAAATCAAGATCTTTATCCAGATTTCTGTAGTCTATTCAAATCCTTGTAAGTTGATCTAGCATCGGCTTTATAAACTTTGGTCCTTCACTAATTCTGACTGTTGCAGTATCCTTGGAGAGAGATCTCTGTTTTGCCTGTGCAATGGCATGCTGTGTGGCTTGGCTTGTTTGCATCAATCATAGCGCCTTTTGGAGGTTTTTTCGCTAGTGGCTTTAAGAGGGCATTCAAGATCAAGGTTCAACGTCTATTCCATCTTTGTTTTATAGGTGTCCAAGTGGGATCATTAATACTATGTTGTATTTAAAAATTTCTTTTCGTTTTCTATGTGCTGTAGGATTTTGGTGATAGTATACCTGGACATGGTGGCATGACAGATAGAATGGATTGTCAGGTGAGCTAAATGAAATATGTCTCTCTATATACACATTGTTGGACACAATCTATGGACTGCACCCCTCGTGGGAGATAGGAAGTCTCATTGTCATCCAAGTTTCTTTCACTTAATGAAATTGACCATCTAAGATAATTCGAGAACATATTGTCGCGGGGTGTGGGGGGTGTTAAAGGAGTCCAAAAGGAGGAGAATCAAAGCCATAAATAAGTATGCTGATGTTTTGTTGTACCAGACTGATCGATTTCCCTTCTCCTCTTCCAACCCTTGAGTAGTGCTTTCTACTAGTTATCTGAACTATCAGTTTGCGATATCTTCTTATGCGAATGTTCGTGCAGATGGTGATGGCTGTTTTTGCATATATCTATCATCAGTCTTTTGTGGCGCCTCAAAACTTGTCAATTGAGATGATCTTGGATCAGGTACGCGTCTCAAGTTACATCAAGTCTAGTAAATTCCTCGTTGAAGTATACCGTTGTAGCTAACACACTATACAATGTAGATAATAATGAACCTAACCTTTGAGGAGCAGCAAATTCTGTACTTGAAACTTGGGCAGATCATCCAGGACAAGATGTTTGGAGAAACTTGAGGACATCAGATTAGCAAAGCTTGTATAATTATTGTAGCTTTTAGATGAGCATATCTTGTATATGTTTTTCTTTTTTTGGTTAGCCTCGCTTTTCTCATCTTTTCCGCGCTTTGTATAGTGCTCTTCCTTGTTATATTCTTTAGTAGTTCAGTACATTCCTAATGTATTTACCAAAGTATATGAAACTGCATAAAGCTATATAGTGCTGACATTAAATAAAGACTTGTAAATGTTTGATTCAAAAAATATGCATACAGTTCACAAGTTTTGCTTTTTTTATCCTTGTGCAATAGGTTCATTTATTTGCTTTTCTCTTATATAATAAAAAGAGACATGCCAAAAATTCTGCACTATTTCTGTTGGTTCATCGGCTCGCAAAATTTATCAAAATTTGCAATTTATTTCTGTTGTTGGATTTATGGATGAGTAAGAAAGTCTCCTCGTAGAAATAATAACAAATCGAAATATAAAATTCGTCAATTCTCATTCATGGTGTTAAAATATAAATTTTTGACTCGTCAATGTAAAATAGGATACAGTTTATAATTCATTTGGCCAACAGAAGTTTTTGAAGCCTTCTTTAAAGTGAATTTCAAGAAATTATATGTTAAACTTTGAGAAATCATCAACTATTGTGAATTATTAGTGCACAGTATAAAGGGAAGATAAATGATTTTTAAGTTTAATTCTAAAGATAATGGACTATTTTGGATCTTTTCTCAAAAGTTTAGGGTCTGCATCAATATTTAGCAATATATTTGGGGTACAAGTGAAGATAGCAGAAAAAGCATAAATCTGAGTTTTACCTATAAACCTCCTCATTTACCGAAACAGCTCCATTTCCGACCCGAAAAAGAAAAATTCCCGATGTCTTCTCCTCCACCGGACGCCGGGACAGTCGCCGCTTTCGCTGTACGACCGTGGCCGTTATTCATTGATACCACCGCCCTCAGCCTCCCAATCTCAGTCTCCGACGCAACATATCGGATCAGTAAAAACATCCGCTATTTCGCGGGTAATTACTTGCTAATCATCTTTTCTATCTTATTGATCTCCTTAATTGTCCGGCCGATTTTACTCGTGTTGTTCCTGATCATCTTTGCCGGTTGGATTTACCTCTACTTCTCTCGTAATGAGCCTTTGGAGCTGTTCGGTTTCGATGTCGATGATAAGTTCGTGTTAGGGTTTTTGACTTTGGTAACTCTTGTTGCGTTGCTGGTAGCTAACATTTGGATGAACATCGTCGTTTCAATTGGCTTTGGAATTGTGATTTTGTGTGTTCACGGTGCACTTAGGGCTCCGGAAGATCAGGAAGATTCGCCTTATGGTGCTTTGCTATCAGAGAGTCCGAGAGGAAACTATTCTATCGTTTGAATATCATGATTGATGTAGGTAATTTTTTTCTCATTGGAAAGTGGTTGAATTGTAGGAAAAACTTGAGTTGATTACTGTAACTAGTATTGTTAAATTGATGCAATTGATCTTGGTGAAGTTCTTGAATTGCAGAGAGTTGAATATATGAAAAATCACGGATTTTGTCTTCTTTGATGTTGTTGAATTCCTTTGATAGGAAATAAAGTTGTATTTTTTTGCTTAAGTGATTCTTATGTGCTAGAGATAAACTGTGAAATTTTGTTTGGATAGGTAGTGATAGCTGCATTGCCGTTAATTATTTGAGATGGTGAATAGTAGACCAAGAGGAAATGATACTAATGTTTGATTTTCAAGGCTGATTTAGATTTTTAAAAAATTGGTATATGGTTGAGTTTAGTGAAAATTTGAGTTGGTTAGTGTAATTTATATCATTTAACTGATGAAATCACTAGTTGAAACTTTCTTATGCATTGAATCAATAGAAAGATTGATTTATTGATGTAGTTGGATCCTCTACTGGGAAATAAGATGGTTATGTTTCTCTTATTTTGCATAACGATTGTTTTGTGCTAGAGATATGTTGCAGACCTAAAATAAATGAACAAATACGAACCATCCATAATTAGGTGAGGTAGTTCGAACTATTAAACATTCGGCGTCAAATGTTTCCACGTGCTTGGTCCAAGAGAAAAATTATGCGTGCATGTGAGGAGCTGTATTGCAGTCCAAAATAAACACGTAAGTAAAAATGTCTTCTTTCTAATAGTTTAAGCTTTAGATGAGCTAGTAACATAACTTAACAAGATCATGTGTAAGAAGTTAGTTTTTATTGGAAGTAATAGTCACACGGGGCAGTGAAAAGTGAAAACTGCTTCTGTTATTTTTCTGGCGCATGACATGGGTATGCATGATTGTTTTTAGTTGTCAAAGCTTGGTTGACTATCAGTTTAAGAGTTGGTTGATTTGGAGTAAGATGGAATTGTAGGCTTGTATCCAGTTCTAGGTAGCTCTGATTGTTACATTGGCTCTATAAGCTTGGTCTGCTTGTGCTTTTTTCCTTGCCCGTTTTTGATAGGGGATTATTGGATATTTGTTTCAACTGATAAACCCTGTAAACACAAATTGGAGTATTAGTTTCAATGTTATGCTAGTTCGTAAGTCTTCTTTTTACATTTCACAAATCGTTTTGAATAAATAGTATATCTAGACTATCTTGTGTTAAAGGGGACTGCAATAACAAAAGATGAAGAAACTTAGGCATTCTAATTTTGCTTCTCTTGCTTAGAAAACAGTACACATGCGTGTGATTCTGCTTCCTGTGGCCTGTTCTTTTAGTAGCTCTATTCTTATAGGGCCAACATGTGTGCTGTTTAAGTTTGCCTGAGAACCTTTGGGACTATAGCTTTGAGCATCAGTTGGAGTGAAAATCGGCATTCCATTTGCCTTCTAGGTTCAAATTCTTTTTTCCATCCTATTTGCGTTTATTTCCGGCCTGATTGGGACTTCACTCTGTAGACTAAGTACGAGAATAGCTTCACTTGCCTTTCCTGTTCTGCATGTATTTCCTCCCTCAAGCCCTCCTTCTGTGTCTGTGAAGGAGCTGAAGTTAATTGGTCACCTGCTGGAAGCATTTCTTGGTTTGGAGACAGAAGGATGTTAAATTTGTTCATTGAGTTCACTCAGACACAGTGCACCTTCAAAGAGGCTGCCACTGGGTGAGGCAATTGGAAGTGCCCCAAGGCTTGCGTCGTGCCTCATTGACAAGGCACAGACCCTGCAAGTCCTCACGGCCATTTAGTATCAATACATAATTAGCTTTTACTCCTAGAAAACCCCTCATTCATTTACCTCGTATCAGAACATCTGGAGCCCAAATATCCTTCTCTTTATTGACCCATCTTCACTTGCCTTGTTGGATAAGGTAATTCTTTTACAAAAGTTGGTCTCTTGCATCCTCAATCTTGCAAAGTTGATTCTTTGTTGCCTGTTGATAAATTCTCTTTATTTGTAGCTTATTCTCTTGTTAAAAACTTCCCCAGGTTAAAATGCACTGGTTTTGCATCTGACTCTAGTCTCTAGTTTTATGAATTGTTCATCTTTGAACTGGTTCTTTCAGTTGCTTATTTTCGTCTTTTTTCGTTCTTTCTGTGGGATAGATAAAGAACTTTTTGGACTTCCTAAGATGCAAAAATCTCTCAATTGAAGTAAATTTGTTATGTCCTGCTAGTAGAAATTGAAACATTTGCTAAAATATGCATCACAATCTTAGAGAAACCTGGATGGTTGATTTGTAAGTGAAGGTTCATTTGAGATATCTGCCTAAATGTGGATAGTCTTTTCACTGATAAACAAAAGAATAGTAAAGCAGAATTAGAATCTTATTTTTCCTTTTTTGGTAGTTGGAATCATGGGCAGAGCTAGTTGGAATCATAATTTAGTTAATCGTTATTACAAAATGTTTTGTAATGATGATTAACTAAATTATGAGAGTTGTTCACTGTCAAACTAACAAGGATTGTTAGTGCTTATGGAATACATTACGGATGTAATATTCAAAATCTCAAATATATTATAAGATTGACAATATTTGTCATTCTGGCCAACTATCACAGGTATGACACAAAATATATAGTTCTGAAATAGAAATTTGTGATTGATTGATAACAAACCAAACATCATATGGTATGTATATGGAAAGTTTTGTCTCTAGCCAATTGAAGTGCTCATAATAGATGTGTCACTCTAAGATTGGTTTCACTATACACACTAAAACGTGTAATTAAATTGTTTATTTCATGCTCAACATTAATAGTAAAATTCATCGTATAAATAAGTTGTGACTTGATTACATGAACATTCATAGTTTAAATATTTTACCCAATTCTCTTCACTTAGCTTGTTCAAGGTAAGCTTAAATAAAATTATAAGAAAAGATCTTTTACGAGAGCATATTCCCTTCATTAACCATTCAGAATGGAATGAAATGTTATAGTCATAAAATTTATTATTAAAGAAAATCCCAGAAATACTAACTCGTTTTTATCATATTAAATGTGAAATAAAATAATTTATTAAACAATAAGTAGGAAATAAAATAAAATAAAATTTCAAAGAATATGTTTCACATCATGATGGACTTTCCGTTTTGAAATAATACTAATTTTTTCAACCAATATTACTGCCATTAAAAAGAATATCTAGAAAAAAGTTCTAGAAAAGACAAAGGCAAAACACAGATATTTTTTGCTTTGTCTTTTTAAGTTAAATCTAAAATGTATTGGTAAAGATTACAAGTTTACAACTATTTCTTGAAATAGGAGAAACATGATTTAAACTCTTCTGAGGTAGTAAAAAGTTTTTTTTTTTTGAAGTATTAAAAAGGATATTGAATAAATAAAAAAAATAAGAAAAATATAATTTTCCACCTTTGATTAAAGCATGTGTTTAATGTCTAAATCCTCGACCTATGATTAAATTATAATAGACTAAAATACAAAAAGGTAAACAACATGAATTATATTGTCTTGTAAAATAATTAATGTGCGCATAAATTAAATTAGACATCACCAATATTATATGAATAATTGAGGGGAGAATTTACTATACCCGACTCACCAATTCTATTAGAGTTGTTACAATTAAGACATACTCAATTATATCAAATGTATATAAATTTGTTGATCCAAGGTAATTAAATTTAGAATTTTATTTTTAAAAAATTGGAATTTATTTTTTATTTGAGTGATGTTGATAAATCATTTTCACTAGTGATTAGATTAACTTGAAATTTTTATTTTTATTTATTATTGTTCTGATGTGCTTTTGTTCTTCTCGAACCGAGGGTTATTGAATTTTTTTTAACCGTAGAGGTCAGTACCTATATTTTACTCTACTCAAACATCACTTTGTGGGACTATTGGCTAATTTTTTGGAATTTTTTTATTCAAATGATTTTGATAAATCATTTGTTCTTAACATTTTCAGGATCTTGAATTTTTGATTATTTGTATTTGTAGTTTTCTAATCTCGAATTCATTTTATATGTTTATATTACATTGTTTCTGATGTTTTTTTTAAAACTCTCGTTGAGTTCAAGGTTATTCAAACAAATTTTCTATCATAGTGGTCGATAGAAGTAAAGTTATCTATATTTTATCCTACTCAATCCTTTGTGAAATTACTAAGTATATTGTTATAGTAATTTTTTATTTCTTTTTTTTTTATCTCAGTAATTTTTATAAATCGTTTGTTCTTATCTTTCGAAGATAACTATTAAAAAGGACATTTTACGAAAATATATTCCTTTTCTTTTTTTTTTTGATAAAAAATATATTCCTTTTCACGCCTTAAAGTATGTGTTTTGTGCCCAAATCTTCATCTTTAAATAAAGAGCCAAACAATAAATCATAAAGAATAACAATAATTTTCATCTTTGATTAAAGCACGTGTTCTTTGCCTAAGTCCCCAACTTAAATTAGGACATAATATAAAAAAATAAACAACATAAATTATATCATCTTTTAGAATAGTTATATGTATATAAACTAAATTAGACATCACCATTACATGAATATCTGGGGAGAATTTATTGTACCCAAATAACCCACCTCACCTAAAGGGATAGTCACAATCAAAACACTACACACGTGCGTGTGTGCACACGTATAGAAAAAAAACCTAACCAGTTACATAATAATTCTTTTCAATTTGAACTCTTTTGAATGATTTAGAGTTGTCACTGTTACAATATACTCAATTATATCAAAATATATCTAAATTTACTAATCCAAAATATATATATTTTTAAAAAAACTTATTTGGAGTAAGTAAATTTTGATATATCTGATATAGTTATATGTTATACTAATGACGGATGTGGATCATCCAAAAGAATCCAAATTGATAAAAATGAAATTATCGAGTTGTTTTTTGTGTAAAATTTAAATTGTTACAAAATTGAATTTATTGTACCAAATAAATGCAAGCATAAAGTATCAAATGAAAAAAAAAAAAACAAGCATAAAGTATATCATACATATCTGATGAAGTAGCATATATTCAATAAAAAAGATAGAGTCATAAGTAAGTTACTCTATACACAACTCAACCAAAAAAAAAAGTGTAAAAACAAACAAGAAAAGCCCTTTGACCGATTTAATAGTCGGATCGCGTTACCTTGCTCTTTATCTTCAAAATATTGTCAAGTTTACAGTGATAACACCGTGACATGATCCTATTATAATGTGAAGCAATTTAAAATTAATTTAAAGAAGAATGATATTTAGAGGATAAAATTTATATTTCACTTGCAAATCTCGTGATTTTTAAGTTGATATGACATTAGTTTTTTTGTTAGAAATAAAATGGGCCTAATACATTACGGTCTAGCAACATGAGTGGGCCCATTAGTTAATGTAACCCTAAGCCCTAACTTTGTTTATGTAAACGTCATTACAGGAGTTGGAAAAACAACTTTAAATCATCTAAGAACACCTAGAGCGAGTTATTTCTACAATACTAAATGATTTAAAGTTTTAATTGAATGCTGATTTAGAAATTTTAATACCGATCCTTATTTTAAAGAAGAAATTTTGTCCATTATTTTCAAATCAAAACCCTCTTCTAAAGTTATTTTAAATACCACTTCGTCCATTGTATTTTTATTTTTGGGAACACAAATTTTTATTGGTCGCTATATGCAAAAAATTACAATTTAAAAGTCAATGTAAAAAAAATTTCAAATCATAAATTTGTCTCAATCTAAAATTACTTGGTATACGTGTTGATCAATAAAAAGTAACATATATTCAACGAAAAAGATAGAATCACAAATAAGTTACTCCAGAGACAACTCAACAAAAAAATAGGGTAAAAACAAATAAGAAAAACCCATAGTATATACAATATACATAGGGTTTTCACTAACTTTGAAAGGGTTAAATTTTCTTGAATCATTCATGGTGTTAAAAGCCATGAAAGAAATAGTTGAGTTTTACTATTATTATCATCTACATAAAATCAATTTTGGCTATATCATTATGTTTGTAATTCAAAAAACCTCTTCACACATATTAATTATTCTAATAACAATTTAAAAAAAATTCAAACTTCTTTAATTATTTGTTACTTCTTCCCAAAACTTGTCGCTTCCCCTTTCCTATATATCCTTCTTTCTTTCTTTCATTTTTTGTTTGTTTGTTTCTTTATTTCTTCCGGCCTTTCTTTTTTTCTTTCTTTCTTTCTATCTATATATCAAGAAACAAGAAACAAGGTGCTTTTTTTTTCCTAATTCTTTTTTCTCTTTATATGATTTTTTAGTGTATGATTTAATTTTCATGCGAAGAATGAAATGTATATGTTTATAATTAAGGAAAAAAAAATTGATTTGATTTCTATTAATAGTTTTTTTTTTTGCAGTGTACGAAGGAAGATGGACAATTTTGATAGACGGAAAGAGAATTTGAAGAGAGTTTTGACATGTGGAATTTGCAAAAAGCTACACAAAAATGTCACAATTATTGAAGAATGTTGTCATAGATGTGAGTAATTTTTTTAAATTTTTTAAAAATTTGAGTGATGTTGATAAATCATTTGATTTGTGTTTCAATGATATAGAAATTTTAGATTTTTTTAAATGTTTTTTTCAGTGTTTTTTCTCTTCTTTTAGAGCCGATCTGCCATCGCCATCGGCAGGGAGCCGATCTGCCGTCGGTAGGAATTTTTTGTTATAGTAATTTTTTAGATTTTTTTCAATGATTTTGATAAATCATTAGCAAGGATCTTCAATTTTTTATTTTTATTTTTTGACGTTCTTTTCAATATTTTTTCAAAGATCAATTTTTTGGAGGGTTCATTTTTATTTGACTAAAGTTTACTTTTTTTATCTTAGAGTCGATCTGTCGTCGCCGTCAATAGAGGGTTGTTGTTCTATTAATATTTTTTTATTTTTCTCCTAGTGATTTTAATTTGATAAATCATTTGCAAGGATTTGAATCTTTAATCTTTATTTTTTGATGTTCTTTTCAATGTTTTTTTAAAGATCAATTTTTTTGGGGTTCCTTTTTTATTTGAGTGAAGTTGATAAATTATTTGTCCTTGGATTTTGATGTTGGATTTTTGAATTTTTTTTAATGTTCTTTCCATTGTTTTCTTTAATTTGGGGGTTTCTTTTTTAATTTCAATGATTTTGATAAGTCCTTGTTGTGATTTACTGATCTTGATTTTATTTCTTAATCATTCTTTCCAATGTTTTTTAGTAGAATTTGTGTTGATCTAGGTATTTACATGAACTGTTAATCTTGCACATATTATTTTTTTTGTGTGTGTGATTAATTTGTTGCAGTTGGCCCTAGTCGAGAAAACTATTGGAATAGATTACTTTTATGTATTATTTTGGAATTTCATTTCTTGTAGATGTCAAATGAGGTGAATTTTGCAATATGGTTCAACAATTTTCTTTTTCTTTCTTGTCACTTTTCATTTCTTAATTCGTCAATTGTCAAAGTTTCTTTTTTCATAGGAAAAAAATTAAAGTAGATAATTTTGGGTTGTTTTTCCTCCATGAAATTGGATTAATTTGTGATTAATATTTTTTACAGTTTGCGAGAAGTGCATAACCAAGAAAATAATAGAAGAGAAATTGAAAGTTTGTCCAGAATGCAATCAAGATTTAGGTGTTGCCCCTTTGCAGAAAATAAGGTATATCCTTCACTTTTTGAGATGATACAATGACTATTAGACTTTTTTGATATGTCCTTTTAAATATTTTGAATTGTTAGTCGTTGTAATTTATATTAATAATTTTTTTAGTTTTCAATAAGTAAATATAATTTGGAAGATAACATGTACTTGAAAAAAAAGTCAAGGTGTTTTGAAACTGGTCTAGACATGACTTGTTTAATTGTTTGACTCCTCAAACAGTTAAGGTGTATTGAAACAATGTTGACTTTTGATGAAACAGTTAAGCTGTGTTGAAACTGGTCTAGACATCACCACTCATGAAGTCTATTCTAGTTTTCAACAGCTGATGTGTTAATCCATGTCAATTAAAATCATAATTTGACAAAAAGCAGTGGAGAAACAATAGTGGTGGCGGAGGCGGAGCTACCACTTTGAGTTTAAGGGTTCTAAATCCTACAATTTCTTTTTTGACATATTAAGTTCTGGATACATTGTTGATGCTTCCACCCTCCTAATATACGTTACAGTTTTCCTGTTTGAGGAGTCAAACAATGTCTCTACCAAATATTTTGATTCATTAGCTATGTTGATTTGGAGAGCTTTTTGTATAGTTTTTACACACATATTTTATTCCATGATTTTGAAGAATCTATATCCAAATAATTTACTATTAAGATTACATGTTTTGATCTTCGTATTTTGAATTACTTTCACATAATTTGAGACAAAAGGAGTGCATTCTATGTAAGTTTTCAAATACTAGTACATAATTTGACTCTAGGTTATGTTGAAACAATAAGTAGAACTATAATTATGTCCCTTGTATAATTATATATGTGTGCGTGAAAAATAAGTATTGATACAACCTTATGAATTGCTTAATTTTGCAGGCCTGATCATCAAATGCAAGGGATCAGAGATGTACTGTCAAGGAAAAGAAGAGAATTTATTGAGCGTGGACTAATACAAAAATCCAAAAAAGGCGAACCCAAAAAGTTATCTCGGGAGGATATTGATCTTAATAATAGTGCTGACATGCTCATTGATAATCCACCATCTCCTCCTAATCTTCTTCCTCCTCTTGCTCCTCTTGTTGCTCGAAGTTCAAGGAGAAAGCAGAAATCAATTGCTTCCCTAGTAAATACTACCCCATCTATTGTTGATGATCAAGTTTTGAGTCAACAGAATGTTTGGAGTAGTAGTACTGGAAGAGGAAGAGGGAGAGGGAGAGGGAGAGGGAGAGGAAGAGGAAGAGGGAAAGGCAATTCACTAAATGATGCTAATGATTTTCGTTTTCAATATTCATCCAAATTTAGTGATGTTATTGATCTGAATAACGAAGATATGCAACCAGGAAGTTCAACAATTCCTCTTCTTTCGGGCAAAGATAGTACTCAACATAAACAACAGGTGCAACTAAAATCTACTTTATGTCTATTTCGTAGTAGTTGTTGTATGGAGAAAAAATCTAAAATGAAAACTGCAATTATAATTGATGCTCATTCTCAACCTACTAATTCATCTGATGGTAGCCAATAAGCAGCTATGATATGTTCTAAATATTTTGTTGATTCATGGGGCCAACGTATCCTTGTCCAAAGGGAATCAATTGACAACTACAGATTAGTCATTTTTTCTTATATACGCGTTGAATTTTTTAACTTGTTCGTATATGCTATTCAAAATACTTTGAATTACCTTAGTGAATAAAAAGTGTACTAACTCTTGTGATCACTTGTTGAAGGTTAAGAGTAGTGGTGCTAATGCTGCTGAGTCCTCAAAGAAAAGCAAAAATATTGAACCATTGGATGAGATGAATGAATTATGGAAACCATTGAACAAATTGGTAACACAAGGTATCACTTTGGACAATTCCGACAGATTATCCAAGGCTAAAGAGCCTGTTCCAAAGTTCATCAGGACTCCAATAATCAATCTTGATGATTATGAAGATCATGAGGATATGGATGATGATGATGAAGAAGAAGATGAGGAGTATGTGCCTTCCCCTAAATTTAAGGACCAGAAAGTTAGCAAACAAAAAGTTGTTCAAAAACGAATTGTTGTTCAAGCTATTGAAGCACCATCAATTCGTAATACTGACAAAGGAAAAGGGGAAAAAGGACGACGTGGAAGAAAGAAAAAAGAAACAAACAATCTTGCTCCCGCTTCTGCTCCTGCTCCTGCTCTTGCTCCTGTTCCTGCTCCTGTTGGCAGTGGTAGTGTTGGTGGTGATGGTGGAACAAGCATTAATTTAGCACAAGTAGGAGTTACTACTGAGGTAGCAGAAGGTACAAGCAGTGGTACTACTAGAGCACTGAATGAAAGAGTCCACCCCATTTGGCTCAATTTGGTTGCATGTGATAAGCAGTAAGTGTAATTCTATCCTTTTCAATTTTATGTTTATCGGTATATGTGACAATGTTTGACTAGATATGGTTGTTTCAGGGAATGTCCTTCGCCCTTACCGCAGATTTCTTCCCACTACATAAAGATCAAGTAAGTCCTTAATTACATTAAAGTACATATATTCTTGAAGTACTAGATGGATAATAACACTTTGAACATATCTTACCAATATATGAAATGTTGCTCATTCAATTTTTCACCTACAATAGGCATAAATTAGTTTGGTAGAGGTAATTTAGTTTACTTTATTTTAAATGAATTCCTTTTTTTTTGTTTTCAAAATGATATTACTATTCATAGTTAGAAGAGAAGCTTTGACGTTAATTACTGATAAAGTTACCACAATGCGCTTAGGAAGTGCACCAGACTGCTCCCCCTCTTTTTGTTTTAACTCTCTCAATGATTTGTTACTCTCTATGTCTACTTTAATGAAAAATAAAGTATATGTGATCAACGTTTCTTACTTTTGTTATACATTATACATCTTTATGGTTAAACAGGGATGTGAATATATCGGCTTCCTACATAAAGAAGTACCTTGCAAACAAACTGGGTCTCCAAAATGAAGATGAGGTAATTAAAAACTTGTATCGTCATTCAAAATTTACTTTATTACCTTTTGCATGCCATTAATTTTGGTCTTAAAAATTTGACATGTAGGTGGAGATTCGCATGTTAGGAATGCCGATTCGTCCTTCTTTGCCTCTCAAACATCTAGCAGAATTGTGGTCACGTGTAGCACCCCACTCTGAAAATGTTTTAGCAAAAGTTGGGGATTCTGCCCAAGAATTTGTCATGGTTTTGAAGTATTCTCGATCAGCTTCTTCTTGTTCTTAAATATTCAAATTTTGCAAGGAGAAAACTTCTAGTTGCATGTTGTAATTAGTATGAGTTTTGTAAACTTGATTGGATGCTTTTGAGTTATGTACTTGGTTTGCACTTTAACTATCTATTGTTTATTATGAATTATATTGTGTGTTTTTACTATATATATAAATATTATAATTAAGCCAAAACTTAGAACATAAATTTTTTTTTTTTTTCATTTTCTCCAAAGTAAATCTGTTGTGTTTTTGCATCTAATCTTAGACTAGAGTAACTTGGATAGTTGATTTGTACATGAAGGTTCAATTGAGATATCTTTTTAAAATGTGGAGAATGTGTTCATTGATTAACAAAAGAATAGCAAAGGAGAAAAAGAATATAATCTTTTTTCTCCTTTTAGTTTGTCCAAAACTTATGCTACATGTACTAAAATTAGTTCTTAAGTAGATATATATAGTACGTAGATGTTGAAATATTTTGGTGAAAATTTTGTCTCCAACATTAAATGGAATTTATTTTTTATTCAGAATCACATTCAACCCATTTGGCTTTCCCGTGCAAGTCCCGTGATTTTGTCACTAGCAGGGTCTAGATTGGATGATGTGTAGGAGTGTTCATGTTCAATTTGAATCGATTATTGGATAAAATCAAAACCAAATCAATTTATTTGGGTTTTAAATTTCTAAAATGAAAACAAATATAAAAGATAACCGTCGGTTTGGTTATTGGCGACTTAGTTCGATTTGGTTGGATTTTTTTTATTTGAAAGTAATAAGTTTGTTGACCGTATATGCATCTCTAAGTCATGACATGAATCAGTCAACGTGTCACTCCTTGATTGGTTTGCTCATAAATGCGTTATTGATTTATTTATTTCATGCTCAACATTAATAGGAAAATTCATCATATAATAATTTTTACAAACTCCTTCCACTTGTTCAAGGTAACATAAAGGGGCAAAAAGTATATTAAAAGGGATATTTTACGGGAATATACTTCTTTTTCACGCCTAAAAAACACATGTTTTGTGCCCAAATCCTCTCTTTAAATGAAGGGCAAAAGAATAGAATAGAATAAGTGAAATCACGCGGATAGTGTTTTGTGCTGACAAGAGATAATTATTTGGTCAAATATTCAAAGTGCACGAGAATAGAATGAGATAACTTTATGTCGTCGCCATCAATAGAGGGTTGTTGGTCTACTAATTTTTTTATTTTTCTCCCAGTGATTTTGATAAATCATTTGCAAGGATCTGGATTTTTTATCTTTATTTTTTGACGTTCTTTCCAATGTTTTTTTAAAGATAAATTTTTTTTGGGGTTCCTTTTTTATTTGAGTGAAGTTGATAAATTTTTTGTCCTTGGATTTCGATGTTGGATGTTTGAATTTTTTTTAATGTTCTTTCCATTGTTTTTTTTTAATTCGGGGTTTTTTTTTAATTTCAATGATTTTGATGAGTCCTTGTTGTGATTTACTGATCTTGATTTTAATTCTTAATCATTCATTTGTGTTGATCTAGGTATTTACATGGACTGTTAATCTAGCACATTTTTTTTTCTTGTATGATCAATTTGTTGTCGTTGGCCCTAGTCGAGAAAAACTATTAGAATAGATTACTTTTATGTATTATTTTGAAATTTTATTTTTTGTAGCTATCAAATGAAGTGGATTTTGCTATATGGTTCAACAATTTTCTTTTTCTTTCTTGTCACTTTTTATTTCTTAATTAGTTAATTGTAGAACTTTCTTCTTTCATAGGAAAAATAAAATAAAAGTAGATAATTTTGGGTTGTTTTTTTCTTTATGAAATTTGATTAATTTATTATTAATATTTTTACAGCAAGAAGTGCATAACCAAAAAAATAATAGAAGAGAAATTGAAAGTTTGTCCGAAATGCAATCAAGATTTTGGTGTTGCCCCTTTGCAGAAAATAAGGTATATATATCCTTCACTTTTTGAGATGATACAATGACTATTAGACTTTTTTTTGTATGTCCTTTTAAATATTTTGAATTGTTAGTTATTTTAATTTATATTAATAAAAAATTTTTAGTTTTCAGTATGTAAATATAATTTGGAAGATAACATGTACTTGAAGAAAATGTCAAAGTATGTTGAAACTGGTCTAGACATCATTAGTTTAATTGTTTGACTCCTCAAACATTTGAAGTGTATTGAAATAGTGTTGTCTTTTAATGAAACAGTTAAGGCGTCTTGAAACTGGTCCAGACATCATTACTATAAAGTCTATATATTCTAGTTTTAAATAGCTGATTTGAGTTAATCTATATCAATTAAAATCATAATTTGGCAAAAAGCAGGGGAGAAACAAAAGTGGTGGCGGAGGCAGAGCTACCACTTTGAGTTTAAGGGTTCCAAATCCTACAATTTCTTTTTTGACTTATTAAGTTATGGAAGCATTGTTTATACTTCCAACCTCTTATTTAATGTTACAGTTTGAGGAGTCAAACAATTTTTCTAACAAATATTTTGATTCACTAGCCATGTTGACTTGGAGTGCTTTTTGTATAATTTTTCACGCACATATTTAATTTAATGATTTTGAAGAATCTATATCCAAATAATTTACCTTTTAAGATTACATGTTTTAATCTTCATATTTTGAATTATTTTCACATAATTTGAGACAGAGGGAGTGCATTCTGGGTAAGTTTTCAAATACTAGTACATGATTTTGGCTCTAGGTTATGTTGAACCAGTAAGCAGAACTATAATTTTGTCCCTTGTATATATATGTGTGCGTGAAAAATAAGTATTAATACAACCTTATGAATTGCTTAACTTTACAGGTCTGATCATCAAATGCAAGGGATCAGAGATGTACTGTCAAGGAAAAGAAGAGAATTTTATTGAGCGTGGATTAATACAAAAATCCAAAAAAGGCGAACCCAAAAAGTTAGCTCGGGAGAATATTGATCTTAATAATAGTGCTGACATGCTCATTGATAATCTACTATCTCCTCCTCTTGCTCCTGTTGTTGCTAGAAGTTCAATGAGAAAGCAGAAATCAATTGCTTCCCTAGTAAATACTACACCACTTGTTGTTGATGATCAAGTTTTGAGTCAACAGAATATTTGGAGTAGTAGTACTGGAAGAGGAAGAGGGAGAGGGAGAGGAAGAAGAATAGTCAATTCGCTAAATGATGCTAATGATGTTAGTTTTCACGATTCATCCAAATTAAATGATGTTGTTGATCTGAATAACAAAGATATGCAGCCAGGAAGTTTAACAATTCCTATTCTTTCGGGCAAAGATAGTACTCAACATAAACAACAGGTGCAATTGAAATCTACTTTATGTCTTTTTTGTAGTAGTTGTGATTGTATGGGAAAAAAAACATCAATAATGAAAACTGCAATTGTAATTGGCGCTCATTCTCAACTTACTAATTCATCTTGAGTCAATAAGCAATTATAATTGGCGCTTATTTAGAGAAAAGATTTTATATTTCACGTGCAAATCTCGTGATTTTTAAGTTGATATGATATTAGTTTTTTTGTTGGCCCTAATATATACATTCATAAACGGTGCTAACTAACTGAGTTGGCTCATTCATTTATGTAACTCTAAGCCCTAACTTGGTCTATATAAACATCACTGCAGGAATTGAAAAAATAACTTTAAATCATCTAGAGAACAACTAGAGCGAGTTATTACTGCAACACTAAATAATTTTTAGACCATAGAACTCGAAAATTCATTCATTCAAATGAGGCTTCCCAACGAATAGTAATTCATGTTGTGATTGCAACAAATGCTACACTTCTACTTAGGAGAACTATGTAAATCTCAAAACTATGTTTAAGCGTTAAATTACAAGTTTATAACTATTAATTTAAATAGCGGTAACATGGTTTAAACTCTTCCGAGGTAGTATAAAGAAAATTGAATTTTTTCGGAAGAATTTAAAAGGATATAAATCATAAAGAATAACAATAATTTTCATCTTTGATTAAAGCACGTGTTCTTTGCTTAAGTCCCCAGCTTAAATTAGGACATAATATAAAAAAAAATAACCAATATAAATTATATCATCTTTTAGAATAGTTATATGTATATAAACTAAATTAGACATCACCATTACATGAATATCTGGGGAGAATTTACTATACCCAAATAACCCACCTCACCTAAAGGGATAGTCACAATCAAAACACTACACACGTGCGCGTGTGCAGACGTTCAAAAAAACCTAACCAGGTACATAATTCTTTTCAATTTAAACTCTTTTGAATGATTTAGAGTTGTCACTGTTACAATATACTCAATTATATCAACATATCTAAATTTACTAATCCAAAATATATATTTTTTTAAAAAAAATTATTTGGGGTAAGTAAATTTTGATATATCTGATATAGTTATATGTTATAATAATGATGGATGTGGATCATCCAAAAGAATCCAAATTGATAAAAATGAAATTATCAAGTTGTTTTTTATGTAAAATTTAAATTGTTACAAAATTGAATTTATTGTACCAAATAAATGCAAGCATAAAGTATCAAATGAAAAAAAAAAAACAAGCATAAAGTATATCATACATATCTGATGAAGTAGCATATATTCAATAAAAAAGATAGAGTCATAAGTAAGTTACTCTATACACAACTCAACCAAAAAAAAAAGTGTAAAAATAAAAAAGAAAAGCCCGATAGGTAATTGAATCATTCATGATGTTATAACGCACGAAAGAAATTGTTGAGTTTTACTATTATTATCATCTACGTAAAATCAATAATTTTGTCCATATCATTATTTTTTGTAATTCAAAAAATTTCTTCACATATATTAATTACTCTAATAATTAACAATCCAAAAAATTTAAAGTTTCTTAATCTTTTGTTACTTCTTCCAAAACCTGCCGCTTCACGTTTCCTCTATATCCTTCTTTCTTTCTTTCTCTCTTTTTTTTTCTTTCTTTCTTTGTTTGTTTCTTTCTACATGCGCAACACTAGTTCAAGTATCCAGAAACAAGAAACAAGGCATTTTTTTGGTAATTCTATTTTCTTTTTATATGATTTTTTTGGTATATGGTTTACATGCAAAGAATGGAATAAGAAAAAAAAGTATTTGATTTGGTTTTCTTTTAATAGTTTTTTTTTTTTTTGCAGTGTGTGTGAGTGAAGGAAGATGAACAATTTTGATAAGCAGAAAGAGAGTTTGAAGAGGATTTTGACACGTGCAATTTGCAAAAAGCTATACAAAAATGTCATCATTATTGAAGAATGTTGTCATAGATGTGGGAAAATTTTCTTTTTAAAATTTTTCAATAAAAATTTCTTTAAAATGCTTAAGAAATAAAATAAAATAATTTTTTTAAATAATATTACTAATTTTTTCAACAAATATCACTACTATTAAAAAGAAATATTTGAAGAAAAAATTCTAGAAAAAACAAAGGAAAACACACAACTTGCATAATATGAGATTTAAGTTCATCTAAAAGCATATTTGACCGATTTAATAGTCGGATCGCGTTACCTTGCTCTTTATCTTCAAAATATTGTCAAGTTTACAGTGATAACACCGTGACATGATCCTATTATAATGTGAAGCAATTTAAAATTAATTTAAAGAAGAATGATATTTAGAGGATAAAATTTATATTTCACGTGCAAATCTCGTGATTTTTAAGTTGATATGACATTAGTTTTTTGTTAGAAAAAAAAATGGGCCTAATACATTACGGTCTAGCAACATGAGTGGGCCCATTAGTTAATGTAACCCTAAGCCCTAACTTTGTTTATGTAAACGTCATTACAGGAGTTGGAAAAACAACTTTAAATCATCTAACAACACCTAGACCGAGTTATTTCTACAACACTAAATGATTTAAAGTTTTAATTGAATGCTGATTTAGAAATTTTAATACCGATCCTTATTTTAAAGAAGAAATTTTGTCCATTATTTTCAAATCAAAACCCTCTTCTAAAGTTATTTTAAATACCACTTCGTCCATTGTATTTTTATTTTTGGGAACACAAATTTTTATTGGTCGCTATATGCAAAAAATTACAATTTAAAAGTCAATGTAAAAAAAATTTCAAATCATAAATTTGTCTCAATCTAAAATTACTTGGTATACGTGTTGATCAATAAAAAGTAACATATATTCAACGAAAAAAATAGAATCACAAATAAGTTACTCCAGAGACAACTCAACAAGAAAATAGGGTAAAAACAAATAAGAAAAACCCATAGTATATACAATATACATAGGGTTTTCACTAACTTTGAAAGGGTTAAATTTTCTTGAATCATTCATGGTGTTAAAAGCCATGAAAGAAATAGTTGAGTTTTACTATTATTATCATCTACATAAAATCAATTTTGGCTATATCATTATGTTTGTAATTCAAAAAACCTCTTCACACATATTAATTATTCTAATAACAATATAAAAAATATTCAAACTTCTTTAATTATTTGTTACTTCTTCCCAAAACTTGTCGCTTCCCCTTTCCTATATATCCTTCTTTCTTTCTTTCATTTTTTGTTTGTTTGTTTCTTTATTTCTTCCTGCTTTTCTTTCTTTCTTTCTATCTATCTATCAAGAAACAAGAAACAAGGTGCTTTTTTTTTCCTAATTCTTTTTTCTCTTTATATGATTTTTTAGTGTATGATTTAATTTTCATGCGAAGGATGAAATGTATATGTTTATAATTAAGGAAAAAAAAATTGATTTTATTTCTATTAATAGTTTTTTTTTTGCAGTGTACGAAGGAAGATGGACAATTTTGATAGACGGAAAGAGAATTTGAAGAGAGTTTTGACATGTGGAATTTGCAAAAAGCTACACAAAAATGTCACGATTATTGAAGAATGTTGTCATAGATGTGAGTAATTTTTTTAAATTTTTTAAAAATTTGAGTGATGTTGATAAATCATTTGATTTGTGTTTCAATGATATAGAAATTTTAGATTTTTTTAAATGTTTTTTTCAGTGTTTTTTCTCTTCTTTTAGAGCCAATCTGCCATCGCCATCGGCAGGGAGCCGATCTGCCGTCGATAGGGATTTTTTGTTATAGTAATTTTTTAGATTTTTTTCAATGATTTTGATAAATCATTAGCAAGGATCTTCAATTTTTTATTTTTATTTTTTGACGTTCTTTTCAATATTTTTTCAAAGATCAATTTTTTGAAGGGTTCATTTTTATTTGACTAAAGTTGACTTTTTTTATCTTAGAGTCGATCTGTCGTCGCCGTCAATAGAGGGTTGTTGTTCTGCTAATTTTTTTTATTTTTCTCCCAGTGATTTTAATTTGATAAATCATTTGCAAGGATTTGAATTTTTTATCTTTATTTTTTGACGTTCTTTTCAATTTTTTTTAAAGATCAATTTTTTTGGGGTTCCTTTTTTATTTGAGTGAAGTTGATAAATTATTTGTCCTTGGATTTTTGAATTTTTTTTAATGTTCTTTCCATTGTTTTTTTTTTAATTTGGGGGTTTCTTTTTTAATTTCAATGATTTTGATAAGTCCTTGTTGTGATTTACTGATCTTGATTTTATTTCTTAATCATTCTTTCCAATGTTTTTTAGTAGAATTTGTGTTGATCTAGGTATTTATATGAACTGTTAATCTTGCACATATTATTTTTTTTTGTGTGTGATCAATTTGTTGTAGTTGGCCCTAGTCGAGAAAACTATTGGAATAGATTACTTTTATATATTATTTTGGAATTTCATTTCTTGTAGATGTCAAATGAGGTGAATTTTGCAATATGGTTCAACAATTTTCTTTTTCTTTCTTGTCACTTTTCATTTCTTAATTCGTCAATTGTCAAAGTTTCTTTTTTCATAGGAAAAAAATTAAAGTAGATAATTTTGGGTTGTTTTTCCTTCATGAAATTGGATTAATTTGTGATTAATATTTTTTACAGTTTGCGAGAAGTGCATAACCAAGAAAATAATAGAAGAGAAATTGAAAGTTTGTCCAGAATGCAATCAAGATTTAGGTGTTGCCCCTTTGCAGAAAATAAGGTATATCCTTCACTTTTTGAGATTATACAATGACTATTAGACTTTTTTGATATGTCCTTTTAAATATTTTGAATTGTTAGTCGTTGTAATTTATATTAATAATTTTTTTAGTTTTCAATAAGTAAATATAATTTGGAAGATAACATGTACTTGAAAAAAAAATCAAGGTGTTTTGAAACTGGTCTAGACATGACTTGTTTAATTGTTTGACTCCTCAAACAGTTAAGGTGTATTGAAACAATGTTGACTTTTGATGAAACAGTTAAGCTGTATTGAAACTGGTCTAGACATCACCACTCATGAAGTCTATTCTAGTTTTCAACAGCTGATGTGTTAATCCATGTCAATTAAAATCATAATTTGACAAAAAGCAGTGGAGAAACAATAGTGGTGGCGGAGGCGGAGCTACCACTTTGAGTTTAAGGGTTCTAAATCCTACAATTTCTTTTTTGACATATTAAGTTCTGGATACATTGTTGATGCTTCCACCCTCCTAATATATGTTACAGTTTTCCTGTTTGAGGAGTCAAACAATGTCTCTACCAAATATTTTGATTCATTAGCTATGTTGATTTGGAGAGCTTTTTGTATAGTTTTTACACACATATTTTATTCCATGATTTTGAAGAATCTATATCCAAATAATTTACTATTAAGATTACATGTTTGATATTCGTATTTTGAATTACTTTCACATAATTTGAGACAAAAGGAGTGCATTCTATGTAAGTTTTCAAATACTAGTACATAATTTGGCTCTAGGTTATGTTGAAACAATAAGCAGAACTATAATTATGTCCCTTGTATAATTATATATGTGTGCGTGAAAAATAAATATTGATACAACCTTATGAATTGCTTAATTTTGCAGGCCTGATCATCAAATGCAAGGGATCAGAGATGTACTGTCAAGGAAAAGAAGAGAATTTATTGAGCGTGGGCTAATACAAAAATCCAAAAAAGGCGAACCAAAAAAGTTATCTCGGGAGGATATTGATCTTAATAATAGTGCTGACATGCTCATTGATAATCCACCATCTCCTCCTAATCTTCTTCCTCCTCTTGCTCCTCTTGTTGCTCGAAGTTCAAGGAGAAAGCAGAAATCAATTGCTTCCCTAGTAAATACTACCCCATCTATTGTTGATGATCAAGTTTTGAGTCAACAGAATGTTTGGAGTAGTAGTACTGGAAGAGGAAGAGGGAGAGGGAGAGGGAGAGGGAGAGGGAGAGGAAGAGGAAGAGGGAAAGGCAATTCACTAAATGATGCTAATAATTTTCGTTTTCAATATTCATCCAAATTTAGTGATGTTATTGATCTAAATAACGAAGATATGCAACCAGGAAGTTCAACAATTCCTCTTCTTTCGGGCAAAGATAGTACTCAACATAAACAACAGGTGCAACTAAAATCTACTTTATGTCTATTTCGTAGTAGTTGTTGTATGGAGAAAAAATCTAAAATGAAAACTGCAATTATAATTGATGCCCATTCTCAACCTACTAATTCATCTGATGGTAGCCAATAAGCAGCTATGATATATTCTAAATATTTTGTTGATTCATGGGGCCAACGTATCCTTGTCCAAATGGAATCAATTGACAACTACAGATTAGTCATTTTTTCTTATATATGCGTTGAATTTTTTAACTTGTTCGTATATGCTATTCAAAATACTTTGAATTACCTTAGTGAATAAAAAGTGTACTAACTCTTGTGATCACTTGTTGAAGGTTAAGAGTAGTGGTGCTAATGCTGCTGAGTCCTCAAAGAAAAACAAAAATATTGAACCATTGGATGGGATGAATGAATTATGGAAACCATTGAACAAATTGGTAAGACAAGGTATCACTTTGGACAATTCCAACAGATTATCCAAGGCTAAAGAGCCTGTTCCAAAGTTCATCAGGACTCCAATAATCAATCTTGATGATTATGAAGATCATGAGGATATGGATGATGATGATGAAGAAGAAGATGAGGAGTATGTGCCTTCCCCTAAATTTAAGGACCAGAAATTTAGCAAACAAAAAGTTGTTCAAAAACGAATTGTTGTTCAAGCTATTGAAGCACCATCAATTCGTAATACTGACAAAGGAAAAGGGGAAAAAGGACGACGTGGAAGAAAGAAAAAAGAAACAAACAATCTTGCTCCCGCTTCTGCTCCTACTCCTGCTCCTGCTCTTGCTCCTGTTCCTGCTCCTCCTGTTGGCAGTGGTAGTGTTGGTGGTGATGGTGGAACAAGCATTAATTTAGCACAAGTAGGAGTTACTACTGAGGTAGCAGAAGGTACAAGCAGTGGTACTACTAGAGCACTGAATGAAAGAGTCCACCCCATTTGGCTCAATTTGGTTGCATGTGATAAGCAGTAAGTGTACTTCTATCCTTTTCAATTTTATGTTTATCGGTATATGTGACAATGTTTGACTAGATATGGTTGTTTCAGGGAATGTCCTTCGCCCTTACCATAGATTTCTTCCCGCTACATAAAGATCAAGTAAGTCCTTAATTACATTAAAGTACATATATTCTTGAAGTACTAGATGGATAATAACACTTTGAACATATCTTACCAATATATGAAATGTTGTTCATTCAATTTTTCACCTACAATAGGCATAAATCAGTTTGGTAGAGGTAATTCACTTTACTTTATTTAAATGAATTCCTTTTTTTTTTTTGGTTTCAAAATGATATTACTATTCATAGTTAGAAGAGAAGCTTTGACGTTAATTACTGATAAAGTTGCCACAATGTGCCTAGGATGTGCACCAGACTACTCCCCTCTTTTTGTTTTCCTCTCTCAATGATTTGTTACTCTCTGTGTCTACTTTAATGAAAAATAAAGTATATGTGATCAATGTTTCTTATTTTTGTTATACATTATACATCTTTATGGTTAAACAGGGATGTGAATATACCGGCTTCCTACATAAAGAAGTACCTTGCAAACAAACTGGGTCTCCAAAATGAAGATGAGGTAATTAAAAACTTGTGTCGTCATTCAAAATTTACTTTATTACCTTTTGCATGCCACTTGATTATTAATTTTGATCCTAAAAATTTTACATGTAGGTGGAGATTCACATGTTAGGAATGCCGATTCGTCCTTTTTTGCCTCTCAAACATCTAGCAGAATTGTGGTCACGTGTAGCACCCAACTCTGAAAATGTTATAGCAAAAGTTGGGAATTCTGCCCAAGAATTTGTCATGGTTTTGAAGTATTCTCGATCAGCTTCTTCTTGTGCTTAAATATTCAAATTTTGCAAGGAGGAAACTTCTAGTTGCATGGTGTAATTAGTATGAGTTTTGTAAACTTGATTGGATGCTTTTGAGTTATGTACTTGGTTTGCACTTTAACTATCTATTGTTTATTATGAATTATATTGTGTGTTTTTACTATACATATAAATATTATTATTAAGCCAAAACTTAGAATATAAAATGTTTTTTTCTTTCATTTTCTCCAAAGTAAATCTGTTGTGATCTGCTGGTAGAAACTGAAACATTTGCTAAACATTTGCATCTAACCTTAGACTAGAGTAACTTGGATAGTTGATTTGAGATATCTTTTTAAAATGTGGAGAATGTGTTCATTGATTAACAAAAGAATAGTAAGGGAGAAAAAGAATATAATCTTACTTCTCCTTTTAGTTTGTCCAAAACTTATGCTACATGTACTAAAATTAGTTCTTAAGTAGATATATATCGTACGTAGATGTTGAAATATTTTGGTGAAAATTTTGCTTCCAACATTAAATGAAATTTATTTTTTTATTCAGAATCACATTCAACCCGTGCAAGTCCCGTGATTTTATCACTAGCAAGGTTTAGATTGAATGATGTGTAGGGGTGTTCATGGTTTAGTTTGGATCAGTTATTGGATAAAATCAAAATCAAATCAATTTAGTTGGTTTTTAAATTTCTAAAACCAAACCAAATATAAAAGATAACCATCGGTTTGATTATTGACGACTTAGTTTGATTTGGTTAGACTTTTTTTATTTGAAAGTAATAAGTTTATTGACCGTATATGCATCTCTAACTCATGACATGAATCAGTCAACGTGTCACTCCTTGGTTGGTTCACTCATAAATGCGTTATTGATTTATTTATTTCACGCTCAACATTAATAGGAAAATTCATCATATAATAATTTTTACAAACTCCTTCCACTTGTTCAAGGTAGCATAAAGGGAAAAAAAGTATATTAAAAGGGATATTTTACGGGGATATATTTCTTTTTCACGCCTAAAAACACACGTGTTTTGTGCCCAAACCCTCTCTTTAAATGAAGGGCAAAAGAATAGAATAGAATAAGTGAAATCACGTGGATAGCATTTTGTGCTGATGAGAGATAATTATTCGGTCAAATATTCAAAGTGCACGAGAATAAAATGAGATAACTGTATGTTTTATATATATATATATATATATATATATATATATATATATATATATATATATATATATATTTTAATAAATTTTCATGTGTATTTTCATTAAAGAACATTCAAAAAGAGGGGACATGGGGTTACTTCACTATAACAAAAGGTAGATTATTAACAAATTAATAATCTTCAAAGAAGAGTTTAGCCTATACAAAGTCTGTTCCTTGGAATCAACAATAGTTTTAGCTTACAAAAAAATTTACCTTATCAAACCTTCTTCTAATACTAGGAAGTTGAAAGAGTCCCTTTAATTCTTTCAGAAGTTGTTGAAAAGAACAGTAAAAGGTACCCATTCCACTTGAGGATGCCATTTTTGCGAGCAAATCAACCATTTGGTTTGGCCTCTTTGAAAAAATGGAATACATCCATGTTCATGTTGAGCTTTATTTTCCTGATAATCTCTTTGAGCTTGAAGTTCGAATTGTTCTCTATGTTTTAATCATGTTAGGCAATAATCACAGGTGGCAAATGGTTAGACTGTATTGGATTTGAACGGATTGAATATGAACTGTAGTGATATTTGCAGTGCCATTAATTATTTGATTTTCTTTGAGTTGGTGAATACTACACCAAGAGAAAATGATACTATTGTTTGATTTTCTTTGAGTTGGTTAGTGTAATTTATATTATTTAACTGATGAAATTACTAGTTGAAACTTTCTTATACAGAGGGTTGAATCGATGGAAAAATTGATTTACTTGATGTAGTTGGATCCTCTACTGGGAAATAAGATGGCTATGTTTCTCATTTTTTTGCATAATGATTGTTTTTTGCTAGAAATATGTTGCAGACCTAAAATAAATGAATACGATCCATCCATAATTAGGTGAGGAGTTCGAGCTATTAAACAATCGGCGTCAAATGTTTCCATTTGCTTGGTTCAAGAAAAAATTATGTTGTATTGCAGTCGTCCAAAATAAATAAGTGAAAATGTCTTCTTTCTGATAGTTTAAGCTTTTAGACGAGGCAGTGAAAAGTGAAAAACTGCTTCTGTTGTTTTTCTGGTGCAAGACATGGATATAAATGCTTGGTTGATTTGGAGTAAGATGGAATTGTAGGCTTGTATCCAGTTCTAGGTAACTCTGATTGCCACATTGGGGGTATAAGCTTGGTCTGCTTGTGTTTTTTTTTCTTGCCCATTTTTGATAGTGGGTTATTAATAGTTAGAGCGCGCTTGTGCCAAAGATGAACGGGGCTAAGCGATCTGTCAAAGTTGTGGGATGTAAAAATTTGCGATTTCTTATTTACACAGACATCCCAGATAATTCAGTCTTATGATTCTTTAATATCTGCATATAACTTGATTTATAATAATAAGATAAATTTTGTATTTGTTACGTTTTGCGTTGTTCTTAGATAGTTGATTTGTACATGAAGGTTCATTTGAGATATCTGCCTAAATGTGGGTAATCTTTTCACTGATAAACAAAAGTATTTGGTAAAATACTTGATTATGCGCAACGTGACTCGCACAATATGAGATTTATATTGTCAGGTCCTGCTATCTTGCCCTTTACCATCAAAATATTATTAATTTTATCGTTGGTGAAAAAGTAACACGATCCTATTGTAAGGCGGAACAAGTTTAAATTGATTAAAAAAGAATGATATTTACAAGAAAGATTTTATATTTCACGTGCAAATCTCGTGATTTTTAAGTTGATATGACATTAATTTTGTTGTTGAAAAAAAAAAGCCTAAGTTGATATGATATTTAGAGTGATGTTAATAAATACATTTTTATTTATTATTGTTCATTTTGATGTGTTTTTGTTCTCCTCGAGCCGACGGTTATTGATTTTTTTTTTTAATCTTAGTGGTCTATAGAGTTAAGTTGCCTATATTCTACTTTACTCAAACAACACTTTGTGGGATTATTGGCTTATTTTTTTGGATTTTTTTTATTTCAATGATTGGTGATAAATCATTGAAATTAATATTGTCAATTTTACAGTCGGATCGTGTGCCTTGTTCTTTATCATCAAAATATTGTCAAGTTTACAGTGATATCACGGTGACATGATCCTATTATAATATGAAGCAATTTAAAATTAATTTAAAAAAGAATGATATTTACAAGAAAGATTTTATATTTTGCGTGCAAATCTCGTGATTTTTAAGTTGATATGACATTAGCTTTATTGTTAGGAAAAAAAATGGGCCTAATACATTCATAAACGGTGCTAGCTATGAGTGAGCCCATTAGTTAATATAACCCTAAGCCCTAACTTAGTCTGTGTAAACGTTATTACAGGAGTTGGAAAAATAACTTTAAATCATTCAGAGAACAACTAGAGTGAGTTATTTCTACAACACTAAATGATTTAAAGTTTCAATTGAATGCTGATTTAGAAATTTTAATACTGATCCTTATTTTAAAGAAAAAATTTTGTCCATTATTTTCAAATCAAAACCCTCTTCTAAAGTTATTTCACATACCACTTTGTCCATTGTATTTTTATTTTTGGGAACACAAATTTCTATTGATTGCTATATGCAAAAACTTACAATTTAAAAGTCAATGTAAAAAATTATAAACTTCAAATCATAAATTTGTTTCAATTTAAAATTACTCGGTGTACGTGTTGATCAATCAAAAGTAAAATATATTCAATGAAAAAGATAGAATCACAAGTAAGTTACTCCAGATACAACTCGACAAAAAAATAAAGTTAAAACAAACAAGAAAAGTCCATAGTATAAATAGTATACATAGGTTTTTCACTAACTTGAAGGGTTAAATTTTCTTGAATCATTTATGGTGTTAAAAGCCATGAAAGAAATAGTTTAGTTTTACTATTATTGTCATCTACTAAAATCAATTTTGTCCATATCGTTATGTTTGTAATTCAAAAAACCTCTTCACACATATTAATTATTCTAATAACAATTCAAAAAAAATTCAAACTTCTTTAATTTTTTGTTACTTCTTCCCAAAACTTGTCGCTTTCCCTTTCCTATATATCCTTTTTTCTTTCTTTCATTTTTTGTTTGTTTGTTTCTTTATTTCTTCCTTCCTTCCTTTCTTTCTTTCTTTCAATCTATCAAGAAACAAGAAATAAGGTGCTTTTTTTTTTCCTAATTCTTTTTTCTCTTTATATGATTTTTTTTTAGTGTATGATTTAATTTTCATGCGAAGAATAAAATGTATATATTTATAATTAAGGAAAAAAATATTTGATTTGATTTCTTTTAATAGTTTCTTTTTTTTTTGCAGTGTGCGAAGAAAGATGGACAATTTTGATAGACGAAAAGATAATTTGAAGAGAGTTTTGACATGTGGAATTTGCAAAAAGCTATACAAAAATGTCACAATTATTGAAAAATGTTGTGTCATAGATGTGAGTAATTTTTTTTTAATTTTATTAAATTTGAGTGATGTTGATAAACCATTTTATTTGTGTTTCAATGATATAGAAATTTTAGATTTTTTTAAACATTTTTTCAATGTTTTTTCCTTCTTTTAGAGCCGATCTGCTGTCGTCATCGGTAGAGAACCGATCTGCCGTCGCCATTGGTAGGGAGCCGATCTACCGTCCCCGTCAGCAGGGGTTGTTGTTGTAGTAATTGTTGTGTGAAGGAAGATGAACTATTTTGATAAGCAGAATGAGAGTTTGAAGAGGATTTTGACACGTGCAATTTACAAAAAGCTATACATAGATATGAGAATTTTCTTTTTAAATTTTTCCAACAAAAATTTCTTTAAAATGCTTAAGAAAGAAAATAAAATAAAATATCTAAATAATATTACTAATTTTTTCAACAAATATTACTACTATTAAAAAGAAATATTTGAAGAAAAAATTCTAGAAAAAACAAAGGAAAACACACAACTTGCATAATATGAGATTTAAGTTCATCTAAAAGCATATTAGACCGATTTAATAGTCGGATCGCGCTACCTTGCTCTTTATCTTCAAAATATTGTCAAGTTTACAGTGATAACACCGTGACATGATCCTATTATAATGTGAAGCAATTTAAAATTCATTTAAAGAAGAACGATATTTAGAGGATAAAATATATATTTCATGTGCAAATCTTGTGATTTTTAAGTTGATATGACATTAGTTTTGTTGTTAGAAAAAAAAATGGGCCTAATACATTCATAAACGGTGCTAGCTACATGAGTGGGCCCATTAGTTAATGTAACCCTAACCCTAACTTTGTTTATGTAAACGTCATTATAGGAGTTGGAAAAACAACTTTAAATCGTCTAGAGTGTTGAGTGAGTTATTTCTACGTCACTAAATGATTTAAAGTTTCAATTGAATGCTGATTTAGAAATTTTAATACTGATCCTTATTTTAAAGAAGAAATTTTGTCCATTATTTTCAAATCAAAACCCTCTTCTAAAGTTATTTTAAATACCACTTCGTCCAATGTACTTTTATTTTTGGGAACACAAACTTTTATTGGTTGCTATATGCAAAAATTTACATTTCAAAAGTCAATGAAAAAAATCATAAATTTAATTTGTCTCAATCTAAAATTACTCGGTATACGTGTTGATCAATAAAAAGTAAAATATATGCAGCGAAAAAGATAGAGTCACAAGTAAGTTACTCCGGACACAACTCGACAAAAAAATAGGGTAAAAACAAACAAGAAAAACCCATAGTATATAAAGTATACATAGGGTTTTCACTAACTTTGAAAGGGTTAAATTTTCTTGAATCATTCATGGTGTTAAAAGCCATGAAAAAAATAGTTGAGTTTTACTATTATTATCATCTACATAAAAATTTTTTTGTCCATATCATTATGTTTGTAATTCAAAAAACCTCTTCACACATATTAATTATTATAATAACAATTCAAAAAAAAATTCAAACTTCTTTAATTTTTTGTTACTTTTTCAAAACTTGTCGCTTCCCCTTTCCTATATATCCTCCTTTTTTTCTTTCTTTTTTTTTTCTTTCTATCTATCAAGAAACAAGAAACAAGGTGCTTTTCTTTTCCTAATTCTTTTTCCTCTTTATCTGATTTTTTTAGTGTATGATTTAATTTTCATGTGAAGAATGAAATGTATATGTTTATAATTAAGGAAAAAAATATTTGATTTGATTTCTTTTAATAGTTTTTTTTTTTTGCAGTGTACGAAGGAAGATGGACAATTTTGATAGGCGGAAAGAGAATTTGAAGAAAGTTTTGACATGTGGAATTTGCAAAAACCTATACAAAAATGTCACAATTCTTGAAGAATGTTGTCATAGATGTGAGTAATTCTTTTAAAATTTTTTAAAATTTGAGTGATGTTGATAAATCATTTGATTTGTGTTTCAATGATATTGAAATTTTAGATTTTTTTAACTTTTTTTCAATGTTTTTTCTCTTCTTTTAGAGCCGATCTGCCATCGCCGTGGTAGGGAGTCGATCTGCCGTCGGTAGGGTTTTTTTGTTATAGTAATTATTTGGATTTTTTTCAATAATTTTGATAAATCATTAGCAAGGATCTTCAATTTTTTATTTTTATTTTTTGACTTTCTTTCCAATATTTTTTCAAAGATCAATTTTTTGGAGGGTTCATTTTTATTTGAGTGGAGTTGACTTTTCTTATCTTAGAGTCGATCTGTCATCGTTGTCAATAGAGGGTTGTTGTTCTACTAATTTTTTTATTTTTCTCCTAGTGATTTTGATAAATCATTTGCAAGGATCTGAATTTTTTATCCTTATTTTTTGACGTTTTTTCCAATGTTTTTTTAAAGATAAATTTTTTGGGGGGTTCCTTTTTTATTTGAGTGAAGTTGATAACTTATTTGTCCTTGGATTTCGATGTTGGATTTTTGAATTTTTTTTCAATGTTCTTTCCATTGCTTTTTTTTAAAAAAAAAATTGGGGGGTTTCTTGTTTTAATTTCAATGATTTTGATAAGTCCTTGTTGTGATTTATTGATCTTGATTTTATTTCTTGATCATTCTTTCCAATGTTTTTTAGTATAATTTGTGTTGATCTAGGTATTTACATGGACCGTTAATCTTGCACATATTATTTTTCTTGTATGATCAATTTGATGCAGTTGGCCCTAGTCGAGAAAAACTACTGGAATAGATTACTTTTATGTATTATTTTGGAATTTTATTTCTTGTAGATGTCAAATGAGGTGAATTTGCAATATGGTTCAACAATTTTCTTTTTCTTTCTTGTCACTTTTCATTTCTTAATTCGTCAATTGTCAAAGTTTCTTTTTTTTATAGGAAAAAAATTAAAGTAGATAATTTTGGGTTGTTTTTTCATCATGAAATTGGATTAATTTGTGATTAATATTTTTTACAGTTTGTGAGAAGTGCATAACCAAGAAAATAATAGAAGAGAAATTGAAAGTTTGTCCAGAATGCAATCAAGATTTAGGTGTTGCCCCTTTGTAGAAAATAAGGTATATCCTTCACTTTTTGAGATAATACAATGACTATTAGACTTTTTTTATATTGCTTTTAAATATTTTGAATTGTTAGTCGTTGTAATTTATATTAATATTTTTTTTTAGTTTTCAATAAGTAAATATAATTTGGAAGATAACATGTACTTGAAGAAAAACTCAAAGTGTATTGAAACTGTTCTAGACATGACTAGTTTAATTGTTTGACTCCTCAAACAATTAAGGTGTATTAAAACAATGTTGTCTTTTGATGAAACAGTTAAGCTGTGTTGAAAGGTCTAGACACCACTACTCATGAGGTCTATTCTAATTTTCAACAGCTTATGTGAGTTAATCCTTGTCAATTAAAATCATAATTTGACAAAAAGCAGTGGAGAAGTACTTTATGGTTAAACAGGGATGTGAATATATCGGCTTCCTACATAAAGAAGTACCTTGCAAACAAATTGGGTCTCCAAAATGAAGATGAGGTAATTAAAAACTTGTAGCGTCATTCAAAATTTACTTTATTACCTTTTGCATGCCACTTGATTATTAATTTTGATCCTAAAAATTTGACATGTAGGTGGAGATTCGCATGTTAGGAATGCCGATTCGTCCTTCTTTGCCTCTCAAACATCTAGCAGAATTGTGGTCACGTGTGGTCACGTGTAGCACCCAACTCTGAAAATGTTTTAGCAAAAGCTGGGGATTCTGCCCAAGAATATGTCATGGTTTTGAAGTATTCTCGATCAGCTTCTTCTTGTGCTTAAATATTCAAATTTTGCAAGAAGAAAACTTCTAGTTGCATGTTGTAATTAGTATGAGTTTTGCCTCCAACATTAAATGAAATTTATTTTTTATTCATAATCACATTCAACCCATTTGGCTTTCCTGTGCAAGTCCCGTGATTTTGTCACTAGCAGGGTCTAGATTGGATGATGTGTAGGGGTGTTCATGGTTCAGTTTGGATTGGTTATTGGATAAAATCAAAAGCAATTCAATTTAGTTGGTTTTTAAATTTCTAAAATCAAACCAAATATAAAAGATAACCGTCGGTTTGGTTATTGACGACTTAGTTTGATTTGTTTAGACTTTTTTTATTTGAAAGTAATAAGTTTGTTGACCGCATATGCATCTCTAAATATAGACACCTAATATTCATCATATGCGCTATTGATATATTTATTTCATGCTCAACATTAATAGGAAAATTATTTTACAGGATATATTTCTTTTTCTCGCCTAAAAACACACACGTGTTTTGTGCCCAAATCCTTTCTTTAAATGAAGGGAAAAAGAATAGAATAGAAGAAGTGAAATCACGTGGATAGTGTTTTGTGCTGACGAGAGATAATTATTTGGTCAAATATTCAGAGTGCACGAGAATATAATTGGATAACTGTGTGTGTATATATATATATATATATATTACACCAAGAGGAAATGATACTATTGTTTGATTTTCAAGGCTGATTTAGATTTTTTTAAAATTGGTATATGGTTGAGTTTAGTGAAAATTTGAGTTGGTTAGTGTAATTTATATTATTTAACTGATGAAACTTTCTTATACAGAGAGTTGAATCGATGAAAAAATATGTTTCTCTTATTTTGCATTATGATTGTTTTTTGCTAGATATATGTCGCAGACCTAAAATAAATGAATACGATCCATCCATAATTAGGTGAGGTAGTTCGAACTATTAAAGAATCGGCGTCAAATGTTTCCATTTGCTTGGTTAAAGAAAAAATTATGCGTGCCTGTGAGGAGCTGTATTGCAATCGTCCAAAATAAGTACGTAAGTGAAAATGTCTTCTTTCTGATAGTTTAAGCTTTTAGACGAGGCAGTGAAAAGTGAAAAACTGCTTCTGTTGTTTTTCTGGTGCAAGACATGGATATAAATGTTTGGTTGATTTGGAGTAAGATGGAATTGTAGGCTCGTATCCAGTTCTAGGTAGCTCTAAGCTTGGTCTGCTTGTGTTTTTTTTTCTTGCCCATTTCTGATAGTGGGTTATTAATAGTTGGAGCGCGCTTGCGCTGAAGATGAACGGGGTTAAGCGATCTGTCGAAACTGTGAGATGTAAAAATTCACAATTTCTTATGGGCACAGGCATTCCAGGTAATTCAATCTTATGATTCTTCATTATCTGCATATAACTTGATTTATAATAATAAGATAAATTTTGTATTTGTTACGTTTTGCGTTGTTCTTAGATAGTTGATTTGTACATGAATGTTCATTTGAGATATCTGCCTACATATGGGTAATCTTTTCACTGATAAACAAAAGTATTTGGTAAAAAATATTTGATTATGCTCAACGTGACTCGCACAATATGAGATTTATATTCATTTGAAAACTTATTTGACCAATCTAATAGTCGGGTCGTGCTATCTTGCCCTTTACCATCCAAATATTATTAATTTTACCGTTGGTGATAAAGTAACACAATCCTATTGTAATGTGGAATAATTTTAAATTGATTAAAAAAGAATGATATTTACAAGAAAGATTTTATATTTCGCGTGCAAATCTCGTGATTTTTAAGTTGATATGACATTAGCTTTGTTGTTAGGAAAAGAAATGGGCCTAATACATTCATAAACGGTGCTAGCTATGAGTGAGCCCATTATAACCCTAAGCCCTTAGTCTGTGTAAACGTTATTACAGGAGTTGGAAAAATAACTTTAAATCATTCAGAGAACAACTAGAGTGAGTTATTTCTACAACACTAAACGATTTAAAGTTTCAATTGAATGCTGATTTAGAAATTTTAATACTGATCCTTATTTTAAAGAAGAAATTTTGTCCATTATTTTCAAATCAAAACCCTCTTCTAAAGTTATTTCACATACCACTTTGTCCATTGTATTTTTATTTTTGGGAACACAAATTTCTATTGATTGCTATGTGCAAAAACTTACAATTTAAAAGTCAACGGAGAAAATTATAAACTCTAAATCATAAATTTGTCTCAATCTAAAATTGCTCGGTATACGTGTTGATAAATAAAAAGTAACATATATTCAATGAAAAAGACAGAGTCACGAATAAGTTACTCCAGATACAACTCGACAAAAAAATAGGGTAAAAACAAACAAGAGAAGTCCATAGTCTAAACAGTATACATAAGTTTTTCACTAACTTTGAAGGGTTAAATTTTCTTGAATCATTCATGGTGTTAAACGCCATGAAAGAAATAGTTCAGTTTTACTATTATTGTCATCTACATAAAATCAATTTTATCCATATCATTATGTTTGTAATTAAAAAAATATACATATTAATTATTCTAATAACAATTCAAAAGATTCAAACTTCTTTCATTTTTTGTTACTTCTTCCAAAAACCTGTCGTTTCCCCTTTCTTATATATCCTTCCTTCTTTCTTTCTTTTTTTGTTTGTTTCTTTATTTCTTCCTGCCTTTCTTTCTTTTTTTCTTTCTATCTATTAAGAAACAAGGTGCTTTTTTTCTAATTCTTTTTCCTCTTTATATGATTTTTTTAGTGTATGATTTAATTTTCATGCATTGAATGAAATGTATATGTTTATAATTAAGGAAAAAAATATTTGATTTGATTTCTTTTATTATTATTATTATTATTATTATTATTATTATTATTATTATTATTATTATTATTATTATTATTATTATTATTATTATTATTATTATTATTATTATTATTATTATTATTTTGCAATGTATGAAGGGAGATAGAGAATTTTGATAGATGGAAAGAGAAGTTGAAGAAAGTTTTGACATGTGGAATTTGTAAAAAGCTATACAAAAATGTCACAATTATTGAAGAATTTTGTCATAAATGTGAGTAATTTTTTTAAATTTGAGTGACGTTGATAAACCATTTTATTTGTATTTCAATGATATAAAAATTTTAGATTTTTTTAATAAAATGTTTTTTCCTTCTTTTAGAGCCGATCTGTTGTCGCCATCGGTAGAGAGCCGATCTGCAGTCGCCATCGGTAGGGAGCCGATCTACCATCCCCGTCAGCAGGGGGTTGTTGTTGTAGTAATTCTTGTGTGAAGGAAGATGAACAATTTTGATAAGCGGAAAGAGAGTTTGAAAAGGATTTTGACACGTGCAATTTTCAAAAAGCTATACAAAAATGTCATCATTATTGAAAAATGTTATCATAGATATGAGAAAATTTTCTTTTTAAATTTTTCCAACAAAAATTTCTTTAAAATGCTTAAGAAAGAAAATAAAATAAAATATCTAAATAATATTACTAATTTTTTCAACAAATATCACTACTATTAAAAAGAAATATTTGAAGAAAAAATTTTAGAAAAAAACAAAGAAAAACACACAACTTGCACAATATGAGATTTAAGTTCATCTAAAAGCATATTTGACCGTCGGATCGCGCTACCTTGCTCTTTATCTTCAAAATATTGTCAAGTTTACAATGATAATACCGTGACATGATCCTATTATAATGTGAAGCAATTTAAAATTAATTTAAAGAAGAATGATATTTAGAGGATAAAATTTATATTTCACGTGCTAATCTCGTGGTTTTTAAGTTGATATGACATTAATTTTGTTGTTAGAAAAAAAATGGGCCTAATACATTATAGTCTAGCTATATGAGTGGGCCCATTAGTTAATGTAACCCTAAGCCGTAACTTTGTTTATGTAAACGTCATTACAGGAGTTGGAAAAACAACTTTAAATCGTCCAGAGAATAGCTGGAGTGAGTTATTTCTACAACACTAAATGATTTAAAATTTCAATTGAATGCTGATTTAGAAATTTTAATACTGATCCTTATTTTAAAGAAGAAATTTTGTCCATTATTTTCAAATCAAAATCCTCTTCTAAAGTTATTTCACATACCACTTTGTCCATTGTATTTTTATTTTTGGGAACACAAATTTCTATTGATTGCTATATGCAAAAACTTACAATTTAAAAGTCAAAGTAAAAAAATCATAAACTTCAAATCATAAATTTGTGTCAATCTAAAATTACTCGGTATACATGTTGATCAATAAAAAATAACATATATTCAACGAAAATGATAGAGTCACAAGTAAGTTACTCCGGACACTACTCGACAAAAAAATAGGGTAAAGGCCATAGTATAAACAGTATACATAGGTTTTACACTGACTTTGAAAGGTTAAATTTTCTTGGATCATTCATGGTGTTAAAAGCCATGAAAGAAATAGTTCAGTTTTACTATTATTGTCATCTACATAAAATCAATTCAAAAAATCTCTTTTACATATTAATTATTCTAATAACAATTCAAAAGTATCAAACTTCTTTAATTTTTTGTTACTTCTTCCCAAAACTTGCCGCTTCCCTTTTCCTATATATCCTTCTTTCTTTCTTTCTTTTTTGTTTGTTTCTTTGTTTCTTCCTGCCTTTCTTTCTTTTTTTTCTTTCTAGCTATCAAGAAACAAGAAACGAGGTGCTTTTTTTTTCTAATTCTTTCTTCTCTTTATATGATTTTTTTAGTGTATGATTTAATTTTCATGCGTTGAATGAAATGTATATGTTTATAATTAAGGAAAAAAATATTTGATAGTTTTTTTTTTTTTTTTTTTGCAGTGTATGAAGGAAGATGGACAATTTTGATAGACGGAAAGAGAATTTGAAGAAAGTTTTGACATGTGGAATTTGTAAAAAGCTATACAAAAATGTCACAATTATTGAAGAATGTTGTCATAGATGTGAGTAATTTTTTTTTAATTTTTTTAAATTTGAGTGACGTCGATAAATCATTTTGTTTGTGTTTCAATGATATAGAAATTTTAGATTTTTTTTAAAAAAAAAATTCAATGATTTTTCCTTCTTTTAGAGTCGATCTGCCGTCGTCATCGGTAGAGAGCCGCTCTGCCGTCGCCATCGGTAGGGAGCCGATCTACCGTCGTCATCGGTAGGGAGCCGCTCTGCCGTCGCCATCGGTAGGGAGCCGATCTGCCGTCGCCATCGATAGGGAGCCGATCTACCGTCCCCGTCGGTAGGGGGTCGTTGTTGTAGTAATTTTTTGTATTTTTTCCGGTGATATTGGTAAAATATTTGCAAGGATCTTCAATTTTTTTTTTGATGTTCTTTCCAATGTTTTTTCGAAGATCAATCTTTTTTGGGATTTCTTTTTTATTTGAGTGAAGTCGACTTTTCTTATCTTATAGTGTCGATCTGTCGTCACCGTCACTAGAGCGTTGTTGTTGTAATAATTTTTTGGTTTTTTTCCCAATGATTTTGATAAATCATTTGCAAGGATCTTGAATTTTTTATCTTTATTTTTTGACGTTCTTTTCACTATTTTTGTAAAGATCAATTTTTTGGGGGGTTCCTTTTTTATTTGAGTGAAATCGATAAATTATTTGTCCCTATGATTTCGATGTTGGATTTTCATTAATTTTTTAATGTTCTTTCCATTTTTATAATTTGGGGGTTTCTTTTTTAATTTCAATGATTTTTATAAGTCATTGTTGTCATTTACTGATCTTGATTTTATTTCTTAATCATTCTTTCCAATGTTTTTTTAGTAGAATTTGTGTAGATCTAGGTATTTACATGGATTGTTAATCTAGCAGATTTTATTTTTCTTGTATGATCAATTTGTTGCCGTTGGCCTAGTCGAGAAAAACTATTAGAATAGATTACTTTTATGTATTGTTTTGGAATTTTATTTTTTGTAGCTATCAAATGAAGTGGATTTTGCTATATGGTTCAACAATTTTCTTTTTCTTTCTTGTCACTTTTTATTTCTTAATTAGTTAATTGTAAAAGCTTCTTGTTTTTATGGAAAAATATTAAAGTAGATAATTTTCGGTTGTTTTTTTCTTTATGAAATTTGATTAATTTATAATTAATATTTTTGCAGTTTGCAAGAAATGCATAACCAAGAAAATAATAGAAGAGAAATTGAAAGTTTGTCCAGAATGCAATCAAGACTTAGGTGTTGCCCCTTTGCAGAAAATAAGGTATATTCTTCACTTTTTGAGATGATATAACGACTATTAGACTTTTTTTTGTATGTCCTTTTAAATATTTTGAATTGTTAGTTATTGTAATTTATATTAATAAAATTTTCCAGTTTTCAGTATATAAATACAATTTGGAAGATAACATCTACTTGAAGAAAAAGTCAAGGTGTGTTGAAAGTGGTCTAGACATCACTATTTTGATTGTTTGACTCCTCAAACAGTTAAAGTGTATTGAAACAGTGTCGTCTTTTAATGAAACAGTTAAGGCATGTTGAAACTAGTCCAAACATCATTACTTTGAAGTCTATTCTAGTTTTCAACGGCTGATTTGAGTTAATCTATATCAATTAAAATCATAATTTGGCAAAAGGCAGTGGAGAAACAACAGTGGTTGCGGAGGTAGAGCTACCACTTTGAGTTTAACGGTTCCAAATCCTAAAATTTCTTTTTTGACTTATTAAGTTCTGAATGCATTGTTTATACTTCCAACCTCCTATTTAATGTTACAGTGTTACTGTTTGAGGAGTCAAACAATTTTTCTAAAAAATATTTTGACTTACAATTTAAAATTGCATGTTTTAATGTTCGTATTTTGAATTATTTTCACATAATTTGAGACAGAGGGAATGCATTGTATGTAAGTTATGTTGAACCAGTAAGCAGAACTATAATTTTGTCCCTTGTATATATATGTGTGCGTGAAAAAAAGTATTGATACAACCTTATGAATTGCTTAATTTTAAAGGCCTGATCATCAAATGCAAGGGATTAGAGATGTACTGTCAAGGAAAAGAAGAGAATTTATTGAGCGTGGACTAATACAAAAATCAAAAAAAGGCGAACCCAAAAAGTTAGCTCGGGAAAATATTGATCTTAATAATAGTGCTGACATGCTCATTGATAATCCACCATCTCCTCCTCTTGCTCCTGTTGTTGCTAGGAGTTCAGTGAGAAAGCAGAAATCAATTGCTTCCCTAGTAAATACTGCACCACTTGTTGTTGATGATCAAGTTTTCAGTCAACAGAATGTGTGGAGTAGTAGTACTGAAAGAGGAAGAGGAAGAGGGAGAGGGAGAGGGAGAGGGAGAGGAAGAAGAAGAGTCATTTCGCTAGATGATGCTAATTATGTTCGTTTTCAAGATTCATCCAAATTAAATGATGATGTTGATCTGAATAACGAAGATATGCAACCAGGAAGTTTCACAATTCCTCTTCTTTCGGGCAAAGATAGTACTCAACATAAACAACAGGTGCAATTGAAATCTATTTTATGTCTTTTTTAGAGTAGTAGTTGTTGTATGAAAATCTAAAATGAAAACTGCAATTGTAATTGGCACTCATTCTCAACCTACTGATTCATCTGGAGTCAATAAGCAGCTATGATATGTTCTATATATTTTGTTGATCCATGGGGTCAACGTATCCTTGTCCAAAGGAAATCAATTGACAACTATAGATTAGTCGTTTTTTCTTATGTATGTGTTGAATTTCTTAACTTGCTCATACGTTTTATTCAAAATACTTTGAATTACCTTAGTGAATGAAAAGTATACTAACTCTTGTGATCATTTGTTGAAGGTTAAGAGTCGTGTTGCTTATGTTGCTGAGTCGTCAAACAAAAACAAAAGTATTGAAACATTGGATGTGTTGTCAAAAGGTGTCACTTTGGACAACTCCAACAAATTATCCAAGGCCAAAGAGCATGTTCCAAAGTTCATTAGGACTCCAGTAATCAATCTTGATGATTATGAAGATCAAGAGGACGTGGATGATGATGATGAAGAAGAAGACGAGGAGTATGTGCCTTCCCCAAAATTTAAGGACCAGAAAGTTAGCAAAAAAACTTTTGTTCAAAAACGAGTTGTTGTTCAAGCTATTGAAGCACCATCAATTCGTAATACTGACAAAGGAAAATGGGAAAAAGGACGACGTGGAAGAAAGAAAAAAGAAACAAACAATCCTGCTCCTGCTCCTACTCCTGCTCCTGCTGGCGCTGATGGTGATGGTGGCACAAATATCAATGTGGCACAAGTTGGAGTTACTATCGAGGCTGGCGCTGATGGTGATGGTGGCACAAATATCAATGTGGCACAAGTTGGAGTTACTATCGAGGCTGCAGGAGGTACAAGCAGTGGTAGTACTAGAGTACTTAATGAAAGAGTCCATCCCATTTGGTTTACTTTGGTTGCATGTAATAAGCAGTGAGTTTAATTCTATCCCTTTTAACTTTATGTATATCAGTATATGTGACAATATTTGACTAGATATGGTTATTTCAGGAAATGTCCTTCGCCCTTACCACAGATTTCTTCCCGCTACATAAAGATCAAGTAAGTCCTTAATTACATTTAAGTACATATATACTTGACACACTAGATAGGTAATAGCACTTTGAACATATCTTACCAATATTTGAAATGTTGTTTATTCAATTTTTCACCTACAGTAGGCATAAATCAGTTGGGTAGAGGTAATTCAGTTTATTTTATTTAAGTGAATTTTTTTTTTTTTTTTGCTCCCCCTCTTTTTGTTTTCCTCTCTCAAAGATTTATTATTCTCTGTGTCTACTTTAATGAAAATTCAGTATATGTGATCAGTGTTTCTTGTTTTTCTCATACGTTATACATCTTTTTGGATAAACAGGGATGTGAATATACCAGCTTCCTACATAAAGAAGTACCTTGCAAACAAACTGGGTCTCCAAAATGAAGATGAGGTAATTAAATACTTATATCGTCATTCAAAATTTACTGTATTACCTTTTTCGTGACAATTGATTATTAATTTTGATCCTAAAAAATTGACATTTAGGTGGAGATTCGCATGTTAGGGGTGTCGATTCCTCCTTCTTTGCCTCTCAAACATCTAGCAGAATTGTGGTCACGTGTAGCACCCAACTCTGAAAATGTTTTACCAAAAGTTGGGGATTCTGCCCAAGAATTTGTCATGGTTTTGAAGTATTCTCGATCAACTTCTTCTTGTGCTTAAATATTCAAATTTTGCAAGGAGAAAACTTCTAGTTGCATGTTGTAATTAGTATGAGTTTTGTAAACTAGATTGGATGTTTTTGAGTTATGTACTTGGTTTGCACTTTAACTATCTGTTGTTTATTATGAAGTATATGGAAACAGCCAATACAATACACAGGATATGGACGTTGAGGATGTTGAACATCCCCAAGATCAGGAAATGAATGAAAATCATATCACTCTAACGACGGAAGACAAAAAAAGAATATATATGCCATGGAACTTCTCAGTGATAATCAAGATATTTGGTAAAAAGCTCAGCCATATATACCTCAAAAGAAACTATCCTTTTTGTGGAGACTCATGGAGGAAATCATCCTAATTGACCTAGGGCATGACTACTTTATAGTAAAACTTTTCAAAGAGGAAAATGTACAGAAGATCCTACAACAAGGCCCTTGGTTTGTTAATGCATTCTTCCTTTCAGTTAAAAGTTGGCATCCCAACTTTGTGGAATTGGAGGCAAAGGAAACAAGTTCAACCATATGGGTAAGGTTATCAGAACTACCCACAGAATTTTACGACCACCAAATCCTAGCAAAGGTAAGTTATGCACGCATATGCGTTGAAATTCCAATAGGAATTCTAGTAAAGAAACACATTACGATCGGGAACCATAAACAACGAATCATCTATGAAGGAGAAAACATATTATGCTCCACATGTGGAGTGCTAGGCCATACTTCCATGATGTGCCAAACTTGAATAAACACGGGCCACACTACAAGGGCACTAAATCAAAGAGAAACAGAGTGCAATGGAGGACATACAAATAAGCAAACACTCAAAGATCCAGAAGAGAAATGGCAAATTTTGGAATTTCCCAAAAAGAAGAATTCACAAAAGAGAAGGACGACCCTAACTAGAGCGCCCTAGAACCTACAATCTCTCACAAAGGGAATAACTCCACATCTGCGAAAATACCCTTGGGAAGTGAAGGAAAGGCAGTGGCTCCTTTAACAAGGACGACCCCTAGGCTAACGGCTAACCCCTACACATCTCCCTAAGGAAGCAATAAGCCATGAAAATAATTGGAGATGGTATAGTAAACGTTTTACAAATGGGAAGGCAAAAATCTCCAAAAAAAAAACTACTAGCCTAAACTTGGTAAATACAGAGGACAGGTTGACAAGCCCCTCACCTTTCAATCACCCACTAACACAGTGATCCACCCGCCTCAGCACCCTCCACAAATGGCAAATCTTCTCTGCAGAATGACGATGACAAAAATTCTGTAACTATCCCCATAGAAATAACTCAAATTTCGGAATTAAATAACATTAAAACTAACACTAGTTCCAAGTTACTAAATTTGGGAAATACTTCCGAAAAAGTGCCTGCTATCCTAATAAATTCCATATACATCGACCTACTCGTAGTAGTACAAAATGCCAAGAGTTCCCTTTTTCGCCCACTAGAGAAGGATAAATTCGAAGCACTCCTTTCCACCTCAGTTGCAGACCTCAGATGTACCCATCTCAATCTCACTTTCCTCAAATCATGACCCTCAAACTCCCCCTCCCCTCCAAGCATTTCCGATGACACTAAGGGACAATACCCTCTATTCAATCCCGACACCATCCACGAACACCAACCCTCACTCGTGGCTAGAAATGAGCATGCAGGGGTAGGCTCTATCATTCAGTGTAGAGGTGGAAGGGAGAGAAGTGTTGATAATAGTCCAGAACCCGACTTTCATAGCCCAAGTAGTGTCGGAAGGGATGAGAATGGCTATGGATACCTATAACTACTAAATTTGGATGACTAACATCCTCCAGCCACCACTAACCCTTCCCTTTCCCCAACTCTCATTCTATCACATGCCAACGTAGGAGCTTCTACTATTTGACCCATTGAACCATTTGGATTATTCGATAAATTAATAATTCATTAAGATTCTAACAATTTACTACTTTAATAGTTATTATGCACTGAATTAAACATCATTGTTATATGATGTATGAGGGAGTATTAATTTATTATATCTACTCTATCCTTATTAAATTTTCTTTTATTTGTCCCTCAAATTAATTCATTAGACATGTTTGATATGCATGTATTCATGTGGTACTATTTCATTTGCATTTGGTACAACTAATTTAATCTTATCACTACCAAATCCCAAACATAAAAAAAAGCAACTCAACAATTCCATCTCTGCTCAATTTGAACTCTTTTGGATGATTTAAGTCTGCCATCATTATTGCATAGTTAATTATATCAAATATATATATCTGAATTTGTTAATCCAAAAGGATTATTATGAATCAGTATATTCAAATATATTTTTGATATAATTAAGTATGTTATAATAGTGACAACGGTAGATTATTCAAAAGAGTACAAATTGATAAAAGATAGTAAAACTGAGTTATTGTTTTCATGCAGATGAAGTAGTGTCAAATGAATATATGCATAAAGTATATCAAATATATCTGATAAAGTAGTCTGGGAAAATAAATAAAAGAGAAAAATGGGTTAAGGTGGGTTGAGTATAGTTAATGTGTTGAATTTTCATCCTAAATTTTATTGATATGGACCTCTAATAAGAGATCGCGTGAAAAAAATAATTTCACAAAATCATTGAATTTGACGGTTACAAATGAATTTTTTTGTAACGGCTGTCACATAATTGACCCAATTATCAACCAATGATATAAATAAAAAAAATTCAAAATTTGATCACATATTTAATCTTTTTTCCTATAAAAAAAATAATCGTTAAAACATCATAAATGGCAAAGTCAAAAGCAAATAGGAGTGCTATATTTAAAGTTTAATTTGAATGTCAATTTAGAAATTTTAGTATTAATCATTATTTTAAAGAAGAAATTTTGTTCATTATTTTCAAATCAAACCCTCTTCTAATGTTATTTAATTATTTATTAAATATTAATACATAATTATCATAATTAAAAAGATCTAAAATTAGTCTCTTTGCCTATCATGACTATTCATTTTCTTGTCTATTAAATTGTAATCATATCATAATATATTATATTAATTATTATGTTATATTACACGATAGTATGACATTAAAACTTAAAAAGAGGAAGGCGTTACGTCAAAAAATTGAAGGACAAAAAATATTCATCGAGAGTTGTAAGATGTTTTTATCTTTTTAAAAACTAAATTAATTACATTTTTTAATTTTTTTTTATATATGTATTTTCCAACTAATGTACATACCGTCACTTAAATAATTGTTATTTTTCCTTATTGTTTTGATTCAACACAACGTATAATATTTAGGAAAGCCAAAGTCATCACTAACTAAATATTAACCATCATATTCGTCAAACAAACAAAATCAAAAGCCTCAATAATTTTGCTATATTTATTTATTTATTTTTAGATATTCACATTCATAACTCATATCTAATTACTTATTGCTACTTTTAATATTCATTACTCTTATGTTTTTCATATTCATAACCTTCAAGTATTTAATTTATAACTTTATAATATCTTTTAGTATTCCTCCACTATTATCTATATAAATTCATCTTCTTCTTTTTTTCAAGAGATCTTTACTCAAGGTTAACCGTTTTCTTCTTTATTTAAAGTAGTAAAATGCTTACATCATTATTATGCTATTTAAATCATGCTTTCATGTGACTCGCTGAGGAGGACTCTTGAATTTTGACTGGTTATGCGATAAGGTGTCGATAAGAATTCAGAAAATTATGTCTAATTAAAGTCTCAAAAAGATTGTGTATTGTAATTTTAATATGTAACTATTAGATTTTATTACTTAGTATACGTATATTTTATAGAATTTATCATTCTAATAAATCTATAAAAAAAAAAATATGGAACATACGTGCAACACACTTATAAAAAAACTAGCACTTTAAAAAATAATTAAGATTCACCCTATTATTAGTCATAGTTGTAAAATCAAAACATTTGATTTGCCTTAGGAAAATAATTTGAGTCGTGCCATCATTTTACCATCAACATAATTTTTTACATTGGTGATGAAAAGTTGGTAAAAATTTACAAATAAATGTAATAATTTCTTATGACTTGAAAGAAGAATGATATTTATAGAAAGATTTTAAATTACACGTGCAAGTTATGTGACTGAAGTGTTACAAAATGAGACAAAAAAGCGAAAGAAAGTCTGGAAAATTGATAATTTTATTCATCGTTGAATATCAGAAACTACAACCCTACTTGTACACAAGAAATTAAGAAGTAAAAATAAATAAAATACCTAGAATATCTAAATATATACTCTATCATAATTAGAATATCTCCATAATATATCATATTTTAACATCCTCCTCAAACTCAAGATAGTTTAGAAGAAACCAAAGTTGTCTCAAGTGCGATATATATGTAAAAATTTCAAACGAGAACACAAGTTAAATGGCGATATCAAAATCGAGTATTGTGCATATGCTTAAGAGAAAATTTCATAAATGAACAAACATTAATTACAAAATCACATAAATTAACTACAGTTTTAAAAAATTACACAAACAACCAACCTTTTAAAAAAAATGGCTACAAATTCCTGGTCCCAGCACACTTTGTATAAAACCAAAAAAAAATTCAACATTCTTATTCTCTCTCTTCTTTACAAGAATTCAAAGATTTCCTTCCATTTCTTGCTCCTTCAATCTCAGCAGGTAAGATTTTCAAAATATTTTCCTTAATCTTCTCTGTCTATTCTTCCAGCTTTTATTCACTTTTAATACCATTTTTTGACGCTTTTTAAATTATTATTTTTTTTGAAAATTTCAGTTTCACCCATTTTTTACATAAAACCGCATGTCCTAAATCTTTGAACAGCCGGATAAATCACAAGTTTACACGATAATAACCGACGAATCGACCTCTAAGAGGATAACTAGAAGTATAAATTTGCATGATAAGTTTAGTATGGATGATTTGCCTTCTTTTTCGTTGGGGATAACTCAAGAGGTTGAACCTATTGCAGGAAGCATTGCAAGAGATAGGACTAGTGTAGAAATTAGATCCAAGAAGCAGAATGACAATGTTCATCGGCCAAGCACTTCAAAAAGGAAGAGGAAAGATGTGGATCTGAATTTCGGCAGTGGCGAAGCAAAGAAAAATGGGGACGGCTCTGATTTTTACAAAACCAACGAAATCGAAGAGGACAACCAGGTTCTTTTTTTTTTAATAAAAAAAATGTTAGACATATAGGTAAACATATAAACATGAAATTAATTTATTTTGTTTGTATAAAAAAAAATTATGTTTGTATAAAAAATTTATACTTCACATTAAAAGCACAAGTTATACACTTATGTATACAATTTATGTAAAGTGGTATTATTATACATGTATTTATATATACCATTTATGTAAATGGTATGTAAATGACATTATTATGTATAAGTTATAGTATAGCATTTATGTATAACACATACTATTATACACTTTTTCTATTCAAGCACACTGTCTAATTATATATTTACAACTATGTTCTGTCAACACATTATACAACTGTGTTTTGCCAATACATTATAGCATTTATGCATAACGTATACTATTATACACTTTTTCTATTCAAGCACACTGTCTGAGTAATTATACATTTACAACTGTGTTCTGCCAACACATTATACAACTGTGTTTCGTCAATACATTATACAACTGCATAAGCACATCTACAGTTCAAGCATTTTTTTATACATCACAAGTATATATATGCATACCTGGAATCTGTATGAAATCACACGATCAAACGTATAAAAAAACAAAATCAAAAATCAACTTTACCTCAGTAGAATTCGTATAGATCAGCGGCTTTTTTTTTCAGCATTACTCATGCTACAGTATTTTCCTTTTTCGGTTTTATGTTTTACAGTATCATAATAGGTAATAAATATTGAATATATTGACATTCCATTATTTAAGGAAACGTTTTGTTTATTATATCTAATCAATAATTAATAAACATTAAATGTCAGTTATTCTTTTCTGTATAAAATATTAGTGTAATACCATTTTATACAAAGCACATACACGTTCAAAAGGCTATAAAATGTAATTTTTGAACTGTGGCTATTTTAGCCTATTATGTTTCACTAGGTGGTTATTTATGAAAATTCCCCTATGCTTAAATCACTTAATTAAGGTCACCACTAAAGCCCAAGTCCATCTTTCTAAAGAATGATGGATCCGGCCCAAACAATAATACACTATCAACAAAGTCCATAAGATAATCAAAGCTTAAAGGAAAATTTCAATTTTAGTCCCTTAATTTTAAGAGTATGCACATTCTTCACCCATGAGTCATGATTAAGATAAATAATGTGACTCATTTATTTTTTGTCTATTCCAAATGAATAATATCTTTTTATTTTTAAAATTATTATGTAGAACATGTATATAATGTTGAACACCTATACTAAAATTACTACTCCCTTCGTTCAATTTTATATGACACTGTTCGACTTGACACGATATTTAATAAAAAAAAAAGACTTTTGAAATTCGTGATCTAAAATTATTCTTAATATTTATGTGGCTGAGAACTTTTACAGTTTAATTGTTTCTAATTAGAATAAGATGATTTTGACGCAATCCTTGTTTAAGAAAAGTAAAAGGTTTTTTTTTTTTTTTTTTTTTTTTTTTTGCCTATTTTTTTCCTTTTGTTGGGGAGGGGTTGGGGTGTATAGAAAGAAAGATATTTTTTTATTTTTTTCTAAAAAAAAATTATATACTTTTGAAATAAAAATTAAAAAAAATGTCCACTTTCTCCTGGTAACAAGGATGTGCATGTGTAAGAAATCTCAGGTTGCTTCTTTCCCATAATTTTCTCAACTTGTCTACAAAAAAACCTTTTTTTATTTAGCACCAAACACAATAACTATCCCCATTGTATGATCCAAGGAAAAAAAATACTTTTACTATATTCACAGAAGGCCTTTAAATGTTTCAATTAAATTTTTTTAAGAGATTTAAAATATGAAAAAATAAATACATAATTTAATCAAAAGAGATTCAATATTTATCATTTATACACAAAAAATAATTATATATAAACAGAATAATATTTCACGAAAGGAGGTTCAGATGAACCCTCTAATCGATCATGGCTCCACCCCTAAAGGGAAAAAAATTAATTTAATTCTAATCAAAATTTAATATAAATATTAAATTAAATGTTGTGAAAAGAAAGAGGGGGACAATGCAATAAATTCATGAATACTTCTAAATAAATGGTGTTAGAGTGATTAATTTCTGACAGACTCTTCAATTTCCTTTGACTAACACTACTTTTGTGTAAGGAATTAACTGTAAAATGTCACTGGATTTTTCTCTGCCAATTTCTTAAAAGGGAAAAAATCTTCAAATACCATTGACATGATTATTATCTTTTCTTTTCATTTTTAATTATTTCACTCAATTTAAAAAAAATATTTTATTCATTATTTATATTTTAAAATTATATATTCTTATGTTTTACTCTTTACATTATTTAGTTATTTCACAAATTATTTTTCAAGAACTAAGTCAAATATTTATTCCTCCATCCGTCTTAAATTAATTGAATTTTTTAGGTTTTCGTTAATGTTCAAAATAATTGAATTACTCATTGTTCAAGATGAATGTTTGAATTTTTTTTTACCATATTTATCATTTCATTTATTAAAGTTTTATATTTCTAAGAGATAAATTACACTATATTGCAAATTTTGTCTTTTAATATTTTTATTAATATGTGTGCATTATCTCACAAATTCAATTAAAATGAGATAGAGGGAGTATTATGTTAAAATAGATAGTATTTTATTTTACTTATCCATTTAAAAATGCAAATCAAGAGAGTTTTAATATCTACATCTTTAAACAACGTGTGATAAGATTAGTTTTAAAAACTATACATCTTTAACTAAAATTTTCATATAGAGTGCGTTAAGTCAATAGAAGTCAAATAATATGAACGGAGAAAGTAACTATATGAGTATTGCGATAAAATATTTCTATCAATTATTATTTCTTAATAAACATGTAAAATTCAAAAAATTTAGTAATAAAATGAGCGGAGGAAGTATTATTAGTGAAAAATAATACTCTAATATAGTGATATATACAATGAATATTGATCTATTACAACATTTTCACAATATTTCCTTCATTTCATTTTATTTGATCCATATTAATTTAGCATTCCTCTTAAGAAAATATTTATTAGGAACTTATTTCAATAAATTAATGTTAATTATATTTTGAAAATTTGAATTTAGCTATTAATATTTTATTTAGTTATTTATTTAGTGAAAAAAATTGAAACTAAACGTAATATTATAAAATAAATTCATCGCAATTAAATAAAATTATTTTTTTTATCAAAATAATTAATATTTGAGACCTCATAGAGTAATAATAGTTGACCCCATTATATTTATAGCATGCAACAACAAGTGTACTATAGTACTAGGCACATAGCTCTTCTCCATTGTCTGATCCAAGAACAAATATTGTAGTACATTTTTACACCAAGATAAGAATGTGATGAATTGAAATAGGTGGGTAGGGGGGTGGGGGGGTGGGGGTGATATCTGAGGCGGAGTTAGAATTTTAACTTCTTGGATTTTGAATTCTATAATGATGAGGATTCGGTCGTTTGAGTTTGAAAAAATTAGATGAACATTTTTTTGAACTCTCTTATTTTTGGTTGTCTTTACCTATTATATTTACTAGATAATTAGTTGATGGTGTAAATAATACAATAATTCTACGAGGTAGTAAGATCTATTTACACTCTATCTTTCTCGCTTGTGGAATTTCACGGAATACATTGTTGTTGTTTTAAATAATACAACAAAAATAAGTTCTCTAGAGTCATAGGACCCCGTATAGTTTAAATGTACCGTTGGCAAATTCATCATAGTTTAGGTGTATATCTATGCCTTATATATTCCAATGAATAATACCTCCTTTATCCCAATTTATCATATACATTTAAAAGTTTGAAAACAAACGAGTCTTTCTTTAACCATATTAAAATTTTATATATCTTTTAAATATTTTGAATTATCAATTATTGTCACTTATAGTATTTTAAACGTAGTTTTCAAATACGTAAATTTTACTTAACAAAAGCTAAAGATTTCATACGTACCCAAATTTATGATCAATATTAAATTTTTGATTCTTGAAATCCGAACTATGCTACGACCAAATATAACAAAATGATCACATATTATAAGCTTATTATTAATCTAAAAAGTTTCATGTAACGACCCAGCCTGCTAGTGATATTGTCCGCTTTGAGCTTAGACCTGCACGACTTTAGAACACATCACTAATAGGTAAGATCTGTTTAGTTATCTACCCAGCATCTCTCCCACATGTGTTTTGCCGATGTGGGACTTTTCATCTTAAGATGGGTTGCTACACCATTCGCTTTTGGGCCTTGACCTTCACGGCTTTAAAACGTGTTACTAGTAGGTAAGGTCTATTTACTTATATATCCAGCATCTCTGCTGTGTTTTATTAACGTGCGACTTCTCATCTTAAAATGGATCGTAACATTTCATTATGCTACTATAAGTGTGTGTGTGTGTAGAGCTTGAAATATGCCATTTAATTTTCATGGTCAAAATTCTTTAAAGTAGAAAACATGAGATTCAATATTGTTTGGTTAATAGTAGAGTACTATAAGAAGATGTGATGAATAATGTAGAGATCCCATGAATATTAAAAGTAGTACACCATACAGCAAACAATTATACAGTTCCAGCCTATTAAAGGGCCATTCATTCAATCACAGACAGACACAAATTATTTGATTATTATGGCAATGTACTAAATGACCAAAAACAAATAAATTATTGGGGCTATGAATGCTAAAAAACCCATCAACAATGCACATGGTTTTGTTCCCTTAGGGGACATAGACTTTGGTATAAATAATAATTCAATCAAAATAAATAATTATAAACATACAAATGGATTAATAAACAAATAAGAAAAAAATGAAATACAAGATATATAGAATCTTGTTAATTAAAAGAAGGGATAATTATTAAGCAAACCATTAATTAAGTAATAAACAAGCCAGACACAATAGAGGGTTTTAAGTTTATTGCTTCATGTCCATTACAAATATTGTCCAAATTAAAGATCAAACCTTTAATTAACTATATACTAATTAAAATTAAAATACAAGCACATAAAAAACAACAATATATTAATCTCACAAAACCTTCAACTTCAAGCATTATCTATGGAGTTTTCAATTGACTTAGATCCTGCTCTTGCATTTCTCCATAGCTCTTGGTGCTGAAATTAAGAGAAAAAAAAAATAGTTGAAATTTAGTTATAATGAATAAATTAAAATTGACTCGTTTGAAATTCAAAAAATATATATTTTTTATTAAAAAAGAGAGGGGAAGTACCAAGTCCAATAGCTTCAGATCCTTTCATTATACGTAAACGCTTGCATGAATCAACAAACATCCTGGAAGAGATTCAAAAAATAAAAAAGTTAGTCTCATCGTGTTTAGTACGATAAAAACATTTCAAGAAAATATTTTCTAACTTTTGATTACTAAAAAATTAAATTGATTTTCCTCCCATATGAACATAAGTTATTTTTCTTATTTTATTAGATTTCAATTTCCCATTATTTATTTGAACATTACTATTTATCTTTCTAGTACTCAAAAAATAATCAAAACACCATCTCCAATTTGTTTATCTTTAAGACATTTTTTCAGTAATCAACCAAACATCAAAAATATTAATTTTACATGAAAATATACCAAAAAAAAATCCTCTTAATTTTCATTTCCTTTCTTGCTTAAATCTACTTTTTTTTTATAAAATATTTTTACCTTAAATAACTTCCATCATGCCAAACAAATTAAAACTTATAATCAAGTTTTTTTTTTCCCTTGATTTATAGTTTTTTTATAATTAGGTTCTTAATCAGGGGCAAAGCTACACTATCTTGAGGGGTTCAACCGAATCTTTTCGGCGATAGTTAAAATAATTTTTATACAGTATATACTGAACCCCCTTCGACTAGTTCGTATGTCTACTTATTTAGATTTTGAACTCCCCTTAATAAAAATCCTGGCTCCACTGCTATTGTTAATTGATTAGTTAAAAAAAATGTTGATAATTTATAAAACTTACTCCCAAGGTACATCTCCAACAAGCATCCAATCTCCATCTTTATCTTCATAGGTAGGTACATATTCAGAACTGTTAAGGAGATCCATCAATTTGCTCTCATTCATAAAATCTATCATTCCTTGGGACCCATAATTTCCTGTATTAATTAATTAAATAAATACAAGTGGATATTAATAAATAAATAAATATTTTTTTTCATAGAATACTCACACACAACATTTATTACAATATGTCAATCAAAAAAAGCTAGGCTGTATCAACCACTTATGAACATGGTTCTAAGATATTAACTGTTTTTCTTGTCATTTTTTCAAGATTTTATTCTCATAAAAAAATATTAAGTAAACTAATAGAGTCTAGCAAGTGGACATCCACATAAGAATATAATTAGCCTGTTTTCTTTCTATATTTTAATCTCTATCAATTTAAAAAAAAATTAAAAAGTAGTAACATAAGTTATCTTGAAAATCTTAATATCTCATTAATATATCTATACACATGCTATTAGTTGTAGGATAAAGTTGTTTATACCTAATAATTTCAAGGTTGATTTATTTTTAAGGAGTTAACTTCAATTCTCTTCACTAATTAATATACTATTTGTTAGTTAATTTCTTAAATAGCCACTCAACTAGTAATAGTTATTATTATCTCAAAAGTCACTTTCTTCATTCTAAGATAAAAATTAGTACCATTCTGTCCCATTTTACATTTCAGCTTTTCTTTTCAGTCCGTCTAAAAAGAACGATATCTTACTCTAATTGAAAATAATTTAACTTTAAAATTATCCTTTTGCCCGTAATGAAATGATTCTCAACCATACAAATATCTAAATCGCGCGAGCGAAGCCGGGAAACGGACCGCAGCGCAACGACTAGGACTCGTGTCGGAGGAGTTTTGAGCGTGAGCTAACACTCATGCAGCGGCAAGGACCCGCAACTCTCGAAGGGGCCACCAACCGCCCGAATCACTGTAGCAAACCCTCTCTTTACTCAAAGGATTATTTTGGACCATGAGTTTTAAAAGTCCTTTTTTTTTTCCTTAAACACCGTACCGAGTCCAAAAGTGCCACATAAAATAAGACGAATGGAGTACTAGTTAGATGACCGTCTAAGAAATCAACCTTAGTAAACCATTTACATTAATATTATTATTACTATATATATACACACACATGAAAAAGCCAACATGCACAATATAAATTAGTTTTTCGATTAAGGGGGGTGTCTATTAACTTCCCTTCGATCATTATAACTACTTTCGCCATGAATAAAATTGATTCAATAATTTTTATACTGTCAGTGTATATGTTACTTACCATTAGTAAAGGAGCTAAACATCTTAGCCAAAGCATCAGAAAGTTCTTGATAACTTTTGTACATTTTCAAATCAACCTTACGTAGGTAAGGTGCACCATCCATGCAAACTTTGACAAATGCAGCAGCAGTACTCTTCTCAGTTTCTTCAGTGTTGCTTTTATGAGCCATTACATTCTTCCTAAATGATCTCACTGGGGGCCAACCCACTACTTGTGCCCTACAAAAATTTAAAAAAAAAAAATAATCAATTTTTTCGATCAATATATTAATAATAACGGAGTCAGAAATTTTATTAAGAGGCGTCACAACATCAAAGAAGTAGGCACATGTAGAAAATAAGGAGAGTCCATTGCATATGATGCGTGTACATAGAATTGAAATTTTGACCTAGCTAGCTAAATAGTGTAATTTTTCATTTTACACTCCTTTATCATAATAAGGTGGCTCCATAATTGATTAATATTAAAAATAATTTATTTAAAATGATTATATCAGTCATACAGGTCAAACAATTTTCTTTTTCTCTGAGAAAAAAGGATTTTCCTATGAATAGACACTATAAAATATGTTAGGGAAAAAACACTAAATCTTACTCTAGTATATTTCTTTTGAGTATATTAAATTCTCTTTCTAGTCCAGGTTTATGAAGATAACATCATAATATTGGAGCTAAAGACCTTTAATTGTACAATTGTTAGTACTGAAAATTTATGTGACTCGAACTCTTCTAAGGTACAGTTAAGTCTAAGGGGATAAGAATACTTTACAAATTATGATTTTTTAGAGGATCTGACACGAGCATGACAATAAGTTTAAAAGGTCCAAGTGGCAAAAGTGAAAATTTAAAGTGTAATAACAAAATGTCTTGCTGGATATCCCTCAAGTCGGCGATTAGGCTGTTTCTGAAAGAACATCTACCTTCACAAAGTAATAATAACGCTATGTAGCCACTACTTTTTCTCAAGACTCTGATTGTGGAAATTATACTTGAATATTTTTTCGTTGTTGCTTATAGAAACTAAAAAGATGAAAGTGAAGAACTTGAAAAAGCTTGATTTTGAACCGTCTTGTCACTGACTATCAGAGATTTCTCGATTATTAGAAGAGAGGAAAAAGAAAGACTTACTTGGCAGATGGTTTGACTGGATCCTTGTTAGAACCATTTTCTTTGGTAGTAGTAGTAGGAGTATTCTTCATCTTACTTTTCTCCATAGCACAAGAAATATCGTCATTGGCTTGATGAAAATTGAGTTTCAAATCAATAGTCTCAGAAAATCCTCTTTTCCCATTAATTTTATTATTGTCTCGAAGTAATTCTCCTCCTCCGCCGCCACCACCACCAGGTAGCCCCAAACACAACTCAGTATCTTTCAAATCCATCCAAAATCAAACTCTTTTTTCTTCACTAATATTCTTCTTTTCAACAATATGCAAATATGAGAGAAATAAAGAGAGAGAAAAAGGGAAAAAAATTAATATTGGGAGAGAAAATGCAAATATAATATAAAGTATAGTAACAAAAGTTTAAGGGGAACAAAGTATATGGCTTCATGTGCATATATACCCAATGGTTTCATTTTAGCTATCAACTTCCAATGAATAGCTAGTTGACACGTGGAGATACATGGTATGTTGATCACCTAGGGATCAAAAAGCATGTTACTAAAATAATTTAATCTTTTTTTTAAAAAAAATATTTTTTTGGTTTTGTGGGGGATATGTAAAAATATTATATTATGATACCCTAATGATTTGTCTATATCATATTTTTATTTTTTTGGGGGGTGGGGTTTATGTTATTTCAAGTGGATGGTGTTTTTTTTTTAATTTATTTATTTTTTTGTCTATCTGATATCTGGTGTTCGCATTAGAGTTTAACTATTTCAGATTTGCGGCGCATAAAGCCTATTCAAGGAAAGCGCTTCTTATTAAAAAAAAATTTATATCCAAAATTCAAACTCGAGACTTCTGATTAACAAAGGAGCAGATGCATCCACTGCGCCTCATCCACTTCTTTTGGGTAGGAAAAAAAGAAGACACATATGGGGAATGCCATGATTAAGGTAACAAATGGAAATTGAAATAGTGGTCCAATAAAGAGCTATGATTCTCCATATACAAAAATAATAATATTGAAAAGATTATAATGTAATGTATTTTCTATATCAAAAAAATATATATTTTGATTGTTTCATAAATTCATGTAAAACTTGACTTATTATGTATTGTCACTTGCAATATAATGACTCTATCCATGTGTTTTCATGTGTGTTCATTTTCTTTTTATTTAATTTTTTTGGCATTATAATAATTAATAATGTACTTGAATTTAGATAAGTTTTAATTTCCTTCTCAATGATATTTATTGAATATTAATAATCATGAATGATTGAAGGCTAGAGAAAGCCTAATTATTTTTTTCAAAAAAAGTTTTTCATTTTTTTAATAAATAAATGATGTTATATTTATGAAAAAAAAAGTAAGTACTAATTATTCAATGACAAATGGGATTGATAATTGAACAGTGGTCCTATATATAAAGAACCATAATTGATAACTTCTATAATATAATCACCAAGCAATAATATATATTGTAAGATAGATTGTATTTTATTTTTCAATGAGTGTAATGATTGTTCAATAAATATAGATAAAATTTGATTCGTTATTTATATGGGTCAAAATAATATGTATTTCACTATTGAATGTGTTTGAAGATAACGTGTGACTGTCACAATTTACTTAGATCTAATTCAACAAAAATGATATTCGATGTGATATCGAATCATATCCTGACATCGATTCCCGTTCAATTGTATTCTGAATAACTAATGGATATTTGCCTTGTCAAGAATGTAGGGCTTTGCGTTATCTTTAGAAAGATCTTTGGAGTCAAGAAAATTGCCCATCTTGTTCTTTGATGTTTCATGTAACTCACGCGTTCATGACTTGATTAATTTCTACAACAATAATAACAACAACAACATACTCAATGGAATCTCATAAGTGGGGTCTTGGGAGGGTAGAATGTACGCAGACCTTACCACTACCTCATAGAAGTAGAAAGGTTGTTTCCTGGGAACCCTCGTCTCAACAACCCATAAGAGTCTGAAAAAGCATTTGTTTAATACCATATATGGAGTCTTGCAATTTTTCCATGCTATGCTCGTATTGCCCTTGAGAATATCAACACTAACCAAGTGACAGTTTTCCATGCTTGACCGTGTGTGCGGTCTTTTTATGTGATCATGTAGTTGTTTTATAAATTTATTATTCTCCGTGGTCACGATTGGTGTATCACAATAGCAGTTTAACTTATATTCTAAATTTTTAACCGATTGAATTTCTAATTTATCTAAAATCACTTTGAGACCCTCGAGTCTCCACTAACATCATTCGAGTAAGTCATAAATAGTATAAGCAACATGTAGACATACTCGAATATTCATTTGGAATGCAAACTCTAAATTAGAGAATTAGGTTGTTACACAATGAATTATGTGGATCCACCTTCATACTTACTTATTATGTTATCATAAAAAATTATGATGAAATGATAAAAAAAAACTTAATCGAAGTCTCATATTAGAACTCAAAAAATAGAGTGGACTTTTTTCTATCATTCACATATCTTCTTCTTATACAATTTTCACCATCGTGATCTTGATCGACTTTGACCTCGGTCGCGAGCATGGTCTTTTTTGATATGATCATATTACTCTATGATTTTACTATTCTTCATGGTCACGATTAGTGTGTCGTTATTCTAGTTGAATCAAGTTTTAAAATTTTTTAAACTGCTTTAATTTTAAATTTCAAATTTCAAATTTATCTAAAATCATCACAACTATATACAATTACGTGACACATAACAATTATTAATTTTGTCATTCACACATCTTTTTATTTCCAATTTAACCCAAAAAAAAAAACAGAAAGAATCATTGCCTGACATTTTGTTTTCCACTCAATTTTTTTTTAAAATTCACAAACAAAGTGCACGTTACTCTCTAGACATTAGAGAGACATTATCAGAGAGGTGAAAATATTAGATATTTAATGGGAAAAAAATGTCAACTCCAAAAATGTAGATTATATTAAATTAATTATTAATTAATTAAAATATTAAAGAAATCAAAGATGTGGCATTCTGTCCACCACCTCTTTCTCTTTCTTCACCATTAATGGGGTCGGTTAGTTGTTGGAGGAAACATTATACTGCAACTTCTTGTACCCTAAATATTACTTAGTGTCATTTAAATTTTTATTTTTTTAAAAAAATTAATATTTAATATAAGATACTTTATTTATTTCATATTATTCATTTTTATTTGTCATTCATAATATACTAACAAGAATAACAACAACATATCCAGTGGAATCCCACCGGTGGAGTCTGGGAAGGGTAAAATATACGCAAACTTTACTACTACCTCATAGAAGTAGAAATACTGTTTACAGAAAACCATTGTCTTAAAAATCAAGCCCCATAAACAGAATATACTAGATATGAAAAAAGAAAAAGAAAAAAAACAAAGAAAGAATGATTAATAATGAACAGTAAACGATAATATACCAAGAAAATATCATTTTTTTCTTCGTGTTTTAACTTTAGCATTAATTACTTATTCCTTAAATTTATTTTCCAAAATTAAATACTAAATGAGTAAGGGTATTGTCAAATATGATTACTTATTATTTTCTTGAATTTTTAATGTGAGAATTATTTTGGAATCATTCTTTTTGCTAACAATACTTAAATAATGTTTATACCATATTCATAATTGGTATTTATTTCACCAGACAATAAATTTATTTTTAAATTATAAAACTCACATTTTATTTTTTTAAAAATTATCTGTTAATATTTTTTGAATGAGTCAGTAATATCAAAATTTCTTTACACTAGCATATACAGCTTAAATATACAATTCTTAGTATTACTAAGATTTAAGTATATACATTTTAATAGTATAAAGGAATATTTATATTATCAAACAATCAAAAGATAATATAGGAGTATAAAATTGATAACAGACTATGAAGATTTGAGAGGAGATAATGAAAATGAGGGTAAGGATATGCGTGGCCATTTTCAAGAATTAATTTTGATTCATGTTGATCGTTCAATACAAAAGTCACTCATCTAATAAAAAGACTGATAGAGAAATATAAAAAAAGGAAAAAGGACATACACATGATGTCCATCGACCTAGAAAAGACTTAAGACAAAGTCTTCCCGGAGGTTCTCTGGAGTTGCTTGGAGGCTAGAGGTGTATCTCTGGTGCATACTAGTGAGATCAAAAGCATGAGTTATAGAGTCAAATTTTGGATAATGATTTTGGAAGGAGATATAAATTACGTTTCAATTTTGATAGGATTGTACCAGGGATCAACCCTTAGCCCATTTTTATTTGTCATCGCATGATGTCATATTGTATGTTATTTGCGGATGACATATTTTCTATTGTCAAAACTCATAGTGGAGTTAAACTAAGTTTGGGTTTAGAAATAGACCCTGAAGTATAAAGGATTTTGGCAATACAATCAAGACAAAATACTTAAAGTGCAAGTGTAGTGACGTAATATATGAGATTAACGTAGCATAGACTATTATATGAGACAAACATAAGAGTTAGGCTTGACACATGAGTAATCGAAAAAAACGAAAAGATCAATAAGGATGTAACTTACCGTATTAATATGTTACAAAAACTTAAGGACAAGTACTACCAAGTGAATGGTTAAGCCAACTATATTAAATGAGAAGAATGTTCGCCAGTTAAGAACTCTCATAATCAAAATATCAAAGTTGTGAAAATGAGAATATTACGATGGGTATGCAAACATACTAGGGGAAATATGAGAGAAATAAGGATATTCGGGGTAAGGGGAGGAGACTTCAATTCGATGAAGGATAAGACGCGAGGAGCATGATTGAGATGGCTCGAGCATATTAAAAGGAAATGCATGGATGCCCCAGTGCGTAGGTTTATAATGTTGGCTATGGATGATTTCAAGAGAAATAGTGGTAGATCAAAAAGTTATTGAAGAGAGGTGATTAGACAACACATATGCAGTTTCAACTTCAATGATATAACCTTAGATAAGCGGGTATGAAGGACACGAACTAAAATAGAAAGTTAGTAGGATGGAGTTTGTTATCTTGCTATCTCTTCGTATTAGAAGTGACAATATTTCGTATGTAGATTTTTGTCCTTTGATTTCTATTACTATATGTTGATTTCTTGTACTTCAATTATCATATTACTTTGTTATAGTTTCTGATCTGTTATTATTTATTATTTGTTGTTTCTTGTACTTTCGTTACTTTTATTTCCAAACTGTTTTGAACTATTTCTCCTCGTAACGATAGTATATCTCGAACCCCCATTGGAGCCCGACCAAATTTAAATTTGCGCCCGAAAAGTCTCCTCCCTACACGTCGATTCCGTACCTAAGAAAATTTCAACTAGAGATGTCTAACTACGAATGAAAGAGATACTTACCACTCCATCACAGTCCTTATCGGCGTATGAACTAGTTGTGTGTGTGTTTGTGGGTGGGGTTGGGAAGGTGAGGGTGAGATTCTTCTAGGAAGCTGCCCCCCTTCTTCTCTTATTACACATGAATGAATTATTCTTGCATTGCACGGATTTATTTTAAAATAACAATTCAATTAATTTTATTTCTTTATAATTGATCTTGCAAGCTTGCAAAAAAAAAATTCTTTAATTTTTTTTCTCTCACACACATACACACACCTCCCCATATGTGCATGATTGCATAACGCCGTTTGTTCCTTGAATAATCAAAAAAAGCCAACCCCCATTTAATTTCTTTTCACATTGTGAATTCAAAGATTCTTATATTTAAAATATATAATTTTAGTGGAAAATTTAGTACAAGTTATTTAACAAACTTGAGACTAATCAGAACAGAATTAACTGTTAATATATAGTTAATATATAATTAATTAGGCTTACTTTTTTAAAACAGCTTTTGACTTCTATTGTGTCAAAAGTCTTCCCAATTGTACGGTCAGGTGGAGTGATACAAAATTTATCGATTTTTGAATTATTCATTTGCAAAAATAAAAATTTTATAAAAATCGAAATTCTTGATTAAATTGAGGATTACAATATTCTCTTTGTTCAATAAGATATCAAAGCAGATGATTGACTCATTTCATACTAAAAAATAACCATACGAAATTCATTGATAGCGAACCTTTTGAAATACTATTGAATTTAAATATTATGGGCAAATAAAAGGCGACCTGATGAACTAAAATATCTTAGCAGGTAGAGGAAAAGGAAGTAAAAGTAATTCTCGTAGTAGTTGTGAGTGAAGTGAGAGCATCCTAAACAGTGAAATGAAATTATATGAGAGTTATACAAGCACCGTATTGCTAATTACCTAGGTGAAAAAGAATGTATTTACCAGTTATATCATTTGCAATTGCTTGAATTTTAAGTTATTTTTTTTAACCAATCATGTATCTTATTTAGATAGGCGAAACTCTCCTTATAAAAAACTTTCTCCTCGTATAACTCAAGCAAAACATCCCAAATACTAGTTGCATGGATATGGAGTAGAAAATTTTAAAGGGATAATTATACTACATGGTCATTCGGCCCAAAATAATTACAAAAAAATAGCTATTTGTTGTATAGGTGTATATAGTTAGCGTATATTTCATTTATAGTCAAGCTATATTTATTTTTAGAGTGTATCGTAATGTATATTTAGTGTATAGCTCATGTATAAGTAATCTACATTGTATAGTCAGTGTATATTTTGTATGATTTTGGCAAATTATATTGTAAAGTCATGTATATTTTTATGATTAAAATATAACTACACTTACTATAAATTTATTAGTTTATTGTATATATTTTGTATATGGAAGTTCTCAATCACCCACAAAGAGGTTAAAATGTCTTAGAAGATTCCCTAAAAGAGCTTTTAAAAGGTCATAAAAGATCAGCATAAATAGTCTTTTATGTCCTTATATTAGGATAAACTAAGTTTGAAGGTATATAGAAAAGTACTCTTTATATGTGTCTCTTTCAATGAACCTCTTTTGAATATTCTCTTTCTCTTGGTTTGACTCTAATGAATAATGAATTTGTGATAAACATATTTGTATTATAGTGAATGTCAATTGTTTAGATTTTTTTAAGAGTTGGGAATTCTACTGGGAGACCAATTCAATTTCCTACTCGGAGACCAAATTAATTTTTTCATATAAATATAAGGGTTTCTTTCATTGTAATACACATCTGAATACACTTAAATATTATTCAAGAGGAATAAGAAATCTTCTCTCTTCTCCCCTACTTTATTTTTTATATTATTTTATACTTTCACAACCTCAGCACGAGACTCTACCGTCTTAAAGAATGAAGGTTAAGTTTCAAGGTTAAGGTATTATTTATTTATTTATTTTTCTTTATTGATATGGCTAACCTTGAGAAACTTGAGTTTGTTGCCCTTCATAGTTTGGGCAAGAACTACCCTTCATAGGAGTTGGATGTTAAATGTCTCGGAGACATCATTAAAGATGAAAATAAAGCATCAAAATAAGACTGTGCTAAGGCTACAATATTCTTGTGTCATCGTCTTGATGAAATTTGAAAATATGAACATCTCACAGTCAAGAATCCACTTATTTTATGGAAAAGCCTAAAAGAAAGATGTGATCACTTGAAGATGGTCATGCATCCAAAAGCATGATAACTCATTAGGTACGCTAGCGCCTGAAAAATGAATCATGTAATACGTGAATTTGAATTTAGTTGAATTTCAAATGTGAATATGAGACATCGAACGAAAAAGAGGAAAAATAATTTTGGTCTCTCCGATCCCTTCTCCTTTTCCATTTAATTGCATGGTTTCCCTTTATTCAAATACTTTGTCTTTAGCTTTTATCTTTAGCAATTAAATTTATATTTAGCAAAGCATAAATTTTTCAAGGACACAACAACACAGAATATAACTTATGAAATATTATAATACGATATTACAAATTTATACCCACAAAATCATAAATGCAAAATTTCAATAGGAGCACAAAATAGGGGCAAAAACTCAAACGACCATTCCTCTTGTTCCTTTCCTAGGTCATTCTCTAATTATTTACATTATGATGAATGCTATGTGATAGTCACTATATACTTTTGAACTCACTTTTTAAAGGTCAATTTTTGCTATAATAACTCTTATTTTGAAATAAAAGAAATATTACACATTTAATTAAGTGAATTAATAATGATGAATACATATTAATAATTATTTCATTACATCAATTAAGCAAAACCATCATGTCAATGGTGACTTATAACTTATAAGCATTGAATTAAGTCAATCACCTTCTTATCCAACTTTATTGGTTGATCATGACAAAACAGACTACTTTAAACTAAAAAAATAATCATGTTAAAGTAGCTATCACCACATACACTAGGTTCTCTTTTTTATTTTCTATCCGATGTCTAATATTTATATTGAAGTTCGATTTATTTAAATTTATACATTATAACTATTTTTTAGGGGGCAATGCTCTCAACAGACCACTCTAAACTAAAAAACAATCATGTTAAAGTAGTTATCACCGTCTATACTAGGTTCTCTCTTTATTGTGTTCTATTTGATGTCTGATATTTATATTGAAATTCGATTGATTTAAATTTATACATTATAACTATTTTTTGGGAGCAACGCCTTCAACAAAACTTTTTTCATTCTCCAAATTCAATTCGAAACTTTCAATCCTTTAATTAAGAACAAAGAAATCATAATCATCCCGACCATCACAACTCATGTTGGTCCATATACACAAAGTTAATTATACATGCATGAATGAAATTGGATTTTTCTTCTAAAGACTAATTAATTACCTCTTATCTTTTAGATCCTTTTGTCGGGAATACAACAAGACAAATAAAATAATTCTTAGTACTCCTGATGACCCATTTTTATGTGAATGTTTGACTTAGAAATTGAGTTCAAGAAATTAAAAAAGAAAAAAAAAAACTAAGAAAAAAGAAAATAAAACTTTTGTGATGAAAGTCAAATATATTCAAAGTATGAAAATCACTCTTTTAAATGAGGATGGTAAAATGTATACATGTCTTTTTCATTTTCTCTCCTATCATATAAGAAAAAAAATTTTATATCGAATAAACTTCGACAATCTATGTCACTAAGGTTGTGTTTGTATGGAGGAGGAAAATGTTTTTCCTAGAAAATATTTTTTCTGGAAAATAAGTTAGACTTCTAATTCATTTTTTCATATTTGATTGGTAAGTGAAAAATATTTTCTATTATTTAGTTAGTGAATGAAAAATATTTTAGAAAATATTATTTATTTTTAGCTGGAGAGTAAAAAAATATTTTTTAGAAAAATAGTTTCTGAACATAAAAATATTTTATAATTTGAAATATTTTTTAAAAATGAATATTTCAATTCTTTTTTTAGGGGTGAGTGGGGGTTGGGGCTAGGGGTGGGGGTGGAGCGGGGCGGGGTGGAGTAAAACTTTGAAATTTTTGAAGTTTGATTCTCTTTAAAAAAATATATATGTATATTTAATTTTAATTTTTTTTTGTATGTGGGGGAGGCTAGGTTGGGGGTGAGGCGCGGGCGGTGGAGTGAGGGTGGAGAGATTTGGTTGGGGGTGGGGGGTTGGTACTAGGTATAGGTACGGATAAGGTAAATAAATAAATAATTTTTTCAAAATTTAAAATATTTTTCAAAAATAAATTTTAAAATGTTAAATTTTGATTTTTTGGAGGGGGAGAGGGTCGTGGTAGGGATTGGATAAAAAAAATTAATTTGAGATTGAATGAGAGTTTTGAAAAAAATATGTTTTCCATAATTTTTTTAAGGAAGTATGAATTAAATTGGAAAACATTTTCCAAAACATTTAAGTCAACCAAATATGAGAAAATTGAAAAGCATTTTCTGAAAAATATTTTCTTCCGTAACAAACAACACCCTAAGAGTAAAATGAAAATATTTTATTTTTATTTTTTCTTGGAGAGATATATATACAAACGTTAAGGTTGAATACATCAACTATTTGATCGATTCCTTGTACGACTAAACATTAATTATTTTTAAAGAAATTGTTGCAGTAATAGATGCAACATCCAACATGTATTTAAGTAAAAGCTATTCTAATTAAATCTTTGAATTATTGTAGTGATGATTATGTTCCCTAGTTTTAAAGAGAAATTGATCATTTGGGCAAACAAAACTATAGAGGACTAGAAAGTTTGCTTAACATGTTGTGTCAAAATTTCCCCCATGAAAAGAGGGGCCGAGCCAGCTTATTGTCGGGGGGTTATTCAAATATTTTTGGATCAAAAAATTATATAATTTTTATAATGTTAAAATTATTTTTTTGTGTATATATAGTGAATGTTGAACCACCTTCGATTAATTCATATATTTATTTTTTTAAAATTTTAAACTATTTTTAATTAAAATTCTGTCTCCGCTACTAATAAAAAAAAATGAATATCAACAATCAACATCGCCCATTCTTAGCTTTTTTAGGGCATGGTGGTGACTTAGAGACAGGTCACATCTCTAATAAAAGGAAACATCCCAAACCCTAGTTGTGCCCTTGCTAAGTCACATCCCTCTATCTTCCCAACCCCATTCTCTTTTGTTTTTTTCTAACCTAACCTAATACTCCCGTCATCTCATTTTATTTGTGATAGTATTCGATCTGACATGAAATTCAGAAGATGAAAAGAAGAATTTGACGCATAATGTAAATATATGCAGCATACCAAAATTGTCTTTACTATCGATAATAAATGAGTGGAGGTAAAGCATCTGTCGTGGCAGATATAGTGTATCAATACCAAATGCATCCCCAACATTTTCTCCACGAAATATCATTAAATTTTAATAAGATATCATATATTAAACTAATAATTTTAAAAGTATAACATGTTTAATTAGTAGTAAAAACTTAAAATACATGAATCTATCAAATTAAAATCATAGTTCATAGATCCTCTTTTGATTTATCATATCATTAATTAAAGGTAAAATGCGATTAAATGGTTGTATAGTATCTAAATATAAAAATATGATACTTTGGTAAAGAATAAAAAGGGAAGTAACCCCTTTGTTAGGGAGCGCTTTACCCCAAAGTGGAATTTTTCGACGTGAATCTTAATTTAGTCGAATTCTAATGTGGATACTGGACAGCAAATGAGAAAAAGAAAGGGGGGGAGGGGGGGGGGGGTTGAGGAGGGAGAAGTACCTCACATGAAACAAATAGAGTGAGATATAATTCATTTGTGAGATATGTCATGATATGAATCCTTGCTAGCCACAATATTATCCAAGTACACAATATCCCTAATTAATGAGATATAGACACCTTTTTTGGTTTACCTTTCAATCTTTTTTGGACTTAGTTTTGCAATTTTTTGTGGTGTCAATGTCACACAAGATTACAAGAAATTGTTTTTTTGGCAATGTAAAAAATGCCAACACAATGGCCTTTTTCAAATATCCAAAACTTAGAATTAATCCTAGCTAGCTATAGATCCCTCCTTATCTTGAAGATGACTATAAGAAATATATAGATATCAAGAAAGTGACTACCACTCAGTTAACTTTTGGAGTTTTTATCCCTTTTTTCACAATGAGCCTAAATAGGATATTTGGTTGGTGGGTGGTCCTAATTATGCCCACCATATAACATTGATACTATATTTAATTACATACTTTTTTCGATTCAGTATGTTCGTCCTACTTTTCTTTTTAATTCATTTGAAAAATAACGTATCTTTTTCTTTTTTGACAACTGTTTAATTCTAATTTTCCACCTGACATATCTAAGGTCGTATAATTAATTAAATAATATTTAATTATATTCTATATATTTTTATAGAATATTGTTTTGAATATGTAGCAATGTGAATATTTAACCACAGATATTTGTACCAATTCTTGGCTCAAAAAGGATAATATCACACTATGTTGGATTTGACTGACTTAGCCCCAAAAAATTATTTTTGAATTTGAATAGGGATAATTTCAAATTTATATAATAAACTTATTTATTTATAATAAATATAATCCTCCTTTATTTACATTAAAAAAAAATCAAAAATTATGGAAAATATATATATGGTTATACAATATAACATATCAAAAGTCATACAAAATACATATAACTATACAATTTAGATTACTTATACATATGTTATACACTCAATATGTATTATAATATACGTAAAAATTAAATAGAAACTTACTATACATGAAATATACACTTACCGTACATAGAGTGAACAATCATTGTAATTATCCCTTTTGAATATTCATCTGTCTCATGTCAGTAATTTGTGAAAGTATTTCAGAATTGTGTGAACACAAGAGATTCTGTTGTTATTAATTATTTCTCCTCTAAATATTTAATGAATTACTAAAGGATAGTTTTGGTCAGATATTTCTGAGATTTATTACTTTCTCAGGTTCTGACTATATTTTTTTGTATAGAATTTTTAGATATATATAATATCAGTTACAAAAGATTAGTAGTTCTTCATTTAATTCATTTGTCCAAAAATAAATTCAAATTAAAAAATTGGAGTATTAAATAACTATTAAGATTACATAAGAAAAATAGTAGCTTATTGATCATATAGTCGCTAAGGAAAATTTTAATTTGCCTAATATATAGGATTTTTACAAATAAATAATTTATCAAATTAAAATTATTTTTATAGTGAATTACTTATCGTTTCATAATTTAACTTAATTTTTATTTGTAATGTTTATTACCAGATGAAATACAACCTTTGATCACACGCAAAACGCGTTCTACAAAACTAGTATATTTAAGATCATAAATTAAAAAATATTTTAGCTCATTCCACATATATTTAATCTTTTAAAAATCTTCTTTACTTTTTATACTTCGTGGCCAATTAAAATCGAAGAAACAAATTAAATCGAATAGAGTAAGTAACAAGCAGTAGTAAAACAATTTAATAATTATCTTACCAAAAAAAATTAATTATTGACGTTGACTTCTTAGACATATCAACTTAAAATATATTTTCCCTTTTTTTTTTCTGGAAAAAAAAAATAACACAAAAGAAACAAGGTGAACCCCATAGGCAAATATCAATCTTGACTAATTGGTCTTAGAAGAAAAGGAAAGCTTATCTGTTTTTTTTTTTTTTCATTTGGTGTTCAGAACTCGTGGAGTCTCGATTAAATTCAGATCGAACAAAATCAATGAATAATTTAATTTAATAAAAATATGACATTTTTTTAATATAAACTTTTATCTCTTAAAAGTTAAGAAACATATATGTTACTTTTATTTTCAATTTTTACGATTAAATTATTTTGTTTGATATAAATATCATGGGCAAATAAGTATTTCCCTACCCAATAGTATCATTTTGTGCTGAGGTGGTAAGTATTCCTCTATATTTAATTAGAGATCTCGAGTTTGAGCCTTAGGTATAAAATCACCTTAGTAGGAAGCACTTTACCCCTAAAGTAAAAAATTTTAGTGTGAATACACTTTACCCCAAAGTAAAATTTTCAACGTGAATCCAAAATAGTTGAATTCAAAAACGGGTACCAAACATCAGGATAAAAAAAAAATCCCACTTTGCTTAATCCGCCTCCCACCCACCCAATCCCTTCCCCACCTCCCAAAAAAAAGAGGGGGTTTGGGGGTTACTAATCATTAATTTATTGTTAAATTGATCATAATCAACAAATTTATTTTGACAACTCGTCACAATTTCACCGTTAAATAAGATTAGAATCATTTTTATTATTTAAATATTGAATTTATTTGTCATTAATTCTTATATTTTCAATAGGAATGTGCATGACTCTAAGAATTATCAGTCAAATCGATCTAAGTTTGTTTCAGAGTTAATTTTGCAATGACCATGTTGAGGAGACATGTTACATCAGCTACACATATATATGTAGTTAATTAAAGATAGTGTTTATTACCACTAATCTTGTTTAATGTGGGATTACAATATGTATATATATAGGAATCTTCACCACAATAATATTATTCTAAATGTTGGTTGAAGCAAAGACAATGGATCCCAAGGTGGGGACTGATTACAACACTCATTGCTTGGAATGTCTACCATCAACATTTAATTTTTTTTGTTCTTGTGCAGCCTGCCTAAGGTCCTATTTTTTATTTTTACCCTAATTAGTAATTTACTATAAGTAAATTTTTAGGGTTTTTGGCACATTTAGTGTGAAGTTGATGATCAGTAATGGAGTCAGGATTTCAATTAAAGATATTTAAAATTTGAAAAAGCAAGTACACGGACGAGTAGAATGAGGTTCGATATCTACCTTATAAAGATAAAAAAAATAATTTTAACTATGTATAAATAGTATAAGTTTTCATCGAAGGGGATTCGAATGAACCCCTGACGATAGATAGATAGATAGATAGTATATAATATAATATAATCTAATATATAAATATAAATTAAATAAAAACTTTAATACGAATATATAATTTAAATTAAAATTATTAAATTATATTAATTCCTATATCTATAACATGGCTCTGTGCCCCGACACATGCCCATTAAAAAATTACTTAATAATAATAAAATATTCATTAATAGAGTTATTTAACTAAACTGTTCTAATATACTTATGAGAAAATTTAAAAAGTATTCTATTGATGACTTTTTAGAATCATATATCCCTCTATTTCATATTCAATGAGTTTTTTGGTTTTTTTTTTTCATTTTTCAAAAAATAATTTAATTATTTAAAGTTCATGATAAATACTTTAAAAAAAACATATTTACCCTTACTTTTAATGATATTTTATATAGATATATTATAGTATTTAAAAATAAATAAAAAGTAATAGTAAAAAATATAATTTAAATTATACCCATAAATATTTTTTAATATGTGAAAAATATTCCCTTAATATGGGATAGTGGAAGTATTAGACAATGGTAAATATATATTAAGAAAATACATTATTTATTTTTAATTTTTTTTTTTAGAAAAAAAACACTTATTATGAACAAGATTTGAGAGGCTGGACAATCACTAATAATTATGAACATGAGTGAATAATAATTTAATGTTTAATCAAATAAAAGAAGTGCTAAAAGTCAACTAATTCTCTTCTTTCTAGTCATTAATGACCTAACCTCCATAAACTTGGAATTTGGTTTTGAGAGCCAAAAAAAAAAAATACTATTAAAATCTTGGGTTTGATGATATGAAAGAAATTTGATTAAAGATTTACCAATTTTGGGTGACTAAAATATATATATATGATATTGTACAAGTTGGCAAAGAAGATCAATTTGATATTCTAAATGAGCTAAGGTGAATCAATTTTTCTTAATAGGGTGTGGAATTAATTTATTTTTATTGAGAGTTCAGATATTTTTATATGATCTCTTAATTAATAGTTATTATTATTAATATTTTTATTATAGAAAATTATAATCAAGAAAAAAATAATTTTTTAAGATAATAACTATTACATGAGTGACCATCTGATAAAATCTATTTCCTTCGTTCTTTTTTACTTGTCATGTTTTGCTTTTCGAGAGTCAATTTGTAATATTTCTCATACTAATATGATGAAAAAGAACATCGTAAAATATTGATTAAAGTGCATATCATTTGACTTTCAAAAAGAAAATTATGACAAATATTCTTGAACGAATAGAGTATTTTAATATGAGTGTAAGATATGAGTCAAGATTAAAGATGGAGCTAGACTTTCAACTACACGTTCAGAATGACTATCTCAGATGCTGAATAATTGATTTTTTTAACCTAAATATTTATACATATTTAATATTTAAGCAATTAGTAATTTCAATCAAACCTTTATATGGACTTCTACCTTCACCTCATATCCAAATTAGGTTTAATTTATTAATTAGTTGTATGTATATATGATATGGTTGAAGCTGTCAACTTCAATAGTTCTTGGGAATGTTAAAATTAAAGATAAAGTAAATCTGATTATTGATATGATAAGATATGAGATCCTTTATAATCCTTGATTTTGTCACCACTAATCTTAATTTGTCCTAGTTTAATTAGTCTCATAGTATAATATCGTGTTTATTAAACCTACATTGGAGTTAGCAATAGGGGAAAGTAGGTCACAAGGATTTTTTTTTTATAGCCAAATTGGATATTCGAAATTCATTATTCTTACTAATTCAGATTCAGAGTTTGAATTCTATTACTAAAATATATATAAATTTGTAATGAAAAGTACGTTAAAAAATGTTTCTAAAGATCCATCGGATTTCATCATAAATTTATATTTTCTTAATAGCGATCGAAATTTAAAAATGAAAAATCTCATTCATCTAATCGTGTTTTGTTGGTAAATTTGTATAAGGTTTGAAAAAAAAAATACTTTTATTAAACAATCTTCTAAATCCTTTTTTTTTTCTAGTAATTGAGATATTTGAACAGCCTAGCCATTCCATGTAAATAGTTGGCTCTTTGCCACTAATTTAGACTAAGATTGTACATGAAAATAAAGGGTGAAATTTATTTCGACTTGTTATTTTCAATTACATAATTAAAAAGGGGTCGCTAAATAATATTTTCTAAAAAAAAATTCAAATTGTAATGGTCGAATTATTTTATGCTAGCTGAGTAAAAAGCTTATTATGGAGATTCATGTGATTTCAATCAAAGAAAACTCTATTCTCAAGAGTTGAATAAAAAACAACTTAATTTTTACGAAAAAATATTTATCATTCCAGCATAACCTTCGATAATTATTGAATTAATTAGGTCAATACCTTAAAGTAATACATTTTTAATCATTGCTTTTCCATAAATGTACAAACACTTATATGAATTATATCCAATTCAATCCGTCAACTCTTAATCTTGAACCTAAAAAAAATGTAAAGATTTGACACTTCCTAATATATATATAAAAAAAAAAAACTATTTATTTTTTTCAAAAAAATAAAATAAAAATAAGTGTGTCACTTTCTTCTCTTGAATAGACAATTCATTTTGTTTAAAGAACTTCAAATCCACCACACAATTTTTAATAAATACTATAAGATAGTAAAAATATCATTAAGAGCATTTATGCAAGAAAAATACCTACATCTCCAGCTATTTTGAAATAGAAATGCATTAAATCTCAAGACCTAACAAATAGTAATAATTGTAGAAAGCAATCATTTGATACCTCTATCTATGAGACTCGCCTTTGAATTTCGTCTCTCGATGAATGTATTATTATACGTTTTTTGAAAAGACTTTAATTGTACATTGTAGACGTGGTCTTTTGTAGGTACTATGTCCAAATCAATTCATTGAATCAATAAAAGTCTATTAAAAAAAATTCTCTTTGAATTAATTCCATCCAATTATTGGGAATGTTGAAATTGATAGTGAAAAAGAAATTGAGGGAATAAAAATTATAATGAGAAATAAAAACTAATGGTATTGACATGTTTTTCCAATCACATTCATAGTTTGCCAAAAAATTTAATCTTTTGAAATTTATTAAATGCTGATAAACATTCTCCAGCTGATATTCTAGCATTTATTGCAATACCTTGGCTATTATACACCACTTATTCCACAATTTTCTTTAATTTTGCATTGATTTCATGTTTTTATTTATTTATTTGTTTTGGATTTTGCTAGGTTGGAAAAAGGGTGGGAGATGGCGAGTCGAAAAAGGCAGATCAGGTATTTAAGTGTATAGTTATTGATTATCATTTCATTCATTACTATACTTTTCTTAGCATTTTGGATATGAATGCAGTTACAATCAGGGGCGGAGTCATCTTATTGCTAGGGGGGTCATTCAAATCCCTTTCATTGGAAATTTATATTATTTATACAGTATTAAAATTATTTTTATGTTTATATAGTAGATGTCGAACCACTTTCAACTAGTTCGTGTGTTTAGTTTTTTAAAATTTGAAACCCTCCCCCCCTTCCCTCCAAATTGAAATGCTGACTCTGCCATTTATTACTACAACTATTGTAGGCTATGTTCACCATAACGTGTTCATAGCGGATTGGAAGAAGTAAATGTTCTTTGATTTTACAAGTTGTGGAAATAATCTTTAGCGAAAATACTAGTTAAGATCGTATATAATAGGGCTAATATGATTTAGTCCTTCCATAAACCCTATACATAACGAAAGTTTAATGCATTGAATTGTTTCTGACCTCTAATATACACACAATTTTTTGTGTTTGTGTATAACTCTCACTAAAAAAACTTCGCATTTTTATTCATTTCTAAAGAATTACATTATAATTTTATACGTCATATACATTCACATATACAATTCACATAATTGTATACCCAAAGGTATACAACAATTTGAATCGCGCTCTCGTGTATTATTAAGGTATACAACACGCCAAACGTATAAATCGTAAGTACTTGCTGTATATTTCATAAATATTTTCTTTAATTACGTAAAGTATAATATTTTTTGAATTTCTTGTTCATTATTTTTAGTGAAGGTGATATATAAGTTTGCTCTTAATGGTCCAGAGCTTAGGCCCATTTTTCATTTCAAAGCCATGTGAAACCCCATATACCCATATGGTGTGAAATGGCCCATTTGGAAAAATATGTCCAAATTTTTGGTTAAATAAAATAAATAAAGTAAATTTGAAGAAATTTTAGTACAAATTGAATATTTTTCTTAAGAAAAATCTCCATAAGGTATTTTTTTTTGTGTGTGTGTGAAAAATACTATCAAACTTCTAAATAATTTTTATTTCTATATACAAACATATACTCCCGGTATCCCATATTATATGGGCATCTGTATATAAATATTTGTCCCATATTATATGAGCACTTACTAAATTAGGATAGAATTAATTAATTTTTTTTCCAGTTTACCCTCACTATTAATTAGTGTATTAATGATTTTTTTTCTAACTTAATTTAATATACATTGATATAAATAAAGGGTAAAATGATAAAGTTCACTAGTGTATTAATGATTTCTTAATAACCGTGTAAAATGGAAAGTGCCCATATAATATGGGACGGAAGAAGTATGATTTGTTGTCGTATATGATGATCAGATCTTTTAAACTTGTATAAAGTTGTCTGATATGTTAATTGTATCCCCAAAACAAGGCCATTAGCACTTAATCTACCATATAAAATCTCATCTCGATCTCTCTCATTTTAAAACGATATTATAATTCTAATAAGTGAAATCTAAATGTGTTCTTTTTCAAACGGTTGAGACGAGGGTTCGTAGGAAACAGTCTTTCTACTTCTATGAGGTAGTGGTAAGGTCTGTGTACATTATACCCTCTCCAGATCCCACTTGTGGAATTTCACTAGGTATGTTATTGTTGTTGTTGTTCTTTTTCAAACGAAACGCGTTATAGGATCAAATACAATACAATAGCGAAATTGATTGTTCAACAAACATGAATTTTAGAATAATTGCGATAGACGATATAATAAACATAAATGTAGGCATTTAATGTGAATATCAATGTGCAACACTTAATGTGCCCCTTGAACAAATTTTAGGGTTGAAAAGCTTATTCAACTCCACATACTCTTTTTTCCCAACTTCAACCCAAATAGTGGTAAAAATTTGTTTCACAACATTGCATAAGTTAAAAGAGCGGAGTGAGTTTGTTGGTTATGAGTTCAGTCGAATCTATAAATTTTGGGCCAGACCTTGGGTTTGTCTTAAGAATTTTATTGAATGTGTGTAAATGTCACGACCCAAAAATGGACGTGATGGCACTTGCTCAACCCACCAGAACAAGTCAGCCTAAACCCAACAAAAATATCGAAATAACGTGCGGAAGTACTAAATAAAATAGATAACTTAAAAAGAGAAATCTTCACAAAACTTAAATACCACCCAAGGATTGGTTATCACGTGTACAAGCCACTAGTTATACAGAAATCCAAAGAATTACAAAGTCTGAACTGTCTTTCTTCTCAAATAGAACAAAGCAGAAAAGAAACAGGATAAGAGAGTCAGCTAGATGACAGCAGCTACCTCTCTAAATCTCCTGAGAAGCCTCGGATGATCAAGGAAATTACTACTCACAGTCCGGGCTCAGAACCTACACAAGTGTAGAAGCAAGGGTGAGTACCAAAAACAACGCGGTACCCAACAAGTCAACTAGCAAAACAGAATAATTCCGATAGAATACACAAACTCCTTTCACACCCAACCACATACCGCCGAACTACACACCTGCACTCAGAAAAGTCCCAGTCCAGCAATACACAATACATTCTAGAGATAGTTTCTACTATGTCACAGATATCAAATCACAAGTCACAGCTCAAAAGAAGCAACATAATCAAACACAGGGATAACATCATGCCACACAGGAATATGCAAGGATGCGATGCAATGCGTATGCAACAATTGCCGGCAAAGACCTCGGCATCACAATATCATCGCCGGCAAAGACCTCGGCATCACAATATCATCGCCGGCAAAGACCTCGGCATCACAATATCGCCGGCAAAGACCTCGGCATCACAATATCATCGCCGGCAAAGACCTCGGCATCACAATATCTCGACCGGTAAAGACCTCGGTCCCAACTTTTACCATCTCACTCATATCAATATCCAGAGCCAATGCAATGTGCGTGACATAAAATGAATGCATATGAGATGAAATTTACCACCAATCCACTCATAATCACCAACCACAACCATATATCTCAAACATAAAATTCTCATCACTTAACCACATGTTTAATTCATGTGTCACAACCACACCAACTCACATTTATATTTAAGCACCTCATTAAAATATCAAAAATACTTCACGATTCACACATAGGAGAAAGGATAATTCGAGAATTCTACAAGAATTATAAAGTTTTAAAAGTTCACTTGCCTTAGTCAAATCACGATCACTCTAACACTTGGGCCTTCCCTTTCCGATTAGAATCCGTAATACCACGATCTAAACAAATAATAATTCACAATAAGATTTTCAAATAAAAAAAAAAAATACTCACATTACTATCCACCTAGCATAGACCCCAAAAACTCATTTAAAAACTTATAATCAAGTTCCAAAATTTCAAGCCTAAGATTAAGTCTTAATTCCTTCCGAACATCACAAATCCAGTGATATTTTTCTTTTGTACCTTACACCTACTATTTAATGGTCACAAGAATCTCTATAGAAACGAAAAGAAAAAAAAAAGAATTTTCGTAACGACGCATATTCTTCACTGCAGCAAAAAAATTCAGCACCTTTGCTTGATATAAATCTCCTAAGAAAACAAATATATGTACTATGCACACCACTGTAGCTCTAATTCAAAAGACTAGTTTGACTTTTCTTTAGATTTCAACTTACCACTTATGCAAAGCTCTTTATCAAAAGACACACGCACGCCACCCAACACATAATAAGAATATTATATTCCTTATGTTACCATTTACCAACATTGTTGCAGATCCTTACTCATTCTTTTTAAGAAGAAATTATAACATTAAAAGTAATGTACATACCTACTTTTAATGGCGCCGTACTCGTCCCTGTGCTCTCCCTCTTTCTTTTTCTAATTTAATTAGGTTATCATAGAAGAATTAAGTCCTATTAACTGATTTTAATATATAAGATAAGTTATCAATTTAGTCCTCTAATTAAACTAGTTATCTGAATTTACCCGGTAAATTTTTTTTTTTTTTGAGAAGGATATTTTAGAAAGTCAGGAGGACTAATTCTAGAAACGATATTATGGGTCATTACAGTAAATAATTTAGAATTTAATAACTTAAAAATTTTATAACCCCAAGTTTATTAAATATCAAATTATGGCTTCACCTCTATGGTTGATTAGAAGTAAAATCAAAAAGACAAAATACGTAACTAACCAAACATATACTACTTAATTATTCATCATAGTTATATTTTTAAATAATTTTGCACTCGTGAACTTCTATGGGCCATTTCCGAATTTATATATTGATAGCTAATTATACGAGCGGGATTTGTATATTGGTTGTGTAATATACCAATAAATTTGTATATTAACAGCGAATTAAGCGAATTGTATAAACAGATTTTTATATCGACAACGAATTATAACAAATGGATCCATATATTGGCAGCAAATTATACAAATGGAAATACCTATAACAATGAAACTACTTATCATGTTTGTATATTAGTACCAAATTGTACAAACAAATTTGTATACTAACAACGAATTATACAAACAAAAATACTCATAGCAAAGCTATACAACTCTAGCTAAGGATCATAATTGAGATATTTATTAATAACGATTTGTAAAAATTTCTCAATTAAAAATTAGAACTAACTAAAAATTAGGTAAGAGGTCACAATCCAAGCAATAAAAGCCTTGATTAGAATGATGGGGCTCCAAATTATGTCAAAGATATGGGCCTTGGCCCAGTACAGTCCACAAATGGTGTTGAGAGCATTGACGTGGCTTCATCAACGACTTATTTTTTATTTATATATAATTTAAACATATACAATCACGCGGATACAATATGTGCGACCAATTTGTATATACATGTGTTTTCAAAGCAGAAGTTGAAAGTACATGTGACTTGGTATATCATATACGTATATGTATGTGATACAGTCACAAGTATGATTTTTAGATACGTAAAAAAATTTATGAAATTTTCGATATTCCTTTTTATTTCTACGCTATGCTATGTAGTTTTTTTTCGAAGTATTATTATAAAAATTTTAAAAAAAATATGTGGACCAAGATGGTTAATTCAGGTTTAAAGAGTTGGTGACAAGATATTAATATTGGGTCCAAATTTAGCCAAAATCCAAACAACTACTGTGAATTTGGACCCATTTGCAGTAAACTACACTCGTGTGCATTTGACCCAAATCTTGTTTTATGTGTAAGTGTGTGATGAAAAAAAATTATTACAAAAAAAAATAATTGAGACATCTTCATCGTTAAATAAAAATTTTGAGTTTGAATTTTGAGAACGAGATGCTTTTATCATGAAGCGTCTAACTTAGTGACTCTGGTGATAAAATTTAAACTAGTCGAACTAATGAACTTCAAACCGTCGATTATTCTTAACCAACTTAATACTCATTAATTAGGATAAGAAGGAAAAAACTGACTAGATCGAAATAACTCTTCTTTTTTCAGTTGAAAACTAAAGGCCTTGTATATAAGTGTGGGAGAAATCAGAACTTTTTGTGCAGATCGATCATAGTTCCAAGTCGAGCTTAAAGCGAAAAAAAGATATTCTTATAAGATTACATAAATATGGTTGAAACTTACAAGCATATTTATATTAATATTAATTACAAATAATGATAAAAAAAAAATTCATGTATAAATGGCATTGGGGTTGAGCAAAAATAGCCAGCTAATAAATAGTATATTAGTGCATAAGAGGGGCCTCAATTATGTACTATAGATACATTGAGCACCACATTTTTTGTACCATTAGCACATGGGGGGTGGGGTTGGTTGGGATATACATATACTCTTTCCTTTCTTATTAATAGTACTCGATTCGTGTCATTTTATGTTGCACCGTTTGACTTGGCTTGGTATTTAAAAAGAAAGGAAGACTTTTAAAACTTGTGATCTAAAATAATTCTTAGATATTTTTGTGTCTGAGAATCATTTTATTAAAGGTAAAATGAGAATTTTAAAGGTAAATACTTCCAATTAAAGTAAGATAATATTCTTTTTGGGACGGACTAAAAAGAAAAGACTGTTACGTAAATGGGACGGAGAGAGTATAAGAATTGGTCCACAGTATATATATTTATATATATACCTGAAGATATGGAGTGTGAGGAATGTAACAAAATTGGTGGACCAATTTGTAGATAATAAAGTATTAGTGGTCCTTGTTATTTTTAGCTGGTGATGAACAAGTTCTTCAATACACAATGCCCACGGAATTTAATGTAAGAAAGGTGACACCCACCTCTACTCATTCGAAGACGGAGTCAGAATTTTGAGTTTACAAATTTTAAATTCTAGAAAGAATAACTTATAGAGATTCTGTCGCTTATAAGTGCATTCGAAATTCAATCAGATTTATATATCATTGTTAAAGAGAGACAAGTTCTGCCAAGTACTTCTCCAATAATCCCAAGACATAAATATGAAATCTCTAAATAATGATGAAGAGATATACTCATTTTACTATGCCTCTCGATCGATGCTAATATCATAACTGTTTAGGATTAAATGTCTACTATCATGTCAGAATCTATAATTTTAGTAAGACCACAACTTCATTTCTTAACTAAACTTATCGATTAAATTCATGTTCGATCATGACTTCAATCCATATCACCCAATCTCACTGTGGGCTTTGCCATACATGTACATAGACACTCGATGAAAAAGTCAAAACACATACGTACAAACAGATTCGAATAGTCCGTCATCAAAATAAGAAGTAGAATACAAATCCATCACTTGATGAATTTGAAACATAAAATTTATTGGTTTCAATATATTAACCTCAACGATTAAATCAATTGATAACTATATCCTCTAAAAAAAAAGTTGTTTGTCCGCTCTTTTTTAGTGAAATTGAGTAAAAACCAAATAAGTTTAATTCGTGATTCTAAAATCATTGCGATTAGAGATGAATCTAAGATTTTAACTCGATAAGTGCCACTATTACTCTGTTCATTATAAATTCCTTATGAATATTGTATAATATAATCTTTTTAAATAAATAAATAATGAGCTATTACATTCCTCCCTTGTTACAGTGGCCAACATCCCTAGTTCTTCAAAGTGGACTATTTTTGACATCCTTTAGGCATTGATGAGTGATGTTTCATCTTTAGGGACCATTTGGAATAATACAAGGCTTATACATGACACATGCCCATACTTATCTAAGTTGTCATTTGTCATTTTTGTCTAAGTGTTAAAGGACACTTCTTACATGCCACCATTCATCTTAGCCTAAATTCTCCCCCACCACTCACCTCTCTCTACACTCCACATGGCTCATTCAACTTCGATTTGAGTTACATATACTGACTGATGACTGATAGTTAGTTATAATATCTATTAGAAATATTCTGAGAATATGATCAATTAAAAATTGCTATATTTGTTGTTCCTCATTCACTGATGAATAAAACACTTTAATTTTTTATTCTCATATGAGGCAAAAGAGAAGACTAGCAATAGATCATGACACGAAGTGGTTTGTTATGTTCAAGGGTGAACAGATCACTCATTAGGAATGGTTTAAGATCATCAAACTCCCATAAAAATTAGATCTGTTATTCGGTTTTAGGTACCTGTTTCGTGGCCTAACTACGCTCCACACGGCTCATTCAACTTGGATTTAAGTTATATATACTAACTGACGGCTGATAGTCAGTTATAATATCTATTAAGAATTTTTTTGAGAACATAATTAATTAAAAATCGTTATATTCACGATTCTTCATCCATTGATAAATAAAATGCTTCGATTTTCCATTCTCATAAGAGGCAAAAGAGAACACAAGCAATAGATCATAACACGAAGTGATTTATTATGCTCAGGCATGAACATATCACTCACTAAGAATAGTTTAACATCATCAAATTCCCATAAACATTAAATCTTTTATCCGATATTTTATACCTGTTTCTAATTAAGAAAGAATGAGTACTTACTGTTCCATCCTTTTTCCCCCTCTTCTTTTTCTTAATATCCTTAATTATCACTAAATATGATTGTTATGGAAAATTGGTCGGTATTTATTTTATTTTATTCAATTAAAATAATAAACATATTTTTTTTTCTTGAGGCTAATTATGTTTATGTATACTACTAACAAAAGTTAGTGGCACCGACTTGGAAAAAAAGAAGAAATAATGATTAAAGGTTGTTTTTGGGCCTATTGTCTTGTTTTGAAAAGGCTTTCATGTCCATTCAACTTTATTTTAATCAAACTAAACACAATTTTGTCTGAAAATTATTTTTTTTGTTTTTTTGCTTTTCTTAGTAGACATAAAAGAAACAGGTGGGAAATTGCCTTAGTAGGTACTTTACTTTTTTGGCACAGAAATAATTAGGATTCTATTAAACATCCCATCATTCCTTTTCACATGAAGTCGTGGGCTTTTTTTTTCTTTAAGAACAATTAAAATTAAAAAAAAAAATTACTACTTTTTTTATCCCTTCAAGGAAAAGAATGGAGAAATAATAACGTATCCGATGAAATTTTGTAAGTATAGAGTCTGAGGAGTATTTGTATATATAGTCTTATTTGTATCTGATAAAGATGAAAAGATTGTATTTGATAAATCGTGTATTCTTATCTTGAGGTTTTCTACCAATAAGGTAATAAAATTGTTATTCCTCGCTGAAAAAAGGGGATTAGCTAGAAATTTTATTGTTAAAACTCATATTTAATATAATCTTTTAATAATTTGTGATTCATCTGTCGCTGATTAGGGTTTACGATGATTTTATTACTTGGTTAGCTATGGTTAATTTGTCCGTCCCTGATTTCTACTTTGTCCATTTAAAAAAGAATGATTTCGTTTGATTTGACATGGAATTTAAGAACATAAAGGAGACTTTTCAATCTTGTGATCCTAAATTAAAGTTATATTAAATGTACCAAAATACTCTTCAATCCTGTGATCCTAAACATGTCACGTGAAAAGTTGAAATCAAAATTTTGCCAAAAAAAAGAACAAATCATTCTTTTTGAAACAAATAAAAAAGAATTATTCTTTTTTAAACGGTAATTTTCTATATATCTTATCTAATTGTGTCTTTAATATGCCCCCACATTATTATGCCAAGAACTAAAGAAGTGAAAGTACTGGCAAAGTCAAAAATTTTACTCAAAAAAAGATAAAATATACGAAGAACTCAGGAGATCATTTCCGTAGCTTGAACAGATGACCTCTTAATTCCACAACTATAAATCTCTACGTCATGCCAAAACTCCATTTCATTATAAGAAAACTATATACAAGAAAATTAAAACTAAAACTTATTATATAAAATATATAAATAGTACTAAAAGTAATTAAATTCAACAATTTGTAATTTTAATTAAGTCAATGAGAGCATCACAAAAATTAATTTTGATACTCTACCAACAAGCCAAATCACATAAGATGTATATTGCCAGTTATACATTTCCAAAATCTTGCCTACAACTTTGTCAATGCCAAACTATAGCTAGCTGTTTTCTTTTTTTCTTAATAATCTTTTTTGATGAGTCATATCACTTCAAAAATCCAAATGGGAAAATTAAACTGTTCAAATATTCTTGTGGTCTCAAGAAAATATAAAATAGACAGCAAAAAAACATGTTTTTTTGTCCACGATACTATTTTAAAAATGTTCAATAATACTTGTTCAGTTTATGAAATCAAGATATAATTTTACACTTGGTTCCTAATTTACCGTTATCATTAATTATAACAATTTTCCTATGATATATTTTCAAGACATTGTATTTATTATATTCAAAGGTTGATGTGGTAAATTTACTCCTATCATTTACTACTTCGTAATCTATGTGGCAAGTCAATAGGGGACAACTGAAGATGGACGGAGAGAGTAATAGCTAACTCCAATATACTTCACAATTTACCCCATTAGTTTTCTACATTATATATGCTTTCATTATTATTATTTTTTTATAAGTAAATATTTTTTTATCAAAGAGAAGTTTATAGCTCAAGAAAAAAGAAAAGACAAAAAAAAAAAACTAATCTAGTTGGACAACACAATTAATAACTTTCATCTTTTAAGCATCTGTTGACATCTTTAGCGTGAATAGTAGTTCAGATTCGTTAGGTATTTAGTTAAGTTCGTGAAACAGACTCTGAAATATATATATCTTAAATTATACTCTTTGCAAGGATTGATACGTCTCTTCTTTTTTCTTGGAAAACAATTTCGTTCCTCGTCAAGACCCAACCCGATCTAATTTTTACTAATTTTATTTATTTATTTTCATTATTTTAGTATTTAATTAAATTATATTTTTCTTTATTCCGACTATATAAAATATATCAAATAAGCAAAAAAAGTATTTTAAAAATATTTTGACAAGATCTCTCTCAAGTCAATTCGAGTTGCATATCAACCCAATTTTAAATGGTTTGAAATGAGTTAGCTTAAGATGGGTTGAGCTAATAAATGGACGAATTATTAACCTGCTCAAACTTCAATGGGTTGGGTTTAATTTTGACACCCCTACACAAAAATAAGAAAGTGTGCAAATCTTGATCAATTCATGCTCCCTCAACAAAACTGAAATAAAATAAATTTAAAAAATCTCGATTCAAAATAAATTCATGAGCTAGGAAACTTAATTAGTTTCCCAAATTAGATGGATTTATTAAATATCAGGAGATGTATGTTTGGACAATAATAAAGAGAAAATGACAACTTAACCAAGCATATGATAGTTGAAGAAAAAGGAAAATTAAGACAGCAAAACTTATCCATTTTTTGTACTGAAATTTGTTTTCATTCTTTGAGAGCAATTCCTATGAAACTTCAAAATGAAACTCTTTTAAAAAAATTAAAAAAAACAAATATATATATATATATATACACACAAGCAGGTCATATATATAACATCGCCAATAATTTGATGGGATAGATAAAATTTCTCCATAAGATTGAGTTTGAATTTTACGAATGAAAAAGAACTCCTATAATAAAAAAAATATTTTTTCTCTTACATGAAATTTTATGTGATACGAATTTAAAAAATAGTTATTCTTAAATTTACAAGTGGAAAATAGCCATAATTTAAACATGAAATATTTTTTATATAAAGGAATCAAACCACATACTAGTATTTAATTCATTAAAAATTAAAGTCTATTTGTTACATATACCAAGAATCAAACTTAAAATTTATTATAATTAAGAGATTAAAAATTCTATTTTTAATATCTACTCAAATAAAACCGCTTAAAAAGAATCTCTAAATATATGGATATAATTTATCTCGAATAAAATATAAAAAGTAATCGAAAAAACTTAAACTTTTGATCTTTTTTATGATGAAAGCTTTCTTTCTTACCAAAAATATATTTAAAGAAAAATAGACTAAATAAATTAAATAAAAAATAATACTCCAAGAAATTTTGCTATCTTAAGACCGTTATAGTTACGATCGCCATTCACCGGGGCTTCGAAAAATTAATACTCATGCACTTTTTTATTGATAAAATTCCCATCATTTTCAGTCTACAATTATATATTCTCAAATGCCAAGAGCCATATTTCTTTGAAAATGCCCTTTCAACAAAAGATTCTTTTATTATATATTTTCAGTCTCTTTTTTTTTTTTTTCAGTTTAAGAATGATGAGTACTTCAAAAACCAGACAAAGAATCTTATCAAAATATGCTTTTTAATAAATCACATCATATTTCTTAAATCCAATAAAGCAAAGCAAAATTTTTTTTTTCTTTTACTAATTATTAATTATAGTATTAAGAAAAAAAAAGAAAAAAATTGAAACCGCCAGACAAAATCATTGCACGTTCCACTTTTATTCTTCGTGTCTTACGCGTCTTTTTTTTTCAATTTTTTTTTTCATGTTATCAAGAAAATGGAAAATAGAAAATAAACTAAAATAAATTATTTTCCTAAAACAAGCTAAGATGATTTATAAATATTTTAATTTTGGTTCCTGAAAATCAAATGACTTTTGGTGGAAGTATTTATGATGCAAATTAAGATTAATCTGAGTTTGAAAATGAATATCGAATATTGAATATAGTATTTTATCATTCTGTATTGTTTTGTTGTCATCCTTAATTTTATCATGAAAAATTACGTGGATGATCGAATATATGTTAGTTAACAAAGCTATAGTTTGAATCAATTACAGTTCGCCGCAAACAGTTTGAGTTTTGTATAATTCGCGCAATTTTATATCAGTGTTGTTCGCGATTATATAAAAGTTGTGCGCAAATCAAATTTGAACAAATTGTATAGCGAAATAACCAAATGCTATACAAAAACTGTGAATTGTATAACGAATTATACAAGCATATACAAATACTACGAAAATTATACAAATACTGTTATAACTACAGTTACAGAATGTAATTACTCAAACTATAGTTATGAAATACAATTAAGATATCTTTGAATAACTATACGCGAAAAATTCCTTAATTTATTAAGCTACATTAGTGGGTTTGAATATAGTAAATGGAACTAATTTGTAAGTCAATAATTTACTTTTTCTTTTCATATACATTAATAAGGTTCACATTAAAATTACTAATTTTCACATTTGGAATAATTTCTACTTTATTAGTGTTTCTTCACTTTAAACTTATACGCGTAATCTATGATTATTCTTGTTAAATGGAAATTTCCTTCATACTTCTACTAATTAGACTACTAAGCTTCCTTGTAATCATTTCTTAAATTAATTAATTATTTTTTTTCTAAGAAGTTTGGTTGATTAGATAGAAAACAAAATGGGTGGGTAGATAACAAATCTAGCCACTTAACTTTTAAAACTTGCAACTTGAGTACACATGCACACACAAAAGCAAATTCAATATTTAAATTTTATGAATTTTAAATTTTATTTTTTAAAAAATTATTAATAATTTATAAATATTCAATATTAAATTTTGAAGATAAATATAAAATTTAAATTTAAGCTTCTGAATTTAACTTAACTCGCGACTAATACTCTAGCTTCGACCCCTACAATATAATGGGCCATATTATGTTCATAATAGTGATAAGGATAGGAGAATCCCATAACATAATAGTGATAAGGATAAGAAGTATAGGAAGAAGCTGGGTATTTGGCTGACGTTGAAAAGCATTTTGTATAAGAAAAGCCCGTTCACCCAATTTCTAGACCCTTTCTGATTCCCTCATCCAATATCATGAGAAGCAAGCTCAGCAGGCCCTACCTTAACCTGTCCTCAGACAACCAACCCTCACCAGGCTGCTAGCATTGCTAAATGCTACGCCATGAAGCAAGCTTTCCCGACAGCAAATTCTATTTGTTCTTCGCCGCTTTGGGTTGTGGGGCTTACTTCCTAGCCCCAGTGGAAGTAGTGACGAGCGTTATAGGTCGTTGAGCAGCCGGAAGGTTGTCACGAGTAAGTAAGTTTGGGGATACCCCTCCCCCTCTCCCCCCCCCCCACCCACCAATACAAAAAAAAGTTAAAAAATTATTTTAAAAAAAAAATTTAGATTTTGAAATTTTAGTTTTTTACTCTATCTCGCCCCCACCCCCAGCCGCCCACCTCCACCCCAAAAAAAGAATTTAAATATTTATTTTTTAAAATATTTTAAATTATGTAACTATTTTCATGTCAGAAATTATTTTCTGACAAATTTTTTTCTACTCTCTAGTTAAAATAGAAGTTTTTTTCTAAAAAATTATTTTTATTCATTAACCAAACAATAAAAAATATTTTCCACTCACAAACCAAACATAAGAAAATGAGTTAAAAATTCAACTCATTTTCGAGAAAAACATTTTCCTCCATACCAAACACACCCTAAAAGCAGTAACATCAAAATAGATAATTTAAATAGATTATTTGACTGGAAACATGTGAATAATTTTTTAAAAAACAAATGTGGAATTTAAGGTCATCATTTTAATCATTTATATTCTTTAGTTTCCCATTACTCTGGTTATTTTTCTTAGAATATAGTAAATAATAGCTAGGAGTATTATGATAATATTTCCTTTATTTTAATTAAAAAGAGAGGATTTCTTTTCTTAAATAATTATTATTGACGAAATTCTCTTTGCTCTTATACACAATTAAAAACATGCAAATTTTTATGGAATTTTCCTTTAGAAACATTTTTGACAAGTCAAATTAAATATTTTAAAATTTGATATATGTGTATAAAAAGTAAATATAAATATATTATGAGTTTGCATATTTCACTTTCTTTTAGGCTATGTCAATAATATATGATAATTGAATTGATAATTTGTTCTTGGGAGGATGTAATTTTTTTTTCTATTTCTTTTTTTTTTAAAAAAAGGTTCATTTATTCTTAAAAATTATAAGCACTATACTATTTAGGTGACTTTCAGTTTAATAAAAAACAAAAGTATTCTAACACTCTCTAATAACCATTTGATATTCTTAACGCACTTTATTGATTAATTTAGATTTTCATCGTAAAAATAATATTTTGTGATTAAGTTTCTTTATTATCACACACACAAAAAAGCACGAGTTATAAATAACGAATAATAACTATCGCTTAAAAGTAAAATTCATCATTAATTTTATTTAATAATGAAATAGTGGTATATTATCAAAACATTATGTTAGCAAGATGTTACTTAATAATAGATTATCAATAAATTTTATAGTTAATTTGTGTTTATGAAATAATTTTATGATTCAAAAAGCTCAGTAAATACATCCTTCGGAGTGGCTTAGTGGTTTGGGCTTGACACTTCCATGTCGGAGGTTTTGAGTTCGAAATCCCTTACTAGCGAAAAAAGCAAGGGTTAATCGAGCTCGTCGCATTGAGTTTGCGTAGTGCAGTTTATCTCTCAGGCTCTTCTATATGATTTGTGCACACTCAAAGAATAAATAATTGCGAGTTTTCCTTATAATAAAAAAGCTCACTAATTAAGAATAGATGAATCTTGATTCATTATTGTGTCCCTCAATAATAATGGTTTGAAAACATGGTAATATTCACATTCATTCTCAAAGAAAATTATGCTTATTTGGCAACTTAAATTAACCTTTAAGTAGAAAATATAACAAATTAAGGTAACACAAATATATTGAAAAGGTATAGAGCACTTTAGCAAACATTTCCATGTCTTGTCTTTTATTTCATTATTTTCAACAATATCTCATTTGGGTTTTCCTATGGGTCAAGCTTAAACCAAATTAAGCCAAACACAGACAAAATAAAAAGAAGAAAAATCAATATAAAATTTCTCACCAAAGGGTCAAATCAAACCTTCCCTAATCAGAAGTCTCGGATTCGAATCTTTGGTATGAAAAAATCTTTCGTAGAGAGCGCTTCCCCCGAATAGGTCCTACACGGCGTGAATCCGGATTAGTCGAACTCCAATGCAGGCATAGGATACCGAATAGGTAACTGATATATATTAACTTATTATGCCAAGTTAATTAAATTTCATTTATCAAATTATTTAAAAATTTACTTATAATTATTTAATATATAATATGATGGTATAATATTTTTCACATTGTATAAAAATTAGACTGAAAATAAAATATAATAATTGAGACATCAAAAATTTGAAGTCTGCCAAAAATCTGAGTTCCCCTAAAAGGTACACCATGCCTTGCCCATACATAACCAGCACTCATATGGACCCTTCTTTTCATTTCACATGGTAGCCTTCTTCTTTCCTTTTTGGTGCTCATTATTTTATTTTTTAATTCAATATTTGACACTCTGTTCGTCTCAATTTATATGAGTTATTTTGATTTGATACGAGATTTAAGAAGAAAAGAATCAAAGACTTTTGAAATGTGTGATTTAAAATAAGTGATAGATATTTGTGTGACTGAAAATTTCTTCGAATTTACCTATGCAATGCAAATTCCGATTAATCAAATCTCACTTCCACTTTATAAAATCAAGAGATAATTTTATACTTCGTTCCTAATTTACCCTTATCATTAATTATAGTTTTTTTTTTCGATTATATTTTTCAAAACATTGTATTTATTATATTCAAAAGAGTGATTTGATAAAGTTACTCTTGTCATTTACCATTTCTTAATTTCTATATCAAGTCAATAAGAGACAAATAAAGATGAACAGAGAGAGTAATATTTAATAGCAAGAGTAAAATAGATACAAATAGGTAACTAATTCATTGCTACTCCAAACTAATAGGGGTCTATTAAATATGTATAGTAGACAAGCAAAGATAGACAAAATGAGTATTAATTATGAGGAAAATATTAAAAATGCTCCTCAACTTGACACGGATTATTAGTTTCATCCCCGTGGACTAACCGAACTTAAATGCACCCCTGATCTTGTAATAAGAGTGAAATATACCCTTAAATTCTTGTCAAATTAAGGGGTGTTTTTAATACTTGTAATAGATCTGATGTGCATTTTAATTTAGTTAGTCAAGTAGATGAATGTTTTTAAGACTGTCAATAGTTCAAAAATAAATTAATAATTTGATTCAAATTTAACAGTATTTTTAATACTTTTCTCATTGATTATCAATAAATATAACGTAGCAATGAAATTATTTCTTTCTTAACCAAAAATATTAAAGATTAAAAACTCAAAAAAATTCTACCCTTTACCCCTAAGAGCACCCCCCCCCCCCCCCCCCCCAAAAAAAAAACCAAGAATTAGAATCCAACGTCTGTGATTTTTGTGCCAAAACTCATCTTGACCATCCATCCTTTTCCATTTAATCCTCCTCAAAGTCTCTTCCATATGGGCGGCTCAACTTGTCCCACTCTTGTCTCCTAAATGTTGCTACAATTGTCTTAAAGTTGCTCCTCTTCCTGCAGACAACTTTAACTTTCACCAAATATGAGTTTGATTCTTCAATACCCCTAGTACCCCCCCACCCCCCTTCACTACCCCACCCCCACCTAAAGTCCCTTTGTCTACAAATTTCCCTTTTTTTCCGATTCTCTTTATATAATAACAGCAACCTACCTTTTCTTGAAATACAAGTGCATTACACAACTCTTCTTGCCAAGTCTTGAAGGATAAATAAAGCTGCAATCTTGATCAAGGAAGTGTTTGGGGCTTATTGTGTGTTGAGGTTTAAGCTAATTCTACAGAGGTTTTAATTTGGTTTTGGTTATTCCAAGAATCAATTTTGAAAAGGGGGAAAAAATGGCACATCAGAAAGATCTGAATTTCAAAGCTACTGAGCTGAGGTTAGGTTTGCCAGGTACAGAAGATCAAGAATCTGACCAAGAGATCTTGTTGTCATCAAATTCTAAGAATAACAACAAAAGGGCTTTGCCTCAATCAACTCATGATGAAGAAGATTGTGAATCAAAGTCTAGTTCTGATCATGTCAAAACCCCACCTATTGCCAAGTAAGTTCCTTGAAATTCAATAAAAATCTGAACTTTATAACCCCTTTTGACTGAATTGAAGAAATGAGGGCTAAAAATATGTTTTTGATGAATGTTTGCAGGGCACAAATTGTGGGGTGGCCACCAGTGAGATCTAACAGGAAGAACATCATCCAACCAAAGAAAACAGAATCTGAATCTGGAATGTATGTCAAAGTTAGCATGGATGGTGCCCCTTATCTAAGAAAAATTGATCTGAAAATGTACAAGTGTTATGCAGAACTACTAAAAGCCTTAGAAAACATGTTCAAACTCACCATAGGTGAATACTCAGAAAGAGAAGGCTACAAAGGCTCTGAATTTGCCCCTGCTTATGAAGATAAAGATGGTGACTTGATGCTTGTTGGTGATGTTCCTTGGGAGTAAGTTCTTGAAATCTTGTATATTATGCATATAATTTATGTATATTGGTTAAAACAAGTAATTCTAATGGGGTGTTTGAATGTTATTTTTGCAGAATGTTTATGTCTTCTTGTAAGAGGCTGAGAATAATGAAAGGATCAGAAGCAAGAGGCTTGGGATGTGGAGTATAACTACTCCTATAAAATCATGAAATTCCCATAGGAAGTTTGTATCTTTTTCTATGACAGGGCTAGAAGAAGAAGATTATATGATGATAATGAAGTTTTTTCCCTCTCTGGGCAGTAAAAAGAGAGTCTCTTTTCAGCTTGGGTTCTTGAGTTAAAATGAACCTGAATATTGATATCTTTTTTCATTTGGGCAATCCTCTTGTAATCAAAACAGTTTTTTCTCTGGACAGAAAAAACCTTAGTAGTTACAGTTGATTAAATTTTATCTGTTTCTTTCTGGAGTCATATGATTAATATATATATGTATGTATAGCAGGAAAGACAAACCATGGGTGGTTTAAAGATCCTGCAAGTGTTATTTTCTGTTTCTGTTTTTGGAATAATCTCATCAAACATACAAAGTAACTATATAGTATTTTTGTTTTTGTTGCTAAGAAAGCAATTGTACAAATTCACAGTAAATATTGTTTCTGGTTCTCAAATATCTTGCAAAATTGTTGTTTTCCCCCCTTTGTTTCATATTTAAAACAGAAGTATTGCTCTGCAATGATGATAACAATTCCATTTTGATTTTGTTGCCTTAGAAATCATTACAGAACAAGAATGATGACTTAGCAAATGGGGTGTTTTATTACAAAGAATTGAAAAATTGGAACAATCCTTTATATCATTAGATAACAAATGATACTTAATTGTTTAACTTGTTATCCATTTCATATTTACAACAAAAAATAAGAGGGTATGGAGAATCCTTACTATAATATTCTTTGTTGGTGTAATATAACCAAATACAGAAAATTACAGTTGAAAAATAAAATGACAAAATTGAATAAAATTTCATTCAGGTTGAGGCGCGAATATCTCGCCCCTTTTAAAGAGATTCAACCCATTGTAGCATAATTTACACCGACTTAGTAGTATATCTCTTGACTTGTATCCTTCAAGATACGGTAGCTCAACAATGTTATATGATTTAAACAACTCCAGATTAGTTGAAGAGTCCAAAACTCAAAAAAAATTAACTTCCTTCAACATATAATTACTTTCATTCTTTGTATCCAAAGGTGAACTTATATGGACTCATGAATAACATTTTCCTTCAATCAAAATAGAAACCTCAAACCAAAAGAAGACAATCTTAAATTCCAATTAAAAAAAAAACTTAATTGCTGAGAATTTCATCCAATAAATTCCAATTCTCACCAAGATAAGTAGGAATCTACCGGGGTCGTTTGGTTGACAATATATTATTTCGTAATAAATTAAACTGGGATAAGTTATTCTATCATATATATGGGATAACTTATCCCATTATTAAAGTAAAAATGGTAGAATAAATATATACCTTCGACCAAACATGGAATAAAATAATCCTATATTTTATCTTGGAATTATTATAACTTATACTGAACCAAACGACCCCTTAGTATATGCTTTAGATAAAAAGAGAGAAAAGTTGCAAACTTTTCCTTTGGAATCTTTCATACACATTTGTGTGGCACACAACAAATTTCCTTTTTTTCCAGTTTATCACTTAAAAAGTTTTTCAAGAACTCTACAAAATAGATTTGGGTGTCAAAAATGGAACCAAAATGTTCTATAATTGTAATTCCCAAATATAAATCAATCTTGAATCTTTTTTCATTCTTCATTCACACTTCCTATTAAATACAACTTCATTTTCGAATCTCAAGTTCCAAAAATCGAACATCTAATTAAGAATGAAAAAGTACTTAACCACACTACCATAACGTTTAACAAAAAACAGTTCAAACAACTTCATCTTCAAGTCTCCAACTTTCAAAGCCGAAACTTCTAATTAAAAATAAAAACATATTAATCATCCTGCCACAACATATAACAAACGACAAGGGCGGTCTTGCTTGGCGCGAAGACTGCTGATTCAGGGGTAAAATACAGTACTAAAAATCCTCGGAATTCAATTTAAACAACATTTTTACCATTTTTACAAGCTCAACTTTTAGAAACTTCAAAACAAACTCCAACCATCATGTCATAAGTTATTTTTCAAAATATTTTTTTATTATAACCAAAGAAAAATGTAAGTTCATTGGATTCTAAGTTTGAGGGCAGGGTACATTAATTAACAAGTTGGCAAGAAGTTTTAATTGCTTCAGAACAATCATTATATACACTGTCCACCTAAATTTTCTTCTATCAAGAAAAAGTCAAAGTTGAATTATATGAATAATTAAAGAACAAAACTTTAAATTATAAAAATGCCACATGAAGCTATAGACAGACATGGTCAAAGTTCAGAATAAGTGAAAGTACAGATGCAGGGAATGCATTAAACTTAAAAGTCCTTAATTTTTTTTTTAAAAAAAAATTATACCATTAATGAACATGCCTATATTCTTGCAGAATTTCCCTATTTCACACATAGAGAAGATTAATTGGGAAGAAAAAAAAAAGATTCTAGTTCCAATGATTCATGTGATTAATTTTTTATTTTGCTAATTAATTTAATTGTGTCTGATGAATGAATGATGAGAATCTTGACTTCTTATATGGTTTGGGCAAACTTTCTTCGTTGAGTTAATTTTTGAAGTATAAGTTAGACTCAAGAGATGAGTAGACATGATATGGTGGTAAACCTTGGTGAATGTATGATTTTCAAAAGACGAGTATAGCATTAAGTATGAGTTCAAAAGCAGAGTTTAGGTGGATGGGTGATCTAGAGGTCTAGTGAGGTAGCAAGTAGGCGGGTTTGATATTTATCGAATGTGTGCTGATTTTATCGTATTTACATATTGACATGTATTTTTCGTAGATAGTCGCTTCATTTATTTCGATTTTATTTCCCCTTCTGTTCGCTTTGCAATATCTAGTTATTCTACAGTTGTTGAGTCGAGGGTTGACGGGAAACAACCTCTCTACTTCTAGTACGAGGTAGTGGGAAGGTCTGCGTACATTTCTACCCTCCCAGACCCCACATGTGGGATTCAACTGGGTATGTTGTTGTTGTTGTTGAATATAGCATTAAAAAATACTAAGGGGAAATGGATTTAGTTGAAATTGATCTCTAATTTGGTGAATAACTCAACTTTCAACCCAGTCAATCATTCAATCTTCTTAAAGCATGGGTGCAAAAATATAATATCATATTAATTTTAAAAAATTTATACAACAAAAACTTGATTTTATAGAGAGATCACGATTTCAACTCTTAATTATAAGGTCTAATCTGACGTGGACTCTAAAAGTCCCATATAATTATGATGATGAAATTATCCCCAATGCATAAATGAAAAACGTATCTGGCTGGACAGTGAAACTCTAAGTAAAGAATATTTGAATCTCAGCATGAGGGGGGGAGGGGGGGGGGGGAATCCTTCTTTCTTTGAGTTATCTTTTAGGGTTGTGAGTTAGGCTTAAAATCTAATTTGAAAATTTTTATAATACTTTTTACAGATAATTTCAAATATACAATAAACTAATTAATTTACAATAAATATAATTTTTTAATATTATATTTACATAAAAAAAATTGTCAAAAATCATAAGAAAATATACAATAATTATACAATATAACTTGCTAAAAGTCATAGAAAGTCTACATTGATTATACAATATAGAGATTACTTATACATGATCTATACCCTAAATATATATTATGATACACTAAAAAACTGAGTTTGCCCCTCTATGGACTATGGTTTGCCCCTCTTAAGATGAGTTGTTAAATATAGTTCCTCCATGGACTGAGGTTTGCCCAAGTATGAGATTCACCTAGACTCATCACTAAGGTTTGCCCTGCCTCACCAGGGTTCGCCTAAACTCAGTTGAACTCTAACCCACACGACAAGACTGACAAATGAGTGACTCTAATACCATCTGTATCATCCTAGCCCGTTAGTAATATTATTCGCTTTGGGCCTCGGCCCGCACGACTTTAAAATATGTCATTAGTAGGTAAAGCCTGTTTACTTCTCACGTGAAATCTTATTAGAGGTCCAAGTCATTAAAATTAAATTGATTAAAAAAAATTTAAATATATTATCAAACTTAAATTATTTTTTTTATCTATGTCATCCGTTAATAATTTGATTTAATAATATCACTAGTGGGGGTGGGGGTGGGGGGGGGGGGGGTTTGCTTTTGACATAAGAATCCAAAGTCTTTATTAAGGATCATGTTTGCTAGTTAGTGGACAGAAGACATTAATCGAATAATTAAAAAAAAATTATAAGAATCTTATCGAGCAATCAAAAAAATATTTCTTGTGCTCTGCTACTTATTTTAATTTTTAATTAATATTTGTAAATTAATTTTTAAGGCTTAATAAAATAAATTATCTTGGAGCCCTGTGCCTACATAAAGCAAACAAAAGTTAACTGAATATAACTAAAATAAGTTTAATAACATTGATTAATTATTAATCAATATATATATCTCTAATCTTATTCTTCACTCACTGTCCACATACATTTACTTAATTAATTAAGTAATTAACACATGCTAATGGTGAGAATTACGAGGTAATAGTTACAATTGTTCACATTTCAACAAACAATTAGACAGTAATTTAAGTAAAGTAACCTTTTTAAACTGATCTTTTTTTTTCCTTATTATTATTATTATTATTATTATTTTAGCAAATCTTATTCTTTTTAGAAAATCTCTACTTCTTTGGACGCTTTTAAGAAAAGATATGAAATGATTTATTAAGAATACATTTTTTGCATATTTTTTAGAGTAAATTTCATAAATTACAAATATATAAAATTTAATTATGCTCTATAGCTATAGTTTGGGTCATTATATTTCATAATTATAGTTACAGCATTGTTTGTATAATTCGCACAACATTTTGTATACATTTTATATAATCCGCAATTTTTGTATAGCGTTTGTATATTTCGGTATACAATTCGTGCATAACATTTATATGATTCGCAGTGTTTGTATATTTCACTATACAATTTGATTTGAGCATAACTTTTGTATAATCACGCACAATGTTTATAATCGCACGAATTATACAAAACTCAAACTATAATTACAGCTAGATGTTTGCCTCGAGCCGTAATTAATTCAAAATATAGTTATATTAGCTAATTAACTAGTAGCAAATATTTGCTTATCCGCGTAATTTTTTTAATTTTATTTGAGAATAGATTTATGTTTTATAAGTATTCATTATAAAAAAATATTTATATTTTCAGACTGGTTAGAGGATAGTTATGGATAATTTTGAAACATACATATTAAAATGATAAATAAATAATTATAATAAATAAAATTACGTTGATATTATATATAAATTGAATAATTTTTTTACTTGTCAGCACCGTGCACATAAAATATGATTTCTTTTTTTATGATAATAATTTTAAAAAATATTGACAGAGCAAAAGCACCTTTTTAATTAAACCTTAATTAATTTAATTATGAGTCAGAGTTGCAGTAATTTATTTTATTTACTTGGAATCCAATGTAGCATCAACTCATAAACAAAAAGTTGTTTAAGGAAAAGGTGCAAGCAAAACAAAACGTTATTTAAAAGGAATTTATTTTAATTTATTTATTTTCTTCGTTCTAAAATAAGTGTGATTGAAATTAAAAAATCATCTTAAAATAAGTGGTGCCTTCAAGATTCGAAATAAAAGCTAGTACGTTTTTCTAACTATAAATAGGAATAATTTCTTGACGAAAGTGAAATGAGCAAAGCAGCACTTATTTTGAGACGGAGGAAGTAATGTGTTATAAATATGTCATATTATTTGATGTCCATTATGATAACGAGAGATATTCTCGAATTCTCACAAATGATTTGAATAAGTATTCTTTAGAGAGAGAGTTTTCTGTATTAGATTGAAATTAATCAAACAATTTGCAAGTAAATCTTTTCTATAAATAGAAACTTAATTCAGTTAATTTATATATCAGTTCGAAGTTGAAGATATATTAGTTTCTCTATATATTTGTCTTTGGAATATCATATTTTAAATTAAAACGAATGGAATATTATATTTTAAATTTAAATTTAGTCATACAAATAAAAGTATAAAAATAATTAAACATATTTACTGAGTGCCAGAAAAATTCCAACAATTAAGAACTTCCAAAAAAAAAAAAAAACTTATTCCAATCTTTAAAAAGGAAAACTGAAATTATCAAAATTAACTCACACCTTACCTTGAGGAAATATAAACAGTGAAGAATATGTGTGTGAGTGTATTATCACTTCCAATAATAATATCTCTAATTACACTTTCTACCTTTTGAGAAATAAAATTGATGTATTTGGAAATTATGGTGTCTTAAAAATAAATAAATATTCATTTGACCCCCTTTAAAGAAAATTGGGAGAGGCATTGGTGTAACTTTGTAAGAGGTTGGATGGAGATTAAACCAGTGATTACAATAGTAAAATGAAGATAAATATCAAACAAATGTTATTCAAACATATGTATCCTCAACAACTTGCTATCTAATTTTTGAAATATAAGAGGCATTTCAATTGCCCTCACAACTCTGGTACAACAATGTATTTAGAGCTATAGAAACTTGATTCAAGCCTGAAAAAAATGTAAACAAGGAACCAGTTAATAATCAATATAAACGAATCGTAAATCAAAGGAGCGTTTATTATAGTCTTAAGGGTTCTGTATTTTAGACCGAAGGTATTGAAGTTGTGCACAACAACATGATTAGTGTAATTCCACAATTGAGGTTTGAAGAGGATAGACCTTACCCCTATTGGGTGGAGAGACTCGGGTCAACAGAAAATAAAAGAATTTGACGCATGATAGCAAGAAAATATGACAGCAAAAAAACTAGATATAAAACAAAAGAAACAAGAGATGGAACTTGACTACTGCAGACTTAATATACTTCTATATATCTATCTAGAACTTGATGTTTTACACTCCTTGTAGATGATAGAGGAGCTGTAAGTTTGGTCTCTTTACAGTCCTGTAATTATGGATGATTATAAAGTTCTTTACTATTTATATAAGATGTCTTATCTGTTTCAAAAATAAATAAAGAGCTAAACTCCAGAAAAGACCTAGCAAGTAACAGAAAAGAGTACCACAAACAGGCAACCTATTTTAAACCAGCCCTATAATCATATGATATTTCAACAATGAGAAGATGCATTTCAGACAAGAGGGAGAAAAAACGAGAAAAGAAGATGCATTAGACAGATTCTTATTATACTTCTTTAAAGAGTAAAACCACAGTCCGGACTTCCACTAACAGAGAACAGGACAAGAGGAAATAATTCATTCCTCAATGAACTGACACAACACAGAAAGATGTAGACTTTATTCAAAGCGTACGAGGATACAACAGCATGAAGCAAAATGTACTTCAACACATTTTACACTGCCAGTAACAGCACTATATATGTATATGTGGATATTCTGGTTCTTCCCACTCCACGTCCAAACAACTGATTGTGTATGTGCTTATGTTTTTAGGACCCAATGTTATTGAACTAGACTATTCTCAAGTTTTTACAACATGAATACTTAAACTTACTGTTTCTAATTGAACTAGACAATTCTCAAGTTTTTTACAACATGAATACTTATGTTTCAACTTTTAGCCTCAAGCTTTTGGGACATATTCAGATGTCAAGTGCCCAAAAGACCAAAAGTTAGATGTAGTTAACTAAGGAGCAGGCCAAGTGTGCTTAAATTGAGTAATGCCTAGTGATGATCATTAAGGAAAAGTTGCATTTCATTCAAACCTGTTGCTTTTTCTTCTTTGGTCTCCTCTTTCTTCGGGGTTTTCGAGCATCAGAGTTAGAGCTTATATTGCCACTGTTGCCTGTCAGTGAATCTGCAGGTCTTCCTTTTCTGAAGGTAGATCTATTAATGCTATCTGATGTGTTGCTGGAGGTTGACATATCACGGAAAGATGATTTCTTACTTGTAGATCCTCCAAACCGCGATTTTTTATTTGCTGAATGACTAAAAGATTTGCTCGAAGGACGAGGCGGTGGCATTAGAGCACGGGCAGATATTTGCTTCTGCATACACCATTTCAAATAGTCAGAGACAAAACATCAAATCCCAAAGTCAATTTTCAGCAGCAAAAGTAGAAAATTCCAATTGAGAGACCTGATTCTTTTCATCGCTGGACATGCTAGAAGCTGCTTTCCCAGATGCACTAGAAGCTTGTTCTCTGCAATAAAATGTATTTGAGTCCTTGGTATAATGATCAACAAGATATGGGCTCACAAAAAGAAGTTTGGCACTGTAGGCTTTCTGCAGTCTGATCATTACACGAGCATTAATCTTCTTCTAGAGACCCCAGAGGGAACTCCAATTCTTTTTCAAGTGGGAGGTAGACATTAACTGGCTGGGGATTGAGGCAGTTGGTGTTTGTTCGGTCTAAGAAATGAAGAATCTAGAACAAAGAGTTCACAAGTGGACTTAACCTTAATCATGAGGAGTGTAGGAGATTGGTTTTTGTGTTCCTACTTCATTGCATTGAGTTTTACAAGGGGGTGGATACACCAGCTTACAGTTGCAAATTAACTAGTACTAACTTCACTGCCAAGCTCATAGCCTCATACTGTGTTCTAAAGTCTTAACACTAATACATTAAACCACCTCACGAGAAAATTATCGACTCCTGATATAATGTCGTAACTCCCCTAGCACACATTATAGACTTCAGTCCATCTCCCCAAAGGAAAGCTTTACTCCACACAGAACATCATAACCTCATACTGTGTTCTAAAGTCTTAACACTAATACATTAAACCACCTCACAAGAAAATTATCGACCCTTGATATAATGTCGTAACTCCCCTTGCACACATTAAAGACTTCAGCCATCTCCCCAAAGGAAACCTTTACAAGCGTGAAGTCAATAGCAATCACTCTCTCCATTTCAAGTTATGCATCTTAATTTGACTAGGCACGGAGTTTTAAGAAAGTAAAAAAGACTTTTGAATTTTGTGGTCTTAAACTAAAGAAGTGTATAATGCGCCAAAATGCCCTTTGAATCTTATGGTCTTAAATATGCATCGGGATATTGGATCTAAAGAGCCACTAAATCTAAAAAATTGGCAGTCAAAGAAAGTAAGACGCATTTGTTGAAACATAGGGAGGGAGTGGTTTTAAAGGACAAATCAATACCTTGCACTTTTATCAGTCCACTCGTCATCAGCATCATCACTTGAGCTTCCACTTTCAAAGAAATCATCATCGCTTAAATCAAGAAGCCCATCATCTTCGCTCCCTGTTTCTGTTAGGAAAGGCCAAAATAGACGGCTCAGTTCTGGTAGATACAAGCAATGTATACCAAATTTGAAATTAAGTAGTACACAATTCAGAAGAGCAACTGAAGTTCCGTCTAATAATACATCGAGTAAAGCCGACTGAAGGTCATAATGTTGCGCTTCTAACACAAAGTGCACCTCCCATTCTCAGATCTGCTAAATCTAAGTGCTTCTTAAAGTAAGTTACTAATAAGGCAATAAGGTTTCCACATGTTGCTCCAAAAATAATGCTTACATATTTCTCTAAAGCCAACCAATATCTTGTTCAAAATTCATCATTCAGAAGCATGTCAAATTTGAATATCTATAACAAACTAACGCTACACATAACCATCAACCAAAGCACACCTTTTTTCGGGTAAAAAAAGATTTTTTTCCCCTATACAAGTAAGTTGAGGCTCTTGCTCACATGTTTCATATAACTGATAGTCTTGCAGATATTAAAATGAGAAAACGGAAAGATTCATTTAGTTATGAGGAGGATATGAGGATTGATCACTTAGTAGCTAAGATAAGATAAAATCAGCTTAGACAGATATTTGTTATGTACTCCCTTCGTCCCATTTGATGTAGCACTATTTGACTTGGCATAGTGTTTCAGCAAAAAAAGGAAGACTTCTGAAACTTGTGGTCAAAATCAATCCTTAGATATTTGTGTGGTTGTAAATCATTCCATTAAGAGTAAAAGGAAAATTTCAAAATTAAAATGTTTCTAGTTATAGTAAAATGACATTCTTTTGAGACGGACTAAAAAGGAAAAGGTGCCACATAAAATGGGATAGAGGGAGTAGTATTTTTTAGTTCCAGATTTTGATTGAACCAGGTGTTGCAATAAGCATCTTTAAAAGAAAAGGAATTCTATGAGGAGCTAGTCAAAAGTAAGGTGAACTACAGATTGAACAACAGCTTAGTACCTTCCAAATCTTTCCCACTTGCGGCAGCCGCAACTATATTGGCTTTGATTTGCTCCCGTAATTTACATCTTTTTTCAACAATATCTTGCTCATCACCTCCCGAAAACAAGGACACATATTTCTCATTCTTGGGAAAGAACTACAACCAAAATAGTATTTTGTATCAGAGTGAGAAGACAAAAAATGACCAATTACATTACGCTAGCAAAGACATCATAAGTTCTATTGTACTATATGAAAAAACATTAATAAAGGGTACATTTCTGAGGTAGCCATTACAGCAGGTGATCACTGCATCAGCAAATTTTTAAAGAAATCCTAATTGATCCGAAATCTAGGCAAAGTACTGCATCTTCATCAATATGAAAATGCCATTTTGAGATGATATAATGACCTAATGCTCGCATTAGCAAAAAACAAATGGCATCACTGGTAATATTCAGAAAAAACACTTGACTTATCCTTCTCATTAACCAATTTGCTTTGCAAAGAAAATGGACTAAACTCTAAATCTGAGACCAGAATAAGTAGACAACTGTTTCAGTGAAAAGATCAATAATTGTGAGAAACATAGTCAAACTTGAATGGAGACGGAAATAAAAGAACATAAGAAACAGGTAAACTAATTAGAAGCTCACCCGAACATATTCAAGGTCCTCTTTCAATTTAGCAAGTTGTTCAGCAATTTCTGTTTCTTGGGCCTTACAAGATGAAGTGCGCTGCTGTTTCTCCAAACGTCTTATTCTTCTCTCTATTTTTCTCCTATCTGCCCATTAATTGGAGCTCAATAAATCAATTCTCCACTGGAATGTAACGTGTGGAAGCATATCAATATCGCAGAGAAGAAGTTACTAACCAAAAAATTTAACCTTCCTGTTGCGAAGAAATATTTTGCGTTCTACAGCCAGACGATTCTGAAGCTCTTGCTGCTTTTTGAGTTCCTCCAACTTCTGTTTTTGAACTTCTCTAATTTCAGGAGGCAGATCCTGGAAATTTATTCTATTACTATGTTTTTCAATAATTGTGCATTCAAATCTTATTATCACCTCTGGTTTACAGACTAAAATGCTAAATGAATATGTTAGATTCCTACATTAGCTGTATGTCACTGGAAAGAGGTCAAAGTTAGAGATGCCGATACCAAGCATAGAACTTTGCTTTAAATCTATTTCATGCAAAACCACGTTCGAGTCTCAAGTCAGGATGCTTGTCTAGGAGTCAAAACTCAGATAACAAAATTTACAAGTAGATAGTTATGAATCTAAAGTGGAACACGGACACAGCAGCATGCCATGTAGAAATTGAAAAATAATCCATAACAATCCCACATATAATCACAGGATGTTTTTCTACCATACAATTAGTGGGAATACCAATAATATACCCAGTGCAATCCCACAAGTGAGGTTTGGGGAGGGTACTCTGTATGCAAACCTTAGCCCTACTTTGGGAAGTAGGAAGTTGTCTTTGATAGACCCTCAGCTCAAGTAAAAGCATTATAAAGCATTCTAAAAAAGGAACAATAACTACAAGTCTACAACAAAATAATACGATAAATAAAATACAAAAACATTAAATAATAACAAAAATGGAATAACATGAAACTACAAGAGTAATGCTATGATTACTAGCATAGAAAAATAAGCTAGACAACACTCAACTACCTAACTAATCCTCTACCCTGTATCTCCCATAACCTCCTATCTAAGGCCAATGTCCCCAGTAAGTTCAAATTGCGTGATGTCATGTCTGTCAATCTGCCAATTAGTGGGAATATGATAATCATCAGATTGACATTACAATTGATTTGACTAAAACCAAAATATAACTACATGCCAATCAATCAATTAAATGTGTCTCCATTCCAAATGAATTGCAGCATATAAATCCACTACATCCATTCTGTTGTCTTATTTAGCTATTGACTGGTTTGGCTGATCTAATAAAATTACTTAGTGAAAAAAAAAGGATTTATAAAAAACACTAGTTTGTTCCTTATTTCTGATAGAATTCTTTGTCAGAAATGACCATCAGTTATTGGGTGTGAAATTAGTTATCCTACACTTAGTAGATTGTTCCAGTAAGCGAAGGATATTAGCAACTCTTTCAAGATGCTAGGAAAATAATCAAACTGTAAACTAAACGCCAAAAATTAAGCATCCTATTCCTCCTACATGTAGAAGTTTCTTCAAATCTGTAAGTTCCACTAATCTCAAATTTACACTTTCCTACTTTATGATCAACAATTATTTCCAAAACACTTACGACAATAATTCGTTCACAGCCTAAACTAATAAACAAAAAATACAACAGATAAAAAACACCAAATTAGAGAAAAGACAACAACTTTAAACCACCCCAAAGTCTGCAACTACTAGTTCAGTTAAGAGACGCAAACACCACCCAAGATATATTAATTCTGCAACCAACTCTAATCAAACATGAAATTTCATTTTGCATCACATAGCAATTTCTCCAATAGCATACAAAAAAATGAACTCAATTAAGAATCAAAACCATATTTGACAGGAAAAAACCAAAACAAAAAAAGGTATATTCCAAATCCCTCTTGCAATAAACCTTGCCATTCAAAATAATCACTCTTTTCATAAAAAGTTCAATTTTTTCAGAGAACTCAGCACTAATAAACTCAATTCCATGGCTCTCTAGCGTAGATACTCCTGTTACAATGCACCATTACTGTTTTGAATTTAAAAAAAAATATATATTACTAACTAACGTTTTTAAACAGTTTATACTATACAACATACTTCCTAAACCCCAAAATTTACTATCTGTTAAGAAAAATTCATGTCCAAAGTGAGACCTAAGCTTAGATAACTCGTCCTCCAGTAACACAAAACCTGTGATTCCTAAATTAGTCAAAAATACGAATGTGTAATCCGAATTTGATTATAAAGGAGAGAGCAAAGGGCATGTACTTTTCGAAGCATGCGTTCGACGGAGCGAATTTGATTCTTGATAGAAACAGCCTTAGGTTTGGATTTCTTCTCGACACCTAAGGATTTGGGTCTCCGATTTCTACCATTATTAGCTTCAGGGACTCTGCGTTTTCCATAACCTCCGTGCGCCATTAGAGAAGAGAAAACAAAGATGGAGCAATTCTACTGCTGTGGAGCGGACATTAATGGAGTATTCAAGCTAGGTTTTAGCTCCCTGCCGTTTTGTGGTGGTGGCGGGGTATTTGGATTGGTGGGGTGGGAGGAGTTCTTTTATTAAGAATTTTCAAATAATTCTTAAAATTATTTTTTGGTCATCTTGAATTTTTTATTCCACTTAATATATGGAATTGAGAATTTCTAAAATTAATTTTGTTGGTTATTGGGTAGAAATTTTATTATTAATCATAATATAATATGCACTTGATTAATTTTTTCTATGAATCAAAACATTTCAAGAAATTACAAGATGCGAAGATAAGTGTATATTGTCTTGTTCAATGAACACGAGTACTTGTCAACACGATTAAATATCATATTCATTCATAGTAGTTAAGCAAATAGTTTTGAAGATGATAGAAATGAGGATGAAAAATCAGCCAAATAGTCTAAGGACATAGCGTATAACATGTAAGTAACATGTAACATTTTTCTCTGTGCCAAAATTTGAGGTCACTCAAAAAATCAATTTGTTAAAATCTCCCAAATTCCTGTTAAAGCAAATTATTTATGCGAATAACATGTGCCCCGTGGGTAACAAAGGTCATGTTTTAAAGAAATTTATCAATTGGGTACCACGTCATATTTATGCCTTTATTTGCAGTATTACATAAAAGGTCACAAATAAAAAATTATCTTAAACATGACCTCAGACATTAAAATTATGAAAGAAGATCATGAGACGAGATCATTAGCGTTGATCATTAAAATCGTACAGAAGATCATGGGGATGCGGGAGTTACAATCATAATGAAGTGATGTTCACCTAATAGGGAAGAGTAGTAATGTAAATATAGGAATCGTTTGATAGGACGTATAAAACTAGAATTGAATATAATTGTATTAATTCTTTAGCTCTAATGAATTTCACATATCACATTGTTACGTATATTGTAGAGTTTATTTGTGCTTACCTTAGTCATGCAGAAAATATTCCTTATGGCGCATTTAGTTTGGTGCATTACAAATAACATAAATTACATAATTTCTACAAAAATTACTTTATTTATAAAAATATTCTTCATAAATATGAATTAAAAAAATAGTAGAAATTTTTTTGAGGGGTAATTTTATTTTTAATCATGTTATACATGCGTTAAATCTTTTGCATTACTAAATACCATAAATTTTCATGTATTATTCATACATACCTTAATTAATGCTTTTATTAGTATATAAGTTGAAAAGTGTATCAAACAAAGTACTGATGATATACAAAGCTAATGCATTAATACATGTATTATTTTTCTAATAGTAACTTGTTAAGCATGGGGGAAATAATTGGCAGAGTAGGAGTTATCAAGAATAAACCTTTCCTTTTGTACAGTGAATAAATATATCATCTCTGTATCAAAAACATGGAAGATGAAGTGACTAAACCAGCTATTATCATCACCATCTTCACAAAATGAAATTATATGTGGCTTGAATTGTTTCTAAAACCCTCTTATTTGAGTTGATAGTTCTACTAACAAGTGTAGGAAATTCATTTCCAAAAAGGATTTTCCCTATTAGCCAGTAGTGGAAGAAAAAGAAGTGAATACAAAAAGAGAAAAACACTTTTTTCTTTGCTTTATTTTTAACTTTGATGTATTTACAGCAACTTGCATCTACTTGTCATGCTTGTTCCTTGTCCTTTCTTCATCAGTTACGAGAAGCCAAGAACTGACGATCCAACAGGAGAACAATCCGACTTGACATTCGTTTGTAGTTAGTGTAATAGGAAGTAAGGTGTTAGAAACCTGTGTTATTTTGCTTGAACTGTGATGACAGGTTGTTATCTTTCAAGTTCTGATATCACTATTAGCAAATCACCTGGTTCAAGAGAAATGGGTTCTGATTTTGGGATTGGGTTGATAACCTGCAATGGGGAAGGCGTTAGGTTGAGCTCCGATGTCAGTTCCATTTACAGAAGCAAATCAAGATTTATTACCTTCTTGTTGTTCTTCACATATCCGATAGCAACTTCTCTTCGCAAATGTGCTCTTTCAGAAAGCTCAGCAAATGAAGGTTTCTCATCTTCCTTCATGTAAAGGCCAATGTCCTGTAAGTGGAATGAAAAGAAAGTTACAACCAAGTCAAGAGCTCTAATAGTTTCTGTTTCACGTCACCATTTAATCTATATGACAAACTCATGCTGTGTGGAACTGAGGAAATTTAAAAAAGAATACAAAGTCTCTCTTTGTGCAATCACGTGTAGCGTCCTTCAAAGGTCTTAGAAGCTATGTTGCTCGGACTCTTCAAAAGTATCACGGGTGAGTATTAGATTCGCTAAAAGTAATGTATTTTCGGAGAATCCGATACGGTGCGGCATCGCAAGTGAAGAGTCCGTGCAACTTAACTTAGAAGAAGAATAATTCTTGAAGAAATTCTTGTCAATACCATTAGGAAGATGAAAGAAAGGGGAAAGGAAGTCAAATAAGCAAATTCCTGACAGCTAAGGTAGTAGAAAAGGAGATAATCGACCATCATCGCTTACTTTATCAGTAAAGCATTTCTTGCTAGATTGGATTGAGAGTGACCTCTTCTGCTGATTAAGGTGTTATGTTTGTGCCTTAGCAAAATATCTGGAAAGAAAGTTGTATTTCTTCCACACAGAGCAAGCATTGTAATCGAAGCGCTACAGAACAATCTGTAGGAAGCGGAGCAACCTCTAAGTATTGTCCATTTGCCATCCTTGGTGAGTACGGTCCAACAAATAGGCACTATTCTTAGCGACAATATTGCGAATTACATATGTTCAGTTGAGGTTCTATGGAATACACACATCACTCATGTCCAAAGGTCAAAAGAGAGAAATGCTCATACATAAATGAAAACTATATTTTCTACCAAGGGGAATCAGATACTCCGCAAAACGTGGTTATACTTTATTTACTTGTTAGTTGCTTCTAGATTTTTTGTTATTCTTGGGGTTGGGGGGAAGGAAGTTGGAAAAGAGGGTAAATGATAACAGAAACGATGACTACATCTCAATCCTAAGCTAGTTGGTGTCAGTTGTGTGAATCCTCATTATCTATTACACTCCATTTTGAACACATTCCGTTCTAATTATTCAGTAATTCAGATTTTTCCTCGTTATAGGCTTTCTACATATCTCACAGACAACGAAAAATTGGACCAAAAATAAGCTTTACTGACATGACTAGGTCTTATTCCAAACTACTTGATGTTGCTTCAAAACTTTTTTCCTCTATAGCATTCGAGGTCTGTATGGAATGTAAGATGTTATAGGTTTTAAAAAACAACTTCCTTTCATGTGATTTTACATTTACCTAGTTCTCTTTTAACACTTCCAATGATCATGATTCACAGCAATCGAAGGGTAGGACATGGCTAAATCATCTTAAACGACGTGCTGTTTTGTCCTCTATATGTGCTATTGCAACTTTTGTCGATTGGGATTATTTCTAATCTTTGCCTAACCTTATATGAATGCACATCCATCTTAAGATTCATATTTCTGCGGCACTCATCTTGTGGATACGTTAGACCTTAGAGGCCCAACATTTACTCTCGTTAACATTGCTACACAACTTGTATTTCACTTTGGTAGGTGTCCTTTTGCTCAACACTCTGGTAGCATTTCTCAATTTCTACCATTCTATTCTAATTTTATCTTTATCATCTAACATACCATTCTTGGGAAACATCGAGCCTTCATATTTGAATAGTCTAAATTAAGCACCACAATTCCCCATCTAATCTCTCATCAGCTTTACTCTTCTTAATGCCCAACTCCCAGAGCAGAGTCTATTTTACTTTTATTAATCATTAACTCTCACTCTCTTGAGGGATCGTTCATGAGTCGAGTTTTTTTTAGTAGACATCTCGTTAGTTTCATCAACTAACACGATATCCAATGTATATGCATACACAATAGGGACCTAAACATGGATAGTATTAAATATCTCATCCATAAGCAGCATAAACAAGTGTATGCTCAATGCAAAAAAGTCCTCTATGTTTCTGATTACTGTTCTCACACTTGTCACAACTCGTTCTGTCATTCATATATTTATCTATTAAATATTCAGACCTTTTGGTGAATGAAATATCATTAATTAAATAACCAACAAGCATGCCTGTTAAGTGCACCATTGACACAAGTACCAATTTGGTTTACATGCACCATTACAGGAAAGTGGAAACACATGCCAATTCCTTCACGAACTAGATCAGACGCAAAGAGGTTAAGCTTATCTAAGGATTTAATACACGAGGTTCAAGAAAATTGAAAATTCTTATTTTAGAAGCGAACTTCCATTGTCCATTTCCACACCTGCTATATTTAGAAGGCAAATTATTACCTTAAGGTATATTTCATCTCCATCGACATTCAAAATATCCTTCCAAACTTCATTCAATTCGCTATTTTCTGCAACTGTGCCAGATAAAAAAAAATGAAAAAAAAATCAGGAATTACTTTAAACTTCACTAAGAAGAATCCATTTGGCCTTCATAAAGGAAATATTTGAAACCTTGAGCAGTCACAAGACTCATTACTTCCTCTGAAGCAATGTAACTGAGGGAAGGCTTGATTCTTGTAATCTGGAGACAGAACATCCACATATGCCATCAAAACTTCACAACTCGAGAAAAATAAAGCCATAACTTACACATCCATTAAAATTAACCAAGAACAGCCTTTGTTAGAAACAAATCACCTGTTTACCCAATTTGGAATCAACAATTTCTGCAACAAGATTTTGTACCTGCAATTTGATCATTGATTCCGCAAAGCAAAATATCGAACCAATCAGTAGTGTTACTGACAATTTCCCAAGGAAAAAAAGATTCAGGAATAATGATGATATAAGAATGGTTTCTTCAAACATTAGGATACCCTGATCAGAAGATTTGAGCAGCACTCAAACCATTACATAGTAGCATTTAAGTTTTTTATGTGCTTTCTCAGATCATTGATGCAAAGCACAGCCAACAGTAGCAATATTGTAAAGCCTATATAAGAGATTTTATTTTATCAAAGAAGGTTGCTAAATACACATCTGATGTTGAAGGTTACAACACGCATCTTGAAATCACTAAGGCGGTACAGATTCTATGATGCAATTAAATGAAATTGTTTTCTTTTGGTTTCAAGATACCACCGACCAGATAGAAAAAAAAACTTCCAAGAAAATATTCTAGAGAGTGCACCCTTCTCATTTTAGGATAAAAGTGGATATACAAAAAGTATAGATTGACAAAGATAGTTATCTAAATTAGTCTTTGTTCTTGTTTCCAAAGAAGGAAGGGAGCCTTGGAGCAACAATAAAGTTGTCTCCATGTGACCTGCCTGGCCCTGGGTTTGACCGGTGGAATCAACCACTGATGTTTGCTATGAGAAATAGGGGAAAATATATTATTGAATTGTGTATTTACATTGTTACATAAAGACCCTATTTATAGACACTACAATCTAATCCAAATTCAACTAGGATAGTGTAATCCTACTCCTATTCTAACTCTAACACTCCCCCTCAAGCTGGTGCATACAAATCATAAGCACCTAGCTTGTTACAGATATAATTAATACGAGGACTAGTGAGGGACTTGGTGAAGACATCTGCAACCTGATCACTTGACTTCACAAACTTTGTAACAATGTCTTTTGAGAGTATTTTTTCTCTGACAAAGTGACAATCAATCTCAATGTGCTTGGTCCTTTCATGAAACACTGGATTTGACGCAATATGAAGGGCCGCTTGATTATCACACACAAGTTCCATTTGATCAACCTCTCCAAACTTTAGCTCCCTCAACAACTGTTTGACCCAGATAAGCTCGCAAGTTGCTGTAGCCATTGCTCGATATTCTGCCTCTGCACTCGACCGAGCAACCACACTCTGTTTCTTGCTCTTCCACGACACCAAATTACCTCCTACTAATACACAATATCCGGATGTAGACCGTCTATCAGAGGGTGATCCTGCCCAATCAGCATCTGTATATCCCGTGATATGCTCATGTCCTCGATCTTCGAAGAGTAGTCCTTTCCCAGGCGCTGACTTTATATATCGAAGAATACGAACAACTGCATCCCAATGACTATCACAAGGGGAAGTCATAAACTGACTTACAACACTCACAGGGAACGAAATGTCAGGTCTAGTCATTGTGAGATAATTTAACTTTCCCACTAGTCATCTATACCTTTCAGGATTACTGAGTGGCTCCCTCTGTCCTGGAAGCAGTTTTACATTCGGATCCATAGGAGTGTCAATGGGTCTACATTCCATCATCCCTGTCTCCTCAAGAATGTCTAAAGCATATTTGCGTTGACAAATAACAATACCTGATCCAGACTGAGCAACCTCAATACCTAGAAAATACTTTAACCTCCCAAGGTCTTTAGTTTGGAAATGCTTAAAGAGATGTTGCTTCAAACTAGTAATACCATCTTCATCATTGCCAGTGATAACAATATCATCGACATAAACAACCAAATAAATACATAAATTTGCTGCAGAATGCCGATAAAATACAGCATGATCAGCTTCACTACGAGTCATGCCGAACCCCTGAATTACTGTGCTGAACTTGCCAAACCAGGCTCGAGGAGACTGTTTCAGACCATAGAGTGACTTGCGCAATCGGCATACAAGTCTACTAGACTCCCCCTGAGCAACAAAACCAGGTGGTTGCTCCATATAGACTTCTTCCGCAAGATCACCATGTAAAAAAGCATTCTTAACGTCCAACTGATGAAGAGGCCAACGACGAATGGCAGCCATAGATAGAAGAATACGGACAGATGCCATTTTAGCCACAGGAGCAAACGTATCACTGAAATCGAGCCCAAATATCTGAGTGTATCCTTTGGCAACAAGGCGAGCCTTAAGTCGATCAACCTGACTATCCGGACCAACTTTCAATGCATAAACCCAACGGCAACCAACAGTGGATTTACCTGCAGGAAGGGGGACAAGTTCCCAAGTACCACTCGTATGTAAAGCAGACATCTCATCAACCATAGCCTGCCTCCATCCCGAATGAGAAAGTGCTTCACGTGTAGTCTTAGGAATGGAAATAGAGGACAAAGACGATACAAAAGCATGATAGGATGATGTGAGACGATGATAACTCAAGAAAGTATAATGTGGGTTAGCATTTCGAGTGGACCGTATACCTTTTTTAAGTGCACTCAGTTGGCTAGGAGTAGGCAAGGCCGCAGTAGGTGCAAGGTCTGGCGCATGACATGAATCATTTAGAACCGGTGCTGGGCGTGGACGACGATGATAAGTCAAGAGAGGTGGAGGTGTGGTAGGTTTTGTTAGAGGTGGCACTATTATTGGAGTTTCCTCAAAATTCGGTACAGGTAGGACTTGAGGTAGAGGTAAGACCTCAGAGAGATCAGGACCATCAGATGATGTATAGTAAGGTTGAGATTCAAAGAATGTGACATCAGCTGACATAAGATATCGATTAAGGTCAGGGGAATAACAACGATACCCTTTTTGAACGCGAGAGTAACCAAGAAAGACACATTTGAGAGCACGAGGGGCTAATTTATCTTTCCCTGGAGCGAAGTTAAGAACAAAGCATGTACTCCCGAAGACATGAGGAGGTATAGGATGGAGATGTGACAAAGGGAACAGTATGGAATGTGGAACCTGATTCTGAATAGAAGATGAGGGCATTCTATTAATTAAATAACAAGAGGCAAGAACAGCATCGCCCCAAAAACGCAGCGGAACATGGGACTCAATGAGAAGAGTGCGAGCAGTTTCAATAAGATGCCTATTCTTTCGTTCTGCTACACCATTCTGCTGAGGGGTGTATGGACAAGATGTCTGGTGAATAATTCCTTGATGAGTCACAAACTCCTGAAATTGGGAGGACATGTATTCTAAGGCATTATCACTACGAAGAGTACGAATAGAAACACCAAACTGGTTTTGTATTTCAGCAAAAAAACTTTTAAATATAGAAAATAACTCTGAACGATCTTTCATTAAGAAAACCCAAGTACATCTTGAATAGTCATCAATGAAACTAACAAAATAACGAAAGCCTAAGGTTGAACTAACACGACTAGGACCCCAAATATCAGAATGAACTAAAGAAAAAACAGACTCAGAATGACCCTCAGTACTACGTGAAAATGTAGCACGAGTGTGTTTCCCAAGTTGACACGACTCACAATCTAATGAGGATAAACTAGACAAACTAGGCACCATCTGTTGCAGTTTAGATAGACTAGGATGCCCCAAACGTTTGTGAATTAGGTCTGGAGTATCTGTGACGGAGCATGCTGTGAAGGAATTGGAAGAGGTAAGATAGTAAAGGCCTTGTGATTCATGTCCTGTGCCAATCGTCTGTCCCGTACTGCGGTCCTGCATAAGGAAAAAATCATCAAAAAAATAAATGCCACAATGTAAGTCCTGCGTCAAACGACTAACAGATGCCAAATTAAAAGGAGAACCAGGAACATAAAGAACAGAATCTAAGGGGACAGAAGGTAAAGGTTGGGCTTTTCCAATCCCTTTAGGTTTGGTCTGGATCCCATTGGCCAAAATAATAGCAGGAAGGGATTGTGAGTAAACAAGATCAGACAAAAGTGTTTTGTTACCAGAAATATGATCAGAAGCGCCTGAGTCCATAACCCATGGTCCAAGAGGACTAGACTGTGAAACACAAGCAAAAGGATTACCCGCAACAGGAACAATAGGTTGAGAAGTTGATGCTGCTTGTGGAGGCAGTTGCTGACGTGCTCGATACTGAAGGAACTCATCATATTCAGCCTGAGCAATATGAGCATTATTAGATGATCGGTCAGGTGGAGCAACGGAAACAGTAGGAGGAGCAACAGGTTGCTTATTTGCTCGATTTCGAAGGGATTCATTATATTCCTTTATAACAATAGGATCATAACTGGGGGGTGGACCATGCAAAGTATAACATATGTCACGAGTGTGTCCAGACTTGTGACAATAACTACATTTAGAGCGAGATCTTCCAGAACGGCCTCCTCCCCATCGGTTCTCCATAGTAGAACTCTGTTTATCAATAGTTTGAGATGCAAGAATAGATGAGTCAATGGTGGGTGATGAAACTACTTTATGGTTGGGCGGCGCAGCAAGACGAAGTAAACGAGAGAATAATTCATCCATTGTAGGAATGGTAGGACTAGCTAAGATCTGGTCACGCACAGAATCATGATCAGCAGGAAGTCCAGCAAGTGTAAGGACTAAAAACAATGTTTGTCTGTGCTCTTGTTGTGTTGTGACGTTCGCTGTGACTGGCATCAACGTTTCAAATTCCTCCATGACTGCTTGCACTTGTCCCAAGTATGTAGACATATCAGATTCATGTTTCTTTAAGGTGGTCATTCGAGACACCACATCATAAAATCGAGATATGTCATTAGTATATAAAGCACGAGCCTTTTCCCAAACTGAATATGGAATGGGCGAAATAAGGGCATCAACTTGGAATCAATAGAACGCCATAGAAGACTACACAATTGAGCATCAACCCTCTCCCATTGTGCTTTGGCTGTGGAAGATTCCTCAGTAGCCTTTTGCTTTGCATCCACCACACAAGTATTGGTTGTTAAGTGATCGTGAACACCTTGACCTTTGCACCGTAATTCAACTGAGGAAGCCTATGCTAAGTAGTTGGAACTACCCATTAATGGTTCTGAAGTAATCATAGGATGAGAACTTCCTATTCCTGTACTTTTGGAGCCAAACATATCAACCCCAAAAGACATCCTTTGGAATAAAAAGAAAAAACTGTTTAAATAAAGAAAAAAGGAGATGGGTCTGTCTCAGAATGCTGAGGCGACCTCACTGAGGCAAAGAAAAAAAAACAAGCCGGAACAGTGAAAAAGTTGCCGGAAAAGGTCGAAGTCGCCGTAACCCTAATTTCAGAGGTCGAAATCAGAAAAAAATTGCATGGGCAGCCTCGGAATGGAGAGGCAACCCAGCTGGAAAAAAAATTGTTGCCGGAAAGTGGTCGGAGCAAGCCGCACGCGCCGGCGCGTGGCCAGATCTCGCCGGAAAACCAGTAGATTCAGGCGGCGCGTGCAGGGTCATTTTCCGGTGGGTCTGACCTCGCTGTGGTCGCCAGAGGGTGAGGGACAAGGTGGTGTTGTTGATTTTCACACAACACTGACAAAAAAATATTCCGACACAAATCAGTGATCCATACCGGAAAGTTTCTCACCGATGCTCTGATACCATGTGAGAAATAGGGGAAAATATATTATTGAATTGTGTATTTACATTGTTACATAAAGACCCTATTTATAGACACTACAATCTAATCCAAATTCAACTAGGATAGTGTAATCCTACTCCTATTCTAACTCTAACATTTGCATCAAGGTAGGTTGCCGACATCACACTCCCTTGAGATGCACTAATCCTACATTAATGGGGGATGCTTCGTGCATCGGATTTGCTTCCTTTTTTTCTTATTTTTCAAAGGTGGCATAATTCTACATAGCTAATTGTTTGTGACTGTACTACGGGATACAAAAGTTTAGTACAGGTAATACAAGGAGTTAACCCGTGGTTGCAACCTTTACCACACGAATAAAGTAATAACTATGAAGTAAAAAGAAAACCAGCACATATATGTTGCCAAAACTGCCAATGTATATATATATATATCATGTTTTAGTATTCCCAAAACCCAATTGCCCATGCATGTCCAAAATCTCCCATCAACCTCTGCATAATTAGATGCACTTGAAACTTGTCTCTGATTTGTAAAAGGAATAGAGGGGAGCATCTTACACACTGAAGAACTTCATAAAGAATAATGAAGAAGAAAATTAGATTTGTGAAGACATATTTTGACCAAATACCTTCACGCCAAGCTTGTTGCAGATACTTTCAGCAAGGAGGAGGGAATATACAGATTGCTTGTCTGCTTTCGATGCATCTGGAGAATGAAATATATGTATAAACATGCATCTATACCACATATAAGATAAAGCCATTTCTATTACCTCCAAGTAACCATTCTCTATCAGATATTACAACAATGGAGAATGGAAATTCTCCGCCTTGTTTAAATGATTTTTGAATGTTTGCAATGGTGTCCGTCAGCATGTCATAGTCCATTGGGTTTCCAATCTGTAAAATATTATAAATATGCATAAGATGGAAAGTTCCAAATCTAATCCAGGTAATCAACATTAGATAATGAGTAAGAAATACCCTGTGAGAGACTCGAACATTTTTTAGCTTTCTCTGGCCAGCAAGTCTGCTAGCCGTATGTCTATCATCCATTGGGACATCTGATAACACCTCCTACAAGTTTATTGGATGCAAAACAAAAGGATACAAAAGATGACTTAGTCTAGTGGTAAGAAGATTTACAGTCAGTCAGTCATAAATTCCAAACATATGGTGATAATTTCAGATAATAATCTATAACTGCTCTGTGTTTTTAGAAGTAAGACATTTTCTTGAGACTGGTAACATGTTAGTATATATAAAATACACTAACGCAGTGCAAAGCCATAGTTATGAAGAATCCAAAATCCCTGCTATCAAAACAAAATTTACAGAGAACCTATCAGTGAAATTCTAGTTGTGAACAGTTTTTGGATGGAGTTTGCTCTTTAGTTATAGACTAGACAGTGTGATGGAGTAACTCCTTTTATTCCCAATAATATTTTGAGCGTGTTCTTGATGCCTTTTAATGAAATTCTACTCACTTCCTTAAAAAAAAAATCTATCAGTGGCTTCTGATAGCCTTCCATTCCCCGCCACCACAAGAACTGTTGACAGTTTTTGGGCACCAATGTCTTAGCTGTCCATATTTGTCATAAATAACCCTCCTCCACATAACATTGAGCTCCTTGTTATACCTCCACAACCATTTCACTCATAAGCTTAGATAGTAGTTCTTGAGATTCTTAATGCCCAGTCCCCCGCTCTGCATGCTGGTAATGACGGTGTTCCAATTGACCAAATGAAAGGCTTTCTTATCTTTGTTACATTGCCAGAGGAAATTCCTTCCTAGTGCATCAGTTCTTCTCCTTACTTTGCAGGGGAGTGCATCTAGCACATTGTTAATCAAGACCACTCTATCTCCACATGAATAAGTTAACAAGAGCACTCTTCCTCCACATGAATAAGTAACGACTCTTTCATATTGTAAGCCTCACATCTTTTTATAACTCCATCCTATATCTCCTGAACTTTATGTTTGGAGCCCAATTACAATCCTACATAGGTGATTTGTAGACATCCCACTTCACAGCCTTAGGTCGCTGCTAGAATCTGTGAATTGAGGTGTACCTCCATAAAAGGAAATATCAAGTTAATTCTCCAGTTCACATGAAGTCCAGTGACTGCTTCAAAGATGACTTGGATGATTCTTAGATATTTCAGTTGATTAATAGTGGACACCTAATCTCTTGCTTCCTTTAGCATCAGGTTCAGCCCTTAGATTACAATAATAGACAGAAAGGGTGACAAAGAATCACCTTGTCCCAGCCCTCTCTCTGAAGGGAAGAAGCCTTATGGTCCTCTGGAGAGCCATTAACAACTATAAAAAACCTCACAGTGCTAATGCAGAAAGAAATCCAGCTAACTCACCTCTTCCCAAAAACCATATCCTCTGGGACCTTTAGCAAGAATTTCCAGTTGACATGATCATATGCCTTTTCAATATCAAGCTTCAAACAATTCCTGGAATTGGCCCTTAACTCTTGAATCCACACATTCATTAGCAATCAAGGCAGCATCCATAATTTGTTTGCCTCCAATTAAGGTCAGTTGGTGGCCATCCACCAAATTATCCACCACCCTCTTCAGTCTTTCAGTCAGCAGTTTGGAGATGAGACACTTCCTATCAGGCTATTGTCTCAAGTCCCTGAGCTCCATTCTCTTTTGGTATTAAATCTACGCAAGAGGCACAGAAGCTTTTTTCAAAACCTAAAATGACTAAAATACCATTGGGGAGCCACCCAACCCTGGTGATTTGTCAGTTTCACAGTTTCAGATTCTGAAGCATGTCCTGTTCGTTGCAGCCATTCATTATCCCCATCATTGATAAGAAAATAACCTGGTCGTCTGCATATTAGCCTCCAGTATTCTGACTCGGCATAGAGTTCCTTCTAAAAATTTACTATCTCCCTTTTAATGTCAGAGTAGTCAGTGATGCATTCCCCCTGCACCTCCAGCTTGTCAAGACATTTGGAACACCAAAATGTTATTTTATCAGCTAGCCCTTAGAAAAAGCGACTGCATTGTGCTTTCCATGAACCAGTAGGACAAAACAAGATCTTGAGATGGCAAACCCGATGCACTAAAGATCCCACTATGCGCAGCATCCGGGGAAGGTCCTGACCACAAGAGTCTATTGTAAGCAGCCTTACCTTGCATTTCTGCCAAAGGCTGTTTTCAAGACGTGAACCCCTGACCTCCTGGTCACATGGCAACAACTTTATCAGTTACTCCAAGGCTCTCCGTCAAAGATCTTGAGAATAAATGTAAATTCTTTTCTGACTACTGAATAATACCAGTAGAAAATATGTTTAAAAAGTGATGCAACAAGGACGGGAGAAGAATAACTTGAGGCAAGGACAAACTAACTGCAATATTGTATATCCGCAAGAAGACCTGCAGATCAAAAAGTATTTATTCCTCTTAGGGTGCCCAAATAGGTTTTCTTTTGTCCAAATCAGTTGTTTCAAAGAAAATGCCACAATATTTTTCAGACATGAAAAGCAATGGAGAAAAAGTGGGGAAGTTTTGCCTCAAAAATTGATAATTAATAGTTTGGTTCTGATAATAAAAGGTTACCAGAAGGATGATCAGGATAGTGATTGAAGAGATAGTGCCAGTGAAATTGTCAACTGAAAGAATCACATTGGCACGGGAATGGTCACAAAAAGGGAAAAAAACCTTTGGTGGGCTGGGATTACACTCCCTGTTGGTTGGCAGAAGCTGCACCGGTCTCTACCAAATTTATAGCTTTGATAACGTGACAAAATTAAAAAAGAGAAAGCTCTTATTGAAGTTCTTTACCAACAATGCAAAAAAGGCCACTATACGAGTTTTTTATACATGAAATACTCTTCAAAAAATTATTAGGTAAAAAAAAAAGTGTGCCCTCTACCTCACCTAAGGTAGGGGGTGAGGTTTGCGTACACTCTACCCTCCACAAACCCCATTTATAAGATCACACTGGTATGATGTTGTTGTTGCTCTCCCTGATAACATAAATCTTTAGATGAGATGGTCACAACCTATAACATGGTATCAAAGCAGGCAACAGTCCAGCGTTCGAATCTCACTGACACCACCATTATCAAAAGAATTTCCACGTGCTTGGACATGAAAAAGAATCACGCCCGCACATAAAGAGGCCATGTCGAGAATATAATTAAGTAAATAAAAAGTATGCTCTCTCTAACTACTTAAACTTCAAGATGAGATAGTCGACTACTTAATTTTTAAGATGAGATGGTCGCACACTTCAACAAATATAACAATTTCATTATTCTAAGGATTCTAGGGTAGGAAGTCTACATCATGCCCTATACGGTGTGGCTCCGTTCGGGATTTTCATCCAGTCACCTAAACTAAGCTGACCTAAGCTCAAACTGCATCATTGGACATGTTGCTGAAACACTCAAGAAAAATAAAGTAGGTAGTTCACATGCTAGTGACATGGCAAAGAACACAATGAAAAAAGACATGTGGCTCTTTGTCCCAAATAATTTACGAAAAGGAAAAAGTTTTTTTTCCTTCTCTCCACGTTAATCCTTTCCCCTGCCAACCCCTCTCTTCAGCTCCATTGATTTCTCCCTACAACTCCATTGATTCCATGGCCACACTCCCAATTCATTCTCCCTTTCCAACCCTCTCTCTCTCTTCACTGACATATATTTGCATAATCTTCACGCTCTTTGGTGTCTATCCACAAGATTCTTTTCCACTCTCCTTCCTAGCAATCATGATGGAAGAACACATCGCCGCTCATCAGCACTATACCCAAGGCCAAAACTTCCCACTTCAATATATCCAACCAAGATGAAGTTAAGCCTCTTTCGACGAGGCCGAAACAGCTTTTCAGTCGCCAGCCAACATCCTGATCAAGTCTGCCGGTGTGCTTGATAGGAAATACCCCTTCATCCTAAAGACAGCTATAGAGGATTTCAACAGGACATTAGAAGTAAATGTGGATGGTGAGTTCATATGCTACAAAGAAGGTGCTGACAGAATTAAGTGTGGCAGAAGCTGTCCATTTTCCAGGGAAAACTTGGCCAGTGAACATAACAGTAGGATATATAATTCAAGGATGGAAGATTGTTGGAGTGTCTAGAGATAGGGGTCCATGGGGTCAATGACGTGTTGGATCTCTGTTTATGAATTTGTTACATGAGAAGTGAGAGGAGAAAAAAGCTGGTGGCAACAAGGTCATTTGTGGTTTGTAATGGTAGTGGTGAGGTGTCGGTTTTTGCATATGTCATGGGAGAAGGGGTGGCTGTGGTGGTTTGTTGGTGGAGATTTAAGGCGAAAATGATGGAAGATGGATCTTGTTTTGTTGAGAGAGATGAGAGATGAGAGATGAGAAAAGAGAAAAGAGAAGAGAAAATAATTAGATGAGGAGGAAAATAATCCATGGCAGCTCATTTCAATGCATTCATGTGCTTAATGTATGTGATATCATGCTATGTACCCCGTCAGCCACATGCATCTATAGGCAAGTTTGAGCATAGATCAATTGTTCAACAGGTATAGGCTTAGTTCAGGTAGCTAGGTGAAAAATTCGGACAGATTTAAGTGTTTGCGTATGTATTCGGACTTCAAAATGATTCCCTTTACTTAACCAACAAGAATATTCTACATTTACCAATTCTCTTGATTTTGAAGAGATATTTTACTATCACCCAAAGATCCACATGGATAAATTAATAGCATCTTTTCATCAGGAGGAAATCAAATCAACTATTTTCAATGAACCAGAAGCTGTTAAGGACAATATTCACACTTGAAACCAATTGGTAGGTAGCATAATCTATTAACATTAGATAAACTTAAATGAAAGAAACCTCCTCTGGATTATCTTTCTGAAATGTGATCCATACATCACCTCTTTCCATACTACGGCAATGTTAAGTAATTCATGGAGAAAACAATATGGTGTAGAAGGGCCGACAGAATCATGTTATTATTGTGTCAAACCCTTGTGTCTACTGGAAAAAATAAACAAGATTAATCCAAAGCAACCCACAACTTTAGGACCAAACGTTTCGGTTGCATTTTACATTGTACCCCTTTTGAGTTTGACAACTAGATTTTTCCTTATTATGAATCTCAGAAATACTGACAGAGTGACAGATGACATGCTGAATCATAAAAAAAAGGGTGTTACCCCTTTGAAGTTAAACATCCAATTATCTCCGCCTATAATGTAGAGGTTAGAGGTCTTCCAGAAGTGCATGACTTACCAGTGTGCTGCCAGGTCCCAGGTAATTATCATATTCTTCAATCATTTCCACAATATCAGCCCGCCATCCCAGCATTAATATGCATTCTTTAGGTCCCGGACACCAATCAGATGCCTGAATTTAGATACTTACAGAGTGAGCTACAATACTCGGCATTGAAGGTGGCAGGTGCAAGTCATTCCTAATATGTTATACCTTAGATCCTGATTTTGTTCGTTTCACTATATTCTCAAGGCGTGCTTTAGTTATTTCCAAAGTATTACCCCGGAATTGTCCATTCTTCTCCACAGTTTGAGAATCATTTGTGACATTGTCACTTTCATCAGAAATATTTGAGTATGCCAGCTGCGGCCTTCTTTTTCCATGAACAGGCCCTATAAATAAAACCTGTATGATTCAAAGTGACAGAATCAGCATGCAAGTAAACTAAATTAGGGGACCATAGCAAAAACATATTTGAATTTTGTACATGAGAATATACACAACATAGTATGATCTTGTCAATTACGAAACAAAGTGAACAGTACACAAAATTTCTGCTCTCAGCACTACAATGGTGACACTGCAACTACTATCATACGCTCAACTGCCTGATCTCCACAGCAAAACAGAAAGATAGTGATCATTGGAGCCAGAAAAGAGCCCTGGATGTCCCATGGAATGATTTTAGTGCTGCAACACTTTTTACCCCTTATATATGTTCTTGATCCATTTCCTAAAACCTGATGATTCCATTAAGACCGAAGTAAAAGGTATAACTAGTAACTGATTATTATTACACTCTCTCATTCATACATGATCTAGGATAGACAAGGATGTCCACAGGAAGACCAAACGCAAGGCACTATTGGCAGAAATGAATCACCTTCACACTCAAACTCATAAACATCAAAGCTTAAAACTGTAGAAATAATATTCACTTCAATGGCAATCATGAAAGCAATAAAAACCTGCCGAAGGATTCATCTCACCTAGTTCCATCAATCTGCTTCTAGTAGATATTCCTTTCTTCTACTTGAGACTAATGTACGATGGTTTATAATAGATGTACAGTTTACAGATCAATATAAGCATATAATATATTTAAAGGACTGATGCAGAATAATTAGATCAGTATAAAAGCAGTGTACTGAGTGTATCACTATACTTTCAGAAACCAGGCCCCTTAAGGAAGCTAGTGTATAAAATTTTGTTTCTCCAAAGTGGTAGTCCAAGTTGATTTAACATCTAAAGTTGGATTATTTTATTCATATGGGTAACACAGTTGCAGTATTTAATGTTGAAACATACTTTATCAGTTTCTTCCAAAACTTCATCATCCCTTGGATGGAAATTTATCTTCCCTTGTCGGTAGAGACCGCAAACAACAGCCTGAAAGAAAAGCAGAATCGAATTATATAGGACTTCAAGATCTACAAAGTTTATGAAATCGTTAGTTAAAACCATTCTAATAAAACAGACTACTACAAAGTTTATGAATCGCTAGTTAAAACCATTCTAATAAAACAGACTACCTCTTGGAAGCCACGTCTTAATTGCTTATACTTTAATCCCACCAGGTGAGGGAAACTGCAAAGATTGAATACGTTCTCTGCCAGATGAAACCGTGCTCTTCTTAGAAAAGTGTCCAATCATGAAACAAATCCATATACTCCCTCTGTCCCATTTTATGTGGCACCCTTTCCTTTTTTAGGCCCACCCAAAAAGAATGTCACTTGACTAGAATTAGAAACAATTTAACTTTATAATTCCCTTTTTGAAATGATTTTCAACCATACAAATATCTATAGAAGATTTTAGATCACAAGTTTCAAAAATCTTCCTTTTTTTTTCTTACACACCATGCCAAGTCAAATGGTGCCACATAAAATGGGACGGAGGGAGTACATTGTTATGACAATTCCACTTCAGGATATTGCAAGATATATGATATGATTTTATGCAAGAAAACAACATAATATATGAAGCAAAAACGCCGATGACAAGACACTTCAGACTTGAAATGTTATCCACAATTAAGGACAGAGCAGAGTTCCAGTTTGCTGAGAAATTTGAGAAGCTTAAGAAGATATTAGTGCTGTGTATTAAGCACTGGATGTCCAAAGTTCAAGGTTGTGGACAACAGAATTCATAATGTCTTAAAGACCTTAGCTCTTTACCATACAGAACAAAAGACGCAATGACGGAAGTTGATTTTGTTACAAATGGCTAGAGGTAGATGAAGTGAAAGAACCTAACAAGCTGCATGATATTTTAGACAGGTTTACCACTCCACCAGTGGATGATCCACTTTTCAACAAAAATTAAATGCATTTGAGACCAGTATCAGAATGCAGCACTTAAAACTGTGGAACACAATGAGACACCTGCCAAATTTTCCTTTTCAGATTATGCATTCAATAAAATAACTCATGAAACAAAAATGATTTAACTGAGAAACAATACGTTACTTCGATAATTGAGCAAATGTTTGTATATTTTAATGAGTCCTTTTTGGCGAGAACATTGAACAAACAACTTTGACGCGACATTCTGAACAGGTTCCACTCTCAATCCTGAAATTGACTTTAAGAGTTCGCATGTGTTGGAGCTCGAAACCTGATAGAAATCTGGAAAGGAGTCACTAACTTATAAATGATGATTCAAAACAGTAAAAGTACTCTTCCAGAGAAACATGCCTCAACTATGGTGGGCACAGAGATCATTTCTGGAAGGGGTTGAAGGGCTAGTACTGAGAGAAATGCGTCTGTATCAACCTCATACCTAATTAAATCAAGAACATCACAAATATGAAACTAGAAAGAAAGCATAAACACAAAAGTCAAATTGCACAAAAATGCCATTAATTTAACATTAGGGAAGTGTAGACATCAAAAGACGCAGAGAATCGTGTATGAAACTACTCCCAATAACAAGAGATCCCAATCACATACATGTCACCTGGCGTCAGGGGATAAGGCCTTTATAAGGTCTAGACTTAAGCACTGAGGTTGCAGATAACAGACTTGAGTTTCTGTGGCATAGTTTAGTGTGTTGCATTATTTCCACATATTCTGTCTATGGCTTACAAGGACTCTTTTCAGAGATCATTTCCAGAATCACATTGCATATCGATTCAATCAACATAGAACATAACCGACAACAACTAACTACACTGAAACTTTAAAACTGTAAGTTTAACTTTTTTGAAAACGCGGGAATTATTTAAATAACGCACAGTAAATGCTTCAGTAACCTTGTAACCCAATTATAACATATAATTTAGTATAAAGTAATGTGATTGACCTCTTAGTGAATATTATACTTTTCCCAGCTGTTAATGTTGTGAAACAGTCCTCATTAAATATTGATGAATATGATACTAAGTTTGTCGGTTATTTTCCAAATATTGAACCAAAACTAGGAAAACTATCAAAACTCAAGAATATAATTTCCTGAAGTCCATGATGTCAATAGGATTTTTTAAGTTGGGAACAGTGAGCTCCGATGTCTATGTGAGGATAAATTAATCATATTAGTGATTGTAGTATTTTAGGCAGGGGCAGAGCCACCCTTGGCTTGACACCCCTCCATCGGAATATTACATTGTATACACAAGTCAAAATTTGATTGACTAAATATTTATACAAGTATTGACACCTCTTGACACAAGCAAAATGTTTAGCGTAGTGGTCAAGGGGGTTGCAAAAATTGCTTGAGATCATGTGTTGTATCCTTGTAGCAACAAATATATTTTTATTTAACACCTCTTATTAAAAATTCTGGCTCCACCACTGTATTTAGGGAGTTCAAATAGGAACTGTCTTCTATCCCTTTGACCACTTACCATTTGAAGAGAACAAAAGAACAAGAAAATTGATACGGCAAACATTGCATAATGTGCCCAAGGTAAAAGAAATCACCTACCTATTTCCCTTCGCTGGAAGTATAACAATGGCACGTGCCTTATTGGCTGCAGCTCTTTCAAATGATTTTGTCATACTTAAACTGCAACTGTTAGAGAAAATGTATGAAATGTTTGATTAAAGACAACTGAAATTACAGCAACTTCAATTTAATCACAGAATAGCTCAGGAAACAATGACAGACTGAGACCTATGAACCCGAGGCCTACGTAGATTGATGTGATCTTGCACAGCACAAAAACCCCTCTTGGAAAGCCAAATTACGATCACTTAATGTTTTCACCATTAGCAATATATACAAGTTAGAGGAATTTTAACTGCCTCCCCCTCTTCAAAGTGAGGGAGGCAGATGCATACAACGCTTGGGAGTAAGACTGGACCAGCATTCGTTAGGGAAATATGTATGTCAGCTGCCCATATCAAGTCTCAGGCTTAAATTTGATAATTATCAGGGCTATAGTAATAAAAAACTGATATTGTTTAATGCTAATTCTTGAAATCAAGTTTTGGAGTAGTAACTGCTTTTATGAAAAAGTCAATCTTATTTCATTGGAAATGGAAAACCCCCAGTTAAGCTGTCGGATGAGATTTAAATTAACGTTCAATAAGGTTTCAAAGTAGGCAAAGATACTCAATTAAGTAGCCACCATAACCAAATACAGTGAGTTGCTTAGCTCATGGGAAAAGAGTCCATACAAGAGAATGTAACTTGAAAATCTAATAAGATTAAATAAACAAGTGGTGACCCTCTCTCAACAGTATAAGCTTTAAGAGAATGCAGCGAAACATTATATAACATCATTTACAAAAGAGGGCATTTTACAGAGAGGCACCCAGCACAAACATGTATTCCATCCAAGCAGTTCAACAAATTTGAGATCTGTTGGAAAATGTGGCACTTCAATTCCTTGAAAAAGTTAAGTATTTACAGCTATAGCACATACAGCTTAGTTCAAGGAAGCGTCTTCTATGATATTCCCCTTATTCTCTTTTCCTACCTGGAGCTGATTTTTTTTCTTATTATAGAGGTAGAGAAAACATGCAAAGGTGATCTATAAAATTAGTGGAGTAGCTTCACTAGGCACAGGTGATCTCTATAATTAATGAAGTAGCTCTACTAGGACTTGTTTGATCTCCTCTAGAGATTTCCACACCTCTGTAACCTTCCATATTTTTCTTTATAAAGTGAGACTGACCTCTTTGTAAGGACGTCAATGTGATTGAGATCTTTGGTGATGTTATCAGATATTTTGTCCATTTGCTTTCGTGGAAGATCAGATAGCAGAAGAATTCTCTGCCGCCTGCAAACAGGTAACTCCAATCGTAACATTTGCAGCACCATGCATAGTTTGTATGGAACTGTAAGCAATGATATTACCTAGAAGTGGCAGTACCTAAGCGAACAGCAAATTCGTGGTACTTATTGAGCTGCTTTAGTATAAAGTTCAGATGACTGTTAACTCCACAAATTATAATATGATCAGACTCCAACACTTGCATTTGTGCTCCTTCTCTGATTCTTTGCATATTACTCTGTCGAAGTGCATTTTAGGGGACTGCCTGCTGATATTAAGCTTGATGTAGAATTTTTCAAGAGCTTACCCTAAATTGTTCAGTCATGGTGCTCAATAGGCGAGAATAAAACAGTATGCCCCAAATGGCAAGGACGAATCCTATTACACGTTCAACTCTTGTTCTTTGCTGCATTCAAATGCAAGTCCTTTAAGTAATGATAATTGTTATGATCTAAATATTGCTAATCAGTAAGAAGATTACATTTTATCAACAAAATCAAATGTGATAAAGACAAACCACACTTTCAGGTGAGTAGATGATGAACAGAGGCATGCCCAGGCCTCCCATAAACAGTCCTCCAAAGAGTAAGCACTACCCCTGCGTTTTCTGCATAATGAAAAATGTCCATATCAGCAAACAAGCATGCGGATAGGGAAACAACTGGAGAAGAAAATTGAAATGTGAATAACTTCTCATATAAGGCTTCAATAAAATTCACTATTGGAAACAATATGAGATGTGATTGTATAGTGAAGCCCACAAAGAAATCAAGTGATAAAACTATTCGATGGATAAGAATTAAGATCACATCCAAAAATGTTACTTTAAATCTGAAAGCAACTAAACCACCAAATTTTGCCAAATTTCATAAAAGGGAAATTAAGAAATTGAAGAAGCGTCCTAATACACAGTGCTTTCAGCAATAGGAAAAAAGAAAGGGAAAGAAAGAAAGGAGAGAGAAAGCAAGGGAAATAAGATCACAAGAGAGGAGAGGGAAAGCAAGGAAAATAAGATCACAAGAGAAGCAACACGACTGACTGGATGCGGCATATGTAAAAACCAAATAAACATGCAGGTTGCGTTATCATGGGTTAAAACAACATTGGAACTTGAAATAAACTTAAACTTGGCTCCTATGTTGCTCAGACCTAGGAACAGGTATCCAGTGATTGTGCGAATCTAAAAATAGGATTCTTCATAACAAAAATTCAGGATTCAAGGTACAAATCCAAGTATGGATACAAGCTTGGGATATGACCAATAATCGTATATTACAACAACATATAAAGTACTCCTTCCATCCCATTTTGTGTCGCACTGTTTGACTTGGCACGTTATTTAAGAAAAAAAAAGGAAGACTTTTGACACTTGTGGTCCAAAACAATCCTTAGATATTTGTGTGGTTGCAAATCATTTTATTAAGGGTAAAAGGGGAATTTAAACTTAAATTACTTCTAGTTACAGTAAGTTGATATCTTTTTTGGGGACAGAATAAAAAGGAAAGGGTACCACATAAAATGGGACAAAGGGTGTATATATTTTGATTAGCTAAAGTTATTGAACTAAAACTAATAAAACTTTATTGCTTATAAACACCAACATTTTATTCTTATCTCGCATAATTGAAAAGCATTCTCATACTTTATATAACTCTCTTTATATATATGACATAAAACCCAAAAATCAAACCATATGCCCAATCAAGCTATACTTCTCGTCATAGAATGTGGTTAAAATACCCAAGATAAGTTGACCAAAAACTCCGGTGTGGATCCTACATCCTCACCCATGTCGTCTCGACACCAGTGCATCAGGAATTTTGGAGCGTCCATGGAACATAGCTATTTTTTGTACCTATGGTGCAATTAAAATCAAAATAGGATTTATTTTACTCAACAACCTAAAGAACTTTCAACTTTCTTAAAGTGCTCATTATTAGTTCATAGTGGCTAACTGAGAATATACCGGATACATTTCACCATAGCGGATAGAATATATGGCTGGTTTTGTTAGACATGCATGTTAACATGTATTTGTACTGAAAAACAACAATCTTAAGTGATACTTCAAGTTGAAAATAGTGGCAGCCAGCTCTGCACCTTGATTTTTGCAGACCTAAAACTAACAATAGAAGTATTTCTCTGTAGCAGTTAACTTTTTAGTTAATGCTCTTTACCCAATTCAACATGGTATTAAAGAAGGAAGAGGTCATGGTTCAAGTTTCAGTTCCATCCATCAACAAAAATATCCGTGTGTGCTTGCCCAAGGAATCACGCCTACTTGTGAGGGGCATGCCACAAGACCCGAAATAAATAAATTAAATATACCCTATCTACCAGCTTAAACTCATAGCTGAGGTGGTTACACAATTCAATATAGATAACTAGTTCTTCAGCAACAAAAAACTAATGACCTCTGTAACAGGTATTACATTAACAAATACAAAATGTGGCTTTAAGATCTTTGGATATTAATACAAGGGGGATTACTCGGCATTTGTAATGAGAAACCTAATCTACTTAGGGGTCTTTTGGTGTGAGATATAAGTTATAATAATCCTAGGATAAAATGTAGGATTATTTTATCCCATGTTTGGTTGGAGGTATAAGGTAACACTTGCCTTAGTAATAGGATAAATTATCCCATAAATATGGTGGGATAACCTGTCCCAGGCTAATTTATCCCAGGATTAATTATCCTGGAATAACATGTTGCCAACTAAACAACCCCTTATACTTTAATATAATATAATATTTGTAGACAACATTAGCCCAAATTAGTATACTGAATATCATGTCTGGAAGAGTTTACCTGAATTTAAAGAACATAAAACCACCAATCATCACAAATGAGAAGCATGATACCAAAAGCACAACAAAAAACCTGCATAAAATGGATGATTCACATTTCTCAGGAAAAATCCAAATAAGGCCTTGCACTGTATTTTTATGAATGCGCTACAAAGAACTACCGTCTGCCCATATGCTTTTTTATCTCTTCATAATTATAATCTTAAACTAGTTAAAAAGATGATAAACCCATACAAACTATACAATTGGAAGTGCATTACTGCAACTGAAAGGAGAGAATATAGTAAGTTCAGATGACTGACCTAAAACCTACATGTATAAGTCCATGAACACTTGAAAAGTTATAAGCATTACGATTCAGGTCCAGAAAAAAATTAAAGAAGTAACGAGTATGAGTTTCCTGATTCAAGCCACCTATAGTTTATTTTTACAAAGCAAACTTTTAATCTTTCTCTAGCATGTTCCATGATGTCATTTCTGCACCCATCAGCGAGCTGAGCCATTGAGAAATTGAATAGAAAGGTAACATACTACAAAGGAGGTAAGCCATTGAGAAATAGAAATAGAAAGGTAACATACTACAAAGGAGGTATAATTGGCTTACTTACATGGCAACATTTTTCTCTAGCTGTATGTTGAACAAATATATTAACCGTGCTAAACTCCATTTGATGCCTTTCAGTGAAGGAAAGGACACATCCAACTGAAGTGGTATTGGTTTATTCACAGACTTAGAAAGACAAGCAAAAGGTAAACATTGAGCCCCTGATGTTTGAGTCACAAAGAAGAATAACTCTCGGATCATCCCCATCATCTTACCAATTAGATTTAGAAGCTTCAATTTATACAGGAAATAAGATGTCAAAGAAGCTATTACAATTTTGGCTGGGAAGTCCTGCACATTTAGACATTCTCATTAGTAAATATTTACGTCATATCTACCTTTGAGAGTTTCCAATGAAAATTTCAAAATTGCAGATATCAATTTATAGAAGAACCCGCACAAAGTTGGTAAGAAAGTTACATCTCAATGGGATACAGAATGGAAATTCCTTGGTATAATGGAAGTGAATCATCAAGAACCAACCTCACAACTTGATATTCAGCTTTTCCTCATCAGACTATTAAAATATTATATCAAACAACTAAGCCTTGGTCCAAACAAGTCAGGGTCAGCTACAATATTATATTAAATAACTGAAGAATTTGTAACCTGCATCAGTTTTTCCGGGACAAAGATGGATTCATCTAGAAGTAAGATTTTCCACCACCATACTGGGTGCAGTGTCGTATTTACAGAACTAACATAGCAATCAAATATCACTTCATTATAAAAAATGGAGTTTTCCCGGGACTATGATAGAAGTTCTTTACAAATCCATACAGATACTAGTTTCCTCTAGATCTCTGAAGGGGGTCAACTTCAGATTCAAGGTGAAAAGTGAATCAGAGGCATATCATGACATTCTAAGAAGGGTCCAAGGAGAAGTATGAGTAAGTTTTTTATGGACAACCATCAAATTCAATTGCGTATCTCTTTATCATTGTTCAACTTCCTAAACTTAGGGGAATATACTATAGTGCTGAGAGATGTTATTTTGCCTTCAGTAAACAATTCAGTAGCAGAACCAAAACCAACAATCATGAAAGAAATCAGACATGCCCCTGCATGAACCACTGAATTCTTTTTCTTGATAAGTAGCGGAAACAATTAAATAATATCATACATGGCATTAAACCTAAAGAATAAAATATTGAGTATTATAGAATCCTTAAAATATTCGGTTTTAAACTGAAACTGATGTACAGTTGGTGCCAAGAGGCATTGGAACCTGAGAAATATTCTTCAAATAAATCTTCAATGGCTGATGATTCAAGTTTTCCCAGATATTCATGTTTCCAGAGGAACTTAGATGTATACATGTCTTCTGTTGAATGCTTGGCAGGTTTCCTGGTTGAAAAAAGTAACAAGCATCACTAGGATGCAGTTCCAAAAAAGAGGAGGAGGAGGAGGATAGGAGCACAATGGACCACCGTCCATCAGTACATCATGGTTCTTAAAGACATGATGATGAATTCTCAGCTTTCATGAGCTTCAGCATTGAAAATAAACTATCTAGTTACTCACCTTTACTTTTGGCCAACCAGTCATTCATGCAAAAAGCAGAAGCATGGTTTCTCCGACAGGGACGTGCCAATGCCTTTCTGGATATTGAAATGGCTTTAGTTAAATTTTATGCTGTAGCTGCATGGCCTAGCAGCCTTATGCACAAATATCTGAGCTTACGCATTCACTTAAGCATACCCTGATTTAATACAACAAATAGAATTCCTGACAGAAAATGTATATCCAGTCCATAATCAACATACTATTTGAAAGCACCCTTAAGAAATTTTCAACCAATATTTAACTTTACCCATTCAGAACTGTCACTTTAGAATATCCATTATAAAATTGTCTATCTAGCCTTTGTTCAAGTTTGTTAAATCAGAAAGATGTGATGTTTGGGTGGAAAAGAGGCCGGCCCAGCACTATATGAGACCAAGATCCAGTATTTCTAGACACCCATAGTCTGAATGATAACAGAGATAGATTGGGATATTCTACAAAATGAATCTAAGGAACGGCATAGTTCAATTTTCAATACACACAATATTGGGAATAACGGGACTTCCAACAGTCAACCTTTTACGCTAAACAAACCAAGTATTGTAGCTGTTTCTTCCACCTTAGGACACTGTCCATCTATACAAGGAATATTCTCGGCGGTCTATGTCTTGAGATTCGGAAGTGGTATTCTATTTTGGTGACAGCAAAATATGCAACTAACTGAAATGGAGTAGTGTCCACTGTCCAACATTAACTGTTCTGTTTACAGGATTTGGTGTTAATGCAAATTTCAACATGACTTAGTCTATCTTGAAGATGGACGAAACTGCAGAGCCAAAAAGGTCAAGTGATGCCAGGTATTTGAAGGATTTCTAGACGATCCCATACCATTAATCCTAACATTACAACTTTCTTATTCCAGGACTGGAAGATCCTCTGTCTATTAGCATAACTGTACCAACATTAGACTAGTACTCTAACCCCAATTAATCGGGCAATAAGAGAGCTGATTTAAACTGATCCTATCCGGATGATGAAGTTCTATTTCATAGAATATTCGATTTGAAGATAAAATCTCAGATTTGGGCCAAATCCATGTTATTTTCATTCATTTTCTCCAGTTCATAACTTCTGTTTATTGTATGACATCATAAGAATATTGTGCACAAGACTACAATGTCTTTGATTAAAGTAGTCAAATTCTGCCTATAAACTTGTGTATTTTATTTAAACAATAAAGTTAATGCAATTAGAACTTCAGAAAAAGCACATATATGCAAGAAATCCAGATCAGTAGAGAGTAACAGTACTGCCAAAAGAGGAGGTAGAATGGTAATGAAGTATTGAAATTACTTTCAAGCTTACAATACTCAACACACTCAAGAGCAAGAACAGAACTTTCAAATGTCTAGTTCACTTCCACGTTTAGCTATAGTTTCTCCATAGATTTTGGATCAGATTTCGAAAATTTATCTTCAAATATCTTATTAGCCATGCAATTGATTAAACTCTAAAAGTTTATCTTCCTAATATTTTCAAGTTCCCAAAAACCTACCTGCAACCAGTTTATAGGAGAAAATTCACCCCCACACACAAAAAAGTTCAAATCTTTACAAAAATGCATGTCCACTCACAACTTCCAAAGCTCAAACTTTAGAGTTTCAAGTTTCAAACTTCAAAATCTATTATGAAAGAAAAATTTATATTCATACTAACCACACAACTTATGTTTATGAAAAAAATATACAGACAAACAAACAAACCTCTTAATAGGAGAAATCTGATAGAATCTTGGATTCAGTATAGAAATTGATGGACAATGCAATTGAAGCATTTTTCTGTAACCCCTTTTCTTCCCTCGAGATTATGTAATGACCCTTTGAAGAATTGCTGAAGATGAAGAGATTAAACTCATTGTTTTCGACGACGAGATTTCAAGATTTTTTTATTAATATATGAAATGAAATGCGTGCTGCGAATATAATTATGGAATGTGGAAAAAGATAATCAATTTTTATTAATTTCAGAAAGGGAGGAAAATGAGTAGTAGCATCAAAAAGAATTTATTTGATTTTTTATTTTTTTACCTACCTCAAATTATTTATTCTTGATGAATTTATGATCCAAATTATTTCCCCTCTTATCCCCACTTTTTCCTTTTTATGTCTCTCATGGCATCAGCATAATATCAACATTAATACTATGAAATAATCCTCTGTAATATTTTCTCGGTATATATATATTATATCGGTATTTATATAATTCTTTTTGATACTCTGGCGCTAAACTGATACTCATTAAGTATCATACAAGATTATGCTCTTTTTTTTAAGAAATAAATAAGAAAAAATTATTAAATTAGTAAAAAATATATTCATTGTGATATTCCATCGATATATTGACACAATATCGATATCGTATAGAATTGGAGTTTAATTCTCTTGATATTCCATCGGTATATTGATTTCCTATCAACATCATATAGTTTTGGGCTCTTTTTTTAAAGGAATAGGACAACTAAGAAAAAATAATTAAAGTCACAAACTTATTTATTAAACTCTAAATTAGTAGAAAATACATTTTTTTGATACTCCGACGGTATATTGATACTTTATAATATAGGATTAAGCATAATTCTTAGTGATACTCCATCGGTATATCGATACCCTATCAGTATCATATAATTTCGAGCTTTTTTTTAATAAATAAAATTATTAAAATCACAAACTTATTTTGTTAAATTCTAAATTAGTAGAAAATATATTTTTTGTGATACTTTGTCGGTATATTATATCATATCGATATCAAATAAGATTGACCTTAATACTCTGTGATACACTTCCGGTATATTGATACTCTATTGGTATATTATATAGGATGGGCGATGACGTCATCATGACATCAGTGCGTAAATTTTAATAGTAAGGAGCATAAATATAATGGTATATGAATGTAAATAGTTTGATTTAAAAAAAAAGCATAATCTTAGTTTTTCCTATATATTTTTCATTGAGTTAATATATTTGAAAAACATAATGAGAAATATATGGTTGGGATCCTATCAATTATTAGGGGGTAAAATAGTAAACTTACTCTATCTATAACTGTTTTTTAATATATAAGGTAAGTCAAAATTTGACAACAAAAAATGAACAAACGAAGTATTAATCTGCACCCAAGTTGTGACAAGTAGTGGTCGCTAAATTGATTGAGAATCATATTTCGAGTTTAAATTCTTCTATCTATCTTTAGTCAGATAAAATTATTTGATACCTATATAATTTGTAGAAAGTGACAAATATATTATGAAATTAGTCGGTACTTACAAATATTCCGTAAAATTAGTTTCACTACACAAAAATTGGTCTGACCATAGAACTTTATCCGCAATCTTTAAGAAAAAAATTACTTTTAAAAATATAGTAGACTAAAATATCCCTCGGTCATTCATTAATTTTGTAATCTATTTATATATAGCTCAATTCAAGAATAATTAATACTAAAAATCAAATTGAAAAAAGAAATTCTTAATTATTTAAATTGATACATATTTTAAGACAAATATTAATACTCTATTATATATGATAATTAAAAGAAGGAAAATTATTAAATGTAAAATAGATGTATAACAATATATAGCTTGGAATTTTAGCAGTTTGTTATACTCATTGATATATTTGGACTTCGAACGTGGGTTCTTTTTTATGAGTATCAGAAAAAGGGAAAAAAAGAAATAAATATATGGTTATTTTAATTTCATTTTTTTTTTTCAGAAAATATCATAAAGGGATTTTTTGGCAACATTAAAAGGAATTAAAAAAAATATATTTCTTAAGTTTCAAATGTGTCATGATTTTCAGAAGTATCTCAAGTACTTAAAAAGCTGGATATTTATTATTCCACTTTTATATATAAATATAATATAATATAATAATAATAATAATAATAATATAATAATAATAATAATAATAATAATAATAATGATGATGATGATCATATATCAATAGAATTTTAGAAGTGAAGTTGAAAGTGTAAAATATATACGAACTTTATTTTTATTATTATAGGATGAGAGATTATTTTTAATAAATTTTTGTTTAAAAAAAAACTTAAAGAAAGAATTTAAGATTTTTTTAAGAAAGTATGACAACAAAGTAACAAAATACAAAGTAACTGAGATAACACATTAATTAAAAATTATGTGATTATCGAGTAATAATGAAGATAAGAGGAGAGGAGAGTGGCCCTACCTAAGTACGAGTGTACGAAAATATTTGATTACATATTGATTTTTTTTCTAATACGTAAAGTTGAATAACAAATTTAATATTTGATGTAATCATATATCTGACTAAAGCTAAAACAAATAACAATTTATTCGTGAATATCTTCTTTTCAGTTGACCTTGTCATTTTCATTCTTTTTTGGATTAATCAAGTCATTAAAAAAATGTATATCAAATTGACGCTTCAGTTCAATTTATGCAGTCTTTATTTTCTTATTAATCACTTTTAAGAATAATAATAATTATTTAAATTTTAAAATAATTTAATTCTAGCTTCTTATTTTATTTTTAGCTACAACTTTTACAACACCACAAATATTATCATTACAATTTTTTTAAACTATGTATCTAATAAAATAAGAGTGGAGAAAATATATAATTTCATTAATTAAGTGGAAGAATAATGTGTGACACGAAGACAATAATAGCAACTTCAATGTAATATTACAAGTGGGATATGAAAGAATAGTATAAATGCAGATCTTATCCTTAACTTGAAAAGATAAAAAAATTTCTAAAAAACACCCCGTTCAAATAAAAATATATCAAAATAATGTATGACTTACAAAGATTATGAGAAAAAGAAAATAGTATCACCATTATAGCCATAAGATTTCTAGTATTCATAAAGCAATATGGGAAGCTTATGAAGAAACAAGCTTATTCCTGCCCCGATCGATAACTGTTAGGTTTTTTCATCTCTTCTAAACTTCCCCGGTCTTCGGCCTAGCTGTATGAGGCAAAAATGGGACATTTAAATTTAAAGAAATTAGAGTGAAATTCTAGTTTATAGGATAATAGTGATGAAATCTTGCAATTTATTGCTAATTACTTTACTAATATTATAGATGAGAAGAGTTGATAGTTGATAGTTTCAAGTTGGTAGTGGACTAAAATAATGATACAAAACAAATAGATTTAGGAATTCCTCTCATTTTTATTTTAAATTTTGTAAAGTGAATAGAAAAATTGTTGATTTTTTGTATTGACAAGCAAACAATGCATAAAAGTAAAATTACTAACTAAAAAGCTTTGGGATCAATATCAACAAGTCATTCATCAATAAACAACAATTAAATTTTAAAAGACTTTCATTTTGTGATATATAGGTCTATTTCTTTCGCTGCTTATGTTTTATAGCGGTCTTCAATTCAAAAGGGTTCAAATTCCCACCAACTTGACCTACTTGTTCGCTCTAATGGAAATCATCCAAAAATATCAACGCAAACATGTTGACCTCCTGTGTGCCAATTTCCCTTTATAAGATAGTAAAATTAATCACTTTATTAAGTTTAATCTATGTTACTGATTATCACACAGATTAAAGCTTAATTGGATTTCAAGTTTTTTTTTCAGAATTTATATTCTGAATCAAATCTATTAACACAAAAAGGATGAATACTGATGACATGTTATTATTTAAAAAGTAACATGAAAGTTAAAAAAAAGGTCCCTTTATTAGGCTTTCAATTATTTTTGTAAGAATAATAAGAAGTTTATAATTGGAAAATATTGTCACGACCCTTGACCGAGGGGTGTCAAGCGACACCTCTTATGTAAATTAAAATTTAATTTAATAAATATTTATACGAGTATTGCCCGTCAAATGAATGACAAAACTTGATGCTAATTATATTCATTATTAAAATGCTAACATGATTGATGTTCATGTTCATAAATTGTTAAAATGACAAGATAATTTTTGTTTAATAAAAGTTACATGGCTTTGGCCTATATCTACTATCTCCATGCCACAACCAACCTTTCATTTGTTGGAACCTTCTGTAAAAAAAAAAAAAAAATATTTTGGGGACAGTTGAAAGAGAAAAAAAATATATACAATACATTTTTTTAAAAAAAATTATTATTATTATTAAGTATTATTTACAATATAATTAAGGATACAACTAATCAGTTTTTGTCATCATTTTATATTTTGAAAATGAATTCAAGTGGTGGAGTAATTTTATAATATTTTTGTAATGAATACCTACTTTGCGTACATTATTATATAGCAATAAACTGGGATAATGCTATTTGTTTTTAACAAAAATAAACAGAAAAAGTTAAACTAAAACATCAACCACTTCACTTTAAATACAATTACTAGACATCGAGGCTGCGCCCTCGCGCGAATCCAATATTTATTATTTTTGTGTCTTAATTTATATGATATAGATAGAATTTTAAAGGCAATTAAATTTTAATATGAATTTTAGATATTTTAAATTATTAATCATTGTGAATTAATGTCTTTTTACATAATGTTTAATCCTCTTGTCCTAATTTATGTGGCACTGATAAAATTCGAATTAACTTCTCATTGATGTAGTCTTTCATCGAAATTTAATCCAAACTGGATGCCACATAATGGTTGTAGACCTCCGAAAAAAAAGACGTGTGTAGAACTGAACATTGAAGAAATCTTAAGAGAAATAAAAGATTCGATGATCTAATCAAATAATAGTACTATGGTTCAAGAGAAAGCAACAATAACTACTCGGACACTACAATGGAAGTGTGTTGAATCAAGAACAAACAATAAACGCCTTTATTATGGACGCTTTATGTATCACACGTGTAAAATTTGAGAAAATCCCACATAAATATTCTACCATTAAATACTTAAGAATTGATCCTAGCATATATATACAACCTAAAAATCATTGGTTCACCTAATATTTATAAAATTTTACATTGGAACTCAAACGCTAAGAAAGTTTTTAGCCTAACTTCGTATTAAAGGGTTCGTGTGACCTTAGATCATCTCCAATTCTGTTCCCACACTAAGAAATTGACTTTAACACCTATGCTCAATTAAGAATTACCAATTAACATCCTATATTATATGAAGGATGACTTAGCCTTAGCTTAAAAAAATTGGGGTGTTACACAAAAATCGACTGGCGACTTAAAGTTGGGAGGTTTACACAGAAACCATGCCCCTTAACTGGCAAGAATACCCACATGCACACATTTTTCATAAGGTCAAATGATAGAGATACTAAACAGGAAAAAGACTATGCTATAAGGGAAACAATTCTTGTTCAAAACAATAAAGATGACAAAATCCTGCAGTTTTAATCTACTTCAGAATAGACAATGCCTTCTTAAAACAAAGATCTCCTATATACAAAGTTGCTTGGTTAGCCCCAACACAACTCTCATCATGATACCAAAACTAGTGCAGGCAAGGAAAATAACTAGAAGTGTGAGCTATTTCAGTGAGTGCAAAGCAATGCAAATATAGAATGAAATTGTTCGATTGTATATTTGCATTGCTTGGCTACAGTGAGTTCACCTTCTAATGGATACTTGCTTTCTTCAATATTACTGCAAATGTGATAATTGATTCAGCCTTTGCAATCGAATAAGTAAAAAAATCAGAAGATATAGTAATTTGAAGTGAAAAATACAGTTAGCTATCAGCAGCAAGCAAAACACAAAAACTGGATATTACTAAGGTTTCACATAAGGAAAATAGACAGAGAACACCCCTGGATAAAAAAGAATATCTATAAGGACAACAAACCCTTTAAAAGCAGCTCAAGCACAGCAACAACGCCCAGTACCACTGAGTTTAAAGTTCAACTCACCTGGTAATATAACAAAAATGATTGCTTGTGCAAAAGATTATCGTTTCTTGAAACCAGTGCAGAAAAGGAAAATGATTAACAACATTCCCAAGCACAATGAAGCAGAATCTAACAGCCCTTACAAAACATACATAAGTGTACAAATCTTACAAAGTCACGCAATTGTCTTCATCTGAATTATTTCAGCCTCCAATGTTGTGGCATTAGTTCTCCCTGCTGTGAAAGGGACTAATTAGGCTCTCAATGTAGATGATTTCTGCCTCAAGACATGGACCAAAGTTGGTTAACATCTAGATAGCTGATTAAGTTATTTTTCGAATGGCATTTCACTAATTGACCACCTAAAAGAAACAAAAGTTCACCTTCATTTGACATATTAAAATGGTTGGATCCAATGAATGTGTCATAGGATGATCAGGAGACTTAATAGTAAATATCTTGGTCCAAGATTCTTTTACCCCATATTCCTTCATAACCCAGACATCTACACAACTCCATGCTTAAATACAAGATGCAGGAAGATCACTCCCTAACACTCCTAGCTTCAAAAAACATAGTCTTTAAAACAGGAGGGTTGCTCTAGCTCTGCCCATTACTCATCAGCCAAATCAATAGAAATGATCTTCTGTTGCTTGTCAAGCCAATGAAGTTTTCCATTGACAAACTTAGCAGAATCAACCAAGAGCACTTGATGTTGAAAATCATCAATGCATCTCCAAGAATCCCTCTTTAAACTATATATATTTTAACCTCAACACAACTCAAGTTTCCCCTCTCATAAATAGGAAAAATGCCCACTACCTTGAAATCATCATATGCAAAACCAAATTTGAAATCACCATGTCCATCCAAATAGAAATGGTGGCTTACATCAAGTCTAATATTGGACAATGTCTTATACTTTCTAAATGATGGATTCCACAGAAACAAGTCATACAATCCATCGAATAAACTTACAGAATAGCAAATCAATCCATTGACAACACCAACAAACCAAAGATAATCATTGGGACTTTTACGGGGGATATCCAAGTCAAACGACTCCTTTACCAGATGGTAAAGTAAAGATCTAAGAGAATAATCCTTGACAACGAAGATAGTTTTAGTAGAAATCTCAACCATAACTCCATGGTTGGTGTAGTTCTTGTTACTAGCAGTTAATAAGAGATGAACCTTCTCAAATTCAAGGCTAGAGATTAAGGAAAGCCAAGATCTAGAAACAGATCTGAATTGAAACAGGGATTTCGTCGGAAGCTTTAACAAGATTTCTAAGATGAGTTCGGCAGGAAGGTTAGACATCCACAAGGCTGAATCTTGGCTTGAAATAGATTAAAAAAAATCTCAAGATTTGTGAGGTTGCTCCATTTTCGGTGTCGAGGGATGACTTCATCTCCTTTGGATTCCATTTGAGTTGCAACAATTATAACTCTTGGCGTTGGAGACTACTAGATTTAATGTTTTGCCCTTCTTATAGTAAAAGCTCCAAGTTAGGGGAAATAACAATTTTAGCACTTATGCTATGAGATTTTATGATGAGATTTTCAAATAGAACCTCTACAGACTTGAGGTGGTCAAATAAAAGAACATCTTTTTGCTGCCATCTCTTGAAATCAACACCGGTAGACTTTGCAGGTTTTTCAGCCAGTAGAATTGCAGGGGCAACACTTGAACGATTTGAAGTTGTAGTTGATGTTGCAGTAACATTCATCATTCCAACAGTGACTTCATGTAGATTAGACATTTTTTGTCACAAACAAACTGAATATTTTGTATATAGAATACTAACAATAAAGACTAAATCTTTATACTTCCTGTTTCCGACTAACGATTACTAAACACAAATGTTATAATTAAAAGTGCAAAAATAAAAATTAAATTTCTTAAGCTTGTTGTCTCTTGTATTCAAAAAGATAAACCCAAAAACAGTAAAAGATGTAAAAGAAAGCAAATTATCCGAGTCTACAGAATACACTGTGTCCTTAAGGAATTTAATCCCCTCACTGCACCAAGGTTTGAATTATTTTCTCCCAAGATAAAACGGATAGACATTAAAGAAATAGCGGTATCTCAAACTTCTATAACTTTAGCGAACTCAAATAACAACAATAAAATCACAGATTCTATTTGATTTGTAAGAAAAGGTAAGCAGAAGAAGGCGAAAATTTTTATGTTATGAAAATGTAGAAATTTCTCTATTTATAGCCAACAAATTGGGATGAAAGATTTCCTATTTTAGACAAACTCATTTGTTCAAAATATACATTGTGTCTTTTGAGGAAGGAGATGACTGTTCGAAAGGAACAAGTTCTTTCCATGAATTTTTAAAATAAATTCATGGAATTTTAATTAATTGATAAATAATCCGCAAATTAATTTAATTAATAAATAATCCACAGATTAATCAATTAATAAATAATTTCACAAATTAATTAATCGACTAATCTATCATTCAATCACATTATTTGCCGAGTCCAAAATCGAGCCGAGCAAGCAACAACGGTGCAAGGGGGTCTCCTATACTCAACCCTTTAAGAGCTAAAGGAAGTGTTCCCTAATATAAGGACAAAACTTTTCCTCTATAATACCAATGATGAAGAAATGACTCTTCATTTTCCCTTCACTTGGTTCCTCCGCATTTCCCATTTCATACCTCACTCAAACCCAACAATATATTTGGACAAAAATTTAAAATTTATTTGATATATAAGATATGGATAATAATTTGAGAAAAATAGTAAATGTCAATTATTCCATTCCAGCCCTCACTAGCTCTTTGCTTGCTTGTACAAAGAGAATACCCGAGGGGGCTACTACGCTCACCGCACACTTTTAATGAAGGCCAAAAAAATTCAATACACATTTCTTAAGGACCTTCATGCTTTTAATAAGATACAGATAAGATGAAACCGGATGGAAAAAACTTTGTAATGATAATGTTTGCAGATGATATTGATTTAAAATTCACTTATATAAATGGATCATATCTTTTCGTAATGAAATAATTTATTAGCAATTTAAGTGGGAGTCTTAACTTCTAATACGTTTTATCTTTTTACAATTTGTATTTGATTTTTTGCACCAAAAGAGTTGATGAATAATGTTTGCTTGAAGGGCAGAACTATCGTTAACTTTTGATGGTTATTTTCATCTTTCAATATTTACCTTTAAGGCTTTCCACTTATAGAATAGTGTAGTATATATGATGATATAGATATAAATAGATAATACAAAGACCATTAACAAAAGTGTGCAATATTATAAGTGCTAAAATTGCTATTTACCAAACTTGAAGCTTTCACTATAAGAAGGGAAAAACATTAAACCTAGTACTCTCCAATTCCAAGAATTATAATTGTTGCAACTCAAATGGAATCCAAAGGAGATGAAGTCGTCCCTTGACACTCAGGACAGATCAAACCCTTGCCCATTTTTCGTCCATTTGAAGCCAAGATTCAAACTTGCCAATGCCTAACCTTTCTACCGAACTCATCTTAGAAATTTTGTTAAAGCTTTTGGTGAAATCCCTATTGCAATTCAGATCTATTTCAAAATCTTGGTTTTCTTTAATCTCTAGCCTTGAATTTGTGAAGGCTCATCTCTTATTATCCACTAGTAACAAAAACTACATCCACCATGGAGTTATGGTTAAGATTTCTACTAAAACTGTCTTCGTTGTCGAGAATTTCCTAGGTCTTTACTTTATATTTTGTAACGGAGGCATTTGACTTGGATTATCACGATAAAAGTTCCAATGATTATCTTTGGTTTGTAGGGTTGTCAATGGACTAATATGTTTTCGCATCCATCTATTTGACAAATTGTATGACTCGTTTCTATGAAATCCATCAATTAAAAGTATAAGAAATTGCCTAATTTTAGACTTAAGTAATTTTCCATGACTATGTGGTTGGACATGTTAGTTTCAAATTTGGTTTTGCATATGATGAGTTGCAAGATGATTACACGGTGGTAAATCTTCAGCATCTCTCTCTAGTTTTCCATCTTCTCACTCTGTTTTGAGTGTTGAGGGTCGACTTCATCTCCTTTGGGTTCCATTTGAGTTGCAACAATTGTAACTCTTGGAGTTGAAGACTACGAGGTTTAATGTTTTCCCTTCTTATAGTTTTTTTCTAGTAAAGGGTAACTTGCATTTCATATCCAACCAAAAGACTCAACACCTACAGATCAGATGTTAAGGGGGAGTATATTACACACATAGAAAACTCATATGAGTTCCTAGTCAGTCTAGTAAGTCATAAACTGCCTATAAATTCTACAAAATTTAACATCTCCCAATGGATCTTGTTCACACCAAAAATAAAGAAGGCTGAGACAGTTCATCCTGATTTTCTGGATAGGATTGCTTTGATTCTTAAAATGTCAAGATTCCTCTCCTTCCATGCAGTCCACCAGATACAAGCCGGGATATCCAACCACCAATCTGCCTCTGCATTTCTTCTACCAATGCTCTTCCAATTTTCCAACAGCTCCAATGTTGTTCTTGGCATTGCCCAATTCAACCCCAATATACGAAACAACATGTACCACAGATTTAAAGTTATCTCGCAGTGCATGAAGAGATGCTCATTATTTTCAACTTCCTTTTCCCAGAGAAGGCATCTTGAGAAAATCTGAAGACCTCTTCTTTGTAATCTTTCCAAAGTTAAGCCTGCCCTTTTTGCTACCAACAACACAAAACAAGATACTCTGGAGGGACATTTAGTCTTCCTGATAAATTTCCACAGCCAAGTCCTTAGCACACTGACTCTATTCGAGATAGACCAATAAATAGAATTCACATTGAATAGTCCTTTGCTGGAGATGCACCAAATCGGTTTGTCTGGGACATTGGTAGTGCCTTCAAAGGCATTTAAGTTTCTGAAGAAGTGCAATGACACTGTCAACTTCCCAACCATTTAGGGCCCTTCCGAAGTTCAGCTCCCATCCATTATCTATCCATACTTGACCTACCTTTGCTTGCTTTGGAATAAGTTTTTTAAAATACTTTGGTCCATCCAACGATTATTCCAAAATGAAGTTTTGGCTCCATTTCCCACCTTGATCTTGATATTGGGCCAGAACCCAGGCCATAGGATTCCAATGGATCTCCATAGGCTACACCCGTAAGTGCTTTTCACTTCTTCAGTTAACCAGCTAGTCCTTTGACCATGCTTTAAAGAAATGGCTCTTCTCCACAAGGCATTGTCCTCTGTCACGAACTTCCATAGCCATTTTTGCAACTGACTTCTATTATGGAGGGGTAAGTTCTTAATCCCCAACCCCCCAAGCTTCTTACTGCATATTACTGAAGCCCACTTTACTAGATTTTTGTTCTTCTTTTCTTCACAGCCATTCCAAAGGAACTCCCTTCTCAGTTTGTCTATTTTCTTCACTATTCCTTTAGAAATTGGAAAACATGACATCATGTAGTTTGGCAAAGCATCCTAGACTGAGTTTATCAGGATTAATCTCCCCCGTCGAGTTAAGTATTGTCTTTTCCAACTTACCAACCTCTTGCCACATCTTTCCACGACATCATTCCAAATCTCTAGAGACTTGCTCTTTGCTCCCAAAGGCATCCCAAGGTACTTTGTAGGTAGTGACCCTACTTGGCACGCCAAATTTGCTGCTAAGAGACCCATATTATCCACCTGATTGACTGCGAATAGAGAACTTCCGCTCCAGTTAACATGGAGACCAGAGACTGCTTCAAAGATTGTTAGGATAGCCCTCAAGTGCCTAATCTGTTGGACTTTAGCTTCACAAAACACTAGGGAGTCATCAGCATATAGAAGATGCGTGATCTCCATATTCATCTGCCCACTGTTTTGTGATTGTAATCATCTTGAACCTCATCATATGCAAAACCAAATTTGAAATCGACACGTTTATCCGCATAATAACGGTGACTTCCATCAAGCCTAAAATTAGGCAATTTTTTATACTTTCTAATTGATGGATTCCATAGAAACAAGTCATATAATCTGTCAAATAGACGGATAGCAAAAAAAATCAACCCATTGATAGAAGCCACAAACCAAGAATAATCATAGGGAATTTTAGCAGGATAATCCAAGTCACATGCCTCCACTATAGGATGGTAAAGTAAAAACCTAAGAGAACAATCCTTGAAACCAGAGCCTGATCCAGTTCTAACCTTAGTCATAACTTCATAGTGGGAGTAGTTCTTGTTACTTGTAGATAATAAGAGATGGGCCTTCACAAAATTCAGGGTTAGAGAATAATAAAACCAAGATTTTATTGCAATAGGGATTTCATAGGAAGTTTTAACAAGATTTCTGAGATGAGTTTTGCAGGAAGGTTAGGCATTGGCAAGACTGAATCTTCGCTTAAAATGGACGGAAAATGAGCAAGATTTATGGGATCGCTCCATTTTGGGTGTCGAGAGACGGCTTCATCTCTTTTGGATTCCATTATTGTTGCAAACTTATAACTCTTAGAGTTGGAGGATACTAGGTTTAATGTTTTTCCCTTCTTGTTGTGAAGCTCTAAGTTTGGGAAACTAGCGATTTTAGCATTGGTGCTATTTCACTATTGTGTTTATGGTCCTTGAATTATCTATTTATATCTATATCATATCATATTGTTACTTCCTATTAGTATTATCATTAAATGTTGCGATGAGATGACAAGTAGCTTATTTCCCTGAACATTTTGGGATTTGAGCCTTTGAATGAGATGTTTTTCATAAGGAGCTTTTGACCACCAAATTAGAACTTTCTAACGCAGTTTTGTATTAATTGGATATGAAAATAAGTACTTAATATCGAGTGAAAATAAGCTAAGTTGAATGCTGCACCCGTGTCGGATTCTCCGAAAATACACTACTTTTGACGAATCAGACACGCACTTGTTGACACTTTTGAAGAGTCTGAGGCTAGTCATTTGGGTGCACTGCACATTTGGGTGCACTTGAAAGCATTAAAAATGCAAACTTTTTTTCTTGAAACGGTAAGGATGCAATTTCTTTTGTTGTCATTTTTTATATTTTATGTATTTTAATTTTGTTGGTTGGTAAATATATTCTCTCTTATGGTTACCTCATCACTTGTAGCTTGGCCAAGATTAGCTTTCTCTTGTTCATGCAAGGTGTGAACAGTAGAGTAGCTACATAGACTGAAGGCTAGTCACTTGGCACCCTTGTCAAAAAACTACATTGTGCATATAGAAAATAATACTGAGTATATAAATCATATAGAAAATAATATTGAGTATTCAAATTACCAGTTTCAAAAAAAAAATACTGATTATATAAATCAAAACTACTTTCTAGATATATATATATATATATATATATATTAAATTTCTGAATACTCTTTACAAAATTCCTAGCTTAGATAAGCCACTAGTATGAAATGTAGAATTTAATTTGAAAGTGTGTCTTGACTGTTGAGATGTCCTTCAAGCAATTTTGTTTCATGGTCCATCTCATGAATGTTAATAAAATTGTATCACCTTTGCTATTTACATCTTTCTATCTATCTTTTTTTTTCCTTGCAAATTCTTGAAATTTAAAGATTTCTACTTGATAGTTCCATCACATTTTGATACCAAGATTAGGAGAAGAGATATTCTTTTCAATATTATAATTTACTAGTAGTAATTAGATATGATTCCTATGGGAAGAAATGAACAGTAATGTTTACTATTTTGCTATTGTTTCTTGTAGGTGGAGATTGATAGTTTAGACTTTTAAAGATATCATTAATTAATCTTTTTAATTTTCAATCTATGTTTATCGTAAATAACTATGCTTTTTTGCATACATACACTATTAACTTGACAATGATATTTTAAACATCCTAAGGAATCTATATGTTTATATAATTTTTGTACAGTTTCTACAAAAAAAATTTATTCACATCAACTTCAAAATAACAAAGATGACAAAAGTCTGGACTAATAATATACTTTGGAATAGACAATGCCTTCTAAAAAAAAGCTCTCCTAAATTCCAAAGTTACTCTGGTATCTCCAACGCAACTTTCATCATAGTAGAAAAACTAGCTTCCTAAGATGTTTTCACCTTCTAATGGATACTTGCTTTCATCAATATTGCTGCTAAAGTGAAAATTGATTCAACCTTTGCTAGATAAAATAAGTAGAATAAGAAGATATCTTTGAAGTGAAAAATACGAATTCAAAAGAATCAGCTAGCTATTAACAGCAATGAAAAATGCAAAAACCAGATAATATTTGAGCTTAAACTTCGTTAAAAAATTACGTTTGCACTTGTAAGGTTCCAACTTTCACCCAAAGAAAAAAGGTCAAAGAAACCCCCATGTTATTGGTGCATTCACCTACAACACTTTCCATGTTTCTAATGCTCTCTATTCTTACTCTATCTATAGACACAACATCCAGTACCTTTTGAGTTTAAAGTTCAATATAACATGTAATATAACCAAAATAACTGGTCTTGCAAAAGATTATCGTTTCTTTAAACTAAAGCAGAAAAATGATTGACAAAATGCCCATGCAATATGAAGAAGAATTTAACAACACTTACGAAAAATACATAGAGTGCAACTTTTACAGGTTATTAGTAACACGATTGTCTTCATCTGAGTTATTTCAGCCTTCGTTGTTGTTGCATTCATGGTCCCTTTGGCGAAAAGGAACAAATTAGGCTATAAACATCTACTTTTTTCTCAAGACATGTCGCAAAGTTAACATCGAGATATCTGATCGAATCATCCTTTAGATTGTATTTCGTAAAATGTGATCCAAACTGAAGCAGAACTTCACCTTCATTTGACACTAGAATGGGCGGATAAAATATATGTCTCGACAAATTATCAAGATACTTGATAGTAAACATCTCTGTTCAAGAATCTTTTACCCCATATTCCATCATAATTCAGATATCTGAATGAGTCTGGTGCATAATTACTAAACATAGAAAGATCACTCCCAAACACTCCTATGAAGTTTCTCCTTTCACAAACTTACTCGAAAGATGCAATAATTCCGAACCCAGAAAATCATTGATACGTTTCCAAAAATCACTCTTTAAACCAAACATCCATTTCTATAAATAGGGAAAATCAATCCAAAACCAAATTTGCAATCAACAAACTCATAAAAGCACAAACTGCTTATATAAAGAATATATACTAAAATTTAGACACTTTCTTATACTTTCATCAACCTTAAACATAACTCCGAGATGGGTCTTCACAAATTCATGGCTAGAAAAATTGAATGAAGTCATGATTTTGGAACACACCTGAATTGCATGAGGAATTTCACTGGAAGCTTTAACGAGATTTCTGTGATGAAATTTGGCTCCATTTACGAGGGTTTCATATTCTTTGGATTCCATTTGGGTTTGCAGAAATATGAACTTTTGAGAATTTGGAATTGGGAATTTTGCAGAAGACAGGGTTTAATGTTTTTGCCTTAAACCCCCCAAGTTTGAGGGACTTGCGAGTTTAGTACATATCTTATTGACCAATTATTGTTTTGGTCCCCGTATTATAAGACTGAACGAAATAACCTATAGCGCATCGGTCGGTTTGGTTCTATTTTATACATTATCAGTTTTTGATTTTATATATGCTACACTAATAAAATAATTTTTATTAATTTTTAATTTATTAATTTTAAATCCTTAACAATTCGATTTTTTGTTTACCCGATAAGGATGATAATGAAAATTTGCATTAATAAAAACAGGTGGAGTACGAAAAAGTAAAGATTAAAGACTAAATACTAGAGTGGGTTACTAATCACTTAAGTAAAATAAAGATTAAAATAGGTAAAGTACTACTATAGTGTCCAATAAGTATTAAATTACTAATATTTAATATTTACGAAGGGGAAAAATTGTGCATCATTATGATCTTATTGGGTTATCGATTTACCCAATACTAAAAATCGATATCGAACCAATAATCCAATTTTTTTTTTTCAGAACCATTAAAAATCCGATAACCTAATAACCCAATAACAATAAACCAATAACGTTTTTATCGGTTCGATTTTTTCACACCCCTAATAATACCACAACTAGATAGAGGAGGTCGTGCTAGTATGGACCTAATATATGTTTGTTTGTTTTTCACAATTTATGTTATACAAATAAAATTTAAAAAGTCAATCAAATTTTTATTATGACTTTTAGATATTTTAAGTTGATAATTATTATGATTTATAACACTTTTCACTTAAATTATAAATAATATATATCTTACTTCCTTTGTCCCAACTTTATGTGACAAAATTTTGAGAATCAATAAAAAAATTTTATGTCTTTTAAATATTTTCAGTTGCTAATGATCGTGCTTTATAGTAACCATTACATAATTTTTAACTAATACATATTGCTCTTTTTGTCCCAATTTATGTGGCACTAATAGAATTTCAAGAGCCAACCAATTTTTTTTAGATTTTTAAAAATATTTTAAGTTATAAATTATTAAAACTTATAATAGTTTTTATGAAATTTCCCAACGTAAATTTAAATTTTATCGGATTCCAATAAAAAAGTGCCACTGCTATACTAGTGCTTCTAATGTGCTGAAGAAGTAGTTAAAATCACAACAAATCTGGCATTATGTAAGTTCATTCTCATTTCAAATTCTTGTTCATCATACTCTATATTGGCATAATATATAAATAAAATTTTAACTTGGTTTAAACCGACAATTATAGTCTTTAACTTCATAAATGCATAAGTAGACATTTTTAACTATCCAAAACTTGAATGAATAGACACATTCGTCCTACATGGCAACTTTGTCTCCTATGTGGGTATTGTGCCACGTAGGACATGTATGTATATTTGTTCAATTTTATACAACTTTAGTGTCTACTAATGCGCACTCAAAATTGGGATGCAAGTTAAAAGACAAAATTTATATATTATTTCTGGTATATTTTACAACTCCCATAGCCAAATCAATATGTCTCCAAAGAATCACTTGTTTTGAATATGTATGTTATCTTAGTAAATGCTCCAAAATGGGGTGGCAATTGGGCGGGTTGGATCAAATTTGAGCGGGTTATAATGAGTCAAGATAACAAACGGGTCAAGACCCAACCTGACCCAACTTTTACTAAGTTTTACTTATTTTATTTGTTTTCCCCCCATATTTTTTTACTTAATTAAATTATATTTTTCTTTATTTAGGCTATATAAAACATATCATATTAAAAAAAAAGTATTTTAAAAATATCTGATAAAATCTCTCTCGAGTCAATTCGCGTTGAATATCAACCCAACTCAAGATGGGTTGAGCTAATAAATGGACAAGTTATTAACTCACCCAAACTTCAACAGGCTGAACGAGTTAATTTAATTTTGCCACCCTAACTCCAAAGAAAAGAGAAAATCCCTGCAAAATTGGGTTTGGGACTTTCCTATTCAACAATAATGTCTCGATTCACATGCTTGAAATGTTGTTGCACTTTCTGCCTGGGAATAAAATTTGTATACTACTTTTTTTTGTTCAACTGTTGTATAAAATTATACTTGCTTTGAAGTATAAAGGTTTTGCTGTCGATTCCCCAAAAGAAAAACACCATCCCTTGTAGTATGGCGGATAAGCATGATACTTTTTTTTTAAAAAAAAACGAATATAATTTCACAAATAGAATCTGTGAATTGATTTATGAAAAGACCAGAGAGAACAAAAGGTATGAAATATGCTTAGATATGTACCATCTGCCTAGCATTTTGGATGCATCTAATTGCCTTGTTTTATTAGATTTTATTAATCACGTTCTTTTTTATTGTCTCTACCGGTTATTTAAGGTTAAATTTACACAAAACTCTTTCTCGAAATGGATATTAGTCACCAACTTGATTTTCTCAAAATTGTCCTTGCATACTTTTTCATTGAACCCAGTTGTTTTTCACCAGAAACTCCACTTTCTACTAAATGCAAAAAAGACAAAAAGTACAACAAGCGCACTAATCATATTTTCAGAACTTTTTGGGGGGTGAGCAACTTCAACTATCCATTACAATAATATACTAAAATTACATTATACTTTACAACAACCAGTTGGTTACTTTTACAAAGCCTCACCATCCACTATGGAGAGAATGGATGGAGGGAGTCCCCACAATCCCACAACAAAATGGCAGAAGAAGAGCAGCTAATCATAGATAACTTTGAAAAAGAAGCTCACCTCATCCGAAAATGATGCTAATTGATTGGGTGCTTTCATGCGTTTACCTTTGTCCAAGGCATGATGACATCATGCCTTGTTTGACGCAGCTCCAGAAAGGTTAAAAAAGGGGCCAATGGTTGGGCTAAAAGCAAAAGTTGTGGCATCTGACATTGATTGCATTGCCACCAATTACAGAGGAAAATACAAAGCGATGGTAGGTAAGGATACAAAGGAGGGTGGGACACAAGGCCATTAGGAGTTCTCAGAGGCACGTGCAACGAATAGGAGGCCTATGATGGGGCTGCTGATTCAGGCTTGACCAGTGACTGGTCATCCGGTTGCTGGGTAGGATAGATGAGTGCAGCAAGTGATATGGGCATGATGCAGAGTGATTTAGACTGAAGGTATTGCATGGCTGCACCAACATCTTCCTCCATGAGCTTAGCAACCTCTCGTTCTGTGTCGGCATTGGACCACTTATCCCATATATGCTGGTTGGATCTACTTTCACCACTGTCCCCCTAAGATAGAGAAAGATAAAAAAAATTCAAAACCAATGAAGAAACTCTTTTAACTCAAACTATTGGACATTGTTTTTAGGGTCTTTAATGTTCAATTAGTAGCAGCAAGATTCCATTCATTACCTCCACAGATTGCAATGGAATGTCAGCAACAAGTTGTGCCACCGCACTAGCTCCTCCCAGCCTACTCATGCTCAGTACCTTTAAGCAGTTTTAATGCAAACCATTAACTGCACAATACAATAATGGAAACCAGAAAATTTCCAAAACCAGCTAGGGACTATGATGGTCAAGAAATCCAATAAACACTAAACTCACAAAAGGAACGGAAACTGGGAGCTCAAAACCACTAAGGAGGCTACAACATGTACCAAGTCACCTCAACCTTTAACACAGCCAAAACTTTTGCATATAATACATCAAATAACGTACCAGAACATAACAGTAACATGCTACCAAGTTAAGAGTTACAGAGCAGGATTATCAATGATTAGCATGATAACTGTCGTGGAAGTAAAGCAATCACTAGAGACCATTAGACAATATGTAAGTTTCTTGTTGAAGCACCAACCATTCTTCAATAGGTTATATTGGAGAACAGAGGATCTTTTTTGAGGAGGCAAAGGTAGAATAGAAGATTTCCAACAACAGTATGAATTACCCTCTTCTTTTTTCAATTTCTCGAACACAACTAACATTCCTTCCCCTCCCATTTTATGATACTATTTGAAATGGAACCAACAATATTAGTTTTGACTCGCATATCATAGAATGAGTAGTAGAACAACAATATTAAAAGAGTAGTTGAAAAGTCAAGTTCAAAAACAAAACCTCCAAATCTTGAATTAGTTCAGTTATAAAAGGATTTAAAAACCTTATCTTAAAAAATACAATTAGCACAATGTCAAACAAAATTAGGAAGCGTATGTAAATTGGGACCATGGGAGTAGGTGGTCAAACAGACTTTCAAATTACCCAGGAGATATAGAATATACTTATTTGCAAACTGAAATTAGTACACAAGCAAAACTGTTAACCTGTTCTTCATATTAAGCTCATAAGGCTACTATTTCCCATGAGATCAAGCTAAAAGATGGCTCAAGATATGTAAACGTCAGAAAACCACATGATCCAAAACCAATAAAACCTCAGCAAGGAAGTGTCCTCAAGAACATGATGATCAAGATGAATTAGCAAGAACTACAGAAATGGATTATGATAATGGTTCCAACAACTTTAAATTGAGAATAAAATCATATGGAGAGGAATAATTGTGAAAGCAACTTCATTATACAGAACAAGCCAAGAACCTAATTTGCACTGAGACATGGTAGGAAGAGTGAATGACTAAGAGCCTATTTGGATACTTATTTTAAGTCCTTTTAAGCCAAAAATAATTTTTTTTCCAGCATTTTTGGAGTGTGTGGGGAAATTCAAAAAGTGCTTACAAGAACTTGTTTTTAAGCCAAAAGGTAAAATAAGCCAAAAGCCTTAAGTTAGAAATTCTAACTTATGATGTTTGGCTTATAGCCAAAAGCAATCCCCATCCAAACAGGCTTTAAGTCAGAAATTAAGATCATCGTTAAAAAAACCACATCTTACCTTAACTTGAAGCCTTAAGAACTTCACATAGTCCAAAATCTCATCAAGCATTGCGGCCCTATCTGTCTGGCAAGAGAGAAGATAAAATTTCAATAACCCAAGCTACCACATTCTCTCTAATTTCACTCTCTATGTAAAGGACCCATTAATATTAGATGCTCAATAACTAAGTCAAAGTCCAATTTAAAAATTCCCAGAAGCCCGACTACTAGAAAATAGTAAACTGAAACATCAGACACTCCACTGCAAGTAAAAGTTTAGCTACAAGCTGATTCATCTTTTACCTGTTTTCGTTCTACGTATTAGTATTTATGGCCATGGTTGACAAAAAAGTAAAAATTTACTATTATTAGTAAACATAAGACTGTTTTAGAGAACCTGAGTATGACATTTCTCATGAGTAAAGAGACATACTATTCACGAAAATAAAATATAGTGGCAGGCAACTAGATACTGGAACATACCTTATTGCAGCTGGGCACCAGTTCCTGCAAAGCCTTTATTCTTTCTGATATCCTCTCTCTTCTCAGCTGCAAAAAGAAACAGATCATTATTTAGTACCACTTGTTTCTAGAGGACTCTCATAACATCTGGCATTATACTACGTGATTCACGTTTGCCCTTACGAAACTTATCTACACAGCATGCCACATCAATCTTCTTACCCTCTCAGCAATGCTATGTGGATCTGTAGCTTGTCCCCTTCGAGCTCGAACCCTAGGACGAACTGAAGGCGGGTGTGGTACAGTTACTGTTGTGCTCGTTGTCGGTGGGCCTTGAAAAGGCTGCAAGAAACAAAGAGAAATTATAAGCTAGACCTGCAGTAATTATATACTCTCTCATTGACAAAGAGGCCATGTTCGTCTAAGAGAAACATAACCCGAATCATAGTTACCACGCATGAATCAGACAACTAATTAGACTTAAAAAATATAGAGAAATTAAACAGAATAATGGATGCTATAGCAAGCTGCCAAGGGCATAGGATACTGATCAACTAGGTGGAGAAGAACCAGGACTCCATGAGGTCTAACGTTCCAATTCCATGGCGGCAAATAGCAAAAGGTAATTTCTCCTATCTATCCAAGCATTAGTGGATAGAGTTACTCGATATCTATGTCGAAGGGAGATATAAACACCCGGTCGAATAGTCGAGATGAACACAAGTTGGCCCAAAAACCTCCGTCTAATGAATATACATACATACACACACACACACACATATATATATATATATAAATATATATATATATGTAACAGAATTCTACCTTCCTATAGTTGGATAAGATGCCTCAATTAGAAAGGAATTATTTGTTAACACCAATAAGCTTTCCTCATAGGCGAGAAGTATCAAAGTTGTGTATATACGGATTCTGAACTAGAATCAGATAGCTCTCACTGGCTACAGCTTTTTATATGCATTTAGATTTCAGCTTCCAAAATTCTACGACGGGCTTGACCACAAAGTTGTCTCTCAGAAAACCTCAGGAAGCAAAATCCTTAAGCGGTATAAATATTTGCAATATTAGATAATAAGGACATAACAAAAGGGATTGAAGATGCCGGAAAAATTCAGTAGTTAATTTTTAACAGGAACTTTTTAAAGACAAATTCCGATTTTATCATTCTTTTAAAACAGACTAAATCCTCAATCATCATCAGAAACAATAGCAACACTTCAGAGGGACCTGATTCAAGTCACTACGAAACTAACTGTACATAACACACTACACCCTGAAACATATCAGTCTTTTTAAAAAAAAAAAATTAAAAAAAAAACAAAGAAAAAAAATCAACACATGAAAACTGAAATGACCTCAATTTAACATTTCCAGCTATTTATATCGAAACATTAATCTGTAATGGAAAATGATGATGAACAATTCTGGAGAAATTTTTTAACAATAACTTTCTCAATCAAAACACACACACAGAGACAGTGAGTAACCTGGACATGGTGAACAGAAGGCATAGATTGTCGAACTGCATGAGATTGCAAGTGTTCTAAGCCTGCATATAAATTGCCGATATTTATTCCATCTCTTTCCTGCAAAATAAACAAAAAAATAAGTTAAATTCGTCAATTTGGTATCGTAAATATTGTGAAATCTGGAAAATGCCAAAAACAAACAAACAAAAAAAAGCTTACTTGCTTCACTGCATAAGCACCAGCGTCGCTGACGTCATCACGGCCGTTATCCAAGCTTAGTCCCAACGGGAACAACGGTTGCTGGAGTCCACCAGCAGCGGCAGAGTTAAGATGAGATACAGCAGACGCCGAGGTAAACGACGTCGTCTCTGATGGAGTGCCAACGTCAGCTACCGGCAAGCCAGAGTAGGAAGGAATCGCGAGAATTTGCTCGAGAAAATCATCAGCATAGCCCTCCGGTTGGTTCGCTGCCATGCCGGAGATTTATCCGGCGAAGTTAATTTTTTTTCTCCGGCGAGAAGAAGTTAAGGGTTTTGAGAAACTAAAATGGAATGTCCCTGTTTGGCTTTCGTGCTTTGTGGCATGCGTTTAAAAAGTGTGATGATTTTTTGATTGCTTTATATTTTGCTGGTAGCCCCCTAGAGTTCATTGTAATGTTGCCTTTTGCCTCTATAGTTTTTGTAATTAACAAAATAAGATTTGTTAATACTGCATCATCGTTCAAAATTCGATCGATAATCAATTGAATTGATGACAAAGTCTAACCATAATATCTATATTTTTACCACATTATTTTTGTTATTGTTCGAACGTGAATAAAAATATAAGGTACTTTAACAGATAAGGGTAGAACTAACTCTTTAATTATAGGTCAAGTTTAAATTTAATAGCTTTGTTAGAAATTTTAAATTTTTATCAAAAACTCTAATAAATATGTACATATTATTAATTTAGAATCCGATAATTTTTAAAAAATAGAATTCGAATTATGAAATTTAAATTTTGACTGACATAGAAAGGACATATTTTGTGTTAAAAGTTTAATATGGTTAAGTAATAAGAATTAAATATATTTGTTACTAAATGTGTAGTTGTGTAAACAGACTATATTTTTCATCTTATAGTAAAGAAATTAATTTTGATGAAGAAATTATTAGAGAAACGGCTCTGATTAATTCCCTTAAGGAAAATCAAACTTTATAAATTGAAAATGTTATATAGTTATTCCGTTAAACAAGAAATTGCTTATTATATTATTTTAAATAAAAGGGTAATCATTTACACTTTTTAGCTTTGCTTTGAAATTAAAATTTTCCTCAATTTTATATTTTATTATTTATTTTTATTTAAGTTCGTCATCATTACCAATAGAATCTGATTTAATATACAACATTTAGTTCATCGCAGAAGCATGGTGAAATTAATGATAAACTAGAAGTCTGAAGCTAGAGTCTAAATATTTCATGTTAAGTAGGGATAAAATAGAGCATCTGAAGTGCAAGTTCAGTGATGTAATATATAGATCAAAGATGAAAGTCAAGATTGATGCTTAAGTCATACTCAAGAGAGTAAATTTTAGGTATCTTTAGTGCATAATTCAAGGAGACATAAAGTTTGACGATGATGTTACACATCGTATTAGGCAAGAGTGAATGAAATAAAGGCCCACCTTCGTAGAACTATGCAATAAGAACGTGTCACCAAAATTTAAAGATTAATTCTACAGAGTGGTGACCAGACAAACATTATTGTATGAGATAGAGTGTTAGCTAGTCAAGATTCAAGAACACCCATATACAAAAGATAAAGGTAACGAAGATGAGAATGTTTATATAGATGTATGGACATACTAAGAGAGATATTATTAAGAATGAAGTTGTGGGGGACGAGATGAAAATGACCTACATGAGAGGAAAGACGAGGTAAGCAAAGTTGAAATGGTTTGAACATGAGAAGAGAAAATATACATATGTGCCAGCAAGGAGGAACAAGAGATTAGTTGTAGCAGGAGTTAAGAGAGACAGAAGCAGGTCAAAATAAAACTAGGGTAATTAGACAAGATATGATACAATTTCAGCTTACTGAGGAAGGGGTACCCTAGATAGGAAGGTATGTAGGTTGAAGATTATGGTAGAAGGTTAATAAGCAGTCAAATATTGTCGATTCATGTGAGAAGAGGTAGGGGCTAACCTCTTCCTCTTATCTTCGCCTTATTAATAGTATTAGTATTTAATAGTCGCGTAGTCTCCTATTTTCTATTTTATTTTCTTTTTATCTAGATAAGTTAAGATTGTCTAGATGCGCACTTTTAAAATTGAAGTGTTTACTTATCAGTTGAGGTTAAATTTAAATGTCTATTCATGTATTTTGCCTATTATCAGGATTGTTGTTATAGTTTTTTTTTCCTTGAAAAACAAATATTGGCAATCCCAAAATGCAGCTGATATTGAGGCACTTCTTCTTTACTCTTTTGACTTATGATTAATGTATCTTTCATACACAACAAGATTAATTAAGAATAAATGAGAAAAATAATCCAAATATGTTTGACATTTGGGCTGAAATTGAAGATAAAAGGAGAAACTTTAAAAACTTGTCTTCTAGTAGTGAACAAACAAATTAAAGTAGAATTATTGCAGATACGTATTTGACTATCTAAACTTCATATACATTTGAAAATTCTTTGTTTGTATACTTCTATCAACAAGTAAAGTTGACTACTCTCATCAACAAATCTGGAGAAGTTTTCATTAGTTTTTGTAGTCAATTTATAGTTTTATTACATAGTTCTTCAACTGATAAACGGGTCAAAAGATAATTTTGAACATAATTCAATTAAAAAATTAGCTTAAAAGGTGAAATTGTCCAAAATCACACAAGAAGACTAATAGAAGTCTCACTACTAGCTTTTAGTCTTAAGCAGATATCGGCGGTCAGGAATGAATCTTATATTAAACTATCCGCCATTTTATTAAGACAACACTTGCTTATTCTTTTTCTAGCTTGATTGCGAAGCATGGTTTTGGAAGGTCTTCTCGCTTACCATCAAATGCCAACTCTTTTGGGAAGAGCCGTATCTCCTTCGGTTTCAATTCCTTTCGAAGATAATCCACAATCTTTTCCTCAGATAAGGATTGATTGGGTTTACCCTCCCAATCTAAAATTCTAAAGACAGTGGATATAACCTACCTGGCTTACGAGCAACAACTTTCAATCTTTTCCAACATTTAGATTAGGTCGAGAAAATGTGCGATCAGATTCTATATCCTGCTCCTCCCAATCTTTATAATATTGACATACTAGTTGAATAACCAATTACCCATTTAGGACTAGAAATCTGAACTATAAATATCAAGTAAACAAAAAATTAAACTTTTTCGAAAAATGATCTTTGTTGTTTTCAAATATAGTTCTATCAATTATGGTGTTGAATCTTCTAAAGTTGTAAATTATGCAATTTTAAAGAATTTAACATGAGCGCGACATCATTTTTGAAGAATCTAAACAACATAATAAAAGAAAACAAACAAATTATTCATTTCAAGAATCTTATTTGGTATTACTAATATATGTTCCACCCCAACAACCTTAAACATCCTCTTATTTGAAATTGGATTTTCCACAACTAATAGAAAAGATAATATTAGAGTATCATACATATATAGAAGCAAACTTTAAAGTAAAGTAAAAACCTCAAAACACAAAATGCTACTCCACTTCAAAACTATTTTACATAATGTGCTAGCCTACTACTCATATAGACTTTTTGCATCCACCAATTTCTCCACAAGGACCATAATAGCATATGGCCCTTATCTTGCTGTGACTTGCCTTGGAGATAGCCCTTCCTCTGAGACATCAGAAAATAGATCAATACTTTTAGACAAGGCATACACAATTTCAATCATCCCTGGCCTTTTAGAAGGATCTTTATTCAAACAAGAAATAGCCACAGACATCACATTCACAAGACTCTCCATTGTAAACTCCTCATTTAGAAGACTTTTATCCATCCATTCTTGCAATTTCCTCACCTTCCTCTCTTCACTCCCTTCCGAAAAATCGCCTATTTTGGCCCACAAGACTCTCCCTTCATCGTCGATGGCCTCCTTCCCTGACACAAGCTCAAGCAACACAACCCCGAATGAGAAAACATCCATCTTAGTGGACACAATCCCATCGGTGAGGTACTCAGGGGCGATGTACCCCTGAGTACCTACGATGTGCATTGTTATAGCATTGCACCCCGATTTCGCTAAACCAAAATTGGCAACTTTGGCTCTCATGTTGGAATCTAGGAGGATATTGCTACTCTTGATGTCTTTATGGACAACTCTTGGCCTTGTATGTTCATGAATGTATAAGAGACCATTTGCAACATCAGTGGCAATTCTTAGCCTTGTTTTCCAGCTCAATTTTTCAGGTTTATCACCATGAAGCCAAGAATGTAATGAACCATTTTCAACATACTCATAAACTAAGTAGCAATTTGCTTCTTTAGGGTCTATGCAAAACCCCTCTAGCTTCACTAAATTCCCATGGTTAACCTATACAAAACAAAAAAAATGATCAAAATCATTAATTATGTTCAACCAATATTTAATTGAAATTGAACAAATAGTACTCCCTCTGTTTCGAAATGAATTTTAAATTTATCATCAAATTCATAACTCGTTTTTTAAATTTTTTTATTTTTTTTAGGTATAAGCAAAATGTCATGTCTACGCACTAATTATAGTAGAAGTTGCAAAATAGGACTTGATGACCTTTTTTTTTTTTTTGTATTTAATAGGTAGGACAACTAATAAAATGTAGTCAAAATTGTACAACCAATTTAAGGTGTAAGCATGACGTTTTTTTTTTTTGGGTACTAACAAAATTAAGGCGACAGATAATTAATTTCATTTAAGATTTGTCTTGAGTTTATTTATTTATATTTTATATTTATACTATTTATAAAAGATGCTCTTTTCTATGATAAAAATTTAAAAAAAATTAGTTTTCAAGTGAATTTTTTTTTTAAACTCTCGATTCTTATAACAAATAAGAAACATAATAATATATTATGTGAAATCTTATGAATACTATCTGAAAAGGATGAGATATACGTAATTTTATTCTTACCCAATCAGTGAATATACAAGAATAGTTCCTAATATACTCTTGACAATCGACTCAAGTAATGCATACTCCCTCTGTTTATTTTTATTTCTCACTGTTTCGCTTTTTGAGGTCAGTTTAACTAAACTTTAAAGCTAAATTGAAGTAACTAAATTTAATATATAAAATCTAAAATTTGGACGGTTGAAAACTACACGAAAAATGCTATAAGTTGCAATCTTTCTCATATTAATATGATGAAAAAATATATCTTAAAATATTGATCAAAATTTATATAATTTGACCTCGACAAACAAAATTGAACGGAAAAAGTATTAAAAATTCTTGTTAAAAGGGATTTGAGGGGGTGGGGGTGATGGTCTCTTTGGGAACAGAAATGAAAAAGGAAAACAAAAAGTGAATAATTGAGAAACAAAAATTAAATGAGTATTTTAATGAAAAGATATAGTACATGAGAGGACAAATAAATAGAGCATAAAATAATATTGATTAGCTTAAATTATTAATTATCCAATCAATATGGGTATTATAGTCCACTTAAATGATTAAATTAAATTTTAATGTCTCAAGAATACGACAGGTCACTAGACTTAATAATTTTATTTATTAAATACATTTTTAATTAAATATTTTATCTGATCGGTTGGAGGAAAAACAATTCTGAGGTGGAATTCTAACATTTCTATTCACTAAAAAAAAATCAATTGAGAAAATGACAAAAATGGTGGCTAAGGTTTGATGGAGGGATGGACATTGGATTCTTCGATTGGCTTTTCAATTTTTGGTAGTGGGCACTATATACTAAACAGAATTAATTTAGTTCGGTTTAATTTTTTTAAGTTCGATTCGATTTTATATTTTTTGGTATGAACTAATGAAAAATAAAATGAGGACAAAATCAAAGTATAAGAGAATTAAAAACTTAAAATCATGTTAAGTGATGATATGCCCCTATGGAACACTTATTGCATTTAAAAAACTATATTTATCTTTGTCAAGAACTTGTGTCTCCAAGTATTGCTTGAGAAAAACAAACACAAAGACAAATCCCTTTACATGACATAAATCAACAAAAATATGTTTGAAGATCTCTTGGAAAAATAATATTTCAAGTTAACTATATGATTTATAAATTTGTTGCTACTTTAACTTGTTTCATAAATGATTTAATTGCTAATTAACCTTTTTTATATATATATTTTTTTGATTTGATATATATATATATATATATTGTGCATGAAATTTCAAGACCTCTACACTGAGCACCAAATTAGACCTTTAAAAAACAGAACACTAATACTAAATAATAAAACAATAGAATCAAAACCAAAAAATCAAATTAATGTTATTTGATTCGACTTTTCGATATTTATCCCACCCTTATTTTTAATATACCCTTCAATAGCAATTAGGTATCTACCGAGTGTAGAAATTTTGAGTAAAAGTTTACCTTTTGCAAGATTTTGAGTTCTTCACGAGCATTCCACTTCATTTTCTTGATTGCAAACACTTCCCCATCAATTGTTCCTTTATACACAGATCCTTGAATCAAGCACCCTTCATCAAATCCATCTGTTGCTTCCCAAATTTGTTCCATTTTATACATTTTATACTTATCCAAACACTCTGATACATCAGCCATCAAATTTACTTCAACATCTTTATCAAAAGACCCTTTTTTTGATCCAAGATACAAGCTTTTTTGTCTTTCAACATCACTAAACTTTTCTTTCTTTACTGATTTCTCTCTGTAATACAAACCAACCACCAAAATCAGGAAAAGCCCACAAATCCCTAAAGCAATTGCTAACCCTATGACAGTCCCTTTTCTGTCATTTTCTTGGGTTACTGGTGTTGCAGGGGTTGGGGTTGGGGGTGGGGGTGGGGTGTTTGAACCTGTTGGCTGTGTAAGATTAGGAAGATTAGAAAGAGGGATGAAAAGGGTATCAAGAACCTTGGAAGTATTTCCATTAATTTGTCTTATGGATTGTGGGGTTACCCCAAATCTTGAAGCAATTGAAGAAATGTTATCAGAAGGTTGAATAACATAGGTGATTAGGAATCTTGGTTGATTTTGTGTACTGTTTGGACACTTGCAAAAAATTGGGAATGTTATGGATTGGCCCACATCAATGTTTTCTGGTACAACTGTTGGATTAACAGCCTCAACAGATTGATAAGTAGTAAGATTTTGGAACTTGGTTGTTGATACACCATACATAGTGTCACCTGATTTGAAACTGTAGTTTAGGCCAGCATAAGAGATGCTACCAAAAGTTCTGTTGATGTTGTTGCAAGAACATGAGATGGGGACAAAAAGGAGTTGATTATTAACAAGAGTTGTGTTTGGATTGGAAATATTACTGGGATTTCCAATCATTAGCCTACTTACTGAAAAAAGGTCACCAATTGAGGCTAAATCAAGAAACTCTGGTCCTCTAGCTCTGTATAACACATAAGTTTGACATGGATTGAATTGGTTAGGATTACAACTATATCCTGATATGCTTGGTGGTTCTTGTGCATAACATATGTTTTGGTTGAAAATGACTAACAACAAGAAGAGAAGTGAAAAACCAAACATAGGTTTTGTTATCATTTTTTTTGGGTTTTCTTTTGTTGAAGGATAGCTGTGTGTATAAAATATATGGAGTTAAAAGAAGTTTATATACCAAAGTTCTTGATGTTTTTTCTCATTGTCTTGGTTTTGACCATTTAATAAGTGATGGGAATTTTTTTTTCATTTGATTGGTTGTTGTTTCTTAATTTCTCATATGGTCCTGTCTTGAACATTTAAGGAAGATGGAGGTTTTTTTTCCAATTTGATGGTCCCACCTAGAAGACTTTTGGGTCAACCATATTGCATAAAATACTCTTTTGCTTATCTTTGTTGTTTTTTTCTGCTAATGTGGTGATGTTTTCACATGTTTGGACTAGATATTTATGAGATACATCTTTTTCTAAGGTATATAAAACTATGGAAAATACTTTTCATTTAGGGTTCGTTTGGAGTTGAGTAAGTAATATTATATTTAATAGCTGGTTAGGAGGTAAGTTATTCATGTATAATGCAAATTATGATTTGTAGTTTTAAAACTCGCATAACTAATAAAAAAATGATTAAACTTTGCATGCTAATAGCTGCGTAAAACATTACATAAGTTCCTTCATAATATTTGTATTACTAATATCTGCTTAACTTTAATCTTCTAGCAAACTGAAGGGTTTGGAAGCAAACTGAGCTAAATACAGTTAAAATCAACATGAGTACAACTTTGGAACTATTAGAAAATTAAATGGTTTGTCTTCTTTATAATTGGACTATTATTGGTGTAGAAATTCAATTTTTTAATATGCAAAAGTATTATATGTGTCATTGTTTTTCATACTATTCCTGCCGTTTACTTTTACTTGTCACTGTTTCACTTATCGATGTCAAACTATATGAACTTTGACTAATATTTTAAGAAGTATTTTTTCATCATATTAATATGAGAAGGATTGCAGGTATAGTTTTCAACCATCTAAATTTTAGATCTTAAATATTAAATTTAGTTATTTTAATTTAGCTTTGAAGTTTAATCAAGTTGATCTCGAAAAGTAAAACTGTCAAGTAAAAATGAACAGAGAGGGTAATTTTTTTTTTAAATTTGAATTTGCTGAGCTAAGGTTTTTTCATAAATAATTTCTATGTTTCTTTGAGGTGGTGCCCCATTCGTAAAATTTCAGTTATTTCATTGTGTATGTTATTATTGTGGTATTATATTTGTCACTTATAAAAGAGCTTGTATCAAGCCAAACTTTATTTTCCAAATCAAAATGCCAACTCTGTCTAGAGTCCTAATAGCCAAATACCCAAACTCCACTTTGAGCAACAGTAAGAAAATTATCTATTTCATTTTGATTTGTGGATGACTTTGAATTTATATAGGAAGACCAAGACTTTTTAAACTTGATTATGGAAGCCAATGGGACCTTTTGGAGTATTGGAGAGGTCATTTAAAGGGACTTTTGACATCAAAATAGTGACACATGAATATTTGGTATTATCTGACATTGCTTCGTATTTTTATTTTTATGTATGCACATAATATTTGAAACTTTCATCAGTCTCATAAACTTGACGAAACAAAGGATAAATTAGAATGTTAGGCCTCAATATTATAGAAATTATTGAATTTTATCGAATCTATAGCGACTTGTTCCATGAAAAAACTAGTTACAAGCTGAGTTGTGATGACCAAAGGATGACACTTCTTGCAAGTGTCAATCTCTAAATCAGTGCTGTCTTTGTGGAAGTGATCTTTGACTCAGTCCATTTGAACAAGTCATACACTACCTTTTAATCAAGGATAAAAAAGAAACCACGATAATAAATTGAGTACAATTTCATAAGTAAAATTTTAAAACATAATATATATATGAAGTAGAAAAATTATTTTCAATTGATTCTCGATAATCCTTTTCTTTTATCCGAACTTGAAACTGACAATCTAAACGAACTCACACATGCCAAGTTGCAAAGAGTTAAAAGATCAAAAAGTACTAAATGAACCATGATGAAAGAATGCACATAGGTTAGTTGAACCTCATAAATTTATTGCTCCAATTAAAGCTTCACTTTGTGCATTTGTTATCTTTACTATGATTGAATAACTTCATAAGTCATTGAGGATGTCATCATTTCTACAACTCTTTCTTAACCATAGGTTAAAATTTAATATAAATAATTCTTAAATCTTTTGAGAAATGATTAACTGTAAGTACATAGAACTAATGCAGTGGGTGTATTTACACCTACTTATAACAAGCTACATCTATTTCTGCTTTTAGTGATCCCTCATCATTAATCTCCACTTTTTAGTGATGAAATTAACACATTTGGTCATTATAATGTGTGTTGTAACAGTAATTACAACCATGTAACTTTGCAGAACTCAGTCCGACAGAATCACTCATTGTACCGTGCTCTCCAAAGAACTAACTCTTCTCAAAATCTCACTCAAAAGGTGCTGAGTTGGAATCATATTCTAACTAAGAATTCTTGTGGTTCCGGAGGATTCAACTACAGGAGAACTAGGAACGGAGGGCTTTTCCCCCCTTCTGCTCGACTCTTTGGTCTTAAGAACACTGGTTTTAAGCATGAGCCATTGCCCTTCTCCGACCTTGACTGCCCAACTTGAGAGCGGACAACTAATGCATTCCACTTATTGAACAGGGTTTTATGGTTGGTCCGTGACCCCTAGATACGAGCTGTATTTCACTCAAAGGGTTGAAGGGAGGTAGTGCATCAAGCTGTTCGCAAGGGCCAACTTGATCCTCCTCCCAGAGATCTCAGATGAGGGAACCCTGGGAGAACCTAGTATCCTCAGAAATGATTTCAATAAAGATCCACACAAATTTTAAGTTTTTGTCCATGGAATACAAGAAAGTTCACCATTACAAGATGTTCTAAACCAATATTAACATTCATGAAAAAAAAATAGAAAAACCAAAAATCTAAATAACCTAATCATGTTAGTTATCATGCAATCAAACTTTCCTGGTTCTTGTATTTTGGGCACTAAAACCAATCTAATATATGTAACTCTTAAGTTCAACTTTAAACAATATCGATGCACTTAATTCACATTTATAGTACTCTCATGACAGTGGCAGAACCATAATTTTTACTAAGAAAATTCAAACTATAAAGAAGTGAAAGTGATTTGACATATACTATGACCTTATATATACAGTGTAATTGTTTTTCATCTCGACGTAGTTGATAAATATAATATACAACAGACATGGAGCAACACCAGAACATTTGCATCTCCGAGTAATCGATGAAATCCAATAATCATTTACTGAATCTGTTTTTGCTCTAGTTCCTCTTCCAGCAAAAACTAATTTACAGCATTAACAAATTATGAAAAATCGAATATATATATACACACACAAAGCTTAATGATTCAGAACAACAATATGTTTCATTTTGTTTCTATCTTTTCATGATATCGTCCTTCTCAACAGTGAAATCCCATAAATCGCCATATTTCTCATTGAATTCCCAAATGTCCATGGTATTATAATCCAATATTAACTTGTCTCGAGCGCCTCTCTCCATGTTATATATCTGAGGCTCAAAATTGTGTGCTTCACTTGGTTTGTCCATCTCAATAATGCAGAACACAATAGTAAACACAGCTGCTCCAATGTACAAATACTCCCCCTACATGTCAACAAGTGAAAATACAAGCCTTAAGTTAGCTGGAAAAGGGCGTTTTCGAGTATTGAAATTTCATCAAACTTACTGGGACATTGAAGTACATTCCAGCAATAATTGCTGGAGGAAATAGCCATGAAATAATACCTATTGTGAAACACCAGAAAAGACAGTAAAGTTTATTATCTTGAAGTGGAAAACTAAATAAACAGATGCACCACAGGGACAGATAAATGATTTAACGACAATTATTTAGCTATAATAATATAACTGCCGTTATACTATATTTAGCAGCAACAATAAATATAGATATTTATAAGAGTTCGTTAAAGGCTTTAGCGAACTTTGGATACAACGACATTAACTCATTTGATGTTAAAGAAAACCTTAAAATGTGTTCATGATCATGGTAATTCAATACAAACCTTGAAATCCTGTAGGAGGTGCAATAGCAGCATAATCTTCTGCTATAGATCCCCAAAATGTTGCTGCAATAAAAGTTCAAATGATAAATTATTAGCTGAACAAAGTTCAGTATATATATTCCCCCGTTTCAATTTGTTTATCTTGTTTGCTTTTAGTCTGCTTAAAAAAAAAAAGAATGCTTCTTTCCTTTTTTGACGATTCTTTAGTTTCAACTTTCCACACGACATGTTTAAAATCACAAGATTAAAAGTTATTTTGGTGTATTCTATATATCTTTACTTTAGGACCACAAGATTTCAAAGTCTTTCATTACATTCTTAAACTTCGTGCCAAGTCAAAAAATCAGAAAAATAAATTAAAATCGAGTACATATCGTTATGTACATTTATCTTCACTCTCAAAGTAGGTGTGATGATCATCATACTTCCCATACACAAAATCATCCTGCAACAAATCAAAACTAAGCAGAGTAAGGATTTTCACCAGAAGAGGCTCAAAATATGAAAAACTAAACATACACAGAAGTTAAAGGGGGTTTAATATCTACTATATACCCATAAAAAATAATTTAAATCATATATATAAACAACATAATTTTCCATCGAATGAGGTTCAAATGAACCGTGAGACCTTACTAGCTCCACCCGTGGACGTGGTCAATGAATTGAGTTGAGAACAACAAGTTTTACGTTCAAGACTTAGCATAGACAAAAACATTAGGCGTTTTTTTTCCCTATCCAAGCTTAGACGAAAAGAGTTACTCGATATCTGTATTGGTGAAAGATAGTAGCTATCTCGTAAAATTAGTTGGTTATAAAATTAAATAACAATGAAGAAAAAAACATTACCATTTCAATGCCATTAGTTCTCCATCGATCAACAGGATCTTCATTAAGATCTGGTTCTATATTAGTTAGCCCTGCATACAATCTTGTTGATGACTTAAATCCACTGCATTTCCTATCAATTTTCGAAGAAATTGAACACTGATTTTCTCGAAAAAAAAGACTATATTTGAGTTGAGATTTTGTTGAGAGTACTGGAACAGTGGAGAATAAGGAGAGTGTTAATGAATCTGCCATTGTTGTTGAGTGGTGCTGTTCTGTTTTTGCTTCTTTGTTCTCCGTTTTCTAACTTTATTATCCATATATTTTGAATGGTTAAGGCCATGTGTGGATAAGGCTATATATTATGGTCTTATATATTCTTTTGGGGCCTCTCACCATTAATCAGAAGTTTCGGATTTCAAGCATTGGGTAAAATTTTTTTTTATTGGAAGCGTTATCTCTGAATGAGCTTTAGTGCGTGATTTGAATTTAGTCGAAGCTCCAATGCAGAACTGAATGTGAAACCAAATCAAATTTGACTATACTATTACTTTGTTTGGTTAATAGTTACATACCAAGGTTAGTATGAGAAAAAAAGTAATATAACTTTTTTGATTTGTTAAAAGGGACAAGTAAAACGAAGATATACTATAAAAACGTGACATTTAGCTCGGTGAATGTGCACAATTAGATACTTAAACTTGTTTAAGTTGAAAAAATAGACATACGTGTCCTAGGTGAAATAAACAGATAAGACACCACACAGGATGTGTTATATATAGCCATAACAATAATAACAAAGTTTTATTAGATACTAAAAAATTATAAAAATAAAGAAAGAAAGAAATTAAAATTTAGTAAGAATAAAACGAGTTGGATTATAGCTCATATTTTAGCCCATTTCAATCCAAGTAATTTTTGGATGTATCAGTACTCTGGTTGTGTATTAATGTAAAACTTACATAGATATACTATATTAAGAAAATATTTACTATCTATAACAATAAAAAAAAAATTCAACACTTATAATATAGTTTTCATACATATTACATAATACAATTAGTAAAATATATATAACACAAATTTTATCGATGGATAATACATTTATCACACATTTTAATACACATTATATTAATTTATTACTAAACAAACACAATATATTTTGAAACACTTATAATATATTTAGACCCCATTCGGCCCCGAGTATTCTTGGGAAAAACTTGAAAAAATTTGGGGAATAAATTGGGGTGGGGTGTTTGGCCAAAAAACTTGGCAAGTGATTTTTGGGAAATTTCCAAGTTCCTAAATACTAGAAAAAAAGTAGTATTTTGGGAACTTGGGAGATATTTGGAAAGTTTTGAATATTTAAAATTATCCCAAACTTTTATATTTTATAAAACAACACCTATCATTTATTAATTCAAACTAAATATTGATCAATCAATTTACTAGAACGTGGGAAGATTTTATAAAGAAATAGTTTGTTACTACAACTTTCGAAAAAAATAGTTTGAGTGAGAACATTGGAAAAAAGAACAATTTATTTTTAATGCAATTAATGTTTCGATCTTACCCATATTGTTATTTTGTTATTGTTGATTGTTATCAATTATGTTATAAGATTTTTTTTAACAGAACATGCTCATTATAGAATGGCAAGACAAACTTATGAGGTCTTTAAAATAATTTTTAGAACTTATGGGTATAAATTATATTCTTTGAAATAGCCAAATATTCTTGGGAAAACTTGGGGCCAAACACATGGTGCAACTTAAACAAAACTTGCCAAGAATATTTGCTCAGAATAACTTGCCAAAAATATTTGAGTATTTGGGGCCAAACGCTTACTTAAATTGTATGCATAGTTCATATAAGTAAAAATTTATCAGAATATTACTATATATTGCTATAAATTGTAATAAAATAAATAGTATCACTAAAATTATCAGTAATTATTTTTAAAAAGTACTCTCCTAAATAATTTATTCTTTATTTATAAATTCAGTTCTTATTGACCAGCTCAAATTCAGTCTAACCCACCATAGTTTGATACAATATTCTTTTTCAATTATTTCATTATCAAAAAATGAAAATGTAAGACTAGATTTGATGACATAGTCAACTTTCCAAAAACCATGAAATATTCAATGTAATTTACCATATATCCAAATTATTGAAGCAGTTTATGCACTATATATACACACAAATACTTCATTATATCTAAATTGCAAAAGTAGAACTTCCAAAAAAAAAAAAAAATCACTCACAAATGGCTAAGGCATCAATCAATTTGGCTTTCTTATGCATCATTTTGCTCATCTCCTTTGGTAATTTCTCTTCTATTTTTTTTTTTAAAAATTCAACTAGCTTTGCTTTATTGACGAGGGTTTCCAGGAAACAGCCTTTCTACCTCTATGAGGTAGTGGTAAGGTTTGCGTACATTCTACCCTCCCCAGATCCCACTTGTGGGATTCGAGGGTATGTTGTTGTCATACGTTTTGTTTGTGATTGTGACGAGGGTTCGCAGGAAACAGTCTCTCTACCTCTAAGAGGTAGTGGTAAGGTCTGCGTTCATTCTACCCTCCCCAGACGCCACTTGTGAAATTCCACTGGATATGTTATCGTTATTGTTGTTGACATTTTGCTTATATTTTATAGGTTCACCATTATTCTCAAAGGTGAAAGGAAGTTCATCAGCTGAACATATAATTGGGGATGGAGAGATGAAATACAAATTACCCTGCAATACTGATCAAGATTGTGATGGAATTTGTCCAATTAATTGTAAAACCCATTATTGTAATCCACAACATGGTTGTGTATGTACGGACTGTTAAGATTTTAAAAGCAAATTATTTTGCTTAAAAAGAAATAAAATTATTTGAAAAAAATAGAAGAAGAAGATTCACTTTCAATTATTTATTTTACGTATGATGATTTTTATGTATGTCACATTACTTTAAATTTGTCTGAATATTTCATTTAATCGAATGAACCTTTTCCCGTTCTTCTAAATCCGCGCCTGAATATAATCGGCACTAAATGTATTGACTTATTCGATCAATGATCACAAATATTATGTTGAGTTTTTCAAAATTTGTGTTGTAATCTTAAATCCCAATTATGAAGGCTAAAACTTGTTTAATTCATTATATTAACCCAAAAATAGTGTACTGATTAGAGATCTTAATACTCCTCCAGATAAATTAACCTACTAATAAATTTTATTTTTGCTTACAAAAATTTCATTAGTTTAATATTTAATTATCTCTTTTCCCTTTCCTTTTCATTATTGTGAATCTTACAATTATTTTCCCCTCGGATAGACATATCTTTTGCGCGCTTAAATACATGTATATTCTAGATACATTTGAATTAATATGTTTAATTAAGGGATATATCTGAAAATTATTAATTAAGGAGAAAATCATAATCGCAACTAAATAGTGTATCTACCCCCCCCCCCCCCCTTTTTTTTTTTTTGCATTTATATTAGAATAGTGTCTAATTTTGATAAATTAATGATAGTATGTAGTACCTCTATTAACAATCTTCTTTTTGAAGAATCAATAGCTATGAAAGTAAATTAACAAAATACCAAATCAATGGAATTTTATCTTAGATTGATTAAGAAAAAAAAAAAGACAATAAAAATTGAAACCTATAAAAACTCATATACATGACTTATATTGTAGTTACAAATCTAAAATTTTATTTTTTCTTTTTCAATAAAATTATCTTGTAAATTAATGAAAGAAATCGTGTGAGAGAGAAAGAAGAAAAAAAAGAGAATGTGAGTAAAGAACGTTGGTTGATGAGAGAGCGAAAAGATATAGATGAATATATCTAGCTAACCTAAAAAATGGTATAAAATTATTAATTAATGATAATGTATATAAATATTTAAAAGTACAGATATGATTAGTATATAAAGTACGAATATACTTCTAACAAGTTCTTTTTTATATATATAGTTATAACAATAATAATAACATATTCAGTATAGTCCAAATTTAGAATTCTCATTAATTCAGAAATCAAAAAAGCAAAATTATTAAATTAGCTAGATTTTAATTACCATTGGTCAACTTTTTCTTCCCTATAAAGAGATATCAATCAAAAAACAATCATATAATTATTTTTATCAGATATAGCATAAGGAGGGAAGCTCACGTAGAAGCGAATTCCGATCGAGAGAATGATGAAGGCAACATTCCTTAATGTTTTCTTGGTGTCTTTTTTGCTTATTTTGCTAGGTAAGTACTAATACAACCCTCTTCTATTTTTCATTTTAGAGCAATTTTAATCTCTTTTTTATTTAATTTAATTATGATAATTAACTCTAATTTTTTGTCATTAACAATGTAATGATTTAATCAGGACAAGGAAGCAATGGGCAGCTTCCTTGCAATACTGATGAAGATTGTATTCACCAATTGGTATGCAACTTTTCTCCTCCATTATGTAGTTTCAAGACTCGTACTTGCTTTTGTCCACCAACCAATCCACCAACTTATCATGGATCAAAACATCGTCGTCTCAGCAAGATTGGGGGTCGATCTAAAGTCAAATTTCAAGCAAGATTTGAATGAAGAGGATGGATATTCGCAGGTCTTATGATATAAAAACATAAAAATACAAGTAGAATTCGATTCGTCCAACCAGATTAGTTTCTTTCTGTCTTTATTTTTTTAGAGTTATAAACTTCTCTTTGGTAATAAAATGCTTATAATCAATAAAATAAAATTAAAATCCGATTCAAGGATTTGAGAAGTTGTTGTAGATTAAGTTTATATAGTGATATTGAAATAGTGTTGATTCTATTGGAGTTTTTTTAAATTTGAAGAAGACATCAACAAGCAAATTTGATCTTTTCATGAACAGAAAGCAATACATTTTGCATGATGCAGAAAGTTTTGACCATTAGACTTCAGAATATTTAATAATAAGTGAATAAAAATAGTGAAAGAGGAACAAAAAAGGTAAAAATAAGAAATATAATTTGAGTTCATATTAATCAATATAAATGATGCAAAAAATAGATAGTCACGTAAGAAAGGATACCACAATCAAATAAAAACTATTTTATTTCTCAATTATTACAATCCATATCAAATAATGTAAAAATTATTGTATTTTTAACTCAGAAGCTTGTTTCGAATTTGACAATACACATGAATGTTTTTTTTTTTTACACTACATTATACATTTTTAGAAAAAAAATAAAGGGATAATTACACCCACAAGCCATTGAGAAAATTTATCTACATAAAACATAGCCCCCTTTTTTAATTACCAAAAGTAGCCATTCGACTGACTTTTCGTCACGCCCCGAGTCTACACCCTAGACGTGGCCGGCATTCAGAAACCATTGCTGGTCCCAAGCGAACCACTTGGTCGGGCTACTTTACTCAGTGAAAGGCTTAAATAATAAATTGTCAATGTTTTAAATTTTTTTTATTTGCTCTTTTTAAATTTTTTTCTTTTTTAATTGTTTCACTTTTTTGTGATTTTTTTGTCATTTTATTATTTCTTGTTTATTCGCTTATTTTATTAAGGTGGGAATGCATGTTTGTCAAATAAATATCGACATCGATATATAACATAATTATTTATACATATTGATACACGATTATGCACCATTTATATAATGTCGATACATTCCATACTTATTTATATAATATCGACACACATTTGTATACAATTTATACAATATCGATACATATCTACAAACTATTTATATAATATTGATACATGATTATACATAATTGATACATGAAAAAAACATGATTTTTTTTGAAAAAAAAGATTTTTTTACATATATAAAAAACCACAATAAATAAAAATAAAATGCTTTTTAATAAAAAATAATGTTGCCCAATATATACACGATTTTTTTTTTGAAAAAGGAAAAAATTCATTTTTTAAAGAAACATTACGTGCCTATTTTATAATATTGATACATGTTTATATGTAATTTATACAATATAAATACATATTTACACACTATTTATATAATATTGATACATGCTAATACACAATTTTATACAATGTTGATATATTACATAACTATTTATACAATATTAATATACATTTATACACATTTATATAATATCGATACGGTATATATACACCACGTAATAGGAGCTGATATTATGGAAGAGTTCTTAAAAAAAGATATTTTTTATTTTAGAAAATGCAGTAAAAAATAATTAAGAAAATAAATTTGTTTTTAAAAAAAAATAATAATTTCAATGCTATAGAGAAAGAGAAAATAAGAAAGAAAAAGAAAGACCCATATTGTGGGCTGATCTTGAACTGGCCAGACATGAGCTGAGCCGACAATAATTGGGCCCATTTTAACTATTTTTTTATGTAAATAAAACATAAACTATACAGTTACACAATTTCTCAGACTTTTCTTGGAATTTTGAGGTCGTACAAGGTAAGATAGTTTAGGAGGTGTTATAATAGTCGGTAAAGTTTTGACTTTATTATTATATAGGAAAATTTCCATTTTTTTATATTTTGAATATGTAATTTCTTTTTTAAGATTTTTTTTTTTTAAAAAAAGGTGAAAGAAAAGTTCAAGGAAGCTCAATGTTTGAATAGTGGACACACTCCAACATATGAGGAGTATATGAAAATGCACTAATAATTTGTGGTCATATAAATGTAATTATTTCTCCATCAACACAAGTTGTGGTCAATGCCCTTTCTTCACTATATAAAAATATATATATTGCTAATTTAACAACACTTTAAATTAAATTAAAATTATGAATAAATAGTAGTTCACAGTAACAACATACTCAGTGAAATTTCACAAGTGGGGTCTGGAGAGGGCAGAATGTATGCAGACCTTACCACTACCTCATAGAATTAGAGAGGCTGTTTCTTGGGAACCCTCGTAATAAATAGCAGTTCATATAATTATATATTCAACTGCTACCAAAATACCAGTAACTGGAAGGGATAATGGGAAAGGCAACATTAATCTAAAAGGTTTTCTTCATTTCCTTTTTGGATATTTTGTTAGGTAAGTATATCCTAGCTAAGCTATATACTACACTTACTAATAAAATTGTAGAATTAATATGAAAGAAAACTACAATTACTAATAAAATTGGAACATAGTGAAAGTGTGTTGAATCAAGAATAGACAGTAAACGCCTTTATTATGGACGCTTTATTCTGTCTCCACTTATGAAAAGCCAAGCCGACACAAATGTAAAACAGGTAAAAATAGAAAGTTTGGTGAGTGTGCAATAGAAATGATGACATCCTCAATGACTTAAGAAGTTATCAATCATAGTAAAGATAACAAATGCAAAAGTAAAGCTTTTATTGGAGCAAAGAATTTATGAGGTTCAACTAACCTATGTGTATTCTTCAAGCATGGTTCATTTAGTATTTCTAATCTTTTACCCTAGAAGCTTTGCGTGAGCTTGTTCAGATTGTTGGTTTTAGGTTAGATAAAGAAGAAAGGTTGTTATGAATATTACTAAGATGGAGGATTCATGTGAGAAGATGTCAGATTATATTTTAATCCTTCAGAGATGTCTATATATTGAAGAGGGAAATAATCAATTAGGACTATACTTACGAAGTTATCACTTTATTTTTTAGTTGTTTATTAATTCTGAAACCTCTCTTTTTTACCCTTGATTAAAAAAGGTAGTGTAAGACTTGTTCAAACTTCACAAAGACAGCAGTGATTTTGAAAGTGACACTTAATTAACTTTGATTGCACAGATGTATGCAGAATTTTCTTGCTAGAAGTGTCATATTTTGGTCATCAAAATTCAGCTTGTAAGTAGATTTTTCATGCAGAACTCAACATTTTTGTCTAAATTTTATGCATGTGATAAGAAATTTATTGAATAAATACATATAACTTTTAAATCCTAAAATTTCTCTTTTTTTCAATTTGAAATTAAGACTTGGGTAATATTGAGGCTTAACATTCTCATTTATCCTTTGTTTTATCAAGTTATTATGGGACGAATGAAATTTTCAAATATCATATACACACATAAAAAAACAAAAACAAGAACATACAAAAGCAGAGTCAAATTATACCGAATATCAGAACAGGTTTAGCGAAATTCAATATTTTTTCTCTAGTTCTATGTACTTGATAAGAAATTTAGTGAATAAATACATGTCATAACTTTTAAACATTAAATTTCTCTTTAATAATACATCGAGGCTTAACAAAAACAGTGTCAGATAATACCGAATATTTATGTCACCATTTTGATGACAAAAGTCCTTTAAATGACCTCTCCAATACTCCAAGAAGGTCCCATTGGCTTCCATAGTCAAGTTTAAAAGTCTTGGTCTTCCTATGTAAGTGAAATTTGGGCATTTGGCTATTAGGACTCTAAACCAAAGTTGGTGTTTGATTTGAAAAATATAATACTTTTCTTACCAAAAAAATGAATTTCTAGACAAACAGTCCAATCATAAAAAAGATAAACTTTTTAATTTTCTAATAGTTCCATAGTTATAATCATGTTGATTTTAACTGTATTTAGCTTAATTTACTCCCAAACCCCTGAGTTTGGTAGCAGATTAAAGTTAATGCAAATATTAATAATGCAGATATTAGTTACGAAGAAATTTATGTAATGTTTTATGCAATTATTAGTATGCAGATTTTGGTTATTCTTATATTAGTTATACAAATTTCTAAACCGCAAATCAAATACCATATTGATTTAATGTATGAATAGCTATCTTTTAACCAGCTACAACACGTAACTTAACTCTAAACCAAATACCAGACAAACCCTAAATGAAAAGTATTTTCCCTATTTCTTGCAATAATTTTATATACCTTAGAAAGAGATGTATCTCAGAAATATATAGTCCAAACATGTGTAAACAATTTGAAGACTAACATTAGCAGAAAAACAACAAAGAAAAGCAAAAGAGTATTTTCTGCAATATAGAAAAACTCTTCTAGGTGGGACCATCAAATTGGAAAAACTCCATCTTTCCTTCGATAGAGCTTGCTTGAAAAGTCACCATATAATCGAAATTTGGTATAATTATATTTTTTTGACTTGTTTGATATGCCAAGTAATAATTGGCAAGAAAGTAATTAAACGAGTGTAATTACACTTTTCAATTCCCAAGGGTAAGGAACTGGTGTATTTATATCATGTAATTTTTATTTTTAAAATTTGATATCACTTTATAATCACACTTGTACAACGAAACGACACACTTGCAATTACACTGTAATTATATTGTGGCAAACAGACACGTCAAAGTAATTACACCAATTTCAATTACCACATGACTTTTCAAACAGACTCTTAATGTTCGAAGCAAGACCATATGAGAAATTAAGAAACAACAACCAATCAAAAGAAAATATCCCCATGATTACATGGTCAAAACCAAGACTCATGAGAAAAAAACAACAAGAATTTGGTATATAAACTTCTTTTAACTCCATATATTTTATACACACAGCAATCCTTCAACAAATAAAAAACCCCAAAAAAATGATAACAAAACCTATGTTTGATTTTTCACTTCTCTTCTTGTTGTTATTCTTTTTCAACCAAAACATATGTTATGCACAAGAACCACCAAGCATATCAGGATATCCTTGTAATCCTAACCAATTCAATCCATGTCAAACTTATGTGTTATACAGAGCTAGAGGACCAGAGTTTCTTGATTTAGCCTCAATTGGTGACCTTTTTTCAGTAAGTAGGCTAATGATTGCAAATCCCAGTAATATTTCCAATCCAAACACAACTCTTGTTAATGATCAACTCCTTTTTGTCCCCATCACATGTTCTTGCAACAACATCAACTCAACTTTTGGTAGCATCTCTTATGCTGGCCTAAACTACAGTTTCAATCCAGGTGACACTATGATTGGTATATCAACAGGCAAGTTCCAAAATCTTACTACTTATCAATCTGTTGAGGCTGTTAATCCAACAGTTGAACCAACAAACATTGATGTAGGCCAATCCATAAAATTCCCAATTTTTTGCAAGTGTCCAAACAGGACACAAAATCAACCAAGATTCCTAATCACCTATGTTATTCAACCTTCTGATAACATTTCTTCAATTGCTTCAAGATTTGGGGTAACCCCACAATCCATAAGACAAGTTAATGGAAATACTTCCAGGGCTCTTGATACCCTTTTCATCCCTCTTTCTAATCTTCCTAATCTTACACAGCCAACAGCTTCAAACACCCCACCCCCACCCCCACCCCCATCCCCTGTAACACCAGTAACCCAAGAAAATGACAGAAAAGGGACTGTCATAGGGTTAGCAATTGCTTTAGGGATTTGTGGGCTTTTGCTTATTGTTAGTTTGTTTTACAAAAAGAAATCAGTAAAGAAAGAAAAGTTCAGTGATGTTGAAAAACAAAAAAGCTTGTATCTTGGATCAAAAAAAGGGTCTTTTGATAAAGATGTTGAAGTAAATTTGATGGCTGATGTATCAGAGTGTTTGGATAAGTATAAAATGTATAAAATGGAACAAATTTGGGAAGCAACAGATGGATTTGATGAAGGGTGTTTGATTCAAGGTTCTGTGTATAAAGGAACAATTGATGGAGAAGTGCTTGCAATCAAGAAAATGAAGTGGAATGCCCGTGAAGAACTCAAAATCCTGCAAAAGGTAAACCATGGGAATTTGGTGAAGCTAGAGGGTTTTTGCATAGACCCTAAAGAAGCAAATTGCTACTTAGTTTATGAGTATGTTGAAAATGGTTCATTACATTCTTGGCTTCATGGTGATAAACCTGAAAAATTGAGCTGGAAAACAAGGCTAAGAATTGCCACTGATGTTGCAAATGGTCTCTTATACATTCATGAACATACAAGGCCAAGAGTTGTCCATAAAGACATCAAGAGTAGCAATATCCTCCTAGATTCCAACATGAGAGCCAAAGTTGCCAATTTTGGTCTAGCGAAATCCGGGTGCAATGCCATAACAATGCACATCGTAGGTACTCAGGGGTACATCGCTCCTGAGTACCTCAGGGATGGGATTGTGTCCACTAAGATGGATGTTTTCTCATTCGGAGTTGTGTTGCTCGAGCTTATGTCAGGGAAGGAGGCCATCGACGATGAAGGGAAAGTCTTGTGGGCCAAAGTAGGCGATTTTTCGGAAGGGAGTGAAGAGAGGAAGGTGAGGAAATTGCAAGAATGGATGGATAGAAGTCTTCTAAATGAGGAATTTACAATGGAGAGTCTTGTGAATGTGATGTCTGTGGCTATTTCTTGTTTGAATAAAGATCCTTCTAAAAGGCCAGGGATGATTGAAATTGTGTATGCCTTGTCTAAAAGTATTGATTCATTTTTTGATGTCTCAGATGAAGGACTATCTCCAAGGCAAACCACAGCAAGATAGGGGCCATATGCTATTAAAATTTCTATATAAAAATAGTAAGCTAGCATGTATGGAAAGTAGTTTGAAGTGAGTAGCATTTTTGTGTTTTGAGTTTTTTACTTTACTTTAAAGTTTGCTTCTATATATGTCTGATACTCCAATATTATCTTTTCTATTAGTTTTGGAAAATCCAATTTCAAATAAGAGGATGTTTAAGGTTGGTAGGGTGGAATATGTATTAGTAGTACCACACATAATATTCTTGTAATGAATAACTTCTTGTTATTTTATTTTATTTTATGTTTTTCAGATTCATTAAAAATGGTATTGCACTCATGTCAAATTCTTTAAAATTGTGTAATATATAACTTTTGTACGATTCAACACATAATCGATTATATATTTGAAGAGTCTGAATAACATATATTGTTTTTCCAAAATTGAAGTGTGGGAGTGAACCTTTTACTCTATGCTTATTAACTGCACAATAGATTGTTGAAGACATATTTCAATAAATGAAATGTATTTTTAATCGTTTAAGCTTTTAGATAAGATTTGCACATACTTAAACGTTATATCAGAGTACGTACTCAAACTCATCTTAATTCTTAATTTACTTGGTGTTGAGTTTCCATGTTATATTATCCATAGTTCGGGTTTCTGGTCTTGAGCGTTAGGAGGGATGTTAAGAAGTCCTGCAAAAGTTGCGAATGGATAATTGATTTTTCTTATGTGATTTTGAACAATTTCATCTCATAAGCTAATTTTTAAAATTGAATTATGTTTAAAATTATCTTTTTTAACCAGCTTAAAAGTTGAAGAAATATGTAATAAAACTATAAAAACTAATGAAAACTTCCCTAGATTTGTTGATGAGAGTAGTCATATTCACTTGTTGATAAAACTATATAACAAAGAATTTTCAAATGCTTATGATGTTTAGATAGTCAAATACGTATCTGCAATAATTCCACTTTAATTTGTTTGTTAACTTCTAGAAGAGGGTTTTAAAAGCTTCTGAAAAGTATATAAAGTTAATGAAAAGTAAGTTTTTAATTTACTCAAAGAGTAAGTTTTTGTTTTCTTTAATGTTATATTAAAAATAACGAAAAACTATTCAAATTTGATTAAATAAAAAAATTAAAGAAAGCTAAGTTGATTTTAATAAATCACTTTGTTCCTTAAAAGATTAATTATTTTGTCTACATAAAATACAAGTATGTGCTGATTTTCTTTAAAAATTTCAAAATATGTATTGTTGTAACTTTAGATTTTTTAAGAGAGTTTTTTCCCCATAATTTATTAAATACAAAAAAATATACCTTCTTTATGGCCCTAATTTTTTTTGAAAAAATACAGTAAACTACTAGTTTATTTTTTTAAATCACATTTTTCACATATTTTGTCCAAATCAAAATAATATCTTTCTTTATAACCCAAAAATAAACTTTAAAAAAAATTATTAAAAAAGAATTGAGGATGGGGTTTACTTTATTCCATAAGAAAATGAAACATAATAAATATTTTAAAAAGAAAAAAAAAAAAGAGTTGTTAGTTTCAAGGGTATAAGTAAGTGTCAAAAAGGTGAATTATAGACATTTTTGGATTCAAAGGTAGACGACAAAGACATTTTAGACCCAATAGATGGATGAAAGACATTTTTGTATCATTTTCAATAGTTCGAGGGCATTTTAAGCCATTCTCCGCACTGTTAAAAATAAGGATATATATTATAATTAGGTTAAATAAAGAAAAAGAAACTTTTTATTGATATCTAGGAGCAAATTGTTTACAACTATTTACTAAATAGAAAACTACAACGTATCAAAATTTTGAGACGCAACTATTCAGAATAAATATATCTAAAAATTTTTCACTAATTGATTATTAATACAATTAAATTAAAATATAGGGTAAAGGTTAAATTTGTGAATTAAATAAAATAGGGGTATGCATGTTCTACCAATAAACCACAATATAAGATCATGATAAACTTAAAAAATACTATTGGGTAAGTGAAGAAGGGAAGTGAGAAGTGACATTCTGCCATTTTTTTAACAAGAACTTATTTTATTTTTTGAAGAAACTCGCATTGAGGACGCCATTAGGAGTCTTAACCATGTGAACAATAATATATATATATATATATGTATATATATATAACGAAGTCGTGTCACGTAACACCTCTTCAATATACCTGGATCCGTCCCTAAATTAAACGATACGATAAAACTTAAGTAACAATCAAAACAAATTTTATATTTTAATTAATAATATAATACAATACAATACAACACAACGGATAACAACACCATCCAAACAAGGGGATAAGGTTTGTATGGCTCGTAGGATTCTAATTTTCAAAACCTAAGATGAGTAGTGGCCTACAACAAAGTACCAATTGTATTTGTTCTGAAACAACTTAAGGAAAGATTTTTTTACAATTCATGAAAATAAAAGAAAAATTGATAGAGGTTTTTCATTGTTACGTGCCTAAATGTTGGCACTTGTGGATTATTAAATTTAATGCCTAAGAATTTAATTTTTTTCATATTATGTTGTTTAGTATAGTAATAAGGATTGTAGACTAGGAGCCACGTCATCTTTATTATCATGTCCTTATCTTATCTGTGTCAATAGCCTTCTTTTAAGAATTATGTCATTTTCTTATCCTCAATAAATTGATATCTTCAACAACTAAAAAGAATGGAAAAAAAAATGAACTAGAAAAATGATTAATAACCATTATATTTCTGGACTTTCGCCTGTGGGTTGTTGAGACGAGGGTTCTCAGGAAATAGTCTCTCTACTTCTATGAGGTAGTGGTAAGGTTTGTGTATATTTTGCCCTCCCCAGATCCCACTTATGGGATTTCGCTGGATATGTTACTGTTGTATATTCCTGGACTGTATTTCCTTTGATAGGGGCTTCTACTGGGAACATTCTTTAATAAAAGACAGTACAATTTGTAACATAACAGATAATTCGACAGAACATTAATTAATTAAGCTATGTATATAGTTGCGAATTGTTCAAAATTTTAAGAAATAGATGCACTAATTAATAGAAGGGTATTAGAGTTGCCTCAAATTTTCTCACCTCTCTGCTGATTTTGTCTCCTGTCAACTAAGTTTCAGTTGGTTTTTGGCAGTTCCATGAATTGAGGTATATTTTTCTAAAGTATTTGTACAGAGGTTTTTTTTTATTCTTGTCCTCGTTATTGCATTAGAAATTCTTGAGGACTTGTTGTACTCAATCTTTTACATAGTAAATTTGCTCGTCGTTGCCCGTGGTTTTTCTCGATTTGGGTTTTACACGTTAAAAGATTTGTTTGTGTAGTTCCAAATTTATTACATCTACCTCTTATCTTCCTATACTAATTCCTAACAAAAGAGATTCAACATCTATTTTATATATATATAATATAAAATTTTTCACCGAATAAAATTCGAATAAACTCCTAATTACGATATGGCTCCGCCATTGTATGTATGAAGACTTATTCTTTATTTAAAAAAAATTAGAGAGAGGTAGCGCATGAAGTAGCATTATTATGAGAATAATTCAATCTGACTTTGAAATAACAATACAGCATGGCATACATCACGCGCAATAAGTTTATAAAATTTGGAAATTGTGTTTATCAAACATTATATATTCTCATATAGGAGTAACTCACTAACTAATTCATTTTCATTTGTCTTTAGCCTTCTCCAAAGGCTATTTCACTTTGAAGAAAACTAATCCTTAAGTTTTCTGTGATCAATGTCCTTTCCAAGTACTCGTAAACATTTTGATCATCAGCTTAGAATTACTACTTGTCTTTCTCATAACAGGACGCGCAAACATTTGCAAAATCATGGAGAAGAAAATATTGTTTGGAAAATATGAAACTGGGAAGCAATTAGGCAAAGGGACGTTCGCCAAAGTTTTCCATGCAACAAACATAGCAACGGGTGAAAACGTGGCGATCAAAGTGATGAAGAAAGAGATAGTGAAATCTCAAGAAATGATGGAGCAAATAAAGAGGGAGATCTCTGTTATGCGCCTGGTGCGGCACCCTAATATTGTTGAACTCAAAGAAGTTATGGCAACAAAAACCAAGATCTTCATTGTCATGGAATACGTGAAAGGTGGAGAACTATTCGCGAAAGTAGCTAAAGGGAGGCTCAAAGAAGACGTGGCTCGAAAGTATTTTCAGCAGTTGATAAGTGCTGTTGAGTTTTGCCACAGTTGTGGTGTTTCTCATCGTGATATAAAGCCAGAAAATCTCCTTCTTGATGAGAATGAGAATTTGAAGGTGACAGATTTCGGGCTATCGGCTTTGCCAGAGCAATTGCTGAATGATGGGCTTCTGTACACTCAGTGTGGAACTCCAGCCTATATTGCACCTGAGATTATAAGAAATAAAGGATATAATGGTGGCAAGGCTGATATTTGGTCATGCGGCGTCGTATTATATGTTCTTCTAGCTGGATGTTTACCATTTCAAGATGCTAACCTTGTCAATCTATACACAAAGATTTTCAAAGCTGATTACAGATTTCCCCCTTGGTTATCTACAGATGCAAAACGTTTAATATCTAGAATATTAGTCCCTAACCCACAAAAAAGAATTAGTATAACTGGTATAATGAAAGACCCTTGGTTTAGGAAAGGTTTTAAAATGCCAATTTATACATCACCATTGATTGATCACCAACATGATACAATTTCTATGTTAGATAAGTTTGGACGATCCGACGAATGTTTAAAGCATGGAGGGATGATCAAATCACCCTCTTCCCCAGCCTTACTGAATGCTTTTGAATTGATATCATCAATGTCAGCTGGTGCCAATTTATCAAGCTTGTTTGAGAGCAAGAAGAAGACAGAGTCCATTTTCACATCCAGGTGTTCAGCCACAATCATCATGGCCAAGATTCAATTGTTGGCCAAGAAATTGAATTTTAAGGTTGCAAGGGTTAATGGGTCGACCTTAAGGCTGCAAGGTTCTTCTGATAGTCGGCCTAAAGCGCGGTTATTGGTGAATATAGAGGTGTTCAAGGTGGCTCCAGAAGTGGCTGTGGTTAAGTTCTCAAAGATCTCAGGTGATTTACAAGAGTACAACATGTTTTTCGAGGAGGAGGTAAAGCCAAACTTGAAGGACATTGTTTGGACATGGCATGTTGAGCCAGTGTTAAGTGATAATTGTGACAAGGGTGAGTGCAAAATTCCTATGAAGTGTGCTAGTTGCAAAGACTTGACTCAAAATAAGCTAGAAGAAATTGACAATATAACTGCCAACTTGTCATCCAGCGTGTGAAAAGGACAAGCTCGGTGCACTAAGGTGTCTTGCTGTGTGTCCGACAACAAGGGTCTATTGTACACAGTCTTATCTTGCATTTCCACTGGAAGTTGTTTCTAAGGCTTGGACTCATGACCTCTTGATCACATGGAGACAACTTTACCAGTCACTCCAAGTCATCCAGCGTGTGAAAAAGAACATATAATGTTTAATCATATAACTCATTATTAACAATTGCATTTGGTTTGTATGCCATCTAAACCAAATATTAATTGTATATATGATTCAATAGAGAAGGGATAATAGATCTCTTTTCATAGTGATATACACCCTTCATACATTTTATTTCCTTTCATTTGTTTGGTTTTGATTGAGATTATTGTTTGTGATTTTTGAATGAGATATATGTACAAAGTAAAGATGATGGTCTTTAACTTGTTAGTGGGAGATTGTTAGAATATATATTATTAACTATGCATTTAGACATCGTATATTCAAGATTAAATATCTTCCCTTCAACTTGCTTCTTCTTCCCTTGCACATTTGCATTGCGCATCAAAGTGGCCATTAATTGATTACCCATTTCTTCCTGCTAATTCAAGTAAATTTTAACGGATACAATTAAATTCTAATTTCAAAATATTGTATTAAACCATCTTAGTTATTGGCCTTGTCAATACAGGCTGACTCACCCCACCTGAGCTAGTTCATACATGCTTTGAAATTTGACGGGTCAAAAATGAATACTATGAAATAATCTTCTGTAATATTCTGGAGATATATATATCTGCCATATCAGAATCTTATAGAATAAGCTCAATCTTCTTTGATATTCTGGCAGTATATTGATACTCAATTGGTATCATATAGGACTATGCTTTTTTAAAGAAATAAATAAGAAACAAATTAAAAAATTATTAAACTCTAAATTAGTAGAAAATATATTTGTTATGATACTCCGTATATTTATACCATTTCAGTATTAGAAAATTGTAAAAGTGAAAACATTATTTATTACATTCTAAATTAGTAGAAAATATATTCTTGTGATACTCCATCTGTATATTGATACCATATCAGTATCATATAATTTTGAGATCCTTTTTTTAATAAATAAAATAATTAAAGAAAATTATTAAAGTTACAAACTTATTTATCAAATTCTAAATTAGTAGAGAATATATTCTTTGTGATACTCTATCGGTATATCAATTGATACCATATCGGTATCATATAGGATTGAGATTAATCCTTACGCTATTGGTATATCATACAAAGTGGGTGCGTCAGCATGATATCAACTTATTAATTTTAATGCGCCGGAAGGATTTTAATAGTAGAGGAGCATAAAATATAAAAAGATATATGGATGTAAAGAGTCTGATTGAAATGGGCATAAACTTAATTTTCCTTTTTTTTTTTATAAATTCTTAAATTAAATTGTAATTTAAAAATATAAAAATAAATAGTAATAGAACAATATTACATAATATTATTCTTGTTAACTTATAAATAATAGAAATAAGATAAGATTACAATCAATTTGAAATCATCCCAAAATAAAAAAAAGGATAAACTTATTAAATTAGCTAGATTTTAATTAACCTTGGTCAACTTTTCTTCCCTATAAATACATTGCTAAGATAACAATTAAATCACAAAGAGATATCAATCAAAAAAACATTCATATTATTATTTTAGTTCAATCAAATTGAGTTCTTCCAAGAAAAAATGGAGAAGGCAACATTCCTAAAGGTTTTCTTGTTATCTTTTTTGCTTATTTTGCTAGGTAAGTACTAATCCAACCCTCTTCTATTTTTCATGTTTGAGCAATTTTAATCTCTTTTTATTTAATTTAATTATGATAATTAACTCTAATTTTTTTGTCATTATAATATATTTAACAATTTTAATGGTTTAATCAGGCCAAGGAAGCAATGGACAGCCTCCCTGTAATACGGATGCAGACTGTGCTCACCAATTGATATGCAACAATGGGCCTCCTTTATGTTGGTTCAAGAAGCGTATTTGCTTTTGTCCACCAGCTCATCCCGATGGAATTGGGGCTCGATCTAAAGTCAAATTTCAGAAAAATATCTGAATTGAGAATTGAGCGGAGAGAATCGGATATTAGCAGATTTTATGATATAAGAATGTAGAAGTGCGGATTTTTAATTAAAAAATCATTAAAAGTTAGAATAATCAAATTTATTTCGTCCAGCAAGATTAGTTTCTTTCTTTCTGTCCTTTTTTTTTTTATCGGTAAACTTTTCTTTGGTGATAGAATGCTTACTTATCAAAAGAAAAAAAGAATTAAAATCTGGTTCAAGGATTTGAGAAGTTACATTGGATAAGTTGATATATTCAATAATAAGAGAATAAAAATAGTGAAAGAGGAATGAAACAGGTAAAATTAAGAATAATGGTTTAAGTTTATGTTAATCGTCACGATATAAAAAATGCAACAATTATCATAATTAATTCGATTAATATTAGATATCTTAATAGAGATGATTTTACTTTGTCAAATATTTATTTTAATATTTGAAACTAGCAAGATAGCTACAAAAATCTTAAAATACGATATAAAATCAATCTGAAATTCAACCATACTCACATTAAGTATATTTAAGGAGCATCTACTGGTTAGGCATAACGCGAAAAGTTTTGACCATTTGGGAGACTTCAAAATATTTAATAATAAAAAAATAAAAAAAAAGATAAAAATAAAAATAATAATTTTGATTCATGTTAATCTTAATATATCATGTCACTCATCTCAATAACATATACCAATTCATGATAGTGGAAAACTAGTATAATTATGGGTTGTGTGGTATATGGAGGAAAATATTTTTAGAAAAATATTTTTTAATTTTTTCATGTTTGGTTGGCTTATATATTTTGAAAAATATTTTTCAAATCAAATTATTTTACTCAAATATAAGGAAAATGACTTCCTTCCAAAAATTAAGGAAAACATTTTCTAAAAATTCTCCTCCAAATTTTAAAGTTTTTCTATTTTTTAGCCCATACTACACCCCTACCCCCTGCCAGCCACTAACCCCTCCTCCCGCGCCCACATTCCAAAAAAACTAAAAAATATTTTTTTACAAAATTCAATTATTTGAAAGTTAAGTCTTGATTCGGGTGTGGTCAGATTCTGATTCGAAAGTCGGGGTTGAGTCTAAATTTGAAAGTCGAATCTTCGGTTGAAAGTTGAGTTGGGCCCTACATCAGATGTCGGGATCAGGTCACGAATCGATTAGTAGGGTTGATTTTCATGTCAGAAACTATTTTTCTAAAAATTATTTTCTACCCTCTAGCCAAAAATAAAATATATTTTCTAAAAAATATTTTCGTTCACTAACCAAACAACAGAAAATATTTTAAAAAAAATATTTTTCACTCACCAACCAAACATGAGAAAATGAATTAAAAGCCAACTTATTTTCCATAAAAACATTTTCCTCAGTACCAAAAACAAAATTAAAACCCTGGTATATTTGGTGAATGAAAAAAATATTATTTTATTTACTAAATATATAATTCTAATTTCGTATATATTTTAAGTTCCCTCATAGAAGAGATTGAAAACAAGTTTTGATATAGTGAGTAAAGTTTTAACTTTATTATTATAGAGGGAAATTTCCATTTATTTATTTTTTGAATATATGATTGTTTTACAATAAATTTTAAAGTGATGAAAGATAAATTGCAATCACAAACAAAATATAAGAAATATAATTTAATTGATAAACGAGTACAAATCTGTTTCTTCCTTGATTCTTCTCTCTTAAGATCTCTCAGTGATACGAGGATCGTTGGTGGTGTATTTCTCGAAATAGGATGATTTTTCTCTCCTAATATTTCTCCGTAATTCGAGGACTATTAGTGGTGGATTTCTCGAACTAGGATGATTTGGACTTGATGACCATTAATTGGTGATGGATTTCTCGAACTAGGATGATTTAGACTTGATCTCCATGAAAGGATTTATGTGGATCTTCTTGAACTATTTGATTATCAAGACGAGTTTGGTTTATTTTGATTTCTTTATGAATAATCCCAGGAGTTATCGAATTTCTGATATGCCTTTTCAAGGGAATATAATACCCTTTCTATAGGCATGAATTAAGGTTTAAAGTAAAGTAGTCTCCAAGAAATCCTACTGAAATAGAATTCATCTCGTACAGTCCTACAAAATTTTGATGTCTGCAATTATCACTTTTTTAAAGATTTTTTTAAAAAAATTGTTGAAAGCTAATTTTAAGGAAGCTCAATGGTTGAATAGTGTCTACACTTGAACATGTGAGGAGTATATGAAAATGCGCTAGTAAATTGTGGTGATTATTTCTTCATCAAAAATTGTGGTCAATGCCTTTTCTTCCCTATATATAAATACATATATTGCTAATTTAACTACATTTTAAATTAAAGTTATCAATAAATATCACTTCATATAATTATATATTGATTGTTGCCAAAATACTAGTAAATAGAAGGGATAATGGGGAAGGCAACATTAATCCAAAAGGTTTTCTTCATTTCTTTTTTGGTTATTTTGTTAGGTAAGTATATATATCTTCTCTATATATGGCAAAATGGATCAATTATATCATAATCTAATAAATTGTATATCCTAATAAGATAAAAACGTATGCTTTAGCTCATGATTCAGAGCACGGTTGATTAATCTAACATGGACTACATGAGTCTCTAGTAGTTTATCCGGATAAATTGATAAGTTGAGCATTTCTGACCAATAGCCTGTAATTATACAAGCTCCCATAGCAATAATATATTTTGATTCAGGTATTTGCTCGTATAATCTCACTAAAGAGCGGGGACAACCCCTCCAATTTTTATCAGACATTTACATATACCCAATGTGTTTATAAGGTCAAAATAAAAAGAAATTAAAAAAGAAGTTATGCAAAATGTTTTTATTTTAAAGAGTATCAACTTATCTAGCCCAAAAATGTTAAGAACTCATGGATATAGATTATTATTTTGTTTTGTGTTTCTTTTGGTTCTTTTTTTTTTTTTTTTTTTTTTTTGAATATTTTCATATTGATGCTAAATAAATACCACACTAACACAAACATGCCAAACGAACACAATAATTAATATATACCACAAATTTGCACTCTCAAAACAATATGTAAATTGTGTCCCTCTTTAGTTATAATCAACTATGAAAAATTGTGACACCTTTTCAATACATGATTTTAAAGGTTCATTAATATATATATATATCTATATATATATATGAACTTCCTACTTTATCAACAAATGTTATCGAAACACACCTAAACTATTCAGTTGTTCACTTTTCTTATCTGAAATGTCACCATAATTCATGTAGAAAAAGTGAATAACCTGATAGTTCAGATATGACGAAACTCATAAACCCATGCTACTTACTTTTTCTATCTGAAATGCGATCACCATTGTTTACGTAGAAAAAGTGAACGCCTGATAGTTTTAGATGGGATGAAACTCATAAAATCATTCTAGTACTTTATATGTGTTTTTAACCATCAAGTACTTTCATTACAATCATATTTAGACAAAATACTTTAGATATGTTTTCGCGCTAACTTAATGATTTTATATTAGGCGAAGCAACCAACGGATTTATCAAGTGTAATGACAGTGACATTTGCATCCAACAATTAAAATGCACAGAAGGACATCCTGTGTGTTACTACAGAACAAACGTATGTTATTGCAGACTTCCACATGATAATCAACCATTTAGGTGTCAAACAACTGCTGATTGTGCTAGACAATTGAAATGCCCAGAGGGGAGACCTTCATGTTTTGCAAAAACACAAATATGTTATTGTAAACTTCAAAATAGTGTCAAAAATTATAATGAAACTATGTGTAGGAATGATCCTGATTGTGGTGTCTTATTGAAATGTATTGATCCTGGTCTTGTTCCTACATGTTACTTGAAAACAGGTAGGTGCTATTGCAGAGATCCTAAACGTCCAAGAACTTGATTTGTAAGGGGTAATATCATGGATGGTTGTTTCCAATTTTGATTTATCGTACCAAAAAGTCAATAAATTTTGATTTCGTATCAATGAGTAAAGTCGATAAAAACTATTTCTTGGTTAGTGTTTAAGTTTCATTATGGAAAGACATTTTGGTTTGTGTTAAGTGTATCATATAGAATATTTTTTTTAATTTTCTTCTTAGTGAGTACTTTTCGTGATACTTACTGTAACTATTAGGATCAAACGCTTACCATTATATCAAAAATTATAGCTGATAGCAAAGGTTGTAACTTTATTGCTTAACCAAGTCCACTATGCAAATGCCATGTTCGATCATGACTCTGACTCAAGCTACGCTAACCCCCTCATGGGCCTTGCCAGGCAAGATATTGGCATTACCCAATCGTGTTCCGTCTCTGTCTTCATGAATAAGTTAATGAGAATGAATTTTTGGTCAGATAATACTTGAAATAGTAACTTAGAAATTTGAGACTAGTTCAAATTCGAACGAACAAAATGTGAGTGAGGTAAGATCTAGGCCAATCTGGTAATAGATTGGGGTTGATTTTTTAAGCTTTGATTGTTTAAGCTAATAGGGAAGACATTAAAGAGTTTTTTTTAAAAATCTTTTTTGTTATTGCTTAAGTTTCATTATCAAAAGATATTTTGTTTTGTAATAAGTGTATTATATAGAATGTCTCTTCAATTTCCTCCTTAATAATTTTTCTTGATACTTACTATTTAGAAAAAGATTAGTGGATTAAGTGCAATAAAGTAAACATTGAGCGAACATCTATGAAACTAATCCGGAGTATGTGATGAGATTCTTTTCCATTTATCATTAAGAATGATCCACAAAATTTTTTTAATTCGCTATACGACAATTTGCATCTTACTTGATTATTTCATCAAAAATAAAATAAAAAGCTTAAGTTAAATAGAGTTGTTAATATGAGTTGGCTCACCCCATTTGGACTAGCTAATATAGGTTTTGGAATTTGACGAGTCAAGGCGGGCTGATTCTTTTTTTTTTGTGTGGGTAATTTACACAAATACACAACTTATTTTATCAAAATTTCTAATATTCCCTATCATTTAATTTAATTACGAAAATCCCTTTATTCTAGGTTTTTCCATTTTCTTTTTATACCTAATCAAATAAGAATTTCACTTCCTTTTTTTATGCATTTTTTTTGGTAACCCAATCAAAGTCAATCAAATAAGAATTTCACTTCCTTTTTTTATCCATTTTTTTGGTAACTCAATCAAAGTCAATCACTTAATTAATTATTTCCTTTTCACAGTTTATTTGCAAGTCAGTTATCATTTTGAACTTGCATTGGGAAGCCAAAACTGTATTTCCCCTTTTCATGTCACTTTTTCACTCTTCTTCGATTTTTCCGTCTCTTTCACTGGCTCTTCTCTATTTTCGTCAGTTACACCTTCTCCATTCTCCATTTTTCCGCCATTTTTACATTGTCTGATACCAATGAGTATGAGACATGGCATGAGTGGGACATGTGTGTGTGACATGGACTGTACCAACCTGCAGTATTAATTAAACATGGTATGATAGAGAAAACTTGCCGGTATCACAAAGTGCAGAAAAAATTAGATTGGAAACATAATAGTGATACTTAACATATCTTTGCAAGTATTAAAGTGCCAGATAAAATACAGGTATCACTACAACTAATGTGTTACATTGTCTGATACCAATGAGTGTGAGACATGGTGTGAGTGAGACATGTGTGTGTGTGTGTGATATGGACTGATACCAACCTGCAAGTATCAATTAAACATGGTATGATAGAGAAAAATTGCAGGTAACACAAAGTGCAGGAATTATTAGACTGGAAACATAGTAGTGATGCTTAACATATCTTTGCAAGTATTAAAGTGCCATAAAAAATGCAGGTATCGCTATAACTAATGTGTGACATTGTCTGATACCAATGAGTGTGATACATGGTGTGAGTGGGACATGTGTGTGTGTGTGAGACATGGACTGATACCAACCTGCAGGTATCAATTAAACATGGTATGATAGAGAAAACTTGCAGGTATCACAAAGTGCAGGAAATATCACACTGGAAACATAATAGTGATACTTGATTTCGACATAAAGCTTCACACCCATGTCATTGCGAATCGTTATTGGTGATGAATTGCCATCAACAACGTATTGAATCACAATTTCTATCCTCTGCTCATCAATACCCAACTCCGCAACAATGGCCGAATGCAGGTTACTATAAGAAATTTTATCACCAACTATGACGCAATCACTTTTGTATCCAGTGTATATCACATCAGATTCCCATCTTCCCAAATGACGAATCAAAATTGAAATATTTATTTCGGTTGAAAAGCTTCTCAACAATGGCAGAAATGCGTTTTTTTTGTGTTCGAATTTTTCTTTTTTTTAAATAACGAATCTGGTTCAGTGTTTTTGTTTGAGAATTTTTTGGGATTGTTTATTATTCAAAAGTGCAATTGGCGTCAATTAAGGAATCAAATCACATGATCTGTTACAATTCCTTAATTAACGTAACTGTTTCCATATTTGACAATTATTTTTAGGTATCATCGGAATTTTTCTAGGTATCGTTGTTCACTGCGTGTGTATCAAAGTTCACAGAAAAGTTGGTATTATTAGTAATTTTGATAAAAGTCGGTATCAATCAGTTTGGTATTTATCAAATTTATACTTTTTTTTTGTGGACAAGAAAACAACTGGACCCATCTTATCAGTACGTGGGCTGCTATCCTTGTTGGGTTAGCCCATATTTCTTAAATTTATATTTTTTTATAAAATTTTAAATTAAATTATAATTTAAAAATTATTAAAATAAATAACAGGTTGACAATACTACATGGTATTAGTGTTACTGTTACATATTATAAAAATATAATTTGTATCTAAATTTTAATATATAAAATTTTTAAATAAACTTTAAGTTTGGACTCTTATTATTTTTAATACTCTATTTTATTTTATTTTTAATTGTTTTCTGATTCGGCCCATAGGACGGCCCAACCCATATTGATGCAAAAACCTCACAAATCAGCAGGCTTTTTGGGCGAGGCTAAAAAGCTCATTTTTAAATGGGCTCCAAAAATCTTAGTTTAACCCTGCTTAGTCACGGGTCATACCAGGTTGGCCCAATGGGCCTAGCCCATATTAATGACTCTAGTTAAACTCTGAAAAGATTACGTCGATAAGCAAACACATACTTGTTAATTGTTTAACATAGCTATAGTTTGAATTAATTACGGCTCGCGGCAAACATCTAGCTATAATTACAGTTTGAGTTTTGTATAAGTCGAGCGATTTTATACAAACATTGTGCACAATTATACAAAAAATTGTGCGCGAATCAAATTGTATAGTATAATATACAAATACTGTGAATTGTACAGCAAATTATATAAACGTTCTGCACAAAATAAATACTATATAAAACTTACAAATGATATAGAGAATTATACAAACGTATACACATGTTGCGCGAATTATACAGTTGCTATAGCTATAATTACAAAATGTAATTACCCAAACTATAACTATGGAACACAATTATATCTGAGTGACTATATGCAAAAATTCCTCCTAAACTAGTCCATTCTAGAAGTTTCTCAATTTTTTAAATAAATTAATACAAAATAATTTCATATAAAATGGAACAGCGGAATAAATCCCTTCGTGGCTCCATCCCTTTTTACGTAGATCTGTTTGAATGGACACAAAAATTAATTAAGAAAAAATTCTTGTGATTATAACATGCCATAAAATATATGTGGTTATAAATTCTTAGATCTTATAGTATTATACATGTCTTTATACATTTAAAATCGATATTTTACTTAAACGACATATTTTAGTCTTAATTACATAATTATGCAAATATTATGTCTATTTTAAAATCATGTATTCAAAGTTTAACATTTTTTCAAAAACAATATGCCCAATAAAAACATATTAAACATAAATTAGAACGGAGGAAATCATTACTAAAATCAACGAGGGAAGAATTTCACTATTTTTTAAAATTTATGCACTCAATTTAATTCAGTTTATTTCTCAAACAGCAAAAGGCAAATTAACTCACTTTCCAAAATAATTCCTTAATTAAAAATTGCCTTACCTTATACTCAAATTTAATTTCTTTAATTTAGTTGATATTTTATGGGAAGGAAATAAGTTGTTTGACCCTTCCAGTTTAGAGTTAATCTTGTTTAATAGTTTCTCCATAATTTTTTTTCCTTTTATAATTAACTATTTTTACTGTCCTATTTTATGTGATACTCTTTTTTTTTATCCATTGACTGTTATCTTACTTTAATTGTAAACAATTTAACTTTAAAATTCCCCTTTTATCCTTTTTGATCAAACGTCTTCCTTTTTTCTTAAACACCGTTTAAGTCAAAGAATGCAACATAAAATGAGACGGATGGAGTATTGCCTTTTTCTTATATTAGTTGGTCACTTTACTAAAAAATAGTTGTCCAATATTAGTTAATCAACTTACTAAATCAAGAAAGCATTAATTAATTTTTCCTCATATTACCCTTGTAATTAATTCTTTTTCAGAATATTCACACTTATTTGTAATGTTTTAAAGAAGTTCTCAATGGGTGAAATGGTAAAACTACCCTTCATTCTTAATATGTGTAAAAGAAAGTGATCAACAAATATAAAACAGTGGAAATATTGACTATGAGAATTAGAAGGGCAAAGATTGTTTGACCAGGATAACGATTTTAGATTACTTGAATTATATGTTGGTCTTTGATTTGACTTTTTTTAATTTATGGTTAGTATCCAAAATTTGTTCATCTCAATTACTAATTCTCCATCAATTGAATATCTTTGTTTCCCTATAAATAGAGTCATAATTTTTCACAATTAATATCAATAATAACAATTACATATATAATTTATTACTCTTGTGCAACCACAAAACTTGTGAGAGAAAATGGAGAAGGCAACATTCTTTAAGGTTTTCTTGGTCTCTTTTTTGCTTATTTTGTTTGGTAAGCAATTTTCTTATCTAGCAACTTAATTTGTGTGTCCTTGTTATATTATGATTATGATTTAAGTTTATTTGTTTATATTTTTAAATTTAATTATCTCGTAATGAAAAAATTCTACATATTTCACTGACATATTGATTATTAATGTCAATATTTAATAGGACAAGAAAGTCAAGTCGCAGGAGCATGCACTAAAGATGCTGATTGTACTATGGTGCAATGTATAGATGCACATGCCATATGTGACATGACTACACATCAATGCACGTGTCCAAAGCCACCAACTAATTATGCAACAAAGAGGGTTCACAAGGCTGACCAAATCTGATTTATTATGTTTGTTATATTTCATATGCAAAATTGAACCATGATTTATGTATTTCCTTTTTCATATATCTATATGCTTCAATAATCAATAAAGATCCCTTATTTTCATATTGTTCTTGTAGGAAAAGGGTTTAATTTGATTTATTTTATTTTCAACAATGATAATATATTCAAAAAAATCCCACAAGTGTAAAGTGTATCATATAGAATTTTTTTTAATTTTCTCCTTAGTGAATACTTTTCGTGATACTTATTGGTAATTGTTAGGATCAAACACTTATCATTATGCAAAAAACTATAACTGATAGCAAATGTGTAATTTTATTTATTAATCAAGTCCACTATGCAAGCGCCATGTTCGATCATGACTCTGATCCGGGCTACCCAGCCTCCTCATGGGCCTTGCCAGGCAGAATGTTGGCATTATCCAACACGTCCCGTCTCTGTCTTCATGAATAAGTTAATGAGAATGAATTTTAGGTCAGATAATATTTGAGTAGTAACTTAGAAATTTGAGACTAAATCAAACTCGAACGAACAAAATGTGCGTGAGGTAAGATCTAGACCAATCTGGTAATAGATTGGGGTCAATTTTCTGAGTTTTGATTATTTAAGCTAAGAGCAAAGACATTAAAGAGCTTTTTTAAAAGAATCCTTTTTGTTATTGTTTAAGTTTTGTGATCAAAAGATATTTTGTTTTGTAATTAGTGTATTATATAGAATGTCTCTTCTATTTTGTCCTCAATGATTTTTCTTGATACTTAATATTTAGAAAAAGATTAGTGGATTAAGTGCAATAAAGTAAACATTGAGCGAACATCTATGAAACTAATCCAGAGTTTGTGATGAGATTATTTCTCATTTATCATTAAGAATGATCCATAAATAAATTTTAACGTGGGTTTGCTATACCATAATTTGCGTCTTAGTCTATTAGTTTATTAAAAATAAAATAAAAAGCTTAAGTTAAACAAAGCTGTCAATATGAGTTGGTCCACCCCATTCAGACTATAGCTTATATAGGTTTTGGAATTTGACGGGTTAAGGCGGGCTAACCCCTTTTTTTTGGGACAAGAATACAACTAGACCAACTTATCAGTACGTCAGCTGCTAGCCTTGTCGGGTTAGCCCACATTTCTTAAATTTACATTTTTTTTTTGTAAAAGTTTAAATTAAATTATTAAACTCTATAACAACAGGACGATATTACATGGTATTAATGTTACTATTACATATTATAAAAATATAATTTGTATCTAAATTTTAATATTTAAAATTTTTAAATAAATTTTGAGTTTAGACTCTTATTATTTTTAATACTTTATTTTATTTTATTTTAATTATTTTTTATTCGGCCCATAGCCCAACCTATATTGATGCAAAAGCCTCACAAATAGGCACGTTTTTCGGGCGGGGCTAAAAAGCTTATTTTTTAAATGATCTCCAAAAATCATAGCTCAACCCTGTTGAATGCCAGATCAGACCAGGTTGGCCCAATGGGCCTAGCCCATATTACTAACTTAGTTAACCTATGAAAAGATTACGCCAATAAGCAAACATATACTTGTTAATTAGCTAATATAGATATAGTTTGAATTAATTACGGCTCGCGACAAACATCTAGCTATAATTACAGTTTGAGTTTTGTATAACTCGAACGATTTAAACAAATGTTGTACACGATTATACAAAAGTTGTGCGTAAATCAAATTGTATATCGTAATATACAAATACTATGAATTGTATAGCAAATTATACAAACGTTTTGCACAGATCGTATAGCAAAATAAATGCTATATAACACCTAAAAAAAGTATAATAAATTATACAAACGTATACACATGTTGCGTAATTTAAAATCATGTATTCAAAGTTAACATTTTTTCAAAAACAGTATGCCCAATAAAAATAGATAAAACATAAATTAGAACTGAGGAAGTCATTACTAAAATCAACAAGAGGAAGAATTTCACTATTTTTTAAAATGTATGCACTCAATTAATTCAGATTATTTCTCAAACAGCAAAAGACAAATTAACTCACTTTCCAAAATAATTCCTTAATTAAAAAATTGCCTTACCTTATACTTAAATTAAATTTTTTTAATTTAGTTGATATTTTATGGGAAGGACATAAGTTGTTTGACCCTTCCAGTTTAGAGTTAATCTTGTTTTATAGTTTCTCCATAATTTTTTTTCCTTTTATAATTTACTATTCTCACTGTCCTATTTTATGTGATACTCTTTCCTTTTTGATTCATTGACTGTTATCTTATTTTAATTGTAAACAATTTAACTTTCAAATTCTCCTTTTTACCCTTTTTGATCAAATGTCTTCCTTTTTTTTTCTTAAACACCGCTCAAGTCAAAAAATGTCACATAAACTGAGACGGATGGAGTATTGCCTTTGTCTTATATTAATTGGTCACTTTACTAAAAATTAGTAAACCAATATTAGTTAATCAACTTTTAATTAATTTTTTCCCATGTTGCCCTTGTAATTAATTCTTTTTGAAAATATTCACACTTATTTATAATATTTCAAAGAAATTCTCAACGGGTGAAATGGTAAAACTATCCTCAATTCTTAATATGTATAAAAGAAAGTGATCAACAGTGGGAAAATTGACTATGAGAATTGGTAAGGCAAAGATTGTTTAACCAGAAAAATGATTTTAGATTACTTGAATTATATGTTGGTCTTTGATTTGACTTTTTTTAATTTATGGGTAGTATCCAAAATTTGTTCATCTCAATTACTAATTCTCCATCAATTGAAGATCTTTGTTTCCCTATAAATAGAGTCATAATTTTGCTAATTAATATCAATAATAACAATCACATATATAATTTATTACTCTTGTCCAACCACAAAACTTGTGAGAGAAAATGGAGAAGGCAACATTCTTTAAGGTTTTCTTGGTCTCTTTTTTGCTTATTTTGTTTGGTAAGCAATTTTCTTATCTAGCAACTTAATTTGTGTGTCCTTGTTATATTATGATTATGATTTAAGTTAATTTGTTTATATTTTTAAATTTAATTATCTCGTAATGAAAAAATTCTACATATTTCATTGACATATTGAGTATTAATGTTAATATTTAATAGGACAAGAAAGTCAAGTCGCAGGAGCATGCACTAAGGATGCTGATTGTACTATGGTGCAATGTATAGATGCACGTGCCATATGTGACATGACTACACATCAATGCACGTGTCCAAAGCCACCAACTAATTATGCAACAAAGAGGGTTCACAAGGCTGACCAAATCTGATTTATGATGTTTGTTATATTTCATATGCAAAATTGAACCATGATTTATGTATTTCTTTTTTCATATATCTATATGCTTCAATAATCAATAAAGATCCCTTATTTTCACATTGTTCTTGTTGGAAATGAGTTTAATTTGATGTATTTTATCTTCAACAACGATAATATATTCAGTAAAATTTCATAAATGGGGTCTAGGGAGAGTAAAATATATGCAGGTCTTACCATTATCTCATACAGATAGAGAGACTGTTTTCGAAAGATCCTTATCTCAAAAATATCATGACCAAAAGAGAAAATACTAGATATGAAATAAAATGACTATGGTGAAAAGCAAAATTTAAAAATATTTTTATAATATTTATGTGATTATAAAAGTTTTTATTAAGAATAAAATAGAAAGCTTAAGTTAAACTATTCATTCTAGATGTGTGTCCAATTTCACATAAAATGATACAGAAGAATACTTCCTTCCATAGCTCAGTCCCTTTTTATATAGATTGTTCTGACTAGACACAGATTTATTTAACAAAAAGATTTGTGATTATAAACGTATGTTATTGCAGACTTCCACATGATAATCAACCATTTAGGTGTCAAACAACTGCTGATTGTGCTAGACAATTGAAATGCTTAGATGGGAGACCTTCATGTTTTGCAAAAGCACAAATATGTTATTGTAAACTTCGAAATAGTGTCAAAAATTATAATGAAACTATGTGTAGGAATGATCCTGATTGTGGTGTCTTATTGAAATGTATTGATCCTGGTGATGTTCCTACCTGTTACTTGAAAACAGATAGGTGCTATTGCAAAGATCCTAAACGTCCAAGAACTTGATTCATAGGGGGTAATTTCATGGATATGGTTGTTTCCATTTTTGATTTATCGTACCAAAAAGTCGATAAATTTTGATTTCGTATCAATGAATAAAGTCGATAAAAACTATTTTTTGGTTAGTGTTTAAGTTTCATTATTAAAAGACATTTTGGTTTGTAATAAGTGTATTATATAGAATGTCTCTTCAATTTCCTCCTTAATGATTTTTTTGATACTTACTATTTAGAAAAAGATTAGTGGATTAAGTGCAATAAAGTAAACACTGAGCGAACACCTATGAAACTAATCCAGAGTTTGTGATGAGATTCTTTCCCATTTATCATTAAGAATGATCCATAAATTTTTTTTAACTTGTGTTCGTTGTACGAGAATTTGCATCTTAGTCTATTATTTTATTAAAAATAAAATAAAAAGCTTAAGCTAAAAAGAGCTATCAATATGAGTTGGGCCACTCCATTCGCACTAGCTTATATAGGTTTTGGAAATTGACTGGTAAAGGCAGGTTGACCCATTTTTTTTGTGGACAAGAAAACAACTAGACCAGCTTACTAGTACGTGGGTTGCTAGCCTTGTCGGGTTAGCCCACATTTCTTAAATTTATATTTTTTTATAAAATTTTAAATTAAATTATAATTAAAAAAATATTAAAATAAATAACAACATGACAATATTATATGGTATTAGTGTTACTATTACATATTATAAAAAATATAATTTGTATCTAAATTTTAATATTTAAAATTTTTAAATAAACTTCGAGTTTCGACTCTTCTTAATTTTAATACTCTATTTTATTTTATTTTTAATTATTTTTTGATTCGACCCATAGGACGGCCCAACCCATATTGATGCAAAAGCATCACAGATCAGCACGCTTTTTGGGCAGGGCTAAAAAACACATTTTTTAAATGATTTTCAAAAATCTTAGCTCAACCCCATATCAGACCAGGTTGGCCCAATGGGCCTAGCCCATATTAATGACTCTAGTTAACCTATGAAAAGATTACGCCGATAAGCGAACATATACTTGTTAATTAACTAATATAGGTATAGTTTGAATTAATTATGGCTTGCGGCAAACATCTAGCTATAATTACAGTTTGAGTGTTGTATAACTTGAGCGATTTATACAAACACTGTGCACGATTATACAACAGTTGTGTGCGAATCAAATTGTATAGCGTAATATACAAGTACTATGAATTGTACAGCAAATTATACAAACGTTCTGCACGAATTGTGTAACAAAATAAATGCTATATAAAACCTACACATGGTGTAGCGAATTATACAAACGTATACACATGTTGCGCAAATTATACAAACCTTTGCTATAACTATAATTATGAAATGTAATTACCCAAACTATAACTATGAAGTATAATTAAGATATTTTTGAGTGACTATATGCAAAAATTCCTCTTAAACTATTCCATTCTAAAAGTTTCTCCATTTTTAAAATAAATTAATACAAAATAATTCCACATAAAATGAAATAACGGAATACATCCCTTAGTGGCTTACATAGATCTGTTTGAATGGACACAAAAATTAGTTAAGAAAAAATATTTGTGATTATAACATGCCATAAAATATATGTGGTTATAAATTCTTGCATCTTATAGTATTATACATGTCTTCATACATTTAAAATCGATATTTTACTTAAATGTCATATTTTAGTCTTAATTACATAATTATGCAAATATTATGTCTATTTTAAAATCATGTATTCAAAGTTAACATTTTTTCGAAAACAATATGGCCAATAAAAACAGATTAAATATAAATTAGAACGGAGGAAGTCATTATTAAAATCAACCAGTTAAAATTTATGCACTCAATTTAATTCAGTTTATTTCTCAAACAGCAAAGGGCAAATTAACTCACTTTCCAAATTAATTCCTTAATTAAAAAATTGCCTTACCTTATACTTAAATTTAATTTCTTTAATTTAGTTGATGATTTATGGGAAGGACATAAGTTGTTTAGAGTTAATCTTGTTTAATAGTTTCTCCATAATTTTTTTTCCTTTTATAATTAGCTATTCCCACTGTCCTATTTTATGTGATACCTTTTTCTTTTTGATTCGTTGAATATTATCTTATTTTAATTGTAAATAATTTAAATTTAAAATTCTCCTCTTACCTATTTTGATCAAAAGTCTTCCTTTTTTCCTCAAACACCGTTCCAAGTCAAAGAATACCACATAAAATGAGACGGAAGGAGTATTGCCTTTGTCTTATATTAGTTGGTCACTTTACTAAAAAAAAATAGTATTCCAATATTATTTAATCAATTTTTAATTAATTTTTTCCCATGTTACCCTTGTAATTAATTCTTTCTGGAAATATTCACACTTATTTGTAATATTTCAAAGAAGTTCTCAACTAGTGAAATGGTAAAATCACCCTCAATTCTTAATATGTGTAAAAGAAAGTGATCAACAAATATAAGACAAGTGGAAATATTGACTATGAGAATTGGTAAGAATAAGATTATTTGATCAGGATAATGATTTTAGATTATATGTTATTCTTTGATTTGACTTTTTTTAATTTATAGGAAGTATCCAAAATTTGTTCATCTCAATTACTAATTCTCCATCAATTGAAGATCATTGTTTTCCTATAAATAGAGTCATAATTTTGCCAATTAATATCAATAAAAACAACCATATATATAATTTATTACTCTTGTGCAACCACAAAACTTGTGAGAGAAAATGGAGAAGGCAACATTCTTTAAGGTTTTCTTGGTCTCTTTTTTGCTTATTTTGTTTGGTAAGCAATTTTCTTATCTAGCAACTTAATTTGTGTGTCCTTGTGATATTATGATTTAAGTTAATTTGTTTACGTTTTCAAAATATTAATTATCTCGTAACAAAAAATTTTGCATACGTCACTGACATATTCAGTATTAATGTCAATGTTGGATAGGACAAAAAAGCCAAGTAGCAGGATCATGCGATCAGGATGTTGATTGTACTGGGTTGGAATGTATAAATGCACGTCCCATATGTGACGTGATTACACATCAATGCATGTGTCCAAAGCCACCAACTAATTATGGAACAAAGAGGGTTCAAAAGGCTGACCAAATCTGATTTATTATGTTTCTTATATTTCATATGTAAAATTGAACCATGATTTATGTATTTCCTTTTTCATATATCTATATGCTTCAATAATCAATAAAGATCCCTTATTTTCACATTGTTCTTATTGGAAAAAGGTTTAATTTGATGTATTTTATCTTCAACAACGATAATATATCCAATAAAATTTCATAAGTGGGGTCTAGGGAGGATAAAATATATGCAAATCTCACCATTACCTCATACAGATAGAGAGACTGTTTTCGAAAGATCCTCATCTCGAAAACATCATCCCAAAAAGAGAAAATATTTATTATAATATTTATGTGACTATAAAAGTTTTTCATTAAGAATAAAATAGAAAGCTTAAGTTAAACTATTCATTCTAGATGTGTGTCCGATTTTACATAAAATGAAACAGAAGAATACTTCCTTCCATGGCTCCATCCCTTTTTATGTAGTTCTTTCTGACTAGACATAGATTTATTTAACAGAAAGATTTGTGATTATAAACATGTCATAGATTATATATAGCTATAAATTCCGGGATCTAATAGTGTTATATATATCTTCGTACATTTGAAAATGACATATGAAATTATGCAAAAAAAACTATGTTTGTTTTAAAATCATATATATATATATATATATATATATATATATATATATATATTCAAAGTTGACACTTCTATTAAAAAATATGCCCAATAAAAATAAATTAACATAAATCAGATCGGAGGAAGTCATTATTAAAATCAATGAAAGGGGACTCTACACTTAAAGATACATACTATTTTACATAATACAGATCTATGTATAATTTTTTTCTTCTTACGATTCTATCGTACATCAATTTAATCATGAAATTTCCTAATTGAGAGAGAGGAAGAATTCTCACCATTTTTTTAAATTCATGCACCCAATTTAATTCAATTTACTTCTCACACTACAAAGACAAATTAACTCACTTTCCAAAATAATTCCTTAATAAAAAAATTGCCTTACCTTATTCTTAAATTTAATTTCTTTAATTTAATTGACGATTTATGGAAAGGACATAAGTTGTTTGACTTCCAATTTAGAGTTAATCTCTTTTAATAATTTCTCCATGATTATTTTCTTTTATAATTAGGTGTCTCATTTTATGTGATATTTTTTCTTTTTTATTCATTCCAAAAAGGTTATCTTACTTTAATTGTAAATAATTTAACTTTAAAATTTCTCTTTTGCCCTTTTTGATAAAAAATCTTCCTTTTTTTCTTAAACAACGTGCCAAGTCAAAGAGTGTCACATAAAATAGATAGGAAGGAGTATTATCTTTGTCCTATATTAGTTGGACAATTAACTAAAAACAGTTGTCCAATATTAGTTAATCATCTTACTAAATCAAAAAAGCATTAATTAATTTTTTTTCCATGTATTATACATGTCTTCATACATTTAAAATCGATATTTTAGTTAAACGTCATATTTTAGTCTTAATTACATAATTATAAAAATCATGTATTCAAAGTTAACATTTTTTCAAAAACATTATGCCCAATAAAAACATATTAAACATAAATTAAATCGGAGAAAGTCATTACTAAAATCAACGAGAGGAAGAATTTCACTAGTTTTTAAAATTTATGCACTCAATTTAATTCAGTTTATTTCTCAAACAGCAAAAGGCAAATTAACTAACTTTCCAAAATAATTCCTTAATTATAAAATTGCCTTACCTTATACTTAAACTTAATTTTTAGTTGATATTTTATGGGAAGGACATAAGTTGTTTGACCCTTCCAGTTTAGAGTTAATCTTGTTTAATAGTTTCTCCATAAATTTTTTTCCTTTTATAATTTACTATTCTCACTGTTCTATTTTATGTGATACTCTTTCCTTTTTAATCCATTGACTGATATCTTACTTTAATTGTAAACAATTTAACTTTAAAATTCCCCTTTTACCCTTTTGATCAAACGTCTTCCTTTTTTCTTAAACACCGTTCAAGTCAAAGAATGCCACATAAAATGAGACGGATAGAGTATTGCCTTTTTCTTATATTAGTTGGTCACTTTACTAAAAAATAGTTGTCCAATATTAGGTAATCAACTTACTAAATCAAGAAAGCATTAATTAATTTTTTCCCCATATTATCCTTGTAATTAATTCTTTTTGAAAATATTCACACTTGTTTGTAATGTTTTAAAGAAGTTCTCAATGGGTGAAATGGTAAAACTACCCTCCATTCTTAATATGTATAAAAAAAAGTGATCAACAAATATAAAACAGTGAAAATATTGACTATGAGAATTGGAAGGGCAAAGATTGTTTGACCAGGATAATAATTTTAGATTACTTGAATTATATGTTGATCTTTGATTTGACTTTTTTTTAATTTATGGATAGTATCCAAAATTTGTACATCTCAATTACTAATTCTCCATCAATTGAATATCTTTATTTCCCTATAAATAGAGTCATAATTTTGCCAATTAATATCAATAATAACAATCACATATATAATTTATTACTCTTGTGCAACCACAAAACTTGTGAGAGAAAATGGAGAAGGCAACAACATTCTTTAAGGTTTTCTTGGTCTCTTTTTTGCTTATTTTGTTTGGTAAGCAATTTTTTTATCTAGCAACTTAATTTGTGCATCCTTGTTATATTATGATTATGATTCAAGTTAAGTTGTTTATATTTTCAAATATTAATTATCTCGTGATGAAAAATTCTGCATACGTCATTGACATATTGAGTATTAATGTCAATATTGAATAGGACAAAAAAGCCAAGTAGCAGGAGAATGCACTAAGGATGCTGATTGTACTATGGTGCAATGTATAGATGCACGTGCCATATGTGACATGACTACACATAAATGCATGTGTCCAAAGCCACCAACTTATAATTATGCAACAAAGAGGGTTCACAAGGCTGACCAAATCTGATTTATTATGTTTGTTATATTTCATATGCAAAATTGAACCATGATTTATCTATTTCCTTTTTTCATATATCTATATGCTTCAATAATCAATAAAGATCCCTTATTTTCACATTGTTCTTGTTGGAAAAGGGTTTAATTTGATGTATTTTATCTTCAATAACGATAACATATCCGGAAAATTCCACAAGTGGGGTACTCTAAGGAGGGTAAAATGTATGCAGGTCTTACCATTACCTCATACAGATAGAGACACTATTTTTGAAAGATCCTCATCTCAAAAACACCATCCCCAAAAGAGAAAATACTAGATATGAAATAAAATGACTATGGTGAAAAGCAAAATTTAAAAATATTTCTATAATATTTATGTGATTATAAAAGTTTTTCATTAAGAATAAAATAGAAAGCTTAAGTTAAACTATTCATTCTAGATGTGTGTCCAATTTCACATAAAATGACACAGAAGAATACTTCCTTCCATGGCTCCATCCCTGTTTATATAGATCTTTCTGACTAGACACAGATTTATTTAACAAAAAGATTTGTGATTATAAACATATGTTATTGCAGACTTCCACATGATAATCAGCCATTTAGGTGTCAAACAACTGCTGATTGTGCTAGACAATTGAAATGCTTAGATGGAATACCTTCATGTTTTGCAAAAACACAAATATGTTACTGTAAAAATTATTATGAAACTATGTGTAGAAATGGTCCTGACTGTGGTGTCTTATTGAAATGTATTGATCCTGGTGATGCTCCTACATGTTACTTGAAAACAGGTAGGTGCTATTGCAGAGATCCTAAACGTCCAAGAAATTGATTTGTAGGGGGTAATTTCATGGATATAGTTGTTTCCGTTTTTGATTTATCGTACCAAAAAGTCGATAAATTTTGATTTCGTATCAATGAATAAAGTCGATAAAAACTATTTCTTGGTTAGTGTTTAAGTTTCATTATTGAAAGACATTTTGGTTTGTGTTAAGTGTATCATATAGAATGTTTTTTTAATTTTCTCCTTAGTGAGTACTTTTCATGATAGTTACTGTACCTTTTAGGATCAAACGCTTACAATTATGTCAAAAATTATAGCTGATAGCAAATGTTGTAACTTTATTGCGTAACCAAGTCCAGTATGTAAGTGTCATGTTCGATCATGACTCTGACTCGGACTACGCTAACCCCCTCATGGGCCTTGCCAGGCAGGACGTTGGCATTACCCAACACGTCCCGTCTCTGTCTTCATGAATAAATTAATGAGAATGAATTTTAGGTCAGATAATATTTGAGTAGGAACTTAGAAATTTGAGACTAGGCCAGACTCGAACAAACAAAATATGAAAGATCTAGGCCAATCTGATAATAGATTGGGGTCGATTTTCTGAGTTTTGATTGTTTAAGCTAATAGCTAAGATATTAAAGATTTTTTTTAAAAAAATCTTTTTTGTTATTGCTTAAGTTTCATGATCAAAAGATATTTTATTTTGTAATAAGTGTATTATATAGAATGTCTCTTCAATTTCCTCCTTAATGATTTTTCTTGATACTTAGCATTTAGAAAAAGATTAGTGAATTAAGTGCAATAAAGTAAACATTGAGCGAACATCTATGAAACTAATCCAGAGTCCGTGATGAGATTTTTTTCCATTTATCATTAAGAATGATCCACAGAATTCTTTTAATTCGCTATACGACAATTTGCGTCTTACTCGATTATTTCATTAAAAATAAAATAAAAAGCTTAAGTTAAACAGAGGTATTAATATGAGTTAGCCCACCCCATTCGGACTAGCTAATATAGGTTTTGGAATTTGACGGGTCAAGGCGAGCTGACCCATTTTTTTTGTGGACAAGAAAACAACCAGACCAACTTATCAATATGTGGGCTGCTAGCCTTGTGGTGTTAGTCCTCATTTCTTAAATTTATATATATATTTTATAAGATTTTAAATTAAATTATAATTTTAAAAAAACATTAAACTAAATAACAACAGGACAATATTACATGGTATTAGTGTTACTATTACATATTATAAAAATATAATTTGTATCTAAATTTTAATATTTAAAATTTTTAAATAAACTTTGAGTTTTGACTCTTATTATTTTTAATACTCTATTTTATTTTATTTTTAATTATTATTTTTATTCGACCCATAGGACGGCCCAAACCCACATTGATGCAAAGCCTCACAAATCAGCAGGCTTTTCGGGCTGGGCTAAAAAGCTCATTTTTAAATGGGCTCCAAAAATCTTAGCTTAACCCTAGTTAATCACGGGTCATATCAGGTTGGCCCAATGGGCCTAGCTCATATTCGTGACTCTAGTTAAACTCTGAAAAGATTACGTCGATAAGCAAACACATACTTGTTAATTATTTAACATAGCTATAGTTTGAATTAATTACGGCTCGTGGCAAACATCTAGCTATAATTACAGTTTGAGTTTTGTATAACTCGAGCGATTTTATACAAACTTTATGCACGATTATACAAAAGTTGTGCGCGAATCAAATTGTATAGTATAATATACAAATACTATGAATTGTACAACAAATTATACAAACGTTCAGCACGAATTGTATATCAAAATAAATACTATATAAAACCTACAAATGATATAGTGAATTATACAAACGTACACAAGTTGCATGAATTATACAAACGTTGCTATAGCTATAATTACAAAATGTAATTACCCAAACTATAGTTATGGAGCATAATTAAGATATTTTTGAGTGACTAAATGCAAAAATTTCTCTTAAAACTATTCCATTCTAAGAGTTTCTCCATTTTTTAAATAAATTAATACAAAATAATTCCACATAAAATAAAACAACGGAATACGTCCCTTTGTGGCTCCATCCCTTTTTACGTAGATCTGTTTGAATGGACACAAAAATTAATCAAGAAAATATTCTTGTGATTATAGCATGCCATAAAATATATGTGGTTATAAATTCTTGGATCTTATAGTATTATACATGTCTTCATACATTTAAAAAATCGATATTTTACTTAAACATCATATTTTAGTCTTAATTACATAATTATGCAAATATTATGTCTATTTTAAAATCATGTATTCAAAGTTTAACATTTTTTCAAAAACAATATGCCCAATAAAAACATACTAAACATAAATTAGAACGGAGGAAGTCATTACTAAAATCAACGAGAGAAGAATTTCACTATTTTTTAAAATTTATGCACTCAATTTAATTCAGTTTATTTCTCAAACAGCAAAAGGCAAATTAATTCACTTTCCAAAATAATTCCTTAATTAAAAATTGCCTTACCTTATACTCAAATTTAATTTCTCTAATTTAGTTGATATTTTATGGGAAGGAAATAAGTTGTTTGACCCTTCCAGTTTAGAGTTAATCTTGTTTAATAGTTTCTCCATAATTTTTTTTCCTTTTATAATTAACTATTTTCACTGTCCTATTTTATGTGATACTCTTTTTTTTTTTTTTTTTTGATCCATTGACTATTATCTTACTTTAATTGTAAACAATTTAACTTTAAAATTCCCCTTTTATCCTTTTTGATCAAACGTCTTCATTTAACCGTTCAAGTCAAAGAATGCCACATAAAATGAGACGGATGGAGTATTGCCTTTTTCTTATATTAGTTGGTCACTTTACTAAAAAATAGTTGTCCAATATTAGTTAATCAACTTACTAAATCAAGAAAGCATTAATTAATTTTTCCCATATTATCCTTGTAATTAATTCTTTTTGAAAATATTCACACTTGTTTGTAATGTTTTAAAAAAGTTCTCAATGGGTGAAATGGTAAAACTACCCTCAATTCTTAATGTGTGTTAAAAAAAGTGATCGACAAATATAAGACGGGAATGTTGACTATGAGAATTGGTACGGCAAAAATTGTTTGACCAGAAAAATGATTTTAGATTACTTGAATTATATTTTGGTCTTTAATTTGACTTTTTAAATTTATGGGTAGTATCCAAAATTTGTTCATCTCAATTACTAATTCTCCATCAATTGAATATCTTTGTTTCCCTATAAATAGAGTCATAATTTTGACAATTAATATCAATAATAACAATCACATATATAATTTATTACTCTTGTGCAACCACAAAACTTGTGAGAGAAAATGGAGAAGGCAACAACATTCTTTAAGGTTTTCTTGGTCTCTTTTTTGCTTATTTTGTTTGGTAAGCAATTTTTTTATCTAGCAACTTAATTTGTGTGTCCTTGTTATATTATGATTATGATTCAAGTTAATTTGTTTATATTTTCAAATATTAATTATCTCGTGATGAAAAATTCTGCATACGTCATTGACATATTGAGTATTAATGTCAATATTGAATAGGACAAGAAAGCCAAGTAGCAGGAGAATGCACTAAGGATGCTGATTGTACTATCGTGCAATGTATAGATGCACGTGCCATATGTGACATGACTACACATCAATGCATGTGTCCAAAGCCACCAACTAATTATGCAACAAAGAGGGTTCACAAGGCTGACCAAATCTGATTTATTATGTTTGTTATATTTCATATGCAAAATTGAACCATGATTTATGTATTTCCTTTTTCATATATCTATATGCTTCAATAATCAATAAAGATCCCTTATTTTCATATTGTTCTTGTTGGAAAAGGGTTTAATTTGATGTATTTTATTTTCAACAATGATAATATATTCAAAAAAATCTCACAAGTGTAAAGTGTATCATATAGAATTTTTTTTAATTTTCTCCTTAGTGAATACTTTTCGTGATACTTATTGGTAACTGTTAGGATCAAACGCTTATCATTATGCTAAAAATTATAACTGATAGCAAATGTGTAATTTTATTTATTAATCAAGTCCACTATGCAAGCGCCATGTTCGATCATGACTCTGATCCGGGCTACCCAGCCTCCTCATGGGCCTTGCCAGGCAGGATGTTGGCATTATCCAACACGTTCCGTCTCTGTCTTCATGAATAAGTTAATGAGAATGAATTTTAGGTCAGATAATATTTGAGTAGTAACTTAGAAATTTGAGACTAAATCAAACTCGATCGAACGAACAAAATGTGCGTGAGGTAAGATCTAGACCAATCTGGTAATAGATTGGGGTCAATTTTCTGAGTTTTGATTATTTAAGCTAAGAGCAAAGACATTAAAGAGCTTTTTTAAAAGAATCCTTTTTGTTATTGCTTAAGTTTTGTGATCAAAAGATATTTTGTTTTGTAATTAGTGTATTATATAGAATGTCTCTTCTATTTTGTCCTCAATGATTTTTCTTGATACTTAATATTTAGAAAAAGATTAGTGGATTAAGTGCAATAAAGTAAACATTGAGCGAACATCTATGAAACTAATCCAGAGTTTGTGATGAGATTATTTCTCATTTATCATTAAGAATGATCCATAAATAAATTTTAACGTGGGTTCGCTATATCACAATTTGCGTCTTAGTCTATTAGTTTATTAAAAATAAAATAAAAAGCTTAAGTTAAACAAAGCTGTCCATATGAGTTGGTCCACCCCATTCAGACTATAGCTTATATAGGTTTTGGAATTTGACGGGTCAAGGCGGGCTAACCCCTTTTTTTTTTGGACAAGAAAACAACTAGACCAGCTTATCAGTACGTCAGCTGCTAGCCTTGTCGGGTTAGTCCACATTTCTTAAATTTACATTTTTTTTTGTAAAAGTTTAAATTAAATTATTAAACTCTATAACAACAGGACGATATTACATGGTATTAATGTTACTATTACATATTATAAAAATATAATTTGTATCTAAATTTTAATATTTAAAAATTTTAGATAAACTTTGAGTTTAGACTCTTATTATTTTTAATACTTTATTTTATTTTATTTTAATTATTTTTTATTCGGCCCATAGGACGGCCCAACCTATATTAATGCAAAAGCGTCACAAACAGGCACGTTTTTCGGGCGGGGCTAAAAAGCTTATTTTTTAAATGATCTCCAAAATCATAGCTCAACCCTGTTAAATGTCAGATCAGACCAGGTTGACCCAATGGGCCTAGCCCATATTACTAACTCTAGTTAACCTATGAAAAAATTACGCCAATAAGCAAACATATACTTGTTAATTAGCTAATATAGATATAGTTTGAATTAATTACGGCTCGCGATAAACATCTAGCTATAATTACAGTTTGAATTTTGTATAACTCGAGCGATTTAAACAAATGTTGTACACGATTATACAAAAGTTGTGCGTGAATCAAATTGTATAGCGTAATATACAAATACTATGAATTGTATAGCAAATTATACAAACGTTTTGCACAGATCGTATAGCAAAATAAACGCTATATAACACCTAGAAAAAGTATAGTAAATTATACAAACGTATACACATATTGCATAATTTAAAATCATGTATTCAAAGTTAACATTTTTTCAAAAACAGTATGCCCAATAAAAATAGATAAAACATAAATTAGAACTGAGGAAGTCATTACTAAAATCAACAAGAGGAAGAATTTCACTATTTTTTAAAATGTATGCACTCAATTAATTCAGATTATTTCTCAAACAGCAAAAGACAAATTAACTCACTTTCCAAAATAATTCCTTAATTAAAAAATTGCCTTACCTTATACTTAAATTTAATTTCTTTAATTTAGTTGATATTTTATGGGAAGGACATAAGTTGTTTGACCCTTCCGGTTTAGAGTTAATCTTGTTTAATAGTTTCTCCATAAATTTTTTTCCTTTTATAATTTACTGTTTTTGCTGTCCTATTTTATGTGATACTCTTTCCTTTTTGATTTATGGATTTAATTGTAAACAATTTAACTTTAAAATTCTCTTTTTACCCTTTTTGATCAAAAGTCTTCTTTTTTTTCTTAAACACCGCTCAAGTCAAAGAATGTCACATAAAATGAGACGGATGGAGTATTGTCTTTGTCTTATATTAATTGGTCACTTTACTAAAAAATAGTTAACCAATATTAGTTAATCAACTTTTAATTAATTTTTTCCCATGTTGCCCTTGTAATTAATTCTTTTTGAAAATATTCACACTTATTTATAATATTTCAAAGAAATTCTCAACGGGTGAAATGGTAAAATTATCCTCAATTCTTAATATGTGTAAAAGAAAGTGATCAACAGTGGGAAAATTGACTATGAGAATTGGTAAGACAAAGATTGTTTGACTAGGAAAATGATTTTAGATTACTTGAATTATATGTTGGTCTTTGATTTGACTTTTTTTAATTTATGGGTAGTATCCAAAAATTGTTCATCTCAATTACTAATTCTCCATCAATTGAATATCTTTGTTTCCCTATAAATAGAGTCATAATTTTGACAATTAATATCAATAATAACAATCACCTATATAATTTATTACTCTTGTGCAACCACAAAACTTGTGAGAGAAAATGGAGAAGGCAACAACATTCTTTAAGGTTTTCTTGGTCTCTTTTTTGCTTATTTTGTTTGGTAAGCAATTTTGTTATCTTAGCAACTTTTACCCTAGACAAGTTTAGCAATTTGTGTGTCCTTGTTATATAATGATTAAGATTAAAGTTAATTTGCTTACATTTTCAAATATTAATTATCTCGTAACGAAAAATTCTGCATACGTCACTGACATATTCAATATTAATGTCAATGTTGAATAGGACAAGAAAGCCAAATAGTAGAAGCATGCACTGAGGATGCTGATTGTACTACATTGAAATGTATAGATGCACATGCCATATGTGACTTGAAAAATCATCAATGCATGTGTTCAAAGCCACCAACTAATTATGGAACAAAGAGGATTCACAAGGCTGACCAAATCTGATTTATTATGTTTCTTATATTTCATATGCAAAATTGAACCATGATGAATTTATGTATTTCCTTTTTCATATATCTATATGCTTCAATAATCATTAAAGATCCCTTATTTTCACATTGTTCATGTTGGAAAAAGGTTTAATTTGATGTATTTTATCTTCAACAATGATAATATATCCAGTATAATCTTACAAATGGGGTCTAGGGAAGGTAAAATGTATGCAGACCTTACCATTATACCTCATAGAGATAGTGAGTATCATCCTCGAAAGAGAAAATACTAAATATGAAATAAAATGACTGTGGTGAAAAGCAAAATTTAAAAATATTTTTTATAATATTTATGTGATTATAAAAGTTTTTCATTAAGAATAAAATAGAAAGCTTAAGTTAAACTATTCATTCTAGACGTGTGTCCAATTTCACATAAAATGAAACAAAAGAATACTTCCTTATATGACTCCATCCCTTTTTATATAGATCTTTCTGACTAGACACAAGTTTATTTAGCAAAATGATTTGTGACTATAAACATGTCATGAAATATATATAGCTATAAATTCCGGGATCTTATAGTGTTATGTATATCTTCATACATTTGAAAATGACATATAAAATTATGCAAAAAAAAAAAAAAACTATGTTTGTTTTAAAATCATATATATTCAAAGTTGACACTTTTTTAAAAAAATATGCCCAATAAAAATAAGTTAACATGAACCAGATTAGAGGAAGTCATTATTAAAATCAATGAAAGTATATTAATTTAATCATGAATTTCCTAATTGAGAGAGAGGAAGAATTCTCACCATTTTTTTCAAATTCATGCACCCAATTTACTTCTCACACTACAAAGACAAATTAACTCACTTTCCAAAATAATTCCTTAATAAAAAAAATTGCCTTACCTTACTCTTAAATTTAATTTCCTTAATTTAGTTGATGATTTATGGGAAGGACATAAGTTGTTTGACTTCCAATTTAGAGTTAATCTTGTTTAATAATTTCTCCATGATTTTTTTTTCTTTTATAATTAGGCGTCTCATTTTATGTGACATTTTTTCCTTTTTTATTCATTCCAAAAAGAATGTCATCTTAATTTAATTGTAAATAATTTAACTTTAAAATTTCTCTTTTACCCTTTTGATTAAAAGTCTTTTTTTTTTCTTAAACACCGTGCCAAGTCAAAGAGTGTCGCATAAAATGGGATAAAAGGAGTATGTATTATCTTTGTCCTATATTAGTTGGTCACTTTACTAAAGTAGTTGTCCAATATTAGTTAATCGTCTTATTAAATCAAGAAAACATTAATTAAATTTTTTCCCATGTTATCCTTGCAGTTATTTATGAATTCTTAATATGTGTGTAAAAAAATAATCAAATAATATGAGACAGTGGCATATTGATTAAGAGAATTGGAAGGGCAAAGATTGTTTGACCAAGATAATGATTTTAGATTACTTGAATTATAATTTATCCGTTCATTTTTACTTGTTATTGTTTTTTCGTGGTCAACTTGACTAAACTTTAAAGTTAAATTTAATATTTGAAATGTAAAATTTAGATAGTTTGAAAACTATACGAAAAATGTTATAAGTTGCAATCCTTCTCGTATTAATATGATGAAAAGTACATCTTAAAATATTGATCAAAGTTCAGATAGTTTGACTCTAATAAGTCAAATAATGACAAGTAAAAATGAACAAAAAGAGTATTAACTTTGATTTACTTCTTTAATTTATGGGAAATACCCAAAATTTGTTCATCTCATCAACTGAATATCTTTGTTTCCCTATAAAAACAGTCAAATTACAATCACATATATAATTCATTACTCTTGTGCAACCACAAAACTTGGGAGAGAAAATGGAGCAGGCAACATTCTTTAAGGTTTTCTTGGTCTCCTTTTTGCTTATTTTGTTTGGTAAGCAATTTTTTTATCTAGCAATTTGTGTCCTTTTTATATTATGATTAAGATTTAAGTTAATTTGCTTATTTTTATATATTAATTATCTCGTAAAAAAATTCTCCGTACGTCACTGACATGTTCAGTATTTATGTCAATGTTGGATAGCACAAGGAAGCCATGGAAAATGCACTACGGTTGCTGATTGCGTTAAGTTGAAATGTGTAGAAGCACATCCCATATGTGACTTGACTACACATCAATGCATGTGTACAACGCCACCACTTAATTATGGAACAAAGAGGGTTCACAAGGCTGATCAAATCTAGTTTATTATGTTTGTTATTCATATGCAAAATTTGAACTATGATTTATGTATTTCCTTTTCATATATCTATATGCTTCAATAATCTATAAAGATCATATTGGAAAAGGGTTTAACTTGCTCCTACTTCTTGTTATTTGCGCGATATATTTTATCTTCAATAAATTTTTTCTCATCCCGAGATTAGTTATCCCTCTTATTCTAAAATATGTAACCCACGAAATGAGATACTCCTTTCGTCTCATTTTAATTGAATTTGTGAAACAATTCAGACATACTATGATGTGTGAATTGATATTGATGAATTATAATAAAAAATCATTCAAACTAAATCTTGAACATTCCTATTCATTAGTTTTGGTTTTTTATTTTAATTAGATATACATTTTTAATTAAAAAAATTCACAAAGTTGTGTTGTGTGACACCATTTTACCTAAGATAAATTCGTATCCGACTGTACTTAAGAAACGTAGTTTCAAGTATTTGGGTCTAATACAAAGTAACAGAGAGGTTGGCGAGGATGTCCACGATCTTGGAGCGAGGTGAGTGATACGTATAGGCAAGTCTTATTTTATGATCATATGGATTGCTTTTCTTGACTTTTCTTTCCATAGGCATAAATTGTTGTCTAAACAACTTTTTTATTTTAGGGGACCGAGAATTAGTCTTTTGATCCTCCTCGAGCTTTATTAATAGGAGGGATACAAGGAATTGATGCTACGAATGCCATAACAAGTCAATCAAAATAAGCGAAATGGAGGCTCACTTTCGAGATTTCGTGTGTTAAATATATGTTATCAAAGTTTAAGAGTAAATGTCACACTCCGGGAGGGTACCCTAGGCGTTGCCGGCATTCAAAGACTATTGCTAGCCTCTGAGCGACCCACTTGGCCTCATCATCATATCTTACTCAACAACAAAAGAATACTCATGTAAAAACATTAAAGGAAAGATAAAAAAAAAATCATAAAATAGTCTTAAAATATTAGATCAAGTTTAGCAAAAGAAATACTCAATAATACTCTACTCAAGGTCTATGAAGCCTTTACTCTTAATGTCTAGATGGTACAATGACAAGCCGTGGCTACCCAACTCAAAGAAAATAAAGTAACTGATAAAATAAAGAAAGACTCCTCCGAATAACAAGGAGGGCTCACCGAATCTCTGGAACTCGGCAACTCTGGACCTCGGCAGTGCGCCTACTGAATTCATCTATCTCCTGTCTTTACATCATGAAACGATGCAACGCCGAGTGACGTCAGTACGTGGAATGTACGGTATGTAAAATAGCTTAAGCAACAGACAAGGCTCAGGCTCAGGCTCAATTAACCGACTCGACTCAAGACTCAACTCCTCATCTCATAATTCAACTCAAGTAACATGATGCAAATTTAAAGTTTTGAAAATCATGCTTTGGAAATAGACTCAGTGTTTAGTTTAATGCAACTCAGTTTGAAAATCATGATATGCTCAACTCAAGTGTTGCTTGGAAGTTTTTCTAACCGACATAACTCTCCACCCCACCATGAGTTTTGGTGATGTACAACGATGCCGACGTCGTTGCCACGACCGTCCTAAACTTGCCAAGGAATAGGACGTCAACCTCTAAATCTCTCTCAGATTCTAAGAGAGTGTTCCTCAGATGGGAACATGGGCCACCAGAATTATCATGTGCGACTATCCTATGCTGGCAACGTAATTCTAGGGTGACTCCAGTCACCCAACTCGGTACTCAATACTATTTTCAAGACTAAAATATGCTCGTCAACTCAAACTCATCTCAATCAACTCAACATCAACTTTCTCAATTAACTCCATAACTCAAAATGGAAACTCAAAACAATGTAACTCAGGACTCAATTCACATCATGCAAGACTCTTACGAATTATGGTCATCATATCATCCATAATCAACAAATAGACATCATAGATATTCAATACATGCATATATGAAACAAGAAACATACTATTCAGGTTCAACTTACTTGATTTAGAAGGTTAGATTCATAATTTCAATTTAGTAAGCGAAGAAAATACTAAGTTTAGGTTTAGGATATCAAGCATTCAAAATACATTCATATTTCATGGTAATAATGATGCAACTTATAATTTAACTCAAATATATTCATGAAACTCAGACATGTACAAGAATTTGGGACTCAAGATTCACAAGATTGAGAATACACAATTAATACTCATAATCTTATCTCAAGTAGATGAAGGGGCGCGTGGATGAACATAATCCAACGCTTTAGGTAACCTTGTATACCTGGAATTGAAGAACAACTCAACTTTGACCTCAAGAACCCTCGCTTCTTCTCTTCTTCTCTTCTTCTCTCAATAGCTCTAATATAGTCTTTGTGCATTTGGAGGCTTTAGAATGGGGTTTAGAAAACCTTTTATCGACTAAAAATGACTTAATTAATCATGGTTTACGTTTATGAGGGGTTGAGAAAAGTCTAGAATGCCCCTTACAAAAAAAAAAGAATTACATTATGGAATACCCAGTCTGCGTCGCGGACTGGGCGCGCTCCTATACAAATTTTTCCAAAAATTTTCGAACGAGCTTTTTCCCTCCCGTCGAAAAAAAATAAAAAAAATAAAAGTCAGGGTCCACGCCCAAGGTGCATCGCGACCCTGACGCGCACAGACACTGTTTCGGTTTTTGGATCGAAAAATTATTTTTCGATCTGGTTGCTCTAAAAATCGACCAAGACCATTTACTCACTCAATTTTTCATGCTGATTGCAAATCCAGTCTCGGATTTGTCATCTGAGCATGAGAAGACACGTTATGAGCATGTCTCTCCTCTAAGGATATTTTAATAATTTTACCGGACGTTACAGTAAATTCTGGAAAGTGATGATTGGACTTGTTTGTTATATCATGTATGAGATTGAATGTTGACCAATTTAATAAAAGTATATCGTAAAATATCGCTATGTTTGATAAATATGAAAATATGCCTACATATTTGGTAATTATGTCATATATAGTCATGTGGTGTGAAAATTTCATCTCTTTCTCAATGAGTTTATTTGATCTTAACTTACTTGTCAAATATGAGAAAAAAATTGAGTTACTTTCCTCAGTGGTCCAGCAGGAAAAGATTGGGTTATCTTAATATTTAATAAAATTATTTAATTAGCTACACTATTTATGGAAAAAACATAAAATTATTTGATTTTTTTCATATTCGAATTTATCTTATTTAATATTTACTATTTCTCCATCAACCAAAATGTCTTTGTTTCACTATAAATACATAGCTAAGAGTTACAATCAAAATCAATAATAACAATCACATACAAAACTTGGAAAACAAAATGGAGAAGACAACAATATTCTTTAAGGTTTTCTTGGTCTCCTTTTTACTTATTTTATTTGGTAAGCAATTTTCTTATCTAGCAACTTTTACTTTGTGTATCCTTTTTATATTATGATCAAGATTTAAGTTAATCTATTATATTTTGAAATCTTCATTATCTCGTAACGAAAAATTTTACATATGTCACTAACATGTTCAGTATTAATGTCAATGTTGGATAGGACAAGGAAACCATGGAGCATGCACTAAGGATGCTGATTGTGTTAAGTTGAAATGTATAGATGCACAACCCATATGTGACTTGAAAAATCATCAATGCATTTGTTCAAAGCCACCAACTAATTATGGAACAAAGAGGGTTCACAAGGCTGACCAAATCTGATTTATTATGTTTCTTATATTTCATATGCAAAATTGAACCATGATTTATGTATTTCCTTTTCATATATAAATATATATGCTTCAATAATCAATAAAGATCCCTTATTTTCATATTGATCTGTTTGGAAAAGGGTTTAATTTGCTCCTTTTGACTTCTTGTTATTTGTCCGATGTATTTTATCTTGAGTGAATTTTTTCTCATTCCGAGATTAATTATCCCTATTATCCTAAAATATGTAACCCATGAAACAAATTGTTTACATTCATATACCTTTTTACACTTATGCCCCTGAGTTAATTATATTTTAATACCCCCTAATATGATACTGATACGGTATCAATATATTGACGGAGTATCACAAAAGATTAAGCTAAGTCCTATATAATATCGAGATGGTATTAATATACAGATGAAGTATCACAAAGAATATATTCTATTTGAAGTTTAATAAATAAGATTAAGACACTAATTATTTTCTATTTATTTCTTAAAAAAGATCTCAATCCTATATTATACCGGTATAACATTAATATACAGACAGAGTATCACAAAAAATATATTTTGTACTAATTTAGAGTTTAAGAACTAATTATCTCTTAATTTTTTTTATAAAGAAAGAGCTTAATCCTATACAATATCGGTACGGTATATAAGCATGGTACCAATATACCGACAGAATATCACAAAAAATATATTTTCTACTAATTTAGAGTTTAATAAATAATTTTCTCTTAAGTGTTTTATATTTATTTCTTGTAAAAAGAACTCAATCCTACGTGATACCTATACGGTATCAATATACTGATGGAGTTGAGCTCAATCTTATATGATACCGATATGGTATCAAGATACTAATGAAATATCATAGTAGTGAGAGGGCCTGATTACGCGAACAAGGGAAGGAACACGGGGGTTAAATACTTTGGGCCTAAGGTCTAACTTGGCAAATAAAGATTAGGAAAGGTATAATTTGAATAAGTTTTTTTTTTGCCTTCTTCATTTCTTTGTAAATGTCGAAAACATTAAATGTTTATTCCTTAAAAAAATCTACAAAAGAGAAGTTACAATCCAACACACTCATAAACGATATACTGTTGATGCACAAACCCAACACATTTAATGTAAATTATCCCAAAAAATAAAAAGAAAAGAAAGTTTTCTTTTTAAAAAGAAGATGAACAAACTTGTCCCCTCTCATCTACCTTCATGGTGAATCAAAATAGAGATTTTTTCCATAGCTAACATGAAAGCAACTCTAAAGCAAGCTCACCAAGAGAGTGTTGTGTTTTATAATTTTTTTATTTTTTTTAGTATATATTGTGTATGAATTTGCTTGTTAAACTTGAAAGAAAAATTTCAAAGAAGATTCTAATGTATTTCCACAATGATGAGAAGCACCAAATGAAGTAGAAACAAATAAGAGAAGTAATGTAATTGCTTCTTGGTTTTGTATCTGGTGGTTCTTCCATCTCATTGATTATTTCACTTGGTTTTTAATGAAGGAAAGATTAAAACGACATGGACGTAAAATAGAGCAGTTGGTTGCTTACTAGTGTTGCCATTTTTTTATCCCATACAATTTGCATTGATTGCACTACTTTAATGTCCAGACTTTTTCCTTTTTTTATTTACATTTGGTCCATATGTATACTTCTGTAAAAAAAAAACTATGGACATTTGGTTGTAAATATTTTTTGTTGACACGTTGATGTAAAAAAGGACTCTTAAAATGCATGGAGAAGTTTTTTTCCCTAAATTTTTTTTACGAAGTTGTGTTGTGTGACACTATTTTACCTAAGATAAATTTGTACTTGACTGTACTTAGAAAATGTGGTTTCAAGTATTTGGGTCTAATACAAAGTAACGAAGAAATTGGCGAGGATGTCCACGATCTTGGAGCAAGGTGAGTGATTTGTATAGGCAAGTCTTATTTTATGTTCATGTGGATCGCTTTTCATGACTTTTCTTCCCATAGGCATAGATTATAGCCTAACTAGCTTTCTTACTTTAAGGGACCGAGAATCAACCTTTTGATCCTCATCGAGCCTTATTAATTGGAGGGATGCAAGGAATTGATGCTACGTATGCCATAGCAAGTGAATCAGAATAAGTGAAATGGAGGCTCGCTTTCGAGATTTCGTGTAAAAAATATGTCATCAAAGTTTAAAGAGTGAAATTTAGAAAGCGATAATTAGACTTGTTTGTTATAACATGTATGAGGTTGAATGCTGACCGTTTTGATAAAAGTATATGGTAAAATATCGCTACGCTTGATAAATATGAAAATATGCCTACATATTTTGTAATAATGTCATATATAGTTATGTGGTGTGAAAATTTCATCTCTTTCTCAATGAGTTTATTTGATCTTAACTTACTTGTCAAACATGAAAAAAAAAATGACTTACTTTCCTAGACGGTCCTCTAAAAAAGATTGGATTTTCTTAATATTTAATAAAATTTCTTTAATTAGCTACACTATTTATGGAAAAAAACATAAAATTATTTGATTTTTTTCATATTCGAATTTATCTTATTTAATATTTACTATTTCTCCATCAACCAAAATGTCTTTTTTTCCCTATAAATACATAGCTATGAGTTACAATCAAAATCAACAATAACAATCACATACAAAACTTGGAAAACAAAATGGAGAAGGCAACATTCCTTAAGATTTTCTTGGTCTCCTTTTTGCTTATTTTGTCTGGTAAGCAATTTTCTTGTGCTACCATTGGATGTTACGTTTACGTATAATTATCTTTTAAGTGATTTGATTGTGTAAATTTGATTATTTACACTATTAATATAATAATTCATTTGTTTGTTTACTTCTTTTGATATCGTTTATGAGAAATCATGTGTACGCCACTAACTTTTTCGACATTTTTAATGTTGTTAGGACAAGGAAGCCATGCAGCAGACTGTTCTAATGATGCTGATTGTGCTAAGGTTGTGAGATGCATAGATACTCATCCCATATGTGACTTGACTACACATCAATGCATTTGTCCACAAGCCCCACCAGCTAATTATGGAACAAAAAGGGTTCACTAGACTCACAAAAATTGATTTATTATGTTTGTTTGTTTGTTTTTCATGTGCAAAATTGAACCATGTTTTATATATGTTTTTCCTTTTCATAAGGTTCAATTAAAGGGGTCTCTTGTTTTCATATTCATCATGTTATAAAAGGATATAGTTTGCTCCCTTTGACTTCGTTATAATTTGCGAGATATATTTTATCTTCGATATTATGTTTTAAGAGTTTTAAAGAATCTTGAATTTTGAAGAACCCTTAGTGTTAAAATCAAACGAGAGTGAATAGATCGGAATGCATGTAGGTTTTTCAATAATACAATAAGTCGTAAAACCTTAAGTATGTTCTAGTTGAGACCAATACAGAGTTAAAGTAGATGACATATTTTATATGCTTACTAATATCTAAAAAACATTTGGTAACACTAGCAAAAGTTTATTTAGAATAATTTATATCGGAAGTGTCAGAAACAATCATTTAAATCGGAAGTGTTTAATTTTCATCTTATGTACACCTTAAAACTTGTCAATATATAGTATTTTGTAAAAATAATTTTACAATCAGATAAATAATTATGTAATTGCATATAATTTTCCGTTATAAACATGAATTGGTATCGTGATATAAATAATAATTGACCTGCTATTAAAGGTAATAATAATATTTACAAAATCATAACTATTAGTGTATATAACTTAAATCTATAAAATTATTGTAATACAGGGTCTCTCTTATTTTCATTTTTGATGTTGGAAAAGGCTTTGCTCCCTTTGAATTTGTCATTTGCACAATTTGATTGATTGAATGTCTCAAACATATTTACATAGTTGGCACAATTGGAAAGTTGACTATGGGATAATGCATAACAACGACAACAATACTCGGTGGAATTCCACAGTGGGGTCTGGAGAAGATAAAATGTACGCAGACCTAACCACTACCTCATAGAGATAGAGAGGTTATTTCCGAAAGACCCTCGTCTCAAAAATATCAAGCCCCCAAAGCTGAAGATACTAGATATGAGAACAAAACGACTAAAGTGGAAAGCATATGATAATATAAAAATACAATGAAAGTAACAAATATAAGACGGACAATAACAACACAAGATATAAAGACACGACTAATCCTACTAATATGAGATAATGCATGATTATATGAAAATTTTGCTAACTTCATATACATTGATGTACATTGTACAGCATTTGAAGGATACAATAATTCACAAGAACCTAGTAGCTCTTCTAACTGCTACAAGGTGATGGGATTTGGAAAGGAACAAAAACAGTATTGCTTATGGGACAAATCATAGATGGTATCAACATCTTAATCAAATGCCTATTATACAATGTCTAAGTTCAAATATTGTGGATTTGTATTTGTACCTATGACTGAGATAAACCTGCAATTTCCTTGAGTGGCTTCCACATAAATTTTCTCCTGTACATGCATGAATAGATTAGTCATGGATAAGGCAGTACAGTGCACGAAGCATCTAGCGTAAGGGGATGTAATGAATAGAATAGTTATGTAATAAATCAAAATATAAAAGACTACTATATATTCAAAAATAAACATGATTTTGCACTTCTTAAATCCAAAAATAAGGGGGAGTTTGAGGAGGGCCGAGTGTATGTGGACCTTACCCCATCATCAGAGGTAGAGAGGTTACTTTCGATAGACCCTCGGCAATTCTAAAAAAGATGAAAAAGAGACAAACCAAAGATGCTTTCTATATTAAAATACTCATCCTCACTCTTGCATCTACAAGCTAAGAATGATAATAAAGTATGTAGTATTGTCCACAGAAGCCTAAACTTGAGTAAATCCAGGTAGCTTTTGCAGACTATGTTGTTTTAACCACAACGGAAAGATCTCAAAGTTTGCTTATTTACAAGAGAGTTGATCGATAAACAGGACAAAAGAAGATGAAAGGGAAATCCTACCAATTACCACACTCTGCAATGACCCTCACGTTAGGACGAAGTGTCGGAAGTAAAGCAAGAAACTGCAGCTCTGCCTTTGATAACACCTGAACAGTTTATGTCAAACAGTTAATAATAGATCTAGTCATAATGCTGCTGACAAAATAATGAGACTTGTACACATTTGAAAGGGTGGGATTAACCTTGGCTTCTATTATCCAAACCACCAATCCTTTGGCATCCGGAGGAAGTAAAGAAAGCCTATAATCAACTTCCGGAGGAAAATACCATCTAGCTATTGGTTGTTTTCCAACATGAGCCTACAGCATCAAATTTTCAATTGGACACTGCAAGTTTGTCTTTGAGAATAAGGATGTAGTATACGATTGCTAAACTTACAGGGCAGACAGGGTGGAATTTGGTAAGAGTGGCTTCAGGGTCACCAAGGCCACGAGCAGAAAGGTCCAAGAAATGATATCCCTGGTACTTAAGACGTGTAAGGTAGCGTCCTTCGTAACCCCCTTCATGAGGAGAGTAAATTGCTATGGCTTTGTGTTCTTCCACATCTGATAACCATTGACCCAAATCAAGTTTAATGAGATCTCCACCTATGAAGTCCTGAAGTTCAATGTTACATCTAATTGCTCCTTTCTTTTGTCTTTTAACTGATCCAAGTCTTCTTGTTCTCATAGCCTTTGATATGCTATTTAATTGTACTCTTTGTTTCTGCAGACCATAGGACAGCACTGCTCCTTGATAACAGGCTGCATTTGACATTTTAATTTAGATTTCATGGTACACGACCAAAAGAGCAAAGGCATCATAATGAAAACATTGAGTGTTAAGACATCAACTCTTAAACTTTATTTGATGTGCAAAATGGATAACACTATCATTTTATAGTGCAAGGCTTGACTTCACCTGTACATAGTAGAAAATTTGACAAATAAGACATTTTCCATAGAGAATTGAGAACGTTACATTATGGGGAGAACTGAAAGGGTGCCTATCATAAGCAACCCATGAAACTCAAGAACCAGAAGTCATTTTACAATTGTCAACAATAACCAGCAATATTGTCAATGCACTGTTTAACAGGGCAGAGCATTAACAGTTAGTGCTAACATTTTCGTCGGTATAGACCAATATCAGGGCAAGCTTGGCTCTCATACCACGTAAAGCATAAAGATTGGGAACAAATGTAAGTTGGAGCTGAATCTTTACACACCCAATAAACACAACTCTAAACATAATTAAGTAAAGTGTATACTTACAGTCCCTACATAACTTAATATCCACATTTAACTAGCTTGAACCGTCTATTAAGTTATCAAGTCTTGATCTTTTCAGTTCTTTAATCATCACCCTAATTTCAAGATTTGTAACAACACAAAATAGCAACTAAGCATACATCTTCACACACATGCAGACCATGATATTGAACTATAAGCTGAAAATAGGAACAAATATGAATTGGATCTGAATCTCTTTACACCCAAATTAAGACATGACTGTAAAACATAATTATGCAAAGAAGCGTATATTTTCACTCCCTACATAACTTAATATTTACATTTAACAAGCTTGAACTATAAAGCTGAAAAATTGGGAACAAATGTGAGTTAGAGCTGAGTTTCTACATACACAAAAACATAACTCTTAAGTAAAGCATACAATTTCTCTCCCTGTCCAACTTACTATTCACATTAATAAGTTTGAACCGCTCATTGTCATCAAGTCTTGATCTTTTCAGTTCTTTAACCATCACCCTAATTTCAAGATTTTTGTAACAACGCCTAATAGCAACTAAGCATACATCTTCACACATAGGCACACCGTGATATTGAACTATAAAGCTGAAAAATTGGGAACAAATGTGAGTTGGAGCTGAATTTCTACACATACAAAAACAAAACTCTAAGTAAAGCGTACAATTTCTCTCCTCATCCTACTTACTATTCACATTAACAAGCTTGCACCGGCCATTAAGTTATCAAGTCTTGATCTTTTCAGTTCTTTAACCATTCACCCTAATTTCAAGATTTTTGTAACAACACATATAAGCAGCTAAGCATACATCTTCGCACACAGGCACACCGTGATACTGAACTATGAAGCTGAAAAATTGGGAACAAATGTGAGTTGGAGCTGAATTTCTACACACACCAAAACATAACTCTAAGTGTATACTTTCACTCCCTATCCAACTTAATATTCAAATTAACAAGCTTGAACCACCCATTAAGTTATCAAGTCTTGATCTTTTCAGTTCTCTTAATCATCACCCTAATTTCAAGATTTTGTAACAAAACATAATAGCAACTATGCATACATCTTCACACACAGCCACACCATAATATTGAACTACAAAGCTGAAAAATTGGGAACAAATGTTAGTTGGAGCTGAATTTCCACACACACCAAAACATAACTCTAGGGAAAGTCTATACTTTCACTCCTCTCCAAATAAATATTAAAATTAACAAGCTTGAATTGCCCATTATGATATCAAGTCTTGATCTTTTCATTCTTTAGCCATCACCCTAATTTCAAGATATTGTAACAACACATAATAGCAACTAAGCATACATCTTAACACACACGCACACCATGATATTGAATTATAAAGCTGAAAAATGGAAACAAATGTGAGTTGAAGCTGAACCTCTATACACCCGAAAACACAACTTTAAAACATAATTAAGTACACTTTCACTCCCTACATAACTTAATATTTACATTTAACAATCTTGAATCGCCCATTAAGTCATCAAGTCTTGATCTTTTCAGTTCTTTAGCCATCACCTAATTTCAAGATTATGTAACACCACATAATAGCTACTAAGCATTATAGATCTTCACACACACATTGGGGGGGGGGGGGGGGGGGGGGGAAGGTGTTATTGAGGATGACCTGAAGAGGAGCAGGGTTGGTCTTCAGTGGAAATATTAGTGGCTGTTGGAGGCCGGCGGCAAGAAGACCTGGTGCTTGTAATCAAGAACCTCCTGGTGGTGGTGGTGCTAGGGAAGGTGTAGGAGAGAGTACTTGCCATGGTGGGTATTTTGGTGGCAGGGTGTGGAGTGAGTGGTGTCAATGGCAATGGCAATGGCAGTGGCAGCTATAGCAACAGCCACTGTGGACGGACCATGCCAAACTTGGACAGAGATGGCTACTTTGTTCCTTGCCACTCGATTAATGAGCCGATAAAGTTTATTTGTTAAAAATGGATTCACTACTATTTGTTTAAATTTACTAAAAATTAGGCAAATAGACAACATATATTTATATAATTATCAAAAATTCACTCTATTAAAAAGTTATAAAAATATGTTAAATGATATAAAACTGCAATTGATACAAATTACAATTTCTACTTCTCCAAGTATCATAATTAAAATCTCTTAATATTCCTATCTTTTCAACATGTAATACTGGTTTCGTTTTTTGTATAAAAAAGAAGGGATTTTTAATAATTTTGAAAAATGTTGGTATTAGTTAGATTAGGTTGGGATTTGTGGTAATCTCATAGTGTAATGAATAAACTTCAATATATCCCAACCCTTGTCAAATTTACAAAAATCCCTTAAAATACCCATTATGCAAATACACTGTCATGAAAAAGATTTATACATGATTCATAAATCATAATTCATTCTAGTCAATTTCAGTTACAATTTGAACGGAAGATGGATTCCAATTCCTAAAAATTAGTTAAACAGATCATAAACAAATTTCTGACAAAAAGGCAATAATACGTTTCAAAAATTTTCAATTTTTCAGGCTATAACGAACAAGAATTCATACTGTAAACACAAATCATGAGCCAAAATATGTTAGAATGTGGCAATTATGTTGAGGCATTCTGGGATTTGAGAAAATAACATTGTTTAATATATCATGTGTTAAAATACTCTACATTGAATACAAACAAGTTTTCAAAAAAAAATGAATCAAGATATATGATACACCATATTTTCACAAAAAAACTGGTACAAAAAATATGATTTAGGTTGAAAGATACAAATTACAACTAATAGATAATTATCAACATATATTTAGTACATACATATATTTTCAATAATAAAATAATTTTTGCTCTTAATTTGAAATTTAAAGGATGATACTGAAAGATCCTATTTGTAAAAATGTTCCTCTTCCTCTTATCTTTTGACAAACAAAACAAAAAATTTGACAAACGTCTTATTCAGACTGAAATAGAAGGAATCTTTGAACCATCAGGAAAATGTTACACCACTTTACAGTAGGGTCAGATTTAAGCTTAAATTATCGTTCACGTGAATGCATGATATTTTTGCAAAACTCGATATTTTCAGTTATTACTCAAATACTTTGCTGGTAATACTGTTGCTCTGTTAACTTGCAGACATGTTTTAAATCAATTGTATTGTGTACATTGACAAAATTGGGTTTATTTGTTAGTATTATGAATTAATGAAGAAGAATGGGTGGGATTATCATCAACATTTGGTGAATATTGAGGATCGTACAGTAACCAGAAAAATAAAGTATAGTTTCTTCCTTTTTGTTGCTAATTGATATGAACATTGATGGGACTAGCTAACTTTAAAATCCAAGAGAAATATATAGAGAGGAAATTGCTTGGCCATTTTTAACAAGCAGTACTAAAGAAGAAAAAAGAGAAAATTTTCATTTGTTTCATCTTTGTTATTGTTCTTTCTACTGTTTGTTGTATAACGCTTTCCATTTCGATTAGTTTGTTGTTGTGATTTCTCCAATATCTGTATCCCTTGTTTTTCCAAACTGTTTGGTATTCTTATTTTTGATACTTGTTTACCGTATTTCAATTATCACACTATTTTGTTGTTCTTATACCTTTCCACATTGTTTTCTTCTTCTTTGTACTTGGATGTGTTGCACTTGAGCTAAGGGTGTTTTCGAAAACAGCCTCTCTTCTCTCCTCGGACACCACTTGTGGGATTTCACTAGTTGTGTGGTTGTCTATCGGAAACAATCTCTCTATCTCTATGAGGTAAAGATATGATTTGTGCGCACTCTATCCTCCCTAGGCCACACACTGGGTTGTTGTTGTTTTAGGGTGTGCCAATGTATCCTAAGTTCTTTTTCATGTTTGTAAGCTAAAAAATGTCTTGGCAACTATCACTATTTCTATATTAATTGGTCCTTTGTTGTATTCCAATTTTTAGACCAAAAAAATTGTCAATTTGCTAAGCAATGGAAAATCCTGAAGCCACCCCTCTCGAAAGAACCCCTCGCGGTTCTGATGAAACCTCTGAGGAAGAATACTCTTCTCTGTGTACTATACTTCAACATTTTTCTAGCATCCCTACCATTGACAAGGCATGGACTTTCAAATCTACCAGTGGTATGACTGATATTATCCAATATTGAAATATTGTTTCTTCTCTTTCGATTAAGAAGAATCTTGGTTCTTTAAAAGCTTTTGAATGGCCCTCTTTTGCTTAAAGGTTCCCAGTGTATGTTCTCAATCAGCCAGCCAAATCTCCTTGCCAACGAAAACAGGAGATACATATTATCTAGTCATATTTCGAAGGAACGTGCCAATGGTGTATTCTTTGAGTGGACTGCCTTCCCTATTGAGATGCCTAGTGGGTCTATAATGGTTCCATCACCTTCAGGTTCAAAGCTTCTTGTTGTTAGAAATCTCGAAAAAGATTCTCTGACCAAATTCGAGATTTGGGGTCCATCTCGAGTGGAAAAGGAGTTTCATGTCTCGTCCTCAGTCCATGGCTCTGTATATTCAGATGGATGGTAAATATCTTAATCTCTCAGTTCCAATTTATGTGATGTTATTTGACTGAGCATGAAATTAAGAAAGAAAAAAGTACTTTTGAAATATGTTGTCTAAAATAAATCATAGGTATGTGTTTGGTTATAAATTCTCTCATTGAGGGTAAAATGTGATGCTTAAAGTTAAATAATTACTACTAGTTATAAAAATCTGTCAATTCTTTTTAGTGTCACATAAATTAAGACAGAGTTAGAACATGGTGTTCATTAGCAATTAAAATGCAGGTTTGAGGGAATTTCGTGGAATGATGATGAAACCTTTGTTGCATACATCGCTGAGGAGCCGGCTTGCTCTAAACCCGTGTTTACAAATTCAGGCTACAAGAAAGGGAATTCTTCAGATATGGAATGTGGTAGCTGGAAAGGTCAAGGTGATTGGGAAGAGGACTGGGGTGAAACCTACCCTGGAAAAAGAGAACCTGCGATTTTCGTTATCAATTTTAACAGGTACAGTAACTTATTGTTTGCATATATCAGTCTAGGGGGCAACTATTTGATTTCTTGTGCAGTGGAGAAGTACATCCTGTTGAAGGAACAAGGAAGCTTAGTGTTGGACAAGTTGTATGGGCTCCAGCTTCTAGAGGCTTGCAGCAATATCTGGTTTTTGTTGGGTGGCCATCGGATACTAGAAAGTTGGGAATTAAGCATTGCTATAACAGGCCGTGCGCTTTGTATGCTGTTAGAGCTCCGTTTTCAAAATCAGAAGATCGCGAATCTGGGTATGTAATTTGGTAGCTTCTCGAGATGAGAATGTTGTGGATCGGCTGCAACTGTATGATCTGTGTGAATATAGTGCATAGGGGATTGAGTTAGGGGCAAATTTCTTTAGTTTTAGTTTATTCCTCTTCATTGTTTTGATGGAAATTTTTTCAATTTCAGAACAAACGTAAACGAAGAAGCATCTCCAGTTAAGCTGACACAAAGAATAAGTAGCGCGTTCTTTCCTCGTTTCAGGTATGTCTGCTTATGTCGATGCTAGAAAGATGAGATATGTAGATGAATAAGAAATTCACAAGTTTGTGGAAGCATATTCTACTTATTTCCATATTGTTCTAAGTTAACAATTGTTTGAGCAATAGCATAATAAAGAATCTCTTAATTGTCTTATATCATTTTTAAAGTTAGTTTGTTCGAAAAAAATTAAAACTAATTAATTTTACTGAATTTTCCAGCCCAGATGGGAAGGTCCTTATGTTTCTGTCTGCAAAAAGTTCTGTAGACTCTTGGGTGCATTCTGCAACTCAATCACTTCATAGAATTGATTGGTCCATAGATGGAAAGCCAAACGCAGATGCTGACATTGTTGATGTGGTTTGCTCTATTTCTATGTTCTGATAACTTTTATCAGCACTTTGAGGCTAGTGAATAATCGTTTGTTTTAAGTAATTTTCTTTCATGTATTATCTAACTGTTGGTGCAACACTTATGTGACAGGTTCCTGTTGTGATGTGTCCTGAAGATGGATGCTTCCCTGGCCTTTATAGTGTTAAGCTTCCAAGTAAACCTTGGTTTTCTGATGGATATACCATGATTTTATCTTCTGTCTGGGGAAGCACTGAAGTAATACTTTCGGTGAACGTGTTGAGGTAACTCTGTATAAGGTGACTAAATTTTTAACTGACATTATGGACTAATGATTGCTTGTTAATTGATAGTGGAAAGGTGTCACGCATTAGCCCTGGAAACTCTAGCTTCTCTTGGAGTTTGCTTGGACTAGACGATGACAACATCATTGCAGGTAAGAGTTATGTTTTCTGTAGACGAGTGCCTATCTTCATTTACTTAATTATTCTGATCAATCCAAGTTGAATAAGTCTGGTATTTATTTCTTGTAAAGTCTGTAGCAGTCCCTCCGATGTTCCTGAAATCAAATATGGTAGGATTGCTGGAAAGTCATCTGCAGAGGCATTAGCAAGTTGGCAAGATATTTCAAGCTCCATATATAGATGCTCTGAAAAGGTTCATCTGGTTGTTCGCTCATCTACAAAATATTTCATTCACTCATTCAGAATGTTCGGAGCACAATCGCGTGAAATGCATGCATCCTACATGCAAATCGTGTGCGATTTGCCATGTAGGATACGTGTGTCTGTTTGTTCAACTTTATGATAGTTTAAGTGCCTACTTGTGTACACCCGAAAGTTGGGGGGCATAAATGCCAACTGAGGCCAAGTTAAAGGCACATTAATGTATTATGCCTTCTATTATTCATATACATCTGCGATGCTCACAGGTCACTTCTCTATTGTCATCTCGCCAATCTAGTATTATCAAAATTCCAGTCAGGGATATCTCTGAGAACCTTACCGCAGGTATTAATTTATCAGTCTGACCAAAGACTTGCTTTTACCTATAAACATAATTGTTGAGGAGATAGGAAATGAAACAAAATGGAAAAATATTGAGTAATGGTAATACGATACTTGCTCATCCCACCAATTTATTCGTTCTGTTGAAATTTTGCATTATGCAAGTAGCACCAAATGTAAATTCTAAGCTTCTACTCCCTCCGCTTGATTCTTTTCAGGTGCCAAAAAACCATATGAGGCTATCTTTGTGTCCTCCAAGTGTAAGAGCCATAATCTGTGTGAACCGCTAATTGTGGTCCTTCATGGGGGTCCTCACTTCATTTCATTGTCAAGCTTCTCGAAGTCCTTAGCTTTCCTTTCCTCAATTGGTTATAGCTTGTTGATTGTTAATTACAGGTGAGAAACTTTCCATGCCTTTATTCATGTAAAGCACGTTCAAATTTATGTACGTACTGATAATGAAATCCTAGTAATGCATACAAAATAGCTATACGAATTCTATAAGTTGCAAAAGAAAAGCTTATCAGCAGCACCCATCTTCTTTTTTTTTTTTTTTTTTTATATAAAATGGCATCCGCAAATAGGTCAACATCCCCTCTCTCCAAACTACTTGTCAAATGCGAATTCTGATGAACTTTCTAATATTCCTCAAGGCGTTGGAGAAAATTGGTGTTCAATATAATTTAGCTTAAAATGTCATGCTCAACAGTCTTTTTTGGTTTTTAGTATTAAGGAAATGTACAACTGACCATCAATAATCTCAGAATTCACTTGTTTACAAAGTCTGTCTGCACAAATTTTTGCGAATAGTTCAGTAGAAACTGTTACCGTTTTCTAGAAGTTAGCAACATCCTTATTTTAGTTACGTCTGAAAGCAAGTATAAGGAATCATGTTATAGTAATTAAAAATCAAATGCTTAGGAACAACCTTCAAAATTCTTTCACAAACAATAAGATGCATATTATTTCAGAAGCTCTTGGATAACCAGAAACTTGTAAACCTACATTGACCTTCTGTGAACCATAGATTCTCTTGACATTTAGCACAGACAAAGGCTAACGCCTTAGAAATCTAGAACATGTCATCTATGTTCCTCGACCTGAAAGAATGACCCTTCTTCATTGTTGGCAATCCAAGCCAGAAAAAGCATTATGGATTTGCTACTATTCTTGAGATATTTCATTTTCTATCTGTTGTTTTTGGCTAAGCAGCAGTAAATGACTTTATTAAGTGCCAAAATTTTCTTACCTTATCTTAGAGGCTCCTTGGGTTTTGGTGAGGAAGCACTGCAATCTCTTCCAGGCAAAATTGGATCACAGGTACTCGTCTGTAGTCCTCTTCTCTTGTTCGCTCAAAAGATAAATGTTCTTGCTTGTTTGTAGCCTATACTATGTCTGCATGTGCAGGATGTTAATGATGTTCTAGCTGCAATAGATCATGTCAGAGATATGGGACTTGCAGATCCATCTAAAATAACTGTGCTCGGTGGTTCCCATGGTGGATTCCTGACAACACACTTGATCGGCCAGGTCTGCTAGTTATACGAATCTTTGTGGTTTCTACTTTCTATAACTTATCCATTTACATTTATGAAACTTCTAGTCCTCACCAGCTTTGTCCTATGTACATTTGTTGCTTTATATAGGGAACCTGCACAAGCTTGTGTATGTGAAAGACTATAGATTGACAGTTCTGCTATTATTACTGCAGGCACCCGATAAGTTTTCTGCAGCAGCTACTAGGAATCCTGTCTGCAGCCTTCCGTTGATGGTTGGAACAGCTGATATCCCTGACTGGTGCTATGCAGAGACATTTGGACATCTCGGGAAATCAATGTTTACTGAAGCCCCTTCATCCGAACACCTTGCGGTCTTTCACAGCAAATCACCAATTTCACACATTTCCAAGGTCTGCTATAATAAACAATATCTGGATTTGAAAAAGCTTTCTATTTTACTCAACTGTGTTTCCCATCTCTTGAGAAAAGTTGAAGTGTTAAGTTTTTCTAGATTTCAAGGATATGTCCCTATGGATGTTTTTTCTGGATTCTATATCTCTGAATGCATTTGCTACATCTGTATGATCTAATATTGCAGGTCAAAACTCCTATTCTCTTCTTGCTAGGTGCCAAGGACCTCCGTGTACCAATATGTACCGGCTTGCAAGTAAGATTTAATATAGTCTTCTTCTTGTTTCTTTTATGGATCACATGTTCATGTTACATTATCAACATGATATTGGCAGGTTTATATTCTTAAGTATATAGATGTTATATGAATCATTCATTTGCCTTAACATATTGGCGTTGAACGAGGTCTGTGTTCTTTTTGTATCTATCAATAATTCTTTGTAAAAGGACCTTTCTAGAATGAGTCAATCTCCATCAACTATGCAACAACTTTGGTAGCGAATAATTTAGAAACATGAATCATTGAATTTGTAAAGTATATGAGTTAGAAGCTGTCCATTTAAGATGTTTGTAGAGTTAACAATGTCAGTTCACTCCATCTGAAACATTAACAGTATCATTAGCTCCGAAAATGACTGACTACTTTCTAATTTATGTTTAGTTGTTTTTCATAAGATTTATAATTTCAGAAAGTAAATGTTTTTCCTTTTTGTTGCACGCAGTATGCACGTGCGTTAAAGGAGAAAGGAACGGAGGTCAAGGTGCTGGTGTTTCCAGAGGACAATCATGCAATTGATAGGTAGGATACCCCTGGATCAATTCGCGTATATTTTCATGTTTGTTTGTTTACACTTCCTACTGGAAACTGGACCTGTTTTCTGTCTTTGCAGGCCACAGTCTGATTTCGAAGGCTTTCTTAATATTGGAGTGTGGTTCAAGAAGCACTGCAAATAGACATATATGTATGATTCATATATTCAAGAATAACGACGATTATAATACTCCTCAACCTCTCATCTGAGTTGAAGATATGAACATTTTAACTATGTCACCTAAGGAAATAGCCAACTGATCATGTATATTTGACTACTGCAATGACTGGATAATGATAAACTCATATGTATGTAAAATAAACAGTTCCTGTATTGTACAGTTCAATTAATCATTAAAAGGAGTTCATCTTTTGAATGTTTGTATAGCAGCTTCTTTCAAAAGTATTGGTCATCTGCAAGAACAAATTGTATGAATTCCCAACTGTGCAATGAACTGCAAGATACTACTCTCTCCGCATCAATTTATTTGTCTAGTTTTGACTTCATCCAGAGTCTAAATAAGTAAAGAAGTCTTTGTATCCAGTGGTCTTAAACTTAAGGTACGTAGAATATATCAAAATGCTCTTAAATCTTGTGGTCTTAAATATGTCACATGAAAAGTTAGAACAAAAGAATGGTCAAAAAAGGAAGTGACACTCTTCTTGAAAAGGACTTAAAAAATAAATAAGACAAACAAATTAAAACGGAGGAAAAAAATATGGTTCATTGGTTGGTTTCATGATATTATCTCCATTTGCTTATTTGACTAATCTGCGAAGCTAAATTTTTTTTTTTCAAGGAGAATATGATTTGTCATTCATTAATTTAATATAGTTAGATCTAATCAAGTTAATACCTCTTAAAAAATGAAGAGTGTCACATGCGATTTGATTTTAGATTTATAGTCTCTCGGTAGTTATGCTCACAAAAGCAAAGTACTGACATTGTTAACTCTTGCGACAAGATTTTTTTTCCTTTTGATTTTTTTTTATTTTTCATCTGGTGTCCGAAGCCTACATTGGAGTCCCAACTAATCCGATCGTACACTACAAGACCTATTTGGGGATGGCACTTCCAACAGAATTTTTCCCGTACCCAGGGCTTGAACCTGAAACATCTGGTTAAGAATAGAGCAGTCCCACCACTGTTCCCAACACGATTTTTTTTTTTGGGTTGATTGACAAGAATATTCAACAGCGAATAGTAAAACAATAAATGTAATTTTGAATTATTAGAAAATATATAATGTTCCTTTCTAGAAGATTTATTTTTAGTTCCTTTTTCTTGATAACTTTTTTGTTAAATGATACCTATTAAAATTTATTAAATTTTCTTCTTTTTACACTTCAAAAAGGTGAAACTTTGCCATGTTAATTAAAAATGTTAACTCAATTTTAGGATTACAGATACTCCTCCATCTATCCTAAAATAATTGTTACTTTTTTACTTTCCTATATACAAGCTTAGTAGTATTAAATAAAACTTTAGAATATGTATTTCTTTTTTCATTTTCATAAGAAGAAATTATCTAGATGTAAAAAATATTTTCTATTGAGGAAGTCCTTTTTTAGAAAAAAAAAATTTTAAAAAAGATTATCCCCTAAAAAATTTTTGATGTGAATTCAAATTAAATCTTAAATTCTTGTATAAGTACTGGACAACCGATTAAAATTTATAATAATAGTAATTTAAAAAAAAAACCATGAGGCACTCTGAGAAGAAAATAAATAAATAAAATTTAGTTATAGATGCTCTTATCAAGTGGAACATAAACTGACAAAAGTGATCACTTTTGGTGCTGCTCCTTTTTCTTCTTTCCTCCAACATTTTCACTACAATTTTCCTTCAGCTATTACCAGGTTGACCCTTTTCTCCTCTCTATATGTAAGTTTTTTTTTTTTTTTGGTTGATCTTTATTTGCATGTGTGAGTATGAATATCAAATATATTGAATTTGTATTCTATGTCTTTATCATTGAGTTTTTTCTCTACCATCTTTGAATGCACTTTCTTTGATTTTTGTTAGCCAAGATTTGATTTTTATGTTCAGAATGAACTGAGTAATCCTCTCTGAGAGTTTTTCGGAAATAGTCCCTCTATCTTTATGAGATAGTGGTAAGGTTTGCGTACGTTGTATCTTCGCCAGACTCCACTTGTGGGATTCCACTGGGTATGTTGTTGTTGTAATGAACTGAGTAATCCTAAAATATTATAGTTAGAATGCTACTGAAGAAAAGAAAGTTGAAGGAACTTGATTCCATTTCTTTGATTACAGAAAGAATCAAACATTGAAGAGAGAAGTGATCAGATTGTTTTTCCAAGATTGGATTTTTATCTGTTTAATTGTTCCTCCCTCCGTTCTAATTGGTTTGTATGGTTTTAACTTGGCACGGAGTTTAAAGAAGTGAACTGAATCTTGTTATGTTTAACTAACGATAAGTAGGATGTATCCAAATGCCCTTTTAAACATGTTTGGTGAAAATTGAGAAATTAAAGACTTGTCAAAAAGGGGAGAGACATTAGTTTTTAAACAAGTAAAACAAACAAATTGAAACGAAAACGGTGAGTATGTATTAGGTAGCCTTGTTTTGGCATTGATAGTAAGGAATGTGAGAAGATTTAAGGTCAATTTGAGAATCGTAACTCGTAAGGTTAACATAATTCCAACTGCAGGAGTTGCTAAGGGATTCGGGTTTTACAACTCTGATTGTCCCTCTGGTTCTGTGTTTCTTCATCTCGAGTTATATTTGTTTCAATGCAAGAGGTTGTCTCTCAAATTTGAAGACAAGGTTATCTGATCTTACAAAAATCTTCAGAAAATCTACGAGGAATTATATTGCTCTGTCTCAATTTTTTGTTGGTATAACATTCAAAACAACAACAACATGCACAGGATAATCCCACAAGTGGGAGCGAGGGGGGGTTGGGAGGGTAAGATATACATAGACCATACCCCTACCTTTGTGGGGTATAGAGGTTGTCTCCGATAGAAACAAGACAAATGAATTGACAAATAGTAGTAAAAATAGAGGGGCAAGATACTGTGTGTGTACTAACTTATACTACAAAGTACAACATTCAAAATGCTTATTTATATCTCCTATTCATGTTCCATTTACCAAACATGATCTTGCTCGAAAACAGTGTCATAATTATGCATGATTTATGTCAAAATTTCATGTCTTCAAGCGTGCTCGTCGCTGTCTCTTTTTAAGGGCAAGATAAGTTAGTGGAACATTACACAAATTCAGCTGCTAATGGATATCTATGTCTTACAGTTCTCTGAAGCAAATTATTAGTAATTTATTATAGTTCTTGTCAGTTTAATTCGGCCAAAGCACAAATAAATTTTGTCAGATTGCTTTTAAATGGAAAATTCTGGAGCAAGTCCTTTCAAACAAACTACTGTTGGTTTAGATGAGATTTCAGAGGAAGAAAACTTTTCTCAGTCTACATTACTCAAAGAGTTTACTGAAATCCCCGTAATTGAGAAGGCATGGACTTTGGAATCTATCAGTGGTATGGCGAGTTCGACTCTCTCTAGATATTTTGTTGTATCACTTCTTTCCTGTCAAGCTTTTATTTCTAACATATATCATGATCGGTGAGAGCCAAAAGATGACTTGTGGTGCTCTTATGATCGTTTTGCGGCATCAGGAGGCTCACAGGTTATGTTCTCAATTAGTCAACCTAATCTCCTGGAGAACAAGAAGAGGAGATATGCATCATTCAGTCACATTTCCAAAGAAAGAGAAGATTCTGTACAATTTCATTGGGATGCTTTCCCTATCGAGATGGGTACAGCATCTTTGATGGTTCCCTCTCCATCAGGGTCAAAGCTTCTTGTTGTTCGAAATGCTGAAAATGATTCTCCTACTCACTTCGAGATTTGGAGTTCATCTCAGGTGGAAAGGGAGTTTCATGTTCCTTCATCTATCCATGGATCTGTTTATTCTGATGGATGGTAACTTAATTTTACTACCAAAAATGCAAGACTTTCATTTTCTTATCATGTTCTCTTTTCATTGGGGATCTTACTACAACCTGCTATATCTTGTAACATGGAGGGAGTACAATTTAGTGACAATATTAGGAGTTGTTAATTGTTATTTCTACCGGTTATCTGGTCTCAGGTTCGAGGGGATTTCCTGGAATTCTGATGAAACTTTGATTGCTTATATTGCTGAAGAGCCTTTTTCTGCAAAACCAACATTTACATATTTTGGCCACGAGAAAGGAAATTGTCCAGATAAAGACTGTAACAGCTGGAAAGGTCAAGGAGATTGGGAAGAGGGCTGGGGCGAAGCATATGATGGGAAAAGGCTACCTAAGCTTTTTGTCATCAACATTAACAGGTTAATAATGTCTCTGATGTCTGCTTAATTAGTTCTGAAAAACTTTATCATGTACATTTGATGTGGTAACTGTTAAATGCAAATTTGTGCAGCGGAGAGGTACGCGCTGTAGATGGCATAGAAAAGTCACTAAGTGTTGGACAAGTTATTTGGGCTCCATCAGCAAAGGACTCATCACAATATCTAGTTTTTGTTGGGTGGCCATCAGGGACGAGGAAGTTTGGTATCAAATACTGCACCAACAGGCCTTGTTCATTGTATATTGTTAGAGCTCCTTGTTTTACATACGAACCTCGTCAATCTGAGTAAGTTGCTTGCGCTGAAGAAGCCTTTCGTTTTTCAAAGATTCTAACAGCATGCTTACATTATACCACTCACTTCAATTTTTGTTGAAGTGACTAAGTATTTATTGATATACTTCTTTGATAGTCTTGCTATTTGATACTTTTCTTATCAGAACGGATACAAAACGATCAGCAGTTGTGCTAACAGACAGCATAAGCAGTGCATTCTTTCCTCGTTTTAGGTATGTCTGCTTGTTAAAATTATTGCTCTCAAAAAATGTTTGAACATTTACATTGTTCAATCAATTTAGTGGCAAATATCGTGTAATGTCCGATCAAATTTCTCTCACACCTCAACACTAGGTTGTCTAAACAACTATTTTCAGACTATAACAGAAAATCTAACAGCCCATTCTTACTTTTCTCAATTCTCAGCCCAGATGGAAAATTCCTGGTGTTTTTATCTTCAAAAAGTGCTGTAGATTCTGGAGCACATAATGCAACAGATTCACTTCATAGGATTGATTGGTCCATTGATTCAGAGCCACTCTCGTATGGCAAAATTGTTGATGTGGTATTATTTTTTCTGCTTTTGCTCACAAACTTACATGACTAGTTGAACCTTGTAAAAGATTTAGTAGTTTTCACCGCCTGTCCAGGGTTGAGCCCTGGGATTTGACGGCGGACTTAAAAAGCCACCAACAGATGCTTGACGCTCAATCATTCCAGATAACGATTGCATCCATTGTATTACCGCGGCTACTGGCATAGAGTTAGCCGATGCTTATTCCCTAGATATCGTCATTGCTTTTTCTCCGGGAAAAGAAGTTCACGACCTGTGGGCCTTCTACCTCCACGCGGCATTGCTCTGTACTCCCCAAGCGGGATACTTAACGCGTTAGCTACAGCACTGCACGGGTCGATACGCACAACGCCTAGTATCCATCGTTTATGGCTAGGACTACTGGGGTATTTAATCCCATTCACTCCCCTAGCTTTCGTCGTTGATTAACAAAGTTTGATTTTGGAAAAACACCATCATTATGGGAATGTACACGCGGTAGAAAAATTATGTCAATCCATTGAAATATGGTATGCTACAAGTGAATATTTGTGCCAAGAAATGAATCCGAATTTTAGGATGACTGATCCTTTTAATCCAGTTTACTTAAAACTTTATTTTTGTTATAATCAATATTTTTGAGTGAAATAAAGTTTCACAAGGATGAACCATGTGAAAAATCTTCATGTATCTGTCTTGGTGATTAATGACTATCCTTTTAAAATTTCTAGGATACTTGACACCTGACTGTATTGTTTGTGTTTTAAAGTTGCATTACATGGTTAAGATGTATAATGTCTTTTGCGCTTATTTTTCTTTAAAAGAATTTTGGTTAAGAAGTTTGATGCTATTATCCACTTAGTCTTAGTTGGATAGAGGTTGTAACTTCTTTGTTCTTGAGGTCAATGCATGTCCTTCTTGTTAAATTGAACACATTGATGGCTCATGGCATAATGATTTCACCTTTTTCCTTTTTCTGAGTTATTTGTTTCACCTTATCCTGCTGATTCTATTAGTAGGTTCAATGACTGCTGTAGGTTCCTGTTGTGATGTGTGCTGAAGACGGAAGCTTCCCTGGGTTATACTGTTCAAATATTCTTAGTAACCCGTGGCTTTCTGATGGGTGCACTATGCTTTTATCGTCTGCCTGGGGCAGCACCCTAGTTGTACTGACCGTGGATGTTTTGAGGTAAAGCAAGGAAGACATTCTATCCCCATCGTACTGGAATATTATGTATCTTCTTCTGTATTTAACCACATGCTCATTTACTTTCAGTGGAGATGTATCGCGAATCAGCCCGAGCACATCAGAGTTTTCATGGGATGTCCTTACGCTGGATGGTGACAATATAATTGCAGGTAAGAGTCAATGTAATCTTTTTAACTTAAAACAACAACTACGCCTCAATCCCGACCAAGTTAAGGTTGCTATATGACTCTTTACTAACCATGTTTCTCCATTTAAGCCAACATTTTAACTTGTCAAAAAAGAGAGTCAAGGTTGACTCCTGAAATTTTCTGTTTGATATGCTTGAAAATGTATAGCGGAATGAAAAAACCGATAAGAGTCTTCTGATGTTTTTTATTCTTTTGAAGTTTGTAGTAGTCCAATTGATGTTCCTGAAATCAAGTATGGTTATCTTGTGGGGAATGCCTTTGACAACACCAAATGGAATTGGCTAGATATCTCAAGCCCCATAACCAAATGCTCTGATAAGGTGAATATAATGTCCATATTGTTTAAATCTTTTTGGGCTGGTCTACAACGAATAAAGACTAGCCATTCTTAATATTTTCTGTGATTCTTCAAAGGTGAGGTCTTTATTATCATCCAAGGAGTTTTCTATAATGCCGATCCCTGTCAGAGATCTCTCTGACAATCTCACGAAAGGTACGAGTTATAGGTAGTTGATACATAAATACATGATATTTATCAGAATAAAAGTTTCATCTATTGTTCACTTTTTCATTTTTCTCTGCTTCTAATTTAGTGCATGAATCTGATTCATGCTAGGTGCAAGCAAACCTTATGAAGCTATTTTTGCATCCTCCAAATCTAAGAAGCACGATGCATGTGACCCGCTGATTGTAGTCCTTCATGGGGGCCCTCAGTGTGTGTCATTGTCAAGCTTCTCAAAGTCTTCAGCTTTCCTTTGCTCACTTGGATTTAGCTTGCTTATAGTAAGTTATAGGTAAGTTAAGAGTAGCATAAGCACCTTTTGGCATCCCTTACTCTTGCCAGGAAGTGACATCTTTGAGTAGTTAACAATTGAGATTTACAGTAGAGTGTACTACAACTTGTGCTGAACTAAAAGACGGTGTTGCTTATAATCAACCACTCTGAATTTCATTCAGATAAACATATAAATAAAGTGTTATCTTGATTATTTACAAGATCAATATCTTATTGACGTCTTTCCAGAGGTTCCTTGGGATTTGGCGAGGAAGCAGTGCAATCTCTTCCGGGGAGGGTGGGTAAACAGGTGCCTTTTTTTCCAATCTTCTTTTTGACAATCAATTTCTATTCATATTTTATCCGTCATGAGGACATTTCCTTTAAATTCCTTTCCACTGTTTCACACCCACAGGACGTTAACGATATACTTGCTGCCATAGACCATGTCATTGGTATGGAACTAGCAGATCCATCTAAAATTGCTGCTGTTGGGATTTCCCATGGTGGATTTTTGACGACACACTTGATAGGCCAGGTCAGGTAGTTCCATAAACAACCTTTCCTTCTAGACCCAAATCCACATCTACTAAATGTTTGCATATGGACATTAGATGATCTGTTTCCGGTACTTCGTCTATAAGGTGATAGGAAAAGTTAAAATTATTCTGTTCTTACTAATGTACTCGTGCAGGCACCAGACAAATTTGCTGCTGCAGCTGCAAGGAACCCTGTCTGCAACCTTGCTCTAATGGTTGGTACAACTGACATACCTGATTGGTGCTATTTTGAAGCATTTGGAAGTGAAGCAAAATCAAGCTTTACTGCAGCACCTTCAGCTGAACACCTTGCTCTATTCTACGACAAGTCCCCAATTTCACATGTATCCAAGGTTTGCTTTATCAGTTTGTACTGCTGTTATTGTTGAATAAGGCTACGAGGTGTAATAAAACAGGAGAGTAGAAGTGATCATATCTCATCTGGTTCCTTCTACTTTTCATTGACATCAAACAAAAAGAAACTGGAAATGGGAGGAAAAAAAGTTTTAGTTAATAACTTTTGGGCATACAACTTCTTGGTGCTCGGTGCCTATTGGAATTATAACTGCATTGTTTTATTGATGCTCTTATACTCACATGGAGTTAATCCTGCAGGTCAAAACTCCCACACTCATGCTTTTAGGTGCTAAGGACCTTCGCGTGCCCATTACTGACGGATTACAGGTATGTACTTTCCTTTTGGGGGGCTTAAAATTAGAGTAACGACGCAAAACTAAGCATATACCACAAAATCAATTGCTTCCATAGCTTTACTTAACGATGTTACTGCTTATTAATCCAAGCAGCTATTCTCTCTCACTTCAGTTTTCCAAATTTTTCCGAGTCTAACATGAATGCTATGTGCATTTTTCCGTTAATTAGGACTCTCATGGAACTATCATTCATCTCTTTTGATCATTTTGTGAGGATGAAATTAAACATTCATACAAGTGCTCTAGCTATCTCATTTCGTTCTGATGGAGGAACCTTAGTATGTCTTGCCTGATTCGATGTCTGATATAAACATCTAAACATTTTTTATCCTTATGTATCTGTGCAGTATGCACGAGCATTGAAGGAGAACGGCGTAAAAGTTAAGGTGATGATGTTTCCTGATGACATACACGAACTCGATAGGTAATTGTATTCCTTCCCCTAGTTAGAGAGCTAATTTTACTCCCCCCAACTCGAGGGCATCAGTAACAGTTCTCCACTTGCCTGAAGCATCATGACTACTACATAGTGACATCTAATACTATGTGTGTACTTATTTGGCAGACCACAAACGGACTTTGAAAGCTTTCTTAACATTGGAGTGTGGTTTAAGAAGTACTGCTAAGAGGTTCATGGATGGCTATGTTGAAAACTGGTCTTTCAAGGAAATGAAGGGTCATAATTGAAAACTCATAAGCACTTGAAAACTATATTGCTCGGACTCTTCAAAAATGTTGTCTACTGTGTGTCAGATCCTCCAAAAGTAGTTCATCTTTTAAGGATCTGACATGGCTGCAACATCATTTTTGGAGAGTTCGAGTAGCTTGAAAATAGGTGTTGCTCAAATGCATAGTGCATTTCTTGAGAGAAGTGTATTTTTCTTCATCATAAACCATGAAGTACTTGAATGTATTGACAAGAATCTTAATGATATTAACTTCCTCTCTTTTCAAAAAAAATTGATATTCGTAATCTTTGAAATTTTATTTATATAATAAAAATAAGTGTTATAAACGGATAATTCTACCTTTAATATAAAAATTTATGAAACCCCTAAATAAGTCAAAAAGTATTTTAATCCACTTATAAAATTTGAACTACCTCGTACATTGAAAGAGAGATTCGAAAGATAACTTATAGTTACGAGCAGATAAGAAGCAAGCAAATGAAAGGAGACATTATAGCCCAATGTAAGAAAGCAAAGCTTAAGTCACTTGTAGAATGCCGAAGAATGCAAACACACTTTTATTGGAGCTTAGCGAACTATATCAAAACAAATTAAAAGCTGCCATCTGTCGGAATCAAACCCATGACCTCTCTATTAAAAACCGACTAAAATAGCTTGCTACTCCCTCCATCCATTTTTACTTATCCCTTATTAACTTGGCACAGGAATTAAGAAGTAATAAATGATGATAATTTTATCATATCACTTTTTGAATATAATAAATGTGGTATTCTGAAAAATGTACTTTGAGAAGTGACTATAATTAATCATAAAGGTAAATTATGTATTAACTCTAAAATTATCTTTCGATTTTATAAATTAGATAAATTTTTTCAAATATTTAAAATAGTATAATGGACAAGTAGAGATAACAGAGAGACGAGAGAGTAATAAACTTTTTAATCTTTTATCAAAAATAGGCACAATTCCCCCACTTAATTTTTACTTTCTTAGCCGTTCGTCTTCTTTACATTTCCTTCCTTTCCAACATTTTCTTCTGCAACTCTTAATGCTTTCCTTCCTTCATATCTTAGCTTCTACTCAATATTTACATTCAATCAACTGATAGATTGAGAAAAATGTATATGAAGTTTCAGTATGTTGACACCAGCAATTGTTTCCACATACTAAACTCAACTAAACCCACTCCCAGTATTGGAATTTCAATCCCACCCACCAAGAAATACAAGGAGCAGAACAAATTGCATGACCCAAATGGCAGAATTGAGAAAAGCAAGAACCTTGGAGTCAAATTCAAGACTGTTCTCGGGTATGGTAGTGATGTGAAAAAGAAGTTGGATTATCAAATTGGGGAAAGCTCGCATACCCGAGTTTGGAAAGATGGTGTTTCAAAGACCCAAAATGGTTTCTTGAGAACTGAGAGTGAGGAGGAAGTTGATGGTCAATCGAGCTTGGATAATGGGGTGCAGACCAAGTGTTCGACAAAATGGTGCAATGAGGCAAAGGAGACCCAAAATGGTCTCTTGAGAAAACCAGTTGATAAAACTGAGAGTGAAGAGAAAATTGATGGTAAATCGAGCTCGGTAAATGTGGTGCAGACCAACCGTTCGACAAAATGGTGCAATGACGTGAAGGAGACCAAAAATGGTGGTTTGAAGATCCAGAGTGGTGTTCTTGGGAAATCAGTTGATAGAACTGAGAATAAGAAAAAAGTTGGTCAATTGAGCTCGGGGAATGCGATGGAGAAAGTGCAGACTAAGTGTTCCAAAAAATGGGCTAGATATGGAGGATGCATTCCTGTTATATTGGACGCTTTGGAGACAGTTAGTAATTTGGATGAGGCATTAAAGCCATGGGAAAAGAGTTTGACTAAAAAAGAAAGGACTATTATATTGAAGGAGCAGGTGGAGTGGCAACGAGCAGTGGAGATTTTTGAGTGGTTTAAGAGAAGGGGATGCCATGAACTGAATGTTATACATTATAATATTGTACTTAGGATTCTCGGAAAATCGCAGAGGTGGGATGAGATTGAGAAGTTGTGGGGAGAAATGAGGGAAAGGAGAATCGAGCCTATAAATTCAACTTATGGGACTCTGATTGATGTGTACAGCAAGGGTGGGCGTAGGGAGCAGGCAATGGAATGGTTGAAGTTGATGAATGATCGAGGTATGGTACCAGATGAGGTGACAATGGGAATTGTTGTTCAGATGTATAAAATGGCGGGGGAGTTTAAGAAAGCAGAAGAGTTTTTGAAAAAGTGGTCTCTATGCAAATGTCAAGTGGAGGAACGTGTAAATGGTGGACCGAGAAGTGGTGTTAGGATCGATGGTTCTTCTGGTTCAAGCGTTAGTTTGAGCTCACATACCTATAACAATTTAATTGACACTTATGGGAAGGCAGGTCAAGTGAAAGAAGCATATCAGACTTTTCACCAGATGTTGAGGGAAGAGATCCTGCCGACAACAGTTACTTTCAATACAATGATTCACATGTGTGGTAATAATGGCCGAATGGAAGAAGTTGCTTCCTTGATGAGGAAGATGGAGGAGCTTCAGTGCCATCCTGATACAAGAACATACAATATTCTTATTTCCCTTCATGCCAAGCATGACAACATAAAAATGGCTGCCACCTACTTTGAACTTATGAAAGATGCTTCTCTAGAGCCAGATGCAGTGACCTATCGCACTCTTTTGTATGCATTTTCTATAAGGAATATGGTCAGTGAAGCAGAAAAGCTCATTTTGGAAATGGATAAGAAAGATCTACAGATTGACGAATTCACTCAGTCGGCTTTGACTAGGATGTATCTAGAAGCTGGGATGGTAGAAAAGTCATGGTCCTGGTTCCAGAGGTTTCATCTTGCAGGAAAAATGTCTTCCGAATGCTATTCTGCCAACATTGATGCCTTCGGTGAACGTGGCCATATTTCGGAAGCTGAGAGAGCTTTTAATTGCTGTATAGAGGGAAAAAGACTTACTGTTCTTGAGTTCAATGTAATGATCAAAGCGTATGGAATTAGCAAGAAATACAACGAGGCATGCTACTTGTTTGATAGCATGGAGAAACGTGACTTATCTCCTGATAGATGCAGTTATAGTTCTCTCATCCAAGTGCTAGCTGGTGCAGATCTGCCACTGAAAGCAGCATCTTATGTGAGGAAAATGCAGGAGGCGGGATTAGTTGATGATTGTATCCCTTATTGTGCTGTGATATCTAGTTTTGTTAAAGTAGGTCAACTGGAAATGGCAGTAAGCTTATTCGATGAAATGATTGCATTTGACGTCAAGCCTGATGTTGTTGTTTATGGTGTACTGATAAATGCCTTTGCTGACATAGGAAGTGTTAAAGACGCTACAAAGTACTTGGTTGAAATGAGAAATTCTGGTTTAGAGGCAAATGCTGTTATATACACTTCCTTAATCAAGCTATACACCAAGATTGGGTATTTGAGAGAAGCACAAGAAACGTATAAAATGCTACAGTCATTCGAGGCAGGGGCTGATGTATATTCTTCAAATTGCATGATTGACTTGTATAGCGAACGCTCTATGGTTAGAGAAGCAGAAGAGATTTTTGAGCACCTGAAGAAAAAGGGAAATGCAAATGAATTTTCTTATGCAATGATGCTGTGCATGTACAGGAGAAATGGAATGTTTAAGGAAGCCATTCACAATGCCCGTAAAATGAAAGAACTGGGACTTCTGACTGACTTGTTGAGTTACAACAATGTGCTTGCATTGCTTACAACTGATGGGAGGTATAAAGAAGCTTTGTCGACTTACAAGGAAATGCTTTCTTCCGCTATCCAACCTGATGATTCCACATTCAAATCACTTGGAACTGTTCTTCTTAAATGTGGTGTTCCAAAGGAGGCTGTCGATAAGCTGGAATCTCTGAGGAAAAAGGATCCCCCGAGTGGCGTGCAAGAGTGGACTTCAGCCCTTTCTTCCGTTATTGATGTGCTTGATACTGACTGATAGAGAAGACGCCTAGATAGGAGATGATCATATTTACCATTCCCAAAAAAAGGATTCTGCAGAGATTAAACTTTTTACAAGCACTCTCTCAAAGAGAAGCTGCTTCATACTCTATTGAGGCAGGTAGATTCTAGTGAAGTGGCTCAAGTCTGTCATGTATCTTTCACAATTTGGTTGTTGTAAATACAAATTGTATTGAACCTTTGCCAGATGTAGGCATCATTTATTAAGTACTGCCTGTTGTAGTATCCTTCAGTCTTAAACTGTGTTTATTGAGTACAAAGCTGTTCAATTTTAAAGCTCATACACATGTCGTACAACTTGTAGCATTTGTTATATGCTGGCTAGGGATGGCAATGGGGCGGGTTGAACTTTACCGTTAAATTTTTTAAATCGCCCTGTCTCGCCCCGCATAAACCCCCTCCCCGCTTAAATTTTAAAAAGTTCTTTTATTTTTTTAGTTTTTTCGCTAATTAACATCTCAACAATTAATTAACTATTTTTAGTTGATAGTTTAACGATTGTTTCTTAATCGTTACTTAAAAGTTTCTAATTAACATTCTAACAACTAACAATTTACCGGACATGTCTAGTTTAAATTTTAGGAAAAAAATAAAATTAAAGTCAATATTTCATATAAAAAGTTTATATTTTGATTTATATTAATTACAAAAATTTAATTTCTTTGAATTCCTATTTGGTTTTTTAAACCCGTCCTGCCCGCATTAATTTTAAAAATAGCTACTTTAACCCGCCCCGGATCCGCACAGCTCTAAACCCACTCCATTACCATCCCTAAATTGCTGGCCTGTTACGTCCAATTGAAAGTCCAATCTCAACCTCTTTGGAAGGAGCTCTAAAAACGACTTCAGAGCGGCAAAATCTTCAGTCCTCTTTCATTGAGACACCGAAACACCTTACGCCTTTAAAAAAGTTTTTTCTTTTTTCCGCATTGGAACTGGAACAACGCCCATTTCCTTCAATCAATGTTAAATCTGACTACGCGTGCAACTGAAAGACTTGAAAATGATAATATTTTCCACACAAGTTCTGACTATTTTGAGAATTCAAATTCACTGTAATTATATAAAATTTATACGTTGTGGTATCTTTTATTCCCCTACTACTAAAATAAATAGACGTCATAAGGAGTTAAAAAAATAAAAACTATTAACTCGCCATTTAAAAAATATAATATATTTTTATCAAAAAAATATTTATTCTGCTAAAAAGAATGCCGCCGTCTGTGGGGATCGAACCCACGACCACGTGGTTAAAAGCCACGCGCTCTACCACTGAGCTAAGACGGCTTTTTGTTTGCTTATTGAGGAGTATCAAGCTAAAATTTAACATCGCCATTACTACTACTTCTATGATCCACCCTGATGCATTATTATATAATTACACTTTTTGTTTCAATTTAAATGTATAACAGGATGTGAAATTTAAGAAATAAACCAAAAAAAAATAAAATTGAAAGTTATCATCATAAATTAAATGAGTCTGGCTTGCATTTTGTGTTATGCAACTTCTTGTATTGTTGTCTGTTTTGTGTCAGAATTTGTGCAACAATTGAAATAATAGCATCAACTAGCTTGTAGTTGTTGTGTGGTGAGCTGGTGAACTATGTTTTTCTGTGTGCTGTTAACACATTGATTCCCAAGTCCTTTTAGTTGAATTTTTATTAATTACTCTCTCCGTTTACATACTTCCTCCGTTCATTATTAGATATTAAATTTTAACTTGGGCACATTTATCAAGAAAATAATAATTAGTATAGTGAGATTATCATTTTACCCCTATTAATTAATAAAAATATTCATTAAAGTCATAATTTAAATTCTAATACATTTAATACTATCAATACAATGACAAGTAGAAGTGTTTTTTGATTTAATAATATTTATGTTTTTCTAAAGATGAATTGATCATCGAACACTTCTCAAGAAATTCTGCATTTTTCAAATACATTAACTTTTTAAGTAAATTAGGGGTAAAATAGGTTTAAAAAAAATTGTCCTATCTTGATTTCTCCAAAATAACAAGTAAAAATGAAAATCAAATTAGGAAAATTTTGATATCTAATAGTGAATGGAGGGAGTATTTTTTTTTTCTTCTGTTTCAAAAAAAATGACTCATTTTCTTTTGTAGCAAAACTTTAATTTCAACTTTTCACGTAGGATGTTTTAGATCACAAGACTAAAAGGCATTTTGGTACATTTGACATAACTTTAATTTAAGATCACAAGATAGAAATTTTTTTTTATTCTCTTAAATTTCGTATCAAGTTAAATTAGATCATTCTTTTTAAACGGAGAAAGTAATTATAGTCGGTCATATATCCTATTAATGGAATTACTATTTGGACCAAAGAGATTTTTACTATTGTGCTGACTGGCCTCATTTTTGCTGCTCTATTAGCCTCTCAATTAACTTGATTATTTTTTATTTAAATTGAATATTTACTATGTTTAAAAATAAATAAATTATACATAATCAGATGGTGAAAGCAAATAATCTTAAGCATTGATAGTTCAAATCTAGAGTCAACGTCTTAATCATTCGTAAATACAGATTTGCATCTTGATCTTAAACATAAATTAAAGTTTTAGAAGTAAAAAATAAAATTAAGTTGCTACACCAATAAATCAAATTGATTAGGATAGACTTTGGAGTCGAGCTCACAATATTTACATCTCTTGATTTCATAAAGTGGACAAGTATCGTTAGACATTTCAAAATAGTATAGAAGACAAGTAAAGATTGAGGAGATAGTATTATCTTTTAATATTAAATTTAATGCTTTCGAACATGTATTAAGCATTGAATAGCATTTAATATTAGACGTAAAAAATAAAGTCTTAATAATTCAGATGTTAAGTTATTAAGTGTATTTATTTTTATTAATACTATAGCATTTATAATTGATCTAAATATGTTTGAATTATTAAAATTTTGAACAAAATTCTAATTTTATTACAATGCATTTTTGTCTAGATAATTTTCACTGTCAATTTATTTACGATCACTAACTACCTTTCTCATTACAATCATTATTAGTGTTGTCAATTTTTGTTCCCTTCATCAATCGTTAATCATCAATCGCCATCACCAACCATCTCTGTCATCACAATCACCATTACAACTCCCACCATTATTAATAATTATAATCAATTATTATTATATATCACCTTCATCATTATAATTATATTCGATGTTCGCGACCGCCGCGGCTTCTACCATCACCATCAAGAGTTCTACTGGTGGATTGATCCAATAAAGTAAGTGTGATGAGCTGGACGATAACACTTCGTTTTCTTCTCTAAAAGTTATACGCGGACCACTGAGTTTTTGCATTAATAATATGCTTTACTTTTTTTTATTTTATATTAAATGAATTTTTGAAAATTTTTTATTATTTAAAATAATTAAATTATTTAAAGTTCAAGATAGATATTTAATTTTTTTATATATTTTTTTTATTTATTAAAATTTTATACTTTTAGAAGATAAATTACACTATTTAGAAAGTTATATTTATGATTTCACAAAGAATAATAGTGAAAATTATGTTCTTGAATATTTTTTTTAATATATGTATATTATTTTAAAAACTCAAGACAACTGAAATAACATACCCAGTGGGGTCCCACGAGTGGGGTCTGGGGAGGGTAGACTTTACCACTACCTCATAGTGGTAGAGAGGTTGTTTCCTGAGAACCCTCGTCACAAAAACTCCTAAGCAAAATAAGCTAGATATGGAAAACAGGAAAGGATGAGAACGAGAAAGTGAACAGAAAGAGCGATTAATAACGAAAAGCACATGATAGCAAGTAAATACGAGACAATTAACATATATAAGGCAGATGAAAACAACACCGAACAACTCCGACCTATCTGACCTATTAGTCTGCTACTCTAATTCGCGACCTCCACTCCTTCCTATCTAAGGTCATGTCCTCGATAAGATCAAATTAAAAACTCGGTTAATATAAAATAGATAGAATATAAAATAAGGTTTTAAATAGAAATATATTTAATTTCAAAAAACAAAAATATCTCTGTCAAATCAGTTTTAAGTTTCTTCAGATGACAAGCTTTAATCCAGTGCTTGTTACTATAAAGACTTGTGCAATTAGGACGTCTCACAATAAATGCTTGTAATTACAACAACACATAGTATTATTTCATTTAATTATATTAAAACTACTTAATTCAATTATTATTGACAGGAAACAGACTCTCTACTTCTTATGAGATAGTGGAAAAATCTGCGTACATTTTTACCCTTCTCAGACTCCACTTATGAGATTCAACTAGATATGTTGTTGTTGTAATTCAGCTATTATTGGATGCATGGAAATATCTATAAAGGTTCATGGAATAATGATAAGCATAGCATACAGATATATAATAGGATAGTCATCAAAGATTTTTTTTTTTATCACTACTAAAAATAACTAGAATTAATTATGAATTTTGTCATTGTTTTGTTCGTAGCGAATAGAAATTCATTGCTAAATAAAATAGCGATAAATTTTATTATTTAGCTATAAAATTTATCTATTACTAATTTTAATTTTTATGTCATTATGTGAATAAAGTAAATATAATATCATATATCTATTTAACCAACAAAATCTAGACTAGATTCGTTAGAATGCAACATAACTCATACCATATATGTTAGTAATTTTTTGTCTATTAATTTGTTTATCTGATTTAATTGGATAAATAATTTGGGAAAGTAAATAAAATTTTAGAATTTTGCAAATTTAGATTAAAGATATGTATAATATATCAAATCATATCAGGTGAGATACTGAAGTTAAAGAGTTATTAAATTAGAAAAGAATCACTCTTTGAAAAAGAGTCAATAAAATGTAAGATAAATAAATTAAGACGAAAAATATTATTTTCTTGAGTTTGTATTATTAATTGTATTAATTTGCATCGGTAAGCAAAATAGCATTAATACCTTCTAGGTACCACAAGAAAGGAGAATAAAAATAATACGCCATCGATTTTTTTTAGTTGTCATATTATGGTTTTAAGAATCAATTTTACTAATTTTTAAAATTAAATTAGATTATATTAGTTCGATATTTAAAATGTTAATTAAATTTTTGATCGTTTCATAACTAAAATGAAAACTATGACAACTAAAAAAAAACAAAAAAAGTAGTACTGTATTTTTTTCCAGTTTGGATACTACTCCCTCCGTCCATTTTTACTTGTCCGCTATATATATTATTTTGGTATGTCTAAATATATTTGTTTAATTTATAAAACCAATAAATAATTTATCATTTTATGGCTATTTTATCCTCACTATTAATTAAATAATATTGATTTTTCAATATTTAGATGACTTATATTTACTCCTATCATTTATTTTTAAATTCTTATGTCAAATCAATATAATAAACAATTGTTATTAGATAGTTATTATTAAACAGAGAAAATATATTTAAACGAAGATGCTCATAACACAAGCAATTTTTCAAAATAAATACTAACTAATTTAGTTGTTTAATTTTGTCAAAGTCACGAACAAAAATAGATAATTCATTCATTATGAGCTCGATCAAATTCAATAACTTTATGCGAATATCTACAAGTCTCATTTCTGTGAAACTACCCTGAATCCTAATGTTAAAGTTCTGGAATATATGCTAAGTTAACTGTTAACAACTCAACATAGAAAAAGAAAGGAATATAATACGTTGACCAGCCTTTTACGTGTACCTATTGAATAATTGTGCTGATATTTTCGAAATAAAAAGTTGGTCTATCATTTTTTTAATAATAACAATAATATATTCAGTAAAATTTCATAAGTGTAATCTTAAAAAGATACAATGAACGCAGATTTTACTATTACCTCATAAAATTATATACTAGGAAAAACAAAAACAAATTTGGTTGAGTTTTTTCTCCATAATTTAGGACTAATTTTATTCAACAATAACAACATACCCAGTGGAATCCCACATATGGGGTCTGGGGTCTGGGAAAGACAGAATATACGCAAACCTTACCACTACCTCGTAGAAGTAGAGAGGCTATTTCCTGGGAACCGTCGTCTCAACCATAGGCGGATTACTAATTTTATTCATCAAATGGAATTTGATCGTATGGAGTATTTATTAAGAGGAAATATGAGCATGTTTGAAATGATTTATTTTAAATATTTTTAAATAATTAAAATAATTTTTAAACATATTGAAGTGTTTGAATTTTTTTACTAAATACTTATAAATATTTAATTTTACATTAAAATAATAAAAATAAGTTAAACGTAATAAATAAATAATTTTAAACTAATTTACACCGTCTTTGATTTATTTTTATTTTTAAGAAAAAGTAAATCTATAACCTTGCTGTCCTATCTTTTGACTTGTGTTTGTATTTGTATCACATAAAAATTGGTCCTATTATTTATATTTAAAATAACCTCTTCAAAGTCCTATTTGTTGGTGGAAATCTTAATCTGACTGATTTAGATGTTAAGTTATTAATTGTATTTATTTTTATTAATGTTATAGCATTTAATTAGTAATTAGTATGAATATGTTTTAATCATTAAAATCTTACCCAAAGTGTTGATACTTCCCCTGTTTAAAAAAAAAATTATTATTCCTTTCGGTCTATTTTAAAAAGAATGACTAATTTCCTTTGTTGGCAAATAAATTTTCACTTGTCATATTTAACACCACAAGATTCAAGAATATTTTGTTACAATTACCATAACTTTAATTTAATACTACGAGATTGAAAAGTCTTCTTTCTTTTATTAAACGTCATATCAAGACAAAGTAAGTAATTCTTTTTTAAAAGGAGGGAGTATTATCATGAAGTATTTTGCATGGTGATTTTCACTGTCAATCTATTGACAATTACTAACCACCTTTCTCATCACAATTACCATCATTGCTGTCAACCACAATGTCTGTCGTGAATCGCGATCATTGTTGTTAATCGCTACCATCAATAGTCATCACATACCAACTTCGATCATTATAATTATATTGATTGTTACCGTCGTAATTGTCACCACCATCATCATGATTTCTGCTGCTGGATCCAACAAGTAGGTCATGTGAAACTACCATGATCTGGTAGATAGATGCACCAACCAATAGAGCAAGAGCATTCTTCACCATATAATAGACAGTTATCAGGTTCAATTGGAATACATAGAGGGGGATATTTAGGGGAAAAAAACCTTCTTTAATGTGCAAAGTTTAGAAATGGAAAGTGTGAAGTAAATTAATCCTGAAGCTTAGAATTTCTTTTTGTAAGGGTTGAAAAGGAAAGTATTTTCAGAATAGCTAGAACTTTGATTACACTAGGTTTAAATGAAGAATTGGTGACACTTATAAATGATTGATTTACAATTGACTATAAATTCTCAAATACAATAACAATATATTCAGTGAAATTTGACAGTGTGAGCTCGCAAATAAACAAAATAATTTGGTAAGAGGATAAAAGAGACTTTAGAAAAGTTGATCTCTTCGAAAAGTCCTTTTTGGGGTCATGTAATAGATAAGAATAGGCCCTATTTTGTTGCATACTAATTCAACCCTATTTATGAGTAGTGTTGGTGTAATACACCATAATTATAATAAAATTATAGTAGAAAATAAAATAACAAAAAGAAAATCATATTCAGGTTAAGACACAAATATTTCACTTTCTTTAAGGAGATTCAAGCTCATTGTGGCATAATCTATACTGATTTAGCAGTGTATATCTTAACTTGTCCTCTCCGGGATACAACACCCCAACAATGTCATATAACTCAAACAACTCCGGATTAGTTGAAGAGTTCAAAGCTCCTTTCTCTTTTGTATAGTGAATTAGTTGAAGACTTAGGATATTTTTCTTTATCTCAACTCTTTCTTTCACTACACTAACCTCACTACGTACTATAATATATATTTATCCACACTTTTCATCTTTATTTCATCCACTTCACAAGGAAGAAACATCTCTACTTATAGGTGAGGAATTCTTCCTTGTCTTGAATAGAGATGAAGTAGATAATACTGTAAGTAAATGAATGGAGGAATTATGCTTAGAAAATTACATGAGTTACAAGGCATAATGCAGTAGAATAATGGGTAGATAAAGAGTTAGAGATTATAGGAGTTCCATATGAACTTATTGCCAGATTCTATCATTAGCTCGTACAAACTAATATTCCCTATGTTTAAGAAAAGAATAACCTGAAGTCCAAGAAAATAAAGAAGATCTTCCAATCTTGTGATCATAAATTAAAGTTATGTCAGATATACAAAAATGTTCTTTTAATCTTGTGGTCTTAAACATGAAATGTGCAAAGTTAAAATTAAAATGTTGCCAAAAAGGAAAGGAGTCTTTTTTTTTAAATGACGAGAGTATTATTATTTTAATACTGAAATGTATTGTGCTCCAACGTATAACAATTCAAAATATCGGCATTATTAGTAGACGGTCTATGTTAGGGATGCATCTAGGGTTTTTTCGGGATTAATGTGAATTCATGCTTTTAACCTAAGAATGTGTGTATTAGAGAATATGGGTGAATCCACACTCAAAGTATTTTATAACGTAGATGATTATTAGATGCTCCTCTCTAAAATATCAAAAATTTAAGTTTTATATATATTTAAACTAGTAGTACTAAATGATAAAACATATAGTCAATAGGTTCATAATAACAATAACATACTCAGTTGAATTCACAATTGGGATCCGGAAAGGATAGAATGTGAATTCACAATTGGGATCCGAAAAGGATAGAATGTACACTGACCTTACCATTACCTCCATAAGTATTTTCAACATGAATATGTATATAATTAATTTTGAATCTATAACTTTAAAAGTTTATAGAATTTGGTGATAAAAATCTTAAAACTCCATCAAATTCATATCTTAAATTATCTTTTCATAATAATACACACTTCCAAAATTCTGTATTCACCTTTTTATCTACATCATATGATGGTTCGAGGGAGATGACTTCTGCTGCTGGATCCAACAATAAGGTGCCATGAGCTGGACGTCAATCACTTATTTACCTTTATTCACAGTTAGAAATGACAAATGAACGGATCGAATCAAATATAAGTCCATCAAATACAACAATAACAACAACATATTCAGTGAAATCCTACAAGTAGGATCTGAAAAGGGTAAAATGTATGCAGACCTTACCATTACCTTATAGAAGTAGAAATGTTGTTTTCTAGTACCCTCATTTCAAAAACATGAGTCTATCAAATACAAGGAGTATAATTTATCTTTGTTCACTTGGTTGATTCTTTTTGAGTTGAAAAAAAACAAAAAATATGTACATGGTTTTTGGTTTTTCCATTTACCTTATAATACAAAGTTGAAACTATACTGTTGGCCTTTGGGGACCAAAGATTTCTGTCATTTTGTGCTGTCTATGTGAAAGAACCTGACACAGGAAAACACTAGACGAACTCAACAACTTTTTAAGTTTTTTTTAGTTCTTTTTTTACTAGATCTTTGTAAATCAAATCAAACTAAAATATATATACAAAAACAGAAATGATAAAAAAAAATTTGTTGCAACTAAAACAAGAAGTTTATATTATGAATAAAAGACTAACAAGAACAACTAGAATACCAGAAGGCAAGCTAAGTTTACTGCCTAAACATCCAACATGTCTACTACTTATATTTACAAGGTCTCCGGCTCCGGCCACCGCCAAAATCGCCACCGTCAACCACCACCTACAAGATCAATCACCATGATTGTATGAAACAACTATTTCTTTCAATCCAGATTTCAGTTCGTCCCATTGACAATCATTGAATTCAGATCCTCCATTAACAACATTAAACTCTACTAGCCATAGCTCCTTTGCCACTTCCAAGATTTCAACTAGCAAAACGATTCTCCCTTTCACCAACCCAATTCCACCATTCTTCCTTTTTTCTGCTCTGTAGCCTTCAATTTTACCAACATTCATCACCTTTTCTTCTACTTCTGTTACTGCTACATTGGTTGTAAATCTCATCTCCTTCTTGTTCGTTTCTGTTTCAAATAATCCGGATAAATCCAACCCGGAAGACAGTGAAATGATATCAAACGCATTCAATCTCTCCATGTGTTTGCTTTCTTTCTCCAGAATTCCCTCACCGAATTGCTTCGTGCTCTGTTCTTGTTTCATTTGCGATGATTTCTTAAACCATTGAGTGTTCATGAGCTCTTCAATTCCGTATCTCGTTTCCGGATTAGGATCAAGCAGCCGGCATATTATTCTCCGAGCTGGCTTTGTAACCCAATCCGGAAACTGAAATTCACGGCGGTGTATGGCTCTGTACATATTGGGCAAATTGCTGTCATCGAATGGTAAGCTTCCGGCGAGGAATACAAAGAGTATAACCCCACAGGACCAAGCATCCGCCTTAGCTCCTTCGTACCCTTTCCTGTAAACCACCTCCGGAGCAGTATATGCCGGCGTACCACACGCGGTGTGAAGGAGACCGTTCCGTAACTGCTCCGGCAAGGCGGAGAGTCCGAAATCAGAGATTTTGAGATGGCCGTCTTTATCTAGGAGAAGATTTTGAGGCTTGATATCACGATGAGCGACGCCGTTTTGGTGGCAGAAGTGTAGGGCGGAGACAAGCTGATGGAAATAAAACCGGGCTGTAGATTCAGAAAACCGGCCGCCACGGCGATTCAGCTTGCTAAAAAGCTCACCGCCGTGAGCTAGCTCCATAACAAAATAAATTTTGGTTTTCGTAGCCATGACTTCATGAAGTTTGAGGATATTCGGGTGGTGATTCAGGCGGCGCATGGCGGAGACTTCACGGATTATTCGAGGCTCCATGGAAGCATCGATGGTGGTAGTGGTTTTGTTAATAACTTTAACAGCAACTTCACTGTTATCATCCAATCCACGGCCATGGTACACTTTAGCAAAGCTACCTCGACCCAAAAGACGATCCAATTTGTATTTTCCAAGAATGATAGATCCAGATCCACTACCATCGGAGCTGGTGGTTCTTCTAATTTTGACGGTGGGAGGGGGTGGTTGTGGGTTTTTTACATCCATGCCGGCGACGTCGATGGCGACGGCCAACGGAGGAAGGGGAAGTTTCAGGAGGAGGAGGAGGAAACGGCGGCGAAGGGAAGGGACAGGGCAAGAAGGAAGATGGAGTGAAGGTTGGGTTTTATAGGAAAAATTAATTGGCTGTATCTAATCTGTCAATTTTTTTAATTTTTGGACTCTTCCTAATTTTGGTGTTTACAGAATTTTAATTAAAATTTAATTTTTTTCACAACTAATTTAGGAGCGTACGAGTATGACTAGAAAAAAAAAAGAATCATTTATTTATTTTATATTAGAAGAAACACGTTTTCAATATATTTTTGCAAAATCAGGTCGACGCCTCCTTTTATTTCGTATTACTGTTATTCCTCCGTTTCGTATTAATTTAATTTTTAAAATTATTTAAAATAATTTAATTATTTTTAATCATTTGAAATTTTTTTATATGCTTTACGTAGATAGTTGCCCTTTTTTCAATTTTTTTAGTTTTATTTTTTTTCCCCTTTCCAATATCTAGTTATTCTACTTATGGGTTGTTGAATCGAGGGTTCACAGGAAACAGCCTCTCTACTTACGAGGTAGTGGGAAGGTCTACCCTCCCCAGACCCAACTTGTGAGATTCAACTGAATATGTTGTTGTTGTTGTTGAATTTTTTTTATTTTATTCTTTTCTTTGATAAAATTTTATATTTTTTTAAAAATTAATCTGCAGTATTTACAAAGTTATGTACAAGAATAATACTGAAAAATATGATTAATATTTTATTTTTAAATATATTTTTTCAATATGTGTGCATTGACTTACGAATTAACTTAATATAGAATAACGAGAGAGTAGCAAATTTACTCACGCTTCATGTCAACGTGATTTCTTTTTTAAATAGGTGCAAGATATATATAATAATTATAATTAAGAAATATGATGCAATAGATAAAAAATATTTCTTTTTTATATTATATTAGAGAATAATTTGCTTGAATTAATAGTGTGTGGAGTCAATTTAAATTAATAATCAAGCTATAATAAAGCAACCTCGGAAAAAAGAGAAACATGAATTCATTTAAAAAAAAAAATTATTATATAAAAGAAAGATGTACACAAAAATATTTGTGTTTTATTTGTTGTATTCATTATTTACCATAAAATGACTTGATAGATTCTTTCGCCTCAATAAAAGGTTTTAGATTTGAACTTTTGGTATGAAACATATTCATTAATGTATATTTTTGTGGTTAAATTAAAATGTTGATTATACGTGTTATTGAATCAAGTATCTACATTTTTATTTAAAATATTACTTAAAAAGTGAAATCAAAATAGTAATTAAGTAATATTTTTAACTAAAAATAAAATAAATTATTTGTATGTTATATCAAAATCAAGAATTAAAATTTACTAGTAAATGTGTCTTAAATACTTTTACCTATGAAAAAAACAACGTCCCCCCCACCCCCCCACCCCGTGCCCTTTTTTTTCGTTAAAAATATTTTAACATTTTTATAATTAGTTTAGTCATACATTTTTTATTTTACTTTTAATGGGATTGTTTTATCGATTAATTTTTTTATTTCAAACTAAATTTTAAATATGTATTTGTTAAATTTTATGTCTAATCAAACATCATTATAAATTGAAATGGGTGGAACAATTAATAATACCACATGTTTTGGTTCAAATTATGCAACATTTATTGTTGTAACTCATGTCAAAACTTTTTTATGGTGAGAAAATGCATGTTGCGGAGATAAGAATGTTAAGGTGGATGTGTGGATATATCGGGAGTTGTGAGATTAGAAATGAGGATATCTGGAATAAGGTGAAAGTGACCTTTGTAGTGAACAAAATGAAAGAAGCAAGACTAAGATGGTTTAGACATGTGAACAAGGAAATGCATAGATGCATCACTGAAAAGGTATGAGAGGTTAATTATAAAAAGTACGAGAAGAGTCAGAGGTAGGCCAAATAAATATTAGGGAGAGGTGATAAGATTAGATATGGCAAGCTTCATATTTCCAAGGACATGAACTTAGATAAGAGAGCATGGAAGACACGTTTTAGAGAAGAAGGTTAATAGGAAGTGTAGTGTTGTCTTGCTTAGGGCAGTTAGTGTTTTGCAATGGTACTAGTTATTTTTAATAATCTATTCTAGTAGTATTGTTTTAATAATCTATCCAAGTATGTTATTTATTATGTTTCGATTGTCACATGATTTTGTTATTGTTTTGGCTCTTATGCGGTAGTCTTTACACTGTTACCTTGTTATTTTCTATATTCCTTAATTATCTCCTTCTTCTTCATACCAAAGAGGATCATCCAAAAATAACCTTTCTACCTTCATTAGATAGTCGTAAGGTCGGCGTACATTCTATCTTTCCTAGACCTAACTTGTAAAATTTTACTGCGTATGATGTTATTATTTTTATTATAATTTATGTCCAAAAAATTGAATAAATTTAATCAAGAGAGGAAGTTAGACCTTATTTGTTTGCACTCCACAAAAATATGAATTTTAATTATTAAAATTATAATTGTAGAATATATTTATCTTTTTAGGTCTGAATCTTAACCATCGATATGCTTTTTTTTCATTTGTAACTATTTAATAGATTCGAACAATTAAAATTCATAATAATTTCTTAATTTGATTAAGATGTAATCAATTAAATAAATTATGTAAATATGGTATTATTACTCCTCCCATTACTGACCGTAACTTCTACTATTATCATCTAACACTATCTATAATTATCATCCTCAGTCACAACCATCACAAACACCCAACCAACATAACTAATCATTATTATTATTGATCAACATTTATAATTATCATCGTCAATCACTAATATTATTACAAGTCTACAATTAACCTCAATCGTCATTAACAATTCTCATCATCAGTGCTCAACACTATGTACGCGAATAACTATCATAATTTATTTATTATTAATCATATCAACCTTCGTTTTAATATTTTTATCGACATAATACTAGATTAATAAATATTTGAGTTTTTTTTACATAAATTTTATATTTATTAATTTTTAAATAAAGACGAATTTTATAGTTCAGATATTGAAAGATGACTCGTGTATAATGAGATTATAATTTGTCTTCATTATATTAACATGCTAAACTTGTTTTTAAGCTAATTATAATTAAGCAAATATACAAGCGATGAATCACGCTTATAGGAAGATGGCAAGAGTCACGCAATAAGAAAGAGGAGAAAGTTAAATTGTCATTATTGTAATTTGGATTATCTACTAATTTTTGCTTTTATCAAATTGAAAATCGTGAAGTACGTGAGATAAGTATAATAATTATAAAATAAAATTTGAAAATTAGTTTTATTTTATATTTAATTTGAGATATACTAGTTAATTTTAAAATTATTTTAGTTATCATTTGTATAATAAAATAAAGTAATTTAATAAAGTTATATTAAATGTATTAAAAAAAATTAATTTTGTGGTCGTAAATATACATGTCACTTGAAAAATTAAAATGAAAGTGTTGCCCAAAAATAAAAGTCATTCGTTTTTAAATCCACTAAAAAGAAAAGTAGGTCGTTTATATTAAAATGATAAAAGTATTTATATATAATTTATATAAATATTATAGGAGGTGATCACGATGGAGGTAGGAATGCAGAATAATTGGAAGGAGGTTGTGGGGTAGGGTTGAAGATGCGCAAAATACAAGTAATGTGAAACATTATCATCGGTGAAACTTTTTTTTTTTTTTAGATTACACTTGGGGTGAGTTTCATATGGAGGAAAATATTTTTCAATTTTCTCATGTTTAGTTGGCTCAAAAATTTTGGAAAAATATTTTTCAAAATTCTTATCCAATTTTAAATTGATTTTTTTATCTCATCCCTACCACGACCTCCCTCCCTCCTCCCCAAAAAAATATTATTATTTTTAAAAATAAATTAAGCTTATAAATTTTTTTAAAAAAAAAACATCACATTTTAAAAAAAAAAATCCATTCCTATGCCGACCCACCCCCCAAAAAATAAAAATTTATCTTTAAAAAATAAAAATCAATTTTTGAAAATTTCTATTCTTTACTTCACCCTGCTCCCACCCCTATGCCCATGCCCCCCCCCCCCCAAAAAAAAAATTTAAATATCTATATTTAAAAAATATTTCAAATTATGAAAAGTTTTTTTCTAAAAAATTATTTTCATTCACTAACCAAACAATAGAAAATATTTTTCACACAACAACCGAACATGAGAAAATGAATTAGAAATCAACTCATTTTCGAGAAAAATATTTTCCAAAAAAACATTTTCTATGGAAACATTTTCATCCATACCAAACACAACCTTAATGAAAAATCAATGAACAAACTATATAATTACCGAGGCCAAAGCCTTTCAAATGTTAATTAATTATAGCATAATTTCAAAGATTCTAGACATAATTCCATTAATTGGAGCAAGCAACATGGTTACTTTCATATGTCAAAATCATTTTATCAAATAACATTCTTAAACAAAAAGGATTGCCTTATTATTTTAGTAATAAAAGTACATATGCTAAAATTATTAATCATATCTCTTCCAAACTTTTTCTCTTCAAATCTGATATGGTTTTATCAAGAATGTACTGTTTAATTAATTTCCCCAAAAACTCGACAAAAAAATCCACTTTAATGAAAGTAGGGTTTACGTAATCATATAATGTAAATAGTTAATTATTCTCTCTGTTTCAATTTATGTGACACCTTTTAAATTTTGAGATTCAAATCAATTTATCTTTGACTAAAGAATTTTCATATATATATATATATTTTTTAAATATTTTGGGTTATCAATTATTGTAACTTATAGTACGTTTTACGTAAGTTAGAAAGATATAAATTTCATTTTAAAAAAATTGAAGACTCCGCATATAACTTCTCGGTCAAATTTACATTGTTCGACTCTCAAAAAATGAAAGTGTCACATAAATTGGAATAGAGGGGGTATTTTTTTTTTTTCTACTTGTTTTCATTTACAAAAATTCCTAAAAAAATATGGCTATTCGAATACATTAATTCAGTAATTCGGATACATCAATTCTATTCGAATACCAAAATTAGAATTTTTAAGTATTTGCAGGTAACATTTAAAGCATAATACATCAAATAGAGATAATTCAAGAATCAGAATTAATGTATCCAGTTACTGAATTAATGTATCCAGATGAAAAGAAGAAATTTTTGGAATTAAATGAAAATAATAGAAAATATGATAAATAAACTAGTATAATTAGATAACTATTCCTTAAAAAATCATCGAATTCGTATAAAATTTATCGACAATCTCTAACTAATTCTTTACTAAAATACTTCCAGTTGGTCAAAAAAAAATTCAAGTTTATCGTAAAATAAAATTAATATTAAATTTTTTATTATTTAAATACAAAATATTATCCATCACTAATTTTTTATTTTCTAGTAGCAAAAAACTATAGTTGAACTAAATCATTCTCATCTCCACTGTAAATTTAATTATTAAACTTCGACGGTACGCATTTTTTCTGATTATTTAAAGCTGTCAATTCCCCCTTTTCATTGATTTAAATCACTAATTAATTAAAATATTACATTATCTTTTTGGTTTAAATAATTATTTTCTTATTGTCCTACCATTATAAGGAATTTGATTGAAAGTCGATGACAGATAAGAAAAATTATGCAAATTGCAAAGGAACACCTTTACAAAGTGACGAAAGTGATGAAACCACCTTTGCATGGCATGTATATTACAAAAAAATATTTTCCCTATCATGAATTAGGGTTTTCATTTTACTTTACACTCCGATCGACAGTAACAATAATAACATACTCGGTAAAATTTTATAGGTGAAGTCTGGGTGGGAAAGGTAAAATGTACGCCGACGACGTTATCACTAAGAGGTTGTTTTCGAAAGACCCTTAGCTCAAAAATATCAGGCCCCAAAAGCAGAAGATATACTAGATACGAAAGAGAAATAACTAAAACGGAAAACAAGTGATAATATATAAATACAATAAAAGAAACAAAGATGAGTCATACAATAATTAACATAAGATATAAAGATACAAGTACATAACTAATCCTACTAATCTACTATATCACAAGGCTAGACATCATCCTACCAGCCTATTAATCTTCCACCCTGATGCGCGACCTCCATTCTTTTCTATCTAAGGTCATGTCCTCGGTGATATGGAGTTACATCATATCCTGTCTAATCATCTCCCCCCAAATATTTTTTCTGGTCTGCCTCTACCTCTTTGCGTGACTCCTAAAATCCAACCTCTCGCATCTCCTAACAAGAGCGTCGACACTTCTTCTCTGTACATGTCCAAACTATCATAGTCTCGCTTCCCTCATCTTGTCTGTCACAGAGGCCACCTTAACTTCTCCCGAATGGTCTCATTCTTTCCACCAAGATTGATACACCAAAATATCGAGGAACAATCAGAAATTCCATCTTGTCTGCCACAGAGATCACCCTAACAAATATGTTTTTTTTTCTCTCCTATTTTTTTTTTTTTTTTTTTACATATGAATGGTTCAAGCGTAATTGTATACCCATTCAGAAATTGAAATAGAAAAAAGTTAAGGAAAATATCTGTGATGATTATTCAATCTTTTCTGATAGGTAACTATTTGTATCGTTATATTTTTGGTTACTCATCATTGCTTTCACATTCATATGAAATCTCCCAATATTGTGTGTATCATTTAATTTGGTGATATAACTTAAGTTTTTTCGAGAGTCCAAATAAATATACAGTTACATCTCTCTATAATGATCATTCGTTACAACGATATTCTATTATAATGAAATAATTTTGTTAGAATTAATTTATCATATTATATTTTACTTTTTCATAACAATATTCTACCTAGGACAATAATGTCATTCATTATAAAAGTATACCATTTATAAATTACCCATCTATAATAGATATACCGTAATAATATTCTATAGAAAAATATATTAAATATTAAAAATCTATGATAATCATCATTAAACTAGCCAGATTGTAAGTCTTTATTATTTTGTTGAATTAATTAACATATGCATTCTTTTTGCTACAGATTTGGACAAAAATTTTTGTTAATTCGAGTGATATTAATTGTTAGCAAGAAATTAGAATTTACAAAAAAAAAACCTACAATTATAGAATTCTTACATCAAACTTGATATATTTTTAAAGTTTAAATTTTTTAATGCATATGTTTCCTAGATTTTAATCCGTTTTCTGTATAATATAATTAGTTATGAATATTAGTAACGTACTAGACTTTTTAATTCATGAAGTATGAAATCAATTGAGATTTTAAATTTAACAAATATCTTATTTTCTTTTATACCATAATAAAAAGTATAAAATATAATTTTCTATAGAATTTAATAGCTAAATGAGATCTAAATGTCACATATCATTATATATTGAAAGAAAAATTATAATAAATCCTTTTTAATTTATTAAAAAATATTTATTTTTGATATAATAATTAAGTAGAGTATTATTATTAATTGTGTGTGAGAAGAAGCCAAAAGAATAGTTTTTTCTTACGAAAAAAACCAACGTAAGCTATGAAGTGTATGTAATTAATTATCACGGGTTTAGTCATTAGTGGGGGTCTCTTTCTTGGATTTTTTCTCTTAAAAAAAGAATATATCTTGTTTAGTCATTAATTAATATTTATTATCACAATTACGAAAAAATCAAAAAAAATTCACGTTAATTTCTTTTTGTACGTACGGTGCAGCTAGTACCCCATTTATTACCATGTACATTCGATTGATTCTCACTATATATTTTGTTACCTTTTATTCATGTATTATTATTAATAAAAAAAAGAAAATTATTATCATGAAAAAGAAAGGCTGCATGCGCCGCTATAATGAATCTATGGCATATTAAGAGAGAGATATAACTAGAAAAGAAGTTATGAAAGATATGGTGAGAATGATTTTTGTGACGGACAAGATAAGAAAAGGGAGAGTAAGATGCATGTAAAAGAAGACGCGCATGCAGATGGACTAGTACGAAGGTGTGAGAGGTTGATGAATTAGCGAGAGAGGTAGAGATAGGTCGAAGAAGAATTAGGATAGGTGATTAGATAAAATATGACACAAACATTATCATAAATATATATGAAAATGTGAAGGTCAAAGATTAGAATAGAGGTTATAGTAGATAATCGAATGTTGTCTCCTTTTAAATGGGATCGAGAGACATGTCCCATTTCCTTGCAACCTTATCAGTAGTCTTATTTAATTATCGTATAGTTTCTTATTCTTCAAAGTTCTTTATTATTTATTGATTTATTTACTTTATATCTTGAAATTTTTTATATTTTGTTTTTCTTGAAATCCTACTACGAATATCTTTTCTACTGAATTGAATGTCTTATCAAAACAATTGTATACCTTGCAAAAATAAAAATAAAATTTATATAAAATTTTATTCTCTCTTGACTTTACTTTTAAAATTACACTATTTAATTAGGAGCGAAGTTAGCTGGGAGTGACTTCATCTCCTCGTATCCTTATTAGTAGTAGTTTTAGTAATCGTGTAATTTCTTATTTCTCAAATAAAGTGTTTTACTATATGTTGTTGTTTCATTTGTTCTATATTTCGATATTTTTTTTTAAAAAAAAAATCCGCTTCCAATATCTTTTCTTCTGAATCAAATATCTTATTAAAAATAATCTCTATTCTACAAAAATAAAATAAAATTTATATAATTTCATTTTCTCTGGACTTCACTTATGAAACTACACAGTGTTAAATATATTGTTGATCATTTTATAAGGAATCATAAAAAAAAAAAAAGTGATCTAATTGATGAAGGTCCCTTCAGGTGGCCATAAAGGTGGTCCAATATAAATATTTCTTCTGGAATATGTAATTGATGTACACTTTTTGCAAAAAAAATTGGTTTTTTTTATTGGACACTATCCACACATGGTTCTACTGGAGCCAGCAACTTGTAGCACACCCATATGCCTTTATTTGCTGAAAAATAAGTCTAATTTATATGCGTAACGATCTAATTCACTAATGATATTATTCATTTTGAGCTTGGGATGCACAGCTTTAAAATGCGTCATTAGTAGATAAAGTCTGTTTACTTATATATCCAATATATTTTCTATGTTTTGCTGATGTGAGACGTCTCATCTTAAGGTGGATAGATACAATATGCCAAATTTAATTTGCTTATCTAATTTAATATAAAATTTTAAAAAATAATTTTAAAATTTTAAATTAAAGGTCGTATAACAAAATGTGTTTTAACATAATTGGCTCTTCTTGATGGGTACCCAATTATGTGGGAGCCAGGTCAAAGCATATGAGAAGTGGAGTAATTACTTTACTTTCTTTTCTTCTTCTTATTTTCTTTTTTGGTGTCTTTTTTAAGTTATAGCTAGGTCAAAGCATATAGAAGTGGATTTCTTTTGTTCATTTAAAGTAGTATCTTTTTTTGGTTGTGTTATCTTTTGACTTGACACAGTTCTTATTTAATACTTTATTCGTCTCATTTTATGTGTCACTCTTTGACTTGACATGGTATTTAAGAAAAAAAAGACGTTTGAAACTTGTGGTCTAAAATCATCTTTAGATATTTGTGTGTTTGAGAATTATTTCATCAAGGGTAAAAAAAAATTAAGTTAAATTATTTCTAATTAAGAAGGGGAGCCTTGGAGTAATTGGTAAAGTTATTGTCATGTGACATGAAGGTCACGAGTTTAAGCCTTGAGAACAGCATCTGGCATAAATGTAAGCTAAAACTGCGTACAATAGACCCTTCCCCGAACCTTACATATAGCGGGAGCTTTAATACATCGAACTTGTCGTCAAATATTTAATGACACTAATCTATCTTTCAAAGCCACCCTATTGACTTATATGATATGATGTTGAATACATTAATTAATAAGTGTGCCACTAGTTTTGTTTTCTACTTTTTGTAGCTGGATGTCAAATGTTTGCTTCTGTTAAGAGCAACTCAAATTGATATTTTGGTTTTCTTTTGGTTGGTCATTTGAGATTTCTAAGAAACTACCTAGGAAGTTAACACTTGAACTATGATAAATTGTTTACAATTAATATAGCAAAAAGAATCAGAAAGTATGTAGAAAAAGGAAATAGAATAAAGTTGTATTTAGTATGTTGAAGAACAAAAATCCCACATTGGTGGTTAATGAGATGGGTGGACTCCTTATAAAGCTTAGGCAATCCTCCTTCCTTTGAGCTAGCTTTTGGGGTGTGAGTTAGGCCCAAGACCTAATTTTACATGGTATCAGAGCAGGACCCATCTCACCCAATGTTGGGCCCCCGAAAAAAAAATTAAAATTGCCCACGCACCAGATGCTAAGCACTGGGCGTGAGGTGGGGTGTTGAAGAACAAAAATCTCACATTGGTGGTTAATGAGATGGGTGGACTCCTTATAAGGCTTAGGCAATCCTCCTTCCTTTGAGCTAGCTTTTGGGGTGTGAGTTAGGCACAAGACCTAATTTTACATAGTAGAAAAATATTTTTTTGAAAAATAAACAATTTTGAACAAAAGCAGAATAAATCATATAAAACGTGGATCAAAGAATACTCCCTTTGTTCACTTTTACTCGTCATTGTTTCGATTATCAAGGTCAACTTAACTAAACTTGAAAGCTAAATTGAAATAGCTAAATTTAATATTAAAAATCTAAAATTTAGATGGTCGAAAACTATACAAAAAATGTTATAAGTTGCAATCCTTCTTATATTAATATGATGAAAAAAATGTATCTTAAATTGTTGGTCAAATTTCATATAGTTTGACCTCGATAAGTAAAATAGTAACAAATAAAAATGAACGGATGTCGTAGGTTTGTTCTATGATGTAGGAGTAGTTAAGAGCTTAATAAAGGTTTCTTTGTTTGCATTTAATGAAGAATTAAATTTGAATAATTTAGACCTTAAGTTATTTAATGTATTTATTTATATTGAAATTTTAGCATTTATTTTATTTGAATAGATCTTAATTATTAATATTGTAATATCCTAGAAATTACTAAAATACCCCTAGATAAAATATTGCTCGAATAACGCATCTTCCCAAATTCTTTTGGAAAATTCGAGGCCGGAAATGCGATCAGCACGAAAAATTGTATGGGAATGGTCTTGGTTGATTTTTAGAGCAACCAGATCGAAAGATAATTTTTCGATGCAAAAATGCAATTCCAGAAAAGTACACAACATGTCTGCGTCGCGGACTTGTCACGGACTTACACTTAATTTTGGTCCTATTATTTTCTAGGGGATCAGCAAATCGATCGAAAAGCGATTTAAGAAAAATTACACATAAAATGCATTTGACAAATGCGATTTATTTCTATTTTTATGGGAAAACAGTTTTTCAACGCGTTTTAAGTTTTCAGTCAAAAAATGAACTGAAGCGCGACAAATCCGTGTCGCGAACTAGTCTTTTCACCACCCATCCTTGATATTTAGTTTGAAAAAGTAAGGGCATTCTAGTCTTTTCACCACCCATCCTAGAACAAGACCCTGTCATTTTGAAGCCATTTTCAACCATATATCAAGTCCTAAGCGTGAATATTCAATCATTTTTACGCTAATTCATCTTAAGAACTAGCGCTAAAGAGAAAATAGGAGGCTAGGGTTCAAGAGATTCAAGGCTAATCTTCGTCATTTGATTCTTAATCTTCATTCCAGGTATGTAAGGCTATCTAAAATCTTATTTTCGTGTCTAATCTATATTTTTTTTATCAATATTCCCAAAGCACGATTGAGATTCTTTGAGTTTTATTAAATATTTTGAAAGGTTCATCTTGTAAAGCTTCTGCATGCATGTTAAAGTTTTCAGGTGAGTAAGTCAGCCAAACCAAGGGTTCGCTTGGGTACCTGCAATGGTTTCCAAGTTTCGGCCACGTCCTGGAAGTAGACTCGGGACGTGACAAATATCTTGAATAAAATTTTAATATCAATTGAATATATAACTTTTATCATCATTTAATCATTATCCATTTTCACTAGTCACTTAGTCACTTCTGCCATCACAATTATTATCACCATCTTCAACAATCTTAAGTCACTACCATCAAACATCTCTATCATCATATATAACTACTATTACTACTATTTTCGCCAATCATAAGTCACCACCACTAAGAATCTCTATCATCGTATATATATTACCACCATCTTCGCCAATTATAAGTGACTACCACCAATTATCTTTGCCATCACAATCATCACTGACAACCATCATCACTAGTTGTCAGCCACTATTGTGTTAGGTGCTATCCTCTCTATCATTATAATTATATCCACTATCAACATTATTATCACCGAACATCACAACTAACACCATCGTTAAATACAATAACACTATCATTATCCACCACAGATTCTTTAACCACCATCACCATAAATTACTAACACCAATCAATTTTAATCACAATCACCACGAGTAATTCAGCTTTAACTACCATGATCGCACTAGCTACTACAACTATACAACATCAATTATGCATTCACCATCACTTTATCACCACTATCGTTACTGGTCGTTAATACCAACTATCATCACTAGCGAACATAAATATTTTTTATTTATTAATTCAACCCAATTAAAATTGACTCTAAAGGAGAGTCCCTACGGAATAGTATATCTATATATTGTCTCATCGCTGTCAAATTAAATTATTAATATTTGTGTGGTTGGAATTTCACAACTATAATCCTAGGAAGTATTAATTAATTTTTTTTAAAAAAGAATTATTTGGACAAGCAGACATTTAATTTATCAGAAATGTTTTGGTCCTCAAATTTATAAGCGGTTGTAGTTGTACTTGCACATATAATTGATGAGAGATAGACAAGTTCAATTATATAGACAATATTAAAATATAAATATTGCTAAAAACAACTATAAAATAAAATGTGTCACAAAGACTAATATTATATTCATTTTGACTTAAGTCGTTTATAGAAAACAAATATCCTGCATAATAATCAGTAATAAGTACTCGCTCCATCCCATTTTAGTAATTATATAAAATTTAGCATAATTTTTCAAAAAAGAATTAATTAAAAATATTATTTAACTAATATATTATTTATAAATAATTAAATATTTATTTATATATGTGTTTCTTAATTTTAGAATAATTAATGTTTAAAACAAAATTGAAAAATAATAATTAATTTTTACTTAATTATCTAAATTGATAATTATTTTAAATAATTATTTTTAACATATTTGATAACTAAAATAGGCAAAGGGGGTAATGTATTTATGGTTCCATTATGATATACTTCCCTTATTCATGATAAATAATAATAACTTTACAACTCAAAAATTTATTTTAAAATAATACTTTGTAACTTTAAAAATTCAAAACTAAAATTGGTAATTATTTTTAACTATATACTTTCAATGCCAAAAAAGTATGCACAATATTTAAAAGAAAAATAGATAATCTACTTTTGTTAAATACAACATTAGTAATTTATAGCTCATATTTATTTATTAAATTAATATTTTTATTTAATGAGCGTTAAAAAAGAAATCAACACCACATTTGTGGGTGGACCTTCAGCAATATAATTAGTAGTGCCCACTAGAATATAAATACTAAAAGATTGAAGAAATCAACCATTCACGATCACTAATATAATATTATTAATATAAAGATTTCTGAAAAAATCAAGAATTAATAAAAATAAATTAAAAATCGAATAGATTCGATCTTATATGTACATCAAAAAGAAAATGAGATTCTTCTCTCTTTTATTATTTAAGAGATATGTGAGACAAAAAATTCATGTACAAATTTGAATGAAAAAGAAAAGTAAGGAATAATCGGTCAAAAAATACTTTCTTAAAATTGAACACAAAAAAAAAAGGCAAATAAATAATTATGAAAATGACGTATACGTGAGACTTGTTCAAATAATTGAACACTTATCAATTGAAGGTTAGGAGTCACATAAAGAATAAATAGTAATCCCTTCATTTCATTTTATGCGACACCCTTTGACTTGGCACAATATTTAAAAAAATAAAAACTTTTGAAATTTATGGTCCAAAATCATTCTTAGATGTGGCTAACAATTATTTCACTAAGGGTAAAAGAGAAATTTTAAAGTTAAATTATTTTCAATTAAAATAAGATGATACTTTTTTTGAATCGCGCAAAAAAAATGATGTCACGTAAAATGAGACGGGGAGTAACAGAATAGATCCTCCCAACAAAGAAAAAAAAATCATGAAAGTGGAGGGACCATTAATTAGGCCAATAAAGAGAAAGTATTAGATATTTTCATGTCATTATCAAGATTCTTAATTCCTAAAAAAGATATAAATCTTATAAGGTGCTATTAGTGAATATAACAACCAAGTGGGACAAAGACATGATAATTACTCCTTACCAATATAGTTTATTAATTAATTAAACGATTCTTAAGATATTAATCATTTAAAAATGCTCTACCTAATAACACAATGGACTTTAAAATTACATGTCATAAGTTAATTAATACTAATGAATTAATAAGTACATAATGGAGTTTGAAGTTATAAGACATATTTTTTTGTAATTCATTTTTTTATTAAGAATGTCAAATGAACGAATTAGATCAAAATGGAACAAATCAAATTGAGAATAACTAGCTAAAAATGATGAGTCGTTTCAAAAAAAAAAAATTGAAAAGTTAATTTGGGTTAAAACCATAATTTATGATATATCGATCTAAATTCTATTATTCAATCAATCTGTAAAAGTTTGGACATTATATTAAATGACAATAAATTACTATTAACTCTGGCTGATTTGATATCCATGTATATAATTGGGAAGTATGAGTTTAGATGAAATTTATTCTCAAAGTATTGACCATATAGAAGTATAATTTTTTTTTGTTGATCAAACATTTTTAGGATCAAGAGTTTATTATCATGCATGTCAAAAGTAATAGATGATCGTTCATGATTTCGACCCGAAATATCCTATGCCTTTCAGGGGTATTTTCATAAACAGTAAGTTGGTATTACCCAAAAATTCTCCTCTCAGCTCCTGCCTTATGCAACATGTTGCTCTTGGGGATTAAACTCATGACCTCGGCTCATGATACCACTTATTAGGACCAAGTGCTTATCACCATGTCAAAATCTATAGCTGATAGCAAATGCGTAACTTTATTTCTAATCTAAGTTCACTATGCAAACATCATATTCAGAACATGACTCTAACTCGGACTGGTTTACTATTATGCCTAAAACTATAGCTGATATCAAGAACACAATTCTATTTTTTCAACTAAGCCAACAAAACAAGCATTATGTTCGATCATGAATCTGACCTATACCATTGCAATCCCCTTATGTCATAAATAAGATATTTGACATTACCAAAGGAGTAGTAAATTAAAAATTCAAGAAAGGAGAAAAAGAAAGGCACTAGGAACCAAGGGATTAAAGACAAATACTATTTCAATATCCCAATGACCTCTAACAAATCCATATGTTTTAATGTTATAATCAGTAAAAGACAATTGGGATTTACGTTGGTTCAACCTAATAGTTGTTGGACTTGTTAGTTTACTTTGTAGAAATATATGAAGGGATAGCTAAAGATACATATATTTATTTAATTTTAGACTTACTAGAATGAATTAATTTACTTGTTATAATTTAACTATGCAATCCATGTCATTGTTCCAAGAGAATGAAAATTCGAATATTCAGCTCATAAGGTTAAATAATTGGTTTAACTAAGATATTTAGAGAGTACTTAGTTGAAGAGTTAAAGATATACGATATATTCCTTTCGTACATCTTTACTTGGTCAATAATAATCTGGTACACCTCTTAAAAAGTAAATAAATAAAATAATATTGTAATTTTATTATAACACGACTTGAATATAATAAATATAATATTTTGGCAAAACGTTGAATGATAAGGATAAATTGGAAACTAACAACAACAACATACCTAATAAAATTTCACAAGAAGGATCTGAGGAGGGTTGAATAATCGCAGATTTTATCACTACCTCATGCATTGGCGAATCCAAAAATTTTGTATCATGGGTGCTCAGTATAATTTTGATTTAGAAATTGCTACACAGAGTGGGTGCTCTCTCAATATATTTTAATGAATTATTAAATTTTGTACATAAATAATAATGTTTGTCACACATGACAATGGATGCGCTTAAGCACCCATAATAGATTACATACATCTGCCCTCATGGAGGTACATAAAAAGCTATTTCAAAAAACATACCCACCAGTTCAAGTGCAGCAAATTCAAGTGAAAAAGAAGACTAGGTAAGATAATATAGTATGAAACAAGAAAATATTGCAAATCAACTAGAAGTGAATTAGAAATAAAGTGATTGATAAATTATCTCTTAATTTTTTAAACATGACAAGGAAAATGGCCTTCTATTTTTTAATATAATGGACAAATAAAAGTGAATGAAGAAAATAATGAAATCAATCATTATGACTTTTTCTTTTCCTGTTTTCATATCTAGCTTAATCTGCTTATGGATTTTTGTGACGAGGATTCCCAGGAAACGGCATCTCTACCTCTATGAGGTAGTGGTAAGGTATGTGTACATTCTACCCTCCCCAGACCCCACTTGTGGAATTCCACTGATTATGTTGTTGTTATTGTAATCATCATGACTTTTGAAATACTTATAGAACGTATTAAACAAGAATAACATATAATTTCACCACTAAACGAGAATAACATGTTATTGCGCCATTAAACGAGAATAACATGTAATTGCACCATATTGCGTCTCACAATTTCAATGCTTACTTTCACTTAATATGCACATATATTTTATGGTATGCTAATTATTTCGTTGCTTCACGCAACGATTAAATAAATTTGGTTTTATATTGTAAAAGTCATAACTAGAGAAATTCTTTAAGAATTAAATGTGTAAAATTTACAAACAAAAAAGCAAGTTGCACATTTGTTTTATTAATTTGGCTGTGGAACACGACAATACTAAAATTATGATCATATAAGTTATGTTGTTGCTTATGAAAAAATGGAGTATCTATTATGTGGGTCTATATCATGAAGGAATTGATATTTCTCTTATGGTTATGAAATTAATAATTATTATTTCAGATTTTTTTTTATATTTCAACTTTTTTTTTAGTTAAAGAAAAGATATTTTTGTGAGATAATAATTATTAGTTGAGCTTTAAATTACTAAGAATCAACTTTTATACAAAGTATATAGGAGCGCTTGGTACAGATTTGGTTAATGAAAAGAATTGGGTTAGGAAATTTTAATTTTGTGTAGTAACTTAAAAATTTTAGACTAGACCCACTCTCAGACAGAACTTGAGTAAAGTGAAGTCTAGGGCGGTTCAGAAAAGGATGGGGGTTAATGGCTAAGTGTGAGTTGATTTTCTAGTAGCTAAGGCATTAAGGAATTAATAGGACTTTTTGAAAGTAAATTTAGGTAAGCAGAACTCTCAATATTGAACTTGGTGTGAAGGGGTTAATTTAGAACGTCAGAGTTCAAAGATGTGTTGCTAAATAGGAACTTTAGGGAAGAATTCTAAGTTTATGTCTCGTGCAAGTTGCTATAGCAGGTGGAATACCACTATGAAAAGGCTGCTACAGTAGGTCAATCACAAATTCATGAAGGAAAGTCCTAACACCGTTCATTATTCTACAACTTCAATTTTTTTAGGAAAGAAAGGGCGACCTAGAGCCCTTTTCTTCAAATTTTCACCAATTTCTTTGGTAAAAGTAAGTTATTTACTCCCATAACTTGTAAGTCGATTCTTAAGCTTTAGAAAATCTATGGTGATAATTTTGAGGGAGGGCTTTTACTTGAATTAATGGTTAAAAAGTCCTAGTTTGGGTGAGATTCTCATGAAATTGACCTAATGTTAAAATTAAGTTATAATTTATGTATTTTAATTAGGTCATTGCTCATTATGTTTTGTTATTATTTTAGACCAAGAACAAGACATCACAAAAAGGAAAACTCAAGTTTTTTAGAATTTCTAAGACTTGATTTAATATACGTGATGATTGTTTATTTTTCAAGTTATGTAATGTGTACATGCTAGCTAATTGATTCTTGTACAATGCATGTTGAGAAAACCTAAGAGATGAATGTGAAATGCATGCAGTCGTGTTATCAATCTCATGCAATGACTTCTTTAAATTTACTTGTGGCTTATAAGTGCGATCGTTTCATTGTGATTGTGTATGTTATCTAATTGCTTGTTGGTTGGGTACCATGTCTATATGAATTAATGATTGGCTCGAATACCATATTTGATATATATTAATAGTTGGTTTGAATACCATGCCTAATATATATTAACTATTGACGTGAATATCATACTTAGTTTGTGATATTAATAATTGACTCGAATATCACGTCTGATATAAAATATTTTTTGGTTGGCTCGAATACATTCATGCAAAATGATTAAGTCAGGATATTAGTATTGGGAGTTTGTTTGTATTATAGTGTTGACTTGGTTATAACTTGTTTATGCATATATTGTCCAGTAACTATTATGCTTTATTTATCTATTTACATTCATATTTTTAGAGATGGCCAATGATCTTACTGGTACACTGTGAATTTTATGTATTAATACTGTATTTACTTTTTCTTTGTTGAATATAGAGAATATTTATACAGCTACTTTGTGATCTCAATTGTGAGATTTTCGTTTCCTGTATTCAAGGGTGAGCTAATTCGTTTCATATATATATATATTACTTTGGAGTTACATTCCCTATTAATTCTTGACTATATTAGAACTTTGGTATCTCGACTTTTAGATTCTAGGGGTTAATTTTGCAAGTTTATTTTAATTTTTTTTATGAATAGTTGTTCTATTTAATGAGAGTGTTTCTTAACTTATTTTTTTAATGGGGTTAGTTATTGGATTGGTAGATGGTTTTTTGTCAGAGTGTCGCCTATGTGGGTGTCACTTACAGTTATTAATATTTTAAATAATTATTTTAAAATTTAAAACTCATAGAACCCAAATTATGACTCCACCTCTTGAAATATATGTGAATCGTTGCCTAATTAGTGAACAAAATTAACCTATATATACACGCGCGCGCTAAAACCCATCGAAAGCTTATCATATTACATTATTATCTTCAATGTTTCTAGTCTTTTCTTATGTCAAATTCATTTTATCTTGTGAGAAAAAAAAAAGCACTCAACTATTTTTTAATAATTAACAAAAGGACACATGATTAAACTTCCAATCATATTTCTTCACAATCTTTTATTTTATAAAGTGCGGTGAATGAGATCGTCTCTAAATGAATCCTTATGTAATAAAAATTTAGAATAGTCAAAATAAATATCAAATACGGAATAAAAAAAATTATTTCACATATGATATAGATTGTTAGCAAGAACATACTGTTCTTTTCTTCTTCTTTTTTCCTAGAAAATTAATAAACAAGAACTATAGTTTTATAAATCTTTTTCTACTTCCACTAACTATAGTCTATAAAATAATTATGGAGAGTTCAACGGTTCATATTATCTCAAGAATTTTTTTAAAAAAATGTCACTTTCACGTGTTATATTATTAATATTATAATGATGATAATTATTTAAAGTGTTTTTTTCAGTTGTCACATAACATATAAGCTAACATTGATGGAAAGTTGGTGAATGATAAGAATATATGCAATTGTGAAGCAACACATTTGCATGATACTATTAGATATGCTTACAATTCATCATTTATTATGTTAGTCGCGGAATTAGAAATTTTATTACTAAGGATATTCAAAAATTAATTTATATGTATGAAAAATAATTAATGATATGTGACTTATGCGTTTTATATAATTTATTATATGTACAATATTATTTTTTGATGAAAAATGTTCAGTTTATCACTATTTCACTGAATATGACGAGACCATTACCTAGGTGTATAATGAGAATAATTCATCGGAAAAGAATAGGTTCAAATATGAAAACTTCTTGTTATGAACTCGGCACTTGCTTTTACCAAAATCTCTAGCCAATTTTGTATATGATAGATTCTTTTGTAACATCAAGCTTAGTAGTAGCTCAGACTAGATAAATAAAAATAACAAAATAACTTCAATTTTTTGTTTATTTTCAGTGCTTCTTAATTTTAAAATAGTGGTGGAGTTAAAATGGTTATTAAGGAGGTTTAAAATATGAAGAAGTCGAAGATGGTTCAACATCAGCTATATATACATAAAAATCATCTTAATCATGTGAAAACAGTACAATTGTCTCCCGAGTGATGTTCAAATAAAACCCTGGACCTTTACTGGCTCTGTCCTGTTTTCAACAACAAATTATTCAAATTAATCCGGATTTTTTTTATGGCATTACACATTGTTATACCTAACCATACCACTAGAAAATGTACTAGTATAAGATTGAATTTTTAACATACATATTTTTTCGTCTTGGAGGAATGATTTGCATATAGTAACTTGTAAAATTGCAACTACTAAATAAATAAATGGAATTAAAGAAACAAAAATATAGTTTTGATCTATAGTACCATCAGACTTCTCTATAACAATTCATTCTGATTTATGATCTGCATTATAATCGCCTCAATATGTAATCTTCATGTTACGCTATGTTATACCATATATTTTTTTATAATAATATTTTATTATAGCAATCGAACAATATCAAATAAATGATGTTAGTCACGGAGAGATTTGACCGTATATTTATGTAAATTATCAAGATTTGCAGGTTTTAGCTTTTTGGACTGTCAAGATTGGCGTTATTGCAGATTTGACTATAAATTATTGAAAGCATATTACAACCATTGGCTCATCCAAAGGTCTAATTATTTAGGAGCCCATTTGAAGTTGATAAATCAAATTTCTTTTTTTTATTTTAAATGTAAAATTAAATTTAAGCTATAAACCGACAGTATGTTGTTGCAATTAATTCTAGTAATTTTGACAATGGAAAAGGGTCAAAAATATTTCTGATTTATTTGAAATGAAGCAAAAATATCTTTTTCATTAAATTTGGCTTAAAAATATCTGTCAGTTAAATTTTTGGCTAACCCTCTTCTCTCGCAGAAACGAAAAAGGGCCAAATTTTGCAAAAAAAATAACCCCCCCCCCTCTCTCTTAGAGAAGTGACATTATGCAGGCTATGTGGACCAAACGCGCCACATGATCCGTTCACGTGGAGACCCAAGAGGTTTTCTCCTCCGATATTAGGTCGTAGACTAGCCTCTTCATGTCAAAAGGGACTATCATTTCATTTGCAAACGTCTTAAAAAGTCGATCTGTGAATGATAGCATTGATTCATCCTCGTTATAATCGTTGCCTCCTCCTCAAACAGTTTCTCGAGTTCAATAGGATCCAACTTTGCAAATTTTTCGAACCTACGAAGCTTGTATAGAAGTTGTTGTGCTCATGTTAGCAATGTAACACAATCAACATAAGTTATTATTTTCAAGAGAAAATTCAATTGCAACTATATAAATAAAAGCTATTTTTTAATACATTAAGAATTTGGACAACTCAATGTCTAATAAATATTGATTTGAAGATGGGTTGGGGTTGGATTTTTAATTTGGGGTTGGATTTTTGCACCATTTTTAATAGTTAATGGCTATTTTTTGCCCTTTTTCATTTCTGTTAGGAAAAGGGGTATTTTTGAGTAAAAAATTTAACGTCGGAATATATTTGAGCCAAAACCTAACAGAGTGATATTTTTACTCCATTTCAAATAGTTCAAGTGTATTTTTTTGCTATCTTGACTATTAATTTTAAACTTTAAATTCAATTGCAATACTTCTCTAAAGTCAACATTTCTTTGGGTCATGTTTGGCAATACAAGTAAATTTGCTTGATCACTCTTGTAGATAACTTATACACCTATATATACCATCAACATATTTAATATTGACTATACTAAAAAAATGAATATTTCTTTTTGTTTCCATTTTTTTATTTGGAAGGAATTAAGGGTTAATCATCTAGAATAGATTATCAAGGGGAAGAAAGTAGGGGGAATGTACCACCAAGGTTTCTTATTTCTATTTTTAATTAGAGATTTCAGATTTAAGTCATGAAAATAAGAACATTCTGATAGTGAATATTTCGACATCCAACGATCCTTACGTGTCGCGATCTCGAAGATTGGAAGCAAAAGAAGCTTCTCCACTTGTCAAATTTCTATATGGTACATTATTATTTTCTCTTTCATTTAATTTGTAGCTGGAATTTAATTGTTTGTTTCTGTTGAGGAAACTTGATTGGTCTATGAACATTCTTTAAGTTTCCTATAAAACATGGAATCCACTAGATTATTGACAACTAAGCAAATTAAATCAGAAAAAAAAAAGTATAGGGTAAGTTGATTAAGCCTTTTGATATTGACTATTGAATTGTGCTACTCCAAACAATTAAACATAGAAATTTGTACAAAAACACAAGTTTTGTATCGATTATTTTGGGTTGATTTCTCGGGCGATGATCATTCAATTAATAGTTATTATTAAAAAAAAACTATCTTTTTTGTTATTCCTAATTGTTTTTCAACAAAAAAGAGAGATTTTATAAGGTCTAACTATTAATTGATGAGTGAACATATCAAAAGATAAAACTCTAATTTGGTTTAGAAGTTAGAACACTCTTGCTAAAGGTGTCAAACGAGCAAATCGAGTTGAATTTGAAAGAGTTAAAATGAGCTTAATTAATGAATTTCAATTGGATCGAAGTGAATTATTTGAGATGCATTGAACAATTAGTCATAATTGATGATCTTATCGTCAACTCCTAAAATTTAGGTTTGTTGATGAATCTGGTCTTGTCAATCATGTTCAAAAGTGAATTTGAACATGTTGGGACATATTGTTATTAATAAGGGGACAAACTTGAAACACTTAGAATATCAACTATAAAAAAAAATTCATTGGAAAATAAATGGATTTTCCTACCTAATTAAATGTAATTGCAAGTTTGTTTATTAAAATTTCATAATAAAATTTCTCCAGAGCAGAAGATTTTTATTTTTTGTGTACTTAGTACTTATGTTACCATTATACAATAAATCAATAATGACTAGTAGCGGAAGTTTTGTCGTGAGATGATTAATATTTCTACATTCTTAACGAGAAATTTCGAATTTGATCCTCTGAAAATGGAACAAAATCTTACTAGGGTCGTCATCTCTAGAGAAAAAAATACAAATTTAAATTTAATCAAGTTTCGATACGAGTATCACCGAAAAAAAGCCAGTAGCCTCTGGTGGATGAGTAATAAACAAGTGACACTTGGAAAGTCTCTTGTTTAATCGAGAAATTTTATGAAAATGGAGAAGCCAATTGAGCCAATAAACAGACATAATTTGATTTTCATGTCAATTTCAAGGTGTTTTATTCCTTATAAAATAAGAGGTATTTGGTGTAATTGGTTGAACATGGGTCCCCTTGAGAGAAACTCTGAAATATTTTTTATAAAAAAAAATTTGAAAAAAAAAATTGAAGAAGAAATTGTGTGTTTTTTAAAGCTATTCGCAAAATTTAATGATAAGGTTTTAAAGACGGTAGATGATAAGAACTCATTCATTTTTAATAAAAGGTCGTGAATTTGAGCTAAATATATTCAAAGTGGAAATTTTCAGTGCAAATTTAAATTAGGCAAGATCTAAAGCTATAAATTTCAGATATCGTTTAAAAAATAAAAAAATAAACAAGTTTTAAATTTTTTAAGTTATAATTTATAAATCCAAAATTTGAAATGAAAGGTTGAAGAACCAAGTTATTATTAAAGACAAATGATATTCCAGTATCTCCAAAAGAATATTATATATAGTTATCATCTACTATTTATTCTGTTCTCACTAAAATTTAAAATTCATACAGATCAACCAATAGTTTTTGACAAATATTTTAGATATAGTACGAAGTATGGAGTCTTAGAAAATTAGTAAAGTTATAATTTATAAATCTTGAGTTCGTATGAGTGTTTTGTTTTTCGAGGTCAACTTGACTAAATTTTAAAACAAAATTAAAAAGTAGTTAACTTTAATATTTGAAATCTAAAATTCAGAAGGTTGAAAACTATACGAAAAATGTTATAAGTTGCAACTCTTCTTATATTACTATGATGAAAAAATATATCTTAAAATATTAGTGAAAGTTCATATAATTTGCCTCGATAAGTGAAATAACGACAAGTAAAAGTATCCATGTAGGTCCATATTTCCAGTATTAGAATTAATTACCAATAAGATTGAGAATTCTTAGTAAAAGAGTTAAAAGATTTGCATTATAATTATTTTAATACTAACAACTCCTCCTTTTTACCCCTAAAATAATAATAAAACTATTTCACTACGAACTGAAAAAATGATCTTATTATTGTCATGTGCATCTACGTTGTGTTTTTTTTTCGATGTTTATATCGTGAAGATTAAATTATTTTTATAAAGGACGTGCTCTTTGTGAGTTGATTATTATGCATTAACTCCTTAATAATGTGCGATACATGACTAATTAAACTTTTTAATTGAAATTTTGATTCGTCACAATTCAAGTGTTTAATTTTTTCGATCGAGTGTCTTTGGACTTTAGCCCCAATCCTTTTTTTTTTTATTGTACATTTAAAGTTTGGTTGCTATTGGCAAAAACAAGATGAATAAATTATAATATTAAATTTTAAATTCTTAATGCTATCGACATGTATAGGAACTTTAGTATCAAATCACAAGCTTAATTGTATTTTGTATAAAAGGAAAAAAATATTTTAATGATGGAAATATAAATATATTTAATATTATATTCTTTGTCATATATATATTAAACTATCAAAAATTCAGTCAAATTCTGTGTATCTTATTGGTAAGCTTATAGATTCTCTCTCCTATAAATTCTTTTAATTGTTATATCAACAAAAAGAAAGGCAGCTGCGCGTTAAAATAAGTAATTTTACAAAGAGTGTATTGCTATAAAAACAGTTATCGTTATAAGTAAGAAAACAAATATAGAGAAACAAAATATAATATAAAAAAAATTGATTCCAAAAAAACTCAGTTGTGGTCGATCTCCATTGCATACGCATCTAGTGTCACTCATAATTTTGCTTGAAATATAAAGTCGTATATGGCGTATTACAATAACAAACAACAACAACAACAACATACCCAGTTGAATCTCACAAGTGGGGTCTGGGGAGGATAGAAATGTACGCAGACCTTCCCACTACCTCGTAAGAAGTAGAGAGGCTGTTTCCCGTGACGTATATGACGTCATAACTTGATAAAATGATCATATATAATTTTCCGTTCACAACTTGATTATAAGGTTGGAAAACTATTTCAAAGGGCTGAAGATTTTTACGCACGTGTATCTCTCAATCTTTAAGGAATTAGAAGCGTTTAAACTATCAAATGGGAGTCTTTGAGTCTACTTTTTAACGCAATAACTCATTTGTCAATTTGAGATATATATAGAACTGTTATAGAAAGATTGGTTACAAAACAAAGATAATATGAGCCATATATTTCACATTAAAATAAAATAAGAATTCTTACCATCAAAACAATTATCCATTACAAAATATAAAGTGATTGAGATGAAGAGGATAAGAAGAGTATAAAAATCAACTATTTTAAAGTAAAGTAAAGCACTCATTAATAATAATAATAATAATAATTTATTGCCTAATCCTTCTAAAAATCACTAACAATAATCAAATAAGTTTAGCACCACAAGGCCTTAAGTATGTCATTATTTTGATTAATGGAGTATAGCTTATCACCACAAGAAAATTATCCAATTAAAGATCCTAATCTTGTCATTTTCATTATCTGTTTCCTCACAAGTAACAAAACATTAGGTATTAATTATTTAAGATATTGTGAGATATATGTTAAATTAATCTCAAAGTAACTTTGTTCTTATCTTAGTACTAAAAGATAAACCACCAATTAATTCTTTTGATATTCTGAGATGAACCCAAAAAAATTCCACAATAGTAATGCTTCCTATTGCTTTATATACACAAAAATATATATAATATGAAAAATTATATGTCCCATTCAGTTGAAAATAGCAAGTATAATCGTACCTACCATCCTAAACATACAACAACATACCCAGTGAAATCTCACCAGTGGGATCTGGGGAGGGTAAGATGTACGCAGACCTTACCACTACCATATAGGTAGAGAGGCTGTTTCCTGAAAACCCTCGTCACAAAAACCCATTAACAGAATAAGCTAGATATGTTAAACAAGCAAGAAAGAGAAGAACACATGATAATACGTAGATACATGATAGTAAACATATAAAGGCAGATAAATAACATATTAAAGGCAGACAATTACCACTCCTTCCTATCAACCCTTCAACCCTATTAGCCTGTTACTCTAATTCTCGACCTCCACTTCTTCCTGTCTAAGGTCATGTCCTTGGTGAAATTTCACTAATTAATTTAATTTGCAACATTATGAATCGTATCAGATTTTAGACTTTGGATACATGCATCTCGGGATCAGATTATGAATCGCAGTAAGGTTTTTACTGATAACAAAATGATTGCATGATAACTGGTTCTGTTTTAGGTCAAGATCATCTTAATTTGCAACATATTATCTAAAATAAACAAATCCTATAAAACTACACGAGGAGAACTCCATTGATACAGCCATCATTTTCAGGATTATTCGTCACTTGAGCATATTTACCTAGCATTCAACAAAATGAATGTATCAGAATTTGAAGGACAAAACAAGTGTAACGTTTAAGTAGCATATCTTACCCCACACAACTTTCCCAGCAGGAGTGACAAGACCAAGTTCACTCACATTAACCTGGATTTTATAGCAAGACAATTAGTGAATGCAGGCAAAACTAGATAATAAACTTGGGTGCAGTCTTGAAACGGAAAGATTACCTCAATGATGGTTCCCTTGGTTATAACACCTAGTGAAGTATACATTGGACCATTAGGATTCTTCTTCACCCCAATGATCTCAAGATTGAACGTACATTTGAGTTCAGGGTGTGTCACGTGGGCTTTAGTAAACCGTAAGCCAGATGGGCGGATGAACCGCTCATACTTTGGAGGTTTCCTGGTAAACCCTGCTCCGACAAAGGTGGCCTTTGTAACCATTCTCTTCCACTGCTTGGCTGCAAAGATGAGCACAAATCAAAACAGTCAAAAAATCATTCCTAACAAACGGAACAAAGGACAAGCTTGAGGGGCGGAAATTAAGAATCTGCAGACATGGGCTAACCAACAGAAAATGAAATTAGGTAATTGAAGATACTTACTCTTCCTTTTGCCAGATCTTATCACTCTGAACATCTCATCCTCAGCCACAGGCCTGACCTGTAAGGTGAAGTATCTTATTAGAAAGCAATTTACGTAAGCGAAAAGATCACAGTCATAAACACAAAAGGAATTACAGTGACGCTGATATGATATTGGAATGGCAACCCTTTGTGGGTCAGCTTTTTACAGAGAAATCTTTGTACCTATCTAAGACAACAGATAAGAACCATCCCTATAGCTACACATATCCCACGTGAGACGAAAAATCCACGATCAATCTGAAGAGCACAGACTGAAGTGTGGAGTATCTCTATTTATGAGCAGTCAAACAGAGAGACACAGACCGAAGTGAATATTTCAGAAACAGAAGTAAATCACAGACCCTTCAATCATAAGCAAACATATTTAGCAAGAAGTATGGGTACACCGAACGAGAAGAGAGATATTGTATTGAAACTAGTAGTGTAAGGACAAAAATTAGCATGTCATTCTAACTTTACCTTCTTTTTTTTTGGATAAGGTAAAATATTTTATTAATGAAGGGATGTTCTAACTTTACCTTGGGCAAAGGCACCTCCCATTTTCCAGCTTTCTCTTTCCTCTTTTGCTTTATTGTGTTGCTAAGAATCTACAAAGAAGGTTTAACATTCAAAAATAGTATAATCAGTCTATGTTCATTTCATTGTACCACCAATTGAACAAAAAGACAAGTTTAACACAGCGTCAAACTCAACATGCCTTAGCTCTTGTGGTAGTTTCACGATCCATCAGATATGCAGGGACAGCACCCTCATGCACATCATCATCAACCTTGCGTCGGGTTGATGACTCTTCATGCATAGCCAATCTATTCAAGGCAAACAAAGTAAAAATGTAAATAGGGTAGATTATCACAAACTTCAAAAAGAAATCATTTAGGAAGAGGTACAGGCTTAGGAGACTGTAGAATCGTCAAATCATCACATGCTTCATCCATAAGGACCAAATAATCGCACCAATTATTCGGTGAGAGGTTTAGAAAATTTGAACCGCCATAATAGCATCATGCATAGATTGTAGCAACAGTATTCACATGGAGATGTTACTTCGCTGTAAGAGGCTGAAACTTACTAATTCTTATCTTTTTTTTTACTAGACGACCTAAATCTATATAAAGCATACTGTTCTCCGAATTAATTTTCTAACAATTACTCCTGCCAGAGTCAATGTGATATCAAAGCTAACCTCATTAGAGGATAAAAATCTACAATTATTTCAATGGACAACTGCAAAATGTTATATAAACTACTTTTAACATTTAAATATTAGTAGCAGTAAAGGGATTCAATTTGTCTAAAAGTACCTATAGGTGGTATAAATTGTACTTCAACTGATGTTCAAGTTTGCTGGATGTGAACCAATGACTTACTTCATCACTCATCAGGCCATCATTCCAGAGATAGGCGAGACTCAAAATCCATGCTATATAGCATGTAGGTTGAGACCTCAAGACTTAAAGAAAACGCTCATTTGTGTGATTTACTAAAGTAATCATATAAATTAGTATAATCCACTTGATCTTAAAAAATATTGAATAGCTGTTGCTCCTTCAGACCATCATCAAGTAACCTTCTTCACACTGGTCAAAAGGCATGCCATTGTCTGCTCTCGAGTAAAGGTTCCACACCAATCCATTCCAACCTCTAGTCACACTTCCCCACCCACCCACCTAACCCCAAATTAAGTCTAAACCAAGAATACATGTGTACTACTACCATCTTCTGGAACCTAAATATAGAAAAGCAACCACATAATAGCTAGAAGCAAAGGATATGCTAAGGGAAATCAGAGAACTCATGATATATTTCATTTTTAGCTATGGACCGAGCATCACTCTCTAAAATTGAATCAGCATCCCACGTTTCAGATGTGGGAACTTCTTTTATTGATCTAAAGTCCAAATGAACACCGAGTAAGCTCGTAATTTAAAGCAGAGTTGGTTCTCTTTCCAACTAAAAAGCAAAAACTAAACCAAAGATGCAGAACAATTTAGTACACTCCAATATTTTCAATATTGGGGAACACCCATAATCTGAATAACATCCAGTTCTAGGAGCATTAATTATTCTCATTAACCATTTCAAAATCTCAAAAATATAACAAAAGAGGAACTATGCCACCAATGATGGAAAATGCTACCTATTCAATTTGGGCTTTGAAGCTAATTCTGAGTATCCAAATAAAAGATTATGGAATACTCAATTTACTTCTTGGAGAAGCGTGAGCATACTGTTCATAATTTGGTGTTCCTATATATTTGATAATCAATTCAATATATCAAACAAGTATGTACATAAAACAATAACCAAACCCCGAACCCCAAACTGACTAGACGAGGCCAGCACGATAAATGATCAACATTCATTCAGCTCCATTTTTTACTGTGTCATTCACAACTATCATAGGACAACAAATCACAAACATAATAAAATAGTAATTACCACAATTAATAACTTACGTTTTCTTCATTTGGGCCTTTTCAGCATACCGCTTCTTAGCAAACATCTTACCCTTGATACCCAAAGCCTGTTTTGAGCGCAAAACACAAACTTTTAGCTCAAATTTCATATTACACAGCATATGAGAAAATTGAAACAGAAAATGGGAAAGATGTAGAGTTATTTAGAAAAAAAAGGACCTTTTGGGCAATTTGGGATCGCTTGTGAACTTCACGAGCATCCTTCTTACGTTTACGCTCGAAGTGATCAGGGCGACGCCCAAATCTCTTCCTGTGCAACTCTATGTAATCTCCCTGAGGCTGTTCGCAAATTTTCACACCACAAAAAAATCATAAAAAACATCAGTACATAATAATGCATAAGCTAATGTACAAAACTGAAAACTAATAAGATTGATGAAGTTGAACGCTTAGAGATCTAACCATGGCTACTATAAACGGTAGGACAGAGAAAAAGATTGAGAGAAACGGCGGGCTTGGGGTTGCTGGACGGAGGGAAAGGGAGATGAGAGGGGGCTGCTATGATGGTTTTTCCGGCGAGGCTGGTCGCGATGATGGGGAGTCGTTTGATGGTGGTGGGAGTGAGAAGGGTATCGGCTGGTTAAGGGTTTTTGGGATTCAGGGGTGGTTATGTTAACCTGGCAAAACTAGTTGTATGAAAATGAGAATAAATTTAGATGTCTGTTTATGAGTTAACACTAATTTTTTTTTATCTTGTATGTTTTTTTCGTAATTTTTATCTTAGCTCTTGTCTGATACAAATCAACAAAGAAAAAAAAAATCTTCATTATTTTTCACTCGAGAAAGATTTATATTAGGCAAAAGATAAATAACAGAGACGAGAAAAGGAGATGGAGGAGAAAGACGAGTTAGACATAGAGATGAGGGGCATTGGAGGGGGGTGAGGAGAGAAGTAAGTGAGAGTTTGAGAAAGAGGAAAAATTTACTATGAAACTATAAGTAATGTAACATAATTCTTTTAAGAGATAATTACATTTTAGTGTAGCTCATGAAGTTACTTAACATAATTTAGTTGAAGTTTTCGATGCTGTCTAAATTGTCCCAAAGGAGGAGTTTAAGGGTCACGAAGGCCTTCCATTGGCCAACCTCTCTTGACCTAAATGATCGATGTTGATGGGATGAATACAACACAATGAGAATTGTTTTTAAATTTCATTTATAATTCTAGAAAATTATAAATTATCGACATGATCACTATAATAAAATTTAAAAAGCAATTATCATTAATTTTTAAAACATTTATCAATCAAATTCGATTGTGATTCATGACATCTCACCTATTGAGGTTGATAGACCATCACTCAGATCTACCTCTCTACAAATTTGTAGTTTTAGAGAAATCAATTTGCGAAGTTTAACAAGATTTTGGATTATGTAATAGTATATAAAACTATATATTAATATTATACATAAGTGTAGAAATATCTTTTATAATTTTGCACATTATATATCGATATAGTGTATCAAGTTTTTAATAATTTTTCTAGTAAAAATATATGAAAGTTTTATATATTGTTGTATACAGGATGTATATTATCGTATGCTGAATCTCATTTTGGATCAAAAATTTGTAAATTATCATATAAGTTTTGAATTCTGTTTTTGCAATGTAAATTAGATAATTATACTTTTATGAATTTTCCTTCTTTTAAATTATAGTTATATATAATAAATTTTTAATACATGTTTGTCTTGATATGTAACTTTTCCTATAGGCTTAACTCATAAAGAGACACCTAAACTTTGGCACTCTCCGATACTGTTCTTTTAATTTTTCATAAAAGTAGGTTCTCAAAATTTTCCGTTAACCATATGCGAAAAAAATTATTACAATTTTAAATAAAAACTTTTTGCACATGGTTAACTGAGAATTTTGAGAATCTACTTTTATGGAAAAAAAATTTTTGGACCGCAACTATTTACTTTTGGCTGAAAAATTAAAAAAAAGTACCGGAAAGTGCCAAGTAGGATAAAAGTGTTTAATGGGATCAAATCTGAGCAGTTGGAGTGTCTATTAGGAACTTGTCTTAGTTTAGGTGTCTAAGTGAAAAATGAGGATAAGTTTAGGTGTATGTTTATGTATTTGACCTTTCCAATATGTTAAATGAGAATTATGCATAATAACAAAATGCAAGGTCACCACAAATTTAATGAGTTTGTCTCTCCAATTTTTTAAAAATTAGCAAATTATCTAACTTGATTAATTTACTTCTAACATAATTTAGAATTTTATGTCCAATAATCTATCTATTTATCTATATCTATATTACTGTAAAGGTCCTTAGAAATGTTGTTTGAACTTTTTGCCCTTCGTTAAAAGATTTTGCTTTAGATAAAATCGTCTTTTCACTTTTTTTTAATTTTAATGATATTAATAATTATTGCCTATAATATAAAACCTAAATAACGTGCCTAATTGGTCTATGAATAGGTTTGGTCGCGTACTCCTACTGTTCATAAATTCTAATTGTAAAAAGTTTATGAATTCTATTTTTTGTAATTACAATAATAACAATAATCCAAAAATAATAAAACTGTCCAAGAAAGAGGCAAAACACTTCCGGAAGGGGAAAAAAGGTCTAGAAAGAACCCCATAAAATTCAAAAAAAAAGGGGGCCGAGAATTTTTTTTCTAAGAAAAAACTTCAAAAAAAAAGAAAAGAAAAAAAGGTTAAGAAATCCAGAAAAAAGCCGAGAAGAATTTTCTATTAACAATCTATTTAATATATTGCATTGAAACAAACTAACAGAGTTCCCATAGTTTAATGAAACATAAAGTTCTACAATTAATACTAATTCCAATTGAATGTTAAACACTAAAACACATATATATTAACTAGGTGTAAACTTGTACTCACGCTAAAATAATATTCTTATAAACCATGATTTTAGAGGTAATAATATTTTATTATATGATCGTGTCACTTGTATGCATGTTGGTTGATAAATTTCTCTACATCTTTATTGGCTTCACTTTTAATTGCATATTTGGAAGAATATGTATTTATTTAAGGATCGATGGGGCTCTCGAAATATGATCCTATAGATTATGCCCCCCCACCCCCACAAAGAACTATAATACAAAATATTCAATATAAATTATAACATTTAAGTATATGACCCAAGTTAATAGAACTATTATGTTTGTTCTCTTCTTTTCTATATATTATGTTCATGCACTTTTCCTCCTCCTTTATATTTGATATTATTTCTAAATTGAATTTATTTATTTTTTCAACGGGAAAAGAGATTTGATGAGGAAGATTAAATAAGATAGTAATTAGTGGAAAACGATTTTATTATTTTTGACTTCATCTATCTAAACTAATATTAAAGGCATGAACATCCTTAGAAGTGTTGATTATTTTAAGAATATTTGATTATAAACTAAGAAATTCTTCTTTGGACAATTTTGTCTTTTTATTTTACGACAAATTATTATTTAATTATTTTAAGAATATTTGATTATAATTATTAAGAAAAATGTAGAGTTCTAATTATATGGTAAGACAAAAATATAGAGAGAATTACTATTATAGGTTTTCTTTGTAGTTGCGTGCACGAAAAAAAAAGTCCTAGAATATGTGATAAAAGACGAAAGAAAAAATTTCAATAGATTTTTTCTCACTCAAGATAATTGTATGATTTATAAAGGTAAAGTTGAAAATATTACTAATTATATTCCTTATTGACAATCACTATATGTACCTTCCACATAAAAAGTTTAAATAATCAACGTATAATATTTTAAAAGAGAGAAATTAGGAATTTAATTAGAGTTTTGTTAATGTCTTGTCTTTAATTTTAGTATAATTTTTTTCATTTGTGTTATAGTAGAATGTTCGATACAGTAAAACAGATGTTGAAAAGCACTCCTAGTAGAAAATTAGAGAGAGAAAGAGAAGTTGTATACTGTAATTCAGAAAATCTTCTGAGCAATAAAATTGTGTATGTTTCATAATGTAAATTTTTTACATCTATAGATGTTCTAATAACAGACCAAGCTCAATTAGCATTATTTACAGGCTACAAAGTATACAAATTCAAAGTTAGTTGTGATGAAAAAATGGGATTGAAATCTCCTTCGGTATAAGTTGATTCAGTATTGTTTAATTAACATACTAATTAATACCGCTTGTACAATAAAAAATTGAAGGTTGGATATCATCCTTTACACTGGAAATTTGTTGGGGTCAATGATTGCACAATAGTAAGTATATATATAATAAAAAATATGAACTCATTATTTATAATTCATATCGAGTTAGATGAGAAATAAATATAAATTTTAAACTCAATGATAAATTAAGATACTCTTTCCCTTAAACACTAGAAGAACATAGAATTAACAATATGATTTGTGGTGCAGTGGTGAGACTGCTCCATTCTTAATCAGCGACTTGAGGTTCGAGTCTTGAGTGTGGAGAAAATTTTGTCAGGAGCTATACCTTTAAATGGGTTCTATAGTGTACTATTCAAATTTAGTCAGAGCTCCAATGCGGATATTGACCGAAGAAAAAGTACATATATAGAATCAGAAGTACATCCGATTATTTTTTCTACAGAAAAACAACGTATTTATAAAGTTGATGATATTAGATAGTAATATTTTACGTAATTATTTATAATTGCATGCTCAATGATGTAGACTACATAGGTAATAATTTATTTATTTTTATATATACTTTTTATTAATCGACGTGATACACACGTGCACAACACGTATACTAAACTAATTATTTATACATTAGTGAAGCTAATAATCTTGACAATTAGTTAATATAGATTTAACTCATTCTCACTTTTATTTATCCCAAAAATCAATTGAGGACAATTTTTTACTAAAAAAATTATGTTGCTATAAGTGATAAATATTTTCTAAATATGAGATAGTTACGTGATTTCCTCAACGTCAAAAAGACCAATTCCCTTTTATATTGGACCCAATTTCACAATTCCAAATCAGACCAATATCAGTCCAACCCAAATTTTTGACCCGGCCCATATCTTTTATACCCTAACCCTTTTTGCTCTTCCTTCCTCACTTAAATAACACACTCCTGTAAACCCTAAACCCTAATAAGCCTCCGCCTTCAAATTCTCGGAGTTTCGCTTTGTGGAGGTGAAAGTTCACCGTCTTCAACTTCGCGGTTCTGTAATCGCCGCTCCCGGAAAACGTAAAATTTTCCGAAGATGTTGGTTTTGTTTGAAACACCGGCAGGATTTGCCCTTTTCAAAGTATTGGATGAGGGAAAGCTCTCTAAAGTTGAGGTATCATCGCATTCATCTCTTATCCATTTTTCTGTTTTCCTTTTGGTTTTACAGAAGCTTATTTTTTGTGCATGTTGCAGGATTTGTGGAAGGACTTTTCCTCTACTGATTCTGCCAGAAAGGTAAAATTTGGACAAAGCTACCTGAGATTTGTTGTTCTTTCTGTTAGTTTTGTAGACATAAGCTACATTATTAGACCCTTTCTCTCTCTGTTTTGTTTAATTAATATATTGTGCTTAGTTTTTGGGGTGGGGTGGGGGATGAGCTTTCTAAAGTTTTCAACTTTATGTTTTATGCATTCTTCATTTAGTTGATTTGATTGGTTTGGAAACAGGTCGTGAAGCTAAAAGCTTTCTCCAAGTTTGAGAACACCTCAGAAGCTCTGTCAGCAGCTACGCTGTTGATGGATAGCAAGCCCAGCAAAGGACTGCGTAAGTTCTTGAAAGCACACTGTGATGGTGAAACTTTGGGGGTTGCTGATTCGAAGCTTGGAAATGCAATTAAAGAGAAACTGGTCAGCTCTCTTTTTATGTTGGCCCATTGCTTGTTGTTTTGTTCTATTCTGTTTCTCGATCTTTTATTTTTTTTGGCTGAAGCTGGTGTGGGATGTGTTTGCAGCAAATTGATTGTGTTCATAATAATGCTGTCATGGAATTGATGAGAGGGGTTAGAAGTCAGTTGTCTGAACTCATTTCTGGTCTTGCATCTCAAGACTTGGCTCCAATGAGCTTGGGCTTATCTCACAGTCTTTCAAGATACAAGCTAAAGTTTAGCCCTGACAAGGTAATTTGCTATATTGATTTCATTCTGGATATTCTCATGTAACAAATATTGAGATAATGAATTGCCATTGAGAAAAAGGAAGGTTAGTTAGTGGATGGAAGGGAAAGACAGCATATGAAAGGACTCTCCACCTCCAACAATGAGGTCAGGGGTTCAATCCACCAAGGGAACATAGTGAAAATGGACCAACCATAACTCTTGCGTAAGGGGATTTGGGGGGTGACCTTATAAAAATCAATTTCTACAGAACACTTTGTTTTTGTATGTTCTAGCTTGTATCCTTTCTGCTAAAGCTTGTGTAGTACTACTATCTTCTTAAATAATTTGATATTGTAATCTGTTGTTGGATGACATTACCCTATGCATTTTGGAGGTAGCCAGCATACCCTTAATGCTAAAGAATACAACCTTACCAGTTTCAAAAATGACATTACCCTATGCAATTTCTGATGATGCTAGATGGTCATTATTAAAATTTTATATACTGCAAATTATTTGATTTCACCCTGGAAATTGTCAATTCTGATGCTTGAAATTAAATCGTGTCGTGTTACTGCAACAGAAGGTCTAAAGAGTAAATTTACAAAAAATTGGAATAATTTTCTCCGTAATGCATGCTGATGGTGAAACTTGTAGGCTGGCAAACTCATTGTTTATGCGCTATTTTTATGCTCATTCCATATGTATCACATATCATGCGTCACATGTAATTTGAGTTGTCACACTCTATTGTTGTGTGGTTTCCTGAAATCTGACAGTTTCTTTCCTTTAGAGGTTATGTGGTTTCCTGTAATTCACGGAATCCTTGCAAGGTCTGTTTAGCTTGTAGCTGATAAGTCTGTAGTGCTTGGGCTATGTTATTGTACATTGTATATCTATTATGCTAACATTTAAAGGGATGTTTTACAGTCTTACCCTTTTCTTCCTTTTGGAGTTCTCTGAATAGCTCATAGATATGTCTCTGGGTAGCAGCTATTTGTCCAATTTTATATTATTTACATATTTGTCTTTTCGTTAAACATGTAGCAGTGCAACTGACTGCTTACTGCTTTTACAGGTGGATACAATGATCGTACAGGCCATTAGCTTGTTGGATGATCTCGATAAAGAGCTAAATACATATGCCATGAGGGTCCGAGAATGGTATGGTTGGCATTTTCCAGAACTTGCAAAGATTGTACAAGATAACATTCTTTATGCCAAGGCTGTGAAGTTGATGGGTGACCGTACAAATGCTGCAAAGCTGGATTTCTCTGAGGTAAAGATTGACTTCTTTTTAAAAGAATTAAAAAAGTAGATTTCTTTTCATTCTCACTAATATTTATCAGTATGTTGGCTAGCTTGCCTGTTGGAATGAAGCTTGTGATATATTGTAGTTCAATAAGCAATCTTACTTTTTACAAGATACACACTTATTCTGAAATACATAAGACAAAATCACACTTTCTGTATTACAATGTTAACAGATACTCCCAGAAGAGATTGAGGCAGAATTGAAAGAGGCTGCCATGATCTCCATGGGTACCGAAGTTAGTGATCTTGATCTGGAGAATATTAAAGATTTATGCAGCCAAGTTCTGTCTTTCTCTGAGTACAGAGCTCAGTTATATGATTATTTGAAGAGCAGGATGAACACCATTGCTCCAAATCTTACAGCTCTTGTTGGAGAACTTGTTGGTGCTCGACTTATTGCTCATGGTGGTAGCTTGATGAATCTTGCAAAGCAACCTGGAAGTACAGTTCAGATACTTGGTGCTGAAAAGGCTCTTTTCAGAGCTTTGAAGACAAAACATGCAACTCCTAAATATGGGCTTATATATCATGCATCTTTGATTGGACAGGCAGCACCAAAACACAAGGGTAAAATTTCAAGATCTCTTGCTGCAAAAACTGCTTTGGCTATTCGATATGATGCTCTTGCAGATAGCCAAGATAATACCATGGGTTTGGAGAATCGGGCCAAGGTAATGTTGGTAATTATTATCTTTGGATGATATTCTTCATTCCTGCTCTTTATCTAGCCTGATTATTATAATATGCAACTTTTTTTTAGCTTGAAGCACGCTTAAGAGTCTTAGAAGGCAAAGAGTTGAGCAAATCAGCTGGGTCTGCAAAGGGCAAACCTAATATTGAATTTTATGACAAGGATCGTAAGAAAGGAGGGCTAATAACACCAGCTAAGGTTTGGGACTATCCTCTCTTTTGCACTATACTTTCTTGGTTTGCTTGCAGTATTGACTTCTCCTTATGTAGGCTTACAATCCTTCTGCTGATTCGGTTATGGGACATACTGAGAATGAGGAGAAAACAAGTATAGATGAACAGCCATCTCAAACTGCGGAAGAAGCCCCTGTAACTGAAGGAGAGAAGAAAAAGAAAAAGAAAAAGAAATCTGCTGAAACAGAGGATGGCGCAGAACCTGAAGAGACTGGGAAGAAGGAGAAGAAGAAAAAGAAGAAACATGCCGAAGAAATGGAAAATGTAGAAGTGGAACAAAGTAAGAAAAAGAAGAGGAAACATGCTGATGCCGATGAGGATGAAACAGAAACCTCGGATAAAAAGAAAGAGAAAAAGAAGAAGAAGAAGAAAACTGAAGAATAAGTGTCCCAGAGGAGACAATTTTTAGCATCAACAATTTTGTTTTTGGGCAGTGGGCGGCATGTTTTTAAGTTGTATAATGATGTCTTTATCAAGTTATTAGTGCTTTGTAATGCAACCTAGGATTCAGTTAAACACCAGATGCTTGCTTTATGCTTTTTATTCCTACCGTGGATGCTTTAGCCCTACGTTGAAATATTTGCTATGCTATTTTACATGTTTTAAGCCACAGATGATTTCAAGTTAGTGCACCACAATAGCATTCTTGGTGCAAATGCCAAATTAGGTTGTCTTATTTCTGCCATCTTCATGTTTATGGAAAATTGCTCTTCATTACTATTGCCTTGAGTACTGTTCCTATATCTGCAATCTCAAGATTCAAGTAAACATTTTTTGTTGCAGGGTCTGTCTCTGGTCTGTTTAATGTGTCGAAAGTGATGATAACAGAGGTTAGCTCATGGTATGAGCAGCTTGAGTTATATTACTTAGTCATAAAATATGTCATTGATGACTACATAAAAATATTTTGTGAACATAAATATTATATGATAAATATTCACTCTTTACATGACAAATACAAAGTCAAATGCTTGGCAATTTTATGTCCATATGCATGGCAATTTTATGGCCATTTGCAAGGCACTCTTATGACCATATGCATGACAATTTCATGGCCATTTGTGACACTTTCATGATTATATGCATGACAAAAATAAGGCATACACCATACTTAATGGTCAAGTTTCAACAAGTATAAATATAGCTTCATTCTTGAAACAAAGCATGAAAAAAAAAGAACAAGAGTAAGAATAAGAAGAAGAGAAAAAGAAAAGAAAGTTACTAAACTCACATAGTTTATCTTTCTTACTATTTTAGCTTACTATTATAATCACTTTTTTGACTTGCTTATTTTGTAGTAGTAATTATATTTTGTTGATTTCTGTATCCTCTGAGTATTTTTAGAGAAGACTTGTTTAATCCTGGGGAAATATTTCACGCTGCTGAAATAGTTTCTTAGAACAATGCTTAACACGACTCAAGTATTTATTTTTACATATATAGAGATTTTATTTTTCGCCTACAGTATGCTGGCTCCGGACATTTCATTATGATTGACCACATCCATTAGATGGACAAAGGCAAGAAGCAAAACTAAAGATTAACAAATTAAATTGCAGGTTGGAACAATCTTAATATCCACATTTATCCCTCATCAATCTAAGGACTAATCTTTAAATTTTTAAAAAAATTAGGGCGTTAAGTTTGAGGCCCCCACCCTCTAAAAAAACAAACTAAAGGTTATTTGTATACCAATAGGTGGATGAAGAATATTTATAAGTCATTTCTGATATTTTCGTGTATTTTTGACACATTTTTGAATATAAAATTGAAAATAACCTTACCATCCTAAAACAAAATCAAGAAAAAACTACCTACTTACACAAACATTCCTACAATATTTATTAATTTTCTAGATAATTACAAATTGTCTAACTAATTAATAATTTTATATCAAATTTAAAGTTAGATACACCTAAATACATGTATTTTTGCTACAAGATCCACTAAAATAGGGAGAGAGATGAGCAAGAGAAAGAGATAGGCAAGCAAGATAGGAGGAATGCGAGTGAGATAGTTTATGTATCCCAGATACATGCAATCATACAAAACATATGGATATCAAATAGATACATGTGAATCCATTAAATATAGTGTATCTCGATTAAATTTCATCTAATTTTGACTTAATATATTTGAGATACATATATTAGAACGTATCAAACAAGTTAAAATTACAATAATATTCGCAATATTAAAAACTCAAGTAAAAGGAAGAAATATATATATATATATATATAATGGGGGCTATTTTTTGCCAATTTGGTTCACATAAGCTCAGAGCTCCACGCATCTGAAGTCTCATCCTGTCGTTCGTCTCTGTAAAAATCGAAAAGCAAATTCTCATTGAGCAGGAAGCAGAGGAAGATGTCGTCTGTTGGAACTTCGAAAGGTGTATTAGAGATCGTAAAGTTCGCAGTATACGTATCAGTTCCAATTGGTCTCATGTACGTATTTGCTAACAACAACGAGAATCTTCAGAAAATTATGGGACATGTAAATTCTCCTCTCTTTTTCTCCATTTATTTGTAAATTTTCTGTCTTTATGCTTATATTTTTCTGGGTTCTAGTTTTCTTGGGGTTTCTAGTCAAATTGCTTGAATGTAACAATTTTTCCAATCAGGCTTTGTTGTCTGCTTTAGATTTGGCATTAAGTCTTAGCTGGTTGATTGAATATAATCAGAGGGGGAAATGGAGATAGCGTTCTGAAATAGGTGTTTCTGCTTTCTAGGGTTTTTTAAACCCCATGATTTGGGAGGTGGCAGTGGCGGAGCATGGAGTTTCACTTAGGGGTTCAAAATATAAAGAAATAAACACACAAACTAGTGAAGGCTAAATATACATATAAAATAATTTAACAATATATAAATAATGTAATTATCTGCTAACCCCAAGTTGGCTCTGCCCTTGGGGGTGGGGGTGGGGGAGTTTGAAAGGGAAAGTCTTTATGCATCAGTTAAGTTAAGTGAGGTGAACAATGTGATCTTTTCTTACAGTTGAAGATTATGTAAATTGGAATATTTTGCATGGTCTACATTTAGTAATTTTGTACATGTGAGACAACAAGTTTGAGCAAAATGTTGAGAAAGGTGGATGTGTATACCCTGTCACAATTTAGTAACTTTGTACATGTGAGACAACAAGCTAGATTCTGTCTTCTGCTGTCACAATTTATTTAATGCATTTTCCCTTAGTCTGTTGCATAAGGTGTGATATCTTTGTGTATCCCAAAAAGAATGACATTGTTCTACACATATAGCTTCACAAATATCTGTGACTTGTTTTAAAGAACAAGATTCAAAAGTCTTTCCTTCTTTATTAAACTACATGCCAATTAAACAACATCATATAAAATGGTATGGAGGGAGCATAAAAGAGGGTGAAAGAGCGACAAAGAGAAGAGAGTGTGGCATGCTGCCGAAATTAAATAACAATAAGATAGTAAAGAAGACGAATAGAAGAATGGCAAAGAGTGAGTTGTTGCTCTATAGAGAATTGGCCATTTTGACACAGATTTTCTGGATATAACCTACTGCTTAGATCTTTCTTTCATCTTTGGATAGACTATTATGTTCGTGGAGATTTGTAGGCTCATAAGAAGACTTCCACGTGTATTAAGCATCTCTATACAATTAGACATGTGTAATGTATGTCTGAGATTCTGGTGGTAAAAAGTTTACTGGAATGCGTTTCTGTAGGTGTCCGTTGGTTAAATCTAAAGGGAAGGAGTACACAGGAAATAGTGAATCCAATCATTTAATTTTAGCTGAAATTAATTATCTTTTATTTCCATTCCTTTCTTTCCATGAAACCATCAACATCTCTAAAGAGGCCAACCACAAGAAGTGTAGCTTTGTTACGGATACTGAGCGCATAAATTGCTTGATCCTCAAATGCAATAAGTCCAGGCCAAGTATGTACTTCGAGTGGTGAAGCAACAATGGTTACAAGATGATAAGATGCCCGGAAATTGTGAGGCTTAAAGATGATCTTGCATTCATTATGAGTAAGATATATTTTCTAATTTTGGTGGGTAGTATAGTTGGATCATATATGCACTTAGACCAACTATTATTTGTTTACCTCATTGAGAATATATACTAATTTGTCTAAGCCATAGTAGCTCTATGAAGCTGCGTTCAGAAGTATGTTTCTAGTGTCAAACTGATGATGCATCCCTTCTTTAGTGCTTCCAAATTTCCGAATTTTGGAATATTTTCTTCCAAACTGATGATGCATTTATAAACATTTTGCATTTTCTGTCTTAGGTTGGCTTATAGTTTACTATGTTAGCTGGAACTTTCTGTAGGTATGTTCTTCAGGGTTGCAATCACAATTATTTTCCCTTAAGCTGCCATCAGTAGCTTCTTTTCCAGGTTTAGTTTGTGTTCATACTAATTAAAAAATAAAATTACTTGTACAAAAAGATTTAATTTGTATTTGTTTCTTTTTTGAAGTTAATAGTTATTATAAGCCCATCTAATTCCCATGTCATGTGAGCCAAACAGTTTCAACTGCTTTGGTGGTTTTGGTCCCACATTGGATGATGTTTTGACATTTCAATGGTTTCGATAGGGGTATAGCAGTACAAACACCCGTTATTGATAGATGAAATGCTTCATTTTGCTGCAATCGCTTTGACAAATGGTGCCAAATTGACTGTTGAAGTTTGTTTCTCTCTTTTCCTCCCTCAGTCAGTCTCTAATTCTAAGCTAACCGAAGTTGTCTAAAAGTTTGGATAACTTGAGTAAGCCATTGATAAATAGGAAAATTATTCTACTAGTAATACACTCCTAAACTGACAAAGACCTATTATAACTCATATTTTGTAAAAGTTTACAATGAATTCCTTCAATGCATAATTTTAATAAATTCACTGTCCCTTTCCACATTCTATCAGCTTCCTGCATATTTCAGTCATAGTTACCACCACTGAAAATTTAGGAGCTGATAGACAACAATTCTCTGAGCATCTTATTTAATGGGGAAAAAATGAAGAAGAAGATACTTTGTCGATGTGTGTTATCACAAAAAGGCTTGTGCTTTTCATTCTGGGCTTTAGTTATTCCATTTTCTCCTTGCAACAGATAGTATTCGTTAAGATTATATACATTTTTCTGCATTTTTTCTGATTGGTATGTATTCTACTTCAAGTCCAGTTCAATTTTTTAAAGATTTTTAGTGCAATATACTACCACACTGAGGTAGATTTAACATGAAGCTAGCTCAATTGAATTTGGTTCTTCACTGAGCAGATGCAGTAACGATCATCTCCAAATCATATTTAACTCAGTTCACACGAGAAGTATCTCCAAATCATATAAATCATATCTGAATGAATTTATACCATGATTGGCTTTGTGGCTTTTTGCAACAATGTATATGTATCTTTGAATTACAAAATGATATATCCATCTAAAGTTTCCATGTTTTTTCGCTTGTGAAGCGTGAATATGTAGTTTATCCTACAGAAACTGTAAGGCCTCAATCGCCCGAGGAACTGAGAGAGATTGCAAAAGAAATAGCTCGGAAGAGAGAAAGGGACCAAGCAATGCGGAGCTGAGGAGGATGGATACACGTGCAACCCACAGAAACTACGAGGCATAGAAGAATTTGTAGGTCTGTTAGAAATGCTTGCACAAAAGAACAGCCAGAAGTCCTTTCTGTTCAGCCAAGAGATGGATGTGCTTAATATTGTTCACCAATAAGTGAGTTTGTTGCCAATAAAACAGCGTGGCAAAGCCAGTGATTGTATACTGTCATTTCTGTGTTTGATGTATCTTCCTTTTAATATACTTATAGCTGTTAAACAGGGGTTGGAACCCCCCTCCCCCCACAACAAAAAAAGGTGTTTCTGTAGAGTGTTTTTTTGGATTCAAGTTTTTGGATTAGAAAACATCTGTAGAGTGTTTTTTCACCTTTTATCACTCCCCGTTGTAAATATGTAGGGTAAACTCATGTTCCTATGCAATAACTCGCAAATCATATAGAAGAGGTAATCTGCATCGGGAGCTCGACTTAGAAGAGAAACCCTTGTTTTTGCTGGCAAGGGTTTTGAACTTGAAGCCTAAACCACTGGGTCACTCCAAAGGGTTGTGAATATGAATTAGTTGGGTCATAATTTTGAATATGAGATAGCTTAGTAAAATACATCACGTGTTTGAATTTCTTCGTTCTTTCATCCCACAAAAAAGAAGTGTGTATTATGATTTTTTAACTGTGAGGTGTTCGAGGCTTGGTGAGACCTCTTCGAAGCAATTGTGTACAAACATTTGGTCTAGACTATTGTGAGTCTTAATGAGAATTCACACTCATAACAGTTTAGGTATGAGAATTATAAAATTATGATGCCATTAACTTTATTTTTTATGTACACCGAGTAAATTTGAACCCCTTGACTTTTTCATGCGTTTACTTTTCACATTTTAAACTCCTATAATAAATATTCTAGCTCCGTCATTGAGTTTGGCGTATGTTTTACAGGTAAAGGCCCTTCTTTAATATTGACTGGGTCTGTTATCTGTACTAGAAATTTCAGCTCACTCTTTTCCATTCAAACTCTCTTCTTTTGTCTTTTTATATTGGGTGGATTTCAAAAATGCCATTTTTAGTTTATGAAATTACAAGCCCTTACCAAGTTTATTTATATTACCAACTTTATACCAACTTTTATTAAAAAGTAGGAAAGAGAGTATTTTTTTTTATGATAAAGTTGATAAAAGTGTGATGTGATATGTGGTTAAGAGGAAGAATAAATTAATGATATTTAAAAGATTTAGAAATTGATGTTTGTGATTGGTTTCTTGTTTATTATTGTTTTATTTTTTTTATAGTTGACAAAGAAGTATTATGTCCTTCCCAATTGTAGAATACAATTTTCAATGTGTAAACGTAATGTAAATCGTAAAAATGATTGTACTATGAACCAAAATATTTTGTGTTCACAAAAAAAATTAGTGTTACGTGTAATTCATATTGTGAGGATAGACAAAAATTTACAATATAATAAATTTAATTGATGTTTTTTTAAAAAAAAAAAAAAATAAGAAGGAAATTGTAGTGAATTTCATGGAATTAAATATTTATTGATATGTTACTACATGTTTGTCTTATTGTACACACTTAAAAAGGGTTATGTTTAAATTATGGTATTTTGAAATGAATTTATGAAAAATGTATTGAAAAGAAGTTTTGGAAGAAGACCCATCAAATCCATTTAATTGATTTGATGGGATTATGACAACCTCAATCCCCCTATGATGCATTGCCCCCAGAATGCGGTACGGGTTGGGGACTTTGTCCCCCATTCTTTCCATGTATTTTTTTTACCCAGAGGATAAAGTGCATGTAATGTATTTTTGTGTATTTAATAATTTTTTGAGCATGTGCTTATTCTCTTGGACCCAAAAGGCTTGAAAAACAAAGGCTTTCCTTTGAACAAAAACCATGAATACTGAAAGAGTGGTATCAATTTTATTGAAGTATGATGGGAGGTGGGAGATAACAGGTATATTATTTAATTATATATCTACTATATTAATTGCAACAATATTGTATTATATTGAAGATGGTGTCGCACCTGGTCAGTTGTTGGTTTTCTTTTGTTCAGTGATGTTGCTGTTTTGAGAAAGGCGTTTAAAATTTTCTTTTTCATGGAATAGGCAAAGGTATCTGTATTTTATGTATGGTATATTAATCGTAAAATATTGGCGTTGGAAAAGGCTGGTGCATAGATTTCTTATTTGGTATATGGCATGGTGTTTGTTTTTTGTTCGGTGCTATGGTTTTTGTAAGAGATTCTGGTATATTTATTGGAAGAAGTTGGTGTTTAACAACGCTGTTGCTTGTGTGTTATGTTGGTATTTAACATGGTATTTGTAGTTGGTTTAATGGTATTTCCGTTGTAGTATTGAATGGTATACTAACGGGAACATGTTGGTTTTTTTCAAAGATGTTGCATTGGGTATTCTTTTCTGGTGTGGACAATGGTGTTTATTTAATGATTGGGACGTTATTGGTGTTGTTCATAATGAATTTGGTGTGAATGCAGGTGACTACACCAATTACAAAATGGAAGGAATATTATATGATACTTCATCAAATTATCATGGTTTACTGCAGGTAATATCTTCCCAGATAGGGTTGGACTTAAGAAGTGTTGAGTTGGTAATAAAATATGTCGTAGACGTGAAATTACCGCCGTTGAAAATACACAACGACATGGGGGTAAAGGTATATTTGGATCAAAGAAGGTTGGATCCTAATTTCTTCTCCAAATATCCATTGTGTGTGACATATAATACAAGAAATGTTGATCCACCACCGCAGTTAAGAAATGATGAAATAGTGGTCCACAGAGAAGTAAATCCACCTATTGACAATTGGGATGAAAGTGATGATGAGAATATGGAATTCCCAGAAGAAAATGAAGATCATGTAGTAATAAAAAAGGGTTCAATGGATATTGTCATGGAAGGACAAATCTACTTGAACAAGCATATACTCATTGATGTTATGCAACGATATGCGTTGGTGCGGCAATTCCAATATAAAGTTGTACGTTCGTGTAAATCAAGGTATTTTATAATAAACAGACATGCATAAATTTGTTATTGTTTTGCAGTATAGAATTCTTATATCTGCTTTGGTTTGTTGTTATTGTAGCTTTTCATTGAGGTGTGCAGATGAGAAATGCTCATGGTTGTTCAAGTCATCGTCCGTTGGTGTGACTGAATTGTTCAAGGTCCGCGTATTCAACGATGTGCATGTGTGCGCAGGGTTAGGGAGGTTGTACTCACGGAGACATTGTTACAGTTCTATGCTGGGGGACATGTTGGTGCCTAAATTCAGCGACCCAAGGAGAATTTACACCCCCGGGGACATAAGGGCAGACTTGCGTAGGAAACATGGTATTTCCGTGACATACATGCAAGCATGGAGGTGTAAACAAAAAGCAATGAAGATTTTGCGGGGGGACCCAATAGAATCTTACACAAAGCTGCCAATTTATTTGCATGTATTGTCCACCGCGTACCCGGGCAGTGTTGTTAATCTTAAAAAAACAGATGAAGACAAGTTTCTATACTCGTTCATAGCTCTTGAAGCAAGCATACGAGGATGGGAATACTGCCGTCCCATTGTTGTGGTGGATGGTACACACATCCGTTCAACGTTTGAAGGGACAATGTTAATCGCTACCACAATGGATCCCGGAGGTTGGTATTCTAACAAAATTGCTTGGTTAAACTTATTCATAATTCATCGTGATTGTTTGTTATGGGTGGCCCCAAAAAAAATGATAATTACAATATAACAATTGTATGTTTTGTTGAAGGCTCTAATTTTGATAACAATTTAGGACATATACTGCCGCTGGCGTATGGTATCGCTGACTCCGAAAATGACAAGTCGTGGAGATGGTTCTTTGAAAATTTCAAGATAGCTTTTGGTGAACGGGATGGTATGTGTTTTGTTTCTGACCGAAATCAGAGCATATGGAAGGCTACATCAACAGTGTATCCAGACATCAAACACTATGCTTGTGTCTACCATTTGTGGTCTAATTTGTTAAAGTTCACACACAAACATATTGATGAAGTAAGGAAAGTCTTCTTCGGTTTGGCAAAGGCATATACAATGGATGAATTTAACACCCTTATGGATCAAATGGACGACATCCATCCAAAAATTCGTCCCTATCTAGAGAAGGCCGATTTTGAGAAGTGGTCACGCTGTCATACCATAGTAAAGAGAACATGGACATTGACAAGCAACATAGCTGAATCATTCAACTATGCAATATTGCCTGGGAGAAGACTTCCCGTTATACCAATGTTAGAATATGTGAGGCAAACAATACAACGTTGGAATGAAAAAAACAATGAAGAAGGCAGGACAACGACAACCATTTTGACCAAAAAATATAACAAGTTGTTGGTGGAGAATATGCATTTGTCGAATGGAATGACGGTTAGTGTAATAATATCAATTAAAATTTTTTAAATATTCATATTTATTTAACCTTTGCATTTGATACACTGTAGTATTTAGTCAAATACATGCTAAACTGAATATTATAGCAAAATGAGCAGTTTATATATTTATAAGTAATCATGTTTGTTCTTTTGGTATCCTGACTCTTTCTGTATTGAATAGAAATAGAGGAATCAGATATGAAAGGATTGGAGAGGCAGCTGATACTCTTTGCATATTGATTTAACCTTGGCATATTAATTAATAATTCTTGAATGAAGGTTAACCTTTGCATATTGATTTAACCTTGGCATATTAATTGATAATTCTTGAATGAAGGTGCGTGCTTCAACTGAACATCTTCATACCGTACTCGATGGTGCAAAGAGATTCACCGTTTGTCTTAACACACATACGTGTAGTTGTGGGCGATTTCAACATGATGAAATGCCGTGTTCCCATGCAATAGCTGCAATTGAGTTTAGGAAATTGCGCGTCAATGACTTCTGCTCCATCTACTACAGTACCAAAAATTTCATGGACGCTTACGCAATACCAATTGAGCCACTACCATGCGAAAGCACTTGGACAGTTCCCTCGCATGTTGTTGATGAGGTAGTTCTGCCACCCACCACAAAAAGGGGACCGGGTCGTCCGTCAAACAAAGACCGGAAGAAGGGATTCTTTGAAAGGAAAGCAAAAAGAAGTAAGGGTAAGTGCAGTTTGAGTGAACAGGAAGGTGAGGAGAACAATCGTTGCAACCCAAAAAATAAAAAAAAGGTTGCGTAACGCTGCATAGTGTGGTGGGGACTGGATGAATTTGTTTTTTTGAGGCTGGGCATATGGGGCAGTAAGGGTTCATCTTTTTTGTTTGTGCTGAATTTGTAGAATTATATTATTTGATTTGGGAAGGGGTGGCAGTGCTTTGGTGTTTTAATTGGTATGTATTATTATTTTTGTTGTGTGGACCACTTACTAGGAAGGAACATTAAGATTCCATTGCAAGTGTTATAATGTAAAAAAATTTAATTCCTTTTCATTGTTGAAGAAAACAATATCAGTTGTATGTTAATTTTTTTGTGGTGTACATCATGGGATCCTTCTTCGTTTCTGATTTCCTTTATTTGTTGAAGAGAACAAATGTCGGAATTAGTTTTTATTTTTTTTTTGGTGTACAGCATGGAATCCCTATTGGTTTCTGCTTTCTTCTCATTGTTGAAAAGAACAAAATAGCAGATCTTTGATTCTTTATTGGTTTTGTGTACACCATGACATCCTTATTGGTTTTTATGTATTTTTTTCCATGAAAAAATTTCATCGATTGTTGATGGCACACGCTTGTATACCTATTATTACTAATTGTTTCGGGCGCCCAGTTTGATTGGATCCTTGGCAGGCATTATACTATGAGGCTATTAATTTTTGGAATTTGTCAAAAAGAACATTGGCAGTTCTTTGGTGTTATTGCGTAAAAAACGTCCCCCAAACTAGATTGAATACCAAAAGATTGCACCAATGGAACACATGGCCCTATGTGAAGGATACCAGTTCTGAAGCCATTCTCAATACCAAGCTTTGAAAAAAAAAATGCCAATAAACCTAGGAAGCTACCATAACACATAACACCCATGCATGCCATGCTTAGGAAAAACATAAAAATACCTTCACCATAACCAAAGCCTAGTACTTAGAGAACTACCAACCAGAACACCACACAGAAAGTCAGGCAAAAAAACCAGTTTAAATACCATAATTATTACCAAAAACAGAGATATAACAGTCAGTGAATACCAATGTAAATACCATAATTATTACCAGTAACAGATATAATCACCAGTTTAAATACCATAATTATTACCAAAAACAGAGATATAACAGTCAGTGAATACCAATGTAAATACCATAATTATTACCAGTAACATATATAAACACCATTTTAAATACCATAATTATTACCAAAAACAGAGATATAACAGTCACTGAATACCAATGTAAATACCATAATTGTTACCAGTAACAGATATAAACACCAGTTTAAATACCATAATTATTACCAAAAACAGTGATATAGCAGTCAGTGAATACCAATGTAAAATACCATAATTATTACCAGTAACATATATAAACACCATTTTAAATACCATAATTATTACCAAAAACAGAGATATAACAGTCACTGAATAACAATGTAAATACCATAATTGTTACCAGTAACAGATATAAACACCAGTTTAAATACCATAATTATTACCAAAGAACAGTGATATAACAGTCAGTGAATACCAATGTAAAATACCATAATTATTACCAGTAACATATATAAACACCATTTTAAATACCATAATTATTACCAAAAACAGAGATATAACAGTCAGTGAATACCAATGTAAATACCATAATTATTGCCAGTAACAGATGTAAACAGACATACAAACATTAAAATTTACTTTTTTAGGACAAAGGTATTAATAGCATATATTTTAGTGTACGAAACAAAAACTGAAAATTTAAAATTACACAAACATGAAATATATACACCATTGTTTACAAAATTCTGTCGGGGGGGTGGGGGGGGGGGGGGTTAGATCATGTCCAACAAATGCTATTGAAAACTATGATTTCCTCCTCGGCACATACTTTGATGCAGGTACTCTTTCGCTTTGTCCCACGTGCTCAACCTGCCTCCTAGGACCCCCAAACCGGCTGACCACCTTACCCGTCACCTCGCTTTCACTTATGGCACCATTTTCAATTTTTTTGGTGCCATAATCCCATAATAAGGATCCATAACGTAGACGACAGAATGCTGGGTCAAATGACTTTTTTCCAATCTGAACATAATCATACCCATTGCATACAAGCTCCGCAAACACGCACGTAAATAGACCACAATCACTGTTACAAAACAGTATATTCAAAATCTGCCGTATATAAAAAAAAAAGAATATATAAAAAATTTGAGAAGATTAGTAAAAAAAGCTTACTTCGAATCAGCATCTTGCTGGGGGATATCATCACATGTTACAAAGGTGAGGCTGTCCGATAACGCATACTCGGCATAGTCCACGGACTGCTGCCAAGCAATGTCATCCCTTTTGCCGTAAAAGCCAGTGCTCACCAAGAACAAGGGGATTATTTCTGCCACCTTTTTGACCCTCCGAATGACAGCCAAATTGTGCATCGAGCCGGCTTCACTCAGCGAGTCAAATATAAAAAGACACCTACTTTGAATATAAAACACAACCAACACCCAGTGGCACTTCTCCGGCACATGAACAGGGATACATACATAATCAACTTTGTCCCATGGCGTGTTCGCCAGTATCTTGTATCCCCGAATATACTGTGCAACATCATGATCTTCTGTGATGAGTGTGCTGTCCCTGTTATTGGCAGTCCATATGTCATGAATTTGTTCCACCCAGTTCATGAAAAAGGTGTCCGTGGTGGTAACTCTACGCTGGGGTGCATCGCCGTATTTGCATTTCTTACGTAGGTAGTACATAAGTACATTAACATGCTGTATTAAAAGACATAAAGAAAAAAATTACCAAAATTATAACCAATTGGAAGAGTAGAGGTTGCACCAAAAATATAAAAGAGCAACAGATACTACCAACTCAGGAAAACACCCAAGAACCAAACATGTTTAACATCACACATACAGACAGCCAAAAAAAACCAATATAAATACCACAATTAATACCAAAACAGAGATGTACAAAAAAACAAAATAAATACCATAATTATTACCAAATATAGATATTTGGTACTGCCACAGACCACAGATACTGCCAAATCAGAAAAACCACCAAAGAACCAAACAAGTTGACTACCCATGTTCATACCTAACATGTATACAGCCAAACTAAAAAGTACCATCATCAACAACAATTCAAACACCCCCATAGAATATTTTGCAAAAAAAAAAATAATTAAAAGTGTTACCGAATCAGTCCAGGCGCTCCCCGTTGTAACCATGACATGAAACCAATCCATCAATCCAACAGAATCAACCCCAAAGTCGAACGGGGGATTAATCTTGTTTGAACTGATCGTGAAAGCACTCGCTCTCCTAATAAAACAAAAACAAAAAGATAACTGGAAACTGATGAAAAAAAAAACAGCGAAGTAACAGAAAAAGTTTAAACGTACCTGCCCCGTTTTTTGGACAACCTATCTTTAAACCACTTGTTAAACAAATCAACCAACTCTTGATTAACCTCAAATTCACCATAGCCAGCAAAAGGGTGCTTCAATTGAAAATATACTGGCGGCTCTGATGACTTGCACGCTGAACTGCTTAAATCAGTGTATGGTGACTTCCCAAACCTCCCCGGAGCCTTTGTTCGTTCACGCTGCGTTGGGGTTACATATGGAATTTTATTTTCCAGCGCAACGATCTGCGACTCCCTATATTCAGGTAACTCAAAATCATCCAAAGTGGGAGTTTTTTTTGCAGATGATGTTCCTTCAGCTGGGGAATGTTATTCTGTGAGAACTAAATTTATAACAAAGTGCAATTATAATTATTATTGACCCACTTACCTCCGGGGGAAACAGTATTTTTTGGCGACTGACATGCGCCCTCAAAATCTTTGGCAACTTCATGAATTGGATTTTGAAAATCTCCAACATGTGCCTCAACATCAATTGGATTATCACCATCGTCAACCTAAAAAAAATGAGAAGGTCAATTTGCATAATCAACAGAACGACAGAGAAATGCGAAAAATTTAGACCACTAGATTGAATACCAAAAAGATTGCACCAATGGAACACATGGCCCTATGTGAAGGATACCAGTTCTGCAGCCATTCTCAATACCAAGCTTTGAAAAAAAAAATACCAATAAACCTAGGAAGCTACCACTGACTTAACACCCATGCATGACATGTTATGAAACACATAAAAACAACCCCATCCCTGGAAAACAATACCAACTATTTTACCAACCACAGAACTGATGAAACCCTTATGGAATACCATCTTAATAACCAATATGTCATACATATAAAACTACCAGTCAGAATACCAGCCCCACAAAACAGACTGTAGGAAAAAATAAAAACCATTTTCAATACCAAAACACAAAAAATTTAAAAATCAAACATGTATCTATCTTGAAAAAAGATTCGTATTAACAACTGGTGAAGGATCACTTCTATGGTACCTCAAGACCTACTCCTTGAAAATCTCCCACATTAGCATCAACATCTACAGGATTATCACCATCACCAACCTAAATGCCAATATGAATACCATAATTATTACCAAAAACAAATATATAACAGTCAGAGAATACCAGTATAAATACCATAATTATGGCCAACAGACAGATATAGCCCCCCACCAACCAGAATACCAAACATACAGTCGCACAATAAACCAAATATAAAACCATAATTGTTACCATTCCCAGGTATAAACAGTCTTGCCAAAAAACCATTATACATACCACAATTGTTACCATAAGATATATATATGAAACAGCTATCTCTTTTTTTTTTTTAAAAAGGTATACACCTTCTTCCTTAAAATACCACACATGGCCCTAAACCCAAAAATAATTATTTGAACCATAAATTTGTATATTAAGAAAAACCAATATCTCATACATATAAAAACTACCAGTCAGAATACCACCAGCACAAACAGACTGTATGAAGAGATAAAATACCATTTTTAATACCAGCCACACATATTAAAAAAACAGACATGTATTTATCTTCTATGGTACCTCAACACCTACTCCTGGGAAATCACCCACATTTGCATCAACACCTACCGGATTATGACCATCATCAACCTAAATGATTGAGAAATGAAAAACATTCAGACAACACATTATAATAGCCAAAAAATAAGCAGCAATAGCAGGCATAGAGGATGAAAAAGAAGAAACCAATTAACCAATCCTTGGAGTCTAGCATAACTCATAAAAAAAAAAACATTATTGGATACCATGTTGAATACCTTCAGCCTAAGCAAAGCCTCCTACTTAGAAAACTACCAACCAGAACACCACACATACATACAGACAAAAAGCCAATGTAAAATACCACAATTATTACCAAACAGAGATATAACATTCAGACAATACCAGTAAAAAATACCATAATTACTACCAACACACAGATATATAAAAACCACCACAACAGAATACCACACATGCAGTCTGCCAAAAAACCAAAATAAATACCATATCTATTACCAAACCAATATATAAAGAACATGCAAAATACCAGTATAAATACCACAACTGTTACCAAAGATATATGAAAAGATACAGCTATACCTTTTTTTTTAAAAAAAAAAAAAATATACACCTTCTACCTTGATACCACACATGGACAAAAACCCAAAAAATAATTATTTTAACCCTAAATTTGTATATTATTAAAAAAAAAAAACAAAGTTCACATTAAGAAGTGTTGAGGATAGCTTATACTGTACCTCAGTTCCTACTCCTCCTTGCTTATTAAATACTTCGGTCCGCACAAACTTGAACTCGTTTACTAGATTCTGAAAGCATTCTTGAATGTACGCCTTCAGTTGCTCAATCTGCGCTTCAACTTTCAATTCAAGATCTTTGAAGTCTTGGCGCACCTATGGAAAGAAAAAAGGGGCTGTAAAGATAAAAAAGTGAATAAAGGATTCCGGAACTGAAAAGGGAAATAAACTACTTACCAACACAATGTCCTCGGATAACTTTTTGATGTTGCGTGAAACAACATCTTCAGCGGGATGTGCAGAGGCTTGGGGGACATCGGGATCATCCATTTTTGATTCCTCCAACTGCTCATGCTCGAAAGCAGCAACCTCTTCCGCATGAAATTGAATTCTTTGAAACTTGTACTTCAATTATAAAGAAGAGATCAAAATATTAGTTAAGAAAAAACACGAATACACCAAAAAAAAAAAAAAAAAAGCAACCAGAAAAGGGGCCTACCTGACTGCCATAACGGCGAAACATCCCTCTCAACAGCCTGTCATAGTACAGCCTAGAATCAGGCGTAGTCCAATTAAAAACTCGCGGACTACGATTTCCCAATCTGACAGCAACCATGGGGTCCACCTTGTTTGAGCACTCATAAAGCCAAATTTGCAAAGCCAAGGGGAATCCGCAAAACTTGAAATAGTCGGGGTCCCCGGATAGCTGACGGACAATGCAGTCCCTCAAGTCAAAGAAGGACCGGCGACCCCATGGGTATGACTGGTACTGCCCCGATTCAACCAACAAAAAATGGTCTATCGGAATAAAGTGTTTTTTGGGTGGAGATGACAAAATGTAAGTACTGATAAAATAAATAATTGCAATATGTAAAACATCCTCCTCCTCAAACAACCCTTCCCGAAAAGCACTAATTAAAAAGTGCTTCTCCAGCCCCCTATCAGACACCATCGGGAAGTATCGCTCGATAAGCCTCGACCTCCCCGACAAGTTAATGGTATAGTCATCAACGGGTCCACACTTCAAGCCGGTGACGGCCCGAAACTCTCTTAACCCAAAGGTTAACTCTTCCCCATTCAAATTAAAAATAAAAAAATCGCCAATATTATCCTTGTTGGTCATGTAATGAATCATGGCTCGGATAACCTGAGGTTGGACTGACAACTGAGCCAAATCAAGCAAATTACCGAAAGGACCGGATTTAAAGCGATCGAGCATACCGAACTTGGTCAAAAATTCAGAAATTTCCTCAAAAACTTTCACATTAACATACGAGCACCATCGAGTAGCTTTTTTGGTGTCCTGAGAAATGTCCAAAGAAAAAAAAAATGTATTTACAAGAATTGTCCCCCCCAGAAAAAAAAAACAGCCAACATAAACATGGAGAATAAAAAATAATTTATAATTATACCTGCACTTCTTTTTTATCTGCCTTCGTCCCCTTTGGTTGTTTACTTTTTTTGCTGGCAGACGGTGGCTGCTTGCTGTTCCGTACAGATTTCTTGTTATAAAAAAAAAGCAGCATTAGAAGGAAATATTACATGGATTTGAATATGTGTATATACGCAAAAATACCAAAAATTGAATACCTTTGCCTTCGCAACAGGGGGCGAATTCTGCGCTTTGTGCAACTTAGCCCTCTTTGACAGAGGAACTTCGTCCTCGAAGTCGCTGTCGTGTGGCAAATCTACGTCTGCCATTTTACGCTTCCCCTTACTGTCAGAAGTTACTTTGCTAGAGGCCCTTTTGGGGGGTGATGGTGTGTACGCATTCAGGTCAAAGCTTGGCCTGGATGGCGAATGAATTGTGCTAGTAAAGCGTGGGCTCTTCCTGGGTGGTGTCACTTCCATGTTAATTTAGCCCTGTTAAACACAAAGAATAATAACACAAATAAGAAATCTAGGTAAAAACCAAACACACATAAAAATATAGTCAAGTCACATGCCCCAAAAAAATACCTTTTACATACCAAAAACAGCATACCAGTTACATGCCCACACCCCCCCCCCCCCCCCCCGAAAACCCCAAACAGAGTACCAATATGATCACCATGTAGCAGCATCCCATGAAAACACAAACACCATCCCACAAACAGCATACCAAAATGCATACCAATTACAGACCACTCAGAGTTGTACCAAATATCATACCAACATGGAATATCAAACACAGCATCCCTGAAAACAAAGGCCACCCCCCCCAAACATCATACCAAATGAATACCAATTGAATGCCCCCCAAGAATATATATACCAGGTGCATACCAATATAAATACCAACAACAGCATCATGAAAACAGCACAATCCCACAAAACATCATACCAAAATGCATACCAAATCCGTGCCCCCAAAAAAAATATCAACTGCATACCAATATAAATACCAATTGCGTGCGAATTCCATGCCACCAAAAAAACCCAATGGAATACCAATATAAATACCAAAAAAATAGCATACTAGTTGCATACCATGATGCATGCCATACAAATTGCATTCCCTCATAAAAAAACCCAAAAGGCATACCAGTAGAAACCCCAACAACTGGCTACCACAAGGCCCAAAGATAATGCCATATGACAGTGAAGAAACCAAATACATCACCCATCCCCCATTTTCCCCAGTTGCAATCCGTAAAAGAAAAAAAAAACCAAAGGAATACCTATATAAATACCAAAAACAGCAACCATGCAACAAGCCAATCCGGAGAAACTATAACATGCCAACATAAAAATGACAAACCCATGATGCAACTCAACCAAAAATTGCATACTAGTTGCATACCATGATGCATACCATACAATTGCATGCCTCAAAAAAAAAACCCCCAAATGCATACCAGTAGAAACCCCCAAATTTGCCTACGACAAAATCCAAAGATAATGCCATGATGACAATGAAGAAACCAAATACATCACCCATCCCCCCATTTACCAGTAAACCCACTGAAATAACAACAATATAAGAAAAAATAAGCAAAAAAAATAACAAAAAAAATCAGTTGTGGGAAAGGAAAACAACATTGGGGGCAAAAAATACCCCAATGGAAAGGGATGACATGATTCTTACAATACCGAATTCAAAACGAAAAAGGAAAATAAAAAAAGAAGAAATACATACCTTTAAATCGCGGGAATGGAGGAGATTTGTGAAGAAGAAGAACAATAATTTGTGCTAACCAAAACAAAAATACGAGAAAGAAGAAGAAAAAATATACTTTTAATGAAGTAATTCAGAAAAAATCATTACTTGAATACGAATTCAAAACGAAAAAAAAAATAAAAAGGAAGAAATACATACCTGTAAATGGCCGGAATAGAGGAGATTTGTGAAGAAGAAGAACTATAATTTGTGCTAAACAAAACAATATTACAAGAAAGAAGAAGAAAAAATAAAACTTTTATTGAAGTGATTAGACACGCCGGCTGACGGACCGGCGCGTCAATCACTTCAGTCGCGTCTGTCAGTGGCATTAATTGTGCCATTAATGACACCTCGGAAATAATGAAACGTGTGAGAGATAATATTACACTAATTAATGCTCTTGTATGTATAATATACCTTACCCGCCCATACAAATATTCTTCCTTAAAAAAAAAAAATGGTTCCATTAAATGGCTCATTAATAAGCCGCCTGACCGCATTTAATGCGGGTCAGGTCAGGCTCGAATATACATAGAAAAAAGAGGAAAACTAAATATTTTAATTAAAAAAGTCAAAAAATGGACTCGGTAAATATGTAAATAATTTGGTATATACGTAAATAAATTGGTAAACGTAATTTAATGGTGCAAAGTTGTATATTTTCTTAAAAGTTTACTTTTATATTGTTCACCTTTCCCTTCACATTCAGAAATTACAATTTCCGAATACAAAAATGGAAAAATTAAATCTAATTTCAATAAGTTGCTAAGTTTTGAAAGGACATGTTTTAATTTTTTTTTAATAAAATCATAAAAGCAGAATCTAACGAAAACATTCTCTTTGCCCCTATAAATATATATGTTGTTTATAAAATTGTAAAAAGAGAAGATTTCTTGATTTTACCAAGACTTAAAGCAAAAACAAAGAGATAATTTAGATTTTTTGTTTTCATTTTTTTTTTTTGCTGGAATTTGAACTCTAGTTAATAATGATTTTTTTAAAAAAATTACTGAAAGGGGGAGCAGAAAAAAGAGAGGTGTAAAAAAAATAATCTTTATGGTAAATATAAAACTACGTGACTTTATTTATCAAAATCTTTAATATTTTTTACCTTTTATAAAAATTACAAAAATCCCAATTTTGTATTATTATCTTTTTAATTTTGATATTTAAAGAATCAATATTTTTTTTTTATAAAAAACTATAATTACTCCTATTTTATTGTGTAGGAGTCTAATTAATGTCAATCACAATTTAATTTCTCATATTTCTAATTTTAAACACGCTTTTCAATTTTTTTTAATTTTATATTTCAATTTTTTTTAATATTAATATTTTCCATTTAAATACATATTTCAAATTCAAACTTTTACTCTCTCTTACCGCCTTCATCATATTCCGACTTCCATCGTCCCACCTCTCCAAGCAATTACCCGCTTTCATCAATAAAATTATCCTTGTCAATCAACAATGGAATCACTGCCATCTTTTAGTCTGGGACTTACCCAAAATGAGATTGAAAGTGGAGATGATGCTGACACAGCCAAAGTCGACGAGCACCACGGATGCGGCGAGTCGGTGGATGAAATTATTGAAGGATATAGCGTCAACTTCAAGATCTCCAAGTCGGAAACAACATGCCAGTATCATTAAAATAGGTAAAAGTTGATACTTTTAGTAATTTTGAAAAGAATCGAAATTTTAGGAAATTATGATAAAACAGTATCGGATTCCAATAATTTATACAATATATTATGGTATGCTTTTTCCAAGAAAATGAGATGAAGAATTGTAATTTGTTGTGATATTTTCTTGATATCCATTGACTTGCATGAGTCAATGGGTCTTTCAAATAAAATTAAAATAATGAGTCTTTTCTTAAAAAATGAAAATTCTAGTCATCATAAGAATTTCCTTGAAGCTTGGAGTAGCAGGAAAAACAGGTAACTTCTTGCTTCTTCTGCACTGAATTTTGAGAATTTTTTTGATAAATAGATTTGTAAAATCTTTCAATGCTCAAGTAATAAGTTTCTTGTGAAGTTCATACCTTAATCAACAATGGGGTTCTTCATTCTTGCTTTCAATTATTAAAAGAGGTGCATTTTCTCTGAGTTTTGTATTTATACATTATTCTTGAAGTTTCTATTTTTAGGAAAGACAAGGCCTTAGTAGTGATGTAGTTGTATCTATATTGCTCGGATCCTTCAAAAATGTTGCATATTTATGTTGAATCCTCAAAAACAAATCTTATTTTGGAGGATCCGACACACATCTGGTGGTATTTTTGAAGAGTCAGAGCAAGTAGGTTGTCAGAATATTGCTATCCTTTTCTTTCTTTACATTTCCCTTTGATTGAAAGCTTATTAATTATCTTCAAAGTGTATAATTTGCAACCACTTAGCTCTTCTTGAAAGAATAAAAATCCATTTTTTCAGGTAGAATTGAACTTTGTACACATTTGTAGAAAAGAATAGGTTATTTAGCTTCTTCTCTTGTTTATTTATATGAAAGTAATAAGCTTTCATGAGGAATAGTTACATTTCTTTGTTGGTTTATGTAGAATCTCAGATTTTTATCTCCGGGAAAGCTGCTTAATTTGTCGAAAATCTGAAATGGTGGTAGATTGTTGGAGTAGAGACAGTATGTTGAATGCAAAAGAACTTGCTGAGCTTTCGTAGATTTATTGATCAAGTCAGGAGAACAAGAGCCATTTGAATTTTGATATATAGTTTTATTGTAATGGCGGAGTTAGTTCCAATTGGGACTATTTTGTCTGTGATTATCAGTCAAGTAACGAAAACAGCTCAAGCTGCGAATGATGTATTGTTTGAGAAGGAGAGTTTTAAGGTTCTTGGGAACTATCTTTTGGACATTGAACCTGTCTTGAAAGAATTGCAGCTGCAGAAGTTAAATGATTCCCAGGCTGCAAGGCAAGCTTTGGAATCCCTTGAAGCTGATTTAAAGAAGGCTAATAACTTGGTTGAGAAGTATAAAAACCGAGCCCGTTTCTACTTGCTGGTCAAGTGTAGGAGCATTGTCAAGGAGGTACAGGATGTCACTAGGGACATTGGAAAATCTTTGGCCGCGTTATCCCTTGTCAATGTTGAAGTCTTGTCAGGGATTTCAGAAGAGGTAAATAGGCTGCAGAATGAGATGCAAAGAGCTCACTTTGAGGCATCTCAGTCGCAGCTCCAAATTGTTAACAAGTTAAACCAAGGTCTATCTGATCAGATACACGACCAGGAATTTGCTAACAATATTCTTAAAGAAATAGCAAGGGCTGCTGGGGTGCCAGTGGAGCCAGCAGAGATAACGAAAGAGCTAGATAATTTCAAAAAAGAGAAAGAAGAAGCTGCTTACCGGAAAGAGAGAGCTGAAGTCTTGTTTTTGAACCAAGTTATTGAGCTACTCTCACAAGCCGATGCTGCAAGAGATTATGAGGAAGTCAAAAGCCAATATTTCCAGAGAGTTAGCATTATAGAGGGATATGATCCTAGAGAAGAATACATTCAGCCATTTAAAGCTTTTATTTGTTGTATAACAGGAACTATAATGGTAGATCCTGTAAGCCTATGTACTGGTACTGCCTGTGAGAGAGCTTCTATCCAAGCTTGGTTCGATTCAGGAGAAAAAACTGATCCAGAAACAGGTGAAGAGCTGCAGGATTTGTCCTTCAGGCCAAACCTCCAATTGAGACAGTTAATCCAGGAGTGGAAAGAGCTCAACTATTGCATCATAATCAGGGCTTGCAAGGGGAAATTGCTTTCAGGAGTGGATGCATCAATTGAGGAGGCTCTTGCACAAATGCAAGAACTAATCAAAGCAAGTTCGATAAATAAAGAATGGGTGACAATCGGGGGACTCACTGAAATTGTCATCTCCAAGCTTGGCAGGTTGCATAGCGGATATCTGAAAGATAAAGTGATGATTACGCTGAAGGATGTCGTAGATGGGCATGCTAGAAACAAGGTGAGTGAATTTCTTGAAGTATTAAAAAAGCAAATGTGAAAGTAAGCATAGAGTATCAGAAATTGTTCATTCCTTAACTTATTCATCAAAGTAATTCTACTTTCACTTTTGTTCTGTATAGCCATATCAAATATATATTTCATACAGGACTTTAATATTCTGTCTGAAAAAAATGAACAGTAAGCTTTTCGTTTAATTTCTCATTTAACTGTTTGCACTCTAGAATTGTTAATTAGTTTACGCATTGTTCTGTATTTTGCTTGTTGCATGTTGTTAGTAATATATGCTTGGCCTACTTTTCCATGCTTAGTTGTTTTCTGAGTATAGGACACCAGGATAGTGAAGAATGGATGCCAGGGAGTGGGGCAATATTGGCTTATCATGTGGATCATTTCATATCCATCTGATATCGGCTACAGCAGTTACAATGTTAACTATTGACTTAATGATTTAGAACTTATTTAGAGTTAGATTTTTGTTTTGTCAAAGTAGTTTTGTCTTTGAGGTCACTTGTCCAAAAAACGAGTGTTGCATCCCACATCGGCTGTGGGAAGGAAGATTGGACTCCTTATATGGTTTTATGCAATCCTCACATCTTGAACTATCTTTCGGGATCGAATTAGGCCCAAGTTCCAATTCTCATGATGGTATCACAACCAGGTCAATCCGTGTTTGGTCTCCAAGTTATATTGTCCACGGAATCACAGTACATTGTTATAATCTTGTCCTCGTGAGTTAGCTTTTGTGGTTCCATTTCTTTGCACAGATGTCTTTTCCAGTTTTCCTGAACTTCCCTTGTTTTTCCTTAAGTCCATGGCTAGGATAAGGGTGCATCAGCAAATATGCATCCAAATCTTGCTATCAGACATGCAAAGTCCAATTTTTGTCTACCTAATCAAATTGTTTTTCTATATAATATACAGGCTGTATTCGTTCAGAACCAGGGATTTGAGAATGTTGTAGCATGCTTTGGGAAAAACTATACCATTTCAGCCGCTGCAATTGAGCTGATATATGAGGTTCTCCAAGATCAATCTAGCTGGAACTTGCCTTATTGCCAGAAGCTTTCTCAGCAGTCCAATTCAATCTTGCTTCTCCTCTCCTTTCTCAAATGTCAGGCCAGTCCATCAGCTGAGAAAGCAGAACAAATTCTGGCTAAGCTTTTTGATGAGGAAGAGAACATTGTTAAGGCTGCTCGAGAGGGATGGTATGGACCACTTATCGATAGGTTGCACCATGGTAAGCATAGCTGCAACACTCTTATATGTTGTATCTCACATTTGCCCTTGGATATAGATAGTAATATTAACATATCAGCTTATTCTTCTCTATTGGATTCATGTACATTTTTTTTGAGTTTTATGTTTAGTTATATCATTCAATTATCTTCAGGATCAGCATCTTCAAGAATGTCAATTGTTAGAGAAATTCTTGGTTTGGAACTCAGGGATGAAGATATGAAACTTCTCGGGGAGAAAGGGGTTATCCTTCCTCTGCTTGAAATGGCATCTGGAAATATTGAATCAAAAGAACTTTCATTATCTGCACTGGTGAAGCTATCAAGCTTTTATGAAAATAAGAGGCTTATAGCTGAAGCTGGAGGGGTTGCTATCGTTTTAAAGTTAATGATTTCATCCCATGTACGTTCTGTTATCATCGCTAAGTGCTGTGAAGTTCTAGCCAATCTTTCGGGCAACGGTGATGGAGTTAAGTTCTTGATCGATGAAACAGGAAACCAACTAGTACTAGAGCCTGTAATCGCATACTTGCTGTCCTTTCAACAGAACCTCACATCCTCAGACATTGTTCGGAGGCATGCTTTACGTGCGCTATTAGGAATCTGCCAATCTCAAGCTGGACTTCTCAAATCAGCAGTTCTCTCTGCTGGTGGTGTTTCCGTGGTCCTTCCCCTTCTTGATGATCCGAACCAAGAAATAAGAGAAGCAGCTATAAATCTTCTTTTCCTCTTCTCACAACACGAGCCAGAAGGGGTCGTTGAGTATCTTCTTAAGCCAAGAAGGTTGGAGGCTTTAGTTGGTTTTCTTGAGAATGATAGCAAAGGTGATGTGCAGATGGCTGCAGCTGGTTTACTAGCCAACCTTCCTAAATCAGAAACTTCACTCAGAGAGAGACTCATAGAATTAGGTGGACTAAAGGCAATCATTAACATCTTAAAATCCGGAACCATGGAAGCTAAGGAAAATGCTCTTAGTGCCTTCTTCAGGTTCACAGATCCAACAAGTCTCGAGTCTCAACGCAAAGTGGTTGAACTTGGAGCATATCCTATACTGGTAAATTTTCTCAAAGCTGATTCAGTAACTGCACAAGCAAGAGCAGCTGCACTATTAACGGATCTATCAATGCGGAGTCATGAACTCAGTGCATTATCCAGGAAAGCTTCTTGTTTCTGTATTGGTCGAGCACGTGCTCCTATCTGTCCTGCACACGGGGGTGCCTGCAGCGTGAGCAAAACATTTTGTCTACTGGATGCAAATGCATTGCCTGATTTGGTTAAGCTTTTAAAAGAAAAGATACATGCCACGTCTTATGAGGCGATTCAAACACTCTCAACTCTGGTTCATGAAGAATCGCCTCATAGAGGAGCCAATGTGCTACACAAGGAAGATGCAATATCACCAATAATAGAAGTTCTAAACTGGGGATCAGAATCTTTAAAGGGAGAAGCTTTGATCCTCCTGGAAAAACTGTGTATGTCAAGGGAAATGGTGGATCTCTATGGGCTAACAGCCAAGCTACATCTCGCGCGTTTAACAGGAGGTAGAATTTATGAAGATGGACATCTCCACAGGAAAGCTGCTAGAGTCTTGTTACTTATCGAACGCCAACCTAGATCATCCAGATCTCTTATTGCAGGAATATCTGGTTGAAAAGCATTTGTCTTAAGTCGAAAAGTATGACCTTTGATCTAAAAGCCACATTTTTTCTGTTAGTTTAGGCCACACTTTTTCTGGTATAGTTTAAAGGCCTAATATGTTATAGTGAAATTTCCCAATTAGCATATGTAATTATGTTCTTGTTTGGTATGCACACCAATACCTCAATACTGCTTATGAAAATTCCTGCATAAGAGTGTTTGATCAATCCATAAAAAAGTACAAGAAGCAAAACATACTGGTTAATTAGCTTGAGTTTGAAGCTAGAATAGAAAGTTCAGGTGCTACAACTCGTTCACTATAATCTCACAAGTGAAATCTGAGGAGGATAAGATGTACAAATACCTTCCTCCATTTAAAAAGAAAGTGTTTTCGATAAAACCTCCGACACTAAAAGAAAAGTTACTCTTAGTGGATAATTGACTATTTCTAGATACAATAATAAAAGCTTAGGCAAAACAAGTTAATATCACAATCAAAGATGACTTATTCTAGGGTATTCCTTGTTCTTTTTTCCCTCTTTCTTATTTTAGGATAGACAGAACATGTCAATGTTAGATTGGAAAAAGATAGAAGATGGGAGGACCTTACCTAAGTAGTTTAATATAGGATATTGCAACCATATTTTGGATGAAACTATAATTTCTCATTTATTTCTAGAGTTGATATGAATACAATATAATGGGTTTGCCATATTATGGGACAGAGAGGCAGATATGACTTCATCAAATCTAAGTGTAATTATTTTTCATAGAAATGGTCTGTGTAACAAATTGGACTATGCATGCATGTAATAAGAACTCATATTAGTTGTCCATTTTTTCTCGTATACGACCCTTAAAAAATATAAATTAAAAAAGATAATTTTAATTTTTTTTTCTTTAATTAGATTTTTTCTTTTGAAACCTTACAAATTTATTTACATTTTTAAAAAAATTAATATGAACAACTAATATGAGACGCTGAAAGTAAAGAGTAATAATGAATGCAAGTATGTAACACATTACCTACTTGTGCACATGGAGGGGGATGGAGCTATCAGCTATGTTAATAATTGTAAGTAAAATTTGTGGTCCCACAATACAAGTTTTCTTGGGGGTGTGGGGTGTGGGGGGTGGGGGGTTATATGCAGTGAGGAGTCAGAATTTTCGTAAGGACCTATAGGTAGTGGCCTATAGATTATAAATTATATTTTGTATATGCTTCAAAAACATATCACCTGAACGAACGAAATTTGGGTTAAATAATTTTATCGCTAAATAATAAAATTTTATTTTTAATTCTATTTAATGACAAATTATTGAAACATTTTTACTATTTTTGGATTATTTAGTGTCTGATTCTATTAAATATGGACTAATTACCACAAAATATATAAATTTCAAAATCAATACTGTAATTCAGCAATCGTTTCTTTCGAATTTTAAAGAAATTGCAGTGATAGTTATTTTGAAGACACTCCATATGGTCTAATGCTATAAAATTTCCACAATCTTCTTATATAAAGTTGGTAAACAAAGACAACAATGAAAGATGGGGACTTTTCCATATAAAAAGGTACTAGTAAATTTAGATGATCTTAAGGCTATCCAAGATACCTTGCATTAGCTATTCGGGGTGTATATGGACGTGGTTGGTTCAGATATATTTTTAATATTAAATTAAATTATTTGTGTTCGATTTTTATATTTATAAATCAAATAAAATTAATAAAATTGGATTTTTTCAATTTTGAATATTTAATTTTTTTTTTGGATTTCTCGAATTTTTGAATTGTTTCAATAAAGTATTCATAAAACATATAATTAATTTGTGCGTCAAATATTCTTTTAGTTCTAACCAGATACAACTACCTCGGGTATTTTCTAAGAAAATAACACAATATATGATATGAGTGATGACACTAAAATATTCAACAAAAAATAATAATGAAATTATATAAAATAAATATTTCAAATAAATAAGTCATAATGAAAATGATCATAATTTTAAAGTACTAAATCATGCTAAAATTATAAGCCTAATAAGTATTAATTACATGACTAATCATTAAAAAAAATTAAAATTAGATTGTGTATTTTAATTTTTGAAACCTACATAAAACTAAAGAACAAATATTCAACATTATTGTTATTCTTAGTGTTGAATTTATTTATTTATTTTGCTAGCAAATATATTGACTTGATTTTTGATCTGAACTTTATTAAAGCTATTAATATCTATAGATTATAACCTTTATTGGACCGTTCGAAACTCTAAGCCAAATTTGAAATAATATGTTAAAAGATAAAAATTATGAAAAAATATAAGACCGTATTTAAAAAATATCAAAGTATTAACTCAATTTATGATTTTCAATTCAATTTTTGTTTACCCTTACACTATTTTCTACACTTTCTTATTTAAGGATAGCTAGGTGGCATTTTTTTGAAAATGGAATGGGCAATCACTTTCATCTAAACAATGATCCAAGAAAAAAAAATTGTCTTATTTTAATTGTTGCTTTAATTTGAAAGAATAAATATCTAGTGGAATCTCACAAATTGGGGTCTGGGGAGAGTAGAATGTATGCAAACCTTACCACTAATTTATAGAAGTAGAGAGGTTGTTTCCTAGGAACCCTCGTCTCAAAAACCCATAAACAATTTTTTTAAAAAAATAATTATCATGTTAAAATTTTAAAATTAAAATTAATAATTATTTTTAATTATTCCTTATCATTAAAGATTTTTTTTTTTACTATTGCTTAATTCTCACTACTAATCAATAAAATTAACTTAATAAATTATATATTATATTTATATATTTTTTTGAAGTGTATAGGAAAATAATTAAATCGATAACTAAAATGGAACGAAGGAAGTAATGTCAATTGAAATGTGCCAAAATATTGATGGCAGTGGAGTGCTTGGATTACTGACCTTAATTTTATATATATATTATTTTAATATGTCCCCTTATTTACATCAAAATTATGGACTATTGACTTGGCATTTTCAAATTCTACTATAAAATAGTTTATCAATTTTGACTTAATGTAGTAATCAATTGCCTTGTTAATTATAATAGCATTTTAAGTACCTCATTAGTTTCAAAGAATCCCTAAACTTGGGAAGTGTTTGAATTATAGACACCGCCAATTTAATTATTTTATATTATGAAGTTATTCAAAGATATATATATACAAGAAACTCTTAAAAATATATATTCTATGATTTTAAAAATAAAATAAGTTATCTATAACAAATAATATTAATATGGTACTATAAAAATAAATATTTATATTGATGTTGTATAATTTTGCTGGGAGGTGATCAGACAAGACATAGCGAAATTTGATTTCACCAAGGACATGACCTTAGATAGAAAGAAGTGCAGGTTGTAGGCCAGTAGGGTTAGATTGATGTCTGGCCTTGGAGTATAGTAGGATAATAGGATTAGTCGTGTTTTTATATTCTATGTTGTCATTATTCGCCTTATATATGTTAATTTTATCGTATTTACATACTACCATGTGTTTTTTCTTTATTAGTCGTTCTTCCTTTTTCTTTTCTTTTCCTTTACCCTTTTTCTCCATATCTAGTTTATTCTGTTTATGAGTTTTTGAGACGAGGTATTCCAGGAAATAACCTCACTATCTCTGTAAGATAGTGATAAGATCTGCATACATTTTATTCTCTTCAGATCTGCGTAATATTCATCGTGAATATTAATAAGATAAAAGTTGCAAAAAGGATGAATTTGTACTTTCTCGAAGAAGGAATAAGAAAAAACTCTAGAACTTTCTTGAAATTGCCAAGAAACTCACATAACTCACCATTCTTATTTAACAACTGTCTATATTCAATGCTTTTCCTTAACATATTTAAATAATAATGATACTCTATAACACCATTCCCCCTCTCTCTTCCTTTTTACTTATTATATTTTATTTTTCAAAAGTTATACTCCCTCTATCCCATATTATATAGGTACTTTTCATTTATATGATAATTAAAAAATTATTAATGAAAAATTAATTAAATTAATTCTAGAAAAGCTCAACATGACATCAAAACATAAACGTAAAAAATAACTAATACCATAACAAATGAATAAAAAATTATTGGCCCCGGGTGTCGATGCGACTTCCTTGAATATTAAATATAGAATCACAGAGAAAAAAAAATCAAAAATCACTTGAGTCGATAAAAAATACTTTTAAACTCGATTCATGATTGTATTCTCCCCTCCTCCGTCCCCAAAGTATTTCGTGTGGATTTTGATTTCTTCTCTATCTATCCAAACAAATAAACAAAAAAGTGTAGCACAATTAGTCAAAATTCCATCTTCCTACTCCCAACTACATATGAGTTATTAGTATTATTATTAATCTTTTCCCATACGTTGTGCACGTAGCTCATATAAGTCAACTTCAAATAAAAAGCCAAACTTGGATTGCTAGTCATTTTCTATAAGCATTTAAAGCAACGTGTGAACCAAACCTTGTCATATTTGTGCCTAATTTATCACCAACAATTTTGATGAAATAGATAAGATTTTAATCTCTCTAATTTTAGCTAGATTTTAATTGTGAATGAAAAAAAAGTCAAAGTAAGAAAGTATTCTTTTAGATTTTATGTGACAGAAATTTGAATTAATCTTTGTCGCAAAGACAAAAATAAGTATAACCTCGTAATATTATATTCATCTGACATCACATTTTCAATGTGGAGTATAAATTCGTATAAAAATTCACTTGTTGGAAAATTTTGAAAAATGACAAGTAAATCGTTAGACAAAGATTTGAATCCGTGAGAATGAAGAGGGAACACTAACCTTTATGGAAGAACTTGGTCTTCTAAACCTTAAAGTTTGTTTTTACTGTATTCTATTTCTTAGATAGTGAGAAAGAGAAAAGCAACGTAACCTTCTAGTTTAGGGAGTTTAATTTAAAGAATTCTAAAGGTACCTTTTCAGGTTAAAAGACACATTTTCAATAAGTCTCCATTGAACATATAAAAAGATTTATGGATTTTATTATTTAAATTGATTCCCATATTAATAGATATTTACTTTTAATCCAGATACTTTAATACTTCATTAGATCATAAAAGGGACTTCTTTAAGTAACAACATATCTACAAATGTGTTTATGAATTTCATACTCGATCTTTATTAAACTTGATGACTTTCTTCATTACTAATAATAGTATGTTCTATCATAAATATTTCTCCGTCGATTTTTATTTGTTCAATATCAAAAATATTTTTTTTTTCTAATTCATATATTGAGTGAAATATTAAATATGATATACTTTTTAAAGAAAATATTTAAGAACAAAATTAAAGATTATTTTTTTGACTATTCTCCTAAAAATAATAAAGTAACTAAATTAAAACAGAAGGATAAATATGAAAGAAGTCTCAACTATTTTCTTGAAATTTGAAAAAAAAAATTATTTATTTTGAAATATGAAAAAAAATCTCAACAATTCACTTAATATGGATCATAGGGAGTATATTACTCTTTGAATGTAATAAATTCAATGATTCAGAAAATGCATTAAGAAATGACTATAATTAATAACACGAGTAAATTAGGAACTAAGTGACACATTGTTTCTTGATATTCTAACTTAGACAAGTAAAAATCAATATCTATTTTAAGTATAGTGGATAAGTAAGAGTTGACGGAGGAAATACTCCTTCCATCCAATATAATAGTTGTCCACTATTGACTTAGCACAACGATTAAGAAGCAGTAAATAATAAGAGTAGTTTTACCAAATAAATCTTTGAATATAATAAATACAATATCTTGAAAAATGTAATAGGGAAATTACTATAATTAATCATAAGGATAAATTAGAAAACTAAACGTAAAATTATCTCTTGATTTCATAAAGTGAACCCATATTGTTGGACTTCTATTTTTAGTATAATGGACAAGTAAAGATAGACTGAGAAAGAGGAATAATTCAGATAGATTACGAGTTATAATCAATTTATGATTTATAATTTATAATATGCGAAAGGATTCATGAAAATAATCATATGATGAATTCCCCGACTAGAAGATTTTTCACGTGGAATGAATTTTTAAAAATAGCACGATTGTTGCTAGCTACAAAATCTATTGATAATCCGTAGCTAATTCATTTTTAAACAACTTCTAGCTAATTGAATTTTCATATAATCTATTGCTAAATGGGATTATTTGTTGATACAATCGAAATTTTATCGGCCGCTAATTTTTTATTTTATAAGACAAAAAAATAAAAAATTATGAAAGAAAAAAAGGAATATTGGAAAATAAACCTGAAAAGAGATCGAGGATAGAGACAAGAGTTTCATTTTAAGCATTTTTTCATGTCACGTAAGATTAGTAAATCATAGTTTAGATGGTCACCTACTTGAGAAACTTTTATTTATTTATAATATAAATATAAAATATAAATTTTGTAGATGGTCACCTACTTGAGAAACTTTTATTTATTTATAATATTGATATAAAATATAAATCTCTTTTAGGTGGTCAATCAACATACATCTTTGTGATTTAATTTTGTAGCCCACTTATTTTGGTACCCAACCTTGATATTAATAATATAACTAATATTTCAGATGATCAATCAACATATTTATCATTTAATTTTGTAGCCCACTTAATTTTCTTCCCAACCCTAAGTAGGGTTGCTCCATAATTCAAAGGACTTCTCTTTTTTTAAAATTTTTAGGTATCCATATAGATAAAAAGAAATTATCGGAAGTTTGTTTATTAATAAACAAATAAATAAATGAAAAAAATATAGGTTAATTATTGTTCATGATTATGTATGGTCTTATTTGTTTTCATTAACATTAATAAGTGATGTCTCTTAATACATATTTAAATGATTCAGATGTTGTCTCTAAATCTGACATTTAGAATTTTTATTTTTCCACATCTAGATGTGCCTAATTTATCTATTATAAATATACAATTCAAATAAATAATTATTTTAAAAATAAAATATTTATGTTCAATAGTGATAAAAAATAATGATTATTTACAAGAATACATATTTCAATTCATATTAAGTTGAAGGTCATCTTTGATATTATAAAAATATATTTAATAATCCAACTCATTTCTAGCTAATTGTCATCGTCAAACTCAAGATGTTAACAAAATAAAATTATTATTTAATGAAAAAAAGAATATTAATTATTTTTAAAAATACATGTTATAATTAATACTAATTGAAGACTGTCTTTGATATTTCAAAAATATATTTAATAATTCAAACTTATTTCTAATTGATTTAAGATGGTACAAAATATAAAAAGGATATTAATTTCCCAAACTCAAAATATTAAGAGGGTAAAATTTAATGACTCTCCAACATAATTTCTCCTTGAGAGTTGAAAAATAATAACTTTAAATTTTAGAAAAATGGAATTAAAAGGTGACTAATACATACCTAATTTGATTTTTTAATAAATATTCAAAGAATTGAAAACAATATCCTAGATAAAGTGCACCCCACCTAGATTTTGTGTGTGAAATAAATTTTAAAAAGTTAAATGGAGTATTATTACGTTGTAAATACTTTTTATATGATCAAGTTATTACTTAACATGAAAAAAGTTTTCCTTTTGTTTGCTTAAATAAGAATAAGTTAAATAAAAAAAGTACGTTTTTTTTATTTATTCATCTGATATTCAGTATCTGTATTGAAGTTTGACTATTCCGAATTCATGGTAGCACTTCCTAGCTATTAAAAAAAATTCACGTTCAATGTTCGAACCCAAAACCTTTGATTAAGAAAGAAACCATCTCATCTATTACATTACATTTTTTAATGGTACATAAAAAAAAGTACTTTTCTAGTCTCGCAAAAAATATTTTACTTGAAAATGTGAATTATTAGGGCAATATTGCACATTAACACAACATCGTAAGTTAATTAACAAGACATTAGGATTCAAATCCTCGGTAAATAAAAATCCTACGGAAAAAGAAATTCCAAGAAATGCAAAAAATCGAAATGATATTATATTTGTATGTATACAATAATAAAAAATATATATTATATTAGTATGTATAATAATTGTTATATAGTACATCATAGTAAAATTAATTTGTAGTTCTGTTTTTCAAAAGTATGTAATATGGTTATAATTTGCTCAATAATTACTGATTTTGTTTTAATTTATATTAATGTATTTCCTTTTCCTATGTTTCAGAAGAATGGACCTATTTTTATAATTTGAAAATAATATAATTTAAATTTCTTATTTTATTATTAATGAGATGTATTTAATTTATAGTCACACAAATACAAATAAAATATTAATATTGTGACATGTTCAACATTACAACTTTTAAGAGTTTTATGGTAGCATAAATATTACTCCATACTCCCTATAGTGCATATTATGGCAAACCCCCTAAGAAAAATACTTAAATGATAAAAACTAAAGATTACTTTCCATTATTATTAGTAGTGGAGTCAGAATTTTCGTCGAAAAGAGTTCAAAATATGAAAAAATAAACGCATAAAAAAATTAATATATTTATATCGAGGATGATTCAAATGAACCTCCTGAGCTCTTACTAGCTCCGCCCCTGATTACCCTCATTTATTCTCCTAGAAATTAAGAACCTCATAAAAAGGAAGAGTAAATATAGAATAAAGTCCCAAATATTCTTTTCATCTTTGAAAAATTCACTTATTTGGAATAATAATTTTTTTAATAGTTTACTTTATATGGATTATAGAAAATATTTAAAATCACAAGTTTCAAACGCATTTTCTTCTTTATAAATTTTATAATTAATTAAATAAATTCATATAAATATTGGCTGACCATGGAGTTTAATTTATGTGACAAGGCAAGTGCATCAATGGCTACAAGTTTTAGGGTGGCCAAGAAGAAACCATATGTGGTGAGATTAGGTCAAATTCCAAAAACATATAAAAATTTATACTCCGTTCGTTCACTTTTAGTTATAAAATTTTTTCTAATTTAATTTACACTTTTACTTGTCATTTATAACAAATTAAGATAGCAAAAAAAATTATTTCTTATTATACCCTCAATTTATCGTCATCGAAAGAACGGAGAGAGTTCTTCCGCCTATGGGTTGTTGAGATGAGGGTTCCTAGGAAACAACCTCTCTACTTCTATGACGCAGTGGCAAAGTCTACGTATATTCTATCCTCCCCAGACCCGACTTGTCCGATTCCACTGGTATGTTATTGTTGTTGAAAGAAAGGAGAGAGTTATCCTTCTGGCAAATTGAATGTTATTAGTAGGCTAACAATTAAAAGTTCGTTGGGGTAGTTGTACTCCCCACCCCTACCCCTTAACCCCACCCCCCCACCCCTTCCACATACTCTTTAAATTCTCATACAACCCTTTTTTCCATCTCAAAAACATCTCTTTTCTCTCTTTTTAGCAATAAAAAAAAAAGTCATTTATTTTTCCTCACTTGTGTACTTCTTGTTCTCATTTGGGACAAAAAAAATCCAAGAAAGTCACTTATTTCTCTAAGTTATAGTTCATTAATTTGTGGGGTTGTCTCCAAATTCCAAAACAATGGGAGATGAATCAACTAGAAGAGTTTCAATTGAAGCTAATGATGATCAAAAAATTACTAATACTCACAAACTTCCAAATTTTCTTTTATCAGTTAGGCTCAAATATGTGAAACTTGGGTATCATTATTTGATTACCCATGCTATATATTTTTTCATTGTCCCGCTTTTACTTGCAATCTTTGTTCATCTTTCCACAATTACTATGGAAGATGTGGTTCAATTATGGGACCAACTCAAATTCAATCTTGTCACAGTAATTTTATGTTCTGCCCTTATTGTTTTCTTGGCTACACTTTATTTTATGACTAGGCCACGTAAAGTGTACCTAGTCGATTTTTCGTGTTACAAGCCCAAACCTGATTTCATGTGTCCTAAGGAGTTATTCATGGAGAGATCAAAGAAAGCCGGGGTTTTCACTGAGGAGAATTTGGCCTTTCAGAAGAAAATACTAGAGAGGTCGGGTTTAGGTGAAAAGACGTATTTTCCAGAAGCCATTTTGCAATTTCCACCAAATCCTTGTATGGCTGAGGCAAGAAAAGAAGCTGAAATGGTTATGTTTGGTGCAATTGATGAATTATTGGAGAAAACTGGTGTGAAGGCTAAGGATATTGGGATTCTTGTGGTGAATTGTAGTTTGTTTAATCCAACTCCATCACTTTCTGCTATGATTGTTAATCATTATAAACTTAGAGGAAATATTTTGAGTTACAATCTTGGTGGTATGGGATGTAGTGCTGGATTAATTTCAATTGACCTTGCCAAGCAAATGCTACAGGTTTGTTACTTTGCAACCTTTTTTCGTTTAAGTTATGTATACTGACAGTATATGAAATTTAGGTTAAAAGTAACTTTTTCTATATAAAATGGTCACATAACACAAAAGTAAAGTAGGCGACATGTTATAACATGCTAAATTACATTTTTTCTCTTTGCAAGAATATTAAGTTACTCCCTTTGCGTAAAAAAGAATGACCTCGTTTGACTTGGTAAGGAGTATAAGTAAATAAAGACGACTTTTCAATCTTGTAGTCCTAAATTAAAGTTATGTTAAATATACCAAAGTGTCATTTAATCACTTGTGGCCTTAAACATGCCACATGAAAAATTAAAATTAAAATTTTGTCAAAAAAGAAAATAGACCAATTTTCTTTTTGAAATGGTTCTGACATGGTCTTAAATTACATGATGCACTAGCTTTGGTGGTATATGCTAGGTTATTCACACTCTTAAAACTATTGTCGTCGTACATGTGTTAGAACCTTTAAAATATGCATTATTTTTTAAGAATCTGACATGTACTCTACGATGACAATTTCAAAGAGTCCGAACAATATATCTGATATGCACATCATGTTAGTCAATATGCAATCAAACCTTTCTCTCTCTCTCTTTTTTTTTTTATTTTTTTCTTTAGTAAAATATCTAATTTCCTAAAATTACAATTTCATACATCAGCCGACTCCAATTTATTTGAGACACTGACCGACGTAATTGATTAATTAACTCGCTTTTGACCATTATTGTCGACATGTCGATAAAGATGTGACATGATTTTCACTTATCATAACTATATAAAAGGTTCAAGTGGACCTGGTCAATTTAATGTCTCAATATCTACTAACTGTTAGAGCTTTTGATGTTGTACTAGAAAAAAGTACTGTACCATATAAAACACTCGTTTGATTTGGCAATCAAACAAGATATCAAAATTTTATCATTTCACTATTGTTTATCTGATGACTTCTTATTTTTATCTGTCACACCAAACGACCCCGACCTAGTAATTAATAAGTTGAATGTGTTATATCACACGTTGTAACAGGTGCACCCAAATTCTTATGCACTAGTAGTGAGCATGGAGAACATAACACTGAATTGGTACTTTGGTAACAATCGATCAATGCTGGTCTCAAATTGCATTTTCCGTATGGGTGGTGCTGCAATTTTACTATCGAATAAATCGTCGGATAAACGACGATCAAAGTACCAACTGATCCACACAGTACGTACACACAAAGGTGCAGATGACAGGAGCTATGGTTGTGTATTCCAGGAAGAAGATGACAGCAAAAAAATCGGAGTGGCGTTGTCTAAAGACCTAATGGCTGTAGCAGGGGAGGCCTTGAAAACGAACATCACGACTCTAGGTCCATTAGTCCTTCCTATGTCCGAACAACTACTTTTCTTCGTGACATTAGTCGCGAGGAAAGTATTCAAGATGAAAATCACACCGTATATACCTGATTTTAAGTTGGCGTTCGAGCATTTTTGCATTCATGCTGGTGGGAGGGCAGTGTTGGATGAGTTAGAAAAGAATCTTGAGTTGAGTAAATGGCATATGGAGCCATCAAGAATGACACTTTATAGATTTGGGAATACTTCAAGTAGTTCATTGTGGTATGAATTGGCATATACTGAAGCTAAAGGGAGGATTAAGAAAGGTGATAGGACATGGCAAATTGCATTTGGTTCAGGATTTAAGTGTAACAGTGCTGTGTGGTGTGCATTAAGGACTATTAATCCTGCTAAGGAGAAGAATCCTTGGATGGATGAAATTGATGAATTTCCAGTTGAAGTACCTAGAATTGCAACAATTAATGATTCTTGAACAACCCCAAGAAAGGGGAAGTAACTATATGTGTTGTGTTATCATTGTAATATTATCTCCTTTTGTTGTTATTATTACTAAGGGTGGATATGTACTTTGATTATGATTTAAGAAAGCAATACAATGTCTGATAATTTTACAAACATACATGTTTTGTGATGGTAAACATTGGGCATAATATATAAACATGTCATTTAGTTTTGCCGCAGCTGATATGTATGCACAAGTAGACACTTAAAAATTTATACATAAGATTGAGCAAATAGACACACACCTCCCACGCATGCAACATTCTAATACATGACAATTCGTCCGAGTATTTGATACAAAATAATGTATATTTTGTGTGTGTATTTGATACAAAACAATGTATATTTCTTGATATATGTAAATTATACATTATTTTTTTGACAAAATAGTGTGTATATATATGTTTTTAAATATATATTTAACTAGTTAATGTAATTATATATGTAAATTACTATTAGTTGTAACTTTTTTTAGTTAACAATATATGAAATTCTATTGAAGTATTATTTGATTCCGACAGTCTTTGTCCCAATTGTCCTTTTTAACTTGCTCCTACGAAATCAAGGTTGAAAAGATTACAAAAATTAATCACTAATAACGAATTTCTCATAAAAATAAAAAAATTAATATTTTTTTTAAAAATCGAATGAATTCTATCTTATACGCACGCGAGGAAGATAATAAAAACAAATCCCTCCCAAATTGGCCGTAATAATTAAGAACAAAGAAAAAAATGGTGGTACGTACCGTTGAAAATATGTACATTAAATGCGGTCGGTCGAATAATGTTGGCTGCTAACTGTAAATCTTAATTATGTAAAGCACCAAAGACGGCTAAGAAGAATTTAGTTGATACAAAAATTTGTGTAATTATCTCCAATTACACTAAATTTTAATCATATTATATAAGCAAAAAACTAAAAAAGTAACATAACAAGTCTACCCCCTCTGTCCCGTTTTATTTAAATTTGTAAGGTAATATACACATATTAAGAAAAATATTCAAATATAAAATTTATACCATATTTTTTACTATTGTCCTATGTAAAATCATAAATATGTAGTGTAATATATAATCTAGAAAATATAAAATTTCAATAAATGAAAGGAGAAATATGAAAAAAGTTTCAAACATTCGCTTTGCACTTTAAACAATTCAAATATTTTGAATATTAAAAAAAATCTTTAAAAAATTCAATTAAAATAGACAAGGTTGAGAATGGAGAAATGAGTCAAATTGATTTTGGAACGACTACACCATATTCCAAGAAATAACATTACTAAATACTCTCAACGATTAAATTTACTTGTCAAATATTTTTTAATTTAATTTTTATTTTTGACAAATCAAAGGTAGGATAGTCTTTAATCGCCAGTTTATTAACATTGAGTTAATGTTTCGAAAAAAATATAGTGAGTAAATATGTTTGAAACTCTGTTAATTAATAACATATACCAATAAATATTCTCTTAATTGGTTTGTCAAGTCAAAATTATTTGACAAGTAAATCCGAATGAAAGAGTAATAGGAAAACTCTATTGAAAACTTTAATTATGAAGCACCACAATTTAATTAACTAGAGAAGTACTGAAAACACTCTTAAACTTGACCCTATTTGTTAATTTCATGACAGTCTTAAGAAAAACACCATTCTACTTGACTAATTGAACTTAAATACATCCATTAATTCTCGTCAAGCTTGGAGTGTTTTCAATAATACTTATTTCATGTTGTATGAAGATCCCAAGCTCCAACAAGAATTTGAGAGCACTTGTTATACTTTGTAAAAGACAAAAGTGTACTTAAATTTAATTTATCAATTAAAGAAATATTTTTAAAACTATCAATAATTTATCGATACTTCTCTCCTTAATTAAATTGAATGGAAGAAACTAAAGCGTCAGAGTCCTATTTCGAGATTAAAAGATCAAATATACCATGTGAAAGATGTAAACTTACAGCTCCAAATACTAATTATACCACTCTAAAACTTTTTTACGAGCCAGCGGGAGAACAAATATTTTTAACACATTATATTAACGGTGATTTGGTAGAATTATCTCTATCATTTGCTGCTTCTTAATATCTATGTCAAGAACTATTTTGGCTTCTCTGCAGTTGTATTTGATTTCTCAGACCCCACTCGTGGAATTCCACTGGCATATCCATCACACAACTATCTGAAGACTATAAGCTTTGGAACCAACAAGAGTTCCTATGGACCATTTGGGTGTACTTGTACTGATGACGACGACTTGGATTTCAATTTTCAGCTAGGAAATCATAGGCTCTTTGGAGGTTTTCATGGTAGCTATACTTTCGGTGCTATTAATAGTTTTGGGATTTATGTGAAACCTTTAAAACATCCTCAAGTTAAGGATGAAATAGATTGAATGACTCCTATGCTTTGTAGGGGTAGATGACTCGTAGGGGGAGACTGACATGTTTTATCTTGTAAAGGCTTAGACTGTTATGAGACGTACATTTGTTTTTCTTGTCATATCTATGTTGTTTTATTTCTTTCGTTCATTTTTACATGTTTATTGTATTATTTTAAGATGTTCAATAATATTTGTTCAGTTTATGAAATCAAAAGATAATTTTGCATTTAGTTTCTAATTTATTCTTATTTTTTATTATATTATCTGTATTATTTACTACTTCTTAATTTTCCTTGGGGGACAACTAACTCGACAGGAGACAAGTGAAAATGGATGAAAAGAGTATTATATTTTGATTATCATGTTAATTTGTTGTTTTGTTCTGATTTTTTCCTTTTTCTTTAACTTGGATTGTCAACTAATGTGAAAATTAATGACTCACTATAATTCTGAAAGGGAATGCTTCCATGTCAATAAATGCAATGACAATTTGGTTCCTTTAAATTTTGGTTTCTTAACTTTTTTATTTTTTATTTAGGTTCTGGCTATTTAATTGTTATTTTTTTTATGTCGAGTTGGAGTTATGTTCGACCATACTAGATGAAACATAACTAGGTACTAGTGAACAACTAATTTCTAAAAACCAGCAAGATCACCTAATTTGACTAATTTACATGGCCAAAATTTGTTTGAAAATAGTAACATCTCAAAATAGTTAGTCACATAATGTTATAGATTTTAATCATATATACGAGTTAATACATACTAGTACAAATAATTTTTTATTATTCAGAATTTTGGAGTCAGAGATGAAGATGGAGTTGTGTTTGGCTGTTTGTATATTCTTTTCCTATCAAATATAAAATATAATTTAAATAAGTTCATTTTTTATAAAAATTAAAATCTAAAAAAATTGGATATTAAGTTGTGTTTGGAATTTAATAACCAAAAGCTGATTTTTAGATGAAGTTCTCATGACCAAACGAGTTCCTTAGTGAAACAAAAAGTTTTAAAAGAGAATACTTGTCAATGTTTTATTTTTCGAGATCAATTTGACTAAATTTTAAAGCTTAATTGAAGTAGTTAAATTTAATATTTGAAATTTAAATTTTAGATGGTTGAAAACTATATGAAAAATGTTATAAGTTGCAATCTTTCTCATATTAATATAATGAAAAAAATACATCTTTAAAATGTTGATTCAAGTCGACCTAGATAAGTAAAATAGTGACAAGTAAATAGTACTGTACATAATAGGATAAATTTTATCAAATCGCCTTTTGAATGTACTACATCCATAATTATCTGTCCCCTATTGACTTAACACAAGTATGGAGAAGTGTAGTAAATGATGTTACCTTTGGATATATAAATATAAGGCCCTCATCGCCTTGCTGCTGCTTCCACCACCGATCGCCACCATTAGTTCAGTTTCAGTCCTTTACTGTAACTGTAAGTCTCTCTCTTCATCTTTCTTTTATTCAGTGCAGATTTGAATCTCCCCCTTTATTTGGATCCATTGTTAATGCTTTATTTAGTGTGAAGATGGTTTTCTTTGTTTTATCTTGTGTGTAAATTGGATCTAGAAACAAAAAATCTTCACTACAAATCACTCAGAAATTTTTATCACTGTATATATAACCCTACTATTTTTATTCTTTTTCTTACCTAGTCAATTAACTTTGTGTGCTACAGCCCTTCCTATCTGATACAAAAGGATCTCATGATCCTGAACCGATCTTACCTGGGATCCTTCTTTGGTAAACTTACCAATGGATATAGTCATAGTGATCCTCCTATTCAACTACTTTGACCATTTCCGAGCAAAATAGTGATTTTTTAGTTGTGTAATATTAGTACAATTTATATCAGCTAAATCTTGATTTAACATACAAAACTTTGATGGTCTTTAAAGTCCTAAATATGCAGAAAATGATTATTAGTTCAATATGAAATCTATTTTTGAAAAAGGGTGACACTTTTCTTCTGATCTTCCAACTAGTCGAGTTGATCAGAAGCAAGAGAGAATATGGAAATGATCAAAGTTGGGCCAGTAGGAGGACGTGGTGGTGGTAAATCCATATGGGATGAAAAGGGACGAGATGAAGTTGCTGGGATTTTTGTTTCCTATACCAAAGACACAATTGAGTCGCTTCAGTTCCTGTTCCATGAGAATGGAAACTTAGTTCAGTCAGAGAAGCATGGCAGTAATCGCTGTGAAAGCTTCTCTGCGGTTGTCTTTGATTATCCATCAGAATTTCTTACTTCGCTGAGTGGTTTCTATGGTGAAAGTGATTATTCAACAGTCTTGGAAGCTATACAATTTCAGAGCAACAAGGGTTGTTATGGACCATTTGGGAGAACCCAGGCTGGATTGTGTTCCAAACACTTCAACTTTCACATAGGAAATCATCGTCTTTTTGGTGGTTTTCATGGTACCAAGAGTAACCAAGCCGTTCGGAGTATTGGGATCTATGTGAAACCTGTCATATCCTCCATGATCAGCTTGAAAGGTCTTCGATTAAACGATGAAAAAGAAGAAGATTAACTCGTCTTATGTTACTCTGCTGAATGTTGCTGCTTGGTTACTATGTAAGGTTTATAATTTGAGCTTTGTATTGTAAATAAAAACAAGTTATTGTGCATGTCAGAACCCCCCTCTGCTGTGACATTGAAGTAAATGATGCTCAGTTTCCATTGCCCAATTTCATCTCCATGTTTGATGTTTTGGTTAAAATTTTAAAGATCTTTTAATTTAACTAAATGGGGGGTGTTGTGTTTTTGTTGAGTACAATTATGAGTTTTTTGTCCATCTCCATCTTTGAAGTAATTGATTAGCTACGAGTGACAGTCTAGAATTTGATGAAAGTTATTAGCTTTACACTATATAAAAAAACTTTCTCAAAAAAGATTATTAGCCTGTTTGTTGGGAGGCCAAAAGTGTGTGTTTTTAAAAAATGAGATATTAAGAAAATCTTCGTACGTTGAAGGAATGTATTTCTATGTGGAGCTTTGAACTCTTTAACTAATCGGAGTTATTTGAGTTATACATGTAGACTGGTGCAGATTATGTTTTAGTGAGCTTAAATTTTCTTAAAGAAGTGAGATATTCACGTCAGCTTATGTTGTAGTGAGTTTAAATCTTCTTAAAAAAAATAATATATTCCCGTCTCGGCCTAACGATATTCTTTATTTATTTTTTGTCATGATAGTTTCAATGGACTTAAATCTCATCGAAGATAGCAAGATATCCGCATCTCAATCTAAATATATTATTTATTCATTTTTGTCATTATCCGTAAAAAAAAAAAATTATGATTTGAATGATGCCAACGAGGTGGTCCAAGAGAAGGAAGAATTGCAATTTCTAACTTTTTTTCAATTTAAGAAACGTGGCTTAAACTGTGGCCAGTCCCTCCAAAAATGTCCCTCTCTCTTCTCCGTCACACTGCAAATCTCTTAACACTTCGATTCATCTCCTTTACAGCAATGCCAAAAGCACGACGAAATCCTCTTATGCAAAACCCAGGTGCCCCCAAAAAGAGAAACACAGAATGTGTTGTTTTGTTTAGTTAAATCTTAAAATTCAGCTTAAAGTTGCAATCTTTTTCATGAATGTGGATGTTTTCTTGCAAATTATCAAGATGGGTTTGTGTAATAATCATCAAAGATGTTGATTTCAGGTTCTGAAGATGATGGTGTTGTTCCTAAGAACAGAGTGAGGAAAAGGAGAGTGGAAATAATAGCTAAAGAGGTTAAGACAAAATCTCCAGATGAAAAAGTATGGGTTTTTTTTTCTTTTATTCATTAATATTGTTGTGGGTTTCTTCTCCTGTACAATGGAGGTTCTTTTATCTTGCCAAGGTTTGATTTTGTAAATATCAAATACTATAAAATTTTGGTTGTTGAGGTTGGGGGAGGAGAAACGAATCATGTGATTTTTTTTAACTTGTTGCAGTTTCTCAGGCATCCTGAAATTGAAGATCTTGTAAATAAAAGTGACAATATTTATTCTCAATCAAGTGAGTACCAAGACAATTTCTGTTTCTTTATCTTCTATGTTTCTGCTGTTCTAGTTTTCTGTTGCACATTTAGTTGTTAGCTATCTCTCCATATAGAAAGGTTGATTGCTGTTGAAAGAAAAAGGACTTTATTTCTTTGCAACTGTTCTTTTTAGTCATTGAGGATAGTTCTTCCTTATGGATAGTAGGACTAAAAATTTGGCAAATTTTGATGCAGTAAAACCTCCTGCCAACTGGGAAAGGGTCATTGAAGGGATACGCAGAATGCGATCATTAGAACATGCACCTGTGGACTCCATTGACCCAGATGAAGGGATGACTTCTCTTCAACCTAAGGTGCATACATCTTTGCAGACTTGATGCTTGGTTAGTGGTTGTGTTGTATCTTGTCTAAAAAGTGTACCTACTTTTGGTTTTCCGAGCTAGGAGGTTATTTTCTAGCATCTAACGACACCAGAGCTTGTTGCTCTTTAGGCTTTCCCTTGATAAGATGGTCTTGTCGGAAGGGCATTTTTAACATCCAAGGGAAAGGCCAGATATAACATCCAACAAAGAAATCGAAAATTAAATCATGCAAGTTCTCTAAAAATGTAATCTAGAACTGAGTACTCATATACAAGTATAAGTTGAGAACAAAAGTGTCCTTTTACTCTTTTTTATGAGTAAGCTCGTATAATGTTTTAATACTTCAGATAGGATGTTATATATTATTGATCTTTTCAATTTAGTTATTTGGTAGTTGCTGATTACTATTTTCTTCTTCACCTTCTGTTCACAATCTCATCAGGAAAGAAGATTTGCTGTTCTGGTTGGCTCATTGTTGTCAAGCCAGACTAAGGGTCATGTTACACACGGCAAGTGTTATATCTAGTGTTGGAAGTTTTAGCTATATGACGCTCGTTAAGAACGCGATTATCTCTTAGTAGGACTACATTCATGTTCTCTTTGTGATAGATTGTATCTCCTGATTGAGTTAGTAGTAACATATCCGCATATGTTTTCCTCTTCCTATCTTAGAGGCTACTCTGATATCTCTTTTCTCATCTTCCTATTTAAATTCTATTTGTTTTGTCAACTTGATCTGATACTTCATCCTCATAGAAAACGAGTTTATCAAAATGACATATTAATCTTCCAAAATGTATGAGGCTAAGCTATTCTTTTCTGGCTTTCCTATTGGTATATAACGACGCCCTCTGGATCTGCAGAAGCGAATCAACGGCTCCTTGAAAATGGTTTGCTGAGTGCCGAGACAATGGATAAAGCTGATGAAGCCACCATAAAGAGCTTGATATACCCGGTATGCGCTCAATGATGTCAGTTTAAGGATGTTACTGACATTGTCCTCACGCTCGAGTTACTTAAAAACTTGTATTATCAGGTTGGATTCTACACCAGAAAGGCTCAGCACCTTAAACAAGTTGCAAAGATTTGTGTGTCTAAATATGATGGAGACATTCCTAGTACAATGGATGAGTTGCTTCTACTTCCAGGTGTTGGTCCCAAGATAGCTCACCTGGTAGGAAGCTATGCTTCTCTCATTTTCCTTTCACTGCACATTTTCTAAGTTATTTAAATAGATTTTCCGTAGGTTATGATTATGGCATGGGACAAAGTTGAAGGGATTTGTGTAGATACCCATGTGCATCGTGTTAGCAATCGGCTTGGTTGGGTCTCGCGGCCTGGAACAAAGCAGGTATGCTTACATCTTTCTAAGACAAAGCTTCACTAGAAACCGGAGCATACGCTATGTCATACATACACAAATATTTCAAACAATTTTTCTTGGTTTACTTATGTCATATTTCTATGTCCATACCTTTCTATTTGGGTCCCCGGGATGCCCAAGAAGGTGCATCTCTTTGCGTGGTTGATAACAATGGGAGTGATATTTGAAGGTGGAAAACTCGAGGAGGATTACCTACAGTAGTATAGTAGTTAGTGATTCATGTGCAGATGTTCATGTTAAGACAGAGACTCAACAGTTCTCTGATTTTAAATTGCACAGTTGCCATTGAGTAAACAATATGTTTAGATGAAATACTCACAGCACTTCCTTTCCTACTTGTTTGACTCTGTCAGGGAACTAGATCGCCCGAAGAGACGAGGGTCTCCTTGGAGCAGTGGCTTCCTAAAGAAGAATGGGTTTCCATTAATTTGCTTTTGGTACGATTTCCCTATCATTCTTCATTACATCTTCATTTTCACCCTTGTCCAATTATATATGGCTTTCAGAATCAATATATGGAATGTGTGCTTGTTGCTTCTTTCCTATATGTTTAGCTGACACCTACAGCTTCTTTTTAGATTCAAAAACTGATCCAATATTAAACTAGTCAAAATAAGGACATGTTACCAAGGGGTGTAGTGGTGGAAAGAATGACATCTTTCCACCCTTAATTAGAGGTTTCGGATTCAACCCTGTGAATAGAGAAACCCTGGCGCTTCCCCAATATGGGAGCAACGCATGCTCGAATCTGGATCAGTTGATACCAGAAAAGAAAAACAGGCAGGTCAAATGAGATTCTGCTCTCTAGCTATTTCTAACTAAAGTTCCTTTGGATTTTGAAAAACAGGTAGGCTTTGGACAGACCATATGTACTCCTCTGAGACCTCGCTGTGCAAAATGTACAGTAAGTAAATTCTGTCCATCAGCATTTAAGGAGATATCAAGCACGGCTTCCACTTCCAAAACACGACATCCCAAGAAGAAACCATGATTACTAGGTTGTTTAGCTGTTAATGTGATCAATTTCGAAGATCTATTTTTCCAAGGATGAGGCAATTTGAGGTCAAACGAAGCTGATCATACTATTTTATATAGTATTCCTTTAGCAAGTTCAGTCATTCCTACTGATTGATTTCTACAGAATTGGATATACATACTGATATTTTGCTAGACTAAGTATATTTATAATTGGAGAACAAAGCTATGAAAATGTAAATTGAGAAGCGACAAGTGGAGAGCATTGTAGTATGCTATATTGCTCGTCAATATATGGAGAGCTATCTGTTGTTGTACGTCAACTTAAAGAAATGACATCTCTTTCAACTTGGTTTACAAGATGCTCTAACTTGAAGTTTATTTGATCAAGGAACTGTGGTAACGGACTATACTTACCTCGCTAATTATATAATATCATATCATATGAAGAGTTATATTTTTAGGTCAACTTTATTCGATACTCTCTCCATCCCATTTTAACTTAATTTATGAGGTAATAGACACATATCTTAAAAAAATATTCAAAGACAATTTAAATCATATTTTCCTGTTTCTACTATTGCTCTTTATGAAGTCATAAATATGTAATGTAATTTATCTTCTTGAAAATATGAAACTAAAATAAATGAAAGAACGAATATGGAAAAAGTTTCAAACATTCATCTTGAACATTGAACAATTCAACTATTTTGAACATTGAAAAAAGTCTCAAAAATTTAACTTAGGACGGAGGGAGCAGTAGTAAAAGATTATACACATTAAACGATGTTTCCTACAAGGTTCCTCTTATCTTTGGCTAGCTAAACAATGTTTTCATTAAGTCAATGTGAATACATTTTGATTTATCAAAAGAAAACATGAAGTTGGATTGAAAGAGAGAAACTAAAGGTCAGATTCCTATTTATTTCAGATAGAAAATCATTCTTTTGGTGGTTGCATTGAGAGTATTGGGGTTTATGTGAAGTCCAGCATGACTTCACAAATCCATTGGTGTTTTGATAAGTAAAAGGCAAGTTATTATCACTCATCAGTCTTCACAACAAAAAATGTAAGGATGTTCACGTGAAATTGAATCAAACTGAAAATCAAATCAATGTGTGACAACACTGAAAGGGTAACCTTAACCTAATAAACGAAGAGAATCAAATTCCTAATTCCAGATTGAAAGAACAAATACCAAGGTGTGACGACAATGAAAGGGTAACCTTAATCTTATAGACAAAGAATCAGATTCCTAATTCAAGATAAAAGAACAAATTCCAACATGACAGGTCTCAAAGAAAAGCCTCTTCATATAACCTGATCTTTCAACTAATAATTCAATTGATACAAAAAGAACAAAATATGGATATGATCAAAGTTGGTCCAACAGGAAAAGAACAATACAGAACCCGCTGGGATGAGAAGGGACGAGATGAAGTAGCCCAGATTTTTGTTTCCTACAATCATGACACAATTTACTCACTGCAGTTCCTCTTCTATGAGAATGGCAAATTAGTTATGTCAAACAAGCATGGCACTGATGACTGTGAAAGCTTTTGTGCAGTGACGTTTGATTATCCAACAGAGTTTCTTACTTCCATAAGTGGTTCATTCCGAACATCTTATGGATATACTACTTTGAGCTCAATATCATTTAGAACCAACAAGGGTTCTTATGGACCATTTGGAACCACCCCTTCAGCTGATGCTAAAAACAAGTTCACCTTTCAGATAGGAAATTATCCTTCTTTTGGTGGTTTTCGTGGCAGCAAAACCTGTAATGGTATTCAGAGTGTTGGGGTCTATATGAAGCCTATCACAAGCTCAATGATCCATTTTAAAGATCCTCCAGTAAAGGTTAAAAGGGAAGGAGTTCAAGAAAAGAAGGTCTAACTCAAGCTGCCTACACCTTTCACAAATTTCTGAATGATACAGTTCGTATTAGTTTTCTCCATTGCTTATGGTTGTGTCTACTTTTCATATCAATTTCAGTTGGTGTTACTTTGTTAGTTTGTTATGTGAGAATAGTTTTCCTACTCCAAAAGTTGATTAAAATGAAGATGGCTAAGGACCTATTCTCTATGATTGATGATGTATATTACTTTCAATTTTAACTACTCAAACAGAGTGGAATGTCACTTATGAAACTTGTTTTTCTTACTAAAGCTTACAAGTTTCATACAAAAGAAGCGCCTGATTGCATTATTATTCGAAACAGCAGTATTAAATCATTAACTTATCATCTTAGTGGGTCCAGCTGTCATTTTTCTGAAGACCCATAGATATATAATGAAATCATTTCATAATCAAAGTCGGATCCAAGACTTAAAGTCTATGGGTTCCTAGCGATCTAATTGTTAAAAAGTAAATAAGTAATTAAGTATAATTGTAAGTGGCCAAGGGGACTCGAACCCTCATCAAGGAGGCGACAAAATTTAGTGGTTCCATTTCTGCCAAGCTGAACCAAGAGGCTGCTTTGTTACTGGTTGCCACCACATATTTCTTTATATATTTTATAGGTTTTTCATGTAAATGCTAGATCTGCACAAAAGTTACTGAGCTTCCAAAGCCCTAGATCAGCCCTTGCTCACAATGAGACATATAGATCAATTTCAATGCAGACACAAGGGAGGCAAAAGGAACTTTAGTTGCTGAAATACTCAACCTGCACGTCTATAGTTTATACACTATGAGAAATACAATCAATATAATATGCAAAACATATACTGTCTTTTCTCATCAATAAAGTGTGCAGTCTTCGATTCCTTTACCACACACATTACAGAGGTTAATTCATTTTGATGTAAGAGTCAGAAAATGTGATGACTTGAACTTATTTCTTTTGGCCAATAGACTTGAAACCTAATAGCTCATCAGTCATGATCTGGTTGAAGGGTTAAAATAGCAGAAATCTTGAAGCACCAAGCAGAAGAAAACTTAAAAGAGTTCACCATATGTAGATAACAGCAATGGATAAGGAATAGTAAAGCGAGAATGTTTTATCTTAATTTGTAAAAGCAAATAGTGATGCAAAGTTCTAACAACTTCGAACAAAATGAAGGCCAGAAATGGCAAACCTATAGTAACATATATATTGCACTTCTGAGGTGAATTAACGTTAGGTTTACAACAAAGCATATGCTTAACTAATCACATTTAAATCTATTAGGTTTACAACAAAGCATATGCTTAACTAATCACATTTAAATCTATGTACAACAACATATTTCAAATTAAATATCACCAAATAAAGTACCTTGTGTGTTTTGATGTTACATGCCCCAGATCCCTCGAGCTGATGCCATTTTGTTGCTTGGCCGTGATGTCAGTTCGTACAGTATCCTGGAAAATATGTCTGAGTATCTTGGGTCACCAAAAAGCATCTCCGCGAATGCATTTTCATGCACTAGCAGGAGGGGCTTGTTCTGTGGCTCTGACACAAGGTTTTCCAAAATAGTTGCTGCTTTTCTGCACACTTCTGGCACTGGATGTGGCATCTTAATCACCTTCAACAGTCTATCAATAGCCCTGAAGTTTAATGTGGTCGATAAGTCATTCAGATAATAACTTAATAAAAAGTTGTGACTTGGTCAGATTGCCTGTCTCACCAACGTTCACTAGCAAGCTTCAAACGGCAGTCCATATTTATTTCTGAAAGGTTATATAATGCACCAATAGCAGCTGCTTGAGCATCAGTAGCTGGCTGGCTCATGATATCAACTAAACGTTTACAAATCTGTGACGCCACCAATTAAAGTCAACAGGTTTTCGGAATATTCACAAAGTACATTTAGAAACACTAGAATAGGGACTGTCAAAAACAGAGAAGATCAACCTGCGAAGTACAAGGAAGTAGGAAGGGTTCATTATCAGGATTTATTATAAGACGACCAATTAATTCAGCGGCAGCACAATGCCAGGCCTTAACAGAAGATCCTAGCACTCCCATGAGGGCCTGGACTGCATGTTTCTCCCTGTATAAGGATCAAGAAACTCCATTACAGTGTTGATGTACAATAATATAAGAGAAATAACGACTACAAGTGATACTCTTACGTCATTTTGATAAAAGACGGTTTTGAGGAACTGAAGATCCGAAGATTTATTAATGGACCTACATTCACTATAGTCTCGAGAGCATTTGTGACAAGTTCTTCATCCTCTGTTAATATAAAAGCAAAGAGATGACAAATTATATGAGAAACAAGCTTAAAAGAAAAATATAGAGAACACTTGATGTTCAGGCATAGAGAACTGCATTTTGTAACATATTTCAATTGCCTTTTCTCTGTTCAGAATAGCATCTATCTATTTTAATTTTCTTTTTAAGGTGTCCTCTTAAAGGGCAGGAAGCGCACTGGGATGCAGGATGAATATAAACAAGTCTATCAAAATTACGGATAGGGCAAAACATAACTTCAGAGACTAGGAGCAAATAAAATAAAATAAAATAAATAACCGTGCAAGTACACTAAAATCAATGTGTTACACAATGGATAGGACACTTCTAATAAATTCCAAGACATTTCTTGAGACTTTAGCAAGCTAGTTGAGAAACATCAAAATTTAAGCTTTCATTTGGAAGCCTCAACTCGAAAAGCATGAGTCATTCAATAGTTTTTTGAGGGGGATAGGCTGAACAGGTCTGAAAGCTATCACAGTCCGAAATATATTCTGAAAGATTTATATAGGTTTTCAATGTAAATACAAGGCATAATCGAAGACGTTGACTGCTCAAGAAAGACAAAATCAACATGTGCAAATTATAACCATCAAGACTTAAGAAAAAGCAGCAGTAAATGTATTAGGTGAGGGGACCATTATAATACAAATAACCATATCACAAATACGAAGCTTGTAAGCACAACTGTACAACACAGAAACCATATATATCAACATTATAACTTCCCAGTAGAAAAGCGCCACATCATAGATGGCAAGCTTGTAAGCACAACACAGAGATCATAAATACCAAACTAAACTTCTCTCCTACCTGTGACATAATCTGCCAGACATTGGAATAGAGTTTCTAAGCAATGTCTATGCTGGCCCATGATGACTTCATTATCTGGCATAAAAGAGAAGTTGCGAATAATGTTTGAAGCAGCAACAGCAAACTGCTGTTTTTCAATCCGCCCTTCCTCATCCAAATTAAACAGGCCATCTTCCTCAAACCAAAAACCCATGGGACGAGACTTGGTAGTACCCTTCCGAACAGATGACTCTCTGTTGGCAGCTCCAGAACCAGGATTACAAACCATTACAGAGATCTCATGCAGTGGAAATAAATAATGTAAAAAGGATTAAAGTAGTAAAAGCATTGAAAAGAAAGAGAGAGGGTTTCAGAAACCATCCGAAATTACCTAGGATTGGGAACAGATTCATTCGAGTTCAATGCTTCATATTCAAGTCCAAATCCAGTAACCACTGAATTTGCACCCAAAAGCCGGACACGAGGTGCCTTTACAAGTACCCTTGGTAAGGCTATATCACGCCAATCATCTATCTGTTTAATGGAGATATTTTCATCATCGGCAGGATAACAAAATAAATAGTAAAGAACAAGTAAAAGTTACATGGAAATCATGTTGCATGGTAGATATCAAGAAACATACAACTTGAAGCAACGCATCAAGCAATCCAGGAATTTTGGCAAGAGGAGTCGCATCCTTGCGGACTTCATCTTTCTCCTTGAATGATAGCAAAGTGAGGGTATTTAATGCCCACGTCAGCTCCCTCTTTGATCCACTTTGAAGAGCTAGAACAATTCTTTTACTATTCTGTTCTGGTAATGTTTAAAAGAAGATGTTAAGATAACCAAATAGTGAGCATGCAAAGAATAAAGGGGGTGGCATCATCCTATTTCTACAGCCTTATCAGAAATCAATGACCCTATTTTTTTTCTCAATTCAGCATGTTAGTTAAATTTTCAGCAAGTATCCCCTTATGTAAATCGTGTTTCCTTACAGGCAAATCTTAGCTTTATTTGTTGGTTGAGATCAGTAACAATCTGGTTCACTTGGCTTGGGTTGACTATATAAAAAACAAATACCTCCCTGCCTACACATGCAAATCCTAGGCATAACTCTTTCATTAAGTTCTAGATCAAGTTGGCCAGCTCGATGATCATAGAATCATAGATCAGTAGATAAGGTCACTCTATTCAACTCTGATAATTGAATGTACATGAGTACATGGTGCATTCGGTCAAATCGTGTGCATCAGGATTTATAGCATACCCTCTTACGAGTAATTACATCTTCAGCTCAAATAGGCTGGTCATGGGAATTTGGCCTTCCATGTCTTCACTTTACAGAATTTATCAATACCCTATATTGTTTGTAAATTAAAATTAGTAACAGAAACCCTTTATTTCGGAAAATGAATATCAAGGGGGTAAAGCAAATAAAACAAGTTATTCCCAAGTTCAAAAACTTCAATGGAGCAGTGAGCTTGTCCCTAGGTCACACTATACTCTAGGAAGTAAAGAGGGGATAAAAATGTTGGAGACACAATGATGAGATTCTTTCTATCATACACGACTAGGGGGCTATCTAGATCACATCCCAGTCAAGAAGATGATCCTGTAAGTTGTGTCATAAAATATGGCTTCAAAACAATTTGTCAGTGATCGTTTGCTGCTGTGGCTTCTTTAGACCTCTGGGGGAAAAGGGAAAGAGAAGTTCCTCCGCCCATCAGCCAAAACTGACACTGCAGCAATCCAGTTGGAATTGTGTCAAGTGCAACATCTTCTTCAAAAGCAAAGATATAATACCTACTAATTACTACTATTTTGGTCCCAATTTACATGATACTCTGATAGTTTTGGAATGTCCCAAAATGTTTGACATATTCCATTCAAATTACTTTCACAACTTTCAAGAATTCAAATTTCAAAGTTATGTGATGGTTATCAAATTAATTGTTAGCCATGAGTATAAGTTTTTCTTATTATATACACTGGTATATATAAGTCAAAATTCATAGAACTTCCTGTCTGACCAAATAATGTCATATAAAACTGGAAAGGAGTGTTTCTTCAGTCAAAGGTGTTTAAAATTCATGCACTACATCTGGTCCCTCGAATACTAGATCAGGCCCTGAAATAATCAGGGCAGATGAAATTGGCATGTTGTATGTGATCTGCCAGTTCCTTTAACAGACATGTTGACTGACGAGTGGAATCTCAAATTGATACCTGTTGTTTTCAGGTCTTGAATTAAACAGAGGATGAGTATACTCCAAGTACACCTAAGAGAACAACCACCACCACCACTCAACCCTTGCACACAATAAATGAATAAATAAACAGCAAAGGGGTAAAAATTGAAAAATTGAAGCAACAGAAGCTATGATATTGAGAACAACTTTCCACTGAACATCTTAAAGGGAATGATTTTAACATGTGAAACTTTCAGCGTTTGGTTGGATGAATGAAACCTATCTTGGATATTTGGTTCAAATAGGTGAAATTGTGTCTTACTGGCAAGCTATCTTTCAAGTCTTTATTACAGTTGATTGTAATTCTGGTCTCTTTTTGGAGTTGAAGTTCGACATACTCTCTGTAATCATGACAAGTTCTTGGAGTAAACTCTGCATCCCTAGACGTCATGGTACAACACTAAAATCAAAACTGAACAAGAGCACAACCACATGGTTCAAGTTCAATTCTTTCAAATCAAAGACTGCATTCCTATTAAACTAGGTCACTACCCTTAACGATTACATCTCCAATCCATATGCTTCAATACTTCCTAAATCCTTTATCACCTTTTGCCACATTTGCATTGATGGGCAATTGTATTAAGTGTTCTTCGTAATGTGATACTTTATAATTCAATACTTGACATTCCGATGTCTTAAAAAGGATCATTATGCCGTTTTCAATGTCTTACATCAGTTTTATCTTTTAGTTTGAAAAATAAAAATCTCATTTTAACCCCCCCCCCCCCCCCCGAATTTGTCCATGGGCACTGGTCAAAGTATCCAATGTATTTAGACCGAATCCCACAGCCGTGTCGTGTCAACACAGGTTTGGCAGCAAAAATGAAGAGTTTGCGCATATCCTCATGGATTTTGAAAGCTTGTAGGTCCTTGGCACAACCTTTATCAACGTGATATAAGCCCAGTCCCCTCCCTTATAAGACCTTTTTATCTTATGAATTATAACGCCTTCAAATATCATATTGCACACCTAAAATCAGCATATAAAAGTTCACATATGACAGTCATACCACAACTTATAATAACTGAGAAATCCCTAAGTCGTAGTGGCACAACATTTAAAACTCATTGGATAATGGGCTCGCCCCTCTATTCTTTTTCACCTAAACACCAGGTTTTTATGTGCAGAAGGGTTTGGACCCATGATGTACGCCTAACGCGCACACCATGTATTGCACTCTCCCCACAAGACCTTAGCATTAGGAGCTACACAGCTAGACCATCTTAGTGACATTCTCTTATTTTTAATGGTCAACACTCTTGTATAAGATGTTGAAATGGTCCAAATAGATGTAATTACATCACCTTACTGAGTTTTATTTTAATTTTCAATGTTTTATTTTTAATTATAATGGTGGTGTCATGTTGGATTGAGATCAACATAAATGATCAAACATGGTCAATGAGGATATATATAGCCATCCCAACTTGTTTAGGATTAAGGTTAATTGTTGTTGATAATGATGATGTCTAGGTCACCTTGCACACACCTCAAATATTCTATACATGCTACCCCCACCAGCATTAGTACAAGGTAACTCTGCCAATCAAGATTTAGACAAATTGCAAAGGTATCACCTCTAATGTTTCTTGTCTCTCTGGGGATTGTGGTATAATATTCTTTTACTGAACGTTTTACTTGTAAAATAAAATTTGTCTCCTTACTGGTTATTTATCCCATTGTTCCCTTTCACTTCCTTATAGTTTGTATGTTTTGGGGGTTGATTTTAGAGATACTTTTCAAATATTTACAGCTTTTGAAAAAAGTGAATTTTACAGTCTTAGCAATACATTAAGATATAGAGCCAAAGATGAAGAAGTACGCATACAGGCACACACACAGAACACACACGGTTCAAGTTCAATCCTTTCAACTCAAAACTTGCTGGAGGTAACACACTTGAGCTTGCCTAAAATTAGCTCGACTGATGAAAGGGTGGAGATAATTTAAAAATAAAGGTGACATTGTTGATAAAGTGGTCTGGATCTCTTTGCATGAGGACCTTTTGTTTTGTTTTGTCTTAGCTTAACAGTTTTAGATATTGTCTTGATTAGTTAGCTTGTCAGATTAGCCTATAACTTTTTTAAAAGTAATAGCAAAAAAAGCCAAAAGGTTCATGGGTCTTGAAAACCACACGCATTTTTTAAGCTAATCACAAAATTACTGAAACTAGAGAATGACAAACATATATGAACTTAATATTATAAGACTCGAACTGCAGTTAAAATCAATACAACAATGACAATATCAATCTAGTTGCTCAAAGTTGGAATCTCATGAACCACACACTTTTTGCTTACTCACTTTGCATGCCGTTGTTTGTAGTGCACATTTATCCTAAGCACATGGCTTCACCCAGTAAGAAACAACCTCTAGGTTCACAATGCTTTGAGCAACAAAGAGACTGCTTTTAACAACACAGGCTATAGAGGGCTGCCACATAGGTCTGAAACGGTTACAAAATTTCATGCAGATTATTTTGTATATACACACTGAAAGTTCAGATTGTAATAATCGGGTGGAATAAAATTCTCTTTAGCCTCATAGTTTTGCCCCATTATCTCTCCAAATTTTCATTGTTCAATTCAGAAATACAGTAATAGAGGCAGACCCATACCAATTCTTAGTTTACTAAAATGTAGGGTTTCCATGTTAAATTTGTCCACGCTCCAAATGTCTAATACTGAGAGTGTAGGCTATTAGAATGCCCACATTGGTTAGGTGCTCCTTACATGACCTTCCGCATCCACACATCTTGATCCACTTCCTTTACAGATAAATTCCTACAAAACAAAGTCCCACCCTAAACCATTCTAAATCAAATCCCCATGTTTAACATGACTATTTTTCTCTTTGAAAATTCTCAGCCTACTTGTCACGACCTAAAAATTGGAACATGACTAGCGCATAAAAGCTTCTATGATGTACCATTAGCAATAAAGCTCAAAACCTTACCTAGTCTAATGAAGAGTTAAATTGAAAAAACACCAAGATAGAAAATTCACATAGCCCGATCGCTACATAAAAAAACGTATACAAAGTTCTGTATTTTATATTTCTGAGCAAGATCTCGAACTAACCAGCGAACGCAGAGTGAACCTGCAGGGAAGGGCCAAGGAGTGTTGACGGAGCTGCTGAATCAGCTGCTGCAGCAGCAGCTGCGGCGGCGGCGGCAGCTGCTGCTGCGGCGTTGCTACTTCCGCTTCCAAATGGCCGGCCTCTTTTCGCCGGCGGTCCGACGGAGCCACCCGTTGATCCGCTTAGCTTCGCCTGCTCTCTCTTCTGCATTTCTTTTCTCGTGTGTTGCTCCACTGGTCCGAAAATGTCGGGTTTCGGATCATACAAAAATAATGGGCTGATAATTTAAATTGACCCGATGTAGAGCCCATTGACGTAAATGTATCAAATAAAAGGATATGGGCCTATTTCGGATCTTCGTCAAGTCAAAAGTTCAAGATTCGCACGAACAAAATCTTTCGATTTTAGAACATTACGTCTTAAGAATCTTACTCTTTTTGTCTAACTTTACTTGTTCACTATATTAAAAATAAATATCGAGTGAAATGTGTTTAATTCATAAAATTAAAGATAATTTTACACTTATTTCCTAATTTATTCTATTTGCAACAAGTTTCATATATATGAAAAATAAATCAATCATAAATAATATTTGAAGAAACAAGAATATTATTAATAAAATAATATGGTGTATGAATTCTATTCCTTCCGTAATTCTACTCTCCCTGGGTTTCTCCATAATTTGAAGGTCATTAGTTGCGTATTTTTCGAATTAGGATGATTTGGACTTGATCATTGTGATTTCAGGGTTGTTAGTGGTATATCATTTATATGACATGACTTAATATTTAGAATAAAGTAGCCTTCGAAACCCTGACTAAATTAGGTCTCATATGACTTAATGTTTAGAATAGAGTAACCTTTGAGAAACCTTGGATTCTTAGAGTGCTAGAAAATTTTGATCTCTACAACCTTATCATTAATTATAGTCATTTTCCCATTAATTTTTTCAAAATATTGTATTTATTATATTCAAAGAGTGATTTGATAAATTTAACCCTATTAATTCTTAATCCCTATATCAAGTTAATAACGGACAACTATTATTGGACAGAAGAAATATAAGGCATAGAGCATTTGCCTCCAGTAGTAAACAACTATTGTTGGATAGAGAAAGTATTAGAAAAAGTCTTTGCCCTCTCATTTTGTTCAAGCTAAATTACATCCATTCTCTCATAATTTTTTTTTATCATGTGTAAGAGACTATCAAAGCAAATTAAACTTTTTTCTCAAAGCAATAATAAATAGAAAATATTAATTTATTTATATACACATAACCTGTGTTTAGTGAAAAAAATTCACTTTGAAAAATTTTAAAATTTTATTTATATTATTACTTGTCTTCCATATGAAAAATAATTGTTCAACTTAATCATTTTAATTTTATAAAATGCACTTTTAGGTTAATTTTAAAAAAAATATATTAAATCAATAAAAGTCAAATAATATGAAACGAAGGAGAAAAAAAATAGCTATAGCGACTTACCCATAAGATCCACACCTGATTCTAATTCTTGGTTTTTTGTTTTATTTGGTCGTATGAAATATAATAGGAACAAGATTTGATTCCTCCAATAATTGGAGACAAACAGCCCCAAGAGGAAATAAGTTTTTTTGAGAAATGATTATGAGTTATTTTAAAATTATTATTCATCTTTAATATTAAATAAAAATAATATTACAATCTCAAAATAAATTATTTTGATGGAAATTCAATTAGGCAAATTGAGACATGCTAATTTACAAGAGTGGAATAGATCCAAACCGCTTAAATGGAAAAAAATTGTTACATGCATAATTTTTAAATAATCTGCTTTAAAGAAATATGTATTCAAATCACTAATATAACATTTAGTTTACTCTTAGACTTTTTGCTTTATCACTCGTAACGGAATAATAAATTGAACGTGTTCATTTATTGCGATTACTTTAATATAGTTTTTCATAACAATTTCTATTTTATCTTCTAGGAGTTCATTCTCCAAAAAACTCCATTCAAGTTATTGTTATTAATTTTTTTCAATCTATTTCAAAGGACATTCTTATTGATTATATTTGTTTGTGCGAGTACTTTACTGTTAAGAAGTAATAACGATTTACAAAATCTATTATAATTTAATTATAAGACACTTTCCTTAAAACACAGACTAAACTGATATATAGAGCTCTTTTAGAATAGAGCAAGGAGTCAACTTACTAAATTCAGATATCACCCTTTATACAATGGCCATCTAAAAAATAGTTGAGATAGATGAAAAAAGAAAAAATACATTTTTAAAATCGTAAATCACACGTAATTTAATTTTACATTAGTTAAGAGGATTATCAACACTTTTAACGAGTCATATATACATGTTCTGGATATGATACTCTAAAGCTATAATCAAATTTTATCTCAAATCGAGCTAAGATTTTTTTTTGTAGATCGATAAAAAACTCTTATTTAATTGGGCTCTACGCAATATGAATTGAATTACTTGCAATCAAATTTTAAATATCAAATAATTTTATATATATATATATATATTATTAAATTATATTATCTATTCAATGGACATGTGATACAAAGTTTTCAAGGCCAAGAATCATTACAGAGTACAGACCAATGAAAATGGATATTGAAGATGATTGTTCAAACCGACTCTATTTCTATGGTTTTTTTATAAATTCCATATCAGACACAACCCTTTTCTGTTTCCATAAATTCTGGTCCACATAAATATATTGCCTACTATTGTAATCTTGAACCAAGAAACCCTGCAACTTTGGAAATTATTGAGCTCTCTCTATATAATAATATAAAGATAGGATCTATAACCCCCAAAAAGATAACATTAAAAGAAAAAAATATACTAAAAAAAAGGATAGCCCCTTATCATTGTTGAGTTTCTCCATTTCTTTCAAGACCTCAAAAGTGCAAATTTTTCAAGGTATTTTGCCCTCTCTCTCTGTCTTTTTGTTTTCTGTGTTGAAGTTTTTAGTTTGGATTTGTTTTCTGTTTGAATCTTTAATTTCAATTTATGGGGTTTTAAGTGGTGTATAATGTGATTTGGTTCTTTATAACTTTTCTGGGGTTGCTTATCTCCTTTTGGATTTTGAGGTTTTAGTAGATTCTTTCTCTCTCTTTTTTTTTGGTCTCGGGTGATAAAAATTCAATCTTTTTTGGTCTATTTGGTATTTCAATACATTTTTCTGTTTAAGTTGGGTGTTTTAAGTGGACTTAATTTGTGGAGGAGTTGAACTAAGGTATGGTTTATAGTTTTTCTGTTCTTTATGCAATTATATCTTAATGTTGTAATATGAATAAGCCTTTGTTAAATGATGAATCTTTTCTGTTTTCCTTGTTGAAAAAGAGAATCTTTTAGTTTTGTTGTGTAGTTTTTGTATTTTGGTTAATTGGTTGAGATGGAGTGGTTCTACTAGTATATCTGTTTGCTCATGTACTATTTGTAATAACTCGATTTCGCCAATAGTGTATTCATGGCTTTGCCGTTAGCAAATCGTCTCATATTTATCATTTCGCATTAGTGAAGCTCCAATGTGATTAGGGGTGGATTCCACGTGTTCAAATTATTCGTGGAGAAGAGGTCCAGTTTACTCCTCAAGTTTTGTCTCTGTGTGAGGAGTTCTGCCAGGGGGTCGAGGGCGATAATGGGACTTTTTTTCATAACAACGGTGCAACATTAGATCAAAGTATAACAGATGGGAAAATTGAACAATTTACGAGAGGACTGAGTGCCTGTTTGGATTGGCTTATTTTAGGTGCTTTTAAGCCAAAATAGCTTTTAAGCAATTTTGAAGTGTTTGGATAAAGTTAAAAAGTGCTTATTAGCACTTATTTTTAAGGCAAAATGGTAAAAATAAGCCAAAAGTCAATCCAAACGGGCTCTGAGACGACTTTGACCCTTACCTTTTTTGACTTTTTTTTTTGTAATTCGTTTTGTAGTTAGTTAAAAGTTCATTCTTAATATTCATTTATGTGCTTTACACCTAGAGTAAGTCCTTTATCCATCTGGATGTATGTCTTAGACGTGTTGTTTCTGTATTAACCACACGGGGATTCACTTTAATGTTGTCCCTGCTTTTTAGAAGTATTTTGGTTATCCAGTGAGTTTTATTCTTTTACATTCCTAACTGATGCATCTGGACTCGAGCTTTGTCTCTATTTGGCCTAGTATCACCACCATTTTCCTTCTAATGATGTTGTTTTTGCACAGAATGGGAACTTCTGTTGAAACCACTTATGGAGAATACACATATGAAAACCTTGAGAGGGAACCCTACTGGCCTTCAGAGAAGCTTAAGATCTCTATTACAGGAGCCGGTGGATTCATTGCCTCACACATTGCAAGGCGTCTGAAGACAGAGGGGCATTACATTATTGCTTCTGATTGGAAGAAGAATGAGCACATGTCTGAAGACATGTTTTGTCATGAGTTCCATCTTGTTGATCTCAGAGTTATGGATAACTGTTTGAAAGTCACAAAAGGAGTTGATCATGTGTTCAATCTCGCTGCCGATATGGGAGGTATGGGCTTCATTCAGTCCAACCACTCGGTGATCATGTATAACAACACTATGATCAGCTTTAACATGATGGAGGCTTCAAGAATAAATGGTATTAAGAGGTTAGCCAATCTCTCCTGCTCTATTTGGGAGTTTTGTTTAGTGTTTAGCGCCATACTAGTGTTCTAATGCAAAAGGCTACTGGTTATTTTGCAATCTTATAGTAATTTTTAAGCTGAAAGGGTTATATGAACTTATGGATATTTCACTTGCAAAATTATAAATGGCTAAGCATCGTTTGGCATTCGTTCATTCTAAAACGATGAAGGACTTACCTTAGAAAGGTGGGAGATGGGAGATAATGTTGCCATCTAAATTCAGTGCTTTTCAAACCTCCTCTGCAATGTGCTGCCCCCAGCGACCCGCGAGCAGAAGAAAACATTAATATTTATACACGTACCACTATAGAAAGTTGTTCATAATTCTCAGTGTAGGTTGCTACTCAATTTTCTTGTAGATAGTTGAGTCTACTAATATCAATTTGTTATGCAAGACCCCATGTGCAGAGATGATGAAGTTGTTTCAATTTGTCGTACCCCTTTCCTTCTGGTTCTGTCACTTTCTTCTGCATGTACTGCCAATTTTGTACCTCTGTAATCCTTTTCTTATGTATAGTAAAATAAAGCAAAAATGCTATTACAAGTCATCTAGGAACATTACAATCTACAACAATGGTCCTTTAAGAGGCAAAACAAAGCGCTGGGGGGATGGGATTTCAACCCATGGACTCAAGGTTTTGGGACTTGTGGAAATAAGCTGAAAAATCTGGCTGACAAGCACACTTTTCTTTCTGTTGATTCCTCTAGCTTTTGATATCTTAATATAATGTATCAAATATATTTATTCCGTCATGAATGCCATCATTGGGCGCACTTCTTCATTGTAGCTAATTCTGATTTACCGTCTTCATCCCCTTTGTTGAGTTAGGAGTAGCTAAGAGATAGTACAGTTTCCAGAGATTGACCGTTCAAATGTTGGTTACAGGTTCTTTTATGCATCAAGTGCTTGCATCTACCCTGAATTTAAGCAGTTGGAAACTAACGTGAGCTTAAAGGAATCTGATGCCTGGCCTGCAGAGGTTTGTAGCGTAAATCAATAAGCTGTATTTGGAATTAGTAATCTGCAGCAATGATGACAGTTTTTATTTTTGTTTTAGCCTCAAGATGCTTATGGCTTAGAAAAGCTTGCAACTGAGGAGTTGTGTAAGCATTACAACAAGGACTTCGGAATCGAATGTCGCATTGGGCGTTTCCATAACATTTATGGTCCATTTGGAACATGGAAAGGTAATCCCATTCAAGCAAATTGCATATCATTACATTATCATTATTTTTTCCCTTGAAGTGATCAACCTTTTTCCCAAACTATAGGCGGACGTGAGAAAGCACCAGCAGCTTTTTGTAGAAAAGCCCTCACTTCCACTGACAAATTTGAGATGTGGGGAGATGGAAAGCAAACTCGATCTTTCACATTCATTGATGAGTGTGTTGAAGGTGTTTTGAGGTAACTCGGAACTCTAAATTTAATAAGATTTCCGAACCATAATGTTAATTGAGAATATTCTGTCACTCAAATATTTTATCTATATGTATTTGAGCATCCCATGATCCTATGCTTGGAGACACCTCCTTCCCTAGAAAAACCCAGGCCGAGAAAGAAAAGTGAAACAATAAAAAGGTTTTTTCAAGCAATGCACCTTTGATGGAAGGTATGCATGTGCAATACGAATGATCACCGACTTAATTGTCCCGAGTCCCGTAAACCAAATTTGAATTTATCAAGAAGAGAGGACAGGAAAGAATCGGATAGCCTCATTTTGTATGTGAGCTTGGTGGGGTTTGGCCCTATGACATCTCAGAGGTCATGACAAAGGTGCAAAAGATAGATTTTTTGATCAACAATCTGGGGTATTAAAGTAAAATATTCTTCCAACAGACATCCCCTCTGCCCCCAATCCCCATGCCTCACCAGAAAAATTTAATAGGAAACAAAAGTACCTTTAGAATATCATTAGTCCTAATTGGTGATAAATTAGTAACTGTAACTGGTTAAACTTTGTCTTGGAGATGGACTTCCATTGCTCAAACAAATTTATTCCTATTTAGGTTAACAAAATCAGACTTTAGAGAGCCTGTGAACATCGGAAGTGATGAAATGGTAAGCATGAATGAGATGGCAGAGATAGTCCTCAGCTTTGATGGAAAGAACCTTCCTATCCATCACATCCCGGGACCAGAGGGTGTGCGTGGTCGAAACTCTGACAACACTCTCATCAAGGAAAAGCTTGGCTGGGCTCCTACTATGAAGTTGAAGGTATCAACTTGGATCATTTGGTCATCCGTTGGTGTTTGTTATTGTATTAAGTGATGCATTTCTAATGTCTGTGTTCCAAATGATTTAGGATGGGTTGAGAATTACGTATTTTTGGATCAAGGAACAAATTGAGAAAGAGAAGGTAAAGGGTGCTGATGTGTCCGTTTATGGGTCATCCAAAGTTGTGGGAACACAAGCTCCAGTTGAATTGGGCTCCCTTCGTGCTGCTGATGGCAAAGAATGAAGTAGATGAAGCCAAGTGATTATTGTTCGGTATGCACAATGGCCCTCTGTTAGTTCCACCATGTTTTGTTCGCGTGGAATGTTTGCCTATTGATATCTTTATACTATGTGCTAAAGCAGTTCTTCTTTTTCTTTTTCACATCACCTCATTGCTGCACCTATACCAAATAATGCTCAAGACAATGTAGTAAGTCCAATCATGCTTGCATTTTGTGATTTTCTTTTGCTCCCTCCATGCCATTTATGGCATTTTCTGAGTTTGTATGAGACATAGCCATTTGCTATCAATCTATCATTTTCTTGCTCCTTAAAAATTTTATACGGACTCCTCGACTCTGACTCCACAAGATTGCTATCTTTGTTGCACCTGTTCTCAGTCAATGAAATGGGATTAAACCGTGGGATATCAGGTTCAAATCCTAACGACAGCAAAATATGCTGGGTCACTTCAACCTTTCTTCGTCATTAGAGCTACCTAGTAGTCGTAATGGTGGGAGTTCGTAGTAAGTACTTGATGGAATAGTTAAGGTGACATACACTGTCAATTTTGTGAAGCACCTTTGGACATTGTACAAACCAAACTACATCCAAAATAAGCCAACAAAGTTATCTCTTATGCTTTGTAGGTGTTTGGCTGAAGCACAGTTCATACAAACCATGTCAGAAATTCGATGTTTTTATAGTTGTCACATTATCAAGTATGCTGTTTAGCTTCCCAACATTCTAGTTCTAGTAGAGAAACCAAAATCTTGTCTTGTCCATCTTGGATTTTATTATTGCTATAGCATGAATTATTATATGAAAGAAATGTGAAGAGCAATCCAGAATTATGTGTCCGGCACCAAAATGGATACACATACGTAAATCGGTGAACTATGACTACCATCTTTAATACCGTCATCCCCCTTTAGTTAACTTCAAATACATCCAAAATAATGCTACACAAATTTGAAAAATGAAATTTAAAGTAGAAGATGAATGAAAAAATGTGGAGTGAATAATCCATATTTATTGTTGAAAGAGATATAGCTTTACATTAAGAGCTAATAAAAAAGAATTGTAGTTCGCCCGTTTAAAATTTGTGTAGTATTATTTCAAATAGACTTGGAATCGACCCATAGTGTTAAAGATGTTAGTCATAGTTCGCCCGTAAATGGACCGTCTATTTTGATATGCATTTTTAGGGAGGGTGTATCCATTTTGATGGCCCTGGTGAAACAGTGCAAGTGCACAGATAGCCTCTTGGAAGCCCAATATTTAAACATAGTCGAAAATTACAACAACAACATACCCAGTGGAGTCCCACAAGTGGGGTCTGAGGAGAGTAGAAAACCTACAAGATTGAAGTTCAATATTTTGGGCCTGATGTCCTAAACCTCATACATTCGTATTTAATGTTTGGTGAGATAACTATAGCGCGAAGCCGAATCTCTTGGAGGGTGTCGAACCAAAATGTTTATAGTTGGTATACTGTGGGTGCAGTTCGAATATATTTCCTGGTTATTTGAAATTTTCAAGACGTGGCTATAAGTTGATAACACATTGATATATTTACCAAAAATAGAAAAAGATCGTACCACACTTTGTGTTAGTGTCCAATTTTTGTTTTAAACTGGGGTTAATTTCAAATATAAACAATAAAGAAATTAGTTTATTTATATTATATTTTTATTTACATAAAAATAACTAAAAATTGAAGAAAATATACGATGTTTACTCAATATAGCTTGTCAAACGCCATAAAAAGTATATGCGGATTATCGAATACATATTACTTAGGTATGAGTTATACACTAATTATACATTGTGATACATTCAAGAAGTTGAATATAGTTTAACTATATATGAAGTATACACTGATCATGCATAAAGAATACATTAAATATTCAATCACGAGCACCTCTAACCATCTCAAATTCTAAATATGAAATTCTCTCGATATTTCGAGTCTTTTGATATATTATTCGTTTGAAACCGGTAATTTGCGTAAAAGGTTCACGGGGCGCCTCATTTTGGTCGTCCCATTTGATTATTAGCAACCGCGAAATATGTTAAATTAGTTGTTTTAATAGATTGTTGATTGAATTTTGTTCTTCATGATGTTTCAAATTTGAATTTATTTAGAGAAGATTTGTCATGTTGAATTGTTGAAATTTAAAAAACAAAAAAGAAAATATCAAAAAAAAAAAAAAAATTCGGAACATGATTAAAGTTGTAGTCGATTTTTACATGAGCTTCAGTTTAAAAAAATATTTAAAATCGGACGAGAAATTGTAACTTTAATAGAGTACATTTGAATCGTTTCCAAAGCGAGTAAGCTTGAAAAAATAAAATTAAAAAATAAATAATGATCCAAGTTTTGGTTGGTTGATTAAGCATTGTGTCTATTTATACTTAAATGTATAGCTTATACAAATAATTAAGATATATACAAATAATAAAGATTATTAAATGTATGGATAACTATAACCATTTTGAGATGGATATTAGTGACAAGTAGTTTTCTATATTAACTATATATACTCTTTCTACCTAATTATGTTATGATTTCATTCTCAATCTATGTTTTATTAGTCCATGTATACTAATTCACTTGATCTTAAGATTCTATTTGGATAAGTATATGAATGATATTTTGCTCCTTTGAGACAAAAACAATTAGATAGATTTCTTTTTAAGAAAATTTAAAAAATAAGTTCAAAATCAATTATCGAGACACTTTATGAGTTAAAAGTGATGATATAACTTTGTGCAGGCTTAGGCATAACTTTGTGCAGGCTTAGGCATAAAGTAGACAATACATTTAGTAGTTGGACCAAGACTATTACAAATGGGATTAGCGGTGGGTTATGTGACATTCATGACAAAGGGCAAGTCTCTAAAGAAGAGATGCACATTATATCCTAGTAGGAGTGTGCATCGGTCGTTCGGTTCGATTTATCAGTTTTCAATTTTGAATATGCTAAGCCAATACGATATTTTTTATCGGTTTTCGATTTTCAGTTTACCTAATAAGAAAATACTCATAAAATAAATATATGACTTCTCTAACAATTTGACGCAAATACGATGAGATACAGTAAAACAAACAAATCAATTGAGGAGCTAAACTTAATAATATGCAATATTTGACCTCAGATTTTAATTTACTTTCCAACAAAAGGTTTATACATTGAAAATCAAAAAAATACATGACTTACGAGTATCGATTTCGTATCAAGTGATGTTAAATTATTAATATTTAATATTTATAAAGGGATAAAGTAGTAAATTATTAAAGTCTTAATGGGTTATCAGTTTACCCAATTACCCAATACTAGAAACCAATCAACCGAACCGATAATTCAATAATTTTTTTTAAACCATTAAAAACCTGTTAACTCACCCGATAACAATAAACCAATAACATTTTTTTCGATTCTATTTATCGATCGGTTTGATTTTTGCACACCCCTGTATCCTAGGCGAATATCATATCAGAATGAAGAAGAAAGTCTAAGATCCTGTCGAAACGTTTTTTGGGTTAAAATCTAAAGAATAAATCCGTGTAAATCTAAATACGAAGCAGACAATACCTTGACAGCTTGACTAGATAAGTTTTTGGTAGATGGTGCCTTATTTGGTAAGCTTACCCATTGAAAGGACTCAACTTGCCAAGGTAAAAAAATCAAGAAATGCCACCAAGAATATGTTCAAAGTTCAAACTAAAATTACAACTAACTCATTTATATAGCAAATATTTTTCAATTGAAATTATAATTTGCAGAGACTAAAAGTATGATATTCCATTTAAGAAATGACCATTGGTAACAAAAAAAGGTAAAAATTTTATATGTTTAGCTACCTTGAAAAAGTGGTTGAAATTTCCATTGACTACAAAATCATACCCTCTTTTACTTGTTTTCTCAACAACCCAACAAACATTTTTTTTAAAAAAAAAAAGTCTTTCACTAATTAATTCTTCTAATAGTTATTTTTAACTTTTTGTCAAATTCTAACTTACTTTTATTATCTATATCCAAGAAAATTAGGTGCACAACCTATACTAAATAATTCAAATCATTAAAGGATTATATAGTTTAATTTGTTGTATTATTACCCAATTATATAACTAACAATACAATTCAGAGAATCTAGAAGTGTATACTTAGAGGCGTTTGGACATAAAAATTGTGAAATTTGAGATAAAATATATTTAAAAATATTATTTAAAAGTTAGAATTATGTTTGAATTTGAATACAAATTTAAATTATTTTTTATTTCTGTGAGTGATTTGGAGTGGAAATTGTACCAATTCTATGTCCAAATAATTTTTCAAAATAAAGTTTCGGAAAAAAAAGTACAAACTATCCGTACCCAAATAGACACTTAGTTCCATTATTAGGTTAGTCATAGCCAAAAAAAGATCAAACTTACTAAACTGAACAACTTATAATATTATGTAAAAAAGGATCGAGGAGGATATATTACATTTAAGTACTGTCTCATCAAATGATATTTAAAAATATCAAATAATTAATCTTGAAAAAAATATAAGATTTTAAGTAACCTAATCAAGTTGGTATATATTATTTTTGTGGTTAGTGGATCATAGTCAAGTTTCATTTGTTGATTAACTTAAACAGCAAGATTAATTACAAGTTTTCAATATAATTTCCCACTTGCTCCTTTACTTGTGCTTGATTTTTGGCAAGTGAAATGGACTGCTGATGCAAGGTAATCTATAAAAAATGCACTTAAGTTGATAATAAATTTCAAGAATTGATTTTAAATATATAAAGTTGGATATTTAATTGATAAATTAAGTAAACAAATTACAAATCAATCAAATTGAAAGATTAGTGAAAGGAACACTCAACAGTTTGCTTCTCTTAATCCTACCTTATCTTCTTGGTCCTGACTCCTGCCAATGCAGTACAAATTAAAGTACAAACTTTTCAAACAATTGGCATTAATTTAACAAATATTGTATACTCGCTTCGTCGTATTTTAATTGAATTTGTAAGGTAATGCACACATGTTAAGAAAAAAAATTTAAAGACAAAATTTACACCATAGTTTCCACTATTGTCCTTTGTGAAATCATAAATATATAGTGTAATTTATCTCCTAGAAAACAGAAAACTTCAATAAATGAAAGGACGAATATGGAACAAATTTCAAACATTCATCTTAGACTTTGAACAATTCAACTATTTTGAACATTGAAAAAAGTCTCAAAAATTTAATTAAAATAGGACGGAGGGAGTATCATTTTTCCTTAGATAGTTTGCAGGGTAGAATATTTGGAGTCGAATTTAAAAAATATAAAATAACTTATTCAACATAGTTTCACAATTGAGATTTGAAAATAGTAAGTGTTGTTTCTGATAGATTCTTGACTTAGACGAAAAGATCAAGAAAAAACTAAACAAATTGACACATAGTCACCGAGAACAATTTAGATTGTAAAAGTTTATTGAACTTTTAACAATTGATAGTTAACCTTTGAACAATGTAATCATATTTATCGACTTACCTAAAAAAGATGGTAAAAAGAAAAAGATTTAACTAAAGAAGTTTAATTAATCTAGTTTAAGTTAACTAAAGAAAGTTAATTAAAAATATCGAAAAAATGATTATTCGTTTTTTCCCCAACTCTAAGGCTTCTACTTAGAAAAACGTCAAAGAAGATGATGAAGTATGCGAACAAAATCTTATATTAATAATTGAAAAAAAATAAGAAAACTATATATTGGGATGGATGAGACTTATTTACCCAAATGTCTTGATATTTGAATCCTAAAGAATGTGGAGTAAATTTTTTTAATCAAAAATATTTTACCTTTCCAGTGAACTTATCGAGTTAGTCGAGTCAGTAATTTCTAATTGTACTATCTCGTCCTAACAATAATAAATTTACAGAAATTTTAGTCTAATCTAATTTTAGCAAAAATAACATAATGATATACATAAGTTTGGTTTAACTCTAATCTTAATATTAAAAGAAAACAACATTAATTATGATTGAAAGGCTAGGATAAACCTAACTCTAATTAGTAGAATATAGTACTAATTTTAAAGACTTTTTTGACTTGTGAAGCATGCAATTTCCCAACAAAATAGCTCCATCCCTCATATTTCTATCTGAATTAAGAAAATTAAATTGAAAGGACAGGTATTTCTTAAATGCATAACTAATTAATTACTCAATTAATCTTCTATTAGGCACATGTTTAATCTCAACTACATTTCATTTCTCTCCTATTTTCCCCCTTTTTTTGGTGGTTGAGGAAAAACTATTTTTTTTATATCATTTGTTGGGCTAAAATGATTCAAAAATCATCTAATATAATGCTATGATATTATTCATTTTGAATCTAATTTGTATGATTTTTCTCAAAAGGTTACATAGTTCTTTTTTTTATGTATCTATCAATGCGAAACTCTTTTCTTTAAGCACCTACTTTTTTTTTTATGCACACCTACTAATGTCTCCTTCAAATTAAGTTTCACATGATTCATCGCAATTAATAAGCTAATAAATATCTAGATCTAGAGTTACTCATTTCGATCTTTATTAAATTAGAATACGAGGAAAGAGATTACTTGTAACCATCAAATCTACTTGCTTCTCTTTTGTATATATGCGTCTTTGATGCTATAGGTAAAGCTAGCAAATCGGTTCTTAAATAGACAAAGACCCTACGGGATTGTTTGAATTGACTTTTTTTAAGCGACTTTTTAAATTAAGTCAAAAGTCATAAGTTGGGCCCCCTACTTTTGTTTGGATACTTTTTCAACTTTACACTTTCAAAACTTAAAAAATGTTTAAAAAATCAAAAGCCAAAAAAAAAAAGTCAATCCAAATACCCACTAAGCTGAATCCGACTACAGAATAATATGTTTTTGGTGAAAAATCATGAAATATATTCCATTAAAATGCTCTATTCCTTAAAGTGAATGTGGTAGCAGTTTTTTATTTCAGTCATCCAATTATTTATAAAAAAAATTAGATAGAATAACTTCTTTGAAAAAAGACAAGTGATTGAATAATGCACGTGAACATGGAATGAGGTACTAAGCTATCATAAATTGATACGGTAAGATGATTATGTTCCATTCTTGAAGAATGAGAACGTTTTGATAAATACTACAAATACAGATCAATTCTCTGAAGTGAATGTGATGGTATTCAATAAAACTTCTCAATATGAATGTGCTCTTTATTGTGATATGGTCACGACTCATCTCCAGAAGAGAGATAGAGTAATTGAGAAGAAATAAAGTTGAAATTTACTCCCCGAGTACAAAATCTGAAATTTACTTATGTAATAGTAAATCAGAAGTTTAATAAAGCAAAAGGCACGTGTTATGGTAAACGTGGAGTTTACTTATTAAACATATATTGAAGAAATAAAAGATTCTTCAAGGTTGCTTGTTCTCATGATAAGTTGATTGGATTAACTAATGTTGGGATTGAATTCCCTAAATTCTGAAAGTATGAAAGGTGAATATGGACCCGTTCACCATCATGTAATATTATAAATAGATGCATTTATAAAATAATCACATGTACATTTATTGTCAACTTGAAGTTTGACATTCCTAAAATTATTTGTGCAAGATAATTGAGTTAAGAGCACAACTTTCATAATACATAATCAAATCAATTCATCTTGATAATATTGATAAATATCCAAGCTGATTGACACTAATGCCTTCAATAAATGATCGATCATTGCTTATGAGAACAAAGCTTCATGGTCTAAAATATGACTAATTATAGACAAAGACATGCATCAATTTAATACATTATGATCAATTTTCCCTCAATTGGTATATGGTCAGGGACCATATAATTTCCATCTAAAAATTTTGATATGCAGTATATAATTAATAAATATACCATGATGTATAAAAGATGAATTCTTCAAGATTGATTGAAATATATGTTAGTTTGTCTAACATAATGGGGAGATAATAAGAAATTAAGAGTTGAAATGCTCTTATTGAATGCCCCTGAAGGACAGAGTCTAAGACATGCATGAAACATGCAATTGATCCCAAATAAGATACTTCTTGAAAAGGAACAGAGCAAATAATAATGGTCATAATAAAGAGGCAATGTGCTCTTGAAGAACTTACGGCATAACACTTCATGAAACCCCTGAGAGGATTAGCTGCCTGAAAATAATGAAGTGATGAGATCTCAACAAGTTATGTCGCATTGTAAATCGTCAAAGAGAGATGTTTTGTCGATGATATCTTTAATACAATATAGAGCAATATTGTAAAAAATTATGAGGATCTAAATTCCATGGTATATTAAAGCATGATTTAATTATCAAGTGGAATGATGCATCTTGATAAGCATAAAGCTTATTTGGCTTGCAATCTATATACTAGAAAACGTCATGCATTTAATATTGAAGATTGTTATTGGACGAAATTGATATGAAAATATTGAAGGATTTAAAATGCATAAAAAAATGCACAAGACACCCTGGCCAGGGTGTCTTGTGCATTTTTAAACATATACACGTTCTTGAAAAACTTATTTATAATCCTCATATTGATTAAATTAATCAAGAATCTTTCATATTGTTATGCAAGTTGATAACTTGAATTGAAACTCTTGAAGAGTTTTCAAAAGGCAATGGATTGTTTGTTTAAAGAAGTTGAAGTGAGAAACTTGTAAAACTCTTTAATCCTAAATGGAAGATTCATAAAAGGAGATATAACAAAACACATTTCTCCAATTTTTTTTTAAACACATGAGCTCCAAAAGAATGGTGATAAAAATGTGCAACAGATTCGTTCAAGTGACAATGTGGTTGATTTATTCACCAAGTCTCTACCAACTACAACTTTCAAGGAGATGGTACACAAGATTTGGATGCAAAGATTCAAGTCATTGGATTCATGTTCTCATTAGGAGGAGTTAATACACGATGTACTCTTTTTTCCTCACAAGGTTTTGTCCTATTAGGTTTTCCTTGTAAGGTTTTAATGAGGCATCGAATAATACATATTATTAGATATGTATACTCTTTTTCCTTCACTAGATTTTTTCCCATATGGTTCCATCTAGTAAGATTTTAACGAGACACAAAATGTTAGCAAATAGACATTCAAGAGGGAGTGTTATAAACATATTTGTATTATAGTGAATGTCTATTATGTAAATTTCTTTAAGAGTTACGAATCCAACTTGGATACAAAGTCTGTTTTCTACTTGGAGACCAAATCAGTTTTTTCCATATAAATATAAGAGTTTCCTTCATTGTAAAACACATCCGAATAGATTTGAATATTCTTCAAAAAAAATAAGAAATTTTCTCTCTTCTCCCTATTTTCTTTTTCTTACTTCCTTAATAATTTCATAACAATAATGTAATATTATCCATTTTAAACCTATTTTTAGATAAATCTCTTTATTTCAATTAAAAAAATGAAATTTAGGTGCAAAATTTTACATATAATTTTATTTTATTTTTTTTAAAAAACTTAGGGAGTGGAGAAGTGGGGTTGGCAGTTGAAGAAAGAACTATATTTGTACTTTGAACTCAGAAGGACCACATTATTTTTGAACACTAAAGACCCATTATTGTAACGGATAAATACAAAAGGTTCTACTTTTTTAGTAGTAATTCAAAAAATAGAAATAACTTTACTTTTATTTTCATTTTTAAGAAAGAATTCAAATTTTATATATGAAAAATGTAAAATCACGTTCCGAGTTCTATTATACATAAGAAAAGTACTATAAAAATAATATATATTGGGCATGTACTGACACGAATATCTAATGTCTAGTATATCATTTAACGAATGGTAAAAATTTATTTGTACATATGGAAAAAATTCAATGAAGTAAGAACACGTAACAATTATTTATCTATGAGAAAATAAAATTTCTTGTCTTTTGACATTATTCAAATTTTCGTATGTGTAAACACAATTTTTTTAAATGACTCCCATTTACTATTATAATGTTAGTAAAAGAAGTATAGTCAAATACATGAAAACACTCGATACTAATAGTGTTTTCACATTTTTTTTAAAAATGACATGGATATTTAGGATGATCACAAACGCATGGGATGTATACTTTGAAGTGAGATCAAATTCATAAATACTGTACTAATAATGTGTTGAAGTGGGGTCAAATTCATATATGCACGGTGTTTATGAATTTGACCCCACGTCAAAGTACACATCCCATGCGCTTGTGACCAGCCTAAATATCCATGTTATTTTTTAAAAAAAAAAGTGATTTAATATATTGATAATAGTTTAAATTTATGAGTAAATTTTATTTAGATACTCAAATTATAAAATTGAACATCTAAGCATATAATAAAGTATTTTTATTAAATACTTTCGGTACAAAATTTAAAAAAAAATTGCACTATCAAGTATCCATTTATTATATCTCACTCTTTTTATTTTATGCATCATCAATAAGTTATAAAATATCATACATGTTTCATTCGAGTCTGTTACGTAGGTAATTAAAGGAGATGACATATTTTATTATATAAAATTACTACATAATAGATGCTTTTGAAACATAACTTGTTTTCAAGTTTGAAACGAAAGTGTCTAATAAACATATTTTATTATTTATTTAGATGTTCAATTATTGAAACATATAGTAATTCAAGTATCTAAATAAAATTTATCAACAAATTTAAAAGATGAAATTATCGATATATTAATTCAAAATAAATTATGCTTAGAAATATTTATTTTATACTCTAAGTTTTTTCCCCCTATATTTTCCCTTATTGAGAGGACGAATAAGCAGAGTCGAATGGATTATTTTTTTTTAATATGAATGTCAATTATTAATTTAAAAAAAAAATAGAATTAGTTAAAGAGCACTTCTCATCTTGGTCTCTAATTTGTGTCACTTTTCCCTAATTATTTCATCTAATGTAGAAAAAATTAGTTCCCAATTGATTAATCTAAGGATTAGTTTAAAGATGTGGTAACAATATAAATAACATAATCAAATGAATATTCATAACACCCTCAACCACTCAGGAGAAAATTTATTCACACAGGGTGTTGATATCAAATTATATTGATGTATCAAAGTTAATCGAACAATAACAAAATATTAAATGGAATCCCACAAGTGGGGTCTGGGTGGGTAGAATGTACGCCGACCTTATCATTACCTCGTAGAGGTAGAGAGACTGTTTCCTGAGAACCCTCGTCTCAAAAGTCCATAAGCAGAATAAACTAGATATGACAAAAAGCACATGACTTATTTTCAAGATTAAGCTCTAGCATTTTAAGAAAACTATCATTTAGATATTATTGATGTGATATGTAATGAAAATATGTACGATCTGTCCCGATCGTTATGGGGAAGATCAGTGGCAAAGGAATTGGGTCAGAAAAACTTTTAAATAATGACTTAGAAAATTCTAAAGTAGGTCAGATTTAGACATAATCTGAGTCATGTGAGATTGGCATGCCGCTATAGCAGGATACATTGTGCAGGCGCTATAACGAGATTTTAGACGCTATAGTGAGGGTTAGGCCGCTATGGGGCACCGTTATAGTGGGCTAGGACCGCTATAGTGGGATAAGTGAATTTTTATGGGAAAAAAAAACTCTTAAATACTTTTTATTTTCTACAACATTGTTCTTAGAATTGAGAGAGGCGATCTAAGGTAATTCTCACTCATTTTTTCACCAAATTCTTCGCATAGTTTTGGTGTGATGATCACGAAATTGGTCCGCAATTAGGATTAAGCTTTAGTTCAAGATTTTAATAGGCAATTGTTCATTGTTTGTTTTATTTATTATTTGCTTTAGATCAAGAACAAGTCAGAATATAACAAGGAAAAAGATCGGTTACATAAAGTTTTCAAGGCTTAATTCGAAGTATGTGATGGTTTATGTGTTTTCAATTTATGTATATATATGTATATTTATTGCTTTGTAATTATTACTCGTGCAATGCATGTGAAGGAAACTAAAATGAATAAGTTTAAATGTTATCCTGTGGATAATTTCATGTAATAAATGTGTTTACTTTATTTGTTATTGTTTTTTTTTGTTGGCTCGGGTATCATGCCGGTACACTAATAATGTTGATTCAAGTACCACGCTGATACATTAACAATTTAAGTATGAGTTCTATGAGAGGAATCGATATGTGCAAATTGTGATCATGTGTGATATGTTTTATACATTGTTGACTCGGGATATTGAAAAAAACCTATATTATTGTGATTGTTTGATATATATGTTGGCCCGTTTTACTATATTGTGGTCACTTGTTTTATTCATGATTTGGACTAGTCGCATGACCCTATCATTATACCGTGATTGTGTATTGTTATTGCACTTGCTCTTTTTTTATTGAGTACGAGGCATATTTAGACAGATGTTGAGAGACCTCAGTTGAGAGATACTTGATCGATTTGAATTCAAGGGTGAACTATCTCGTTCATATTGCAGCAGATTTTTCTTAGTTCCTGTCCATCTCTTCAAACACGAATATTTTAGACTCTAGATCTATGTTTATGATTTCGGAATTGCAGAATTTTGGTACTATAACTTTCAAATTCTAAGGGATATGTTATGTGATTATTTTATTTTTAACTATTGATTGAATTTATGAAATTTCAGTACTTCCATTTGTTTAGAACTGTTTTAGTACTTATTGTATGTGCTTTTTATCTTGAAATTATTGTTGTTGGGTTGAGCTCTCGTTATAAATTGATTCTTCTATCGGAGATTTAGCGTGGATATCACTCACAACAGTTTGGATCGTGACAAAACACCTTTCTTATACTAACAATTCATATGACTTATGAACTCAATAAGAAAAACATTAAAAAAACCAACATGAAATTTAGCAAATTCCTTGAAATAAGTTCAATAACAAAGAGAATTCATCTTATTTTTCTTCCTTCTTTTAAAAGAAAAAGAAATTGAGTAGATAGAGTGTTGAAACTTTCAAAAGCTCAATATGGTATCTTTTTCCTTTTTTGCCCTTTGGCAAAAAAATTCATTTCACCCTCTTCCAAGTGGTAAATACTCACTCACCTACATCGAGTATTTAAATCGATCCAATAATTACATAACACCTATTTTAAAAGTATAACTATAATAAATTTAATATAAACACTCGGTACAAATAATTTTTTTACCTAAACAATAATTTTTACAATAGACAACACTTTACAAATCTCAATTCCAATACAACAATTGAGGAAAAGAAAAAGTTAGATAAAGGAGAGTAGGTGGAAGGTTGCTTTCATAAAGCTATTATTATTGTCAAAGCTTTGGGCAATAGCTTTTTCTTATTTTGCTTTGTACAGATATCTGGACCCTACTGCCACTCATATTATTTATATAATAATAATAATAAATAAATAAATAATAATAATATAAAATAATTACTATTACTATTTTATGATAAAGAAAGTGACCCTACAAACTCCTCATCTCATCTAATTTTGGTTCTCAGAGTTTTTCTAACTGTTACTGGACCCCAGACTACTTTATTTTAATGCAAATAAAATAAGGTTAAAAAATTAAATTGTTTATTAATAGGAATGGATTGCCAAAAGTCCCCACCACAATCATTGTGTAGATATGTTAAAATATAAGTTTTTTTAGAGAAATACTAATTTATAGTACTTTATAATACTTCTTCCGTTCGTTTTTATTCGTCATATTTTACTTCTGAAAAAATTAATTTAATTAATTTTTATCACTTGATTATACAACAACGCTATAAATTATATTTTCTTTCTCAAATATCTCATAAATTCTGAGTATTTTTAAAGAGATCAAAATCTTATAAACTCTTGGGATATTCATAAAGAAATTAAAATATACCAGACTTTTCTTGATAATCAAATATTTTAGGAAGATTCACACAAATCATTTCATGGAAGTCAAATTCAAATCATCCTAATTCGAGAAATACACCACTAACGATTCTCGAATCACGGAGAAATCTTATGAGAAAAAAAAATTAAAGGAGAAACAGATTTGTACCCACATACTTATCAATAAAATTACGTTTCTTCGTACAAAAGATTAATATTTTCTCATTTTCATATGATAAAAAAATATCTATTATTTGATTTTCAAAAAGAAAATTATAATAGATATTTTAAAACAAAGGAATTATTTACAACAACATACCTAGTGGAATCTCACAAGTGGGGTCTGGAGAGGATAGAATGTACGCTGACCTTACCACTACCTCATAGAGATAGAGAGGTCGTTTTCCGGGAACCCTCATCACAAAAATAACATCACTGATATAATTTCATCAGTAAAATTTGCAACACATAGAATATACACAGATCTTACATCTTATCCTATTAAAAAATAATATTATTTCTAATACACCCCTCAATTTAATAAAACACTTGAAAGAATATTTGAAAATACAATAATATAATAAAGAAATGAACAACTACAACATTAAATAATATGATAATTAAAAAAGAGAGAATAATAGATAATAATACTAATAAATTATTATATGATCAAATATGACAAGAAGATTAGGTTTTTGCCAGCGTGGGTTTAATCGTGGTCTTAGACAATTGGTTGTCAGAAATTAAGAATTAAATATTTTAATTTATTAACTTTATATGCTAATCTGGAAATTAAAAAAATATATATGGTCAGTGCCTCCAAGCTGGGATCAATAATAACAAAAATTAATCTTTGCTAATGATTTCATTAAAAACATAATCCATCATTATATAATTTGAAATTCTTTTGATGCCTAGCCTATATTTTTTTTTTAAAAAAATGCAATGAAGTAATTATTATTTTACAATAAAGTCTTGGTTAGTGAATTTTTTATTTCAATATTTATTGAAGTGGTTCAACTGAATTCTTAAAATTCTTATTTATTATATGATTTTAAATGGTCCACTTCTTTAAATTTCTGTGTACGTCATTTTTTTATAAAAATTAAGCTTACGTTGAAAAATATATATCGTTTGGTATTTATAATTATCAAAATTCAATTTATTAAACCTTTGAAGCCTTTATATTTGTAAAAAGAAAAAACAAATTGGATTACTATTTACCATTTCCACAAATTAATTTCTAGAAAAAACTTAAACAAAATTGTTTTCTAATAAATGTAATTTATAAACTTAAAACTCTAAATATTTAAAAATACACACACACACAAAAAAAAGTCTTTTCGTATTTTTTTTTTTTTAAACTTAAATTTTGTCACATGGACAGTTATAAATTTCCACTTTGAATTTGTTGACCTACTTTATTTTGATTATATTTTTCCTTTTGGTTACTTTGACCCTTTTAAGTTTGTAACCAACAAATTGGTAACATCTCAATTCCAAATTAATGAAGTTGTTTATGTGGAGAGATAAATATAATTAAATTCAAATTTAATATATTCAACTTCATCCCTCAATTTTAGATTTTGAATTCAAGTTAATATATCTAACCATATTTTAGTTGAGTTTCATAAATACATTGTGTGAGTCATCTATGTGGGGAAAAAAATTAAAATTTTAAAATTAGTGGATTTAATTTCAATGTTAGATTTTAGTCGATTTTCATATTTATAGAAACTAGTTTTTTCGCAATAAACACGTTATACGTATACGTGGAATTACATGAGTCATACAAATTTTTGTATAGTATATCTAAGATTATAAATTTTGTCATGCTCCGGGAGGGTACCCATGGCGTGGCCGACACTCAGAAACCGTTGCTGGCTCCCAAGCGAACCACTTGGCCTCATCACATTCATTCAATCAACGGAAGACTTAAAATAAAGAGAAAATAAAATGGGCAAATCAAATCCTCAATCTATCTCAACATACATAGGCCATAGGCCAACAATCAAACTCCAATTCTCTGACATAAGAATAGTTTTAAAAGAAATCAGTCAAGAGATAAAAGGTCTCAACATCAACTCATCACTATCTAGTCTATGAAACCTCTAACTCTATTGTTTAGATGGTGTCAATGACAGGTTTATGGCTACCTCAAATCAAATAAAAGAAAATCCAAACTCTAGTAGCTAGCCTGTCATGGTACCATCTAGATGTTAGAGGTAAAGGCTTCATAGACATTGAGTAGAGGATGTTGAGTATTGTTTTTCCAACTCTGATTTATTAGAAATTCTTTTTTATTTAAAGACTTGGTTTACTTGCTTTACACTCTTTTCTTTGAGTATTTTCTTCCGTTGTTGTGTATGAGGTGACGATGAGGCCAAATGGTTCGCTCGGGGACTAACAATAGTCTCTGAATCCCAGCCACACCAAGGGTACCCTCCTGGGGCGTGACAGAAACATAAGTACGTGTGAGGATAGAGTTATGGGGTGCCACAATATCTCCCCTTTGAGATCATGCGTCCTCGAATGATGAGCAACTAGTAGACCTATCTAGAATGATTTCAAACACTCGATTACTCGTACTCTAGAAATCAACCTTAACTCAGATTCAAAATTGAAAGACTACTTCTAACATCATCATTAGGAATGAATACAATTAAAGACATGCACACTCAAATACGCATAGACTCAAGAAGAACATCAACTCAGAGATAAGAACTCAACAATGGAAAAGTAACTCGAAGAATAGAAATGAATTATTACCATCAATTTCATCATTAGAAGGCATGAATAGAACATCGGAACTCAATCAATTTGAATCATCTGAATACCTCGACAATCAGTTATTCGAACTCAAGAAGGAAGTCATCATTTTTAATAGAGGATGGGACTGTCGTGATATACAAGACTCTAGGGATACTCCCAAGCTCAGCGCCTCCTCTCAACTACGCTCTTTTTCATGGCATTATACTCCATCAATTTATGCTTATAGCTCCTATTCAACTCTCTACTTAACCCTTATCCCGTTCACGACTAACTCTAAGTCCTAAGGTGCTAGTCCTGGGACGATCATACTTATACTAATCTAACCCTTCGAAATCTATGTTTTTTATCCCCATAGTGACCTTTACTTAAGGAATACTACTCGTTCTCATCACTTTAATACACTCCCATCTTGGCAACCACACATTCAAGCGTATCACTCTAACCACTTTATGGCTTCTTTAAGGTCAACATCACTTGAGAATCTTTAAGCCTACCGTAGCACATCTACACCCTCAATCGTATGAACTCTGATCATGAGAGACACAAATATTCTTTTACCTATCTATTAGACTCATCAAGATTTTTCTAACTCTTCCACGTCTATAACCTTGAAAGGAAATGGTATCATATCATTATCAGAATCAAGAACACTCATTCTCTCCTCGTCAACTATCACTTCTCTACGATCATCATCATTTTTATCAAGACCGAAAAGCAGGATAACTGAAAGGGCTTGGAACGAAAGATCATTAGCATGATTCAATCAAGAAATCTTATCTGAGAACATTCATAATGAAGTACGATCTCCTTCGTCTATCAAGGCTCATTCTGAGTTCATATAACTATACATAGTGTAATACTCAGGTCACATCTCATTCAACATAGGACTAGAATCTCTCAGATCTATTAGCTAAGATCAAAACTAATGAATGAAGTTATCCCTTCTCATCCTCAATCTCAACATAAATGACAATCGACAAATGGTACATGGGAATGGCAGTCATACACCAGACAAAAATAGAGTAATACCTCACGCTTGGGGACTAGCAATAATCTCTGAGTGTCGGCCACATTTAGGGTACCCTCTCAGGGCGTGACAAGTAATTTAGTCCCTTTTAAATGCAATTAAAGCATGATAATGAAATAGTTCTCAAAACTCATATAGAGTTCTTGTAAATGTAACAACACTTCAAGAATCTAAAGAGATGTACTCAATAATAGTGTTTTTAGAATTATAATAATAATAATGGAATAATAAGAATTTCATGATAAGATTCTAGAATTTCGCCATAAGATCATAGGATTGAAATTGACTTGACCATTGACTAGAATTCTTGATAAAAAATATAGATTAGGTACGAAAATAGAATTCAGGTGGCCTTACATACCTGGAATGAAGATTGAAAAATTAAACAATGAAGATTAGCCTTGAATCTCTTGAACCCTAGCCTCCTCTTTTCTCCTTAGCCCTAGTTCTTAAGATGAATTAATGTAAACGATTGAAAATTCACACTTAGGATTTGATATAGGGTCGAAAACGGCCTCAAAACAACAGAGTTTTAGTCTAGGATGGGTGGAAAAAAGACTAGAATGCTCTTACTTTTAAAACTAAATGTCAAGTATAATGATGGAGCAAGTCCACGACACGGACTTGTTCCATTTCAGTTCATTTTTTGACGAAAAACTTAAAACGTGTCAAGAATCTCTTTTTATATATATAAAATAAGGCATAAATTGCATTGTGTGAATGCATTTTGTGTGTATTTTTGTAAATCACACTTGTCCGGTGCGTTTTATAAATAAAATTCAAAAATAAACTATGACGAAGCAAGTCTTCGTCGCGTACTCTTCTGGTGATGCAATTTTGCTCCAAAAAAGTCATATTTTGATCCAACTGGTCTAAATTTCAACCGAGTCCACTTTCCTACACAACTTTTCGTCCCGATCGATATTTTGGCCTCAGATTTGCCAAAAAAGTTTGGAATGATGCATTATGCGGGCACTCTTTCTTCTATAGATATTATAATAATTTCTAGGGTGTAACAATTGAATTTTATAAAAAGGTAAAATCGAATAAATTGATATCATTGAATTTAAATATTCAACCACGTGAAAGGTAAAATAAGATAAATTTAAAATAAGTGAAACTAATCTAACCGTGCGAGAGTTAAAAATGCAACACTTCATAAATTTTATGATCATTAGATAAATTTGAAATAATTAAAACTGACTACTTCAATTAGAGGTGTGCATCGGTCGGTTCTGTTCGATTTTATGTATTATTAGTTCAATTTATTGGTTTTTTATCCTTAATGGTCACGTTTCAGTTTACCCAATAAAAAAATACTCATAAAATAAATATATGATTTCTCTAACAACATGATGCAATACTATGAGATACACTAAAATAAATAAATCAATTGAGCACCTAAACTTAATAATATGCAATATTTGGCCTCATATTCTAATATATTTTCCAATAGAAGGGTATTACATTGAAAACCAAGCAAATACATGACTTATGAGTATCGATTTAGTATCAAGTGATGTTAAATTATTAGTATTTCATATTTATGAAGGGAAACACTAGTAAATTATTCTAGTCTTAATGGGTTATTGTAACCCAATACTAAATACCAAAATAGAACCAATAACCCGATAATTTTTTTTGTAAAACTATCAAAAACACTTTAATACAATAACCCGATAACAAATCAATAACTCTTTTTCCAATTTGGTTTCTCATTCGGTTCAATTTTTGCATACCCCTAACTTCAATCACGTGAAAACTAAAATCAGATTAAGTTTGACATAATTGGAATTAATTATTCATTGGTATGAAAATAAAATACAATAATTCATAAATTTCATGACCATTTGAAAATTTTCAAATAATTATTAGTGAAAATTAATTAGCACATATCACGTACCGAGCCTACACCTTAGACGTGGCCGACACTCAAAAATCATTGTTGGTGCCCAAGTAAACCCTTGTCCTGGCTGACTCATTCATCTGAAAAGTAAAAAATAGATGAGTTCAACATAAATAAAGTTGACTGTTTAACCGTGCAAAATAAAAAGCAGATGAGTTCGGCATAAATAAAGATGACGGTTACATAACCATTTGATAAGTTTCAAATAATTAAAACTTACTTTAATTAGCTGAAAAAATAAAAAATAGATGGGTTCAACATAAATAAAGTTGATTGTTTAAGCGTGTAAAATTAAGAATAAATGAGTTCTAAATAAATTAAGTTGACTGTTTAACCGTGTAAAAGAAAAAAATCAAATTTTCATAAATGTTATAAGTTCGATATAAATGAAATTGACTGTTCAACCGTGTGAGCATAAAATTTCATAAATGTTATCTTTAGCTAAAAAATTTATAATTATTGAAAAATTAATTAGCACGTGTCACGCCCCGAGCCCAGACCTAGGACGTGGCCAGCACTCAAAAACCATTGTTGGTCCTCAAGCGAATCCTTGACCAGACTGACTCATTCATCCAAAAAATAAAAAAAAAATCTGAGTTCGAGATTAATAAAGTTCACTTTTAACAGCGTAAAATAAAAAATAGATGAGTTCAACATAAATAAAGTTAACGGTTACATGACCATTTGATAAATTTCAAATAATTAAAACTTACTTTAATTAGCGTTACAAATTAAAAACAGATGAGTTCAACATAAATAAAATTGACTGTGTAAGTATGTAAAATAAAAAACAGAGGAACTCGACATAAATAAACTTGACTGTTTAACCGCATCAGATAAAAAAGCGATGAGTTAGACATAAATAAAGTTGACGGTTACATGACCATTTGATAAGTTTCAAATAATTAAAACTTACTTCAGTTAGCGTGAAAAATAAAAAACAGATGAGTTCGACATAAATAAAGTTGTTTGTTTAAGTGCGTAAAATAAAAAGTTGTTGAGTTCGACATAAATAAAATTGATTGTTTAACTGTGCAATTCAAAATTTCATAAATGTTATAAGTTCGATATAAATAAAATTGACTGTTCAACAGTGTGAGCATAAAATTTCAAAGTTATATAAATGTTATTTTTAGCCAAAAAAATTTATAATTACTGAAAATTAATTAGCACGTGTCACGCACCGAGCATACACCTTGGATGTGGCCAGCACTCAAAATCATTGTTGGTGCCCAAGTAAACCTTTGACCTAGCTGACTCATTCGTCTGAAAAATAAAAAACAGATGAGTTCGACATAAATAAAGTTGACTGTTTAACTGCATAAAATAAAAAGCAGATGAGTTTGACATAAATAAAGTTTACCGTTACAAAATCATTTGATAAGTTTCAAATAATTAAAATTTACTTCAATTAGTGTGAAAAATAAAAAAAAACGAGTTCGACATAAATAAAGTTGTTTGTTTAAGCGTATAAAATAAAGAACAGATGAGTTCGACATAAATAAAGTTGACTGTTTAACCGTGTAAGAGAAGAAAATTCAAATTTTCATAAATGTTATAAGTTCGATATAAATGAAATTGACTGTTCAACGTGTGAGCGTAAAATTTTATAAATGTTATTTTTTAGAAAATAAATTTATAATTACTGAAAAATAACTAACACGTGTCAGCCCCGTGTCTACACCTTGGGCGTGACCGACACTCAGAAACCATTGTTGGTTCCCAAGCGAACCCTTGTCCTAGCTGACACATTCATCCGAAAAATGAAAAATATATGAGTTCGACATAAATAAAGTTGATTGTTTAACAGCATAAAATAAAAAACAAATGAGTTCGACAAAAATAAAGTTGACAATTACATGACCATTTGATAAGTTTTAAATAATTTAAAAACTTACTTCAATTAGCCAGAAAAATAAGAAATAGATGAGTTCGACATAAATATAGTTGACTGTTTAAGCATGTCAAATAAAAAACAGATGAGTTCAACATAAATAAAGTTGACTGTTTAACAATGTAAGATAAAAAAACAGATGAGTTCGACATAAATAAAGATTACGGTTACATGACCATTTGATAAGTTTCAAATAATTAAAACTTACTTCAATTAGCGTGAAAAATAAAAAATAGATCAGTTTGACATAAATAAAGTTGACTGTTTAAGCGCGTAAAATAAAAACTGATGAGTTTGACATAAATAAAGTTGACTATTTAACTGTGTAAGAGAAAATTCAAAATTTTATAAGTTCGATATTAAGGAAATTGGTTGTTCAATTGTGTGAGCATAAAATTTCAAATTTTCATAAATGTAATTTTTAGCAAAACAAATTTATAATTATTGAAAATTAATTAGCACGTGTCACGCCCCGAGTATACACCTTGGACGTGGCTGGCACTCCGAAATCATTGTTGGTGCCCAAGTAAATCCTTGGCCTGGCTGACTCATTCATCTGAAAAATAAAAAATAGGCGAGTTCGACATAAATAAAGTTGACGGTTACATGACCATTTGATAAGTTTCAAATAATTAAAACTTACTTCAATTAGCGTGAAAAATAAAAAATAGATGAGTTCGACATAAATAAAGTTGACTGTTTAACAGCGTAAGAGAAGAAAATTCAAATTTTCATAAATGTTATAAGTTCGATATAAATGAAATTGACTGTTCAACGTGTGAGCGTAAAATTTCATAAATGTTATTTTTTAGAAAATAAATTTATAATTACTGAAAAATAACTAACACGTGTCAGCCCCGTGTCTACACCTTGGGCGTGACTGACACTCAGAAACCATTGTTGGTTCCCAAGCGAACCCTTGTCCCAGCTGACACATTCATCCGAAAAATGAAAAATATATGAGTTCGACATAAATAAAGTTGATTGTTTAACAGCATAAAATAAAAAACAAATGAGTTCGACAAAAATAAAGTTGACAATTACATGACCATTTGATAAGTTTTTAATAATTTAAAAACTTACTTCAATTAGCCAGAAAAATAAGAAATAGATGAGTTCGACATAAATATAGTTGACTGTTTAAGCATGTCAAATAAAAAACAGATGAGTTCAACATAAATAAAGTTGACTGTTTAACAATGTAAGATAAAAAAACAGATGAGTTCGACATAAATAAAGTTTACGGTTACATGACCATTTGATAAGTTTCAAATAATTAAAACTTACTTCAATTAGCGTGAAAAATAAAAAATAGATCAGTTTGACATAAATAAAGTTGACTGTTTAAGCGCGTAAAATAAAAACTGATGAGTTTGACATAAATAAAGTTGACTATTTAACTGTGTAAGAGAAAAAATTCAAAATTTTATAAGTTCGATATTAAGGAAATTGGTTGTTCAATTGTGTGAGCATAAAATTTCAATTTTTCATAAATGTAATTTTTAGCAAAACAAATTTATAATTATTGAAAATTAATTAGCACGTGTCACGCCCCGAGTATACACCTTGGACATGGCTGGCACTCCAAAATCATTGTTGGTGCCCAAGTAAATCCTTGGCCTGGCTGACTCATTCATCTGAAAAATAAAAAATAGACGAGTTCGACATAAATAAAGTTGACGGTTACATGACCATTTGATAAGTTTCAAATAATTAAAACTTACTTCAATTAGCGTGAAAAATTAAAAATAGATGAGTTCGACATAAATAAAGTTAATTGTTTAACCGCGTAAAATAAAAAAATAGATGAGTTCGACATAAACAAAGTTGACTAGTTAAGCGTGTAAACTTAAATTATATCAACAGATGTATATCATATGACAGACATACATCATGATTACTTGACATTACATTACATCATGTCATCTTCCATTACCCATCATACCATTTCTTGTACCTATGATTGATTCAGTTAATGTGAATGAGTTATATGAGGATTATACTAGTTGATTATTTGAAACTTTTTGAAAACATATATTATATGATCAAGCTGTATAATTGAGATAAATATATATATATATATTGTGATATTATTGAGCTCTATTGTGAGGCACCTTCTGAGAGGTATTATTGTATAAATGAATATGTGTATATATATTGTTATTGCTAGGATTTTTCTGAGCGCAGAAGTGTAGTTAGGCGGTATGTGGCTGGGGTGGAAGGAGTATTTTGTTGTGTATGCTTTACTTATAGTTTAGATTCTCTTGCTGAGTGCCTGTTGTGTTTGGTACTCACCTTGCTTCCATACATGTGTATAGGTTGTAAGCCCGGTTCCACTTGAGTCAGCTTTTATCTGTTCGGACCGAGCTTTCTGGATTTCGAGAGGTAGCGGCTTGTCTACTTGGTAGACTCTCGGAGTTCTTCTTATATTTCTTATGTTCTATTTGAGGACTGAGATTCATACTTGTTTTTATTTTTCTTGTATTCAGTTTTAGAGGCTTGTACATGTGACACCAGTCTTGAGATGATTTGGTTTAGACTTAACATCTTAGTACTTGTTCTATGACAGAGCATGTCCACAATGCGGACCTATCGTGTAACTTTCTGATTTTGCAATTTTATTTCGAAAAATCATTTTTTGATTCGATTGGACTAAAATTCAACCAAGACCACTTTTCTCCATAATTTTTTATTGTTCAAAATTCAAAATAAGCCAAAGCTTCTCGTTTGGAAAAAAATCGTGATGAAAATGCAGTAAACTTTTTTCATATTCGCTCTTTCCTCGAATGAAATCTAATATTTTCTATAAATTCAACACCACCACTTACAAAATTATTTATAACAATAATAGTGAAAAATATGATCAAATATGTTTTAAAAGAGAGAGTAAGTAATTCATACATCTTGAATTTAACAAAAATAAATTAATCCAATCGTGTGAGAGATAAAAGTAGAAAACCCAACAAACAGTCAAATAGTTGTGTAAATTCAAGAAAAGTATTCTTTGCTTGGGAGTTGAGAGTCATTATTTTTAATTTGTACCATTCCCAATATATTTCAACCACGTGTTAAAGCTCACTTATTTTTGTAACTTTCACTTTTCTTTTCTCCACTCTCTCAAAGTAACAAAACCTCACACTGTTAAAAAGGAGCTCAAGTTTGTTCACCCACACAATTCACACTTCCTTTATTATTAAAGGTTAAGTAAAAAAAAAATAATCGAGTAAATTTATTTAGATTCGATTAAATTTAAATTCGTAAAAAAGAGAACCGTCACGTTATTCTAATGACTTTTACTTGGGCAAAAAAGAAAACCCCTTACCGCTTTGCCTCCGGTTCACGGCGTTCAAGATGGCACGAGTATCTGCCGTCATCTCCCATCACCCATTCTCTTTTTTCTAAAAAATTATTTTTATCATATCAACAATTTATATATGCAGAAAATACAGATTGTTCCCTGCTTAGGAAACATATGGATATGAATTATTTCTGAGGAGATTTAATTTAACCATGATAAAAGAGTAAAAAGACAAAGGAGGACTAATAATAATAATTTGTTTCTCTATTTTCTTCTTTTTTTTGGATTTTTGAAAATTATTACAGCAAAGGATGGTTCTAGATTCTTATTACAGACCCTTTGCGAGAAAGAGACAACGGAGAACGGAAAAGGAAAAAAAAGGGTTTCCGATCTATATCTGAAACTCCGGTACTTCTCTATAATTTTTATATATTTATATTTTGTACTACTAATTTTTTTTTTTAGTTAGGAAAAGAAAACAAAATTTTTTTAGGGCTTTTCCCTGAGAAGAGAAGCCAATCCGGGGACGACGACTTTGTTGCCTCTCTCACAAAACTTGGGCTTCAATGCGGGAGGTTCCCACGTCATCATTACCGGCTGGACCGGCTTCACTTCCTCGCTGCCGGAATATTTTGCCGGCGGCGGAGATGGAAGAACCGTCAACGAGTTGTTCTCCGCAGACGATTTCTCACCAAAAATTAGCTCAAATTCTCCAAATTCAGAATCAGATATTTCTTTGCTCTCAACCTCTTCAGCTGGCTCTTCCTTGACCTCACTCTCAGCTTCAGCTTCGGGTTCGGCTTCAGCTACGGCGCCGGTTACAGTTACCGATTTCTCAGCTGTATCGGCCGGGGTTGCAGCAGGTACGGTGGTTCGGGTGTGTGGGCTAAGCCATTTGGCTTTTATGTACTCTGTTTTACGCCATGGAGCGATATGCATGCCTTTCTTCTTCAAACTCTGCCGAGCGGCTTCGGAAGCAATAGACACTATCTGCAGAAGCCGATCAGATTTTCCGACGAAGATGAACGGAAGCAATTGAAGAACAGCCTTGTAACTGCTAGTCGATCGGGCGACCTCAAACTCCGATCGGAAATCTACATCAATTAACAGTCTTTCCCCTTCCACAATCACATCAATGTACTCATATTCACCTGAACATTTTCCAAAAGAAAAAAAAATCAGTACAAAAGTTGACCAAAATTTGACAAATCAATAAGCACATATAATAGAAAAGAGGAAAAAAAGGAAGAGGAAGATCATTTACCTGCAGGAACAGAAGGAGCCTTTTCCCATTTCGATTTGCAGATGGAAGCATTGTATCCAAGTTTCGAGAGTTCATCGGTGACGATTTTTCTTAAATCGCTTTTACGCTTACAGGCTTTGTTTTTCTCAACAATTTTTGAGGTATCAGCTAATAGATTTCTCTCAACAACAGTTGCACATGGAATTAAGCTCTGAATATAGTGAAAAAAGGAACAATCAGATTAAATTTGAAACGACGAACGGAAAATTCAAAGGAAACTGCTCAGAGTTAAAGCTATTGTTTTTACCTTGAGAGCATCGGAAGAATCACCAAAGGAGGAGTTTGTAACTGAGTCAGCAAAATCAAATTCGTCATCGGAGCTATCATTGTTGCTTCCGTTGAAGCAATTGCAACGATTCCGACCACATTTAGCTGCCGATGGCTTCTCATTGTTCTCCTCAATGAAATTCTGAACCATCTTAGCCAAACAAACTGAGCTAGGCTCGAACTCAGTGACCGCTCCATCTTTTCCACAAGGCAATTCATTACCGGCGCCGGCTGCATTCGGCTTCTCTGTCGCCGACGAAATCCGTAAGACGCTGGGGAACGGTCGATCAAAAAACCTTTTGAGTCTCGATTTCACCACAGGCTTTGAGGTGTCGTTTTGGATCGATTCTCTGTATGTCGAAGAATCGATCGGCTGAATTTTCATCTGAGGCATCCTCTATTACAATCAAATCGGTGCACACAGTCTCTATCTCTCTCTCTCTCTCTCTGTAAGCCTAATTATACTCTCTCTGTCAGTTCTGCTCAATTTCAGAGCTTTAAACACCTACTCGCTTAGCGTGATGATGTCAAAAAAATCAGAATTCTGCATCTAAAACCACTCAACTAAAAGCAGCCTAAATCCTCATAGACAACTTCGCCTTTTTCGCAAAAAAAAAAAACAGGAAGAAAAACTCACAAATACAAGAAAACTAATACCAAAATCAATTCTTAAAATGTACCAAGTTCATCACCGACTTCACTTCCTTTACCAAAAACAGTTGCACATCATCACCGTTCCGTCACAAATATATCTCATCGAATCAATCAAAGCGTTCATATATAGTCTTACTCAAAAAGAAAGGCAAAAATAAAACCGATCGAACTTTGGATACCTTAACTCTCTTCAGAGACGAGGAAAAGAAACGAATGAGTGTGTTTTTGGTGAAGACTTTTCATGGAAAACGTGACTGTGATGAACAGAAACACAAGCATTGCATTTGCGAAGAAAGGAATAAGTCGCCGGAATATTCATTTCCCGGCGAGGTCGTCGCTATCTCGCGAAGGGGAAAAACTATGTGAAGGAGAAAAATGAATGACTCTTTATTTTCTCTCTCTTTTATTTGTTATATTGTAGTTAAAATGATAATAAGAATTTGAGGTGTTTATATAGAGTGGATAAAAGCCAGGGTGGGGGTAGAGGAGAGGTGGTGGGGTTGCTGACTAGGATTGAAAATTCCACGTCAGAAATTACTTGCACGGATAATTTTAAAAAAATTTGCTCAAGTGACAGGTTTTAAGGCGTGTGGTGAATCAAAGTTCGTTAAGATGATGACACGTATAGAAATGGTATTACGTGGACGGTGGAGATTAAGCAGAAACCTATATGTGAAAAGCGTGACCCTGGTTTTGCGGAGATACTCTGATCGTGGCATTATGTGAGTGAATGGGGAATATAATTTGGGGAATGGGGAAAAAAATTATGAATTTAATTTAAGTAAGCTAGTAATATTATATTTTTGGGGGGTCAAAAATTAATTTAATTAAGCTAGTAAGATTATATTTTTGGGGGGTCAAACTAATTTGTATCTTTTTATAAAAATTAAAATATTTTTTTTTGTATTTTTTTTGGTATTTAATTTCTTATGATTATTATTTTGATTAATTTGAGGAGCTTTTGGTTGTTCTATCTACCATAGCGAGATTATTCACGTGTCTGATTTTATTTATTTTTATATTTTTTTATTGAAATTGTTTTTTTACTTTTTTCTAAAATTTAATAATATATATTAAAAGATTATGTAAAAGGTATTATAAATTAAAGCAATTAACAATTTAAGATTTCATATAAAAATTACTATATATTATAATAATTAGTAATTTAAATTTAGCTGAAGGAAGTAATATATATGTGGTACTATAAATCATAATAATTATCAACTTAAAAATTTTAATTACATAAAAAAATTTAAATGATTTTTGAAATTTTTTTAGTACCGCATAAATAAAATTTTGATTTCCTCTCAAAATTTTCAAATATTTAACATATGACACAAATTGAAACAAATAAATTAATATATTGTTTTAAAACATCATAAAATGCACTATAAGTCAAAATAATTAACAACTTAAAAAGATTAAAAACATACCTCCTTCGTCCCATTTTATGTGACATCCTTTGTTTTAGCAAGATATTTAAGAAAAAAATGAAGACTTTTGAATCTTGTGGTTTAAATTATTTTTTATGTAAAAATATTGACTCACTCGCTTTGAAGTGTGTAGAATCACGCATTCTTCTAAGTGACCAATTTTAATGTCACGATGTTTTTTCAATGGTCAGAAGTATTTAAAATATTGTATTTCAGTGAGTTTAAAAATTCAGTTGCCAAAGTCATAAATATAAGAGTTCAACTTACAAATGAAGTCAAGTATAAAAGCCTTTTGGGTCATTCCACCGGTAAAGAATAATGTACGAGAGATCTTTATTGTTGTAGTTTTGAAGGCTACGTACAATTTTTATTTTATTTTTAAAAAAAAAATTAGAAGTTGTTTTCCTTCAAGTGGTCAATAAAATTGAATTTCTCGTAATCTTATTCACCTTTTTCATCTAACCATATTTATGTATAATTTTATGTTGAGATTTTTTTTTATTCAATACAATTAAGAAGAAAATTTATTTATATGTAGTTTTTTTTATTTTTAGTACGAATTAAAGCAAAAGACATTAAATGTAGATGTAGCATTTTCACTAAAGGATAACTTTATTTGAAAAGATAATTAATGCATTCTTAATATGATGAATTATTTGGTCAAATTTGTTAGTTCAACACTTTAGTTTATTTTTGTTTGATTATTTATGTAACAATCCCAAAAGTTTCGTATCGGCAAAACATAGGAGAAATATTGGGTATACAAGTAAACAGTTCTTACTTACGCGTTTTAAAGTCATGTAGGGCTAGGCCCAAAATGGGCAATACCGCTAGTGGGTTGGGCTACTAAAGATGGTATCAGAGTCACTCATGTGTTAGTCTTGTCGTTGTGGGTTAAAGTTCAACATGCTGAGTCTTGATGAATCTCATACGGTGGGGTAAACTTCATGTTTATTGACTTTAGCTCGATCATAAAAAAAATAACGACATAAATTATAAGTAAGACTTTCGATTGAAAGGATAAATTCATTCAAAAATATAATTAATGTATTCTTAATACGATAATTATTTGGGTCTAATTTGTCTATTCAACTCTTTTTTATTTAATATTTTATGTTGCGATAGATATTTATAATTTTAGCACGTTCATAAAAAAGAAATTAATTATAAGTATAACTTTTTATCGAAAGAATAAATTTATATATAAAAAAAAAACTAAAGCATTTTCAATACGATATATTATGTGGGGATATTTTTTAAGTTCATCTGAATTTTTTTTATTTGTCAATTTATTTTGCGATAAATGTTTAATGATTTAACATAATCATTAAAAAAATATTAAATATAGCTTTGAGTTTTTATTGAAAGATAAACTTTATAAAAAAGATAATTCATGCGTTCTTAAAATTTATTCGGGTCAAATTTATTAATTCAATTTTTTATTATTATTTTTTTTTCGATGTTCTTATTTATGATAGATATTTATTGATACACGCAAGTGACACGATAATAGCGCACACATATTTTTTTATAATATCATTTTCTTTTATTTAGATTATAAATAATTTTGTTCGTCTTTTTCTTCTAACAAAACTTGTGTGTAATAGTGTTGACATTTTTCCTATTCCTCCATTTAATTTTCGATTAAGAAAAAGAATATTATTCATCATTTTTCTTTAACGTTATTTATATAGTATAATTTTGTGCTAATACACTTTCATTCAATACACTTAGAGTATGTTTGGTAGGATGTATTAGAAGGAATAATCCATGGATTATTTATGATATTACATAATACTATGTTTGGTAGGATTTTTGGACCCATGTATAACTAATCCATGGATTAGTTAATACCACATACATGGTATTAGCTAATACCTCCCATTTGGTGGTATTAGCTAATACCTTGGATTAATACCATGGGATTAAATACACAAAGACAAAAATACCCCTCAAATTCTTTTACATATTTTTGTTTTCTTGATTTTGTATTTTATATTTGTAGTTTTGTACTAGTAAATTTATTTAAATAAATTAGCTTACAAAAATTTTATTTATTTGAGGGTTCATATTTTCATAATATAAAAATAAGTAAATTTACCATGTCAAATTTTTAAATTTTATTTATTTGTTTCATATTGACATAATACACAAAAATATATTTTGACATGTCAATTTTTTTTTTATAACTAATTCTAGTTGAGTGATTTTATTGATACAATATAAAGTCCAATGATATTAAATATATTCTCAAAGTTGAATGACCTCGCAAGATATAAACACTATTAAAATTACAACTTTTTATGTGTAAATATAGATTGTCTATTTTACAATTGTTTACCATCTTTTCTATTTTAATAATAGATGGTCTATCTTTATTAAATTAAAGATTGACATTTTATTAGTGATGAATTTATTAAAATTATAATTATTTATTCTCAAATAATTCAAATGAGAAAGTAATAAACATAATGACAAATTATTATTTTCCTAACTAGTTACAAGTCATAAAAAAATAATCTACTTTGATCTAATTACATGAAATAGAGAATCTCATACAAGTTCAAGGGCATAATTGGAAAGAAACATTTTATAGAATTTTAAACCAAGCATAAAATTAAATGGAAAACAATAAACCAAACATGGGATGAAAAACAATCCCAGCATTACTAATCCCTGCATAACTAATCCATGCATTACTAATCCCTGTATTATTCATTTTTGTACCAAACGACACCTTAAGGAGATAATTAATTTTATATGTTGTTTATGATTATGGCGCAATCTTAAAAAAATTTATGTCGATCAAACATATAGTTCAATTTTAACACGATTATAAAAATAAAATAACAACATTAACTAGAAGCACGATTTATTGAAAGGATAAAATTATATAAAAGGATAATTAATGCGTTTTCAATACGATTAAGATATATATATATATATATATATTGCAATAAATGTTTAATGATTTTAGCATGGTTATAAAAGAAAAGACGACACTAACTATAAATATAACATTTTATTAACATGATAAATTTATTTAAAAAGACGATTAATGCATTTTTAATATGATAAATTATTTGAATAAAATTTGTTTTTTCAATTTTTTATTTGATATTTTATTTTGTGATAGATGTTTGTTGATTTTAAAATGAACTGAAGAAAATAGAATTAGTTATAAGTATGATTTTTTTATTGAAAGTGAAAAATTTACTTAAAAAAAGATAATTAATACATTTTAATATGATGAATTATTTCGGTCAAATTTTTTGTTTGATGTTTTATTTCAGGATAGATGTCTATTAATTTTAGCACGATCATAAATAGAATGACACTAATTATAAGTATAATTTTTTTAATTTAAAAGATAAATTTATTTAATTTATTTTAGCAATTTAAATTTAAATGAAGGAAGTAACATATATGTTGTGCTATAAATCATAATAATTATTAATTTAATACTTTTAAAAACATAAAAAAATTAAAATGGTTTGCTTACAAAATTTTAATGTGCGACATAAACTGAAATAAAATAAAATAATATATTATTTTAAAATGTCGTAAAATGTATTATATGCCACATTAATTAACAACTTAAAAAGTTAAAAATATATACAAATTTCTTATCAATTTCGAATAAATCAAAATAAAAAATAAATTATGTTGATCCTGTGCTTGCATGGATTCTATTAAGAAATTTTTACACAAATAACAACTTTCACCCCCAAAATTACACTTTAAAATTTATTTATCAAAATACCAAAAAAAACACACTCTTTTTCATTTTCCAACACTATTATATCATACCACACACCACAATAATCACACTCAAAACACTCTCTCTCCTAAATTTGTAAATAAAGTTGGTATTTTATATGGTATTTTTCAATGATTCGGTAGGGGCATGTAATTTTTATCCAAAAACTTGGTATTTTTGAAAACTCCCCTTCTATTAATAAACATAAGGGAGAAGTATTAAAAAGTAAAAATACCTTCGAACTTGATACAAATTATTAGTTTCATCTCTAAACTATTTATAGGCTTAAAAACATCCGTTAACTTGGCGAATTAAGCTTAAATACACCCTCAAACTTGACACGAATTATTAGTTTCGTCCCTAAACTAATGATAGGCTTAAAAATATTCCTCAACTTAGCAAAGTAAGCTTAAATACACCCTCGAACTTGACACGAATTATTATCATAAACAAAATGAGAAAAGAAAGAGAATCAAACAATTAAAAATGAGAATGAAAAAAAAATATATATCTTGCTTTGAGGCTATCATTAATGGAGGAAATGTTAAATGGGAAGAAGAAGGGTATTCTAGTAGTTGGTAATTAAAAATTGAAAGAATTTTTTTTTTTAAAAAAAAGAAGGAAAGTTAAGGCTGATGTGGGTTTTTACCTTTCACGCGCTTTGAATAAATTGTATTCACTTGTAATGCCATGAGGCATGAAAGGGATGTAACTAAGCCCCGATTCGCCAAGTTGAGGGGTGTTTTTAAGCGTATCAATAGTTTATGGACGAAACTAATATTTCATGTCAAGTTCGAGGGTGTATTTAAGCTTAGTTCGCCAAATTAAGAGGTGTTTTTAAGCTTATCAATAATTTAGGAATTAAAATAATAATGTGTGAGATCTTTATGCTATCATTGTTGTAGTATTGAAAGTTAAGTACAAATTATTATAAAATTTTATTTTTGGTTTCAAGATATTTTTATTTTTATTTTTTAAGAAAATTGCAGAAGTCGTTTTCTTGTAAGAGGTCAACAAAATTTGATTTCTCATAATTTTATTCACCATTTTTATTTAGCAAAATATTTATGTATAATTTTTATATGGAGATTTTTTTAAATGTACAATTAAGGGGGAAATTCATTTTACATGTCACTTTTTATTTTAGTAGGAATTAAAACAAAAGACATTAAAGGTAGAGACCACGTTTTTACTAAAAGGATAAGTTTATTTAAAAAGATAATTAATGTTTTCTTAATACGATAAGTTATTTGGTCAAATTTGTTAGTTCATCTATTTAGTTTATTTTTGCTTGATTATTTGGTAATACTCTCTTCGTCTCAAATTAATTAAATTTTTAAGACTTTTTTTAATGTTCAAAATATTTGAACTGTTCAAAATATTTGAACTGTTCAAAGTTCAAAAAGAATGTTTGAAACTTTTTTCATATTTGTACTTTCATTTATTGAAGTTTTATATTTTTTTGGAGATAAATTACACTATATATTTATGATTTCACAAAAGACAATAGTGGAAAGTATAATATAATTTTTATCTTTGAATAATTTTCTTAATATATGTACATTACCTCACAAATTATTAATATTGAACAGAGAGAGTATGTCTTTATTGATTTTAGCAGGATCATTAAAAAAACAATATTAATTATAAGTAGGACTTTTGATTGAAAGAATAAATTCATTTAAAGGATAATTAGTGCACACTTTATACGATAGTTATTTGAATCTAATTTTTTATTTAATATTTTATTTTGCGATAGATGTTTATTGATACACGCAAGTGACACGATAATAGCTCACACATATTTTTATACGATAAGAAATAGATTAGTTTGACATAAATAAAGTTGACGGTTACTTGACCATTTGATAAGTTTCAAATAATTAAAACTTACTTCAATTCATGTGAAAAATAAAAAACAGATGATTTCAACATAAATAAAGTTGATTATTTAACTATGTAAAATAAAAACATATTAGTTCGACATGAATAAAGTTGACAGTTACTTGACCATTTGATAAGTTTCAAATGATTAAAACTTACTTCAATTCGCGCGAAAAATAAAAAAACAGATGAGTTTAACATAAATAAAGTTGACTGTTTAACCGTATAAAATAAAAACAAATTAGTTTGACATGAATAAAGTTAATTGTTATTTGACCATTTGATACGTTTCAAATAATTATAATTTACTTCAATTCGCATGAAAAAAAAAACAGATGAGTTCGACATAAATAAAGTTGACTGTTTAACCGTGTAAAATAAAAAAAACAGACGAGTTCAACATAAATAAAGTTGACTGTTTAATCGTGTAAAATAAAAAGCAGATTAGTTCGACATAAATAAAGTTGACGGTTACTTGACCATTTGATAAATTTCAAATAATTACAACTTACTTCAATTCGCGTAAAAAATAAAAAATAGATGAGTTCGACATAAATTAAGTTGACTGTTTAACCGTGTAAAATAAAAAGCAGATTAGTTCGACATAAATAAAGTTGACGGTTACTTGACCATTCGATAAATTTCAATTAATTAAAACTTACTTCAATTCGCGTGAAAAAATAAAAAATAGATGAGTTCGACATAAATAAAGTTGACTGTTTAACTGTGTAAAATAAAAAACAGATGAGTTTGACATAAATAGAGTTGACTGTTCCACCGTATAACATAAAAAATAAATTAGTTCGACATAAATAAAATTGACAATTATTTGACCATTTGATAAGTTTCAAATAATTAAAACTTTACTTCAATCTGTGTGAAAAATAAAAAGTTGATGAGTTTGACATAAATAAAGTTGACTGTTTAACCGTGCAAAATAAAAAGCAGATGAGTTCACATATTAAAGTTGACTAGCTTAATTGTGTAAGATAGAAAAATAAAAAATTTCATAAATGTTGTAAATTTGACATAAATGAAATTGGCTGTTCAATCGTGTGAGCATAAAATATTAAAATTTCATAAATGTTATTGTTAGCCAATTCTATTACTATCTTATAAGTGTGAATAAAGTTGGTCAAACAAGCAACTGATCGACATGCTTATTTGAACAGTTTGAGATTATATTTATAATTTTTCGATGATTCTTTTGTTTTAATTTGTTTGTCTTATTTTTAAATTTTTTATTTTCAACAGACATCAGGTCGATATACCTTCTTGAGTAGCTATAACCTATATCTGTAATTTTATTGTGATTCTTCAAGTTTAATTTGTTTGTCTTATTTTAAAATATTTTATATATCAAAAAATTATAAAAAATAAATTCGTGATTTTTTCAGAGTAGGTTGACATGCTTGCTTGAGCATATATTTGTTCCTTTTTAGTGATTCTTTCATCTTACCTTTTTTTATTTTAAATATATTTAAAAACTGAAAACAAAAATTAAATTTATAAAAGGTTTGTAAGAAAATTAGTTAAATTTTAAAATTTTATTGGTGCCATTTTTTTTTCCAATAAATATTTAATGATTTTAGCATAGTCAGGAAAGAAAAGGCGATATTAACTATAAAGATGACATTTTAGTAAAATGATAAATTTATTTAAAAAGATTATTAATACATTCTTAATACGATAGATTATTTAATTAAAATTTGTTAGTTCAATCTTTTATTTGATATTTTCTTTTGCGATAGATATTTATTGATTTTAAGACGAATAGAAAAAAATGAAATTAGTTATAATTATGATTTTTTTTATTGAAAGATAAATTAACTTTAAAAAGAAAACTAATACATTTTAATATGATGAATTATTTGGGTCAAATTTTTTTGTTTGATGTTTTATTTTGAGATAGATGCCAATTGATTTTAGGACGATCATAAATAGAATGACATTAGTTATAAGTATAATTCTTTTATTAAAAGGATAAATTTATTTAATTTATTTTAGCAATTTAAATTGAGATGGAGGAAGTAACATATATGTGCTACTATACGTCATAATAATTACCAACTTAAAAAATTTTAAAACATAAAAAAAAATTTAAATGGTTTTTTTAAAATTTTCAAGTACAACAAATAAAATTTTGGTTTGCTCACAAAATTTTAATGTGCGACACAAATTGAAACAACGTAAATTAATATTGTAACACCCAGTAAATTACAAAAATACCCCTAGGGAAGAGGTGTGCGAAAAATGCATCTTCCGATGCTCGGATTGAAAATCCGAGAGTGAATTCGTGATCAGCACTGAAAATGGAGTGGGAAGAGGGTCTCGGTCGATTTTTAGAGTGATCGAGTCGGAAAATAATTTTTCGTTCCAAAACGAAAAACAGTGTGCCTGCGCGACAGGACCGCGACGCGGACCGGTCGCGGAGCCACACTTATGTTTTCTGCAAAATTTTCGACGGAGTTGAATTTCCGAAAATACACTGTCCGCGACAGGTCCGCGTCGCGGACTGTGTTATTTCAGACGGGGAGTAATTTTTTCTTTAATTATGGAGGGCAATTTAGTCCATTCCTAATTTTCTAAACGTCCCCCTACGCCTAATTAAGGTCAGTTTTCGAAGAAAAGGGTTTCAAAACCCAAATTCTAAGCGTTCTTCCCAAGAGTCACCTAAGGTAGGGCTTGAAGGAAGGTGAGGATTGAGGAGATCAAGAGGAGGGTGTGCTTCCTTGTGTTAGCAAAACATCCCAGGTATGTAAGGCTAAACTAAAAGCATGAGTTTGTTCTCTCATGTGCCCCATAGAGGTCAAAGATGAGTTGATGGTTGAAGAGTATGTGTGCATGAATATTTGAGAGTTTTTCATTGAAAAATTGATTTGAAATTACATGTTTTCTAAGTTGATGATCATCATACTAATTGTTTTCTTGAAGTTAACATTTTTCATGAGATTTTGCATAACCTTACATGATTATTTGAAAAGCATGCATAATGAACTTAGGGATGAGTCTAGAGCCTTGACGATGATGATGTTGTGATGTTGTGATTGTGTTTCACATTTGATGAGAGTCTTGATGATGATGTTGATGAGAATGACGTTTTATGATGTCTTAAAATGGGAAGTTTAATTTCTAAAAGAGTATCTTGAGTCTATGATGTTGATGTTGATGTTATGAGGTGAGGTACTATGTCCCTCTGGGACCGATGTTGATGTTGAGGTTTTATAATATGTCCCCATGGGACTGATGTTGATGTTGAGATGATGTACTATGTCCCTCTGGGACCGATGTTGATGTTGAGGTATTATATCATGTCCTTATGTGACTGATGATGATGTATTATGTCCCTATGGGACTGATGATGATGATGTTTTATGAGCATGTCGAGTTCTGGGAGGAGTATTGAGCACCGAAATGGGTAGAGAGTGAGTCCCACTCAAACCCATTAACTACGTGGCCCGCGTAGGAAGAGAGGATTGAACCGCAATGCGGATGGCTCCTATCTTGTCCCAAAAGTGGACTGATGTTTTGATGTTTTCTTGTGGATCCACTGATGTGATGTCCTTTACCCCGGGTAGGGTATTGGATGGATGTGGCAACGGCATCGCTTCGTTGTATCATCACTGGCTCATAAGTGATGGTTGTCGGTTAGAGAAACTCCCAGTTAGGTTCCTTTGATAGAACTCTAATGTTGATGTTGACGTGATGTTTGAGTTGAGTCTGAGTCGATGTGATGTTTCTCTCGATGTGAGATGATGTTGAGGCTCCTTAAGATGAGCTTGCTATGATGTTGATGATTGATGAGAGGTTGATGGGTCAATTGTCTAATCTAATCTCTTGCCTTAGATAGACTTTTGATATTTTGATGAAGTATGATGTGGAGTCGATGTTCTCTATTGTTGTGTACTTACCCTGTTATTCAGTTATTTTACATGCCAGTACATTCCACGTACTGACGCCATTTGGCGCTGCATCGTTTTATGATGCAGATACAGGAGTTCGAGGATTTCAGCAGGCGCACCGTTGAAGTCCAAGGTTTTCAAGTTCAGATTTTGGTGAGCCTCCTTGCTATCCGGAGGAGACCCTTCTATGTTATTTCCTTTATTTAATTGAGTCGGTAGCCATGATATGTCATGGTACCCCTCTTAGACAGTTGAGTCAGGCTAGAGGCTTCGTAGATATGGTGTCGAAGTTGATGTTGATGTTCTTCCTGATGTACTAAGAGAGTATTTGTTTAATCCTTGGATGTTAAGATTGATGATTGGCCATTTGGCCCTTCTCTATGGTTCTCATATTATGATGTTTCTCCGTTGTGTTGATGTTGAGCGATGTGATGAGGCTGAGTGGTTCGCTCAGGGGCTAGCAATAGTCTCTGGGTGCCGGCCACGTCTAGGGTACCCTCCCGGGGCGTGACAAATATGCTATTAATGACATCAATTATATATCCAATTTTTTATTAAAATAAAAAATTCGTATGAAATAGTTAATGCTTTTCTAATACGATAATTTATGTCGATCAAATTTGTTAGTTAATCTTTTTTGTTTGATATTTTATTTTGTGAAAGATATTTATTGATTTAAGCGCAACCATAAAAAGAAATAATGATATTAATTATAACTAGAATTTTTATTGAAAGTATAAATTTGTTTAGAAAAATTATTTGGGTTAAATTTGTTAGATCAATTTTTTTTTTATTCAATATTTTATTTTGTAATGAATGTTTATTGATTTTAGCACGATCATAAATATAAAATAGCGACATTAACTAAAAGTATGATTTTTCATTGAAAGGATAAAATTATATAAAAAGATAATTAATGCATTCTCAATATGATAAATATATTATTTGGGTCAACTTTGTTAGACAACTTTTTTTTTCCTGTTTGATATATTTTTTTGCAATAAATGTTTGATGATTTTGGCATAGTCATAAAAAAAATCGACAGTATCTATCAGTATAATTTTTTATTAAAAGGATAAATTTATTTAAAAATATAACTAATACATTCTTAACAAGATAAATTATTTGGATTAAATTTGTTAGTTTAATTTTTTTATTTGATGTTTTGTTTTGCGATAGATGTTTATTGATTTTAAAACGAATAAAAAAATTAAGTATAATGTAATTTTTTAATGAAAGGATAAATTTACATACTTTGGGGCAAACTTTTTAGTTTCACTATTATTTTTTTTGTTTGACGTTTTATTTTGTAATAGATGTCTATTGATTTTAGCACGATCATAAGTAAAACGATATTAATTATAAAAATAATTTTTTAATAAAAATATAAATTTATTTAATTTATTTTAGCAACTTTAATTGAGACAAGTACTATATATGGTACTATAAATCATAATAATTATCAATTTAAAATTTTTAAAAATATAAAAAATTAAATTTAAATGATTCTTTAAACCTTTTCAATACTACATAAATAAAATTTTGATTAGCTCTCAATTTTTATATGTATGACATAAATTAAAATAAAATAAATAAATATATCATTTTAAAATATCGTAAAATGCACTATAAGTTACAATAATTAACAACTTAATTTTTTTTAAAACATTTATAAATTTTCTATCACTATCACAAATATCAGAATAAAAAGTAACATATGTTGATCCCGTGCTCGCACGGATTTTAGGAGCTAGTATAAATGTAAAGAATAATGTGTGGGAGATCTTTATGCTATTATTGTTGTAGTTTTGAAGGCTATGTTTTAAAATATTATTTTTGTTTTTTAAAAAAATATTTCCACTTTTAAGGAAATTGCAGAAGTTATTTTCTTGTAAGAGGTCGGCAAAATTTAATTTCTCATTATCTTATTCACCTTTTTCATCTAAAGATATTTATGTATAATTTTATGTTGAGATTTTTCTATTCAATACAATTAACGAGAAAATTCATTTGATATGTCGTTTATGATTTTATTGATGAATCATTTAGTCAAATTTGTTAATTCAACTCTTTAGCTTATTTTTGTTTGATTATTTTGTAATCAATGTTTATTTATTTTAACGTGATCATAAAAATATAACGATATTAATTATAGTATGACTTTTGATTGAAAGGATAAATTCATTTAAAAAGATAATTAATGCATCTTAATACAATAATATTTTGGTCTAATTTGTTAGTTCAACTCTTTAATGTTTTATTTAATACTTTATTTTCGATAGATATTTATTGATTTAGCGTGTTCATAAAAAAAAGATATAAAGTAGAAGTACGACTTTCATGATTGAGCTATTCTAGTTGAGTCTTTTGAATTGAATATCCTAATATGAGTCCTTTTTGCCATTATACACCCATACATTCTATGTGTTGATGTCCTTTGGTGCTGCACCATGTTATGATCAGATGCAGGTACTCATGATAGCAGACATTCAGTAAAAGAGTTTTTCATCAGTAGTTGATAAGGCCTTTTTGTATTTAGAGGAACTTTGGAGTCTTTATTTGTTTTGTATATATTTCAATTGAGGTAACCGTGGGCCTATCTCGACACCTAGTTTAGAGTCAGTACTTTAGAGGCTTCATAGACCAGTTAGATGATGTTTAGTTATTTTCTTGAGTTATTTTAAAAGTATTGATTTTAGTTTCGCATATCATTGCACATTGAGTTTTCATGATTATACTTTAAGACTTGAGATGCATATTTCATTTTGCTCACTCTAGCTCATTTATGATGTTTAAGTCTCGCGCTGAGTAAGTTAGTCAGGCTAAGTGGTTCGCTTGGAACCAGAAATGATATACAAGCAAGCCACGTCCAGTGTGTAGGTTCGGACTGTGAAAAATATGATCTTAGGTAAAAAGGTAAGGAGAACGTGATTAACGTAGAAGGTTAGTAGGTAGGATTGTACTATCTTGGTGTCCTTACTAATAGTCATAGTGCTATGTTGATGGTGGTGTTATTTGATTGCAAAAATGTTTTACTATTATATATTATTTTATTTATTACGTATTGTCTCTTGCGCTATTATTTATATTTTTTTAGTCAGTTTTTATCTTGAGTCGACTGTCGAGAGCCTATTAAAACCTCTCTATATCGCCTTTAAAGGTAAAGTCTGAGATATGTTATTGTTATAATGACCATCTATGATTTGCATGGAAGAAAATGAGTTTTTAAAATTTGTACACACACCTTACCTACCTAAAAATCTATTCTCAATACATGAATTTTTTTTCTCATATCACATATTGCATATTTGCTACATAATTCATTTTATTTATTTTTGCTTAATGTCACAATCAACTGTTACATCAACATTTTCAAACAAATGATTTTGATTATATTTTTGCTGGAAATTAGCTTTATTTTGTCAATTTTAAGTGTGTCATGGACATTATATTCTCTCTATTTTTTGTTATTAGTAACAAAAAAGCCCTATAAAACCCTACACTCCTACTCGTATAATTAAGTAGAACAATATATTCAATCTGATCTTATAAGTGGAGTTTGATGAATAGAGAGAAATTATTTTCGATAGTCTTTAGTTGATAAAAGGAGCGGAGGTCGCAAATTAGAATAGCAGACTAATTCGTTGGTAGGATTAGGTGAAGGTATAGTAAGGTAGCAGAAGTAAACGTGTTTTATATCTGTCGTATGTGTGCTAACTCTATCGTATTTACATATTGACATGTGTTTTTTGTCATATCTAGTTTATTCTGCTTATGAGTTTTTGAGACGAGGATTCCCATGAAACAGTCTCTCTACTTTTATGAGGTAGTGGTAAGGTCTGCATACATTCTACCCTCCTCAGACTCCACTTATAAAATTTCATCAGGTATGTTATTGTTGTCGTCGTCTTCAGAGTAATATGTTGCCATTTAAACAAATTAAAAGAAAAAGTAGTTGTAGATTGATATTCTTTAAAGTTAACACTCACCTATTTTTTCTATTATGAAGACCTTTGAATTTAATGATATAGTATACTATAATTAATTTGCACTACATTATTGGTCAAGTTAAAACTCAAAAGATTTAATTTGGGATTGATTGAGTATTTGGTCAAAAAAATAAAACTATTAATAAATTGTTGAATAGATACCTTGACCATTGCATTGGTTGCTTGACAATAGGGGTATGTCTAAATTTTTATTTTTGATTCCAATTTTTGTTAGGGACCATGGCTAAAAGTTAAAGGTCATTCCAAGTACATTGCACTTTACTCAATTACAAAAGCCAAATACTAACAACTTTATTTTATATGTTGTATTTTACATGTGATCATTCATCTCTTCATATATATGTATATATATAAAAATATTTAAAACAGTTCTAAGCTTGACACGAATTATTAGTTTCGTTCTCGAACTATTGACAGTGTTAAAAACACCCCCTCTACTTAACTAACTAAACTTAAATACACCTCTGATTTTGCAATACGAGTAAGGTACACCCTTGAATTATTGCCAAGTTAAAGGGTGATTTTTAACACTCGTGGTAGATCGGAGGTGTATTTTAGTTTAGTTAGTCTAGTAAAGGGGTATTTTTAAGACTATCGATAGTTCGAGGATGAAACTAATAACTTTCGCCAAGTTGAAGGGCATTTTCAGTACTTTTCTAAAAAAAAAAAAGGGATGACACTTTAGTAACGAAGCTGAAAACAAAATAAATTGTTGTTTATATTAGTAATAACAAAATCGAAGATCTACCAAAAATAATTTTCTTAAATTTATAAGATAAAGATAAGACCGAATACACATCACATCTTTTTCCCTATTTTATATGTGACATTATTTTCCTCAAGGAGAATTTCTCAGACCATCCAAATATTTTTAAAAATTGTATTTACTTTAAATAAAATGTAAAGAGGATAGACCAATTATCTTGAAACTACGAGAATATATTGACCGCCAAGTCACCTTCCAAAATGTTTTTAGAATTAAAAACAAAGAGTAAAGCGGAAATTATGCAAATTAATAGAACACTATTATTAAATGGTAAGATTTACAATACATAACTAAAAGTCTCGAGATATGCCTTGAGTATGATTTTTTTTAAAGCGAGCGCTTTCACCGAATGAATTTATTCAGATTAATCAGGTTTCAACGAGAACATCAAATATCGAATGAATAATATTATTTTATTTCTAATGTCTCAGTTTATTTAATTTTTTATCATACTATCACTGTATTTGTGCGTTGCGTGTGTGTGTAATTTTAGAAATTTTAAAGTATTTAGTTATTCAATTTAGATTTTTATGCATAGTTTTAATGAGACTAAAATACAAAAATTACTTTAATGTTTTTGTCATACAACTTCCCTTATTTAAGGATAGTATCAATATCTTGAAATTTTTTGATAATATTTTTATGATTTTTAGGAAATTAAACTTTTTCACATTCAATATGATTTAGTTGTCTTCCCAAAAAAATTTAAATTAAGAATGATATTTTCAGGATTTTTCATATTCGATTAGTCAATTTTTTTGAAAAATATTTTTTATATTAATGATTTATTGTCTTCTCGACCTTTCAACACATTTCATTTCATCTTCACCATCTGTAGCCTCCATCCTTAGTTATGCTCCCAGCTCCTGTAATATTTATTTAAATTATATATAAATATTTTTCAATTTATATATTCGCATATAAAAAAAATATCTTGAAAAATATATTTTTTTCAAAAAATATTTTGTAAATATATATATTTAAAATATTTGAATGTGGGGTCCACTGGCCGACCAAGAAAGGAAAAAAGAGCCCACAAGAGGCTTTTTCTTTTTTCTTTTTCTTTTTTTTTTTTTTGATTGTTCTCCTAAAGAAAACATGACTGGCAGGCAAAGTTAACTTCCAAAAAATACAAAATCAGAAAAGTTAAAATTTTGTGTGCAATTTATTCAGTAAGAAAAAATAAAAGAGGAAAAAAGAAAAAGATTGATAAAGATATAATTATTTCTTGCCAAGTGTCCATTTCACTTTTAAGGGACCATCTCTTTACCTTTATTACTCTTTTTAGTTCGATTTAACTCATAAATATACACCTAAATTTATCTTTATTTTTCACTTAAATATCTAAAACTAAGACAAGTTCTTAATAGACACCTCAATTGCTAAGATTTGATCCCATTAAACACTTTTATCCTACTTGGCACTCTCCACTGTCCTTTTTCATGTTAATTGTACTGTTTTTTTTTAATTTTCAGCCAAAAATAAACAGTTGCAGTTCAAAGAAAAAAATCATAAAAGTAGGTTCTCAAAATTCTGTTTATTTTTGGCTGAAAAATTAAAAAAAATAGTATAATTAATATGAAAAAGGACGGTGGAGAGTGCCAAGTAGGATAAAAGTGTTTAATGGGATCAAATCTTAGCAGTTGAGGTTTCTATTAGAAACTTGTCTTAATTTATTTCAAGTGACTAAATTTTAAATTATTGGTCATCAAGTTACATTCATTATATATATTCTTGTGGTAATAGATATTCATACGTAGGTTTCTTTATTTAAAATAATTAGACAATATACAACTCATCCAACATAGAATAATATTCTTTTGATAGAATTTTAGACGACAAGTCTTTAAGTCGCTATTTAAAGATGAGTCAAAATAGCTTGTCCGTCAAATTAACAAATGAAATGTTAACAAAAAAATGCGTAAAATAAATTGCATTTTTATTATGTTGTTTGTTTATCTTAATAATAATATTTTTGTATAAAATTACTCAATTTAAAAAAATTCTTTTTTTTTTGTAGATGTTAAATTAAATCCCATGACTAAGATGTTTCATAATTTCATGGACGTTGATGAAGTTCATCCATTTACATTTTCCTTAAAAATTTGAAACAATTTTAATTTTTTGAGATTAGAACATTACCTCTTCATTTGATATTTTATTTAATTATATGAAAAGTTTTGTGTAAATTATGTGTCCAATAATTAATTCCAGATTTACTGGTTAAATATTTTCTAATTTGGTTTTTATTTTTATTGTTATTTTTAACAAATCAAAGTAGGACTCAATTTATTAACATTGAGTTGATGTCTTTGATAAATATGATAAGTAAATATATTTAAGACTATTAATTATTATAAATATAATGGTAAATTCAATATACAAATAATTATTTTTTTATTACGCATATGAAGTCAAATTTGACAAGTAAATCCGAACTAAGGGAATATTAATTATGTTTCAACATTTATCATCACTGGTGAATTTTTTCCAAATGCCATAACTATAATTTTGCTTAATTTGACACTACAAAGTAAAATAACAAGTATTGAAAATTTAAACAATAGGAGATAAAACAAAAATACAGCTACAATAACATACCCAGTAGAATCTCATAAGTGAGGTATGGGAAAGGTAGAATATATGCAGACCTTACCATTACCTCATAGAGGTAGAGAGACTGTTTCCTGGAAACCCTCGTCACAAAAAACAAAGGAGATTCTATTAATCTGACATCAGCCCCTAGTTTTCACCTATGCATGAGTTTTTGCATTTAATTTGGAGAAAATTGTTTTAAAAAAAAAAAAATTGGTGTTAAAGAAAAAAAAAGTTTTAATAGTTATATGGGCCCCCATAAGTATTATTGGATGAGGTTTGGGCTCATGTTGATATACTACAATTTTAGATAAGGGTATGGGGCCCTTAATGTGGGAGCTACATGACTTAAACTATTCCCTCCGTATTAATTTATGAGCAAATTTCGAAAAAAGCAAATTATTGCTCTTAGGATATAGTTTCAATAATTATAAAAAATAGCTATATTTTAGTTTGCTATCAATTATTGTATTTTTTTTCGTTAATACGTACATATAAATACAAATTGAAAAATAATTAAGGCAGTTAAATATAGAATTATTGCTTTCCTTTTATGGTAATTATCACAATTAACTCTTTAAAATTAGGCAGATTCAAAATGGAGTCCTACTTAAATTTGAAACTTTTTTTTTTTCAAAATTAAAAATTCAAAATACTAGTTCTATAAAAAATCTGAGTGAAATTTCTCATCCGGAGAAAAAAAGGACCAAAATCGAGCATGTATTTTCTTATCTTCTTCAACTAAAAAATTATTGAATTATATAAGTTGTTCATGATTTACCATTTTTCTAGTGTTGTTTATGTATTGCGATTATTTCAAAAAAAAAAAATTGGTGTTTCGTGGCAGTTATAAATTTAAAATTGACTCATGGATTTTCAATCTTTTAAAATCCCAGATAACTTTCTTCTCTAATATATTTAATACAAATACGTACATGCACTTTATTAAAATCTAAAAACATACAAAGAAATACACTATCTTATAATTAATACAAACTCATTTACATACAATAGAACTTAAATACAAATACACTTCCAAGTGATTTTATTAACATAAATATAAATACATCTGCTATGTTGAATATAAATATAACTACAACTGATACATTCTAAATACAAACTCAATTACAAACACGCTTCCAGGTGATTTTAAGAACATAAATATAAATACATATGTTATACTGAATATAAATATAAATACAACTGTTACATTTTAAATACAACTCAATTACAAATACACTTCCAGGTGATTTTATGGACATAAATATAAATATATATGTTTTACTGAATATAAATACAAATACAACTGATTTGGAATCCTATGACTTCAAAATACAATTCCATTAACCTATTGGGTTCTTCTGTGTCAAACTCAAAATCATCCTCACTGACAATACAATTTAAACCCGTGATTAACGTGAATTCCATGTTTGAGAACTGTAGAATATTTCCATTTACATGAATTTTGAAGCATTGGCTAGATTGATTTGGTACTGGAAAGGTTGAGAGAGTTAAGGGATTCATGAGAGAGAAAAGTGAGTGCACGGACTGGAAGAACTAAATGGCTAGAATCCCTATATTAGTGTGTTAAATTTATTTTTTGCTATAAAATATATAATGTAGCTATAATGAGTAATTTTTTTAAACTATGTTTATATTTGATAAATATATAGTATAAGTTTGCTTATACACTAAGAATGCCAATATTGTTGAACATTTATTCTTTAATTTTATATTATTTTAGAAAATTAAAATAAATAATCTAATTCTAGTTTTTCTTTAGTGTTTAGGAATGTAATTAATATTTATTAGATTTATTTTACCATGATTCAGTACTTTTAATTTATGACTGTTCTAAATTTTAATTATGAATTATTTATGTATAATACTTATGTTATGCAATTTATTTATTATCTTTTTATCAAATATTTTTGTATCATCACCATATCATATTATTTATTATCTTTTTATTAAATATTTTTGTGTCATCACCATATCATATTTTGTATTAATTTTTTAAGAAACACTTTAAATAATTATATTTTGATAGGATTAAGGAAATGTTTAATGCACAAGTTAATTATATGTTCGTGTGAATACTTTATCGAAAAAAAAAATGAAGATACAAAAAAATTCGAGGATGAAAAATTTGAATTTTATTAATTTGATTTAATATTTAAAAAATGCAAGCCAACTCGATTCATATATATCTCTAGCGAACACACCGTTAGCAGAACAATGATGTGTACAAGTAGTTTTTATCTTCGTAAGGTTCTCGCTCTGTTTACTTTTAGTTGTCCAATATTTTCAAAATAATATTTTATTTTTTAAAAAAAAAAAATTGTAATTTGTGGATTTAATAAACCACTAAAAGACAACGTACAATTTTGTGCCAACAGAAGTTATTACGTATGAATTGGGAATAAGAAACTATCATTTGTGTGGTCCCCACATGACAATGTCTTCACACGGGCACACTAATCCACACGTGTGATACCTCACACGTACTACTAATATTTTAAGGGGTACTAAGATTAGGGAACAAATTATCTCGAAATTAATTTTAGAATTATTTTATCCAATTGAAAAGTGAGATAAAATAATAACGAAGAATAGTTTTAATTTCAAATTGAACTTTGAAATACTACAACAAGCACATATATTGTATATTGTAAAATGTGAGATATTTCAACAATTCACTTTTATGTGACGCCCTGACAAATAGGGTAGGCTGCAAAAGATAGGTCAAGTAGGAGTAATAAATTTTAGACCGATAAATCTTTGAAGATGAGGTGCATATGATTCCTTATTTGAATTGCATGATAAAACAAGAGAAAAAGGTTAAGATTTTGTACGATATACCATAAGTTTATCTGATACACACACGTTTAGAGCTCAATATAGAGTAGCCTGTGAGGGCCTAGACCAAAGTGGATAATATATATTATCATGCACGTGGGTCATGCCAAATATGGTATTAGAGCTTGTACACCCTTAAGATAATGGTGAGACAAATTTCAGTGAAGACATTGAATCCTTACAAAAAGTCATATGCAACACTCTAACAGAGAGGGCCAAGTGATGAGGATGAGTCAAGAAGGATTAACTAGACTTCTAGATTTGAAAGCTTTCGAAGATGAGTTGCACACATGACACTTTGGTCAAATTGACATCCCAAGAAAAGATAAAAATGAAAAGTTCTATAAAAATAATTTAAATTCATATACACGACACAACTTTTGAAGCTCAATATAGCACAAAATCAAAGGACACTTCAAAACAAATAATACACGTCATATTAGACTTGAATTGTGATACACACTATAGTTCAAATAAGGCACATACTTTTTTTAACATTGATATTAAAACCAAAAATGAAATTTAATGAACTTGGCGATAGAATGAGGTGTATTTTAGGAGTCAAAACAAGGTGAAATAATAAATAAATAAATAATTACATTTATAATCTTTATTTTATTTTCTTAATGAAAAAAAAAAAAAGATGAAAAGGTGCGTACAAATCTATTTGAAGACCTTGACTTGACTTAATAATTGGCAAAATGAAAGTCAATAATTTCGTGAATGACTATTCATTTCTATTAATTATTTTTTAGTTGTTGTATCTATGAATTTACAATATCGCCTCTGATTAATTATTTTTTCCAAAAGTAGCTATCGATTACCTATTAATTATTTCTTCATCTACTTCAGCTATGAAATTATAATATTACCCATAATAAATTATTTTTCTAAAGGCAACTGTAGATTTATGTGTCTGCTTCAATTGCTTGATTTTGCAATATTAACTCTAATAAATCATTTTTCCAGCTGCTTCAACGATTAACAGTTTAAAATATTTTAAGAAATAAATATAAATTTTGGTTGACTCTTCAAATTTTATATGTGCAATAGAAATTAGAACAAAATAAGTTATTTAAAAATAATACAAAATGTACTATAAGTCGCGGTAATTAACAACTTAAAAATAAAAAATATATATAAAATATCTACCAATGTCACATAAATCGAGAGAAAAAACACATGTTATGTCTATACTGGCACGAGATCTTAATAACATATATTAAACCCGTGCAACATACGATGTTTGACACCAGTAATTTAAAAGACCTTCACAAAATAAAGGCATCTTAAGTGCCAATGACCCGCTAAGAATCGCTAAGTAACAAAAGCAATTTTCTAGACTTTCAAAATATATTTTTTGAATTATAATATTTTCTATCGAGATATAATTTAATCTTCAAAGTTCAAAATCAAAATATATAAAGTCAAAAGAATGAAAGATACTCATTACTATACTATATATTTTTTAAAAAAAATTATACTTCTATTCCATCTAGTAGTTTCAAATTCTTGTAAAAAAGTTGTGTTAGTAATTTGGACCACAAAGATTTGTTAGCAATGTACAATTGTATAGCCATCAAAAAGCCTAAAGTTTGCAAAAGAAAACCACCCATTAAAACAAAATTAAATGCCAAAAGTAGCTAATAAAATAAAGTTTTTTTTTTTTCAAAAAATGCAATAAGGAAATTATAACTAGTCATTATTGGTAGTAATAAAAATAAAAATGGTGATTTCTCTTTCTATGTAGGAACTTTAGAGAGACAATAGTATTGATAACACAATATTTTTACTAGTATATTGTTTCTTGAAATGATAGAACCTCTTTCTTTATCACTACTCATCATATCTTCTTTTTCCTTTATAGACTTTTAAGAAAATGGGATTTAATTAAGTAGATCTATTTTTTTTTTATAACGAGGGGAACAAATTATTTAGAAGAGATAACTCGCACTAGACAAGTCCGGTACGATGAGCTTGACCTAAAAGGCAAAATCCTTACTGAGATTTCGAACTTGAGACCTCCAACATGAAAGTCTCAAATTCAAACCACTGGATCACCCTAAGGGATAATTTTCAGCGCAGATGAAATGATCAAGATTCTTTCGTCTTTAATTGTAAATTTTGAATTTAAAATTTATAAAAATAAAAAAAATCATATAAAAAATATCGCTTAATTTAGATTTAATCGAAAATTAATATATATCATATGGAATTGATTTTTTTTTTTTTTACTACTACTAGAATTTAATAAACTCTATATATGAGGTAAAGTTACACACTTTTATGTATGGGGAGAAAAGGAATAACAATGAAATTATTGGGACCCAAATTTCATAATTAGATCTGAGGAAATCAATCCCCTAGAAATCCTAATCTCATAATTATGTATTTAAATATTGATATATGTTACTATTATCTTCTTTATCCAACCATAAATTAATCTTGAATTATTTCCTCCATTACTTTGTTCATAATTGAAATCTTATTATATTGTCCCATTAAGAGAAAAATTATTTTAAATGGTCAAATAGAAATCTTATTATATGATCTTTGTATTGGTAAACATACGGATACTAGACACTTGGAAAGCATCACCAATCAGAGTTTTTGAATATTTAAATTTTTATTTTAAAATATCAAATTAATTTAATCTAATTTAATTTTATAAATTTGATTTTGGATTTGCCACCGGAGCATAGGAAGACACGTTATGCACACATCTCTCTTCTAGGGGTATTTTGATAAGTTTGCCGCGTGTTACATTTTCAAAAAAAGCCACGACTCCTTGAAAAAGTCACAACCTTTTGAAAAAGTCACAATCCTTCAATGTGAAAATTATTTGCTTTCAATATAAGTATAATAAATATAATATAAAATATATACTAAATTGACTTTTAAGATGGAGTATTATAGTAATTTAACATTTAAGTTAGGGAGTTCAAGCACTATTGAAAAGCCAGTTATATCAAGAAATAATATCATAATCCAAAAATATTATTGAAGATAATTATGACTTTGACAATATTAAATCAATAGAAGTTCTTGAAATAAATTGATTAATGCCAAATTTTCTATATAAAAACAACTTAATAACTTCACAGTATTTTATTAGTTTTAGTATTTAGATTTTATAAATTAAATTAAATTAAATTGTACGTGCCTGTCACAATTATTTAGTTCTTGTTTATCAATCATCGTTATTCGACATGTCAAATCCCCATGTCATGTTAATATTTTCTTATTATTTTATTTTATTACTATGTGCTTGAACTTTTATTTTTATTTGTTCATAATAATAATTTTATTCTTTTCTCTTTTTTTTTTACAATAAAATAATTTAGAATTTATTAAATTAATATTTAAATTTATATTTTTTAAAAATTTCTGAATTTACATATGACCAATTGATTACGGTTTATTTATTATATTATCCTTGATCATCTATTCTTGAAAGGTCCCACCCCTAAAATGGGACCCACGACCATCTCTAAAATTTTTAGGACCAAAAACAAAGATAAATTAGTACCTCTAATCCATTTTATATGACAAATGGATTTGTGATTTAAAATAAGCGATGTTTTTTTGGTTACTTTTCAGTTGTCATATTATATCTTTCAAGGATCAATGTGACTAATTTTTAAATTAAATTGAATCATATTAATTTAATATTTGAAAATAAAAAATAAAATTTACAAAAATATACGAAAAATATGATAAGTTATAACTTTTTTCTCATCAATATGATACTCCCTCCGTCCCATTTTATGTGGCACTATTTTTTTTTTGGTCCGTCCCAAAAAGAATGTCACCTTACTCAAATTGGAAATAATTTATGGCAAAATTTTCTTTCTGGTCCGTCCCAAAAAGAATGTCACCTTACCCAAATTGGAAATAATTTACTTTTAAAATTCTTTTTTTACTTTTTATAAAATGGTTCACAGCTATACAAATATCTAAGAATGATTTTAGATGACAAATTTCAAAAATCTTCCTTTGTTTTAAACACCATGCCAAGTCAAAAGCTATCACATAAAATAAGACGAATGGAGTAATACACAAATATAGCTTAAAATATTTGTCAAATTTCACATTATTTGACTCTCAAAAGAAAATTATAGCAATTATAAAGGAACAAATAACAATCAATGTTTGTGTAGTTAAGCTATAAATTATCATATTAAGAATACAATAAATATTTCAAAAAATTGAGTAATACTAAGTATAAAAATATTTTGGTTTGAGATTAATTTAAAAAATATAAATTAAAATAAAAAAGAAGTACAAAATAGGAAAGAGTATTTTGGGTAAAAAATAATATATTAGTATAACCTACCTTTATGGGTAAATAGTCTAATCAATACTAAAGCACCTCTATCTTTATGGGTAAAAAATTTAAAGGGTTTTTGGGTAAAAAAATAAATAAAATGAATTGACTTATCTAACCTTCCTAATCTTTTTTAATTACAAAACTAACCCTAAATAGTACTTTTGAGTTAATTTGTGCCAAAAACTTTTGTGCCATGTATATTTATCCATCTTTTACCCAAAATTATTGCTATTGAAGGAGGTTTTATAAATGAAAACTTGCATGTGAGGTCCTCTTGATTTCCTTTATTTCCCTTTCATACCCCTCATTCTCAATAAGGTAGATGAGGCATCACAATCTACAATAATAATAACATACACAGTAAAATTTTACAAGTGAAGTCTGATAAGGATAAAATACACGTAGACCTTATCACTATTTCGTACTGATAGAAAATTTATTTTTTAAAAATCTTCAACTCATATATATCAGTCTCCAAAAATACGACTAAAATGAAAAACAATTAAAAATTTTAAAAATATAATAAAAATAGAAAAGTGTAACAACACAATGAGGCATCAAAATCCAAGTGTAGAATTTTGATAGTACTTTATGATTTGTACAATATTTACACATCCCATCATAATTATAGAGTTCCCTAAGGGGTCCCCAATTGTTCTGTCTTATCACTTATCACAATTATTTGAGTTCCTACACATTTGAGGGTACTTCAATATTTGTATTAGAAACGTTCCTATCACCAAAAAAAAAAAAAAAAAAAAAAAAAAAATCTAGTGCCAAAAGCTTATAACGATGAATATGGTGGAGTCGATGGGATTGCTTCTTCCTAACTAGAGTTTTGAGTTCGAGCCTTAAGAATAGAAAAATTCTTCCCTTCAAATAGGGCCCTGTGTGACATGAATTTGAATTTATCAAAATTTGAATAGTGCATTATTAACCTTTGATATTTCTCGATTATTAAAAAAATTGATAAAGGGCGGGCCACTTATACGCGAACTAATTAGGAGAGCCAGCGCTAGCATGGGCTCAATATATGTCTTTTTTTTTTTAAACTTCAATTTATGTGACACTAATAAATTCTATATATACATATATTGTTAAAATTTTATGTTGTTAATTATTGCAATATATAGTATAATTTATGTTATTTTAAAAAAAATATATTATTTCAATTTATGTTGCACATATAAATTTTGAGAGTCAATCAAAATTTTATTTATTTACTAAATATTTTAAATTATTCATTGTTGTAATTTATAATACATTCTACATAAATTTTAAATAATGTATGCTACTATATCTCTCGGTCCTAATTTAGGTTGTACTGATAAATTTTAAAAAAATATTTAAATTTTTTATATATCTTTTAAATTTTTAAATTGATAGATAATATGACTTAAAGTACTTTTAACATCATTTTCAAGTAATATGTATAAAATTTTCACTTATTTATATTATATTATATAAAAAAAAACTTCCTTTTTTACACAAAAATAATCATTGAAGATATTAGAAATAGTTATTTAATTTGTCTAGTTTAAAAAGGAAGACCAAGTTTATCATTTTCTGTTTGTTTTATCATAATTCTAATATTTACATGACATAAAATAATCAATTAAACTGATATAGTAAAATCATAGCCGAAACAGCTGAAACATGATTTACTAGGGATAATATTGCAAAAATTATAATCGAAATAGCTAAAAAAATAACCAATCAAAATAATTTAGTAAAATTGAAAAGCTAAAACAGACATACCAATCATAAACTGTCTGATTATATATAAGTAAATAAAGTAATATAAAACTTAACATTTTTGTTATTACTTATCAAACCAACTAATCAAGAAAATTTGAAATAGTTAATGCGTCATTGTATAATTAACAATATCTCTTTCTCTTTTTGGATTAATAACCAATTTCTTTTTAGATAAATTTTTAAATTTGTTTCAACATTTTTGCCAAATGGAAAAAATAAATTTGGGACCATTTGTGCAAGAATATCACTTTGTCCTTTTATGATTATATAATTTAAAGGTTTGAATTTTTCAAAAGGTCGAAATCACATCTAGCTTACTAATAATTATCATCGTTCTTCTATTCGTCTCAAATTATTTATAGTAATTTTTTTTATATCCTTTAATATTAACTAATTTTTTTAAAAAAATTAGTTTACACTTATTTATATTTTGAACTATAATCTATTTTCATTAAATATTATTCAATTGAGATGCTTATTGTCTTCAAAGCTAATTATTACTAAAATAAAATAAAAAAGAATTAATTTTATTTTGTACTTTTAAAATAACTGATAATAGATTATAATTATTTTTAAAAATCACGATAAATAATTTGAGATCGCGAAGTATCACACAAGTTCTTTTCTGTCCCTTTCCTTTTATATTAAAAATTTTCTCCTGCCCAAGATATTTTTTTTTTAAAACAAAATATCTTCTCTCTTTTTTTCCTTATGAATCTTTCTAAAATATAAGATCAATATCTTAGTTGCTTGACTTGCAGGTTGAATTTGGTTTTCTCCTGGCAAAATGACAAAGTTTAGTGACAACCTTTGAGAAGCTACATTTGTTAAATTCCACACTAACCTATTCCTCTTTATTTATTTGTTTTATAAAATATTATTTCAACATCATCCAAAATAAACTATAGGCTGTGCCAATCTTATGAATAAAAATACCCTAATTTTGGTCAATACTTTGTTTTTTTGGTTAGAGTTGCTTTTTGAAATGTTATGTTTGGAGAGTAACAATTTATGTATGGTAAATCCATTTGAAAAACACTTTTAGCAAGTGTTTTATCAAATTTCAAACAAAAGTTTAAGTATGAGAAGTTTTTTTTTTTTGGGGCAAACAATATAAATTTCACTAGTTTAGGGTTTTAGTATGTGTCGTTTCATGAGTTTTTGAAATTATCATTCTTGTTAGAGTTTGGTCCCTGAAAATATGTATTTGATGCATCCCGATACATGTTTCTCGGATATATGATATTAAAATTAGATATAATTTATTTCAGATACATTGTATCTAAGTGAATTTGAATGTATTTAGAATGCATTGACTCTGTCACTTACCTCTCTCCTTTTCTGCTCGCCTCTCTCCTTTTCCGCTCACCTCTCTCCCTTGTTTTTCTCTTTCTCACTCGCCTCGATCTCTCCCTATGTATTTGTGTTTCAAAATGTATTTGCTATCTCAAATATATATATCTGACGTGATTCATATGTATATGAGATAACTGACTTTGTCGCTCGTCTCTCTCTATGTGTATGTATTTTGTAGTGTATCTAATAGTAAAAATACATGTATCTAGTTGTATTTGATTTAAAATCTGATATGAAATTAATAATTAGTTAGATAATATGTAATTACTTCAACCCACCCAAATAAACACTTTTTTAAAAAAGAAACAACAACAACAACAACATACCAGTGGAATCTCACAAGTGGGGTCTGGGAGGGTAGAGTGTACGTAAACCTTACCACTACTTCACAAGGTAGAGAGACTGTTTCCTGGGAACCCTCATCTCAAAAATTCATAAGCAGAATAAACTAGATATGAAAAAAATGAGAAGAAAAAGAAAGGGAACACAAAGCACATGATAGTGCGTAAATCAACACGATAAAACGATAACATCAATATGTATAAGACAGATAATTAATGGCAACACATGATATAAAACACGACTACTCCTACTATCCTACTATATTCCAAGGACATACACCCACCTAACCCTACCAACCAAATTAGCCTACTACTCTAATTCGCGACCTCTACTCATTCCTATCTAAGACATGTCCTCAGCAAGATCAAGTTTTGCCATATCTTGTCTGATCACCTCCTCCCAATACTTCTTCGGTCTACCTCTACTCCTCCGTGTAACTTCCAAATCCAACCTCTCGTACCTTCTAACAGGAGCATCGATACTCCTTCTCTACACATATCCAGACCATCACAGTCTTACTTCCCTCATCTTATTAGCCACATAGGCCGCCTCTAGTTTCTCCTGAATGGTCTCATTCCTAATCTTATCACTCCTGATGTGATCACACATCCATCTTAACATCCTCATCTCTGCGATTGACATCTTCTGAACTTGTGCATTCTTTATTGGCCAACACTCCACCTCATACAACAAAGATGGTCTAACCACCATTCTGTAAAACTTACCTTTGAGTTTAGGTGGTATCTTCTTATCACACAATACCCCAGGGGTAAGCCTCCATTTTGTCTATGCTGCCCCAATACGATATGTGACATCATCGTCGATATCACCACTACTCTGGATGATGACCCCAGATACTTAAAGTTTTCCCTCTTGCGGATAGGTTGAGTGACAAGCTTTCACATCAGTGTCCGCTTCATCCATCGCAACACTGAATTTACACTCCAAGTATTCTATTTTGGTCCTGCTCAGTTTGAATTCTTTGGACTCCAAGACATGTCTCCAAACCTCCCATCTATCATTAACATTTTTTTTTTAAAAAAATTCTTTTAATTTTTCAAAACTTGGCTAAACAAACTATTAATAACTAGACTTGCCAGCTAAATTTAGTTTTCTCCTGGCAAAAATGCCAAAGTTTGGCGACAACCTTTGTGAAGCTACATTTATTTAAACATCCACACCAATCTCTCCTATTTATTAATTTACTTATAAATATATTTGATCATCTTATCCAAAATAAACTATAGGCTACTTCAATCTACTTTATTAAATAAAATAAAACACAAAAAGACCCCACCTCAAGCATTATTTTGTTGGCCAACCAATCCCTAAATATCACACATAGTCAAAACCTATCAAACCCCACACCCTTTATTTTGACAAAATTTTCCTTATCCATAGGGACAAGACAACTAGAGGAAAATGCACTAATTTGTGCTATGTTAGTCTAATTTAGTATATATGTACTTTTACTTTGTTCAACTAGTTAAATATATATATATATATATATTAGAGTCAAAAGTAATTATAATTCTGTCAAAGAATCCTTTATTTGAAAGTTCAATTAATTAGATAAAATAAATTCAGGATTACAATGCAATATTTGATTGATATTCTGGTTTGTTTGCCTAAATAATATATGCATACGTTATGCATGATTTTGTGTATCATTTTTATTCAATATACAAGGAGGAAATTATAAGATTAGTAAGTAATTATGGATAAAAATAACTTTACATAACTTTTTTTACAATACATACCGTTATAGTATATTATAAAATGCATATTTTAATCGTGGTCTTGAGCTCAAATTTTGAGTATAGAAATTTTTTTTATACAAAGTGCTTTCCTTCGAACAAGGCTTTGTGCATTTGTAAATCCAAGATAATCGAGCTCTAATACGAGTATCGCATAGAAAATTAAAAAAATAACATAGTAAATTTAATAATAGATATTCAAGATTATCTAGATGTGTGTAGGTGCATACTTATTTAACTTATAGTAATTAACTTATGTTTGGGACGATGTGATACAAAAAAGGTCTTATCAATGGTGTGTGGGGAACTTTGATATGTCCAAATTAATTAAAAAATATATTAAATCTTGGATTAACTATAGATAAAGGATGTCCCACACAAATTGAAGAGTTTTTCTTTTTCTTTTTATGATTTTCATTTGGTATCTGATACTTTTATTAGAGCACTATCAATTTGGCTTATATTAGAAAATAAAATATTTTATAACAAAGACAATTCTATATATATTTCACGATGACTCAATTCTAAGACTTCTAATTAATGATAAAAAAGTACTTCACTTCATTACAACTCATATTAAGAGATTTTGCTTTGTATCATACCCTTTTTTTGGTTACTTTGCTCGGTGATTCTCAAGGTTTTCTAAGCTCACCAATAAAGATCATGATAGAGTGAGAAATTCTTTTTTATTTTTAACTGGAAGTCTGACTAGATTCGAGCCATATTGGGTACGAAGCCACCTTGATTAGAAAGTACTTCTAATATGAATTTTTTTAGTACAAAATCAAATATAGTCGAATCTCAATAACAATAATGGTGAAATAAAACAAAATCTATTGCACTCAAAAAGAATAAATTTAAATCATTTTTTTGCTGTCATCCTATATTTTAAAAATTACGATATTTTTCTACTATGATACTAGTATTTTCTTTTTAATATTCTAATTAAAACAGATTTTATATATATATATATATATATATATATGAAAATTAGACCAATACAATAAAGATAGAAAAGGAGGTGGGGTTGGGGGGATGGCAGGGATGGAGTTAGGGAAAGACTATCAACATGAAATGACATTTATGAAATCTATTTTTTTTAGGAAAATTATTTAATTTATTTTTTAAAAAAATATTATTTGAAATGTCAATGACCAATCAAATTAAAAAAATTTAGAAAGCAAACACACCCTTCATCTCTTTTCACTCAAGAATCTATTTAATAAAAATAGAAGCTGTAACATAGGTTTCGCAGGTGAACCTCATGAAAGGATCATTGTCTAAACCTACAAAGCAGAAAGACTCACAAACTTATTAAAGCGCTTTGGAAAGTCGCGCGGAGTTGTGGACAAGTCATTTAACCCATAAAATTAAAAATATACTTAAAAAAAACTTTTTTTTTACATTCAAGAAATTAAAGTGGTCATGTTCTTATGTTGTTGGAAAAAGAGGAAAAAAAAATAGGGTATCAGTATTTCACAAGAGGAATAATGATTTTTTTAAAGTGAGAAAATGACTGATAAAGACATGAAGTTTTTTTTTTTTTTTTTGATAATAAAGAAAAAACACTATGTAAGATGCAAGGCATTATTTTTTATTTGTTTATTTCTTTTTATCAATAAAATATACTTCTCATCACATTCATCATAGTTGTTTGGTTTCTTGCTTTTGGCTTATTTTCTCTTCTTTGGAGAAAAAAAACCTAAACATTATAATATCCTTGAAAGAGTATATATTTGTGGCTAGTGGTGGAATCAGAGTTTTTATCGAGGAGGTTCAAAATTTGAAGAAGTAAGACATACAAACCAGTTGAAGGAAGTTTGATATCTATTGTATATCCTTAAAAGAGTATATATTTGTGGCCAGTGGTGGAACCAGGGTTTTTATCAAGGGGGTTCGAAATTTTAACCATGTATAAATAGTAAAAGTTTCTGCAAAAGAGGATTTGGATGAACCTCCTAAAGATAGTATAAATTTGCTCCAGTTTGTGTCTCTTACGAATCTTTAAATTGATCAAATTATTATTATTATAGTATCTGAAAAACTTGTATGCACCTCAATTATTCAACAAGATACTTATTTGCTACCTCCGGTCAATACAAGTAGTGAGCTCTTTGAAATTAAATCACCTAAAATATTATTATTAACCACAATTGTCTATACCTAAAGATATTTTAAAAAATGTGCAGAGTTATAACTTAAGAAAGAATTATTTGACTTAATAAAAAATCAAGAGCATCACATTAAATAAGATGTTAATATTTTTAAATTCACCTTTTCTTTTCCTTTCAAGTTCATGTCACTCTCTGAAAAACAACACAAAAATTAATAAGATTTAAGGAAATAATAATATTCCTTTTCTTATAGCCTATAGGCATGACTTAGTCCATGATCACTAGAAAAGGACCTTTATGAATATTACCTTTTCTTTTTCCCATTCAGTTTCCGATGTTTATATTAAAGTCCGACTATTTTGAATTCGCATCGCGTAGAGTTCAATGCTCCCTATCAATAGTTTTCCATACCTAGAGCTGAAACCCCAGACCTCTGATTGATCTACACCTAATATCTACTGCACCATATACTTTGATGATTTTATGAATATTACTTGTTAAAATTTTTGAGTTAATTTCTCATATAGTTATTCAATTAATAATCATTATTTTCATTTTAATGAAAAATATTTTTTTTTAAAATAATAATAATTAACTGAAAATGAACTCCAAAGAACCCTCACAATTTGAAAAGTAAAGAACATAGTAAAATTAAATGATATGTCATCAAATTGATGGTACTACACTAGTGTAGCAGGTGATGATACTCTTTCAAGTCACATCAAAAATTAAAAAATTTCTTTTTATTTATTGTCATAAAAATAAAATAGTAATAAAAAAAAAGCAAGTGAAGGGTCCTACTTTGAAATTATAGAACTTGATAGTTTTGTGGCCATGGTTGTGACTTGTGCACAAAAAAATAATAACTTGGTGGTTGGTTATGAATCATTTGTCCATTCAACCTAATCCAATTATTATTATTTCAGTAAAAAAAAAATATAATTATATTCTGTATAAAATTCAGAAATATACTTCCAAGTGGCTAACTTCTTAAAAGCACTCAATGTTTCCTTGTCTTGTACAAATTGTGTACATTCTATCACTACACTTTACATGTGAAGAAAAAAATAAAGAAAGAAAATATCAATCAAGCATAGTCCATCGAGAAAATTCTGTTGGGAGCGCTATTTTAAATGGACCCTTTAATGTGTAGTTCGAATTAGTCAGAACTTCAATGTGATTTTAAACATCGAGTAGAAAATTAATAGAAATAATCTTGACCTATCGAGATGTTGAATCTGGTTACAAGCTAAGTTTTCCAATAAAGTATAACAATACACCTATGTGATTTCATAAGTGAATTTGGAGAGTATAGTGTGATCAGATCTACCCTAATTTTGTGTGGAATAGATGGTCGATTCAAGAAAAACGTTTTCAAAATCAAATTTTTACTAAAGTGAAGAAAAAATGTATTGAGAACAAATTCTTTTCTATCATCCATATGCCTCTTTGTTATAACATGTTTTATGTTAATTACAAATACATCCTTCAAGCGACTTGGTTAAATCTTTCACTTAATTCCTTTTTTGGGTTTTATATATTGATGTCTTATATTAATTTATAAGATTTATTAAAGTGAAAAATGCTCATTGTCATAGTGTTTTATGTTCACAATGCTTAAATCCAAAATACTTAGTTAAGATCGGAGGAATCTTATTTAAACTATCGATATTTTTTGTGATGATTTTTTCTCTATAATTTGAATTTAAGTTTTCGGTGCTTATTAGCCTTTTGGTGCAACTAAAAATTTATTTTATTGGAACAAGTCACTTTCTTTATATTTAAAAAATGGCTTAATTTTTTTTTTTAAACATCAACAATATCTACAAGAATATTACCTATTTTAGTTAAGCGACTTTGCAGGTAAAATAACAATAATCAAGTGACTTATAGGTTAAATGACAATAGTTGAAAGACTCTTAAATTAAAATATAAAATTAAGTAATTTAAAGTTATTAGTTAGCTAAGTATATGAGAAATTATCTATAGAAATAACACTAATTTGAACTTCTAAATTCAAAGCTTCCTTTTGGTGCAATTCATAATATGCAAAAGAATGTTGTCATTTAAACATAGAGGAGTCTAGGTTTTAATTTTTGAAATTTTATCATGATTAATTTGAATTCAAAATATTTTATTTACATTTATTAAGTGATTTCCTAAGCATATATACATAATTTAAGCTAAAATTAATATATTCAAATGAACGAATAACTTATACACTATATTCTACCTTGATTTGTCAAAAATGATAAGTAAAAGTGAAAATCAAATTATAAAATTTTTGACAACCATAAATGAACGAGAGTATAATAAGAATGACTTTCAACGTAATAATAAAATAATAGACTACTTTAAAGAAGATAATGACAACTCATTTAAAATTAAATGCCATCAATTTTTTATATACATTTCGGACAGTTCAATTTTGGGGACAATTTTTTTTTTTTTTTCAAAAAAATTATTTTAAAGGAACAATTCTGAACCTAGTATCTTAGATGTCATGTTCCTTTGTTACACTCTTTATCATCTCTTTCTAAAAATAAATAAATAAATACATTATATCAAAATTTACGATAATAATAATACTCAATATAATTCTATAAGTGAGATTTCGAAAATGTAGTGTATATGCAGATTACCTTCTAAATTGCAAAATAAAGAGATACTTTTTGATAGATCCTCGACTCAAGTATTTCTCTCAATCAATGTAAAAAAGGAAATCATAGAAATGATATTTTTCCTGTATCTACATCTTGCCAGCTAAATTTTATATATATGTATTATAAAGTGCAATTTACCTGTCAATAAAGGGTGCTGGTATTTTGGAGTCTATCCTATTCCAGTACATCAATCATATTCCATGTTTGTTTAATTATGCTTAATTATTGTAGTAAATTTGGAAGCATTAATTGTCAAATAAATACCCAGAAACTAATAAAGAACATTGAATTATTAGAGAACCTTATACATGCCCCACATACACAAAATCACTTTTTAATTTTAACTTCATATTAATAAGCAATAAGATGATAAACTATACTTTATAATAAAGGGGAATTTTCATAAATAGCCTATTTTCTAAACTTAATATGGTCAAATCACTATATTTTACATTATTACACGATATAACCTCAACTATGTGACCCGGAGGAGAGGAGAGAGGAGAGAGGCGAGCAAGATCGAGAGAGGGAGGAGAGAGGCGAATTGTATATGTATATATAAGTGTATATCTGTCAAGTAATTGTATATGTGTAACTAATATATATATATATATTAATATATCTAGCAAGTGAGATTGGGAGATGGAGGAGAGGCGAGCGAGAGAGGGCAGAGAGTGAAAAGAGGCAAATTGTATATGTATATCTATAAAATAATTGTATATATGATGTCGACCACAGGGTGAGAGAATCTTATAATACGAGGGGTAGTGACTGGTCAAGTCATTAAACTTAGTCATTTTGATCAACATGGCTGCAAGTGGACTGGGTTTATGGGTTTAAACTGACTACGACCAAAGTCATGGCTACTTCAACCAAAAAAAGGGCGACCCCCTATTCAAACCAAAAGAAGTACCTCACCTCACTTACGAAGAAGTTGTTGGAGCTGGGCTCCGAACTATGAGAGTTTGCTTTTTATCTTTCTCAGAGCGGTCTGATCAAATAGGGGATCAGACCACTCCTGATTTTTTAACTAGTCATTAATGGTCGGCTTAATTAGTATCCTAATTATATCTGGCAAGAAATTACAGAGAGAAGGAGAGAGGCGAGGGAAAGGAGGAGAAAAGAGAGAAAATAACAATAAAATCCTAATTATAACTATAAATTGTAATTTTTTCAAACTATAATGGTATAATATAAATACATATGTTTGCCTCGTTACGTAATTTTTCCTATAAAATCTACTAATAATTCATCAAAAGTGCGACTGAAATATTTCAGTATGGATATTAAGATAAATATATTTCAAGAAGATCGAGATGATTAGCTTAAGCAATAGTGGTATATTTTTGGGTTAAAATACCTAAACTAATTTCATTTTCTTTGTTAGTTGAAATCTTTAACATTCACTTCCAAGACCAAAATCACTACTTCCTTTTTTTTAAATGTTTGTATGACAAAATTCTAGTAGAAATAACAGATGTCATCAGAAGCAGAATCAGATCGGAGCGAGGGGATTCATCCGTATTCCCTTCATCAAAAAATTACATCATATATTGAAAGTTCTAAAACCCCTCGACTTCTTATAGTGAAGTAGTGAAAATTCCAACTCTGCTACTTAATGTCATCATGCCTGAAATAAAGGCTCCTTTCATATCTGTCTATTTTCAAATCAAATGCACCTTTTTCACGAGAACCCAGTATTGTCTACAGAGACATTTAACCAAATTATGAGGCTCATAATTTCCCATTGTACTGCTCTTTCTTTTGAAAAATAAAGACCGGCAACTTCCTCTCAATCAGACAATCAGATGAACAATTTGAGTATAGACAAATGTTATTAAATCCAAACAGATAGATCATTAGAAACACACCAATGACAACACACTCATAACAGGTGTAAGAACAGAATTCATAATTATCACGATTATTTCTAAGGGAAACTGACACATCTAACTCAATAACTTAAGTCGAGGCTACATCTTTGAATCCTAGGAAATAAGGAAAACAGGGAGTACACAATCTACTTCGGTACATGTTGCAACATGTCTATGCTGACTACAAGTGCATGACAAATCAGTAAACACCAAATGTGTCGAGATCCATCCATCTCAAATGGGACACACTCAGGAACGGATATGGTTCGTTGTTGTTTTACTCCCTAGCAGTACCAAATTGCTGAACTTTCTAATACTCAAAACTCAAATACAGAACTTATCTGTGTACTCATGGGACATTCATAACTTGAATGGACTGCAGCATGTCGGAAACAGCAATGATGAGGTCACCTGACTTGATCATGCCCCGTGCTTTTAGCAGGGAGAAAGTTTTATTTAGGTTGCTTTCCATATCATCGGAGTAATTCAAGCGGAAAGGCATCAGGCCCCATTGCAGGTTCAGGCGTCTACGTACAGATGTTGCCGTTGTAAATGCAAATATTGGGCAATCAGGGCGGCAGCGTGACAAGAGAGATGCCATGTGCCCATTCTTGGTGTAAACAAAAAGAGCATCAACTTCCAAATTGTTAGCTGCAGAAGATCAAATAGAAATAATCACTAAACCAAATAGTAAGAGATTAGAAAACAAATTTGGATGTGTTTCTACAGATACCCTTATAAGCTCATGACAAAGGACTTGTGACTTGTCCCACAGAATCGAAATGTTAAGACTTCCAGAAAAAATTAGACTTAGCTCCCGACATTCATAAAAAAAATAAAAAAAATTATTTTGAGAAGCGCTTTCACTTTTCACTTCCAAATAACGTTCGTTTCTTCCTGCAGGGAATGGAGGCTTGGTTTAGTTAATTTTTCGTCCTCCTCTCCTCATTCTGCATCTCTCTAAAAAGTTCTTTCAAGAAGATGAACATTAAAAAGCTAATCACATTTCGTAACCAAATAGTATAAGGACCTTGTTCATTATTTAATTAAGACCATCAACCATTTAGATGATCACTAATCATATTGCTATTACTAAGGGTTAGGTTTTTTCTTAGGAAAAGCAAAAGATCCTTTGGGTTTACTTTAGGTCACTCTCCAACCTAACTGGGTACCACCATTACTTTGGGAAGGGAAAAATATCCAAAGAAGGTATATTCACTAGCTGAACTTGGTCTGCATTTAATGGGCTTCATTTGCATTACTGGTATGAGGGCAACTTGGGTATCAACATTAGTTTGAGAATGAAAAGGTATCAACAATAGTTTTGGAAGAAAAGGTATCTGCACTAGTTGAATCAAAGTACATCTATACTGTGGTTCATTCGCATTACTTGGAATGAGGACAAAGAAAGTTCTGCAAACAGTAAACAAGATAAGAAAGGTAGACTAACCAAAATGATACTTGAGTGTGATCAGTCCAAAGACTTCTCAACAATGAAAAAAATCAGCAGAAGGAAAAGCAGCTCATATTGATTGTCCACAAGGCAGTATCATGGAAGGGAATAACATAGAGAAGTGGAGAAGACTATGATCACTTATTCTGAACTCCCTTCTTTTATTAAGATGTGTAATACTTGACCAAAAAAAAGAACATGTGTAATAGTTCAGGAATTAGATAAGTGTATTATTGAAGACTCTCCTAAAGTGTATGATGACTATAAGAGTTGAAATGTGTTTTTGGTTTGATCCCCACCACCCATTTCATTATTATTTGAAAAAGGTAGTAACATTTTCCTGTTGCTTGAATAAAAGCTTAGTTTTGAACTTGGAGATGGCATGCGAGAATGAAGACACAAAAAGAATTAGGCATCTATGGTTAGTTTTACTTCGACACAGTCAACCATATTCTTATACAATAAAGAGCATAAAAATTAAGTATAATGTATATCACTTGTCAAAACAAAAAAGAGACACATCATATCTACTGATCATGTTTGTAGCATGACATGAAGGACTAAAGTGTAAAGAATTTTAAAATATCAGGAAACTAACAGTTCTGTGACCAAATAACATTCTGGCAAATGATGATCAAACAAGTTCTCTAGCCTCCTGTCTTGATATTGACATACCAATATTAGAAACTCTATGGACGACATGCACGTTTCTTACATGTCCCCCTAAAGTAGATTGCAGAACATACTATTATCTTACTCAAAATTGGGTGACACTAAGAAAATGGAAATGGGTTTCCAGCTTTCAGTAAATTGCATGTATTCTTCTAATTTTTATAAAAAAAAAACATGTATAAGTCCATGTTTGTGATTAAAGCCAAAAAAAGAAGTGTCTTTACTTTATGTTCACGCAGCCACATAATTCATGTTCCAAGTCCGTATCCAAATGTCACATTTTTCAGACAGAAGTTAACATGCTGCAAGGATGAGTTCCATTATATTTACACTTTAGAGCATTCCCTACATTGAACCATAAATATAACTTTATTGTTTTTTAATCTGGATCTAGCAATAATGCATTAAATAACTGTGGATATCCTCTCTCAGTAAGATGCATGATGTAATAGGCTAATAGCTGTGCGTCAGAACCAATATTTCGTAGATTGATGATAGCTCATCGCTTTGACATGATTATACAGGTTTTACTATTTCCACTTCTAATTGTTTTTAACGACGTGGAAAATTGAACAGATTGACTAACCCAGAAAAATTCCTCATGGCATGCAATTTACAGATAATTCTCCTATTTTTTCAGGTTTGTACTTTGCTTGTTCATGTAAGCTATAAACGTGCCCAGTTTCCTGAGGTTATTTACTAACTTTAGTAAATATCGTAGGCAAATGCTAAAAGAGCTTTACATGCAGAATGTCAAAGTTCACAATTTTGCTATTTCACCATTTAGTTGTCCCCCAGGAAACAACCTCTCTACCTTAATGAGGTAGTGGTAAGGTCTGCGTACATTCTACCCTCCCCAGACCCCACTTGTGGGATTCCACTGGGTATGTTGTTGTTTGTACCATTTAGTTGTCCAGTCCACAGACCACACAACAACCATAGAAACAAAGTAATGTTTCATCTGCAGACTATGAAACAAATAAAAAGAAAAAAAATATTCAAATCAATCAGTATTCAAAAAGATAGAATTTTACCCATCTTGGCGGCAGAGTTGCAAATCTCTTCCGAAATACTATCGGCAAATGAAGATGCTATGGATGGCAATTCAATAACTTCACGGCGTTTCTGTTCTCTCCACCTTCTTTCAATTCTCAAGCTAACAGTTCTTAGGACAGTCAATGCCTTCTCAGGAAACTGTCCCATGGCCGACTCACCAGAAAGCATCAAAGCATCCCCCCGTTGCCTAACTGCTTCAGAAACATCAGCAACTTCAGCTCTAGTTGGAATAGGGTATTCAATCATGGATTCCAGCAACTGGGAAGCTACTATAACAGGCCTATTCAGCTGCCTGCATAACTGAACAATCTTTTGCTGCTCTGATGGAACCTGTTCTAATGGAATTTGAGCACCAAGATCTCCTCTTGCCACCATAGCACCATCTGATGCCTGAATTATTTCTTCTAGGTTCCTCAACGAGTCAATGCTCTCTATCTTTGCGACTACAGCAATATCACTGTGCAGCAAATCAAACCAGATAAATGAATAGTTTGATTGCCGACAATCCACTTATTAAATTTATTCAGAAGTAAAGGTGTGTTCTGCTAAATGCAGCTTTCCTTGCTAAAATAACGTTCTTACCCATCCCGAGCCCGGGCTTTGATGTAGCTCTTAAGATGCTTAATGACTTCAGCAGACTTGACAAATGATACAGCAATAAAATCTACACCCTCGGCAATCCCGAAGTCAATGTCTAGCCAATCCTGCAGCAGTGAAATATTTGAAATAGTGACCATCTAAATAAACTTCAGCAGTTAAAAAACCTGAAGTGTGTGAGAACAACTGTCTGCCTGGATCCTGCAAAATTAGTGGAAGTAGAACGCTAGGTATCCCAGTAGCTGTTGTCCCAAGCGAGAATTCACCATACATACTCTTTGTGAAACATAAATGTTGCAGTTTCAACAGTAAAGTTCTTAGATCCCGGCTACAAGAGTTCTTAGTTCCCTTTAAAACGAATATGGAAATATTAGCCGACATAAAAGTACTGTTTGAGAATGGTGGTCATCGGGCCACAGCTAGGCATTCCTTAACTATTTCACTGGGTACCTGTTACCTCCACCTATACAGGTATTCCAGGTGGCTTTGCTGAGCAAAGCTTAGGTATATGCGAAAAAATCACCTAGAGTCTTGTGTTTTCAAGGTTTGCATCCATTTTATTGACCACTAAGTCACACCTTGACTTAGCAGATATAGAATGCTCCTTTTTCCCCATATTGTTGTGCTTATTTGAATGGCAGTTCTTTAAAATTTTAAAGCAAAATCATGCTACATCATACAAGCGTATAAAAGGAATAAGTCAAGTGGTAGAGAAACAAATCCCTTTTTATTAATAAACGGGAGATCTGAAAAATAAGTGGATCCCAACTCCCAGGTTATTGTAGTAAGTTGAGCCAATATTAGATTGAACTCATCATTATACCTTTCAGTTATTTAAAGCTAATGTTATCGCTGGCTGTTCCTTGAGGGATTGGCAATGCTGGTTTGACTAACTTGCCTCCAGTTATTTGGACTTTTTAAGTTGCTACACAACCACTAAACCCTCATGATCACACTTCACATGCAAAATCCTTTCAAACACCCATTTTTATCTGTATATTGCATTAGCTGTATAAAATCAAAAAGTACACACCCAGAAATCTAATCATTATTCATCTTGCCAGAAAAACATAGTGGCTGGTGAATTTTTGTGCTTGAGGAAGTTTCTGGGTGTGAAGAAGCTGGAAAAGGGTGGGACTGGGTTGACCAAGAAGAGAATGAAGCATGAGATGGGGGAAAGGAGCGGACAACGAGAGAACAAATGGCACTTTCTTTTTCTTTGTATGTTATTTATTTTTTAACATTTAATTTCTGATGAGTCATTAAAATGATGTGGAATTCCACATGTAGTTGTTTGTATTACATGCACACTGATCGGATGGGAAAGGGTTTAAAATGTTGTGTTACATTTGGTTTAAGTGTTCAATTGACAAAGTCATGAGTAGAAGGGTCCAATTGACAATCCAAAGCCAAGTACAAGGCCTCCCAGATCATTCCATCTTTTTGTTTTACAAACCTTCCATGTACTACTGGAATAGCATTTTGACCCCTTTTTTTGGTCCGAAACTCATATTGGGATGATTAAAGACTCTTATTAAAACCCCAAAACACAGACCTATGATTTTCATGAAGACCACGAAATATAGTTTTCCCGTTTACCTCCTCAAAGTTGAGTCACACTACAGGACAATTGTGCAATCTTTTGACAAAGTTAGTGCGATTTTCACCAATTACGTTCACTTCATACCTAGCATGTGTCATTTCCACATACTGAAATTACTGAACTTAAATTATTTGATTGTGTATTTAAGGTATATATACTCTTGTACAAGCTAAGAGGAATTGCTTGAGTTAGTTGGCAAATTTGTTTGGTCTATGGCACAAAAGAATCAAACTCTCCAAGCAGTGGTGGAACTTGTTATGTGCTAAAACGCCAAGGTTTGTGTATAAACTTGAACTGATAATCTCTTTACTTGCTGAAATATTTCAACAATTAGCTTGAACATTGTTAACTTTCTCCTTACTTTATATCATCGTATTGGTATTTCTTAAGTATTGCATGGTATTCACTAAGCCACCCAAGTATATGAATTACTTAATCATTTTGCATTCTTTTTGGGACTTTGTTCATGTGGCAGTTTGGCATGCCTCTGTTATTCGATCTTTGCAAATCTTGAACTAAGATTTGCTGATCGTCTTAATTATGCAACTTGTTCATATTAAAATGAATTAGAAATTTATTTTTAATATGGTTCTTGATTCTGTTGATATTGGGTTTCGATCCTACTTGATTAGGCTTCGGTCCATCTTGATATTTGGTTGTGCTTGGTGTGATGATATGATGCACATACAGGGAAAATTTTGTTATTTGACAAACTTTCTTGAAATAATTTTATGAGCTTTCTTGACACTCGAGCCCTTCTATATTGATATTTGGAAACACTTTAAGATTTGATACTTTTGATATTATATTTGTAACTTGAATTTGGGTTTAGAGTGTGCAAATCAAAGTCTTGGAATGTACTAAACTTACATTTTGATTTGTAATTATGTACAAAGGAGAAAACTGGTTTATCTTTTTTTTTTTCTTTGAGAAAGAAAACTAATTTATCTTTTGGTAGTCGCAAGTTTGAAATTGATGTGTAGTATTAATCTGGAGTGGTGTTTTAGTGAAAGAAATAATTTTGTTAGGTACTTGCTTCAATGGGTTAATTATTTCAAAAGGGTTCCACCATCTTAAATTAATACTCTTATGTTGTACATTTTTTTTCGAAAGGGATTTTATGAGTTCTATGGTGGCAAAATGTTGCACTTTCAAACGCCTTCTTTTGCATGAGCCAAATTCCCCTACTAAATTATTATGAATGTGTTTCAAACTAGGTACTTCTAAATATTGTAAGTATTAGATTAGTTTTTATTCTGTAGGAGGCATCTTCCTAGGGGGTTGCTACTTGTGTAGAATTATAATATTAGAGGAGTTGGATCCAATTTTTGGGATGTCGAAACTTAGAAAAAAGTGTCAACACGAATTGGAATGGTGGGAATATAAGTGGTCCTAGTTATTGACTTTATTAATTTTAACAACATTAAGGGGCAATATAACTTTAACAATAAAAAAGCTGCAACAATAAGGCAAAAGGTTATGTTTCAACCAAAATATAGATCTCAATTTTGACTATCTAAACCAAGCTCATAAATTATTTTCAAAGGATCTGAAAAGGAATATAGGTGCAAACCTTTGAGGAAATTGTTGGAAGCATAGCATTGCGTTCCCTTACTAATTTACCATCCCGCCAAAATGTCAGATTAGCCCGAGGTAAAAGAAGTCCGGGATCAGTGCAAAGACACTTGACATCTGGGCCAATTTTTTCAATCACTTCAAATCTCACCATTCCACCATCTACTAGTAGATCATCACCCACTTTCACATCTGCAGCGAAACAGTCAAGCCAATAAATTAATCAAAAATTGAACATATTTATCAAATTGCAAGGGATAACACCGAAAGCATATTTCTTTGCAGAAATGATCATTTTATTTTCTATAGCAATCTATAGGACAAACCTTCAGCAAAACCATCATAGTTAACAGAGATGGTGCGTTCTGGAAGTGGTGGATCAAATGTCCGAACAGTGAAATTCCAAATTTCACCATCCTGTATAAAGAGAATAGTTAGAATTTTACATCTTTATTCAGCATAACAGATAATGATAAATATGCAGTGTTCTACATAGCCCCTCCACAGAATTTCACAGATTATTCTTGGTATTCAATATTTCATTCTGATTCTACTATGCAGGGAATATATCAAGCAGATATAAATGCCAAGAACACAGTAAAGAAGTAAAACAGACAAGTTTGCAACAATCTCTCAGATTATTCCCTCCAAAGAGATCCTGGGAGAAACAGGTTTTTAGTTCAAATCTGTAGCTAGATCCAACATTTTTTCAAAAAACAACCCCACTTTGGACTTCTGACAAGTGCACAGCCTGGTTCTTGCTTACCTGCTCTCCCCATCCCAAAGTAAATAGTCTGAAATGCCACTACGATTGATGTGGTTGGCTTACTTCAGATATAATTCAGCCACAGCCACAAGCAGTATCAGACAACAAGAAGCAAACACAGAAAGGAAAGGTACACAAGAAAACTTCAACACCAAAACCATCCCTGCAGAACATGTTCCTCAGAAAATGAGCACAATTCCCCCATCCCCATCCCCACCCCCACCCCACCACAACCGAAATAAGTATCCTGATCCTAGCTTCATCCACTCACCTCAAAGTTCTATCCATGAATCCATACGCAACAGAACTCCAAGTCTGAACTCAGGTTTGCTGACACCACAAAGAGAATAGCGGTTATTTGTATCTATCAGGTTACATCTACATCCCATCAAGTATTTGTAAAATTACTTTTAGTTTTGCTAATTTAGGCAAAAAACACTTATAGAGGAATTATTTCAGAGGTTCTAAAACTGCTTGACAGATTCAAATGTAGGTGTCATTTTAAATGGAAGTCTTCCCACTTTCAAATTAAAGAACAAACCTTTGCTGATGAAGTTAATTTTATCAAAAAGACAATATACTTGATTTCTCAAATTCCTGTACAAACACTGAGCTTGAAAAGCATTATTGTAAAGAAGGACAAGAAAAGTACAAGTACTTCAAAGCTATTGAAATGGTAGTTCTTTTAAAATAGTAGTAGATAACTTCGGAAAAGCTACAAAACACCCAGTAGGGGCCTTAGTCAATTATGCAAAATACACATAATTGGAAAGGTTGCACCTTCCAAAGGCATCTCGATTCTACTCATACCACAGCACAAAAAACAAATTTCGTTAATTACCACTAACAGCTACTTTGGTAAAATCAAATCTCTTATGAAAATACCCCAAGAATTTAACTTATCCACAAAGCAGAATATGGCACCAATTTCCTGCTCACAATTCAAAACGTGTAGTAGTACCAAATTCAAGCAGAATATATACCTCAGATTTGGTGGATGAAGTGCAGCCAATCCATTCAGTATTTGGTACATTCAAATGACAGTTTCCCATTGTCAAGGTAAATAATTTGCAAAGATTAATATTATCAATTGGATGCTAGGTTTTTTCTAAGATTTGTGCACCAAAGACCTAAGTTGCTCGGACTCGGGTGCGGATGTCTAATACAGGAGCAAAATTTTAAGATTCGGGGATATGGATCCATGTATGAATACATGTGCGGGGATTCAGCTAAAAATAATTCAAATATCTAAAAGTAGAGTTATAAAACCTAAGTTATGAGATATTATGGGGAGAACTTGAGGAAACAATATTGATTAAGAGGAGAATCATGGAAAAAGATAAAAGGAACGGCAGTGAAAATAGAAATTTATACATACAAGGTATTCCATTTCTTCCATTGAATCTTAGCATTAGTTTTGATTACATAACTCATTGAATCTGTCCAAAATTTCTCCCTTGCATTTGGTCAAAGTACCCAAAACTAGTTGACCAAATAGGGTACAGATCCCACACCCACGCACCACTTCGTGTCGACACCGGTGCGGCACCAAAAATGAAGAGTCCAAGCAACTTAGCCAAAGACTTAACAAAGTGCCAAAACGTTCTTCTGCAAAAAAGCAGTGGATGCTGCTGAACTAATAAAGCTACTAGACAAGTACTTATTCCAAAATAGGACTGCAGAATTGCTTCAAAGCTATAGTATTATATCAAAAAATGCACCAGATTTCGAAAGGTTGCAACTTTCCCAAGAATCCTTTTTTGTTTTTCCTCACCGACAAACCTATTGTTTCCAACAACCAAACTCCATGGATATGGCAAGCCCGTCTACCCTTTTCCGCTCCACTTGAATACTAACTTGGATAACCAACATGATTTAAACTACACAAAGCATCCCAATTCTTGACACACAACAGCAAAAGGAAAGTATTAAAGAAACAGATTTTGCTAGCTCCTACTCCCGCAAGACACTAAGACTTATCATAAACCAAACAACAGTATAAAAGATATAAACTTTTAATTTCGCGCAATTTCATGGAAGGGGTTGTTATACCAAGTTCAAACTGAATATGTACCTCAGCTTTAGCAGATGAAGCCCCGCCAAGGTCTCCCATATGAATCTCACTACCTTCAGTATCCATCATAATGGCAACAGCAAACCCTTTCTCCTCATTCAATCTCCGAACTCTCTCAATTACCATACGATGCCAATCACGTGTTCCATGACACATATTTATCCTAGCTACATTCATTCCTCCCACAGCCAAAGCCTCCAGCTGCTCAAACCCACAACTAGCAGGACCAATTGTGCAGATTAACTTCGTCCTACGTGTACTCCTAAACCCATTCTCCTTCAGCTCCGCCTCCGTCACAGTATCCACTTCAATCGAACTCGAATCCGCTGACGGTGCGACCGCATTATTACGACCATACTCCTGCGTCACACTTGATAAAACCCCTCCCACACCATTCTCCGACACTAACACCGGAGATGACTGTGAGTCATCGAGATCTGACGATGCCGACGCTTTCACAACTAAACTCCGTGATGATTTCTTCACCGGTACCCGTAAACTACCTGTTGATACAAACACCGACGGCCTTGAGATCGTGAAAGTTGCAGGCGAGCGTGAAGACGAGGGAACAAAGAAGTTAATAGCGTGCGACATTGTTTTTCTCACCGGAGATTTAGAAATTTATGTTATATTTTCGGTGATCGAGTTTATGTTAAGGCGATTTAGCGGGAAGTGTATTCTCCGGCGTACGGCGGAGGTAGTTAACGTGAGAAAATGAGCGAGCAGTTTAAATAGGGAAAAAGGATGGCGGAGATAGCGAGGCTGGAAAACTTTGTTATTGTCGTTCAACAAACATTAAACAGAGACAAAAGGATTTAGGAGAGATCTGCTAAGAAAATATAAACAAAACTCGTCCCTCAAGTTTGGGTAGGTTTAAAATGGTCCAATAAATATATAGATTTCACAAGTTTATTTTTTTATTTTGATTTGACATAATTTAAAAAAGTATTTTTTTAATGACAAAAAAAATAAAATAAGACAAACGAATTGAACCCAGAAGAGTAATATAATAACTTCTTATTGGGAATTTAATAAAATTATAAGAATTTTTTTTTTTGTCATTGAGAAAAATATTAAAACAACAACAATAATATTCAATATAGTCTTCAAAAGTGGAGTCTATCTTACAAAGATAGAAAGATTATTTTTTATGGACTCTTCAATCTTTTATAATATGGTATATATGAAAAAAAAATGCAAGAACAAAAATTATAATGAAGATATTGAAGAGAAAAAGTTACTGACAATAAAAATGATAAAGATAATCAAAGTAAAAAAGAATAACAACAACAACAACATACCCAGTGAAATCCCACAAGTGGGGTCTGGGGAGGGTAAGATGTACGCAGACCTTACCACTACCACATAGGTAGAGAGGCTGTTTCCTGGAAACCCTCGTCACAAAAACCCATCAGCAGAACACGCTAGATACGATACACAGGCAAAAAGAGAAGAGCACATAATAATACCTAGATACAAGATAGTAAACATATAAAGGCAGATAAATAACATATAAAAGACAGACAATTACCACTCCTTCCTATCCTCCCTATTAGCCTGCTACTCTAATTCTCGACCTCCACTCCTTCCTATCTAAGGTCATGTCCTTGGTGAGATCAAGTTTCACCATATCATTTCTAATCACCTCCCCCCAATACTTTTTTGGTCTACCTCTACCCCTACGTATAGCTCCCAAATCTAATCTCTCACACCTTCTAACAGGGGCATCAGTACTCCTTCTCTGTACATGTCCAAACCATCGCAGTCTCGCTTCCCTCATCTTGTCAGCTACAGGGGCCACCTCTAGCTTCTCCCGAATGACCTCGTTCCTAATCTTGTCGCTCCTGGTGTGACCACACATCCATCGTAACATCCTCATTTCTGCGACCTGCATTTTCTGAACATGTACATTCTTTATTGGCCAACACTCCACCCCATACAACAAAGCAGGTCTAACCACCATTCTGTAGAACTTACCTTTGAGTTTAGATGGTATCTTCTTATCACACAATACTCCAGAGGCCAACCTCCATTTTGTCCAAGCCGCCCCAATACGATGTGTGACATCATCGTCGATATCCCCACTACTCTGGATGATAGACCCCAGATACTTGAAGCTTTCCTTCTTGGGGATAAGGTGAGCTGCAAGTCTCACATCAATGTCTGCTTCCTCCCTCGCTACACTGAATTTGCACTCCAAGTATTCTGTTTTGGTCCTGCTCAGTTTAAATCCTTTAGTCTCCAAAGCGTGTCTCCAAACCTCCAACCTATCATTAACTTTGGTCCGGGTCTCATCAATCAGTACTATGTCATCTGCAAACAACATACACCATGGGACTCCCTCCTGGATAGATCGCGTCAGCTCATCCAACACCAAGGAAAATAAAAAAGGGCTTAGCACAGATCCTTGGTGAAGTCCCATCTGAACAGGAAAATATTCAGAATCTCCTCCCACCGTTCTTACCCGAGTTATGGCCCCGTCATACATGTCCTTTATCACTCTAATATATGCCATTGGGACGCCTTTCATCTCCAAACACCTCCATAGGACATCCCTCGGGACTTTGTCATAGGCCTTCTCAAGATCAATGAACACCATATGAAGGTCCTTCTTACTTTCCCTGTATTTCTCCACTAATCTCCGAACAAGGTGGATCGCTTCAGTAGTCGACCGTCCTGGCATGAATCCAAACTGGTTTTCTGAGATAGAAACTACTTTTCTCACCCTCATCTCCACCACTCTCTCCCATGTCTTCATAGTATGACTCAACAACTTGATACCCCTGTAATTATTACAACTTTGAATATCACCTAGTGTTTATAAAATTGAAGAATGAGGTAGTGCTAGCATAATAATAACGGTAAGAAAATTAATAGGTGCTCCAAACTAGAATTCTACTTTATCGTAGAAGAGAGAAAATACTCAATCTTCTACTTATCAATTCTAAATTCTAGACCTCTAGGCTAGTCTATTAAACATCATGTGCTCGTTGAGTTGGGAATGTGTCATTTTTGGTCTAATCACCTCTCTCATATTCTTTGTTAATTTATCTATACCTCTCCTTAAACTTCACATTATCAACCTTTCACATCTCCCTTTTAGGGCATCTATGTTCCTTCTATTCACATATTTAAATAATCTCAGTCACGCTTTCTACATCTCGTTTACTACGAAGGCTAATCCCATCATATTATGTATATCTTCATTTTTAATCTCATCTCTTCCATATGCCTACGCGTCCATTTAAACATTCTCATTTATATCAACTTTATCCACGCATCCATTTAAACATTCTCATTTCTATCAACTTTATATTTGGATTGCATGAGTTCTTGACTAGCTAAAATTTCACTTTGTATGATATAGTCGGTCTAACAACTATTCTATAAAATTTAGTTTTTAATTTCGGTAATATATTTTTCTCATATAAGAGATCAGTCTATTTTATTCATCCTACTTCAATATGATGTACAACATCCTTATTAATTTTTTAGTTTTCTTAAATTTATAGACCAAAGATACTTGACACTTCCTTTTTTGAGAATGACTAATGTATCAATTCTCACTTTCCATCTTCCTCCCGTGATGCTATACTGAATTTGCTCTCCACGTACTTTGTTCCAAACCTGCTCAAATTGAAGCTTTGGATTATAAGGTCCTATCTCCAAATCTCTAGTCTAATATTGATCAAATTACGTGTCTCGTCAATTAATAGTATATCACCTGCAAGTAACATATATCATGATATTTTCTCTTCAATATATCATATCAATTCATTCATCCTCAAGATAAATAAATATGGGATGAGAGTTAATTCATGTTACGTTGCAGCTCCATCTCAACAAGAAAGTATTTCAAATTTTCCCTACCATCTTCACTCCGACCTTGGTTCTTGACTTTTTTAATGTATGTTGCAATTTATGCATCTAGAATTTCAAACATTTTCAAAAAATCTCCCTTTAACATTTATCATATGTCTATTTTATGTTGGTCACCGCTACATGTTAAGGCTCTTTTTCTCGTCCTATAATGTTCCAATAAATTCCTTTAGAAGAGAATAACATACGTTATTGATTGTCCAATTATAAATTCAAATTGATTTTTGAAATTAGACACGCTTTTCCCGCATCCGAGTAATTTCTTTTTAAATTTTAATGATATATTTTAGTAGTTGATATTCATATAACCATTGTAGTTATGAATATTTCGTTCATTTTTATATTATATACAATGAGTAAAAGACATTATGGCATTACCAAATCCAAAATTATAACACTAGACATTACTCCAAAGATGAAACATAGTTATTTTTTTTAACAAAATAATATACAACAGATATCACTTTAGAAACTTCATGGAAAAAATAAAAATATATACCAAAAATAACAAAAATTAAATTTATCTTGAACTATAAATTCGCACAGTATTTCCTCAATGGAATAAAAATGTAATTTTCCTCATTTCTGACTTAACATAATTAATAATGCCACTGGCTCTTTGTGTGGATTGGGCAATAAAAAAAGGAAAAATTTTAAGTACTCAATTTAATTTACATTATTCTCAAATATTCTCTATCAATTTTAAAAAAATTCAAAATACCTTTTTTTAATTTTTTGCTCCACACATCTGATACACTTCTTTCACAATCTTATTTCTTCCACCGCAAACCCTATTTTTCCTCCTAAAATCAAGCTAAACTTGATTCAATAGGTAGGTTAACTTCATCTTCCCCATTCTAATTTCATACGATTTCTAATTCACTCGTTTTTTTAACTTTCATATACTGATACATATGGATGCCAAACAGGGGTGGCTCGACAATGTTTGAAAAAAGGCAAGCGTCTTAGGCCCCCAAATTTGAGGGACCTCAATTTTTATTTTAGTAATAATAGGTTATAGATTTTTTTAGAAAAAAAACACTAAGTAGATATTATTCACAGTAAAGATAATTTATGTCATAAAAAAATAGAAAAAATTATTAGAATAAGTTTGACATACCTGAAATATGATTATATGATCAATTGAAAAGAATTACTGAATGAAATTAATTATAATTTTTCTAAGCAGTTCTGCATCTCAAAGAGATAGCAGAATAAAATTTCGTAAGAAAATATATTAATTTATTTTTTAAAGTTTAAGGTCTCCATTTGATTTTCGTCTTAGGCCACTAATGTGATTGAGCCCCCCCTGATGCCAATTTACTACAATTTCATTTTTTTTTAACGTATCAAAAAAGCCGAAGGTTCATTTTTTCAAACATATTAGCTGACAGTGATTCTAAAAGGCGTTGGGTGATTCATCATGAAAACATAGTGATTTATGTGGGTGGTTTGTATCTTGTATATTTTTATATTTATGAGTTGTTTACAAATTTTTATGGTGATTCATTAGATATGGTGATTCACTGGGACATTAAACTGAGTCATATATGTTGCTGATTAATTAGGACTGTATGGGTTAAATATGGTGATTCACTGGGACATAAAACTGAGTCATATATGTTGCTGATTCATTAGGACTGTATGGGTTAAATATGGTGATTCGCTTGGACATAAAACTGAGTCATATATGTTGTTGATTCATTAGGACTATATGGGTTAAATATGATGATTCACTGGGACAATATTCTGGCTATTATGGATGATGATTCATTGGGACAGTTATGGGTTGTTTCATTAGGAAAATATAGTGATTCATATGTGTAGTATGTATCTTGTATGGTGATTCATTTCAAAACTATGAGTTGTTTACAACTTTTTATGGTGATTCATTAAGACTGTATAGGTTGAATACAGTGATTCATTGTGATAGTTTTTCTGGCTGTTGTAGGTTGATGATTCATTGGGTGTATCAAACAAAGATGGTACACCATGCAGAATCATATTAATGGGTTGATTAATTGGGACATAAAACTGAGTCATATATGTTGCTGATTCATTGGTATTGTATGAGTTGAATATGGTGATTCATTGGGACAATATTCTGGCTGTTACAGGTGATGATTCATTGGGGCAGTTATGAGTTGTTTCATTAGGAAAATATAGTGATTCATGTGTATAATATTATATTTTTTTATATATATTTTTGTGAGTTGTTTACAAATTTTTATGGTGATTCATTGGGACATAAAACTGAATCATATATGTTGTTGATTCATTGAGACCGTATGAGTTGAATACAGTGCTTCATTGGGACAGTTTTCTGGCTGTTATAGGTTGATTCATTAGGTGTATCAAACAATTATGAACCAAGCTCTATTTCCAACCATCCATCTTCTCTTTCACGAGACATTTTTAACTCCCCTTGGATGAAAAACTGAAAATATAACACAACTGAAAAATAAAATATCTTCAATTTTTAGCTCATTTTTTGTGTTTACGGCATCGTTCCCATTTGGTTATAAGTTAAAGATTTGTAAATTTTGAATTTTTTAAACGTATTATTGCCTTTTTATTAGGAATTTGATTAGGACCTATTTAGCAAATTTTTAAGGATTGGAATCTGAAACTACGTTACTTTTCGTTTAAATCGTAACTGAAATTGAATTTAATGAATCAAATTGAAGTTTGTTACTTACACTATGTGATTACTAAAATTTTCACATAAAAAAACATATTGCTCGAATTTCATTATGTAAGGAGTAGGCTATTTCAACAAATAAATTTTCATATGACGAAGAGAACCATATAACAAAAAAGGGCATTGAAAGAACAACTATTTCCTTTAGTTCATTTTATTTGACCAACAAGGTATTCATGTCCGAAACTATGTGTCTACATAAGATACGATTGATTCAGTTGGTTCAGAAAAATTATAAACATACTATGAATCTTTGTCAGCAACTATGAGATAAGTTAACTGATCAAGCTGAGATCAAACTCTATGAGCTTACATGATGATTTGTGTCGATCAACTAAGAAACCTCTCAGAATGATCAAAGATGAATACGGTAGAATCAACTGAAAGGGCTGCATTTTAAATGTAATACACTCAGATACTCAAGATGATCAAGCAACATATTAAGGTCTACATTTCAGCTATTGGTAAACTTCATTGTTCTTGGAACATAGTTAGGCAGTTAGATTGATTTATCACTACTATAAGGTTAAGCAGGACGCTAGGCTTCATCGATAAACAGGTGTAGAATACTCAATTCAAACGTTATATTTATCAAAAACACTACAACACAATTCAACATACCAGAACACATCATGATTCATGAAACAACCTCCAACCCGATAGAAGTAGAATTACACACACACATATATATATACCAGTAGAGTAGAACTTCATCCAGTAAGAAACTCAAATAAAACAGCTGAGTTAACATAATTCATCATATCGTGAAGAAGAGGAATTCTTCGAAAATGCACAAGCTTTATATACAAGATACACCTTCAAACATTAAAAACAACACAAGATTGATTACCCATTCAGTGTAGAACTTCATCCAGTGAGAAATATCAGCATCAATATTCAACACTGTAATTGCTGTAATCATCCCTGGACGCTATGTTGTTTTCCACTCTCTCTGCAATCTTATCTTCTTCGTACTTCAATCCTTCCCCCAATGCCAATCCTCCGAGTGCACCAGCCACTGCTCCAACAGCCAATCCGGTGCCTACCCCCATTTTCCCACTACGCTTCAGATCATAAGGAGGAGGATAATAATCAACAGGGGCGCTTGGCCTTGAACCTAAACTGCCATAGCTAGATTGCCGCTCAACAAATGGTCGCGGAGGAGGAGGAGGCTGAGAGTAGTACCCAGGGTAGTAACTAGAGTACGGATCAGAGTATCCTCCATATGGATAAGACTGGGCCGGAGGAGGAGGAGGCGGTGATGGAGAAGCAGGTGGCGGCGGCGCCACTACTGGCGAAGGCGGAGGATGAGGGTGTGAGGGATATGGGGAAGAAGGGAAGGCTCTATAGGAAGAAGGCGGCGGAGGAGGGGCAGTAGAATAATAATAGCTAGGAGGAGGGGGTATTTGGTAATCTTGAATTGGAGATTCACGAATAGCGAGCTTGAGTCGGATCTTACCATGAGGACGACCGGAGGGTCGCCGGAGCTCAAAAGTTCTGATTTTGTTGAAATCATCGACGTTAATCAGTTCCTTCAACGGAACCCTAAGTGTACCGACCAAAGGTTTGGGAGTTTCCGAAGGTTTGGAATGGAAGACCTCGAGAGTCAGAACAGCATCGTGAGGAGGAACAGATTGCGGAAGATGAAGGAGGAATCGCTCGTTCCAAACGGGTCGGGTATTGCCGGAATCATCAGCTTGGGTGGCTCGACGTTGATCCGGGTCGACCCAAAAGATAACATAGGGCTTGAGATCACCGTGATGCCAATTGACATTTTTGAGGTGCTTGGCGGAGACGATGGTGATTTCAAGATCGTAGGTTTTTGGTGGAAGACGAGAAGAACCAGTTGCCATTCTGATTTTAGGGGAATCGAAGATACAGAGGGGGAAACAGGTGCTTATATAGGTTGGATAAAAGTGGATTTGGTGCACGTTTCAAAATAAGTGTCACATTAACAAAAATATTTTGTACACCTAATTTTGATTTTAAAATTGAAACTTGAAAACACGATTGTTTTCTGAAGGCTTAACTCAGACACCTAAACTTGTCCTCATTTTTCACTTAGACACCTAAACTAAGACAAGTTCCTAATAGACACCTTAACCAGCAGTTGAGGTGTCTATTAGGAACTTGTCTTAGTTTAGGTGTCTAACTGAAAAATAAGGACAAGTGTAGACGTCTGTTTATGAGTTAACTTGCTAACAACTTTCTACCATAATGCGCACACATTGTAAAGCAAGGTTTTTGAGATAAATCGCGCAATTGCAAACTATTATGCTCCAGTCCCAAATAGATTAGAATCGGCTATATAAATCCTCGGTGTTCAATTTATGTGAAGCTCCAGAACAAATAACAGTTTTAGCAACTGAGACAGGTATTATGAATCATTTCTAACCATAAGCAAATACTTGTCATTATGATGTTACAATAGAAAATGTCATCTGCACAATGCTAGCTGACCTAGCAATAAAGATTAGAATCTTGAATTTCAACTCTTGAGCGATATATAAAAAAAAATGTCATTTTCTGCACATAAGACCTCTCTGTATAGGCAACAGACTGTGACACCAACTTCAACTTCCTCTCCAATCAGTCAAACTTCCGAAATCAGCCAAGAGTTTATCGCAGATTCACAATATCCAGCATCTGCAACCTGATGCGTCTTGTGCTCCTTCAAACCACCGATCCCATAAAGGATTTGTTGGACCATGTGTTCTGATGGAGAAAATATCATAAACTTAGCAAATTACTACACTCACGAGACGCGACAATTAAGCAAGAGTAATTCTTACACTGGTAGTAATGGATCTGGCTTTGTTTCCACATTATTTAGCATCCTATGTCATGTAAGAGAATCAAGTTAGCTAACCATAACATACATTGAACAGAATGTAAGTCATCTAAGTAATGATTTTATGCAGGTCATGCAACAAAAATGAGCCTTGGGGTCTGCATGATCGGCTCCTGCCCACCACCTACACTCTGGGGATACCCAGGAAGGGTGGGATGATCTAGGTCTCGAGGCTTTACAGGTATCAAGTTAAATATATCATATTTGTACTTACTCCTCGCAAGCAGCTGACGCCTTTTCCATTTTGTCAAGCAATTCAAGTTCTTCCTGCACATGTTACATCATCAGCAAATTTGCAGTATGTATTAATGATAGACTACAGAAGAAGGCTTAACAAACAAGTAACAATTTGCCCAAAGACTTCCATCGGTGGCAAGAACGGCAATATATGGGTTCGGCGCACATCATAGGTTAGATCCCTACCACAAACAAAAGCCTCACACAATGGTAGATGAGTGGATCCATTATCCACCAAGTTTTGAACTGTAGGCCACTAGCGCTCATGGATTTGTTGGTTATTAAAAATAAAATAAAACAAGTAACAATCAACAAGACACAGATACCGCATCATTTCTGATGATGGCACATGAAAAACAACTTTGATCAACTACTCTAGCCTTAAGCCCTCGTGAAGAAGATTGAGACAATGCCATCAGATACGGCACAACATAAGCAAGATGACTTTGAAAGATAAGTAACAAAAAGCACGGCAGCTGTCAAACTAAGGGAATTGAAGTACAGATATGATTCTGAGAAAGAAAATGCTAGAGTACTTTACAGGTAAAGTCTCTATGATCGTTTAAAGAGAATGTTAACTCATTTTGTCGTTGATTTTGTTAACTAATTTATCCATGAAGGGACATCTATGAATTCGTAGATTTGTTTATAATAAGATCATTTACCGCAGAGTTGGTCTTCACACTAAATTGGAACTTGAAGAAATGGTGGAGAGGATGGAATCATCGCAATTGCATACGATTAATTATACAGATAATGAATTGGTCAAAGTTCATCTGAGGCATATGGTAGTGTTTCAAATCTCTCCTTATCATCATGTGGATCTATTTCTTCGACAAAAGCAGTAAATATATGTATTTATCTCGCGGATCATACTGAAAAGACGAACAAAGTCCAATTACATTTGAAATTAACTCAAAGAAGGACGGCCCTGGGAAAGAAACACGACACTAAAAGGAGCCAAAGGACCTTCCATTAATATATAAGGTCCATATTCACAGTATTCTTTCGGATTTTGTGCAACTAAAATATGTTCCAGGATATTTAGACCATAAGAACTTTGCAATAATATAGAAGAAAATCGTCTCAAATGTACTATCATCTACACAGGTTGGACATGTTATCACAAAGTATTAGCTCAATTAAGTTTGCCAATATTGGACAGTGAACAATTAAAAGTATTTGCTTTATGACTTAAGAGGATTATTGACTACCTATTTAATTTTTAATCTAACGAATTGAAAGATTTGCTTAATATGTTACCTCTTGAGTTCTTGATTATGTATCTCTGCATATTTAACATTTATTATTCTTACACTAAATAGCACTTTATTTGAAAAAAGCATGCACTATGCTTCACGCTTCTCGCTTCTGTGAAGCGAGTCCTCATTGCTTTTTGCCGCTTCTCGCTTCTCAAAATACTGGTATCAAGTTCACGTAGTACATATCTAAATAATAAAACAATACATGTAACTTCTAGCAGCAAGTTACACATGCACTAGTTAGGTTACTTAACAATCAGCATCTATCAACTAATCAAGTCTGGTTTATAGAACTCAAATCTTATATAGTGCAAAATTCAGTAACTATGTGATGTTCAACACTGCATAGTATTCTTCTGTCATTAAGCACTGGAGTCCTTAGAGGGCCCAAGAATGATTTTTCTTAGATCTAATCAGGTTTTATGGAATTGAAAATTCCTTGCTGGAAGCCCATTTCTTACCAATTCGAATCAGCTCATATCCTAAACATTTATTTCTACTCTCTAGGTAGTAGAGAACATTTCACAGATCAGCTAAATTAGTTGTTGCAATGTGTGATGGAAGTTGGGAAATCACATATCTGATTGATGTGAGTACATAACTTAAACAGAGAAAGATTTGATTCTCCCATTAGCAAAGAGGGTATATAAGATACACCAAAAAGCTCGTGCCATTTCTGGTTCTCTATTAAGTGATGCATTTATATGGATAATCACTGTAAATGAGCTTCCTTTCACAGTTATATAAGTCAATAGAAACATGGAAAGAAAAATAGTTTTTGAAGAATTACATGCACATGAAGAAAAATTGCAAATACTGTATATATGTGCTTCTTAATTAATATGTTTGATACTAATAATGTGTTTTCATGAAGAGGATCATAATTCATTCAGGCAAAGAAAGCCATTACTTTGTGGCTTTACTTATTAAGAGTGTTATCTGAACTTTTGCAGCAAGGACAAACAAACTTCTCTCTCCTACAAACTCTTTTACATGAAGTTTATTCTAAGAACTCCTTTTTCAGATTGCTTTGCATAAACCGAGACACTTGAACTGGTTGAATTCCTTCGAAGTAACTCTAACTAATAAAGTTCTTCTTGCCCAGGGGATAGAACAAATTAGAATAAAAACCAAAGGAGCAAGGGCTGCTGTATTTCTCTCGACATGTTCTATTTTTCAAGTTCAATGTGTAAGATCACACGGACGTAAAAGTAACTTAAGTAACCATGCACCAAGATTAGGTCATATATTCATAAAGGTGACACCTTTTAACTCACAAAAATATCAGCATAAGCTCACATTTTATTTTTGATGATGGTGGTATCCTGGACAGACTCTGTGCACCTCAAAACCAGATACACACACACACACGGTACAAATATTGGATACCTACACCCCCAGCAATGCTTAAAAGATGAAAGGAAATCATCTGAACTTTTCCTATGCAGACATCTCGGTGCATTGTATTCCATGTCTTTAACTGAGTACCTCTTTTTATAAGTTTAATTGAATAAATTTTTCCTGATAATGGATTGACTAATTTCACCCCATCCCCACCCCAAATCACAGGCCAAGTTGCTTTTCATGGGAACCATGAATCATCATTTGACTCATGCAGCAATTTGATAAGATTGGAATTTGGATCAATTTCTAAAGAAAAAAGATTTTCTTAGGAGAAGAAAGCTCCAAAGTCAATATATGAATGCACATCAAATGCTAGTTATGGGTGATAACTGATCTCTCTACAAACTAATTTTTAAACGTTAAGAGACATTCAAATTCAAATTATTACTCTATACTTGCTCATTTTTATGATGTCTAATCATGACTGATACCATTCTGTTTCTATACAGCTTTTACAATTTTCAAGAAATCAAATTTTCACCTCCATGTAATGTTTTCTCTATTAAACTAGCTTTTAAACTATTATTTTAATATTTTCTCCACAAGCACTAATATATTTATAAGTCAAAATTAACATCTTATTAAGTTCAGAACGGAAAGAAGCAAAAGTCAAAAAAAAAAAAGATTCTCATTGCATGGTCAGAGAAGATTCATGTAATTGTCTCCTTTCATAAAATCCAACAACCATGAAAATTTGTCTGCTTTAGAAATCCTCACAGCTAGAGACCCCCAACCAACAAACTCTTCAAATATTTGCATTTACAATCTAGTAATCTCCTCCCAATCAGCCGCGAAGCCACATGTACTCCAGGGGTGATGAAGAAGAAGATTACACTGTGCATCTAGGTAAAAAATTACTTCTTATATATGTATACTACATACTCCCCTTGGCTTCTTCGTAAGTTTACTCCTTTATATTTTGACACACCTCAGTGAAAATCCTAGCTCCGCCACTGTTCCCCAGAATGAACAACAAAATTCACAATCAGGAAAAGCCAAAATAACTGAACAGCTCATTTTGTTTGCTGGCAGTGAAGCGACTCTAGTTCAATTACTATGATTGGTTTGTGGTCCAAATGATACTAATCCTACTCCGCGTTTTTTGTATCCCCTTGTATCTTCCTCTTCTCTACCGTCTTTTTCTTCCTCCCACTCCAGCATCAAATAAGTAAGGACTTACTATGCTCAATGAATCAGCTCCTTAATGGAGAGAAGCAATGTTCATTATGTTCTTTCTGATATCAGATGTTTAGAGAAAGGGGATACCTGCTAATGCCTCATTCGATACTCTATCAACAGTCTCTTTTTATATATAGATGCAAATCAAACCTTCAAAAATCTTTTAAGCAACAAAATAGAAAGGCATTTCAAACAATAACATGTAATATTTCGCATTCAGTGCGGCAGTTTTTTAAAACAAAGGTATATATATGTAAACAATAAGCAAACTCTGAACCAACTTTCTAAAACTAAAACATTTGACTTGTGGATTCAAGCATCTAATATGAATGAAGAAGAACTTAAGCTTAAAGACGGTCAGAATTCATAATTGAAGTTCAATATAGGGCTCCAATGAAACATCAGTGAGCCCTATATGTCCTATCTTCAACAGGTTCCAAAGGCTCTGAATAGAACTCAATGCCTATTCCAAAACATATTCAAATATTATTATTTCAACTCTAAAATACATTATATTCCACTTAGAAACTCAAAGAATTTCCTCTACTTAGAAACTCAAAGAATTTCCTCTACTACATCCAAATTGAAACCAAAGGGGATATACACCCTCAGACTTCCACAAATCAAGAACTTATAGCAGATACCAAACATGAAAATAGCTCATTTTCTATGACAAGAGAACCGCAGCCTCTACCTATCCTTTGGGTGTACACAGAGTAAACCTCACTCATGAGTCATGAGCAGTGATCCGCAAACCACACAGTGAAGTAAACCACACTAGGCATGCATGTGCAACGAGATGAAATAGCTCATTAACACATTAATTCAACCAAAAAGGTGAAAAATCCCCTCTTTTCAGAATTGAAGTAAAAAGAAAACTCTTTTAGGTGATGGTCAACACATTTCAAAAATTAACAGGCACATAGAACAATAGGTCCTCTTTTTTTGTTAACATCATTCATTACTTCCACCTGCACAACTGTACCAGTACAACACAAGACCCCTGTTGAAGAAAAATTCAAACTTTTCCCCATACACAGCAATTAACAACAACCATATTCAGCTAAAAAAGAAACAGTTAAAATTTCTAAGCTACATAACCAAAAAGTCAATAAGAGACATCGAAAGCACCTCTAGAAAACGAGTTTCTTGCTCAAGTCTCTTCAATTCAGCAGATATCCGATGCTTCCCTCTTGTATCAGTTGCTGCCACAACCGATCTCACCTGTTCTGAGCTCTCTGATTGCATTTCTCACAATTAATCAAAACCCAAATACCTAAAGAATCAGAGCAGTTCAAAAACTAAAAAGAAAGAACCCCATTTTATAAGCAAACAAGAAACCAAATCCCTAAAGAATCAAAATCTTGTAAGTGAAGCTAGAGATTCTGGGACTGTTCAAAGACTAAAAACAAAGAACCCCATCTGTAAAGAGAATCAAGAAAGCACTCAATTTTCATTAAAAAACAAAAAAGACTTGAGATTCTGGGACTGTTCAAGAAACCAGAAAAAGGGTTAGCAGTTTCTGCAGAACAAGTTATGGACAATTGAAGAGACAATGCAGAAGGCAAAAGGAGAGTGCTTGGGTGAGGGGGGTTGTGAAAGTGGGGTGGGGGGTGGTTTACTTTTGTTTTCTTGTTCTGCAAAGTGAATTGAAATGTTCCAAGAGATAGGCAAAGCAGAAAGAACAAGAAAGAATAAACCAAAAAGAGGCAAAATAAACAAAAAGCAAAGTTGGCTTTTTTTTGTTTTTTAAATTGTTTATTTTTGTGAATAATGAGAAAGTTGTAATCTTTTTTCACTTATTTCCTTTTTCCTTTTCCCCTCCAACTTTTTATACAAATATTCTTCCTTTTTTGTCTCTTTTTTCCTTCTAGATTGTGTGTGTTTTGGGGATTTTGGTCAAGTTATAAATTTTGTAGTAATAATTTTAAATATTAATCACTAAATTTTGAACTTAATATCTATAAATATATAATAAACTTTTTAATATAAATATTAATTTATATCCAAACTTGTAGCTTTGCAAGTTGAAGAAGTCTCTCACTGTTCAGTTCAGCACTTGGAAGTTGGAACACTGATTTGTCACCCTCAACAGTAAGCTCCAATATATATCAATATCAGCACCATCTGCATTACCTCTTTGTTTCCTCTTGTAGTTATATTATATTGAGGGAGAAATTATATTTCGTAAAAGTTACTTCATATTATTTTTGGGGTTAAGATATTTGAGTTGAGAGTCTTTCGAAAACAGTTCACTCATCTCTTTGGGATAGTGATAAAGTATGTGTACATTTTACCCTTTCCAAATGACAGATCTCACTTGTTGGTTGTTGTTATTGTTGTTTAAATGCTACTTATTATTCTAATAATCTAAACTTTAAAAGAGTATATACATTCATATCAATTAATTATTCATTTCAATTTATGTAATATTATTTGATTAAAGGAGGAGTTTAAAATAAATTATTGATTAAATCATTGGTTTCACTGTGAGGAATCTCTTTCTATGTTATATATTTCAAATAAAATGTAGTCATTCTTAATTGCATCATATAAAAAAGATAACTTAGAAAAGAGAAATCTTTACTATATTGAATTTCAAAATAAATTTTAAATGTTTATATGGTTGAAAATTATTTTGTTGAAAATAAAAGTGAATTTTAAAGGTATCCTTTTTTAAAATATAAAAATATTTCGACTTTTTTGGGACAAGTAAAAGAAATGTGGTATATAATTTGTTGATGTAATATATCGTAAATACAACAAATTACAATTAAAAATAAATAACAAAAATGAATAAAAAACATATTCAGGCTGAAGCGCAGATATGTCTCTCTCTATAAGGACATTCAAACTCACTGCAGCATTATCTACAATGATCCAGCATTAATACTCTTGACTTGTCTTCTCCAGGATACAACAGTCCGAAAACATCGTATAATTCAAACAACTCTGGATTAGTTGAAGAGTTTAGAACTCCACAAAAAAAAGAATACATATTGCTCTATGTTATATAGTGTATTAGTCAACTCTCTCTTTTACTCTACCACCCTTAGTATAAACACAATATAATACTTCTTATTTTTCTTTCCTCTTATTTTCTTGTACCTAAAATAAAGTAAGATCATCACTATTTATAAATGAAAAATTCTTTCTTATAATAAATAAAAAGATCATAAAATAATAAATTGAATAAATGAATGACTCAAAAATTACATACAAACCATTTTAACCAACAATATTACCTTCTATTCACCACATAAAAGTGCAACATAATGAGACAATTTGTGCCTATGTAATGGGGCTCCCTAAATGATACATACAATGCCCACTAGTGGAATTGTTTCACATTATGGCAATGCATATTTTTACTAATATTAAAATGTCACACTAACATAAATTAATATGGAGAAAATAGATCATAACTTTTTAATATTTTATTTCATGCACTCTTCTTGCTCTCTTTCTCCTTCTTGTTTTCTTACTTCATGAAGACAAGAGGATAAGTATGGATGTCCAATGAAAAGGTGTGAGTGGTTGACAGTGATGAATATCAGCATAGGGAGAAGTAAATTAAAGAAGTATTAAAAATAAGTGATTAGATAAGATACGATGAATTTGAATTTTACTGAGTACATGATTTTAGATAAGAAAGTTTGAAAATTATAAATTAGAGTTTTGACTAGCTGATAGTTGAAAGTTCTCTTACTTGCCTACGGAATAACATTATCATGATCCTTGTAGTTTCTTGATCTTCGATCTTGACTTTCACTAATATCTTTTTGTGTGCTTTGATTGTTACATTATTTTATTTTTGTTATTGTCTTTTCTTTTGATTTTAGATTTTGATTTTTACTAATATCTTCGACTTTATTTTTTTTAAATATGCTATCAAACAAAATTATTTTTAGCAATAAAATCACTAAAACTTGAAATTACTACAAATACACCCTAAATAACAATTCTTGATGATTCCATTCATTTTGGACTCATTGGATTAGAATTATAATACTTTCAAGTTTAACTTTTTTGGATAATAAAATATTAAAAAGGGAAATTAAAAAAAGATAAAATAACAATATTAGTTGTCTTGCTCCCAATTTTTAATTTAGTTCTACACAGAATGTCAACAACCTTGAAATTAGTAATGGAATTTAGGGAGTTGTGATACATCTTAATACATAATTTAACTGATTAATTATAATTATATTATAATGAAATGCCAGTTCAACTTGAGTTGGTATTAAATTCATTTCTTAGATTATAAGCCAATGTAATTTGTTGCTAACGAGAATTATTATTTTAATCTCACGTTAACCAAACTATATTAATATAATCTATCTGTTAGCTGCCTTGCACAAACTCTAAGTTTGATTATTTAGATGTTATATATATACTCTTCGTTTCATTTTATGTGGCACTTTTTTACCTGGGCTGATGTTTAAGAAAAAAAAGATTTTAAAACTTGTGAACTAAAATCGCTCTGAGGTATTTGCGTGACTGAAAGTCATTTCAATAAAGGTAAAAAGGGAATTTTAAGGTTAAATTACTTCTAATTAGAGTAATATGATATTCTTTTTTGGACGGATCCAAAAAAAAAATAGTGACACATAAAATGAGATAGAGAAAGTAATTATTTTATATAATTTAGTAATTCAGAGTCACATTAAGAAAAGCTTTATATGACTAATGTTTTAAATTACTATAGTATATAGATAGTTGATTTCAACATTCCTATTTAAGTCATGGCTGAAATTTTTAAATTTTTGTAAATTTATTTGTTAGATCAACTTCAAATATGCGAATTTGAAGTCTAATTGTGTACGTTTGGAGTTTAACCTGCCAATGCTTAATTTCAGATAATTTGCAAATAGGCAAATTCATAATTTTTCTTTTTAAAGTTCAGATATCTATAATTGAACATTAGACATTTGTGCATAAAATTATTATATCTTATATCTCTCAAATATTATTCTTTATTTAATTAATGATATTTCAGACTAAGATAAATACATAAATAATGTTGTGCATAAAAAAAATCAATTATGCTAATTTTTTTATTTTAAATGGTTCCATCACAAGCAACTAACTACTTCTTGTCATTTTCCCATCTCAAATTCATTACCAATAGGTTAAGTATCCAGGAAATTACACTTATTTATCTTGAAAATGACCTATCAAACTCTTTAAGATTAGAAATCTAAGGTTATTAAAATTAAAATTTTATCCATAGAATTATAGGTCAAAATTTTAAAATCACCCATCTTTCAAGGCGATTTTTGCGATCATCACTTATGATTCACTAGACCCAGATATTATTGAAAATTTACAATAGATATATTATATTGAGAAAATATTTATTATTTATAGTAATAATAAAAAAAAAATCACTAAACATTTATAAAATTTATAATATAATTTTAATACATATTACGAAAAAACTATTCCCTCTATTTTAAAAAAAAAAACTTATTTTCCGTTTTGATCTGTTTAAAAATGAATGACCCATTTCCTTGTTGGCAAAAAAATTTTCTACTTTTCACGTGGCATGTTGAAGATAATAAGATTAAATGACATTTTGATACATTTAACATAATTTTAATTTAATATTACAAGATGAAAAAATCTTTTTTATTTTCTTAAATTTCGTGTCAAAACAGACTAGGTTATTCTTTTTTAGACGGATGGAGTATAAGTTTTGTTAATGAATAATTTATTTATCACACACTTTAATATATATTGTATCAATTCTTACCAAACAAGCACAATATAATTTTAAACACTTGTAATATATTTATATTTAGGGGTGGCAAAATTAAACTCAACTCGTTCAACCTGCCTAACTCGTTGAAGTTTGGCCGGGTTGATAACCCGCCCATTTATTAGCTCAAACCCATCTCAACCCAACCCAATTCAACCCGTTCAAAATTGGGTTGATATTCAACCTAACTTGACTCGAGAGAGATTTTGGTCAAAATATTTTTAAAACTTTTTTTTTAATTTGATATGTTTTATATAGACAAAATAAAAAAAATACAATTTAATTAAGTACTAAAATATTGAAAAAGAACAAATAAAGTAAGTAAAACTTAGTAAAAGTTGGGTCGGGTTGGATCTTGACCCACTCTATAACCCATTACTCAACCTGTTTTGACCTAAACATATTTGGATTAGGTTGGGTAGCCCGTTTGTTGTCTTGACCAATTATAACTCGCTCAAATTTGACCCAACCCGCCCAATTGTCACCCCTATTTATACTGCATGCATAATTCATTTTTAATAGTAGTAAAAATTTATCATAATATTACTATGTATTAATATAAATTGTAATAAATAAAAGTATCAGTAAATTAATAATTATGTTTTATAAAATACTCGATCAAGCAAATCTTTTCAAGAGAAATTTTCACATATAGCCACTCAAAAATATCTTAATTATGCTCTATAAATATACTTTGGGTAATTACATTTCGTAACTGTGGTTATAGCAGCGTTTGTATAATTTGCGCAACATTTGTATAAGTTATCGTTGTACAATTCACAGTTTTTGTATAGCATTTTTATATTTCGTTATACATTTTGTGCGCAACATTTGTATAATTCACTACACAATTCACGGTATTTGCATATTTCGCTATACAATTTGATTCACACACAACTTTTGTATAAGCACGCACAACGTTTGTATGAATCGCGCGAATTATACAAAACTCAAACTATAATTTCAGCTAGATATTTGATGTGAGCAATAATTAATCCAAACTATAGCTATATCAACTAATTAATAGTATATATTTGCTCATCCGCATAATTTTTCCATTTTTCAATATTATTCCTGTAAAGTTACCAATACCTTTGGGCCTGTTTTGTGAAGGATTAGCCTGTTAATGAGCCCATTTTATTTCCTCAATACACGTTATTGAAAGGAATTTTTACACAAATACCAACTTTCACCCCCAAAATTACACTTTAAAATTTATTTATCAAAATACCAAAAAAAACACACTCTTTTCATTTTCCAACACTATTATATCATACCACACACCACAATAATCACACTCAAAACACTCTCTCTCCTAAATTTGTAAATAAAGTTGGTATTTTATATGGTATTTTTCAATGATTCGGTAGGGGCATGTAATTTTTATCCAAAAACTTGGTATTTTTGAAAACTCCCCTTATTGAAAATTCTTTTGATTTACTAAACTTTATAGTTTTAGAAAAATCCTTGAAAATGCATTTAGCAATCTCCTACTTGTGAAGTTGCATACAAATTCACACACAAAAGGGAGAGTAGAACCAAAAATAAAATAAAAAAAAGCATAAAATACCATGGTTGAATTTGAAAAAGGAGAGAAATTAGGAGCATTGTTTATTTGATCACAAGAATTATTTATTTTTATATTAAAATAAAATTTTAAATAAAAATCTCTTTAAATTAACTTTTAGCTTATGACTTATAAATCAAAACGTCATAAATTTAGCTTATTTTTACCGTTTAAAATAAGTGATATAAACACTCTAAGTCTATTAACACACTCGAATACTACTTAAAAATTACTTTAACTCAAAAATACTTAAAATAATTTAATTCAAATGAACACTAAGACTTGAGCTTAAATTTTTAAATTTATTTTGAAACTAAAACGTAATTTTATCAATTTCATAGATTTAAAATATATAATGAAACACCTCAAAATACTATCTTTTGATTAAAAAAAATAAAAAAGGTGAAAAGTTATATTTGCATGGCATATACGTGTCATGTAAATATCACCAGTACTTTACAAGTGTCTGTTTGGTAAATATTTTTTGGTGAAAAAATCTCTCACCTTTATTATTTAAATTACCAACTACCAAAACTCAACAACACTTTTTAGCGAAAAAAATCCCAAACAGAAAATAGAAAAAATGTTGAGAGTTTCAGTAATGAAAAAAATAATCCGCCCAGCTACAGTTAATGCGTCGACTTCGAAAAGAAAAATGAGCGGCCGGGTGGAAACTGAGAATGTACTTACGTATGGTCACCAGGATTCGTCGGAGAAAAAAGTTCCGGCGGATTTTCCGACAATCACGATGCCGTCGATCACCGTGCCGACCGATGCAAATGCGGTGCCGGAGTCCCAATTTGTACCGGATTTTGATGCGGATCCACCTATAAGGCCTGGTGGTGATGATGACCCGAAGGAGAGTACTCTAGAAGCTTCGACGCCGCCATCGGCTGGACCGCCGGAAGTGCCGGCTGAAAAGCCGCCACCATTCTAATTTTTGTATTTCTATTTTGTTTTAGTATAATACATGGAAAGTGAAGGTTTTGTTTTTATGGGATTATTTGACTTGAGATATTTATTGAAAAATTAGTATTTGATTAGGTATTTTATTATATTATTTGTATTGATTGATATTTTAGTACTGATTTTAAAAAATAATTAAAATATCAAAAAAGAAATTTTTTGGTAAGTTATTTAAATTAATATTAATGCTAAAAAATAAAATAGGAAAAAGAAATTTCTTGATAAGTTAAATTAATAAGTAAATAGAAATTTATTATAAAGATATGATAAATAATAATAAGTAAAACATAAAAAATTTTATTTTAAAAATACATAATGAGTAAAATTGGATAAATAAAAAAAATAAAAGATGTATTAATTAATTAACTAATATAGTTACAATTTGAATTAATTACCACTCGTTATTAAGTCACTAACATATACATTAATTGCTATAGTGAATTATTTAAACACTACGCAAATGTAATGTGCAAATTGTATAATAAATTAAATAAATAATTTATATAGTAAATCACATAAAGAGTGTACATGTATTGTATGATAAAATATATCAACACTATAAATTATATTGTGAATTAAACTTACATAGTGTTCCTCTGTCTATTTTTACTTGTCCCTTATTAACTTAACACAAGAATTAAAAAGTAATAAATGATGGTGCAATTATACTAAATCACTCTTTGAATATGTTAAATAAAAAAATTTAATTTGAAAATGATTATAACTAATGATAAAGGTAACTTAAAAACTATATGTAAATTATCTCTTGATTTTATAACGTGGACAAGTATTTTTGAACATCTCAAAATGGTATATTAGACAAGTAAAAATAGGCTTATTAAATTTCAACTTATGAAAATTTTTTCTATTTAATTTTTATTTTTGTTGGGAGATGGACCACTATAACTAATTTAATTTCTCCTAATACGTGTCAATCAAAAGTATATTTTTGTGCCACGTACGTGCCTATTCATGCAAACACTACTTTATGTTATAAGCTTCCCCAAAAAATTATAATAATAATTAAAAAAAAAAAAGTTTACTTCTCCATTCACTTACTGCAGTCGGATCAAAATCTAGGTATTTGATCTTCCTTGCCAGAAATTTACAGTTTTTGCTAACTGAAAATTATCATAGAGAAAATCGTAATGTATCCAATTAATCTTTTTCCGAAAAATTATTTCCATAAACTCTCGCAAATTCGTATTGCTTCAACTCAGTTAGTTATACACCACCACGGTGGAGCCCGCAAATATTCCTCCGATGATCAACCACCGCCGGAATTCCCCGCGGCTCCGCAACCGAACAAGCCTTATTCCGAGTCGTCGGAAGTCCCTAGCGCTCCGGACTTCCCTGACGACCCGACTCCGAAGAGAGAATACCGGGGCGACCCGTATGGTTCCGGGGCAGCCATACCTCAGCAAAGGCCAAAGTCAAAAGTCCGACAACCTCATGGTGCTGAAGTGAAAACTCCTGTTCCACCGGAGTCCGGTGATACGGTTCCGTATTAATTGTCGTAAATCTACTGCTATTGAAGCTTGTTTTTGTTATAATGTAGCTGAATGTATGTGAAAATTATGTTGATGTAGTGAACTCTTATGTGTAGCTAATTATGTGTGTATTGAGAAGCTAATATGTTGGGCAAAGGGAAAAACGCCAAGGCTGAAGTGTTCAGAATGACCTTAGCTAGCTGTGTCTACCATGTGTGGTAAGAAAGGAACAAGAGGTGGTTCGAAAAAGTTCAAAGGGAACCAAAATGGATAATCAGACATGTGATTCAGGAAGTGTTCCATCGAGGCTCGATGTTTCCAGATGTCCAGAACTGTCTGAGACAGCTGGATTGGTATCGTAGGTAACTATCGCTGAAGTTGGGGATGCCCAATTTAGTGGTTTCTATTCTAATATCGCCGAAAATGTAATGCTGTAAATAGTACTTGATAATAAAATGCTTAAACTCTATTGTGGTCAACTATGTGTGTATGTTAAAGTTAGATTATGACTTCAACAGAGAGGAAAAAGATTAACAAATTGGTGTTTCTGAATACACAGCACATTGAAAATTGAGTTTGCATTGTTAGGATCGATTACAACGTGAGGAAGTAGCACCTTTGGCTGGATGTAGCTCTGCCTTCGAATACAATGGGGACCTCTTTCCCTCACTTCACAGGTGACTGTTTTCAATATATAGAGCTTCCACTCAAGGAAAAAAACAGTACTGCCAGAATGGAAGGACAGCAAGAGAAGGAATAACACATCAATATGCAAATTTTGCCCTCCAGGGACATTTGTAAGATTAAACTTCAAACTTAAAGAACACATCTGAAAATGAGAAGAGTTGCAAGATGTACTGGAACTCATGTGACATAAGCCACCAACAATTTACAAGTATTGGAACATAGATATTACTACTTGTTGATAACTGCCAAACTCTGTTTTATCTTCAAAGTTTCTTTACCTAGACCAGTTCAGGAACTGAGTGAGTCAAAATTAGTGTTAACGTCTTTCTTTAGCTACTCGTTACATCCATTCCATGTTTCTTTGTGGAGCTAAGCAGTTTTCTCTACCAACACCTGCAAAGATATACTAGAACACAGGACAGAGCACATGAAAAATTAAGAGATAACGACAATGACAGGAGTACCCCAAGTTTAGCAACCTGAATAATCAAAGTGAGTGGCGGCAGATATCTGTCAACCCAACAAAACCAGAGACATTCAACTGATGTACCTCTGAAAAATAAAGATAATTTTTCTGGAGATACAAAAAATCTTAGATATTTAGTAAAACTTTCTAGAATCTTGTAAAGTAATATCTTTGATATTTGCACTAAAGAAGAAAAATCTAGATAGTCTATATTAGATATTTGTGAAAGATATTTCTGGCAACTTGTAGAACAATCTAGTCTTTCTATTAATACCTAGATATTTAGATAATAAGATCTAGATATTTCTTGTAGATATGTAATATCTAGAAACATCCCTACACAAGTATAAACAGGGATGACCATTAGGCATTTGAAAGTAATCAAAAACCAAAAATTAAATCTAATTCAAGTAGTCTTCTCTCATAACAAAGTTTCCTCTTCTACAGTTGAATCTTCCGATCTTAATTAACGATCTTGGGCTAAGCAGAAGGTTTCTCGATTATACTTTCTTCTGCTATATTTCTTTACAGTACCTGGGAATCTTCAGTTTTTTTTTTTTTTGGAAAAAATGGTAATGTTATATTCTTCAGCGTTGAGGATATACTGGCAACCTTCAAAAGAGAAATAAGGTGAAAGAGTAGGGAAACTACTTACCATGATCCCAACAAATCTATTAGTTCTAATTTATTTATGTCTATCTTTTTACACCAAAAAAATAGAAAAATACAACACAACTCCATTTGATTATGTGAATGGAATTGAACCTATTTTCAAAGATTTTACTAAAGAAAACACCAAATGCAATGTAGGATAATTATTCACCATCTCTTCTGGCTCTTACTTCCTCCTCTTCTAATCCAACAACTTAGTAGGTCTGCTGTGTCCTCAGGCATAGTTCATTTCGTTTCAGTGAGTATAAGAAAAAGAGCCCATACATTGTGTAGTGAATTTGCAACGTAGAAAAAAGTGATTGTTCATTTGTTTCACCATGGAGTAAACATCCGAAATCTATAATCTTCCCCTTTTCCCTCAAAATCTTATGTGTCAGACATGCCTTTCTTGCTAAATATAACAATAACAATAACATAGCCAGTGAAACTTACAAGTGGGGTCTGGAGAAGATAAAATGTACCCAAACTTTATCGATGCTACTTCATAAAAATAGAGAGGTTATTTCCAGAGGACCCTCAATTCAAATATATCAGCTCTAAAAGTAGAAAAATACTAGCTATAGAATGACGATTAGATCGAAAAAAATTAATATTTTTTTAAGTACAACAAAGTAGCAACATAAATGACTGACAGTAACAATACAATATATAAAGACGCAACTAATCCTGCTAGCCTAATACATCACAAGGTAAGACAACATCCTACCCCTACTATCCTATTAACATTTTATCCTAATACACGACTTCCACTCCTTTCTATCTAAGGTCATGTTCTCAGTGATATGAAGTTGCGCCATATCACCAACATTGTTGTCATTTTCGGATTCTTCTTTCCTTCCAATGCCCTTCCACCCTTTCTTTTCTAACAAAAGCTAGAACAATTGGTGCTAGTCTCTTGAAAGTTGAAAGAACTATACTGACTAGTAGTTTGTAAGACTTCTTTCCCAACAACAGGAAATGATCATTTTTCAGGGAGGTACAAAATCAAACAAGCAACACACCAGGTGGCTGCTGGATCCTGCCCCTTTTTTTTACCAAATATAATGATATTAAAATACAATCACTTCCAATCTTTGTGTCTTAATCTCTCGATCATGTTGAGTAGAGTCGATTCAGCTGAGGGTAGATTTATCAACAGCGAAAATGTATGTGAAGAATATATTTAATCAACAATAACATAGTTCACAGGATCATTGAATTCATTTCACTAGTCTAAAGTGTAATCACAGTCTAAAATCGTACCTTGTTACATAAGTCAATTCCTTTTTGGAGAATAACTCTTCACAAAACTTTAGAGGAATTGGAGAAATAAGAAAGGGAAGAGAAAAAAAAAAGTGTCGTTCAGTTCTTAAAAGAAAAGATTCATTATATCTCTTAAAGAGAACCCTTTTATAAGCCTAAAGAAACATAATTTTTCAAATAGTTATGATAAATAAATAAATATAATAAATATATATTATTTAAATATTAATATGGATCTGGACTAATCCACATGGGTGACCCAATCCAATTTCTTTCTTATGTGCAACTTCTTTTTAACAGTTATAGTCCATACTCTTCTTTTGCAGCTCTTGAAGGAACTCCAAAGTAAGCTTCTTCAACATGTCCATTCTTGCAAAAACCATCCAGCATGATGCAGTAAGTCTGAAAATGGGGACTGAATCCTAAAACATGTATTTCCTCACATACTTTTTGTGCATGGATGAATCTCCCTGCTTGAAAAATCTCTGCAAAACAGTGTTGTATGTGTAGATTTCAGGTTTTACGTTTTAGAGGCATTTGACTATAAACTATAGGTATAGACACCTGGACACACTCCTTGATGCTTTTATATCTGATTTAGTAACTTCTTAACCTGTTCCCACCACCCAAAATTACAAAAACCTTGAATAATTGCAGTGTTATGTATGTAACGATGTCCGGAGGAATGCCTTTCTCAATCATTTCTTCGATCTTTAAACTGTCAATTATGGTGCTACAAGACACAACATTAGGTTCACAATCTTCTATGTCCAGTTAATTAACTGCTGTTTGGGTATGCCCCGACTTGCATAACCCGTTAATGAGGGTCATGTACGAGACTTGACTAAGTTCACACACTTTTTCTTTGAACCAATTCTTGAAAAATTCTACTGCCTCAGTGATCTCATTAGACAAGATTAAAATCTCCCTGTCACAGGGTATGCGCAAAGCGCATGAGAAAAGAGTAATGCGTAGCAAGATGTACTGGAAATCAAGCCACCAACAAATTCTCAAGTACTGGAACATACATACTATTTGTTTAGCAGATTTACTTGCAATTTAGCATCAACAAATAATTTTCATATTTGCGTTTCACAAACTGCCCTCTCAAAATACATTAAAATGATGGAAAAAATCTCTTTACAGTAATCCTAGCTACCTACTAATTCCTAGTCAACAAGACTGCTTTTTACCATTGATTACTACTTTGAGTGGTGAAGAATTACCTAATCGATAACGAACTTGAATGGCTTTTTTAGGGCCAATTCCATCAATTTTTGTTGAGGCAATTTTGTTCATCGCCAACTAATCTAGCTCTTGAAATATAGAACATTCTTGATCCTTCCTTTTACTAGTCTTCTCGGCTGGAATCATAAATGGGTTGTCTCCTCTTTCATGATCCTTTCTATAGGTAGAACTACTGTGAGCGGTCTAAACTTCGACCCTTATTTCTTTCTTCATATTGTAAAGGGGAGCAAAACCCGTTTTTTGCTCCCTCTATTGATAGAAAAAGGGCACTCCTGCCGTCATTTCAGTGACTCATAGGACTTTCCTCAGCTCAGTCTTTTTCGTTCTTGAGAATGGTCGCCACTTCTACCAGGACCGGAATGATTATCCCTGCCCCATGGGTCTACATCCATCCCTGAATGTCGTCGGGTACTGTTAACTTCCCCGCCATTCTTGTAGCTGTCACTTGTAATCCTCGCAGGTGTGTCCGCACCCCCCTGAGTGGACGAGAAAGAAAGAATTTCTCGGAGCAATCCCCCCCAAATAGTTTCTGCGATCACTTTACGTAATTTATTAAACCAATTTATGCTTGTAGCTACCCTCGGGGGAATACGTGTAATAGCCCCGCGGGGAACCCCCGCCCGGAGGCGGGGATCTCTTTTAATATGTCTCTGCGATTGTCTTTCCTGTAGCTGGACCACACCTTCGCTTCGCACCTCTGCTTTGTATGCAAAATATTGAATAAGGGTTTAATGAGGAGATCTCTTAATTACTTTATCAAGGAACAGTGCTGTCGAACATTACTTACGAGAATCTCAATCCTTCCGCCTCACCTTCTGAAAGGGTAGTAAGAAGGGGGGTTCGGGTGTGCTTCTTCTTCCTGCCGGTTCAAGAGCTTAGGCCCAAGCGGTAGTAGTTTCCTAGTTGGAGTTGGCACACGTAGGCCCGACGAGTTGTCTATTCCTTACGAACAATTAGGCCCAAGGTTAGACAAGAAGATGAGAGGGACTCATGGCTCGAAGACGGAAAAAATAGACAAAAATACAGGTACATCAGTCATATCCGTACGAGGTTCTGCAAATTACAGGGAATATAATTAGCTGGCATGAGTAGCGGCATTCCCAGGTTGAATGTGTTGATTGTACTTCAGGGCTCGAATGGAGCATTTCTATTGTAGTTTTTTCTCACTTGTAAAACATTGGGGTTTAGCAATACTCAATACAATGATATTCAAGAAGCCAAGGGTAGTCAATATATGATATTCTTACATAAAAAGGTTTCTTTTTACGTAATTATGCAGTGTAATTTTCGGAAAAAGGGGGTAATTTACACCCCTTGAATATCTGGCTCCGTCACTGGTTGCATTATTAACGAATAACAGGGGCTATCATATCCTTCGTACAAATAAAACAAACAACAACATACCCAGTGGAATCCCACAAGTGGGGTCTGGAAAGGGTAGAATGTACACAGACCTTATCACTACTTCAGAGGTAAAGAGGTTGTTCCCTGGGAATCCTCGTCACAAAAACTCATAAGCAGAAATAAAACATAATGAATAAATGCAGACCACTCAGGAATTTATCTATATAGGAAGTCGTCTGAGAATTAACTAACACAATCATGTTATTGCTATAAGGCATTCACTTTGACGTTCTTAAAAATCAAACATTCACATATATCATATACACTAACAGTAAACTCAATATATGGCAATGCCACAATTGCGTTTTCTGTTACTGATCATAAAAACATTCAACAAATTCACATGAACTGAAGAGAAAATGAAAAACTAGACATATTAATATTTACATATCATTAAGTGTGTTGAATTTGCAATGCAGATAAACTGATTGCTTCACCAATTCAATAAAAGATGAACTTTCCTCCTCTCCATAGGGGTCCTTATTACCAGATCCTCACTTCTGAGCTCCACATGCTGCTTATTTTCCCCATCAAATGTATAGGCTTTGACTTCTTTTAATTGACTATGCCACGGCTTGCTTTCATGAGAAGTAGAATCACTTGAATTCTTCATATACATTAAACGATCAATGAAACATGAAATCATTTCACCAGTTGATCGTAGTTTGAGTCTCCTAGGGTGACAACTCCACAACAAAGCATCCAGAAATGTTGGGCACCCCATAGACGGTCTTCTAAAATCCATTTCCAAAAGGTCCACTTGAGGGATAGTAATTCCATTGTGCAGTTGCAATTCTTCGCTGTTGATCTCATTGCATTCGGAAAAATAAAGGGAAACTTTAGAACCAGAGCTCCAATTTGATAGAAAATTCCTAAACTTACAAAACCACACGGCATTTAGATTCTTCCAATAATAAAGAACGATCTTTGTGTGCTTCAACTGGCTCAACCCTTTTGCAATTTCAAGTTCAGGAATCTGATTTGTTGTATACTCAAATGATACCAAATTCGGAGCATTAATCTCCCCTATTCCCTTACAACCTTTAATCTTCAAGTCCCTTAAGAGTTGTTTCTCACAAATGTTAAACCTTCCCAACTTTTTAGAAACGTGATTTAGAGACAAACTCTTAAGGAATTTAGATCTAGAAATAAGTTTCTTGAGAACCCCAGATATTCTCACATGCGACAGCTCTAAAGATTTCAAATTCTGACATTCAACAACCTCCAACACGGCAGTCTTTTTTGAATCACCAACATATGACAAGTATTCAAGAGTTGGCGCCTGGATTTTAACGCGTTGGTCACGTCTTACTGAAACATAAACCGACTTGATATTTTGAAGATTCACCAACTCAATCTTTTTCAACTCAGTACAAAGCTCAATAGCGAAGTTGACAATCAAGGGGCAGCTAGCCAGCAGAGTCTGAAGCGTTTTCTCGTCTAAACGAACAATAGTTAAAGAAAGCTCTCTCAAAGAACCACACTTCACTAACCCACTATGCAATGAAATATGCGTCAAATCACAGCGTGTCAACACTAATTTAGTTAACGACTTCACTGCTAAGATTTTGAAAATAGGCACAGGATATAACAGAGTACTCGCAGTGCTATTATCTCTATACACTAATTCTTTCATACCATTCTGAAGAGCAATGTCGATCCACTTATCAAGCAGCTTGAAAACTTCACCACAACGCGACTCCGATGAAAACATCCAAAATTCGAACTTTTCAACAACAATTTTCCTTTCGCGATATCTCTCCATGATTTGATCCACAATTGTCATATCCCCTTTGTGAAAATTAGTTGTGAATACCAAATTGGGATGCGTCATCCAGGCTTGTAGCCATGTTTTGGACAGAATACTCATCTGAGCGGCTTCTTTTAAACTAAGAAATGAAACTATTTTGTGAATTAGACATTCAGGTAAAACATCTGATATGGATTGTGGTGTATCTCTCTTACTTCTCTTTCTGCCGCCGCTGCCGCTGCCGCCGACTGCTGAATTGTTCTTATGATTGCGCATCCATACCTTAAGAACCCCTTTTTCTACTCCGATTTTGCTGCAAAAATCGCTAATCACCTCTTCCTCTTGGTTACAAAGTTTCCACCCAATGCTTTGAGCAAATTCCAACATTTTTTCCATTTGATTTTGAGTTAATTCAGACATCAGTCTTTTCTTCTTCTTAGGGTTTGTTGCATTTGCTCTCTTCATGGTAAAATTATCTGAGGAGTTCTATACTAATGGGTTAACTTAATTTGTCCCTTTTTCTTTATAAATAAGGAAAAAAAATACCGCTTATCTTTTAGGGGTACGCATTCGATATTCGGCTCGAGATTTTTAAATTTTGGGTTTAATAATTGGCAGATAAAAATAGATATACCAAATATCAAAATTTTCAGAATTTTGATTCTGTAATTTAGTAATCGATAAATCAAACTCTAAATTTGGTATGATATTCGGTAACATTGTATCAAAATTCTAGTCGATTGTATGATAAAGTTAATACTATTGCTCCAGTTATTTTTATTTTCCACGTGAATGCATATGCATATAATAGAATATCAAGAAGTAAGAAGACATCAAGAATATCAATTCAAGAAGTAAAAAGGCATCATGAATATAATAAAAGTAGTTATACCAAATATCAAATTTTTAGAATTTTAATTTTATAATTTAGTAATCGATAAATCAAACTCTAAATTTGGTATGATATTCGGTAACATTGTATCAAAATTCTAGTCGATTGTATGATAAAGTTAATACTATTGCTCCAGTTATTTTTATTTTCCACGTGAATGCATATGCATATAATAGAATATCAAGAAGTAAGAAGACATCAAGAATATCAATTCAAGAAGTAAAAAGGCATCATGAATATAATAAAAGTAGTTATACCAAATATCAAATTTTTAGAATTTTGATATGTAATTTAGTAATCGGTAAATCAAACTCTGAATTTGGTATGATATTCGGTAATATTGTATCAAAATCCTAGCCTATTATATTATAAAGTTAATGATATTGGTTCAATTATTTCTATTTTTCTATGTGAAGGCACGATATAATAGATAATATCAAGAAGCAAGAAGACATCACGAAAAGTTAATTGATACTGTGATTCTAAAATTTTACATCCCAAATATAATACCAAATTATCAAAAATTTTGGTTCGATTTTCGATATATCATTTCCAGTCCTAGGTAATAATGTGAACATAGGGTAGTAATCAAGAGTCTGAAGTTTAATTATACTCACTAATATGAATTCACTTGTAAAATTTTAACTTAACAAATCTAATAAAAAAATAATAATCGACATAATAAGTTTGTCATTTTATTCGTATTAATTGATAAATTTTAAACATATTTATTCACTTTTTTTTTTCAAAAAATTAACTCAATATAGATAAATTGAGAGTATAACAAAAATAAAAAATTATATTTTCTTGATTTGTCAAAAAATAATAAGTAAAAATAAAAATCAAATCGTAAAATAAGGAGGGAATAACATTTACGTTGGTCCATGAATAAACAAGAATAATTTTTTTTTTAACGGTGTGTTTATCGAAAAGTTACAAATCAATTTTGATTTCTTTGGAGACTATTTTCTCTTTCACTTCTCTATAATCAACATTTATTCACACGTATTTCTTTCGTCCAACTTTACTTGTCCCTTGACTTGACACATGAATTAAGAAGTAATAAATGATAGGAGTAGTTTTATCAAATCATCCTTTGAATATAATATATACAATACTTTGATAAATATAATAGGGAAATGACTATAATTAATGATAAGTGTAAAGTAGGAACTAAGTGTAAAATTATCTCTTGATTTCATAAACTGGACAAGTATTGCTGACCATCCCAAAATAGTACAGTGGACAAGTAAAGATGTACGGAAGGAGTGTTACTTATTACATTTGGATCATGTCTATGAAGAAAAAAATATGATAGGAGGTGCGATAGGTTAGAGTTAAGGGTTACGCAGAGGGGTAGAGGTAGACCTAAAAAGTATTGGGAGAGGTGATTAGTTAGGATATGCCGCAACTTTATATCACCGAAGACATGACATTAGATAGAAAGGAATGAAGGTCACGTATTAGAATAGAAGACTATTAGGAGTAGGATGATGTCTTGTGATATAGTTGGATTGTAAGATTAGTCGTGTCATTATATTTTGTGTTGTTATTGACCGTCTTTAATTCTTGCTAGTTGTATTGTATTTATGAGTTTCCAATTGTTTTCCACTATTGTATTGTATTTATGAGTTTCCAATTGTTTTCCACTACAGTCATTTTTGTATTTAGTATTTTCTACTTTTGGAGCTGATATATTTGGGTTGAGGATCTTTTGATTCTGTTATTGCTAAAAGGTTGAGACTGTGGTGCGGAGTGTGTAAAGGATGTGGTTTGGAAAGTGAAACTATTGATCGCATGTTATTTAGGTTTCCTATCTCTCAATTAGTTTGGAAAATCTGTCCCATTAATTGGTCTAACTTAGAAAATGCTATAAATTTTGCGAGATGGTGGATGAATCTTATTATGAGTGCTAACAAATATCCCGAATCTATTGAGCTTATAAAGGAGAAATTTTAGAGCCTACGGATATTATTAACAAAGCTCTTTTTGATTTTCATGAATATGAAAATAATTTGCTACGTACATTGTCTCCTAAAGGAATACATGCTTGTAAAAGTGATAGACATATAACTTTGGCACAAGATGGTATTGTTTTGTTTGCAGATGTAAGTGCACATAAGGAGAAGAAGATGGTAAGTATTGATATGGCGGTATGGATAGTTGTGGTAATCTGCTTCAAGCCTTTGATGCCCCAATCCAAATTTGTTGGAAAAGCCATCACTGCTGAAGCAATTGCAATTCGTACGACATTGGAAAGGGCTAAGGATAAGGGTTGGACAAAGGTGCAAGTCTTATCGGACGCAAAAAGTGTGGTGAATATGATACTACAAAGAGCTATAGTCTCAGGGGCGATAGAGACAACTTGTGAAGATATTTGGAAACTTATGAGAATCTTTGATGAAATCAATGTGGTGTATATTGCAAGATCTTGTAATATAGTGGCACATAATTTAGCAAAGTTTTCTTTTAATTATTACATAAAACTATTTGGTTTTCTCCTTTTCCTAATTGGATTGTAACTATCACATCCTTTAACTAGCATTAATGTAACTAGTTGATTGGTTGTCAAAAAAAAAAAAAAAACTATTTTAAGACCTACTCCGATTAGAAAAAAGATTTTAATTTGGTTCCTTCTTTTGAGAGCGTTTATATTAGGGTTCGTGTCTTCTTTGAGAGCATGTTTGTGTATTTTTCATTGTTACAACTTATCTGTCATGGCTGATTTATTGCCAGAATGTCTGATTCATAAAATTCTCTGTCACCTTAGTTTTAAGAAAGCAACACAGATGAGTATTCTCTCCAAAACATGGCGGGAAGCGTGTTTGACTCTTCCCAACTTGTGTTTTTCACTTGGTTATCTCCAACACAACATCAAAACAATGGATAATATCATGGAGAGGTATCGAGATGGAAAAATCCCTATTGAAAAGTGTGATTTCTCATATTCTGTTCATTCTGACAGAGTTTTTCCTCTGTTTAATAAGTGGATTGACATTGCACTTCAAAACGGTGTAAAAGATCTCATCTTTGGCGTTCCTACCGATACTCCATACCCCTTGCCTATGTCCACAATCTTGGCTACAAAGACTTTAAGAGAATTAGTTCTAACGGGGTGTAATTTGAATTGTGTTTCGTTATCTAGTGGTGTGGTGAATTGTTATTCGATGAGAAAGCTTTCTCTATCTCTTGTATGTTTAGTTGATGACATGCTTCAGACTCTGCTTAATAGTTGTCCCTTTATTGTCAATTTCATCTGTCGTTGTTGTGCTGGGTTGGAAAAGATTGAGCTACTGAATCTTAAGAAGATCAAGTCAGTTTCGATTTGGAAAAGTAGCGACCAGCTTGTTAAAATTCGAGCACCAACTCTTGAACACTTATCTTATTTTACTGATCCGGAAGTGTTTCCTGAGTTGAATATTGTTGATGCTCCAAATTTGGTGTCATTGGTGTATGAGGGATTTGAATTTCCTGCGACTTTTATGGGCGCTAATTTGTGCTGGAGTTTTCATCCTAGGAGAATCGTCCTTGATTCAACTTGTAAAACAATTGCAAGTTTCATGGATGTTTTGATTCATATGAAGAGTTCGAGTGATTCTACTTCTCATGGAAGTGACAAGCCTTTGCATCGTCTTTTAAAAGAAGTAAAAGTCTATAAATTTGACAGGAGACACCAGAGATGGCATCCTGCTCCTGTGGAACTTATAAGTGGAATGATGGCAATGAGGAACCTTATCGAGAGGGATAAGTTTTGCTTTTTATTAGATTGGTGATGCAACCAATTTTTCTTTTTTAATCTCTATTGCAAATTGAATGCACTTTTTCATTATAAAGTTTGTTTATATGCATTTTTCATAATAGTTGTTCTTCTTAACTTCATCTTGAGGCATCGAGGTAATTACTGTGTTGAAAAGAAAAAGTTATGCTGTATACATTGTTTGTTTACAGTTAAGCAGAAGTCATAGTACTTCATTCTGAGCCATTTAGCATAAGAACTCAAAAATTAAGTGTTCATATGTTCCTGTTGCAGCTTGACAAAGGCATAACTGAGTATCAGTTGTCACCCCGCCTTAGTGATACATGCTTTTGTTATAGATCCTCTTGTTGCCTAGTTATTTTCTTTAAAAAAGGGACCACATGTTTCGTATGAAACCTCGTTTGGATGGTTGTTACCTGTTGTACTGTATTGTATTGTTAGTTTAAATACAATGTTTATTTTGATTGTTAATTAAATTTTATTGTATCTTATCCTTTTAATTCTATCGTTAGGTAACGACGAAAAGACCCATTTTCTTTTTGGGGTGTCCGCTACTCAATTTTGGGCCCCACTTTAGAGGGTAAAACGCTCCTTACCAAAAGCGATTTTAATCTCAGGGCTCGAACTAGACCATAGTAATTTGTCCATATTCCTCAACCTACTGTTCCATACTAGTAGGAACACTGTTTTACTCAGTCCTATGATTCTAAAAGTTGAATGAGTATGCAATTGACTGACTTATTGATGAATTATTAAAAAAGAAGAAAAAAAAAAGGAAAAGGAATAGCTGAATCATCAAAACTGCTGGTATTATTAAAGATGGATTTTTTTTTTAATTATGTAGAATTACACAATTCATTAAAAAAAGAATTTCTATGTGTACTTGTTTTGCACTGAAAAATAAATAAAGTATAAAGCCAACTTTCCTACCTTAATACCTTTTAGTCTCTTTAATTGGTTACCCATATTTTTTAACTTTGAAACAAAGAATATGAATTAAAAGGTAGGTTTGAAAATGTTATCATAAAAATGAACAAGCTAGCTGGTAAATTTTATTTTGGGGAGAGCTGAGGACGGTGGAAGAGGTGAGAAAAATCTTTTAAATTTTAGTTTTTAAATTTTTTTTAAAAATAATATTTTTTTAAAGAATATTTATACTTTAATCTTTAACTTTTAACGAATAATTATAATTTATTTAATTTTTGTCAATGTGGAATAATTATAATTTGGTTAATTTTTGTCAATGGGGATAGATTTAGGTGTGTTTTTGATACTTATCTTTCGTTATTATTATCTTAGAAAGTATTATTTAAGTTTGTTATAACTGCCCAACGATTATTTAAATTTGTTATAACTGTGCTAAAAGCGCGGATAATTTTACAAGTGTAACAGTATAGGGTTCCTTGATATATAGGGTTTTCATTTACTTTTCACACTGTCACTTGTTACAGCAACCACAGAGTTTCCCAATTCCCCTGCCATGGAGACAAGCACAGCTGACAAATTGCCTGTATGCCTTGTTCGGAAAATACTCTGTTATCTCAGTTATCCCCAAGCATCTCGGATGAGAATTCTCTCCAAAACATGGTTACAAGCCTGGTCGGATCTTCCCAACTTGGAATTCGGAGTCTATTCAGGCAAAAGCATAACAATAGTGGATGAAATCACTCAGAGATATAAGGATGAAAATATTCCTATTGAAAAGTTTCAATTTCACAACTTTACGAAGCCTGATCATATTTTCCCTCTGATTGATAGGTGGCTCGACATTGCTCTTCAGAATGGTGTAAGAGATGTTGTGTATAGAGATGTTAGACATTCAACATCATATCCTTTTCCTGTTTTTAAGTTCCTGGAAGCTAAATATTTACGAGAACTAATCCTGACGGGTTGTGATCTGATGCATGTTTCATTGTTTAGTGTTACTCATGTTGCGACCTGTCATTCTTTGAGAAAGCTTTCTCTGTCTTGTGTCTGCATAAACATGATCATGCTTCAGATTCTACTCTATAGTTGTCCCTTCATTGTCGATTTAACCATCGAGCATTGTATTGGACTGCGAAATATTGAGCTGTGGAATCTTCGTTATATCAGGTCACTTACCATTAGTATTCACCAACCTGTAATAGTCCAGGCACCAGCTCTTGAACATTTGTCTTATTCTAGTTATTGTTTGAAATACTTGAATATTATTGATTATGAGAATCTGAAATCTTTACAGATATCTTGTACGGACATATCTTATAGATATCTCAACCACCTTATGTCAGTACCTTACTGCCTCGAGAGTTTGATATTAACTGACAATTCCATAGAAAAGCTTGACATTTGCAGGAATGAATCCTTAAAGGTCTTGAAGATTCACAATTCCAAGATCATAGGATCCATTGATGCTCCAAATTTGGTGTCCTTCGAGTATAAAGGACGCCTTATTCCTCAGCTTAAATTTGTACAGAATTCAAGACAATTGAAGCACTTACAGATAATTCTTGACCCTTTGTACAATTTAGATGCGGCATGGTTTTTTAAGTTGAGGAAATTTCTATCAGATTCGACCTCTTGGTCTCAAGTTACCCTTTGTTTTCTCAAATGCAATGAGATCGACCTGAAAGATTTTCAACTGCACTGTAGAGATGCTACCCCCAAAGTAGACGTTTTAGATGTAAAATTTTTAGCGCCAACTTGGGAGTGCTCTACGTTTGTGGATGCATTGCTGTGGAGTTGTCGTCCCAGGAAAATCAATCTACAATCAACAAGTGGAATGTTTGCGTGTTTCATTGATCGTTTGATGCATATGAAGAATTTGAGTCACAGGCACGGGCAATTAAAAGAAGCAAAAGTCTACCAATTTGATCAGAAAAGTCAGAGTTGGCAACACAAAAGAGGAGAGCTCTCAATAAAGACGACTAGCAAGTCGGAGAAATACTTCTTTCTATTAGATTGGTGATGCAGTTTAGTCTATTTGCAAATTAAATTCCTTTATTCTTACAAGTAACGAAGCTGCACTTCAATTTTTTGCAGCAAACTAGTTTTCATCAAATAAATGGAGAGCTCTTTTCTTCTTTTTGTCTTCTATTAATGAGGATCAGAGGCTCTTCTGCAGTCAATTTTGTTAATGTTAGCTTGATATTTGGGTTTCTTTTAAGGAAAGGCAATAGGAATTGTTGGTTTCTGTGTAGTCATTATTTTTACTTGCTTAAGATCAGAATAGAAAAATATGGTGTGAGACAGGTAACTGTGAATAGATTTACTGGATTTTTTGTTCAAATAGATTGGCGATGCGGATTATTTATATGGAAAATTAAATTTATGGTCATGGATTCGAGTTGTACAAGCAGTGGTTACATTAGGGTAGATTTTCTACATCAAATTTCCTCAGGGTGCGGCCCTTCCCAGAACCCCGCTAACCTAATATGCTTTGTGTACCAGACTGCCCTTAGAAACCATGCGATCTTTAAATATTAGAGAAATAAGTAATGATTTTTGAGTGCTTCAGTTGGCTTGACTTTTTTGCAATAGTAAATTCAGGAATTTGATCACCAGTTTACTCTACTGATACCACATTTGGACCATCAATCTGCTAAATGTCCTCCCCAGAATGCATCTTCAAGAATTTCAGGGATTGACTCCCGCGAATGTTAAACATTCTCAACCTTTTAGAAACATGATCTAATACCAATCTTTCAAGGGATTGCGATCTAGAAATAATATGCGCGAGAAATCCATCAGATATCCTCACCTGTGATGGCTCTAAAGATGCTGAAATCTGACATTCAACAATCTCCAATTCTTCCTAAGGAATAACTAGAATAAAACATTTTGCTGCCAAAAGAGTAAAAGTACACAAGAGGTATAAATATGATATTGAAAAGACGAGAAGGATTACTATATACTAGATCTATTACACCATTCTGAAGAGCAATGCAAAGACACTTATTGATCAGTCATCAGATGGAAAACATTGCAGAGTCTGAAAAGTTGCATAATTTTAAACTTGTCGATAGGGGCTTTCAGTGATTCTATCATTGTATATGGGATAAAATCATCTGTATGAACTCTTGTACAGGGGAATCTCCAAAATATACAAGGCCACACAAAATTTCTTTTAGTATAGTTTGTTGACCTGTAATCCTTGTGAAACCAATATCATTTACTAAATGTAGATGAATATAATTGATCTTATAAAATGCTCGGATATCAGAATGAAAGAAGCATCACATAAGCCTAAATTTATATTAGTTTTACAACGCAAAGTCCAACTAATACCTGCAACTATCCTTATCTGTCGAATTTCATGCTTCCAATAGGAATTGAACCAACAAATCATATAAACGGATTTAATGCAAAAACCACAAGTCTTGTACAGTGGAGCTTGAGTTTCATGCTATCAGTAGCAGATACATAAGTGTCATTGCATTAAAATTGTTCAAAGGTTTCATACCAAACAACTATATCTTTAACAAAAGCAGGTAACACGCAATAAGTAAATGGTTAGAGTGACAAAGGATACACGACTCTACCTTTGTCAAGCAGCGACAGGAAAATATGAATCCTTATTTTTGAGTTCATATACTAAATGGATCATAATGGAGCACTACAACGTACGTTTAGGAACCAGGTCCATAAACATCAGCACGACACTATTTTAGTAGAAAAAAGAAAAGAAAATAAAGGTGCTTAGTGGTTCGATACTCCTACCAAATAAGTAAAGATGCACAGACCAGAAAGCAGAAGTCTAAAACAAAAATATATACAACATAACTTTTTCTTTACAACACAGTAATTACTTGAATGCTTCAAGATGAAATTGGAACAATAAAGTTGAAAAGCCAAGAAGAAATTAATAGGTCATCAAGTGCACAATCATAAAACAGTCTCTTGTCTCTTGTTTTGAATATATCTTGTTCCATTCTGTATTTTGAAGTACAGAAGAACATTTATGTGGAATTCTCAAATTGGTTTGCAACAACTAAACTACTTGTTATAAGAATTTGCAATAGAGATAAAATTAATTGTATCACCAATCTAATAAAAAACGAAGTTCTTTCCTCTCGCTAAGGGTCCTTATTGCCTTCTTTCCTGTTATGAGTTCCACATGATCCCATCTCAAATCTTCCCAATCAAATGTATAGGCTTCTACTTTTTCAGTTGACTCGAAATCTTCATGTACATTAAACGTTCAATGAAACATGCAATCGTACTACTGTTTGACTCAACGCAGAGTCTCCTAGGATGACACCTCCGTTGCAAATTAGCATCCACAAAAGTTGCAGGAATTAGATTTCCCTTATACTCTAAGTGTCACCAAATTTGGAGAATCAACAATATCCAACTTAGGAAGCGGTTCCGAATCAGTAACATAAGACAAGTATTCAAGAGTCGGTTTTAACAAGCTGGTTCCTATCTTTCCAAATTGAAACCGACTTGATCTGATCTTTTGAAGATTATTCAGTGTTTCAATCTTCTCCAACCCATAACAATTATCAAATATCAAACTGACAATAAAGGGACAACTATTAAGTGGAGTCTGAAGCATGTTTTCGTCTAAACTTACCAGAGATAGAGAAAGCTTTCTCAACGAATAGCAATTCACCACACCACTAGATAACGAAACACATTTCAAGTTACAACCCCTTAGAACCAATTCTCTTAACGACTTTGACGCCAAGATTTTGAAAATAGGCAAGGGGTACGACGAATTGCTAGGAACTCTGAAGACAAGATATTTTAGGTCGTTCTGAAGTGCAATGTCAAGCCACTTATCGAACAGAGCGAAAAACACAAGGTGAATAACTTAAGTATGATAATTCAAACTTTTTCAATAGGGATTCTTCCATCCCGATATCTCTCCATGATATTATCAGCTATTTTCATATAGTATTCGAGATGATTAATTGTAAAATCCAAGTTGGGAAGAGTTGAACACGCTTGTAGCCATGTTTTGAGTTGCTTCAGTAAAACTAAGATAAGAGAGTATTTTGTGAATACTTCAGCCATGATGGAGAAGTTGCAATTTATAAAAACTAGAATCATCTATACACAAACCCTAATTATATGTGCGTGAAAATCAGTCACCCTCCAAAGAAAAGTAAGTTTTTTTTGTTAAAAATTATTTTAAAATTAAAAGAGATTGTTATTGTCCCTAATTTAATGCTATAATAAATTATCAGTTACCTTAAATCAACAATAACATACCAATCCTACAAAGAGGGTCCCGAAGGATAGAGTTAATACGAATCTTATCACAAGGTCCTGTGCTACTTACACAACTATTTTAACCCAATGTTTTCAATAACCTTTACAACTACACATAAACATCTTTCAGTGATCACAATTTACCTTTAAGTTGCATATGTTTCTTCACATATCCAGGTTCCGCCCATATGGTGACTGAAATTGAACTAGCATAGCAAAGTGTTTGGATAAATAAGATAACCAAAACACTCTACTGATTTGGTTATGTGCGTCTTTACAAGTTACGGGGTGTAACAAATGCGATTGAGGGCGCTTATTTTATCAAATTAAGTAAAATATACAAGATTCATCATCCATATGTGAAACTTAAATATGATGTATGGTTATATGTTGCTACAACTAACGCAACACTTTATTACATAAGTTTTGGCTGCGTCCTCGTCAATTGAAACAATATTTCATGTCCAATTTGATATATAGTCCTATAGTGAAATCGGGACAAGTCGTAGAGGACGTAATTTCCCTACTATAAGACCACTTTTCTCTTCTGCATCCAAATCGTTAGCACCTTCAACAACCCAATCAAATGAATTCAACAACGAACCTAACATAGTGGTAAGGGTCCTCATAGCTAAAGATATCGCGGGACACATTCTTCTACCAACACCAAAAGGAATGAGCTCAAAATTATCTTGACAACGAATATCCATATTATTCAAACCCCAAAATCTTTCAGGCTTAAACACCAAAGGATCCTCCCAAATAACAGGGTCCCGACCAATTGACCATATGTTCACTATCACTTGTGAACCCTTTGGGACGAAGTAGCCACAAAGTTCAAAATCTTCCTCGGCCTTTCGAGACAGAAGGGGAACAGGCGGGTGGATCCGCAAGGTCTCTTTCAAAATGCAGTGCAAATAAGGCAGCCGATCCAGATCGGCTTCCTTTATTGCCTTTTTCTTGCCAACTACTTGCGCAAGTTCTGCTTTAGCCTTTTCCATTGCGAGTGGGTTCTTCATCAGCTCTAGCATTGCCCATTCTAACGTAATGGAACTTGAATCAGTTCCCGCAATGAAAAGATCCTGCAATATATGTCACTATATTATTTTTCGACTTCAATGACTTCGAAAAAAATAGTAAAAGTATGAAATAATTTTGGTTAATAGGAAAAAATATTACCAGAAAAAAGTGTTCAATTTGATTTCTATCCATTGCAATCTTATTACAATCATTGCCATTTTTTTCTTCGCTCATATTTAACAAAATATCCAGAACGTCTTTAGTGTTCTTATGCAATTTGTTGTTCCTTTGCTCCAATCTTTCCTCAATAAAACCTCGAAAAATTCGAAACATTTTATCAGCATTTTCACAAGTGCTTCTTTTTATCCCTTGAGGATCGATCCATTTCAGCAGAGGGAAGTAATCCACCAGGTTGAACTTTCAGATCTGATACGTAACACTCCGAATCACATCCTTGAATTTTTTCTCCGATTTCTCACACAAATCCACTAAATCGGCGGAGAAAATCGCGTTCGATAAAACATTTATCGCGATATCAGACGCAGCTAAACCAAAATCCACGGCCTCACCGGTCTGGCTGCACCGATGGCAGTAAGCAATAAGCTCTGAGATCTTCATGGACCGGAGATTTTGGTTCGCGTCCAGCTTGTTCGTCGAGAAGATAGACAAATTCACTACCGCCCGGAGATTTTTCCGGCGAGTGCTGTCGACCGGTAGCCACACGATAGAGAATTTATGGTGGTTATGAGCTTCGACTGCATCTTTGGATGCTTTACTGGAAAAGGCTGAGTCGTGTTTTCTGACGGCTTCTTTAGCGAGGGCTGAGGAAGATATAACTATGGTGGGTAGTCGGCTCAATTTGAGGCTCATTATTGGGCCGTATTTGTTAGCAAGCCGCTCCATCGACTTATAGGGTGCAGCACCAAAAATGTTGTGGAGATTTCCGATGAAAGGTAGAGCCACTGGTCCTGGTGGAAGTTTCTTATTGTTACGGTCATGGATCAAAGTCCATGTAAGTAACAATAATCCACATATTAGGCCTATGTAATACATGACAATCAACTATATCATAAAAAAATATAGCTCGAGGTGCTCGGAAATATCACGTATTATATATATCTATATATAAAGATATTATTTGTACGTTGATTCTCGAAAAAAGTTATTAGTGGTTCGCTAAAATTATTGACATCTTAACAGACCTCTTTTTCTATTAGACATTCCAATATTGAGGTCTATTAATACTAGAAAAAGAAAGGTCTATTGTTTATTAATTCAACATATTAATAGGCCTTCCCAGTTTGTAACATAGCTTTGAAACAAATCACGCTTCTTAATTAGGTAGACTAGGGATCAAAACTTGGACAGGCTAGTAGTGTAAAAATATTTAGTCCTGAAACTAGTTTCGAATCGGGTTAGATGAATCTTTTCAATTAAATTTTTGAATTTATATGATTAAAAATAAAAAATATAAAAAGTAAAAGATTATTAACCATCAAATTTCGATTTGGAACGGGTGGGGTAAGCTCAGTTTTTTTTGGAACCCTAAGAAAACCTGCAACCATCTGCAAGCCACACGAGAATGTAAACTGCACTAGAAAAACCCTCTGTGACAGGCTCATGATTCAAAGGCATAAGCTCAGTTTGTTTAATTGAATCCGTCTTAATATCAGATATAAAAAAGAATTACCTACTGTAAGTTAATTTTTCAGCATATGTGATTCTTATGTTAGTTGAGGCAAAGGTTTGTGCATGTTAGAAAATGTAGTTAAACAACTTTGATGGGAAAAAATTACAATTATATGACCATATCTTGCATAATTTTTTTTTTACCATAATCATAAATACATTTTGCATACATATGAGTCTTTCATCTCCAATATGCATTGTGATTTTAACACATAGATATACATGAAAAATGCTATCAGACGTCATTGATATGGGATACACACGCATCGACTTGAGACTCAGTGTCAGTTGATACATGAGAAAAAAGGGACTGTTATTACAATCAAAGGCAGCTAAGCTACCTTAGTTAGAATAAAGCTTCTGATATGCAAAATATTGTAACAAACCAAAAGAGGAGAAAACAAAACAGGAAGTATAACTTATAATCATCACTCAGAAATTCCCTGGCTAGCTCACTCTCACACACTTTTTTCAGTATCTTATAGACTATACATGGTCATAACACCCCATTGTGATGAAAAATGCCACATGAAAATATCTTTAATATGGTGAAAAAAAACAATCAATTGAAAAAAAAAAAGAAAAGAATCAAAACAAATATCTTGTTGAGTCTGTTCAATAATGTGTAGCTGCTGTGCAACATATGCAAGTGGTGAAGAAAGATGGTCTAGGCTTGCGTTTTCCACTCTCTTTTGGTGAAGTTAGAGAAGTTTCTTTATCTTGTGAGGCCTGCAAGTCCTCTCCTTTCATAACACCAACATGGTTCTGTTGTTTTTCAGATGTAACTTTCAAATCGCCGTTTACTCCTTTGTTTGATAAACCTAAAAGCGGAGCACTGGAGATGTCAGAATCACTTCTTTCTACTCGAATAGTCTTTTCTTCAACTGCTACTGCCTCGTAGTCTAGTGAGTTTCGGTTGTATTCAGTTCTCATAATTGAGTTTGAGAACTTTCCTTTGGAGCCAACTGATAAGCTTCTTGTAGGAATCTTCTCAGGACAGAGAAGTGGAGTTTGATCTGATTCTGAAGATCTTCTGTGAACACCAAAATCGAAGCTTGGAGACTTTCGAAGCTCAATTCCGTTGCTTGATTTCTCTGGGATGGTTTCGAGACTTGACCTTCCAATACTCTCTGGTGCTTTGGGAGGGGTTTCATAATGAAAATTTGGCACCTTTTGATCGAAAGCACATTTTCCATTGGGAATTGCTAATGCTTCAAGACTTGGCTGAACATTCTGTGCATGTTCTGTCTCATCAGAGTCTTCAATTTTTGGCATCTCTTTTTCTGATATGTTGAGTTCAAAAACACCAGAATCCTCAGTAATAACAAATTCACGGTTATCGTGTTCTCTCAAGTCTGCATTGCGTTCTTTCTGATCTTCAGCAGACTCAAACACCTGCACTCTTCCATCTGTATGTGATAGATCGACACCATTTTCCAGTTCTGATGGCCCCAAATGCAATATGCTCTCCTCCCGTATTTCCTTTCTACTAGGCTTCTCAACTCCTTCCTTTTCTTTTTCAAGAAAACCATTTTCTTTTGGAGTAGTTCCGATGAATTTAGTATGGAGTACTCCAAATTCAGGTACCATTTCAAATGTTTCTTCAAAATTCACATGTTGTTCTACTGGTGGCGCGTGATGATGATAGAGTACATCAGGTTGAACATTTATATTGCCGCTCTCCTTAACCTCCTCAATTGGATAATCCATTACACTATCAATGTTAGTGTAGTTTCCTGGTAGTTTTTCCTCTGTAGCCTCTATGGGGTGTGATTCAACTGAAGAAGCTGCATTTTCATTCTGCATTTCATGCACTGCCTGCATAAATGACTCAGTTTCCTTCGGATCACATTTCTCTACTGCATTTTCTGATTCATTTGAAATCAATTCACTCTCCGGATTATGAACCATGCATTTGTCTTGTGGCTCAATAATTGCTGCAAGCGAATTCGATGGAGTACTCAGTGGACTATATGCCAACAGTGAACCTGCAGAATCACTTTGACTCAACTCCACTTTAGGAGTTTCATCAGAGTCACCCCTAATTGAGTAAACATTTTCAACCTGATTTTCAGTACTCGTATTCTCATGTTTTTCCTCATTTGACATATCTCCAGTGGCATCCAATTCTTCCACCAAGCATTCGTCTTGTTGAGTGGTTACGTGTTGATCATTGGCATCAGCAACAACAGCCTTATCTGCAAGTGAAATTTCAGAGATGATCAACTGAGTTTTATCCTCATTCTGTCCTGATCTTCCATTCTCTGAAGTTTCTTGTTCCTCACTAGGCGATGAATTGAAGTGCTCTTCTACTGTCTCAGTGGAAACACTCGAGGATTCAACTGGATCGGACTTTAAAACTTCATCATTTGATAAACTTCCTTCTGCCTCACCTGATGTAAGCTTTTACCAATTAGAAAGAAATTCAAAGGGGTTTTATTCCTAGATTATTTATCTACTGATGTCTACATGACTATTCCATTACCAAACCATAAGTTATAATCACAAACTTAAACTTCTGTGTCTTGAAATGCACAAACAGCATGAATATAGTCAAGGATATATTCAGGTTATAAGACCGTAAGACGACTAGAAGATTCTAACCTTTCTTGTTACATGTTTGATCATCTACTTCATCATTTTCCTCCAAAATTGACTCCATAAATTGTTCAACTTTTTGCCCATATTGAGAAGTATGTGTTTCAGAATCAGTAACTTCATTCATTATGTCATTAGCACCTGTTTGAACTTCAGAACATTGAAAAGGCTGCTTAACTTGTATCTCTCCCTCATCTTCATCTGCATAAGAAATTTGAATGACGATCCCCAAGTAAAAACCAACTACCACAAAACAGAAAATACTAAAGAAGAAAAACTAATTCCATAATCAAGAAAACAGTAGTGAAAAATTAACCTGTTTTGTCCTCTTCAGAGTTCTTTAGCTGAGGTTCTTTAGCAATTGAAGTGTCAAAAGTAGGCAAAACTGCATCTTTCTCATGATAATCTTTACTTTCACCTTCAGGAGTTATATTGTTTTCTTCTTTAACACCATTTGCATTGCCAGCAGCTTCGCCTTTCTGTTGCGCGTCAACTGCAGCATTCTCTGTTCAACATAAATCATTAAACACATCAAACAAACAGAATCTTGAAATCCTAAAGGGAAAAAAATAACAATCTTGAGAACTCTAGAGCTGTTCTGTTTTACCTGATGAATTTGTGTTCCCCATCTCATTTACCATACTCTAACTATCCAAGTCCTTCAATAAAACAGTGCTTCAACTATATTTTTTTTTCAAGAAAAGTGTCAAAGATTATACTATGTTTAAAAAATATTTAAAAAAATATTAGGGGTCCAAAAACATCAATACCATGATGATGATGACAACAGTGATATTCACATGCTAATAGCTAATATTAGATGACAACTTAGACTTTTTGAACATGCCAGAATGTTTTCAGTTGATTAGTGTGGACTCCTCCATTAATATTTACTTCAACAATAAGCTTTTAAGAAAGATTAACCACAAAAAAATATAAAAATAAAACAAGAAAAGCAAATTATATTTTTCTTGTTATTGGGACATTTCTTGATGATGAGGTTGAGATTCTTGACTGAAAAAAGGAACATTTTAACTAAAAAATGTTCTCTTTTGGGGACACAAGATGCTTCATTTACTAATCTTTAAACTAATTCTTTTAGCCTGTTTCATTTTTATTCTTTTAAGTATAGGTTTTAATGAGTTTGCCCCTTTAGATTTTGGCAATTTAATATTTGTAGCTATGCCAAACAAAGTACAAAATTGCATTATGCGGCTTGATGCTTGGGTTTTATGGGACACTAGCTTATTTGTCAGCTAATATTACATCAAGACATCACATTCTTGATGTTATTAACTTTTACTTCTGGCATGATCATTAAACATAAGCAAAGTAACATATTTAGTAAATGATATATGTCTTCCTCTCCTTCAATTTGTCTGTCGTACTTTTCGTTTAGTCTGTTTAAAATAAATGTTTCTATCTTTTTTTTCTTTGACAACTCTTTGATTCAGATGACACGTCTAACACCATAAGATTAAATGGTTTTTTATAATTGATATTCTTTAATTTAAGATCACAAGATCCAAAAGTACTTTCTTAAACTCTGTGTCAAGTCTAAATTGACAAACAAATTAAAACGAAGGGAGTAATAAAATAAGATTTTCGAAACATTAGTAAGATCCAAGTTAGCCAACATTTCCTATATTATGGTGGTAGATCAAATATGTCTAAATATGCAAATATGTATTCTGAATTTATTTACCATGAATCTTGTGTTACTAATTAAATACTTGTGTCAGAAATTCCTCGAATCGGTTTGTTATTTTCATAAAGGATATAATTGATAATGTTTTTCAGCAGCAAGCTACGGGCTAACGACCCCCTAACCTAGATTGGGGCGAAAACTCCAAAATCTCCTTCTCCTTTCTTACAACTCATGACAGGACCACCATTATATAAATGAATCAACAAACTTAGAAGTTGATTAAGAGTATGAAATTCATGAATGAAATGATTAATTGGGTCATTATTTTTGGCCTAAATAAACTCCTTGTGGTGGACTTAATTAAAAAGTGGAGCCAAATAAAGCTTGTTGCTTTGCTAATTAGTTTCATCAACAACTTCTTTATTGGATAAGGAATAATGGCTCCATTAAGGTCTAATTTTCAAAGATTTCTTGGTGTTAAAGCATTACTCCAATCTAAAGATGGCCAAGTTTAGAATGTTAGTGCCAAACTCATCATCATTTCCTTTGGAATTTTGGGCTCTTTTTTCCCAATGGTTTAAAGTAACAATTTGGTCCATTTAATCCTTTTGATCAATTGGAATACCTTTTAAAAAGAGGGTTGGTGGAAGCCTATTATGTGAATGTCTTTGGTCCAAATTGGAAGAGTTAATTATTTTTTTTTATAAAAGAATTTGAGACGCGCATGATTGAAATTTTAGCCAATTTTAATACGTATTTTATTGAGAGCAAAGCAGAATTGAAAGAATTAAAGGATGCTAAATGAGTTTGTTAGATTTATTGTTGTTTTGACAATTGACGATTGAGATTTGTTCTTTATAATAATGAAACTTATATTTCAAATTTGAGTTTATTTGAAATAGATTTGGGTGTCAAAATTTGAAGAAAAAAATTATTATTTTTTGGGCAGAAAAACATCAGATCGTATGTCGACTAAAATTTTAGTTAATATATATGACTGAAAATGAAACCCAAGAATATACGAAAATGATTAAAAGAATATTAGGTTTGTTAGATTTATTGTTATTTTATCAAATTGATGATTGAAATTTGTTCGTTATGACAATATGAATTTTTAAAATAGGGTAAATTATGTAACTAGACAAACATATGATATGTATTTACATTATACCACTATGGTTTGAAAAAAATTATAATTTATAGCTATAGTTAGAGTTTTGTTGATATTTTCTCTCTTTTCTCTTCCTCTCTCTCTGCAGTCTCTTGCCAGATGTACAAATGCATATGTATTGTATATATATAATTATTTGAGAGATATACATATTTACTTCGATAAATATACATATACACTTCACGTCTCTCCACTCTTTGTCCTCTCTCGCTCGCCTCTCTCCCCCTCTCTCGATCTTGCTTGCTTCTCTCCTCTCTCTCCCAATATCGCGTGCCAAATCTACAAATATATATGTATATCAATTACACATATACAATTATTTGACAGATATACACATATAATTTGCCTCTCTCTACTCTATGCCCTCTGTCACTTGCCTCTCTCCTCCCTCTCTGTTCTTGCTCGTCTCTCCCCTATAATACGCAGCTGCTACAAATCATAAGTTTAACAAACTATTACTATTTTTGTCTTATTATATTTTAAATATTTGCTCTTTTCGAAAAATCCTCTTTTTCTCATCCCAATAGCTCATGAAGGTCCAACAATCAATGGCCCAAGTAAAAAGCAAAACCCACATAGAACACAAAATGTTATGTAGACAAGTAGGACGTATATATTTAGTTATTTAATTTTATAAAAAATATTAAATACTTATTTATGCATATCCAAAATTAACGAAGGTAAATATCAGTTAATATTAAACTAAGAAATATATTTATATATCATGTTATTGTAATATATAAACAAATTCACTCTCCAACCAACAACTGAGGCTCCTTGCCTCATCTCATTTTATATGATACATTTTAATTTGATATAAAGTTTAAAAAAGAAAAAAAAATTAAAATTAATAATCTAAAATAATTGATAAATATTTTCGTGATTATAAATGATTTCATTTAGGTAAAATGAACATTTTATAACTAATATATCATTACCAAAAATAAAAAATGTGTCATGCGTCATTCTTGTTTAAATTGATTAAAAAAAAATGAGTCATATAAATTTTAACACAAGAAATACTATTTTTGTTGTATATAACTTCAGCGGAAAACAGCTACAACAATACATTTAGTGATGATAAATTTTTCTTTTTATAAAAATATATAGCAACAATTGAGTTAATGTCATTTGATTCAGAGCCATTAAAACCTTTAACGCATTTATAATAAAATGTTGATTACAAATACTTATATTATATTATTATCGTTATATATAATATAACAATAATTATATTGTTATTGCTAAATAATATTTGCAAAATTCTTCATCCAATGGGTCATTTAATTGTCTACTCAGAAACTATGTTGCAGTTGCAAAAAAGACTCATCTTTAATGTTGGGTCTTATTCAATAAATATTAATCATGTTACTATATGATCAAGTCAAGAAAAAAAATTGACTGGGGTTGACGTGGAGTGTGCCTCATTTAATCATGCACGTATATATTGTGTCAATTAAATAATTATATATAAATAATTTTTATTATTAAAATAAATATAATATTTATATAAATAAAATTAAACAAATGCTATTAATTTGATGCAATAGTTTAATTTATTATGAATGAATAAAAATGAGAAAATTAATTAAATTACGTATAATATATCGATATATGTTAATAGTTTATGAATCTTCTATATATACTATATTAAAAACGTGAAGACCTTTAGAAATATTGTTTGAACTTTTTGTCCTTCATTAAAATACTTAGCTTTAGACAAAATTGTCTTTTCACTATTTTTCTTAATTTATTCTTTATTTTTTTTTAATTTAGTTTCAAGATTCAATTCACTCTTAATTTAAGACTATTCTATATAAATAATTATCTAAATTACAAAGGGATAAAAAAAAATTCAAAAGTGAGTTGTGGCCTTTGTCATTAAAAAAATTGCACTTTAGAATTAGTTAAAGATTACAACCATATAAATTATAATTTAAGGACCAAAATCAAATTCTAATATAATTAATGGAAGACCAAAGTGCTAGTTTTTCTATTATAATTAAAAACATTGGAAATTTAGGATGAATGAGAAAAGATATACACTTAAAAAATTAGTGGGACACAAATATTTGAAAATTCTACACTATAGTTGTTAACCAAAATAATAACTCGCAACAGTATATTTTTTAATTTTATATCACATAAATATAATATCTTCTGCTTATGAGGTTTGATTTTGAGACTAGGGTTTTTCAGAAATAGCCCTTCTAACATTTCTGGAATTTCACTGAATATGTTATTGTTATTATATCTCATATAAATATATTTTTTTATCTCCCTCGTTAGGATTAGTAAGATAATGTCCGATAATCTTTATGTGTATTATTTTTTTGTTTTGAAGTTTCATTAGTAATTAAATACCTAACAATTAACATTAACAAGAAAATAATTAAGAACATCAATATCATAACATGTAGACCTCCTTTTATTAGTCTTCTTGGAAAGACTTGTCAAGAAACTTGAGAGATACTTTTAACAAACTGCATAAATAGGGCTATTAAGAAACTTGTTACACACTTTACTATTTATTGGAACAGTCTTAAAAGAATAACATATTTTTATATATTTTAATAATAATTTAATTTTAAAATATTTATTTTACTCTTAATAAAATATTTATAATCATACAAATATTTCTGACTCGTTTTAGATCACAAAATTTTAAAAATTATTTTTTTTTAAAATTTAGTACTAAATCGTATAGTATCACATCAATTAAAACGGAGGGAGCACCAATTATGAGGTTGGCAATTTGACATCATAATAACAACGTCATTTTATCTTACGTAAGGGAGTTAGAAAGGAGTAAAATTGTTCATATTCATCATGAGAGGACTTTGTTCGTTCAATTTATTATTTAAGTTGATATACACGAGTGTAACATATTCAAAATTATGGACTTTAATCTTATTTGATAGAACAATATCTACACGCAATTAATTTTTTTTCCTTAAATATGAGATTTATAGTCTTAGAAAGTAGATTAAATTACCTATTTAAAATAATAGATAAAAGTAACACGATGACGTAAAGATTATTTACTCTAATAATGTCACGCACCGGGAGGGTATCCTTGGCATGGCAGGCACCTAGAGACTATTGCTAGGCTCCAAGCGAACCACTTAGCCTCATCATATTATTCAATCAAATAAAATCTAATGAACAACGGAAAATGTAGGTAAGGAATGGACACATCTCATCTAAAGTCTCAAAAGAATATATAAAATAATGAAGGCTTGTAGAAAGAACTAGCTCACAATCTCAACATCAACGTCCAACTACCGTCTATGAAGCCTTTATCACTAATCATGTGGTGCCAATGATAGACCTATGGCTACCCAAATCAAAATAAAAGAATAGTCCAAAGTCTAACTCTAAAGCAAGATGAAATAATCATGGTGGGTCCTCCGGAGTAGGGGAGGCTCACCAAACAGCTGTGAATCTCAGATCTTCAACGGAGTGCCTGTTGACGATCTCTATTACCTACCTTTGCATCATAAAATGATGCAGTCCAAAAGGGACATCAATATTTGGAATGTACTGATATGTATAATAGCTGAGCAAAACAGAAACAGGTAGAATAGTATGGAAACAACATCAACTCAAAGTAATCATCAAATAACATCAAACCGTCAAATGTCTATCTATGCAAGAATAAAGAGTTGACAAGTGACTCATCAACAACTCAAACTTATCAATCATCTTAGACTCATCTCAAAGGAGCTCACTCTTCTCATCTCATCTCATCTCATCTCAGAGGAGCTCACCTCCTCTCATCTCATCTCGACTCGGAGTACTCAAGATAGGAAATTTATGGGAGTTTCTCTTATACGACAACAATCACTTATGAGCCAGTGAATGTACAACAATCTCACTGATGTTGCCACAGCCGTTCCAAACTTGCCAGGTAGGGAACGCTCCAAAACCATATCAGCTCACCCAATATGGAGTCAATACTCAACAAGTCCGTTATTGCTTCCAGGGGCTGTTACTCTCGAGGGAACCTTAATATATGTGGTAGTTCTATGCCTCATCAATGTTTGGCGAAGTAGATAATGAGGTCGAATGGGACTCATTCTTACCCATTTTGGTGCTCGATACTCCTTCTGCGACTCAATACTCATAAAACCTCCATCTCAACCAATCTCATAGGGACTCGAACCCTGTCATCGACCAGTATTTCATAGGGACTCGAACCCCGTCATCGACCAGTATCTCATAGGGACTCGAACCCCATCACCATTCAACTCATAGGGACTTTAACCCTTTCATCAATCAATCTCATCAACGACTCAAGATTAGAACAATCATTAGGAATCAATCGAATAGACACATCGGTAGAGTTCACTTATAGAGACTCATAAGACAATCAAATTCTATCAACTCATCATCATTCTCTCATCACAATCAAGAATCTCAACTCAAGGCTATTTTACATACCAGTACATTCCAAGTAACAAGCGCTCCGTTGAAGATTTGAGATTTGCAGTTGATTGGTGAGCCTCCGTTGAAGATCTGAGATTTGCAGTGGATTGGTGAGCCTTCTACTAACATTTATTCCTATATATTCCTTTGAGACTTTAGATGAGATGTTCCCATTTACTTACTTATATTTTCCGCTATTCATTAGAGTTATTGATTGAATGATGTGATGAGGCTAAGTGGTTCACTTGGGGACTAGCAAGAGTCTTTGAGTGCCGGCCACGCCAAGGGTACCCTCCCAGGGTGTGATAATCGTGACAATATATAACATAGCTCCTTATTATTATATCTTACGGTACTTTTGTAAAATTAGGTCTTGGGCCGAGCCTAACTCACATCCCAAAAGCTAATTCAAAGGTAGGAGGATTGTCCAAGCCTTATAAAGAGTCTACCCATTTCATTAGTCACCAATGTGAGACTTTTATCATTCTTTAACAACTCGTGAGTTCAAGACATTGCGTAATGAAAATTTACAAACATTTCGCATTCACACCAAACTAATGCATGCAAGACAATGAGACGTGTGTCTTTCGTATATATCTTGTGTATTTAACTATGGTGTAATATTATGTATTTTTTCACTTTACATTTTAACTATTAAGATTAATTTTATTGGTTTGATCTAATCATCCATTACGATAAATATTTATGCAAAACAACTTGAAAGATAAAACGACAATGACATACACTATAAATTAAAGTTGTCCATATATAGTGAAATTTCGTAAAACAGCTATAGCCTAACTGTCAATATAGTAGATAAATACACATAATAAGTATAACCTAATGAAAAGTGTACACAATTTAATCTATACATCAACTTCATTTTATAAAAATAAAAAGAAATTAACTACTTAACAAGAAACCGAGTAAAATAAATGTTTAAGAACAACTTGCTGGGTCTTTTGGATTCAAAATTTTCAATATTATATTTTTTTATTGGCTGTAGCATTTATAATAAAGTATGTTAGGTTTTGCACACCCTACGGATTTGCCTGATCGTTGGAACAGGTTAGCCGACGTGTTTCAATGATGCAGAAATAAACTGGAACGCAACAATTTTACGTGGAAACACCCGGCTCACAAAAGGTGAAAAAACCACGACCTGTACCTCTACAGGATTTACTCCAACTTCACTACTTCAATATGAGCCTTCAACAAACGATTACAATTCCTAGTAATCTAAACTTCAAAACAACTTCCTAACTTCACATAAACCTCCCTAGGCTTATGTTACCAATTCGAGTTGCCCCCAACTTGAAGACTAGAATCTAATCTCAGTTATAGACTCTGAGAGATTATACAATTGTTCAGAATTACAAAGAGAAAACAAAACTCCTAAACCCTATGTCAAGTTGCCGCGTTTCTCTTCTTCTTCGTCTCTCTCTTTTTCTGTGTCTGAATCTCTCTTTTTCTCTCTGCTTCTTTCTTTTTTCTGCGTTGCCTTCTTCTGTGAATTCTTTTCTGGTTTTATAGTTGCTGATCAGAGATTTAATTGCTCTCCACCTCTTTAAGGATAACACCAATTATTAGTGGAATCCTTTTTCTTTTAGAACTCCTTCTTCTAATCGAACTTCTCTTTTCTCCTTCTTTTACGCATCCTGTTTGAGTTGGAGTAGTATTCCTCTTTAAATCCTTCTTCTTGACAGCTGTTGTTTTTATGCGCCTTATTTCCAGCACCCTTTATTCCATTTTTATTGTGTGCAGCGTGTGCAGTTTGCCACAGAAACAGTACGCTGAAAGAACCGGATAGTCCAACCTGTTTCATTATCTTTTGTCAGCCATCAAAACTTTACTGCTCCAACAAATTCCCCCTTTTTGATGATGACAAACTTTCTGAGTGTCAGGTCTATTCATCTTTTCTGATTTATTTTCAGCTTTCCATAGTTCCCCTTGACTGTATGCCCTCTGCTTGTCCAGTGGATAGACCAGATAGCCTGACTTGTTCCTCTGATCCAACTTTCCATAGTTCCCCCTGACTGTGTGCCCTCTGCTTGTCCAGTGGATGGACCAGGTAACCTGACTTGTTCCTCTAATCCAACTCATAGTCATCATGTCCTCCCTTTTTTTTTTTAAAAAGGTGCAAGTGAAAGTAACTTGTGCTTATAACCAGTCATGTGCCTTGAGCAAGCGATATCCATGTACCAATGCTTGCTTTCTTTCACTGCAACCTGTAAGACAGATCAAGGATTAGTTTTAGGAACCCAGACTAGCTTGGGTCCTTTCCAGTTGTAAAATGGATGAATGAGATCCCTTCTTGCCCAAGTAGGCAACATGTTCCTTGACCTGTTTCTTTTATTATTTTCATGCCTCCTTTTGTGCACATGATATGTGTTTCTACTCCTAACATTGTTTGCAATTGTACACTCAGTAGTTGGATGTCCAATTTTTCTACAGAGGTAGCACAAATCAGTAGTAGTAACATTCTCTTGAAAGAACCCTATTCCAGCTTTCTCATTGTGACTCCTGCTTCCTAGATGGTTCACTATTCTTGATGACTGAGTCCATCTGTTTGCCTTTTCTAAGTCCAATTTTAAAATGGAGTTTTCCTGGGTCAATTTTCTCACTTTTTCTTTCTCACAAAAAAACTCAATTTTGCATTCTTTCAACTCAGTTTCTACCTTCTGAAGCTCTTCACTCGTCGTACTTTCACCCTTATCAGCAGCAGTTAACTTTTGGATTTCTGACTTTAGGTTCAACACAAGTGAATCAAGTTGTTTAACCTGTTTCTTCAACTTGTCATTTATTTCTTTTGCTTTATCCAGGCAGTTTTTTATCTCAAGATTTTTAAATTTTTTATCTGAAAAATCTTTAATTAGTTGATCCTTTCCATTTGCTACTTCTTGAAAATCGTCTATCAATCCATTCATTAGCAAGATTAGCTTCCTTTTTGAAAAGAGATGCAACTTTTCTTTCAATTCAGAAATACTTACCTCAGATCTATCATCTTCTTCTAGATCTAAATCTCCAGCAGCCATGAACGCAGTTTCATCAATATTTTCAGTATCAGAATCTTCTAGACCTGATCCCCAAGCGGCCATCATGGCATATGTTTCCTTTTCCTTTTGCTTAACAACTTTTTCTTTGATTTCTCTTTCAGCCCTTTCCTCTCTCCACTCAATCTCCCATAGAGGACACTGTTTGATGTGATGGTCAGTTTTTCCACATTTGTAACATCCAGAGTTGCTTTTGTCATTGGACCACTTCTTGCTTCCAGTGTCATCGGACCACTTCTTGTTACCTGTTTCTTTCTTATCCTTCCCTTTCCTGTTCCTTAGAAACTTTTTATAATTTTTAGCTAAAAATAATATCTGATCTTCATCAAGATCTGATCCCTCATCATCAGAAGCTGCTCTAAGAGCGAGTGATTTTTCATCCATTCCCACTTCTTCCTTTTGCTCTTCCATGTTCATCTCATATGTTCTGAGATTTCCAACCAGCTCATTTAATGTCATGGTTTCAATATCCTTAGCTTCCCTAATGGCAGTAACTTTTACATCCCACTTAGCTTTTGGTAAAATTCTCAGAACCTTGTCTACCTGTTCTTCAGAGGTAAGCACTTTTCCCAGAGAAGCTAATTCATTAATAAGTAGTGTGAGCCTTGCCATCATCTCTTGCAATGTTTCATTCTCTTTCATCTTGAAGGTCTCATATTCAGTAAATAGCATGGCAACCCTGAATTTCCTAACCTGAGTAGTTCCCTCGTGAGCAATTGTAAGAACATCCCAGATTTCTTTTGCAGTGGAGCAATTTGAAATTCTGTTATACTCTTCTGGACCAAGACCACAAATCAAAATATTTTTAGCTCTGGCATTTTTCCTCATGGACAACAAATCCTTAGCGTTGAACTCCCTTCTCTCTTTCGGCACTTGTTGGTCCTCCACTTTTTTCATAGGAATAGTAGGCCCTATACTAATTCTATCCCAGAGTTCGTAGTCTTCTCCTTGAATGAAGTCCTCCATCCTAGCTTTCCACCAACCGAAATGTGTTCTATTGAAAAGAGGAGGCCTCACAGATGATTGTCCTTCTCCATGTCCAAAGGGTGGTGCAGTATTCATCTGGATCAATCCTTAGGTACTAGCCTTTAATAAGAAAACCTGCTCTGATACCACTTGTTAGGTTTTGCACACCCTACGGATTTGCCTGATCGTTGGAACAGGTTAGCCGACGTGTTTCAATGATGCAGAAATAAACTGGAACGCAGCAATTTTACGTGGAAACACCTGGCTCACAAAAGGTGAAAAAACCACGACCTGTACCTCTACAGGATTTACTCCAACTTCACTACTTTAATATGAGCCTTCAACAAACGATTACAATTCCTAGTAATCTAAACTTCAAAACAACTTCCTAACTTCACATAAACCTCCCTAGACTTATGTTACCAATTCGAGTTTCCCCCAACTTGAAGACTAGAATCTAATTTCAGTTATAGACTCTGAGAGATTACACAATTGTTCAGAATTACAAAGAGAAAACAAAACTCCTAAACCCTATGTCAAGTTGCCGCGTTTCTCTTCTTCTTCGTCTCTCTCTTTTTCTGTGTCTGAATCTCTCTTTTTCTCTCTGCTTCTTTCTTTTTTCTGCGTTGCCTTCTTCTGTGAATTCTTTTCTGGTTTTATAGTTGCTGATCAGAGATTTAATTGCTCTCCACCTCTTTAAGGATAACACCAATTATTAGTGGAATCCTTTTTCCTTTAGAACTCCTTCTTCTAATCGAACTTCTCTTTTCTCCTTCTTTTACGCATCCTGTTTGAGTTGGAGTAGTATTCCTCTTTAAATCCTTCTTCTTGACATCTGTTGTTTTTATGCGCCTTATTTCCAGCACCCTTTATTCCATTTTTATTGTGTGCAACGTGTGCAGTTTGCCACAGAAATAGTACGCTGAAAGAACCGGATAGTCCAACCTATTTCATTATCCTTTGTCAGCCATCAAAACTTTACTGCTCCAACAAAGTACAAGGACACATATTGTCGACATTAAAAGTATGAAATAATCTTTAATATATAATAAGATAAATATAGTTGACCATATATACCTGCTAGCTAATTTCTCATTTCTTTATCATCAACACATCAGTTTTATTTTTATTTTTTAAATAGAAAAATCAATATTCACTTTATATATCCATGATAAATTGGTCAATTGAAACGACTATCCAACGTATATCTTTCAACAATAGACTTTTTAAGCGGGTATATTTAATTTACTGTCGAATAAACAACAACAATAATAACATATTCAGTGGAATCTCACAAGTGGGTCTGAAGGTATAATGTACGCAGACCTTATCATTATCTCATAGAAGTAGAGAGATTGTTTCGTGGGAACCCTCGTCTCAACAACCTATAGGCGGATTATTATCGAATAAACATTAACGAAAATTTGTTAAAGCTTTTAATGATATTTATATAGAGTACATAGTTATAGATATTCATATTTGTTATTGTTTCTATATATAATATAGTGATAATTATATTATATCGTCGATAACTGATTATGGGAAAATTCTTTACTTATTGTAGTATACTATACACTTTTACGAAAATTTAAAGACAATAATAATAATAACGTATTCAGTGTAATCTCAACAATAAATATTCTAAAAAGAATATTGTGTACCTAATTATATTTTTACCTTATGAAAAGAGAATTTCTTTTTTCTCGATAAACTCCTTAGAAGAATATTATTTTAAAAATTTGAAGACTTTATATTATTTAAAAGTCCTACAGAATACTAAGGAAGCCACAGAGAAGGACAAAAAAGTGGATGAATAAATGCAAAGGAATACTCATCCCCAAAGTTATGGATGAAAGGTAATGTAAATTATATTCCCACCTCCACGCTAACTTAAGAAGACAGCAAATTAAAGCACCATTAAGGAAAAAACTACTGTAACAACTAACAAGTGAAATTACTCAAAAGAAAAAATACTCCAGAAAGCTCACACTGGTACACAAACTTTAGAATCGAGTTCTCCATCTCCAGATAAAATGGATGAAAAGAGTGTGCATTCCCCAATAAATGCAGCAAAATTCACTGTATCGAATAATAAAGATACAACTAGTCTGATCGCGATCAATAATTCAATATAATATTTAAGTTGAAAGCAAAATCAAAATTCAAAAGAAACAAAAGAGATATCCACTAGAAAATTCGAGGTATATATACATAGATTAGATAATACATAGTATTTGTACGTACCTATGCTGAAATTTAAAAAGAAAAGAATTGTTAACACGCAAAGCACATATTTTACTGCAATGAAATATCCTGGAAATTCCCAATATTTTTTGTGTTTCTGATTTTTAAAAGATTCTATAACACAAATCATATTCCCATTTCTTTGGAATTGGTCAAGAGACAGATTCAGAATATAAGTTATGTCGCTCTAATTTTTTAAAAAATTTCGCATCTGCTTTTTTTAATTTTTTTTTATATATTTATATATATAACAAATTTATTGAAATTGTTAACACAAATTTAATGCTCTATATGAAAAGTACTGAATTTAGATGAATTCGGTCCTCCGAATTTGTTGAGTAGTGAATTTCTTTGTAGATGGATAGAAAGACTTTAGTTGAAAACATGAAATGATAATTCAATGTACAAGATCAAAATTTCATTATTTTATTTAATATAGTAAATATAATGATGAGTTTCAAAGTGAAAAATTATTATCATTTTTCAAATTTGTCGGAAAGATTAGGTTAACCAATTTGACTACACAAATATATCAATGTTGTTATGTTTGATAGTCCAATATTATAGGAAAAAGCTCGATTAATTTGAAATATAAATCTAATCTATTAACTTTAGTTGCTAACTAGGCCCTTATGCTTTAAAAATTGTGGTCCCACCTTTTATTTCGAGATTTGTACTCCATAGATAAGCAAATATATACTAGTTAATTATCTAATATAACTATAGTTTGAATTAATTACGGCTCGCGGCAAACATCTAGTTGTAATTACAGTTTGATTTTATATGCTTCAGCAATTCATACAAACATCGTGTGCAATTCTACAAAAACTGTGCGTGCATCAAATTGTATAACGAAAATACACAAACAATGGAAATTGTATAGCAAATTATACAAACGCTTCGAACGAATTGTTTAGCAAAATATACAAACTCGATATAAAATCTGCAAACTATATAGTGAATCATATAAATGTATAAAAATGCCGAGCAAATTATACAAACGTTGCTATAACTATAGTTACTAAATGAAATTACCTAAACTGTAGCTATGAGGTATAATTAAGGTAATTTTGAGTGGCTACATGTGAAAATTCCTCCTAAAAGTTGTGGTCCCACTTTTTATTTTGAGTTTTGTATCTTTGATTTAGCCGACAGTTCTTATATCCTAAAATTTTACATGTGAAATTTGAAATTTCGTATCTGTATCCTGAAGTTCTGAAACTTCGTAACAATATCCTGAAATTTTACATGTGAAATTTGAAAATTCGGGGCAATAACTATTTGCGAATTTACCCAAGAATAATACATCCTCCTTGGGAATCTTATTAGCTAAGTTAGTCGGTTACCTGAACTCGCACCTTGTTAGTGAGGGTTCGATTCCCCACATTGTAATCTCCTTCCCATTTTCCTCTTCCCTTGCTCCCTAATTAAAAAAAGTCCTCATAATGTCAAAAGGGAACTGGATTCGCGTGGAAATTAAAATATACAATGACCACCAATGGAAACATACACAAAAGTCAATTTAGCTACTCTCTATAAAAGGGACATTCATGGAACAAACTTTGTTCATCCAATTCCAAACAATATTGAATCTTTTTTCTACCAGTTCTACTGTTTTCTTTCCTATAACAATTAACTACGTCTCAATCCCAAACTAGTAAAAGCTTTGTCAATAGTCATACATACAACAAACATTAACTTCATTACGCTTGCATTTTCCACCTTTCTATAGACTGTCTATGATGTTTCAAGCAAACTTGCATTACCTCTGCATGAACATTACACTTGATTTGCCATCTGAAGTTGATTTCTCAAGCAAAAAAAGATGGCACTTAGCTTTTGCTACAATCTTTTGTTCCAGAGCTTTTAAAATTAAGACCATCACTAAAGCACTGGATGGAGCTGCCTACAATCCAAGAAAAGTAGTTGGTGTATCAACTGATACAATCGCGATTGATGTAGTTCAACAACACCCTGTATTCTCTGGCATTGATCCGTCAAGTCTAGCTAAGCTTGTCAAAGATAAAACCGCTGATGAACTTGCTATCCTTGGAGGTGTGCAAGGGGTTGCTGCTTCTCTCAAGACTGATACAAAAAATGGTATAAATGGAGATCAAGAAGACGTTGCACGTAGAAAGGAGGCTTTTGGAAGCAACACGTATAGTAAGCCACCTACTAAGAATTTCTTCATGTTTGTTTGGGAATCATTCAAAGATCCCACCATCATTATACTTTTGCTCTGTGCTGCACTGTCTCTTGGATTTGGAATTAAGGAACATGGACTGAAAGAAGGATGGTATGATGGAGGGAGTATCTATGTCGCTGTGTTTCTTGTCATTGCTGTTTCGTCTATTAGTAATTTCAGACAAAACAGACAGTTTGATAAGCTTTCTAAAGTGAGCAAAAATATTCCAGTAGAAGCTGTGAGAAAGGGGAGGCGCCAACAGATATCCATATTTAATATTGTGGTTGGAGATATCATTTGCTTGAAGATTGGAGATCAAGTCCCTGCTGATGGGATTTTGGTAGAAGGTCATTCTTTACAAGTGGATGAATCTAGCATGACAGGAGAAAATGATCATGTTGAGATTAACCTTAGACAAAATCCATTCTTGATTTCAGGAACAAAAGTTGTCGATGGCTATGGAATGATGCTTGTGACATCGGTTGGCATGAACACAACCTGGGGTGAAATGATGAGCAAAATCAGCAGTGATTCTAACGATCAAACGCCTCTCCAAGAACGACTCAACAAGCTTACTTCATCTATTGGTAAAGTTGGACTGTTAGTTGCCTTCTTGGTACTTGTTGTCCTATTGGTACGATACTTTACTGGGAACACAAAAGATGAGAATGGGAACAGAGAATTCAACGGGAGCAAGACATTATCGGATGATGTGATCAATGCTGTGGTGGGAATTGTTGCTGCTGCTGTTACAATTGTTGTTGTCGCGATTCCTGAAGGATTGCCTTTAGCTGTTACACTTACACTGGCTTATTCAATGAAGAGAATGATGGCTGATCAGGCAATGGTGAGGAAGCTCTCCGCATGTGAGACTATGGGCTCTGCCACCACTATCTGTACAGACAAAACAGGTACTCTTACATTAAATAAGATGACTGTGACAAAGTTTTTCTTAGGCAAAGACCATGTAAAGGAGAAAAGTCATGCAACAATTTCAGCCAAAGTTCTTGAATTATTCCATCAAGGGGTTGGATTGAACACTACAGGTAGTGTTTTCAAATCCACTGATTCATTATCCAGCTTCGAGTTCTCAGGCAGCCCTACTGAAAAGGCTATACTTTCCTGGGCTGTGCTGGAACTGAACATGGATATGAATCAAATCAAGAGAAATTTCAACATTCTACATGTGGAAGCTTTTAATTCGGAGAAAAAGAAGAGCGGTATCCTGATCAAGAACATTGCTGATGGCTCAATTCATGCACATTGGAAAGGTGCTGCTGAAATGATTTTAAGAATGTGCTCCCATTACTATGATCTTGAAGGGAACGTAAAACCTCTGGAGGAATCAGATAAGAAAGAATGTGATAGGATAATTGAAGGAATGGCTGCCAGCAGCCTTCGATGTATTGCATTTGCACACAAGCAAGTGCCAAAAGTTGAGCAGGAGGATCATGAACATATTCATGGAAATGTTCCAGATAACTCTTTCATTCTTTTGGGCTTTGTTGGCCTAAAAGATCCATGTCGACCTGGCGTGAAGAAAGCTGTGGAAGCTTGCCAAAATGCTGGTGTGAATATCAAGATGATCACCGGTGACAATGTGTTCACTGCAAAAGCCATAGCAACAGAATGTGGGATTCTTCATTCTAATCAGGAGGTAGATGAAGGAGCAGTCATAGAAGGTGAAGAATTTCGCAACTTAACAGATGAAGTACGTATGGAGAGAGTGGAGAAGATACGCGTGATGGCAAGATCATCCCCATTTGACAAACTTTTAATGGTGCAATGCTTGAGAAAGAAAGGTCACGTGGTCGCAGTCACTGGTGATGGAACAAACGATGCACCAGCTTTAAAGGAAGCAGATATAGGACTTTCTATGGGGATTCAGGGCACTGAAGTGGCTAAAGAGAGTTCTGATATTGTCATCTTGGATGATAATTTTGCTTCAGTTGCCACAGTTCTGAATTGGGGAAGGTGTGTCTATAACAACATTCAGAAATTCATCCAATTTCAGCTCACAGTAAATGTGGCTGCGCTCGTGATCAATTTTGTAGCAGCTGTATCAGCTGGTGAGGTACCACTCACAGCAGTACAGTTGCTATGGGTAAATTTGATCATGGACACATTAGGGGCATTAGCACTCGCGACAGAGAAGCCAACTGAGGAACTCATGAAGAAGAAACCAGTCGGTAGGACTGAACCACTTATCACCAACATTATGTGGAGGAATCTCATGGCTCAGGCTTTATATCAAATTGCTGTTTTACTGACCTTACAATTCAAAGGAGAATCGATCTTTGGCGTCAATAAGAGGGTAAACGATACATTGATTTTCAACACATTTGTTCTTTGCCAAGTGTTCAATGAATTCAACGCGCGAAACCTGGAGAAGAAGAATGTCTTTGAGGGGATACACAAGAACAAGTTGTTCGTGGCAATCATCGGAGTAACTTTGGTTCTCCAAGTGGTGATGGTTGAGTTTCTAAAGAAGTTTGCAAATACAGAGAGGTTGAATTGGGGACAATGGGGTATCTGCATTGGATTTGCAGCTGCATCTTGGCCAATTGGTTGGCTTGTCAAGTGCATAACTGTTCCAGAGAGGCCAATCTTTAGTTATCTCAGGTTAAAATAGAGTAAATTTAGATGTTCATCTTTATTTGGTCCATAAGCTAATCTTTATTTCTCTATGTTCATGTTTTTAAAATAAAGAGTTACAGAATTCTTCTATTATAGTTACAAGATAACTTACAAGGCTTATAACGAATGCACCTTTAGCCACATTCTGGCAAGTCCACACAGCATAAATTTCTAGTTAAATGGCTGCTGTATTTCATGGTTAATACCAGGCACACACGGATGGATTATATTGTCGACATGACCAATTTTGTAACTAAAGAAAACCTAGATACATAATTATAAAAATTCTTAATAGCTTACTTAAAATATACTAATTATTTATTATAACTTAGCTTATAGGCAAGTTATTTATATCTCATTACCCTTGTGGTCTAGTCCTTTTTCAAACTTCATTTATAATAAAAAAATTAGTGCATCAGACTGTTCATTTTATCAAACAATGCAAGTGAATATTTATCTAATTAAAGAATAATGACATAACACAATGGTTAAAAATCATTACCTGCTTAACTATTATAATAGGTGATAAACAGTATCGATTATGTAAAAGATATTTTACTTTAACGACGTATATTGCTTGAACTCTCACATTAAACTCAAATTGAGCCAATTCTTTTTAATCCAAAATAACTTAATTATCAATTATTTACAAAATAGTCATTGAACACAGTTTATTTTTAAGGGAAGTGCGTTTCATTTCTTTGCTTACATTTTCTTCTGTGCTTTTATTAGTACTTTCCTTCTTTCTTCCGACCATTAAAGTATTCCTTCCTCTTCATCACTTTGGGTCATTAAAATTTTTTCAATTTTTAAAATTCAATGCATTTCGAGCGATTAATATACAGAAAGATTCAAACTATCGAAATTAAAGGAGCTCATATTCAAAATTTGAAACTATTTAAAGGAGATTTGAGTTGATCGAAATTGAAAAAAATAAATGTAAACATATCTAATACATAATCATACATGATACATATCTACTATACATTATTTATATCATACCAATACATTATATACACATGTGACTATTTTGTTGATTTTTCTATTTTAATCATGGGTACAGTTACATAATAAGCCCAACTTAATTACCTGTAAAATTCTCATTAAACTCAAATTACACAACTTGAAATTAGATACTCCATCTGTTCACTTTGACTTGTAATTATTTCTCTTTTCGAGATTAACTTGACTAAATTTCAAAGCTAAATTTAATATTTAAAATCTAAAATTTAGATGGTTGAAAACATATACACAAAATGCTTTAAGTTGCAATCCTTCCCATATTAATATGATGAAAAAATATATTGTTGGTCAAAATTCATATAATTTAACCTCGATAAGTGAAACAATGATGAATAAAAATGAACAGACTGAGTATGTGTTGTTAGAGGAGATGCAAAGGCGATAAGTGGAAACATCTGTGAAAGGTGGTGCATCGTAACTACTTCACACCAAACACAGTCAATCCTCTTCATAAATTGTTTGATTTTTTTTTTTGTCCTTTTATTGTTCATCGTTATTTTTATATAAACTTTCCATCGCCACTCTATATTAATATCGCTAAAAGCTTTAGCGATTCTGCTTACAACGATATAACTCAATTGCCGTTAATTGAATCATGTTAATTGTCTTTTTTTGTTGTAGTGTGAGTGCATTGAAGGGTGGGAGGAGATAATTAAGAGTGTCACATATGGATTTTTTTTTCTACTTTCATTCAAAAAGTTATTTTCTTAATTTTTAAAGAACTAGTTTTGTTATATGCCCAAAAGGGTGTGTTAGCACCTAATTTTTTACCAAACTTTATTTAGAATAACTTGAAAACAACAAAAATAGAGTCACATTTTAATGTAAGTTTTGTTCTAAAAAATGAAAATTTATAAAAAAAAAAAATATGTTTTTCTTTTAATTTTTTATTCTAATAAATAATCCAGTATTGTTATTACTTTCTTAATTATATTTTAGTTTTAAGTCGTTAACTTTTGATATCTTATTAATTTAAAATAGTTTTCTAATATTTTTATATATTTTTCTTTCAAAATAAAAACAAAACAAAACAAAACAAAACAAAATAAAATAAATAAAATAAAAAAAATCACCCATTAATTCCAACTCCTCCCCTACTCATCTAAACTACCCCACAATGCCCTCACACAAAACCCACTACTCCCTCACATTTTTCTCATACACATTTTGACTCTTCTCTTTTTCTTTCTTCACATTCTATAAAAAAGAGCACAAAAAAAAAAACAAGACAACACACACACACACAAAAAAAAAAAGCATAAAAGATAAGACATTCTACACACTGTTAAAAATATAACCCTACATCACATTCTTTCCTTTTTCCCACGTACACAAACACACCTAGAAAAAATACTACATTTCTTTTTTTCACACACACTTCAAAAACACGAAAAAAAATCTGCACAAACACACAAAAAAATCTCAAAAAACACAATTAGAGAAAATAAAAGTTGAGTTTTGAGGTTTGCTTTCGAGATTTCGGGATCGTGATTCTGCATTGTGGTCTTCTCTTCTTGTGAATTAATTTTCACAAAAGGTAACAATTTTTACTGTATGATTTAAAATCACAATTATGCAAGACATGTTTTAATGTTATAAAGTTGTTCAAATTCTATGTATGTTTAACTTTGATGTTATCATATTGAAGTATGTTTGAACGTTTTATATTGTTAAATTAAAAGTAATATTCGGTATAGCATGTAGTTATTTCTTGCATACTTAAACACCCAACTTAACTTGTTATTGAATAAAATGCAAATATTGTCGTTTTTTATGCTATTTATTTGATGGATACTTAAATGAGATTTGTATGTTTAATAATATTAATTTTTGTTTAGAAATATAAAATAAAGCAAAAAAAAAAATTATGTATATTTTTATCTTACATTTATGCTTCTTTTGAATAATGAATTTTATTCTGAATATTAAATTAATGGGTTTATGTTGATATATATAATTAACTTTGCCTTTATTGAGTTGCAACAATTAAATTTGGTAAAAATAATCTAGTACCTTCCAATTTTATAAGAAGATTAGTGTTAAAATTCATAGTTGAAATTTTACTTTTTTTAAATGGAATCGTTAAGAGTATTATTAGGTCGACAATAATAATTGACAAATTTTATAATTCAAAGAGCATTACGCAGATGTTAGGCTTGATATTTAATAATTTGTGGTTAGAGATAGAAAGCGTTGATACTAGTACACCACTTACTAATAATACAAGGCAGTTTTGAATGAGTTTCAAATAAATCAAAGAAGATGGGTGAATAACATATTTTTTATAAAACTTATCAAGATAATATATTCAAATTAAGTTAAGCCATAAACTAGTCAATAAAGCGACCGTTACGGGACTCAAGGGGTGCCTAACACCTTCCTCTCGGTCAACAGAATTCCTTACCCGATCTTTGTTTCGCAGACCAAAAATAAAGAGTCATTTTTTTATTAGGGATAAAAAAAAAATAGGTGACTTGGAACACCAAAACTCAATTCCAAGTGGTGACTTGAATAAATAAAATAATCCCTTTTCAAAATATCACTTTAATTGAAAAAACTCTATTTTCCAGAACACCACGCGGGGGGAAATAGGGGCGCGACAGGGTGTACTTCATCTGGTAACAAACATTACAGAGAAAAATTAAATTTAATTATAAACTTATGAAAAGATAAATAATTCACTCAAAAGTAATTTTGATAAATTAATTATTTTTAAAGGTTCTATATATTGGTAAATTAGATTTTTCTTAACGGGGTAGAGTATTTTCTTGATTCAAATAAGGAAAGAGTATAAGACTATTAAATAAAGAAAATTTATGAGTTTTTATGGCTAGAAGTCCTTATTTTGTCGTTTATTTCCATATATTTTAAAAGTCAATATTATAAATATAATTAAATAAGAATTTAAAGAAAAATGAGAAAAAACGATTTTGTCTAAAGAGGAGTCTTTTAATGAAGGACAAAAAGTTCAAACAAGGGCCTTCACGCTTTTAATACAGTAGAGATGGATAGATAATATATAAAAATAGTAAAAAAAATGGCCACATACATAAACATACACCGAAACTTGTACTCATTTTTCAGTTAGACACCTAAACTAAGACATGTTCCTAATAGACACCTCAACTGCTCAGATTTGATTCCATTAAACACTTTTATCCTACTTGGCACTCTCCGGTACTTTTTTTTAATTTTTCAGCCAAAAATAAATAGTTGCGGTCTAAAAATTTTTTTTTCTTCATAAAAGTAGATTTTAAAAATTCTCAGTTAACCATGTGCAAAAAAAAATTTTTTTTGGACCGCAACTATTTATTTTTGGCTGAAAAATTAAAAAAAAGTACCGGAGAGTGCCAAGTAGGATAAAAGTGTTTAGGAACTTGTCTTAGTTTAGGTGTCTAAGTGAAAAATGAGGATAAGTTTAGGTGTCTATTTTATTTTATATAATAAAAGTGAGGGTTTTAATATGTTATTTTTTTGACATTTTGTTTTTTTTATTGTTGTTCATCTCATAGATAGATGAGTAACTACTAGGCTATTTATAAGCCTCATGAATTAAAGAAATTATATTCACATACATAGTCGACTTGCATTATTAATTAGAATATCTAAAAAAATTTCTTGTAGTTTCAAATTGGACCACTAACAAAAATAAAATATTACCTGCTGATAATGTGTTATGAAATAAGAACTAGTAAAGTTATAAGCCCGGTGAATTAAAGTGTTACTTGGGCATATATTCATGCTACAGTATGTTGTCCCCATTTACTCGGACATACTTTTTCTGTTTTAATTTATGTGATACTTCTTTTTTTGATTCATTCCAAAAAGAATTATTTTTAAAATTTTCTTTTTACCTTTAATGAAATGATTCTCACGTACACCAATATTTAAAAATAATTTTAGACTATAAATTTTAAAATTGTTATTTTTTAAATATCACGTCAAATCAAAAAATGTAATGTGTAACCTATTAAAATTGATAATGAAATATCCTGAAAACTCCCATTCTGTGGAAGAACTTGGGCCCACTTCAAAGACAAAATAGACTGTTCACATGTAGTGACCTTACCCTTTTTCTTACTTCCTCCGCTCACATTTGTCAAAAAAAAATTAATATAAATTTCACTTTTACTTATTATTTTTAATAAATAAAGGTGGGATAATTTTTTTTAATTTATTATCATTAGTTAATAATTTTAAAAATATAATGAATATATATACATATAATCGTTATCAATTAATAAGAGTAAAATAGTAAATTAATTATATTAATAATTATTTTATTAATAAATTTATCAAGGTAAAATTCGACGACTAAAAGTAAATGAGGGAAGTATTTCATTCATCTTTCGCTAGGTTTTTTTTTTTAGATAATATCAAAAACACATTAAAATTATCTTCTTTTTTTGAGTTTAATTCATACTTAAACTAGTGGAAGTAGGGCTGCATATCGATCAGTTCGGTTCGTTTTGAAATTTATCGATTCGACTTATCAGTTATCGATTTGTAGATATGCCAACCCTGTGTTATAGAATCATTAAGACATTGACCTATTGGTTATTGATTTATCGGTTGTTGATCATTATCGGTTTACCCGTTAAGATTTGACAAAAAAAAATCTTTATTGAAAATTATTTAGAAATAAGGTGACAAATCAAATGAACTATACACATAAGTTGACAAATTCATTTTGCTCAAAACAAATTACACTGTCACATTGTAGAATATTTTGAGAGTTTGAGACAGTAAAAAATAAACGTATGAATCTATCAAGGACTTTATAGATCAAATGGTACAAATATAATTATTTAGTTTATAATCACGTTATCGGTTAACTCATTAAGCAAAAAATCTTCAACTTTAAGAACCAATAATCCAATAATAAAAATAATTTAAACCAATAACCTATTATTGATAAATCAATAACTTTTTTTTCGATTCAATTAATTAATTTCGATTCGATTTTGTGCGGCCCTAAAAGAGTGTAATTAGACATCACCCACTTCCCACCTCCTTCCTAAGAAAAACATCATGAAGTTCAGTCAGCTTCATTACGCCTTTTTATGAGAATTGACAACTTCTAAGTAACTTCTTCCATGGGATTATAAGTACCACTTCACTCGAAAACACAATCAATCCTCTTCATAAATTGTTTGATTTTTAGGTCCTTTCATTTTTCATCATTGTTGTTATACACACTTTCCATCCAACATGTTTCAAGAAAACTTGCACTACATCTGCAAGAACACTGCCACTGATTTGCCAGAAAAATATGCAACGTCTTACAAGAAAAGATGGCATTTAGCTTTTTCTGTCATCTTTTGTTCCAGAGCTTTTAAAAATAAGGTATCACCTGCCTGCAATCCAAGAAAAGTAACTCATGTATCGACTGATACAATCACAATCGATGTAGTTCAACAACACCCTTTTTTCTCAGGCATTGATCAGTTAAGTCTAGCTAAGCTTGTCAAAGATAAAAGCATTGACGAACTTGCTAACCTTGGAGGTGCACAAGGAGTTGCTGCTTCTCTCAAAACTGATACCACTAATGGTATAAACGGAGATCAAGAAGACATTGCATGTAGACATGAGGCTTTTGGAAGCAACACGTATCGTAAGCCACCAGCTAAGAGTTTCTTCATGTTTGTTTGGGAGTCATTGAAAGATCCCACCGTCATTATAATTTTGTGCTGTGCTTTTCTGTCCTTTCAATTTGGAATTTCGGAGGTAGGACTGAATGGAAGATGGTTCTATGGAGTGGTTTCTCTTGTCTCTGCCATTCTTTTCGTTGCTGTTTCGTCTATTGGAAAATTTAGACGAAACATACAGTTTGATAAGCATTCTAAAGTGAGCGAAAATATTCCAGTTGAAGCTGTTAGAAAGGGGAGGCGCCAACAGATATCATATCTGATATTGTGGTTGGAGATATCATTTGCTTGAAGATTGGAGATCAAGTCCCTGCTGATGGGATTTTGGTAGAAGGTCATTCTTTACAAGTGGATGAATCTAGCATGACAGGAGAAAGTGATCATGTTGAGATTAACCTTAGACAAAATCCATTCTTGATTTCAGGAACAAAAGTTATCGATGGCTATGGAATGATGCTTGTGACATCGGTTGGAATGAACACGACCTGGGGTGAAATGATGAGCAAAATCAGCAGTGATTCTAACGAGCAAACACCTCTCCAAGAACGACTCAACAAGCTTACTTCATCTATTGGTAAAGTTGGACTGTTAGTTGCCTTCTTGGTACTTGTTGTCCTATTGGTACGATACTTTACTGGGAGCACAAAAGATGAGAATGGGAACAGAGAATTCAATGGGAGCAAGACATCATCGGATGATGTGATAAATGCTGTGGTGGGAATTGTTGCTCCTTCTGTTGCCACTCTCATTCTCGTGATTCCTGAAGGGTTGTCTTTAGCTGTTACATTTACTCGGATTTATTTGATGAAGAGAATGATGGCTGATCAGATAATGGTGAGGAAGCTCTCAGCTTGTGAGACTATGGGCTTTACCACCACCATCTGTACAGACAAAACAGGTACTCTTACATTAAATAAGATGACTGTGGCAAAGTTTTTCTTAGGCAAAGACCATGTAAAGGAGAAAAACCACACAACAATTTCAGCCAAAGTTCTTGAATTATTCCAGCAAGGGGTTGGATTAAACACTACAGGTAGTGTTTTCAAGTCCTCCGACCCATTTTCCAGCTTCGAGTTCTCAGGCAGCTCTACTGAAAAAGCTATTCTTTCGTGGGCTGTTACGGAATTGAACATGGACATGGATCAAATCAAAAGAAATTTCAACATTCTACATATGGAAGCTTTCAATTCGGAGAAGAAGAAGAGCGGTGTCCTGATCAAGAACATTGCTGATGGAATAATTCATGCACATTGGAAAGGTGCTGCTGAAATGATTTCGAGAATGTGCTCCCATTACTATGATCTAGAAGGGAACGTAAAACCTTTCGAGGAATCAGACAAAGAAGAATGTGATAGGATAATTGAAGGAATGGCTGCTAGTAGCCTTCGATGCATTGCATTTGCTCACAAGCAAGTCCTAAAATCTGAACAGGAGGATCATGAACATATGCATGGAAATGTTCCAGACAACTCTTTCATTCTTTTAGGCTTTGTTGGCCTAAAAGATCCATGTCGACCTAGCATGAAGGAAGCTGTGGAAGCTTGCCAAAGTGCTGGTGTGAACATCAAGATGATCACTGGTGACAATGTTTTCACTGCAAAAGCCATTGCAACAGAATGTGGGATTCTTCATCCTAATCAGGAAGTTGATGAAGAAGCAGTCATAAAAGGTGAAGAATTTCGCAACCTAACAGATGAAGAAAGGATGGAGAGAGTGGAGAAGATACGGGTTATGGCAAGATCATCCCCTTTTGACAAGCTTTTAATGGTTCAATGCTTGAGAAAGAGAGGCCATGTGGTTGCTGTCACAGGTGATGGCATGAACGATGCACCAGCTTTAAAGGAAGCAGATATAGGATTTTCTATGGGGATTCAGGGCACTGAAGTGGCTAAAGAGAGTTCCGATATTGTCATCATGGATGATAATTTTGCTTCGGTTGCCACAGTTTTTAAATGGGGGAGATGTGTCTATAACAACATCCAGAAATTCATCCAATTTCAGCTCACAGCAAATGTGGTTACGCTCGTGATCAATTTTGTAGCAGGTTTTTCATCTGGTCAGGTACCACTCTCACCATGGCAGTTGCTATGGATAAATTTAATCATAGACACATTAGGGGCAGTAGCACTCGCGACAGAGAAGCCAACTGAGGATCTCATGAAGAAGAAACCAGTCGGTAGGACTGAACCACTTATCACCAACATTATGTGGAGGAATCTAATGGCTCAGGCTTTATATCAAATTGCTGTTTTATTGACCTTACAATTCAAAGGAGAATCGATCTTTGGTGTCAACAATATGGATAAGTTGTTTTTTAACACGTTTGTTCTGTGCCAAGTGTTCAATGAATTCAACGCGAAACCTGGAGAAGAAGAATATCTTTGAGGGAATACACAAGAACAAGTTATTTGTGGCAATCATCGGAGTAACTTTGGTTATCCAAGTGGTGATGCTGGAGTTTATTTATACAGAGAGGTTGAATTGGGGAGAATGGGGTATTTGCATTGGATTTGCAGCTGCATCTTGGCCAATTGGTTGGCTTGTCAAGTGCATAACTGTCCCAAAGAGGCCAATCTTTAGTTATCTCAGGTTAAAATAGAGTAAATTTATTGGTCCATAAGCTAGTTTGCTGCAATAGTATTACTTTGTTGTTAAGTGGTTGATTGATATAGCATTCATTTGTTACTCACTACTTGTATTTCTCTATGGAATTCTTCTACTACTATTACAAGATGACTGAAAATGTTTTAAAATGCACTGAAATTTTTTAGATATTTATAGATCTAAAAGTCCTAGATTCTGGTTAGGTTAGCAGAGAAAATTGAGCTAGAGGTGACAAAAAGTCTTTTAATTGAAAAAAGTGACATTAAATTTCCTTTTAAATTTCTTGAAATTTCCTTCTTCCTTGTCTTTTTAGTCTTCCTTTCTCTCTTTTTCTTTCTTTTTTCAGATTTGTCTCTTCCTCCATCTTCTTCTTCTCTATACTCTTTGTTGATGCCATATATGGCCAAAAACAGTATTTGAGTATTTTTCAACATGGTTTAAAGATTTTGTAAGTATTATAATATTTTCATAATGCTATCATTATAAAAAAATATATATCTACATTTAATTGATGCTAATTTCCTACTTCTCAAATATTTATAGGTTTATGATACAAAAAATGGTTAATTTGAATCAATTTTTTTGAAGGATCTATCTTGGGAATGCATTAAGATTTATTCAATGAACATTTGTAAGTGGTTTTAAATTCTATACTGACAAATGCTCCAAATATTTTTTTTTAAAAAAACAGCAACAACAATAGCAGAGTTTGGGTGAAACGTGGTGATAGAAATCAAGATGGAGTTGATTATTATGAGATTCTCGAGGAGATTTTAGAAATGGGGTATTCGGTTGGCCAGAAGAAAAAGAATTGTATTGTTTGGATACAAATGGTTTGGTCCAACCTCCAAAATAAGCACCAGAGAAATCAAATAATATAGTATCATTGAAGTAAGGCACACAAGGGAGTACAGGGCATATGATCCTTTCATCATCTCAAAAAATGTTAAGCAAATGTACTATGCTTTGTGAATGTATGATAATTTTGAAATCCTATTATATAATTTACGACTTCTATATCTTTTCCTTTCAAATTCGACTTAATTTTTAAGATGATCTTTATATTGAGTTGATAAGAGAATATTCAGTATTAAATGTATATTGTTGTATTGATTGATTTTTTAGCAATGCAGTAAAGAGTCACCAGAAGGTCTCTTTATGGCCATTTCATTTTCAGGCAATAAGATATAAAGACTGTGAGGTCTCTTTTTTTAAAAAGAAAATCTATTAAAGAGATCTCATAAGATTGTTTATTTGGCCTATGTGTTTCAACAAAAGAGACCTTATGAGGTATCTACTTATAAATGTAAAAAATTTAGAGATTTCATAAAGTGTCTTTTTGTAAATATAAAATATAAATAAATAACAAAATAGTGACCTTATGAGGTCCTCCTTTATTTTTTTTAAAAAAAAGATTTAAGTTATCCATAGACATCTAAACTTGTTCGTATTTTTCACTTAGACACTTTAACTAAGACTAGTTCATATTGGACACCTAAACTATTCAAAACATGTACCCATTAAACACAAAATGTTGATTTGGCAAAAAATGTGAAGTGTGTGTAATTCACTTGCTAGTCTTGGTTGAGGTGTCTAAGTGAAAAATGCGGACAAGTTTAGATGTCTATCGATAACTTAAGCCAAAAAATAAAGCAAAATTAGGTAATAATTCGGAGACCTCATGAGGTCTCCTTTTTTAAAAATTCGAAAAAAAGTGGTGACCTCGTGAGGTCTCTTTTTGATGGCTTCACGAGGTTTCTAAAAAAAAGTCTCCTACATTCTAGCAACCTACTAATTATGTTCATTATGATTTCCTCCACTCTTATTCATGATCTCAAATGAATTAATATCATATTCACGATAACTCTTTGTGTTTCTTAATCTTATTCTATAAATAGCGACATTTGACACAACATTATACACACTTAATGAGAAAATCTCTGCACTCTCTTCTCTTATGTCTTCGTGAGAAAAAGAATTTCATCTCCATTTCAGGTTTTCACTTTCCTAAATCTCAAATTAAGACATTATAATAATTAAACAAAGAAAGCTGCTGCAGAGCTGTAGAAATTTCTGAATGAATGGAAATGTGTTCACATTGGTTCTAAATTTTTATTTGATTTTCTTGTTCTACTTTATTAGTATTTAATATTATATTAAGACGTGATATTAATTAGATGATTCATTGTATTTTATTTCAATTTTTTCTTGATTTTTAAACAATGTCGGTCAAAACAAGGCAGAGCTAGGGACTAGGAAAAAGAGAAATTGATATATATATATATAATATATATTTTAAAGAAAAAATTACAAGAATGAGCAAAAATTATAAGATTTTTTTATTTAACAAAATAATAAATTTTTTACTAAATTACACCATTTTTATTTTACTTCTCATTTTTCAATATCAATCAAATCAATATTAATTACTATTAACAAACATGTTTTATCTTTTTTATAATAAAAGATTGATATATTTATGTAAATAAAAAAAATTGATAGAATAATATAATTTAGTATATAAAATTGTATAGAACGTTATTCAAAATTACGTAATGGCATTAATTATTTTTTGAAATAAATAAATGGCTGCTGCATTTCTTTTTTCAAACTCCATGCATAATAAAAATTTAGTATATCAGATTGTTTAAATCGATATTTATCTAATTAAAGAATAACACAATAGATATTACTTCTTTATTTATTTGATTATGTAATAGTATATGCTCTGTTATCCCAAAATTTAATTGTAGAACTTAATGGAAAAAATTAAACAAAATGACTATTGACTCAAATTTTCTTATCCAAAATAGCATAATTATTAATTTTACCAAAATTAGTCATTCAACACTTTCGATTTTCAAGCAAAGTACATTTCATTTCTTTGCTTACATTTTCTTGGGGGCTTTTATTCTTACCTTCCTTCTTCTCCCAACCATTAAAGTAGTCATTAAAGCTTCTTCAAAATTCAATTTTAAAATTAGACGCGATATAAATATAGATCATTTCAAGTGAATAATATATCAAAAGACTCAAGACTATCTAGAGGAGCTCATATCTAAAATTTGAGACTATTTAGATAGGATTTGAATGGATCGTAACAAACAACAACAACAACATACCCAGTGGAATCCCATAAGTGGGGTCTGGGGAGGGTAGAATGTACGCAGACCTTACCATTTCCTCATAGAGGTAGAGAGGTTGTTTCCTGGGAACCCTCGTCACAAAAACTCATCAACAGAATGAGCTAGATATGATAAACAGGCAAGAAAGAGAAAGAGAAAGTGCACAGGAAGAGCAATTAATAATGAAAGCACATGATAGTAAGTAAATATGGGACAATTAACATATAAAAGGCAGATAAATAACATATAAAAGGCAGACAATTAACAATTCCTTCTTATCTACCCTATTAGCATGCTACTCTAATTTTCGACCTCCACTCTTTCCTATCTAAGGTCATGTCCTCGGTGAGATTAAGTTTCATCATATCTTGTCTAATCACCTCTCCCCTATACTTCTTTGGTCTACCTCTATCCCTCCGTGTAACTCCCAAATCTAGCCTCTCACACCTCCTAACATGGGCATCGGTACTCCTTCTCTGCACATGTCCGAACCATTGCAGTCTCGTTTTCCTCATCTTGTCAGCTACATATCTGATACTTAATCATTCATCATACATTCTGATTTATATATTATTTATACCATATCGATACGTGACGATTTTGTTGACTTTCTTAGGTCATATGTAGTTACATGAGAAGCCCAACTTAATTACATGTAAAGCTTAAAACTTGGAATTAGATCATGGGCCCTAAGAAAATAGATTAGGCCCAAAGATATGCAAAGGCGGTAAGTGGAAACATCTGTGAAAGACAGTCAACAAAACTTGATCGACTTAACTACGCGGTGTATCAAAATTCAGAACTTGTATATAATAAGAATAACAACTTCCAAGGGATCATTACTACTTCAAACCAAAATACAATCATTATTTTCCATCAAACATGTTTCAAGAAAACTTGCATTACCTCTGCATCAACAATATTTCAACTGATTTATCAGCAGAGATTAAAATCTCCAACAAGAAAAGATGGCACTTAGCTTTTGCTACCATCTATTGTTCCAGGGCTTTTAAAATTAAGGTATCACCTGCCCCTGTTCCATCTTATCCTCATGGAGGTGACTACAATCCAAGAAAAGTAGCTGGTGTATCAGCTGATACAATCGCGATTGATGTAGTTCAACAACATCCTTTATTCTCTGGCATTGATCCGTCAAGTCTAGCTAAGCTTGTCAAAGATAAAAGCGCTGATGAACTTGCTATCCTTGGAGGTGTGCAAGGGGTTGCTGCTTCTCTCAAAACTGATACAGCAAATGGTATAAATGGAGATCAAGAAGACTTTGCACGTAGAAAGGAGGCTTTTGGAGGCAACACGTATCGTAAGCCACCTACTAAGAGTTTCTTCGTGTTTGTTTGGGAATCATTCAAAGATCCCACCATCATTATACTTTTGCTATGTGCTGCTCTGTCTCTTGGATTTGGAATTAAGGAGCATGGACTGAAAGAAGGATGGTATGATGGAGGGAGTATCTATGTCGCTGTGTTTCTTGTCATTGCTGTTTCGTCTGTTAGTAATTTCAGACAAAACAGACAGTTTGATAAGCTTTCTAAAGTGAGCAAAAATATTCCAGTAGAAGCTGTTAGAAAGGGGAGGCGCCAACACATATCCATATTTGATATTGTGGTTGGAGATATCATTTGCTTGAAGATTGGAGATCAAGTCCCTGCTGATGGGATTTTGGTAGAAGGTCATTGTTGAGACAAGGACTTTTGATGATTAACAAAATAAATGAAACAGGTAGATGAAACAGGAAAATTCATCAGGTTCATTCTACAGATAGAAAGACGACACAGAAAAGTGCAACACGACACAGCAGCAAGAAAGTGCAATGTACTATTGCAAACAGACAATACCTGGCACTGGAAATAAGGAGGAAAACAAGGAACATTATCTCAACTAAAACTCCTAAAAGAAGAAGGTTACAAAGAAGGAAATATTTTTCAAGAAGCATGAAAAAAGGGGAGAAGCATGAAATAAGGAGGATAACAAGGAATATTATTCCAAGTTGAACTCCTAGAAGAAGAAGGTTCCAAAGAAGGAAAGTTTGTCAAAAAGCGTGAGATGTGGATTGCAAAAAGGAATTCGAAAAGAAGTTGGAGAAGGAACTTTCTTACAGCTATAAAACCAGATTCAAGATTCACAACAAAGTGTGCAGAAAAGAGAGAAAAATGAAGCATAAGAAAGAACAATAAAATCGAAGTCTAGGGTTTTCTTTTGTTTCATAGGAAAGTTGTAAATCTCAGAGTTCATAACTGAGAGTAGTTTATCTTCAAGTTAGAGGTAACAAGAAGATAAGTTGAAACATAATCCTTGGGAGGATTGTGAGTAGTTTGTAGGTGAAGGTATAGAAGTAAGGTTATTACGAGTTGTAATTAACTTTTTGAAGGCTCACGTTGATTTTAATAAATTTGGAGAAATTCCTGTAGTGGTACAGGTCGTGGTTTTTACACCTATTGTGAGCTAGGTGTTTCCACGTAAAATCATTGTGTCTAAAGCGTTAATTCTGTACGATTGAAACAGGTCATCTAAACCTGTTCCAAACAAGTAGGCAAAATTAAGGTGCGCAGTTCTAACAAGTGGTATCAGAGCAGGGTTTCTTGTTAAAGGTTAATACCTAAGAAACGATCATCATGAACACCGCACCACCGCTTGGACATGGAGAAGGACAGTCCGCCGTTAGACCCCCGCTCTTCAACGGAACACACTTCGCATGGTGGAAGGCCCGTATGGAAGATTTTATCCAAGGAGAAGATTATGAACTCTGGGATAGAATCATCATGGGTCCAACCATTCCCACGCGAACTGTAGAAGGCAGACTAGTTCCAAAAGAAAGGAGTGAATTCAATGCCGACGATCTAACAGCCATGAGAAAGAATGCCAAAGCCAAGAACCTATTGGTCTGTGGTCTAGGACCTGAAGAATATAACAGAATTTCAAATTGCTCATCTGCCAAAGAGATTTGGGATGCCCTCACGATTGCTCATGAGGGAACTGCTCAGGTTAGAAAATTCAGAGTCGCCATGCTGTTTACTGAATATGAAACCTTCAAGATGAAGGAGAATGAAACACTGAACGAGATGATGGCTCGACTTACCCTGCTCATAAATGAGTTAGCATCACTGGGAAAGACTCTCACCCCTGAAGAACAGGTTGACAAGGTTCTTAGAATCCTTCCAAAAGCCAAGTGGGATGTCAAGGTTACTGCAATCAGGGAAGCAAAGGATATTGAAACCATGACCCTAAACGAACTAGTTGGAAATCTCAGAACCTATGAGATGAATATGGAAGATTCAAAGAAACAAACAAAGGTGGATGAAAGGACACTGGCTCTAAAGGTTACCTCTGATGACGAAGAATCAGACATGGAGGAAGACCAAATTGCCTTCCTTGCAAAGAATTTCAAAAAATTCCTAAGGAACAGAAAAGGGAAGGATAAGAAAGAAACAGGTAACAGGAAGTGGTCCGATGACACAGGTAGCAGGAAGTGGTCCGATGACAAAGGCAACTCCGGATGTTTTAAATGTGGTAAAACTGATCATCATATTAAACAATGTCCTCTATGGGAAATTGAGTGGAGAAAAGAAAGGGCTGAAAAAGAAATCAAAGAAAAGGCTGCTAAACAAAAGGAGAAGGAAAACTATGCAATGATGGCTGCATGGGGATCAGAAATAGAAGAATCTGATACTGAGGATGCTGATGAGACGGCTCTCATGGCTGCTGAAGACTCAGACGCAGAGGATGAAACTCAACCTGAGGTAAGTTTTTCTGAGCTAAAAGCAAAACTACACTGTTTCACAAAAAACAAACTTATCATTCTCTTGAAAGGACTAATAGACAATTTTCAAGAAATTGAAAGTGAAAAATATCAGTTAATTAAGGACTTTTCAGACCAAAAATTTGAAAACCTCGAAATTAAGAACGGTTTGAATGAAGCCAATAAAATAAATGACCACTTAAAGGAACAGGTCAAACAACTTGATTCACTCGTACTAAGTCTGAAAACAGAAGTCTTAAAATTCACTACTGCTGACAAAAGGACAAATGAAATTAGTCTAAATCTTAAGAATTTACAAACTGAGCTTAAAAACAGCAATGTTGATTTAATTCAAGAAAAGGAAAAAGTAAAAAGACTAAATCACGAAATAGCAACCATAAAACTAGACCTAGAAAAGGCAAACCGTTGGACCAAGTCTTCTAGGATAGTTAACCATCTAGGTAATAAAAATTATAATGAGAAAGCTGGAATAGGATTCTTTCAAGAAAGAACCACCTCCACTGATTTATGCTATCTATGTGGCAAAACTGGGCACCCAACCACTGAATGTCCTATTGCTAGTAAAGCCAGAAACAGAAACATTGCCCATATGCATAAAAGTAAGACTGGGGTAAACAGAAGGAACAGATCACAAAACATGTTGCCTCAATGGGCTAAAAGAAATCTTATTCATCCCTTCCATAACAAGAAAGGACCCAAGCTAGTCTGGGTTCCTAAAACTAACCCCTAATTTGTTTTACAGGCCACAGTGAAAGGAAGCAAGCATTGGTATATGGACAGTGCTTGTTCGAGACACATGACGGGAGACAGACTCAAATTCCTTTCACTAACACCATTAAAAGGTGGAAAGGTCTCCTTCGGCGATGGCAAGAAGGGGACAGTCGTGGGCATTGGAAAGATTGGACGAGAAGAATCCAAAGCTGTAGAAGATGTCTATCATGTAGACGGACTAAAACACAATCTCCTAAGCATCTCCCAATTATGCGACAAAGGTAACGAGGTCATCTTCACCTCTGAGAGTTGCAAGGTCAAAAATCTAAAGACAAAAGAAGTGGTCCTAACAGCAAATAGATACAAGAATGTATACAAAGCCGACATCATAGGTATGGGTGGAGTGAAATTAAAATGTCTCAGTGCAATAACAGAGGATCCATTGCTATGGCACAAACGACTTGGACATGCTAGCTTGAAACAACTAAATACACTCTCATCCAAGAACATGGTTGATGGGTTACCAAAAATCAGATTCAGAGGAGAAAAGGTATGCAGTGCTTGCGCTAAAGGGAAGCAGGTTAGAACATCCTTCAAATCAAAGAACCAGGTAAGTACAACCAAGTGTTTGGAACTGGTCCATATGGACTTATGTGGACCTATGAGGGTAAAAAGCAGAGGAGGTAAAAGATATATGTTTGTTATTGTTGATGATTACTCTAGATATACCTGGACCTTTTTCTTGGCTTCTAAAGATGAATCCTTTGATGTCTTCTCAATTTTCATCAAGAAAATGGAGAAAAAATTAGAAACTTCCCTAAAATCCATAAGATCAGACCATGGAACTGAATTTGAAAATATAAAATTCCTAGAATTTTGTTCAAAAGTTGGTATTGATCACAACTTCTCTGCCCCAAGAACCCCTCAACAAAATGGAGTAGTAGAGAGAAAGAATAGAACCATAGAGGACATGGCAAGAACAATGATGATAGCTAGCAATGTAGCCAGAAACCTCTGGGCTGAAGCAGTAAACACTGCTGTCTACATACTCAACAGATGTATGCTTAGACCCTTGTTAAATAAAACACCCTATGAATTACTCAAAGGAAGAAAACCCAACATCTCTCACTTTAGAACTTTTGGTTGCAAATGCTATGTTCACAACAATGGTAAAGATAATTTAGAAAAATTTGATGCTAGGAGTGATGAAGGAATTTTCTTAGGATACTCTTTACACAGTAAGGCCTATAGAATCCTAAATAAACGAACAAATTGTATTGAGGAAAGTATACATGTTAAATTTGACGAAACTCTCTGTGTTCCTGAGGATAACTTGCAGGATACTGATGAACGTGAACTCCGGTCGATAGAACAAGTCAATTTACCTGTTTCATCTACTGAAAAGGACGAGAGCTTACAGACAGGGGGAACAACAGTAGAATCCGAAAGTCAACAGGCAGAGTCAACCTCCAATTCCTCAGCCCAGTCACAAAATGAACAGAACCAGGGATTGGTGATAAGAAACTACAAATATCAAGACTCACATCCTCTTGATAACCTTCTCACAGACCTGACTTCCGGAATTACTACAAGATCTGGAATAAGAAACCTATGTGCCTTTCAAGCCTTTGTCTCACTCATAGAACCAAAACGAATTGGGGAAGCCCTCCAAGATGAGAAATGGATTCTTGCCATGCAAGAGGAACTTAATCAGTTCGAACGATGCAAAGTATGGCACTTAGTACCTAAACCAGCAGGAAGAACTATTATTGGCACTAAGTGGGTCTTTCGAAACAAACTAGATGAACATGGAACAGTTACAAGGAACAAGGCAAGACTAGTGGTCCAAGGATACAATCAGGAAGAAGGAATAGACTACGATGAGACCTTTGCACCTGTTGCAAGGCTTGAAGCCATTAGGCTCCTCATAGCCTTCGCTGTCTTCAAAGAAATCACACTATATCAGATGGATGTAAAAAGTGCATTTTTAAACGGATACTTAAAAGAGGAAGTCTATGTGAAACAACCTCCGGGATTTGAGAGTATGGAGCATCCTGACTATGTCTTTAAACTAGATAAGGCCTTGTATGGACTGAAACAGGCCCCACGAGCATGGTATGAAAGGCTATCAAAATTTCTCCTCAACCATGGTCACACTAGAGGAAAAATTGATAATACCCTATTCCTAAAAACTCAAGGCCCTGATCTCCTCATTGTTCAAGTTTATGTAGATGACATCATTTTTGGGTCCACAAGTGAGGTCATGACTCAAGAATTTGTAAAACTAATGAATGGAGAATTTGAAATGAGCATGATGGGAGAACTAAACTTTTTCTTGGGCCTTCAATTCAAACAAACCCCCTCTGGAACTATGATTCACCAAAGTAAATATGTGAAGGAACTCCTCAAAAGGTTCAAACTAGAAGATGCCAAGGAAACTGATACGCCTATTGCCACTGCCACAAAGCTGGAGATAGATGACACAGGTTCAACTGTTGAGCAAAAGCTCTATCGAGGTATGATTGGTTCCTTATTATATCTTACTGCTAGTAGACCTGACATTGTTTTTAGCGTAGGTCTTTGTGCTCGTTTTCAAGCCAATCCGAAAGAATCACATCTCAAAGCGGTGAAAAGGATCTTTCGATATCTCAAGGGCACCTCTGATCTGGGGTTATGGTACTCCAAAGGTAGCAATTTCAATCTCATGGGATACACTGATGCTGATTATGCTGGTCACCTCGTGGATCGCAAAAGCACATCTGGTATGGCCCACTTCATTGGAACGTGTTTAGTTTCCTGGTCCACCAAGAAGCAGAACTCTGTCGCACTATCCACAGCTGAAGCTGAATACGTAGCAGCAAGTTCGTGTTGTGCTCAATTGCTCTGGATTAAACAACAATTACTCGATTTTGGAATCGATGTTGGAACAGTTCCAATCTTGTGTGACAATACAAGCGCCATCAACATTGCAAAGAATCCTGTCCAACACAAACGGACCAAACATATTGACATAAGGCATCACTTTCTTCGTGACTGTGTAGACAAAGGGATGGTATCGATCATGTTTTGCCCCACTGAAAATCAAATTGCTGATATTTTTACCAAGGCACTAAGTAGAGAGCGGTTTGAACAAATCAGGCTAGACTTGGGGATGGTCAAAATTACATAAAACCCTCCTTGACTTACTCAAAATATCATGATATGTTTTATAAGTTTTGGAGTGCTTTAGATAATTATTTATCTCATGTATATCCCTTCATCTTGTAGAGGTTAACATGAGGACGTGGTCTTATATGCCGGAGTATTGTCGCAACAGGCATCAACGATTGGAACAGGTCAATTTACCAGGTAACACTTGCTGTGCAAAATTATGCTTATTATTGAGTCAAATATTTAAACCAGGCACATTCAACTTGTTTCATTCATCAACTTGTTTCATTCATCATTTCCCCCCACCACAAGCCAAAACTGAAATGCTCGAATTTTACGCACAAGGAAGTGTGCGTGACTCTGTTCTTTGCACAACTGCTCGAGGGGTTTCTCTCCGCCTCTCTTCCTCTGATCTTGGCCGTCTTCTTCAAATTCCTGCTGTTGGCTGGGCGCACTATGTCCGTCACGAGTGGCCTCCTCTAGACCAATTGCCATCTGCTTTGGAAATCACCCGGAAATTTACTGGGGAGCCCTCTCTCACCCACCATAGACGTGTCCAACGCAAGGAAATGTCGCCTCTTCACAAACTATAGTTTGATGTGGTTCATAAGATCATCATTCCACGACAGGAGCATCGCTCTGAAGCGAGCTATTTGGACCTAACACTGATGGAACTACTCGATGAAGGTGTTCCAATCAACCTTCCTGCTCTCATGCTGCAGAGGGTTCTTGTTCAGGTTAAAAAGGGACATGCTCTTCCCTACGGATTTTGGTTGGCTACCATTGTTGAGGCCTCTTCCGTCCCAGTCCAGGTCTGGACCATGCAGACCACTAAAGATGTGATAGGACAGGTGGACCATCAGGTTTTACCTGGTTCAATACAGCGACCAGGCACTCCTCTGCATCGTCTTCAGATGACTCTCAATGCTAAGGATGCAGAATTGGCCTAGGAACGAGAAAGGTTTCAGCTAGAAAAACAGGCCCTCACTCTCAAAATTACGGAACTAGAGGAGACTCTCGTGAAGGAGCAAGCTAAACACACCGATATTGTTCATGCCCTTACCAAGCTCATCTCTTAACTCCGACCTCTCTTTCCAGCCTTTGTGTCCTCTCTTCCTTTTTGTGCCTTGTTTAAGTTGTTTGTCTCTTTTTCTTTTTTGCATGGCAGGTGGTTTGACTGGTGGTAGATCTTTTGTTCCTTTATTGTTGCTTATGTTGTGTACTCTCGTATATAAATATACATTCTCTGTTCTGTTCTACTGCTGGTTATACATGTTGGTTCTCCTTGCTTATACTTATCACTTTTCTTTTCGATGATGTCCAAAGGGGGAAGATGAGTTGAAATGCATATAGTTTAACCTTGTTTAACCTGTTTCATTGTTGCGAACAAGTTAACCTGGTTCATTGTTATGAACAAGGATGGTGTCAACTCAGAAAATTTGTCATCATCAAAAAGGGGGAATTTGTTGAGACAAGGACTTTTGATGATTAACAAAATAAATGAAACAGGTAGATGAAACAGGAAAATTCATCAGGTTCATTCTACAGATAGAAAGACGACACAGAAAAGTGCAACACGACACAGCAGCAAGAAAGTGCAATGTACTATTGCAAACAGACAATACCTGGCACTGGAAATAAGGAGGAAAACAAGGAACATTATCTCAACTAAAACTCCTAAAAGAAGAAGGTTACAAAGAAGGAAATATTTTTCAAGAAGCATGAAAAAAGGGGAGAAGCATGAAATAAGGAGGATAACAAGGAATATTATTCCAAGTTGAACTCCTAGAAGAAGAAGGTTCCAAAGAAGGAAAGTTTGTCAAAAAGCGTGAGATGTGGATTGCAAAAAGGAATTCGAAAAGAAGTTGGAGAAGGAACTTTCTTACAGCTATAAAACCAGATTCAAGATTCACAACAAAGTGTGCAGAAAAGAGAGAAAAATGAAGCATAAGAAAGAACAATAAAATCGAAGTCTAGGGTTTTCTTTTGTTTCATAGGAAAGTTGTAAATCTCAGAGTTCATAACTGAGAGTAGTTTATCTTCAAGTTAGAGGTAACAAGAAGATAAGTTGAAACATAATCCTTGGGAGGATTGTGAGTAGTTTGTAGGTGAAGGTATAGAAGTAAGGTTATTACGAGTTGTAATTAACTTTTTGAAGGCTCACGTTGATTTTAATAAATTTGGAGAAATTCCTGTAGTGGTACAGGTCGTGGTTTTTACACCTATTGTGAGCTAGGTGTTTCCACGTAAAATCATTGTGTCTAAAGCGTTAATTCTGTACGATTGAAACAGGTCATCTAAACCTGTTCCAAACAAGTAGGCAAAATTAAGGTGCGCAGTTCTAACAGTCATTCTTTACAAGTGGATGAATCCAGCATGACAGGAGAAAGTGATCATGTTGAGATTAACCTTAGACAAAATCCATTCTTGATTTCAGGAACAAAAGTTGTCGATGGCTATGGAATGATGCTTGTGACATCGGTTGGTATGAACACAACCTGGGGTGAAATGATGAGCAAAATCAGCAGTGATTCTAACGATCAAACGCCTCTCCAAGAACGACTCAACAAGCTTACTTCATCTATTGGTAAAGTTGGATTGTTAGTTGCCTTTTTGGTACTTGTTGTCCTATTGGTACGATACTTTACTGGGAACACAAAAGATGAGAATGGAAACAGAGAATTCAACGGGAGCAAGACATCATCGGATGATGTGATCAATGCTGTGGTGGGAATTGTTGCCGCTGCTGTTACAATTGTTGTTGTCGCGATTCCTGAAGGATTGCCTTTAGCTGTTACACTTACACTGGCTTATTCAATGAAGAGAATGATGGCTGATCAGGCAATGGTGAGGAAGCTCTCCGCATGTGAGACGATGGGCTCTGCCACCACTATCTGTACAGACAAAACAGGTACTCTTACATTAAATAAGATGACTGTGACAAAGTTTTTCTTAGGCAAAGACCATTTAGAGGCAGAAAGTCATGCAACAATTTCAGCCAAAGTTCTTGAATTATTCCATCAAGGGGTTGGATTGAACACTACAGGTAGTGTTTTCAAATCCACTAATTCATTATCCAGCTTCGAGTTCTCAGGCAGCCCTACTGAAAAGGCTATACTTTCCTGGGCTGTGCTGGAACTGAACATGGATATGGATCAAATCAAAAGAAATTTCAACATTCTACATGTGGAAGCTTTTAATTCGGAGAAAAAGAAGAGTGGTATCCTGATCAAGAACCATGCTGATGGCTCAATTCATGCACATTGGAAAGGTGCTGCTGAAATGATTTCAAGAATGTGCTCCCATTACTATGATCTTGAAGGGAACGTAAAACCTCTGGAGGAATCAGATAAGGAAGAATGTGATAGGATAATTGAAGGAATGGCTGCCAGCAGCCTTCGATGTATTGCATTCGCACACAAGCAAGTGCCAAAAGTTAAGCAGGAGGATCATATTCCAGACAACTCTTTCATTCTCTTAGGCTTTGTTGGCCTAAAAGATCCATGTCGACCTGGCGTGAAGAATGCTGTGGAAGCTTGCCAAAATGCTGGTGTGAACATCAAGATGATCACTGGTGACAATGTGTTCACTGCAAAAGCCATAGCAACAGAATGTGGGATTCTTCATTCTAATCAGGAAGTAGATGAAGGAGCAGTCATAGAAGGTGAAGAATTTCGCAACCTAACAGATGAAGTTCGGATGGAGAGAGTGGAGAAGATACGCGTGATGGCAAGATCATCCCCATTTGACAAACTTTTGATGGTGCAGTGCTTGAGAAAGAAAGGTCATGTGGTCGCGGTCACAGGTGACGGAACGAACGATGCACCAGCTTTAAAGGAAGCAGATATAGGACTTTCTATGGGGATTCAGGGCACCGAAGTGGCTAAAGAGAGTTCCGATATTGTCATCTTGGATGATAATTTTGCTTCAGTTGCCACAGTTCTGAAATGGGGAAGGTGTGTCTATAACAACATTCAGAAATTCATCCAATTTCAGCTCACAGTAAATGTGGCTGCGCTCGTGATCAATTTTGTAGCAGCTGTTTCATCTGGTGAGGTACCACTCACAGCAGTACAGTTGCTATGGGTAAATTTGATCATGGACACATTAGGGGCATTAGCACTCGCGACAGAGAAGCCAACTGAGGAACTCATGAAGAAGAAACCAGTAGGTAGGACTGAACCACTTATCACCAACATTATGTGGAGGAATCTAATGGCTCAGGCTTTATATCAAATTGCTGTTTTATTGACCTTACAATTTAAAGGAGAATCCATCTTTGGCGTCAACAAGAAGGTAAACGATACATTAATTTTCAACACATTTGTTCTTTGCCAAGTGTTCAATGAATTCAACGCGCGAAACCTGGAGAAGAAGAATGTCTTTGAGGGGATACACAAGAACAAGTTGTTCGTGGCAATCATCGGAGTAACTTTGGTTCTCCAAGTGGTGATGGTTGAGTTTCTAAAGAAGTTCGCAAATACAGAGAGGTTGAATTGGGAGCAATGGGGTATTTGCATTGGATTTGCAGCTGCATCTTGGCCAATTGGTTGGCTTGTCAAGTGCATCACTGTCCCAGAGAGACCAATCTTTAGTTATCTAAGGTTGAATTACCTGAAAGTCTTGTTTAAATGAGTAGATTTAGGTGTTCAATATGTTTTATTCATAAGCTAGTTAGTTCCAGTAGTATAAATTTGTCAGTATGAGGAGTATCCATTTGATTAATTGATTTATGTTACATTCCATTATTTATACTAAAATTATAGTGTATTTTGTTCATGATTGTCAACATATATGCCTGAGCTGATAACATGTTAAAAGGATTTGAAGCTTTAGATTGGCATTTGCAATATCTTCACACACCTTAGCTTATGCCTAATATCAGATCTCTCCTAATATCAGAAAAGGAAAGAGAAAACCTTTCTTTTCCTACCCTAATGACCATTGTTCTCCAATTTCATCTTTGTTAGAACACATGACCTTCGCCCACTATAACCATACACACTCTGATTCTTCATTCCATCTTTTTTTTTCTTCGAATTCTTGATATCACAAGAATTTTTTCCACGCATACGCTTGCACCTCTTTTTGTTTTTATACCCATCAACATTATAGTTGTCATTTCTCCTAATCTTACTCTTTTTTTCGAACATCAATTCGGATTTGTTGATTTTTCTTCTCTTTTTATATTATGAGTTCTTTATTTGAATTCTTTAACAATTTCAAAGAAAATAATTTCAGATAATCAGATTCATGTATAAGTCTTGCCGGAAAAAATAGAGTGTCGCCGGAATTTTTTTGGACACAATTTAATTTTTATTTTTCTGATGAGATGTTCTTCTACAACTCTAATGAAGATCTTTATCAAAACCTTTTTATTTATTTTTTGTTTGCTAGAAGAAAAATAATAGAGGACTATTTGGAAAAGGGGTGTGGCAGGACTTTTTGTCATGTTTATATGCTATTTTTTGATTGGTCCACAAAAAGTTTTTTTATGACTTCACGTGTGTTCTCGAAGGTGTATTACATCTATGAAACCATGTCATCAAATAGTGTCTAATAGGTACTATTTTGCATGGTAGAGATGTTCAACAGGAACAAGCTTAAGTTAAGGTGTTTAACTGAAATATGTGGACAATTTTAAGTGGTTGTAGTCTGTAGATGATTTAAGTATAAAATAAATCTTCTAGTTTAAGAAAAGTAAGACCATGATTTGCATAATATTTAATCTAAAATTAATTTTAAATTAAAATAATTAATTAATATTTTTAAAAGAAAGAGAAAAAAAAAAAGAGTAAAAAAGAGAATCCGGAAGAGAACGAAAAAGGCCTAAAAAAAGAAGAAGAGGAGAAAGAAATAGAAACATGTTTTTATTTTTTTTTCTATTTTGGGTAAAAAAAAAATTATAGTCATTTTTGACAAAATCAAAACATGTATTAAAATTGATAATTAATGTTATATAATGTATTATTTATGTAAATTGCCTAATAAATTATGGGTTCACGTGGGCTTTTTGACTTTTTTCATCTTGTTTTAACTTTCTAGTCTTATTTTATTAGTAACCATGATTGGAACAATAGTATTGACTGTGCATATAAATACTAAGGTGAAAAGACAAGATGTATTTCGAGGAAATCTCACTTCATATCTTTTTTTTAAAAAAAAAACTAAAAATTAAAGTTAAACTCAATTATTATCATATATTAACTTAGGTCACCTTAAGAACCATAAGATCCAAATGTTAATGATGCTATGCAATTGAATACGTCACAAACATCAGCCAATTTCATTTTGTCCTTCAAGTCTGTTGTTTTTCACACTTTCTCCGTTCACTTTTACTTGTCACTATTTCACTTATTGAAGCCAAACTACATGAAGTTTGACCAATGTTTTAAGATACATCTTTTCATCATATTATTAATATGAGAAAGGTTGTAACTTATAGCATTTTTCGTATAGTTTTCAACCATGTAAATTTTTTATTTTACATATTGAATTTAGCTACCTCAATTCAACTTTGAAGTTTAGTTAAGCTGATCTAGAAAAGCAAAATAGTGACAAGTAAAAATAAACAGAAAGGGTAAACAAAATATATATGATAAGTCCCTATATCCTTTTCCTAGAAATTTTGTATGTATGATAAAACTAAGTAACTATATCTTCAAAACTTGTTGCACAAGTATTACAGTCAACACGTATTATATTAAAAATTTACTGGAAGCTTCGTCAAAGATGCCAATTTAAACAATGGAACTTTGCACATTGTTAATCCTTTCTTTTTTGCTTTTTGGATAAGGTTTTCATGTAGTTTCTTCATTTCACTGCATTGATAATCCAATCATTCTTTTTTCACTTTATTTAAGTGTTTTTACAACTTTTGGCCAAGTTGGAATCCAATAACAATCCAGATGGGCCCTTTGGTGGAGAGATTTGAGTTATTTCAGTATTAAATTTGGGATCTAAAATGATTTGTACATGTGAAAAGAAGAAACAGAAATATTTCAATGAGGAGGTGCTGAAGATAAATAGTGTTAATTAGAAGAGGAGAAGTACAGATATTTCAGTGAGGAGGTGTTGGAGATAAATAGTGTTAGGTCTAAGGAGAAATAGAGATTGATCGAGAAAGAATTTAGGAAAGATGATTAAATAGGACATGGCACATTCCCGGTTCACCGAAGACATGACCCTAGATAAGAGAGCAAGAAAGTCGGGGATTAGGATAGAAGGTTAGTAAGTAATCCAGTGATTTCTCTCTTCTACGTGGGAGAACATGTTTCTAGTTTAGAGCATCTTATCTGCCCCATCTTCTCCTTATCAGTATCATTATTATTATTTCTCTAGTGAATTGATATGCACTTATCGCGATTATTAAAATATTATTAAATTTATGAATTTAATACAAAAAGAAATTTATTATAAAATTTGAGAATCATGTTATTTTCACAAATATATAAAGGAGTAGCTTTATAGTAATTAAATATTTTTAATAATTTTCAGGACTTTTAATTGTAAATATAGTAGCTTTATAGTAATTAAATATTTTTAATAATTTTCAGGACTTTTAATTGTAAATACACTAACCAAAATAAAAATTATTATCTTGTTTGAGTTCAATCTATTATGTAATTTTTGAAACTCAATTTTTAATATTATATTCAAAATTTTCATATAATTAATCTTTCGATTTTTTTTCTTGTACATAATATTTTGTATGTAGTTATTAAACATGTAATTTTTAAAAAAATAAATTGAAAATCATGTATTCGAATTTATGTCAAAAATTAAATACATAGTTTAACTCCGTATACTTAATTTGTTGCTTTAGTTGTTGTCAATACTTTTCTTTTCTTTAGTATTTTTATCATAATTTGTTGTATTTTTCAAACTTGTTTTTAAAATGTCTTTTTTTAGCCAAGAGTCTATGAGAAATAATTTCTCTACTTTATATAAAATAGAATTAAGACTTGCATATAACCTATCGATCCACCTTTTTCAATCCTCACTTACGAAATCACACAAAATATATTATTATTTTTATTGTTTAATTTAAGAATAACCTGATTTTGAACTAAATGACACCTAATTAGCTTAAACAAAGACCACTGCTCAAGTCATGAACAAATGACCCAAGCAAAATCTGTAAAGACCAGTCTATACGATGTGAACGCGGTTTATTATATGTAGGGCCAGATTTTTTTTATTTTTTATTTTTGTTTTTTCAAACGGTGTTCGATATCTATATTGGAGTCCGACTATATTCAGATTCGTGTTGCGTAGGACTCCATTTGGGGGAAACACTCCCTACCTAGGATTTTTCCATTCTCAGGACTCGAACTCGAGACCTCTGATTAAGGGAAGAGCAACCCATGCATCTGCTAAACCACATTCTTTGGTGGTAGTGCCAGATTTACTATACTATATATATGTAGCTAAAATTCACAGGTTAGGTGAAAGAAATCTTTCCGTGGCAATTGTCAATTCTAGATCATTGTCATTGAGATTCATGTTAATTCGGATTTGAATCAAACCAAGTGGTAGGGGTATTCAACTATTTGACCATAAGGAAAGGGGCTTCATAGCAACTTTCATTCTAAAGGAAAGTGACGAAGAACCAACCTTCAATCAAAACACAAAAACTGCTACCATTGACTATTTAAAAAGGTGTTGTCCAATTTTAGAAAGGAAAAAAAAGAACGATATATAATTCAAACTTCTAACCTCACTTAAAGAGGTGTACTCAATCATCACCACATATAATGATACTTTGAGCATGAGTACATGCATATATATATTTAAGCATTTTGTTTTCAAAAGTACAATAGACGTACTATTATTTCCTTGTCCCTATATATGTTACACCTTCTGAATTTCGAGATTTATGTATCTTTTAATTTTTTGAATTCTCAAATATTTCGACTCATAATTTTTTATTTTTTTTTCCGTAGTTTACAAATATATAAATTTCATTTCAAAAATTTTGAAGATTTTATGCACAAATTCTCAATCAATCTAAAATTATTCGACTCTCAAAAAATAAAAATTATTACATAGAATTAGAACAGAAGAAAAATACATGGTCTAGATAGGACAACATAGGTTCATGTAAACCCGGTGAACCACTTCTGAATATGTCTGTAATGAACTAATGTCACACTTATTTTGGAACGGAGGGGCGAGTGATGACTACAACTATAGCCAAGCTGGACTGCAATACCCTTATCAGCATTAAACAAAGACCATCTCAAGTCAAGAAGAAAAAGACAAGCAAACAAAACAAACTACTTTTATCACATTCACTGTTACTGCAACTTCCAAGCATATCATATCCGTACTCCCCAGTCATCAGTGTGTGTTGGTACGGTACACACGGTATATCCACGCTTTACTTTTGTCTATAAAGATTGTATAGCCACCATTTTCTTTGATGCATTTAGAAAATCCAGATTTTCCTCTTTCCAAAGAAAAAAAGATCTTAATCTCAAACTGAAAACATCATCTTCAGTTTATGTTATACCAAATTCATGGGTGACAACATCTTGCAACTGCAGTTGACACCTATTTTAACCTCCCCAGCTAGGAAGAGATGGCATTGGGCTTTTAAAATTCTCTATACTGCCAGGGCATTACTGTCTACAGCCAAGAAGATTGTTGCTGAAAACAAGACTGAGCTCTTGAGCAACTATTCGCGCTCTCGGTCCTATACATCAGTTGATATCGAACCAGAATGTTTTTCGAACATCAACAAGGAAGCATTAGCAAAACTCGTTCGAGTTAGAGATGTTAAACAGTTTGGTGGGGTGGAAAGCTTGTTGTTTGTCTTGAAAACTGATGCTGAGAAGGGTATCCCAGGTGATGTGAAGGATATTGCTTCTCGGCGCAAACATTTTGGAAGCAACACATTTAAGAAGCCACCAATAAATCTATTGCAGATCTTGTTGAAGAGCCTTAAAGATCCCAACATGATCATTGTACTGCTGTATGCTGTTTTATCCCTTGGTTTTGGGATGAAAAGACATGGGTTGAAAGGATGTTTGGATGGGGGGTTCATACTGGTTGCCCTGTTTCTTGCCATTAGTCTCTCTGCTTATTGTAACTATTGGCATAAACAACAACTTTATGGGCTTTGTAGGCCAATTGAAAGTGCCCCAATTCTTGTGATTAGGGATGGGAAGGATACGCCTGTCGCATTTGCTGAAGCAGTTGTTGGAGATGTCATTCGCTTGAAAGCCGGAGATCAAGTCCCTGCTGATGGGATATACATAGGGGACCAAACATTAAAAATTGATGAATCAACTATAACAAGGAAGAATGACCTTGTGGAAGTTAACAGTAGCAGCAACAACATGTTCGTGCTATCTGGTAGCAAGGTCTTGAGGGGTAACGGTCGAATGCTTGTCACAGCAGTTGGCATGGATACAGCATTGGCAGAAATCATAAGTCCAGCTTGTTTCAATCATGATCATCAATCACTTCTACAGAAGAAAGTACACAAACTGACCTCGTATATAGCGAAGGTTGGTTTGGCAGTCAGTTTCCTGGTTCTTTTAGTGCTGTCAGTATGTTACTTCACAGGGAAAATGCGACACAATGGGAGAAAGTTGTTCATTGGAGGTAAGACAAGTATACAAGATGTATGGAAAGCCTTTCTTGGGATTCTAGTAACTCCTGTTGCAATTGCATCTGGGGCTATTCCTGAAGGTTTAACATTAGCTTGTGCATTAGCCATAGCTTATTCGACCAAGAAGATGATCGTTGCTCAAGCACTTGTTAGGAGTCTTTCAGCTTGTGAAGCAATGGCCTCTGCTACAGTGATTTGTACAAACAAGGAAGGCGTACTGACTGAAAACTCTCTGCAGATCAGCCAATTTTGGATTGGCGAAAAGTATGTTGGAGTAAGTACTTTCTCCTCATTAGCACCAAAAATTCTTAATCTGCTTAATGAAGGAATGTCTCTAAACACAAGCCCATGTGAACATATTGAGGATCAAATTCAAAATGCAATTTTGGCCTGGGGCACCAAAAGCATGAATATGGAACAACTGAAAAAAAGTTCGACAGTTATCCAAGCTGATAGCTTCAACTCGGAATACCAAGGGCGTGTTTTGTTAAGGAGGAATGCTGACAGCAGAATTCATGTGCACCACAAAGGAACTCCAGAAACAATACTGGCCATGTGTTCACGTTACTACGAGGATACAGGGGATGTCAGAGATATAAATGAAGATGCTAGAGCAGCTTTGCAGCGAAGAATTACAAAGATGAAAATGGATGGTTTGCAGTGTGTTGGTTTTGCATATAGAAGTGTGACAGCAGAACATCAGATTGATGAAGGGCATTTCCATCCCAAGCTCAAAGAAGATGATTCGATCTTATTAGCATTTGTAGGTCTGAAAGCTCCATGTAGAGAACAAGCAAAGAAAGCTGTGATGGACTGCCAAGAAGCTGGGGTAAACATCAAAATCATGACAAGGGATGATATCCACACAGCTCTTGCATCAGCTATTGATTGTGGTATAATTGATCCTAATCATGACATATCCACCAAAGAAGTCATTGAAGGAACAACTTTTCAAGAATATGCTGAAGATGAAAGATTGGAGAAAGTTGAAAATATCCGTGTGATCGCAAGAGCCTCAACACTGGACAAGCTTCTGATGGTACGATGCTTGCAAAAGAAAGGACATGTTGTTGCAGTTACTGGTGACAGAGTGGGTGATGCAGAAGCGCTTAGAGAAGCAAATGTGGGGCTTTCACTGGGCAATCAAGGAACTGATGCAGCAAGGAGCAGCTCGGACATTGTCATCATGGATGATAACTTTGCTTCCATAGCCAGAGTTCTAAGTTGGGGAAGAACCACATACAACAATATTCAGATATTCACCCAATACCAACTAACAGCAACTATTGCTTCTTTGGTGATAGACTTTGTGACAGCAATTTCAGCTAGCGAGCCCGTGACCATCAACATTGTCACAGTAATTTCAGCAGGCAAGGTTCCTTATGCATTGCTTCAGGTACTTTGGGTAAAGCTTATGGTGGGGACATTAGCAGCCGTGGCTCTCACTATCGACAAGCCTGGTACAAAGCTCATGCAGCAGACACCAATTGACAAAAATGAGCCATTTATAACTAATATCATGTGGAAAAACATACTGGGCCGAGCGCTGTACCAGATCTCAGTGTTGCTTACCATCCAATTCACAGGTGAATCAAGATACCAATTAAGCGACAAGGAAAAGGACACAATGATCTTCAACATATTTGTGCTTTGTCAACTCTTCAACCTATTCAACCTGAGAAAGTACGAAGGGGGTCTCCTCAGAGAGCTTAAAACAAAGCAGTTATTTTGGGGGATTGTGGGAATGATAGTCGTTATACAGGTTGCAATGATCGAAATGCTGAAGAAGTTTGCATGTACAGAGAGGTTGAATTTGCAACAGTGGCAAGTGTGTATTGGGATAGCTGCTTTATCATGGCCAGTTAGCTGGCTCATAAATTCCATACCTGTTCCAAAGAAGCCTTTGTTTATTTGTAGGAACAACCAGAACTTCAGTTACTCAAGATTTAGATCAAGTTTTAGGTTCTAGCAAGTCCCTAGCATGTCTGCTTGTACAGTCTATTTACACTCCCATCTGCTTATGCTTGTAGACATTTATCAATGGCAGTTTCTTTTTATCTTTGCGTTGCTGTGATAAATATGATCTCGGTTGGTTACATTCAGCAAGAGACCAACCGGAAAACATCACAAAAAGATCCAAATACTTATTTCCTCAAATCTAATCTGATTAGCAGTTTCTGCATATTCAAGTGCTACAACCATTAAGCCTGGATTAACCAAACAAATCTATATCATTATTCATCCAAACTGCATAATGATCCTTATATTATTCAAAGGATATAAAGGAACAACCAAAGTAGTAAAGTTCAGCTAAGTACTTATACAACAACAACATCACACTCAGTGGAATCCCACAAGTGGGGTCTGGGGAGGGTATAATGTACGCAGATCTTACCACTACCTCACAGAAGTAGAGAGGTTATTTCCTGGGAACTCTCGTCTCAACAACCTCATAAGTACTTATACAATACATCAAAAGAAGATACATGTGTATATACACAATCACACCAGTAAAATTATATTTATATATGGGGCGAACCTAGAGCACAAGTTATGGGTTCATCCGAGCATAGTAATTTTGATTCAGATCATGTATATATATAGGTGTGTGGGGCAAAATGAGTTTTAATTTCTCACGTCTGTTTGGCCAAAATGTTTTAGGAAACACAGTTTATTATGTCATGCCAGTTTCAACGCGCTAATTTTTAAACAGACAGTGCTAACCATAGTCATTATAACCTATATTTCCAATATAGCCAAGGTCAAGCTGTATTTACATTTTCTTCTTAGTGATCATATAGAAATGAATGGTTAATTATCTACCTTTTATATGTTATTTATCTGCTTTTATATGTTAATTATCCTGTATCTACGTAGTATCGTGTGTTCTTCTCTTTCTTGCCTGTTTATCATATATAGTTTATTCTGCTAATGGGTTTTTGAGACGAGGGTTCCCAGGAAACAACCTCTCTACCTAAGTGATAGTGGTAAGGTCTGCGTACATCTGACCCTCCCCAGACCCCACTTGTGAAATTTTACTGGGTATGTTGTTGTTGTTTGTTTTTTAGTGATCATATCTCCTTGTACAGAAGTCCAAATGCCAAACGGTTTAATGCGTTGGAAACTAGACTCAAAGACTTTGAATTTTATACGTAATGTAACTTCTAACTCTTCAAATCCTAGGAGATACACACGAGAAATGAAACCTGGTGCCCAATTCATTTTCATGAACCAATGTAAAGATATAACACCAGAGAACCTGAAATTCATATTCATGACAGCAAACCTATTATACAACTCCACACAGATATGTCGACAAAGTTAAGGTGCCATGTTTGGCACTTAAATAATTACAAGATGGAGACACGTTTTCTCACACAGCAATACCAGCGTCTCACTATTATTATTGTCCCCTTTCAGAGGAATGTGGTACCAAGCCTGGAGCTATATTAAATTTAAGGTTTCTCCCAAACACATTGTGATAAACTTTGATAACGATGGTAACTTCAAACTGGGACAGGTTCAGGAACTCTGCCATTCTCAGATGGAGTCAAACTATCATAGTAGTCCACCAAGACCTTCCAACCACCGGGGCACATAAAACCATCTGGAGGGCTCTCTTTGTTCTTTGCAAGCGTTCGCATCTGCAAAAAACAAAAATTAGTTGTACCTTCAAGTAAAATATATAGCTTAGTGATATTTTTTTGGGCAAATAAAGATCATACACTCTAGTGTTTTATGTAGCTTCTTTTGTACAGAGTAAGTACTGTATCCAACTCAAACATTAACTACTTGGGAGTTCATGTCAAATACTCTTCTCTACTTTTCTATCTATAGCGCGGAAATGGAGGACTTCTCTTTTCGTCAGGAGTATGGTGGAGTGAGGGGAAGGGGGCTACGAAGAAAAAGAGAGAAAGACAATGGAGGACATACCTTGGTGCCTGATATGAAAAGAAAATCTTGAGGTCTAGAGGGATCAAAGAATGCCATTCTATTCTGAGTTTTATCATATGCAGCCACCTGCCAGAGAATTGTGTGTTAACATTGTAGTATGAAAAAACTAAATGATATATAATGCACTTCACACCACAATCCATTGTTGTCGTACCTTGAAAGGCAAGATATTTAGCCGCTCCAGCCCAGGAGCCATACTGAGTACCTTCTTTCCATGATCTGCATCATATAGATCTCTCTTCTCCAGCGGATGGCCCATGCCAGCTGGATCACGGCCCACAATGTAGAAGTTAGCACCTGCGTTGATGCGGGCCTTTGCATGCCATTGGACCTCTGTTGGACCAGCATAGTGCATAGGAGATGGGAATATAGAGACTACGGTTGTCTCTGGATCAAGCACCCCATCCTCAAGTACCTAAGAAGAGTTCATTGTACAAAAATTTTAAAACGCGGCACTACACTACAAGAATCAGAATGACGATACAACAACTACTACTACTACTCAATCCCAAATTAGCTGGCGACGGCTTGAGTTGAGGAGTACCTAAACAGGAATTGATGTTTGTTCAGCTAGAACTATGAACAAAATAGGTAAGGGTGGGTGTTAAGTGCTTTCATTTGTAGCAAAGAAAGTTTGAACAAAAAAGTTAAAACATCTTAATATCCAAGAGCACAAACCATCTCATGTTGCTTCATTCGCCACTGAAGTGGAACATCATCTGCCTTTGTATAACCTCCAAGAGGATGAAGCAAGAGGACAGGATTCTTGTATCCCATCTCAAGAAGTCGACGACGTGTGTCAGTCATCAATAATGCATGGCCATTATGCACTGGATTTCTGAGTTGAAAAGCAAACACTGCATCTGCATTGCGCCTCGTAAATTCATCTCGAAGTTCAGCAGGGGAAAGCCTGAACCTGTCAAGACCATCATGATACTTGATTGGTTCTATAACTTCCAAATCACCACCAATTAGCCAGTTTCCAGCATGAGTTATTGCTTGCTCTGCATAAGGTAGACCTGGGGCAGTGGTTCCCCAAGTTCTGGCTGTCCTTTCTTCTTTATTATGCTTGTAGATCTCAACACTGAAATTATGAAATGAAGAAAGAGGGGATTATTAGTGTTGAATTTGCAAGCAGATAACAAGCACAATAATAGTTAGTCTAGAGAAGTTAAGATAAACCAATTTGCTAAACACTGGAGGATCTCCATGACATCAACGACTACTATACAATTCAAAATGTAAAAAAGCTTCCACTAAGGAAACTACAAAGCAGGGTAGAATCTGGAACAATGACATATTGAGGACAGTACATCAATAAAGAAGAAACTGGATCCACGACTCGGGTAAATTTTGCACATAGAGGAATTTTAAAAGGTTGAAGATTAAAAAAGTGCATCCTATCTTTACTGCCAAAGAATGATCGACATGCTAATTTTTAAAATAACAGTTGGAGGCAAACCAAACTTAACGGGTGTACAAGAATTCAAAATGGGAATCATTATGCCAAAACTATCACTAACCAATCACCTTCGGTTTTCTTCGAGCAAGTTACCAACTTAACTTGAATGATTAGAAAGGTAATTGTTCGTTTTAATATCTTGACAATTAAATTGAGATAATCCAGGGAACTACATAATGTAATTTTATTTTCGTGGAGGTTATCTGACAGATTAACCTTGTTGTCTCTTTAATGCCAACAAAAAGTTCCTTCACAATAATGGTTGACCCAAAACAGTACAAGCTTACTTTTTCTCCTATGCAAGTAGTACTGCAAGTTACGTGCATATTTTTTTCTTCTATGCAAGTAGTCATGCGTAAGTGCTAGGTGTTATTGATTGTACATGAATGTGTCGTTGACGTATCGTGATGTTTGTTCAAATAAGGATCACTTTACTCAATGAATAGGGGGGACCATAATGATGCCTAATATCCTATCCAAGAACTATATATGCTAACACAAGTCTTTATCATTATAATAGAGAAAAAGACAGGAAAACAAAACGAACAAAGCATGGTAGGATGTCAGGTATGATATTACTAGTAAAGCATAAGCACACACAAACATTGAACAAATATGAAACAATTCCTTCCAAATAACACAAAACAGAGATTTAGGAAAAATACATATTACACGATGCCTGTACCACCCATTTTCTCCGAAAATAAAGGACCTGTAGAATCATCAGATATCGTCTTACATCTATTATATGTATGTATAAAGAAAAATATTCTAACAACGGCAGCAATCATAACACAAGTAACCCCAGAAGTAATGGCCTATTTACATAGCAAAGAATTCCATGTTATCCTCAGGTACCTTTGTTTCAAATACTGAAGTGATAAAATGATTCACATATGTTATCTACTCATCTTAACTGCCATCTACAAACATTAAAACACTCGTGCAACAAGCCTCCACCTTATGAACTCGGTTAATAAGTGCCAAGTTTGATTTTTAAAAAAATTCACTTACCAAAGCACATAATAAAAAAGACTCCACATTTTGTTACATATTAAGTGTCATAGTGATTGAGAATAAACTTTTCATTTGGATTGCATCACATTATGAACAAGGTTTTACTTTTGACTTGAAATATGTATATATTTTTTATTTATTTGGTTCCCCACTCGGTATAGAGCCCGACTAAATCCAGATAGCGCACTGCAAGGCCAGTGCTCCCAACAGGATGAATTATGTATACATATTCACATATCAAACTATTAACTACTCCCTTATATTACTTTCGTATTTAATACATTTCAAAAGGATTGTTTTTTTTTTCTTTGCAACTCTTTAATTCTAACTTTCGGGATATATTCAGCGTGGCAAGCCTACTAAGTTAAAATCATGAATTTGCTAACATGAAAATACCAACCCAAAATTTACATGTACAGAAATAACAGTAAAGAAAGATAGGCAAAAATGCCCTTACTCGTTAAGAATGGCAATGGGCTTGTCCTTTTCATCAACAAGGGCAACGCTGCTCGAATCACCGATGTTATTCTTATAAGAATCATCAATGGCGAGCACAATTGGCACCGACATGTTGACGACTGAGCCGTCACCGAGTCGGAGCGAATTGAAATGAAGAGTTTGGAGGAACTCGGATTCTCTCATGAATCCTTTCAATGGGCTAGCCCAGCCTTCACTGAGCACATGAACCCATTGGATATCAATCTTCGATAGCTTGATCTGTGGAAGAGACAAAGCTTGTCTCCTCTTCAAATCTCTTTGTGGCTCCTCAACAACGAGGTCCACAAGTTTCCCACCATCAGGCTCGATCAACCCGCATCGGATTCGGGCCGACGCCGGCCCGGCCCGATAGTTTGACCGCCATGAAAGTGATAGATTGAGAGGTATAACGAAATGGCTTTTGTGGGTTTTGGGTAAAGATTGAGATGGACCTGGAGTTTTGAGAAAAAGAGAAGCCATAGTCGCCATTGGAGAGATACAAAGAAGCTTTCTCTTTCTCTTTGGGAGGGGTTTGAAAAAAAAAAGTTGGGTTTTAATGGAGTTGAAAAGGAAAAAAGAAAGTTGGTGGGGTCTTAGGGAATTAAATAATAAATATTTGGACTGATATGTGTTTATAAATTTGGGGGGTGATAGTGAAAGAAAATGGAAGGTAAAGTGCAAAATGACTTGGAAATATTTTGAATGGATTTGTTGTTATTATAGGGACTTAAATATAATTTTTGGTGGGGGAATATTTGGGGGGATGAACTTGGACACAATTATCTTGGATTAATGTGATCAAACTCTCCTTATATGAAAATAACAACAAATAAATTGTAATTAATTATGTTAATATCTTGAATATACCCGTTTTATATTTTCTACGTAGTTTATGAGTTATTGTACGAAATTGAATTTATTCAATGTGTACTTAAAGAATAGCAATAACAAATTTTTCGAATTTTCTAAAAAAACACATATATTTTATGAAAGTATTTCTACAGGAATGCAATATTTCGCAGCAGCAAAACACATAAATGTATCATTAACTTGGTGATATCTATCATATATGTTCTTTGATTTTAAATGTATACAAATAATATTTAAATTTGCATAAAATTAAATAAGTAAACACACATATCTGCATGATTTTCTACGTGGTAATTCACCTAAGACACACCCAAATTAATTTATATTATATATAAATTTAAGCGTTTATTTTAACACATTCAAAATGTATGTTATGGCAGGACAACATGCAAGTGCCTAAACATCGTAAAGTACAAAATGAAATGGTCAAAGATGTGAACTTAGTATCCCTCTAAAAATGGGACAAATATATTGTATAGTATTTTTTTATATATATGTGCAAATCTTTTACCAATTTTTTTTATATCATATTTTATACATATACTGCCATATATTTTTAATAAAATATAAATAATGAGTTCCTTGTATTGCATCTTGTCGTTTAGAAGTGAATATTGGTCGTTCTTTGAATTAGTAAACTCTATTTAATTAGAAAATGTCAAATAAATAATAAATAATAAATAATTCGTGTTTCCTCAGTAATTAAACATAATTCATATTACCTCCGTTATCTAATTAATTTAATTTAATGTTTTAAAACTTAATCAACTTTTAAAAAGTAGATTTAACAGATATTTCGAGAATATATAATTTGTTTTTAATTGGAATAGTAAACGACCCTTACGATGTAGGTTCGGGCATGGTGATTATTTTGGATTTTGTTGGCTCGTGCTTTATCTTAATGTTAATCATTAATGGATTAGTACTAATTACTAAAGGGAAAAAATGCACTAATTTTATCTAAAGAACCAAAAGGACGAAGACAGCAATATCATTATTTTATTTTATTATCAATAAGGAATAACTTTTCATCTAAATGACAAAAATGGTCTCTTGTGATTGGGAGTAGGTTCAAAATGGACTTTAGAGTATATTTTGAAGAATATTGATCCTTCAAATTTATCAAATATTAATTTTTTGTCTCCGTCAAATAAATGGATCTGAAATTGATTATGAAACCGAGCATAGAAAACAAGAGGTACGTAGGAAGATAGGCTAGCTATGCAGAGTAGTCGCTCTGGAGGAGATCTTTTGATTGATTCAATACATGTATAAATTCGAAAAAAATTCCTCTACTACTTGAGAGCTTATGCTTTCATGTTCTATTTCATTCTCAGGGGTATCTTGTTTCTATCTATTTGAAGAAAGAGTAGTACTTTCATCTGATCAGTCTCTCTTCTCGAACATGGAACTCACATTTGAAGGTACATTATTAATTTGCTATTTCTACTCCCTTCCCCCCCCCCCCCCCCCCCCCCTTTTTAGAGCTTGGTGTAGTTTTAACTGTCAATTTTTGCTATTTTTGATCTATTAATTGAATTATAATATTATTTTTTTGTGTTACAATTCTAGAATTAGATGGAACTTTTCAAGTGCTTTTGGTTAAATCATTTTATTTACCCACAAATTTTATCCAAACAAACGAGAACTCGTATTTAAAGATACATTACTTGTCACTTCTACTATTTTTTTCTCCTCTTTTTAGAACCTGGTGTAATTTTATATATCAATTTTGACTATTTTTTATCTATTATTTTAACTCTTATATAATTTTTTGTGTTGCAATTCTAGAATTTGATGAAACTTTTCATATGTTTTTTGCAATCCTTTTCTTTTCCCACAATTTTTATCAAATATAACATCTTAAATATTTGATAGAGATCAAAAGCATGAACTTTTGACATACTTAAATCCTAAAGGATTATTTTCAACCTACTCCTAAATATAAAGGACCATTTTTGACATTTTCTCTGTAATAAAGTGGGGTATATCATTTAATCAATTATTCTTAAAGATTTAAGAAAGATTTTATCCAAGTGGAAGTTTTGTCCTTACCTTGTCTTTAAATTATTGACATGTACTTTTTATATTGAATTCAAAATTTGCACAAATAAATAATATAGTACTTGTACTGTTTACATTGGAAAGTGATGCAACACCACCTTATTATTCAGCACATTCAATTATTTTTATCCAAATGAACCTAATTCAATATTACAGCAAGATTCAAATGTGGTCTTCATTAGGTAAGTCACTTATCTTGTAAAATAATCTCTCCATCCTATTTTAATTATCAGATATACTAAAAATAATTATCAATTTAAATATAATAGTGAAACAATATTTTTATTTAATATTTTTGTAGAGTTGTGTCAAATCTTATCATGACAATAAAAATTGAGATGGAGGGAGTTAGGGGCAGAGCCACCCTTGGCCGAAGGGCCTTTGTTGAAAAATTACATTGTATATATAGGTCAAAATTTGATTTAATAAATATTTATACAAGTATTGACACCTCTTGACACAAGCTAAATATTTAGTGTAGTAGTTAGGGGTTTGCAAAAGTTGCATGAAGTCATGTGTTTTATCCTTGGTAGCAACATATATATTTTTATTTAACGCCCCTTATTAAAAAGAGGAAATTACATATATATATAAAAAAAATAAAAATTTGCAAAAAAGTACCTCATAATTTATTTACATTAAAAATAGCCCAAAATCAGTGAAACTATACATGACTCTATAATGTAGTTTATCAAAACTTATAGAAAGTATATTACTGATACATGAGTTATACACTAAATATGCATTACGATACACAAATATTCATTGACTATACATGTCTATACAACTAGAGTTATTTTTTTTGTAATTTTTTAAGTTTAGTGTATTAGGGTATAATTTGCTCTATTAAAAATCTGATTCCACCACTAGATGGAGTAAATAATGTTACAATGACCAAAGTAGGATATTAAGACAACGTCATCATAGGATTTGGCCTAGTTGGTCAATAAAAAGATTGAGAGTCGTTTCAGATTTAAATTTCAACAAAAAAAAAAAAATATTAGGTGATTCTTTCTATCTAATCTTGGTGAATAGGGTTATCTGATACCCTATATATATAAAAACATTAAGAAAACAATAAAGTACAAAATAATATATTATTATAATTCAACTAGCCGACCTAGGTAGTCAATGATGATCAAGACTAATTAATTCTACATACTCTTAATTACTGTATTTGTTTGGGTTGATCTTAATTACGTAAGCATATAGGTAAGTCACAACGATGAAACAACGTTATACATGCATATGATTAATGATTTTATATAAGGTAAAAATATCTTGTTAGATTCCAAAACCCTGTCATAGCATCTAAGAATATTGGTCAAATATGTACTTCTATTATTTTTTTAAAAATAATATTTTCTTCGTCTCATTTTACGTGATACTGTTTGATTTGATACGATAATAAAAAAAGAAGACTGTTAAATTTTTGGTATAAAATCATTCTTAGATAATTATGTGGCTGAAAATCATTTCATTAAGGGTCAAAAGAGAATTTTAAAGGTAAGTTGTGCCGGACCAAATAAGAGAGAGTGTCAGATAAAATGGGACAGAAAGAGTAGCAACTATCGATGGAAGAGCTAGTAAGGATTCAGGTATTCATGATTGTTTTTATATTTGTATTGCTAACCCGTTTGATCATGAATTTTTTTTAAAAAAAATATTTTTTTCACTTAATCAACGTTTGATCATAAAAATACATTGTTTTTACTTTTATAAATATTTCTTTTCCAAAGTCATCCTAATTTTTTTTAACAAATAACTTCATTTAATGTTCAAATCATATTTAATGTTTTAGAAAAATATATTAAATTCTAAATATTCACCGTAAAAAGTATGATTAAATATAATATAACTCTAATTTCAAATAAAAGTGATTTTATGCAACGAATTAAACGAAGCAGCCTAAAATAGAGTATTAATTATTGAAAAAATCCACTACCAAGTCTTTTGCAAATATGTGTTCACATTTATGTTTGACTGTTCAGTAGAAGAAAAATTAGGTGCTTATTTTACATTTTAAAAAATTTAAAATCTTACTCGTTAAAAAATTTGAAATTTCTAATCATAAGTTTTAAATAAACGCTAATTTCAAATTAAAACTTCAATTTTAAATGTTATCACTTTTGTCAATAATGAAGAAGTTAATACAAAACAATATCTCACACGTAAATAAATCGGCCTGCATTAACAAGACAAAAGCAACAAGCATAACAACAACTTAAAGTTAAAAAAAATAAAATTAAAAATCACCATGCCTTCCTCATCTTCCTACTTAGTATGTCACCGGAAAATACACGAAAATGGACTATTCGCGTTGTCTAAAAATAAATGTATGATGTTCAATTAAAATAATATTTCTTCATCATTAATTAGATATGTATTGCAAATGAACTAACGGAATATATTGAAAGTAAACATATTATTTGAAAAAAAAACTTCTTAGTGAATAATGAAATTGTAGCATGTTCATGAGTTGAAGTTTTATGAAATCAATGAGAAAAAGAAATAGTCATAGTGAAGAAAAAGTGACTTAAACTTTATTTTCTCAATGAGTAATGATCTTCCAAAATGTCATTGGGTTTATGGGGAAACTGATTTGATTTTTTCATGTTGCCCAAATATTTTCTTAATTTAAATTGTAATATCCCAAAGTTTATGGAATATATTACTAAAATATCTCAATATTAGTGGCATTTATTTTTCAGTGGATCATTTTATTGTAAAAGCATAAATAAGATTCTATATATTCTCATCACAAGATATGAAGATGGATATATAAAGTAAAAAATATTCTCGTGATTTTTTTTTGAAAAGTTGATCAAAATAACTTATTTATTCTCTTTGATTTGATGTCAATTAATCTTAGTGAAAAATTTATATATATCTTGATAGATAATTTGTGGGTTGAAATGATTATTATATATATTAATTAGCTTTCATAAAATATATATTAATGAAATATGTTATTGGGTCGATATAAAATCTTGGAAATTTTATGTAAATGTACTCTTTAGCTATCTATTTTATCAACATGGCCGAAGTATATACTACTTATATACTTCGATTGAATATGTTGAGTATATATACATAATAATTTTACACACCCCAACAAAATGAGCTGACGAAAAGAAAAACATATTTTAAAGATTATAAGGACACTCATATTTCAAGCATATTAATTAATTTGAATTAAATTTTTTCTATTCGAAATCGAAATTTTCATATCAAAGCTCGAATATGCTCAACCCCAAAGAAGAATCGATATTTGCATATCTAACAATGTGAAACGCAAAGCAAAAGCAACGAATTAAATGGTATTTATTTTGTGTTAAACAAATTAAAATGCATATCTATCAATGTGAACATTGTTGATTAGGAAAGTTAATTAATTACCTTCCTTTTAATGCTTTCATTAAAACGAGCAAAATAAGGTAAACCACTACCCTTCCTCCTAATATAATTTGTCGCTCCAAATAAAGGGAAACATTTAATATAATTCAACAAACCATCCCCCCCCCCCCCCCCTAATAGTTTAATTTATATACATTGACGATGTATATCGTCAATGTCTATATTACTCTCTTCGTCCAATAATAATTGTCCACTATTGACTTGACATATGAATTAAGAAGCAGTAAATGATAATGATGATTTTACCAAATCACTTTTTGAATATAATAAATACAATGTCTTGAAAAATATAATAGGTAAATAATTATTGTATACTGATTAGGATAGATTAGGAATTAAGTGTAATATTATCTCTTGATTTTATAAAGTGGACCAGTATTGTTGGACATCTATTTTTAGTATAGTAAACAACTATTATTGGACAGAGAGAGTAAAATCGTGAATATTTTTCTATAGTTAAGTTATTTACTAAGCTAAAATTGCAAGTTAGTAAATCATGGTTAAGTTTTAAAAATTTATGTGCAAATACACATTATGTATTTATTGGCTTAGCAAAGATGAGGTTGTTTTCTTGTCACTTGCTATATTCTTTTTCTCATCTTCTTTTTTCTTGTACTCGAATTTGTTGCACTTAAACCTTTCGAAAATAACCTTTCTATCTTTACGAGACAATGGTAAACTATGCGCACAATATTCTATCCTCTTCAAACCTCATTTTTGAAATTTTATAATCGAATATAATATTATTATTATTGTTAATTATTATGATAAGATACATTACCTAGGACAACAATTACAATCATGCTATAAAGGTGTCCAAAATATATGATACTGTAAACTCTATTGACTATAAGAAGTAGCTTAGTAATTATCCTAAAAATAAAACATGTCATCTAGCTACCCCTATAGGTTGAAATTAAATGAAGTAGTTGATGTAAATCACTATAAATTGTGGCCTCCATTAACAAGACAAAAATCACAAGCAAGAATCCAAATTTAACAACAACAAAAGATCACCATGCCTTCCTCATCACATAATGATCATCATCACTTTGTCCTTTGCCTCTTTTTAATTAATTTTTTATGTGTTAATTCAGAATGCTCCTCTTATACTGTGATCCTAGAAAATGAAACTGCAAGTGTGGTTACAGAAACATGTTACACTAATGGAGAACAAGAATATCCTACACTACAGGAGACCTCAATAAAACCAGGAGGTTATGATATATGGGAAGTAGAGATTATTCCTAAACAAAATAACTCTCTTTCTTGTTCCTTGAAATTAAGGAACAAATCTGGTTTTTTCAAGTTGTTTGATTTGGATGACACAAGTATTTGTCACATTCCTGGTCAAAGATGTGTATGGAAAATACAGGAAGATGGAATATGCAGGTTCAAACTAGATAAATGTGTGATGTACAAATTATGGAATGCTACATTACCAATTACAAATATTGTAAGTGAACCAGTACCATATATTGCAAGTGATGAACTAAAAAGTGACATTATTTGGAAGACAATTCCTTAGTGAATGATGATGGAATTATATATGATTTGAAGTTCTTTTTTATGAAATTAATGAATTGAGTAGTATATATTTCTATAGTTAAAATTGCATGTTAGTAAATCATGGATTAAGTTTTAAAAATTAATTGTTATGTGCAAACACATATTATGTATTTATTGGCTTAGCAAAGACTACATGCTGTTAAATTTTCACCATACAATCTATAGAGTAAAAAGAATTAACACTATCATATCATGTAAAAGAAATTGTACAAGGTAAATTTAATTGGAGTTTAAGTTTATACACTGTCACAATAAACTATTGAGTTATTAAAATACTATTTATAGAAAAACCTCCTTAAAATATGTGATTTGAGATCTTAAATTTTGAATATTACTTATTTTATTTTTATTATCTAGTAGATTTTTCACTGTTTTCTTGTCACTTGCTATATTCTCTTATCTCCTTTTTTCTTGTACTTGAATTCGTTGCACGTGAATCGAGGGTCTTATGGTAACAACCGTTCGACCTTTACAAGGTAATGATAAGCTATATATGTGTACAATATTCTATTCTTCCCGAACCTCACTTATGAAATTTCATTAAATATAATATTATTGTTATTGTTAATATTATAACATATGTTACGTAGGACAAAGGATGTAGCCATGCCAATTGAAGCACAATATAAGTGTGTCCAAAATATGTGATAGTGAAAATTATTTACACTTATAATATATACAATACGTAAACTCAATTGACTATAATAAGTTGGCAATTAGTAATTATCCTAAAAATAAGACAAGTAATCTAGCAACCACCATAGGTTAAAATTAAATGAAGTAGTTGATGTAAATCACTATAAATTATGGCCTCCATTAACAAGACGAAAATCACAACCAAGAAATTAAAGTTAATTAACAACAACAAAAAAAAAATCACTATGCCTTCTTCATCACATCATGATCATCATCTTTTTGTCCTTTGCCTCCTTTTACTTAGTTTTTTCTGTGTTAATTCACAAACCTCCAATTACATTCTGACCTTAGAAAATGAAACTGCAAGTGAGGTTACAGGAAAATGTTACGGCATTGGAGAAAAAGAACCTATACTTGAGACCTCAATGGAACCAGGAGATTCTGATACATATGAAATAGCCATTGTTCCTGGACAAAATAACTCTCTTTCTTGTAACTTCAAATTAAGGAAGAAATCTGGGACTTTCACGTTGTTTGATTTGAATGACACAAGTGTTTGTCACATTCCTGGTCGAATTTGTGAATGGAAAATACAAGAAGATGGACTGTGCATGTTCATCCAAGCTAAATGTGTTATGCACAAATGGAATGCTACATTACCAATTACAAATATTGTAAGTGATGAACTGAAAAGTGACATCATTTGGAAGAGAAGTCCTTAGTGAATAATGATGAAATCATATATGATTTGAAGTTTTTTATGAAATTTAATGAGAAAAGTTATGAATTTAGTAGTATAAAAACTTGTTATTGTGTTTATTCTTTCTATTTTAACATGCCTTCATGAGCTTTCATTTCTCAATGAGTAAAGATCTTTCAAGATCTAATTGGGTTTATGGGGAAATTGATATTCAGGATGCTCCAATATCATTTGAATTTGAAATTTTGTGTTAAATAAATTATTCATACATGAAAGTGATTATTTAGTCTTCTCTTAGACTATTGTTCTATTATTGCTATCATATTCGCTTACATGAAACAGACTCTTTATCTGTAATGATAAGGTCTATATACAGAATTTCACTAGGTATATTGCTATTGTATATTCACTTACGTAAAATAGAGCAGAAGTCATTGATATGAATTTCACGACTTTTAACACAATTTTGTTGCTCAGACATGATGATAGAGCGCCTCCCCCCCCCCCCCAAACCAAACCCCAACAAGTATGTATATTTTTTGTATATTATAAGTATATTTGATATTATAAAGTATACACTATTAATACATTGTGTACATATTTTATAAACTCGTGCTTCTCCTGTTCGAATCGGGGTTTGAACCAAACTAGATATTTGAATTTATCTTAAATTTTTTTGAAATATATACTTCGATGATGATAAAAAGAAATCACTACGCCTTCCTCATCACATTATCATTTTGTCTTTTGCCTTACTCCTAAGAAAAATACGAAATATCTAATTAATTCAAAACCAGTAAGAAATCTAATTAATTAAATTTGGATTGTAATTAATTAATTCAAAACCAGTATGAAAGTAAACTTTTACCCTTTCTCCTAAGCTCTAAATAAAAGGCAAAAGGTATATTAAACCTCCTTAAAATATGAGATTTAAAATCTTAAATATTAATATATATTACTTATGACAAAAGATAAAAAAATACTTCTTATAAATGAAATTAGCAAATAACTTGAAAAATAAAATACATTATAGGCTATACACTATAAGATTCAAGGGGATGTTAATAGGAAAATCACCTTAATTAAAATATAAAGTTTGAAATCTTAAATATAATATATAGGATATACTATCTATTACAACAAATAAAAATATCTTATAGTGAAGATTATATTATTTACGGTAATGATACATATTACGTGGACTCAATTGACTACAATAAATGAAATTAATAATTAACCTGAAAATAAGACAAGCAATCCACCACTATATTAGATTAAAACTAAATGAAGAAGTTGAGTAAAAGAATATCACACACCACGCGTAATTGGGGTGGCTCGACAGTATTAGAAAAAAAAGTTAAATGTTTTAGGGCTCCTTTGAGGGCTCATAATTTTTTTTAGTAATATTAGGTTATAGAAATTTTTTTTAGAAAAAATACTAAGTACTATTTACGATAAAGATTATTTATTTCAGATAAAAAGAAAGAATTATTAAAGTAAGTTTGGCACATCTGGACTATGATTATATGGTCAATTGAAAAGAATTACTTAATTAAATTAATTATAATTTTTAAAAATAATTTTGCGTCCCAAAGAGATAGAAGAATAACATTCGTAAGAAAATATATTAATTTATTTTTTTAAGTTTAAGGTCTCCATTTGATTTTCGCTTAGGCTACTAATATAGTTGAGCCCCTCCTACGTGTAAATAAATCACTATTTGTTCTTTTTTAATATTTTAGTAGTTAATTAAACTATATTTTCTTTATTCTGGCTATACAAAACATATCAAATTAAAAAAAAATATTTTAAAAATATTTTGATAAGATCTCTCGAGTCAGTTCGAGTTGCATACCAACTCTATTGACTATAATAAGTATGCTTAGTAATTATCGTAAAAATAAGATACGTAATCTATTTACCTCTATAGGTTGAAATTAAATGAAGTAGTTGATGTAAATCACTATAAATTGTGGCCTCCATTAACAACACAAAAATCACAAGCAAGAATCTAAATTAACTACAAAAAAAAATCACCATGCTTTCCTCTTCACATAATGATCATCATCACTTTGTCCTTTGTCTCTTTTTACTTAGTTTTTTATGTGTTAATTCAGAAAGCTCCTCTTATACTGTGATCCTAGAAAATGAAACTGCAAGTGAGGTTACAGAAACATGTTACATTAATGGAGAAAAAGTTCCTATAATTGAGAGCTCAATAAAACCAAGAGGGTCTGATAAAATAAATGTAGATATTGTTCCTGGAGAAAATAACTCTTTTACTTGTTCCTTAAAACAAATTAAGAAATGTGGGACTTACAAGTTGTTTGATTTGAATGACACAAGTGTTTGTCACATTCCTAGTCGAATTTGTGAATGGAAAATACAAGAAGATGGACTGTGCATGTTCATCCAAGCTAAATGTGTTATGCACAAATGGAATGCTACATTACCAATTACAAATATTGTAAGTGATGAACTGAAAAGTGACATCATTTGGAAGAGAATTCCTTAGTGAATAATGATGAAATCATGTATGATTTGAAGTTTTTAATGAAATTAATGAGAAAAGTTATGAATTGAGTAGTATAAAAACTTGTTATTGTGTTTGTTCTTTCCATTTTAACATTCCTTCATGAGCTTTATTTCTCAATGAGTAAAGATTTTTCAAGATCTATTTGGGTTTATGGGGAAATTGATATTTAGAATGCTCCAATATCATTTGAATTTGAAATTTTGTGTTAAATAAATTATTCATACATGAAAGTAATTATTTAGTCTCCTCTTAGACTATAGGTCTATTATTGATATCATATTCGCTTACGTGGAACAGACTCTCTATCTCTATGAGGTAATGGTAAGATCTACGTACATTCTATCCTGCCCAAACCCTGCTTATGAGATTCCACCGCGTGAATATACATAAGTCATTGGTATGAATTTCATGACTTTAAAAGTACAAAGTAATTTTGTCGCTCAGACATGATGATAGAGCGCTGCTCCCCCCCCCCCCCCCCCCCCTACAAGTATGTATATTGTTTGTATCTTATAAGTTTATTTGATATTATAAAGTATACTCTGTTTATACATTGTGTACATATTTTATAAATTTATACTCCTCCTGTTCGAATCGGGGTTTGAAACCAAACTAGATATCTGAATTTATCTTAAAAAAATTTAAAATATATACTTCGATGATGATAAAAAGAAATCGCTATGCCTTCCTCATCACATCATCATTTTGTCCTTTGCCTTATTCCTAAGAAAAATATGACATATCTAATTAATTCAAAACCAGTAAGGAATCTAATTAATTAAATTTGAATCGTAATTTCTTCCATATGAAAATCAAAATTTTTATATCCAATCCAAATGGCTCGAATACGCCCATCCTACTCCTAGGAACATTTATCAACATTTGCAAATTTTGTTGAACAATTGTATAATGACTCTCTTTTCTTAAATTACTTTGCAAATGCTAATAAAACAACGAATTAAATGGTGTTAATTTTTGTTAACTTCCTCTATGAAGTTCTGATAATGGAGATCTGGAATTGAGATTTAGAAGATTGAGAGTAGAAGGAAATGAGACCTAAGTCTCTCTTATTCAATTACATCAGAAATGAGTACATTGGTATGTATATATATACAGTGATATTTGACATGTGTCAAAATATTATTTCCTAAGTAACTTTTAACTACCTTCTTAACAACTCCTTAACTACTTCTTAACAACTTCTTAATTTTATTAGCTTGCCTCTAAACCACTCAACACTCCCCCTCAAGCTAATGGCTTGAAGAGATTCTTCATTCCAAGCTTGCTAAGTAGATATTCATATGTTGTTCTTCCCAGTCCTTTTGTGAGTATATCAACTAACTGTTCCTTGGTTGAGACATGATTAGTTTTGAGTAATCCTTGGCTGATCTTCTCCCTTACAAAGTGGAAGTCTATATCAATGTGTTTTGTTCTTTCATGGAAGATTGGATTTGCTGCAATTTGGATTGCAGCCTTGCTATCACACATCAGATTGATTGGTTGTTTGACTTATACTCCCAATTCTTTAAGTAGTCCTGTGAGCCAAATAATCTCTGTTGTACAAGAAGCCATACTTCTGAACTCTGCCTCAGCTGAACTTCTAGATGTAGTATCTTATTTTTTTGATTTCCAAGATACCAAGGCTCCCCCAAACTTCATAATATACCCAGTGATAGATCTTCTAGTCTCCATACAAGCTCCCTAGTCAGAATCACAATAAGCTTCTAGTTGCTTAGTGCTATTGGCAGGCATGAATAACCCTACTCCAGGTGTCCCTTTTACATACCTTACAACTCTCAGTGCTGCATCCATATGTGACCTCTTGGGATTGTGCATAAACTGACTTAACATTTGGACTACAAAAGCTATGTCTGGTCTTGTAAGGACCCGGAATTTTGTACGACCTCAAGAAAGCATGAAAATTGATTTCGGAAAAGTTTTGGACCAAGGTGGCACTTCATGGGAGCCATCACGGCCGTGAGGTCATCCGTAAAGCTTCCGAAGTAAGATATTTCTAAGTACGGGACCTTATGCTCAAGCTAAATTCACTCTCAAGCCTTCAATTCTAACTTATCTATGTTGTTTAAAATCATCATGGGTCTCCTACATCAAGTCAAGTTCAAAGGAATTCCCTTGGCTATATTATTCTCAAGTGCCGATAGATGGGCCAACTTTAAATAAGAATATCTCTTAGCTCAAAATGAACTGGGTGGCCCATGACATATCAAATCGAAGCCCTTTGAATTATCTTTCCAACGCATCTGGTCTCACCTTATTCCGAGTTCGGAGCAAGACGTTACGCCCGTTTTCGTAAAACCTGTCTGGGCTAGACGGGAGCCTTCACGGGCCGTGAAAAGCTTCACGGACCGTGAAGCTAACCGTGTCAAGGCCCTTTTGAAATTTAAGGATCCATTTTATTGAGGTGTTTTTGATATTTTGGTTCATCCCCAAGGCTTTTTATGACCTTTGAAACCCCTTTTTACATTCCTAAACTTCTCCGACACTAATCCTAAAGGTTCTTCATATGATTCGATAGAAGGGTCAACTTTAAATGGCCATATCTCTTAGCACAAAATGAATTAGGTGTCCAACAATATATCAAATTAAATCTCTTTAAGTTATCTTTCCAACGAACCTGGTTTCACCTAATTCCGAGCTCGGACCAAGGAGTTATGCTCGTTTTCGTTCAGCCTGTCTGTGCAAGCAAGCCAAACGGCCAGCCACACGGACCGTGTGGCAGCAAACGGTCCGTGAGGCTGAAGTCATGATCGATTTTCTTGCCAAATTGTGTTCTAAGTGTGTCTCTTGCCTTGGTACCTTCATACGGACCATTGTACGGTCCGTGTGACCCCAGACGGTCCGTTTATCGGACCGTGTGGTGATACTTGGTCCGGAAAATCTTGCCTCCGAAAAATTAAAGTCTGGGACCACGGTACAGTAAACGATCCGTGTGACTCTACACGGACCGTGTACCGGCCCGTATGCCTCAGACGGGCCAATTTTGGGGTCCGTCTCATTAATGGCATTTCGGTAATTTTGAATATTTTAAATGAAAATTTGGTCTTTTCCCAACCCTTCTAAGCCTCCTATATAAGCCTCTCACCCCCACACTTCAGCCATTTCTACTTCATTTCTCTCCCTCTCTCTAAATTCACTTCACCAAGACTCTCCAACCTCTCTCTAGGAAATTCAAGTCAAGGCTCTCAATTGAAGCCCACTTCTCCTCAAGTTTGTCTTCAAGTCAGGTATGTGGGGTTTGATTCTTGGTCTTTTCAACCAAGAAGACCCAAATCCTTACTAAAATTATTTTGTAACTTGTACACTTAAAATGTGAAATTTTAGTACTTGTTCTTAGTATTTTGAACCATGCATATGTTAGTTTAGGATCCTTATCATGATTTATGTTAGTTTTATGGAAATGAACTATTTGGACTATGGAATTTCGAACTTGCATGTCCCTTTAAATGTGTTATTTTGCATGGGTGATATGTACTACCATTTCCTTGAATTTTTATTTGAATTTCTAGTCTTATATTGTATCTTGTTTTGGTACACTCTACATTACCCATGCTATTCCTACACTATGTATTGCATTACATACATGACATTTTACATGGAAATTTCCGGAATTTGTGGGGTTAAACCCAATTTTGCCCCAAAGGGGAACTATAATGTGAATTTTGGTAAGACATGGGATATGACAATAAGGTGATCACCGGTATGTCTATAATCTTGGCTCTTCGAGCATCTTGGGTGCTTGCACCATCTTATACTTGTAGATGAGCTATTCCTTGCATTGACATCTTGAATATGATCTTGTAAATCGGCGTTGAGCCCAATTATGTCTTGAACGTTATGAACTTGCACTTGACTCTCTTGAAAGCATAAGTATATATATAAGTATTCTTGTGGGATGTGTAAGACTTAGCACCGATGGAATTGGGGGTCCTCCCCCTTTCCTCGAACTATGTGCCTACATAGGGACGGATGTAATTCGTCTATTTGTACATGACTATGATTTGTCTTGATTCTGTAAATTCTTCCGAAATGGTGATTTCCGTAAGGAAGGTGACCATCCCCGAAATGGTGTGTTCCGTAAGGTGTGATGTAGATTACCCTTGGCAAGTAATCTTCTCCCTACCGGTGGGAGGTCCCAATCGGTCCAATTCGTGTAATAGCTCGCATGGATTTGGTTTGTCGGTTATAGTCCATCCCCGTTATATAGGAGCACTATCGCATTGCACGCATCATGCATTTCATGGAATCTTGTATATTAAATTTCTATTGTTATATATATTCCTTGTATACTATGTGCCCTTGCCACGTAACATGATGACGCAGGTTCGGTAAGTCACGTGCATTGCATACCCACATACTTAGTACATTCAACGTATTAACGCATACTCTATGCCTACATGATTTTACCATGTAGGGACCGTGTGTTATGATCATCCACCACTTGACGGGTAGCTCGAATTCGGAGAGTTGATATTGTGGTGAGTCCTATCTTCCAAGGACAAGCCACCTTCTTTCTACCTATGTTGTTATCTATTTATCTTCTTAGTTGAGGGTGAGCCCGGGACATGTCTTGGCCCCCGTCCCATCTTATGACTAGAGGCAAATGTTGGGCACTTGTAAAACTTTCTCATTTTGTTTAACTATAAATGAATGAAATCTTGAGATTTGATTTCCGTCATTTAGATATATGTGCTTAAATAATTTATTTTGAACCAATGATGTGGAAATTTGATACTTTGAGGCTTGTTTGGGGACTCTCGGGTCCCCATTCGCCGTGTCATATCTAGGCCCCGACCTCGGGTCGTGACAGGTCTGGTCATAGTTAGATACAACAGTCTTCCAACTAATCTCTGATAGGCTGAAGGAACATTGATTGTTTCATCTTCACTTGCTTCCTTTCTTGGAAAGTATTTGTCATACTCAACTGATGTAAGTTTCTGGTTGACTTCAATAGGTGTGTTAGCTGGTTTTGCTCGACTTAGTCCAGCTTCAGATACCAATTCCAGAGCATATTTTCTTTGACACATCACTATTCCTTCTTGTGACCTAGCCACTTCAATGCCTAGGAAGAACTTTAACTCTCCAAGATCCTTCATTTTGAAATGAGACTGCAGATCTCTCCTTGTTTGTTTAATCAGAGCTTGATTGCTTCCAGTGACAAGTAAATCATCTACATAAACCAGAATAATCACCCTCTCTTTACCAACTGATTTTGTGAAAAGAGAGTAGTCAAAATTACTCTAACTAAATCCCATCTGCAACAAGGCATCTGTGAGTTTCCTATTCCATTGCCTAGGGGCCTGTTTTAGGCCATATAGGGACTTATTTAGTTTGCAGACCTTCTGATTCTCCCCCTGTCTGGCAAACCCTTCAGGTATGGTCATGTATACTTCCTCAAGAAGGTCACCATTTATGAAGGCATTATGCACATCCATTTGATAAATCTGCCAGTGAGATGCAGCAGCAAGAGCAACTAATGTTCTAACAGTTACCATCTTGGCAACTGGTGACAAAGTCTCAGAATAGTTTAGGCCAGCCTTCTGGCTATACCCCTTGGCCACCAATCTGGCCTTATACCTCTCAACTTCACCTGAAGATTTATATTTTACTTTGTACACCCACCTACATCCAATAGGTTTCTTCCCATCTGGAAGATCAACTAATGACCAAGTGTTATTATCTTCAAGAGCATCAATCTCAGATTGCATGGCTTGAACCCAAAGAGGATCTTAAGAGGCTTGATGGAATGAAGTTGGTTCTGAAATGGAAGAATAAGCAGCCAAAGCCTGTTGGTAAGGGAGGGTAAGATGTGAATAGGTAACATAGGAAGACATAGGATAGGTACATAAGGTGGAAGTAGTCACAAAGTTCTTCATCAAAATAGGAGGATTTTTAGTTCTAGAAGATCATCTGGGAAGTACAGAAGGTTCATTAGACTCTGAGGATATCTGGACTGGATTAGGTGAGGAATTGGGAAGTGAAACAGTAAACTCCCCCTGAGTAGTGTTATTGGTAGATGTGTAAAAATGTAGTGGAGATGAGTCTGAGAGAGATAAATCAAGAACTGGAAACATAGGTGTTCCAAGGGATTTGATGTGTAAGAAAGGAAATACAGATTCTATGAATACTACATTCCTGTTAGTAAAGAAGGACTTGGAATGAATATCATAGAGAATATACCTTTTTGTGTTAATGAGTACCCCATGAATACACTAGTAATAGCTCTAGGTGAGAATTTGTCTGATGTTTTGTATTGGAAGCATAGGCTAAACTTCTAAACACTTTGAGATGAGTGAGTGAAGGTGGACATTTGAAAAGAAGTTCAAAAGGAGAACTGTAATTAAGAATTCTAGATGGTGTTCTGTTGATGAGATATACTGCAGTTTGAAATCTTAAATATAATATATCCGATATACTATCTATAACAACAAATAAAAATATCTTATAGTGAAGATTATATTATTTACGGTAATGATACACATTACGTGGACTCAATTGACTACAATAAATGAAATTAATAATTAACCTGAAAATAAGACAAGTAATCCACCACTATATTAGATTAAAACTAAATGAAGAAGTTGAGTAAAACAATATCACACACCACGCGTAATCGGGGTGGCTCGATAGTGTTCGAAAAAAAAGGTAAACGTTTTACGTCTTCAAATTTGAGAGTCATAATTTTTGTTTTAGTAATATTAGGTTATAGATTTTTATTTTTTTTTATAAAAAATATTAGGTACTATTTTCGGTAAAGATTATTTATTTCAGATAAAAAGAAAGAATTATTAGAATAAGTTTGGCACATCTGGACTATAATTATATGATCAATTGAAAAGAATTACTGAATTAAATTAATTATAATTTTTAAAAATAATTTTGCGTCCCAAAGAGATAGAAGAATAAAATTCGTAAGAGAATATATTAATTTATTTTTTTAAGTCTAACGTCTCCATTTGATTTTCGCCTTAGGCTACTAATATTGTTGAGCCCCTCCTACGTGTAAATAAATCATTATTTGTTCTTTTTCAATATTTTAGTAGTTAATTAAATTTTTTTTTATTCTGACTATACAAAACATATCAAATATCAAAAAAAAAAAAAATTAAAAATATCTTGATAAAATCTCTCGAGTCAGTTCGGATTACATATCAACTCTATTGACTATAATAAGTATGCTTAGTTATTATCTTAAAAATAAGACACGTCATCTAGCTACCTCTATAGGTTGAAATTAAATGAAGTAGTTGATGTAAATCACTATAAATTGTGGCCTCCATTAACAAGACAAAAATCACAAGCAAGAATCTAAATTTAACAACAAAAAAAAAATCACCATGTTTTCCTCTTCACATAATGATCATCATCACTTTGTCCTTTGTCTCTTTTTACTTAGTTTTTTATGTGTTAATTCAGAAAGCTCCTCTTATACTGTGATCCTAGAAAATGAAACTGCAAATGAGGTTACAGAAACATGTTACATTAATGGAGAAAAAGAACCTGTACATGAGAGCTCAATAAAACCAGATGGGTCTGATGCAATAGATGTAGGGATTGTTCCTGGAGAAAATAACTCTATTATTTGTTCCTTGAGACAAATTAAGAAATGTGGGGCTTACAAGTTGTTTGATTTGGATGACACAAGTGTTTGTCACATTCCTGATCAAAAATGTATATGGAAAATACAAGAAGATGGACTGTGCATGTTCATCCAAGATAAATGTGTTATGCACAATTGGAATGCTACATTGCCAATTACAAATATTGTAAGTGATGAACTAAAGAGTGACATCATTTGGAAGAGAATTCCTTAGTGAATAATGATGAAATCATGTATGATTTGAAGTTTTTTATGAAATTAATGAGAAAAGTTATGAATTTAGTAGTATAAAAACTTGTTATTATGTTTATTCTTTCCATTTTAACATGCCTTAATGAGCTTTATTTCTCAATGAGTAAAGATTTTTCAAGATCTATTTGGGTTTATGGGGAAATTGATATTTAGGATGCTCCAATTTCATTTGAATTTGAATTTGAATTTTGTGTTTAATACATGAATTTTTTTACACAAATAGCAATTATTGGTGCAATATTTATAACTTCCATTTTATTTACAAAAATAGCAACATATTTACCAAAATATACTTCAACTTTTTGCTGTCAATGCAATTAATGAATTGACTAATTTTTTTTTTATTCTCTTTTTTCTTTTTTTTAATTAATTTTCTGACAAGATCATTAATTGAAACTTGGACTTTGGTCCTTTTTGTTTAACTTTTTCTGACATGCATTTAATGCAAGTCTTCCCACCCTTTACCAATTGAAACACCAAACAACTGTACCAAACTATGCAAAACCTTTTTTTTTTTTAATAAATGAAGGTCTGGCATTAATTGCGAGTGGACGGCTTGTCAGTCTCGACTGACACGCCGGTCAAATCAGCCGGCGCGTCCCCCATGTCTACTAATAAACTCCCTCAAACACCATGTAATGTTAAACCATGAATAAAACCAATTGAAACACCAAACCAGACACCAAATAACTGGCCGAGTTAACCACTTAAAAATACCAGAATCCAAAGTACCAGCATGGTATACCATGAATTTTGCATAAAACATTTAGTACCTGTATTTACAGAACCAAATCACATACCCAAATTTAAACAAGTAACATATCATCCCAAGGATTTTACCAAAAAATAAATAACAGATACACCACAAGGTTGTTATACCATTTTAGAACTACTTTTACACAAACCACCTGACGTGCTTTTTGTTTTTCCAAATTCCCTCACCTTTTAGGAAAGTTACATAAACATCAATAAACCATGAACACAACCAGATGAAACACCAAACAAGACACCAAATAACTGGGCGAGTTAACCACTTAAAAATACCAGAAATATACGGTGTTCTACATGGTTTTCACAGCAAATTAACATGTATTACATAGTGGACTGACATGTATTTCATTTCTTTTTTTTTCATTTCTCAACACTATTATATCACATCAAACACTACACTAATTTTCATTTCCTTTTTTCCATTTCCCAACACTATTATATCACATCAAATACATTACCCATTGGGTATTTAATGTTAATAGTGAATAGTGGGGCCCTTTTTTCTTTTTCCCATTTTCTTACATTCCCCAACACTATCCTTTCAAATCAAAGACATCACCAATCATTTCCTCACAAACACTCTCTTTGCTAATTATGTAATAAATTTGCTACTTTGTTTGTAATAAAAAAATATTGCTAGGGCATGTAAATACTATTAATATTTTGTATATTTGTGCAAATACATCAATAATACATGAAGTAATTATTTAGTCTTCTCTTAGACTATTGGTCTATTATTGCTATCCCATTCGCTCACGTGAAACAACCTCTCTATCTCTATCAGATAATGATAAGGTCTACGTATATTTTACCCTTCCCAAACCCCATTAGGTATATTGTTGTTGTATATTCGCTTAGGTGAATAGAGCAGAAGTCAGTGGTATTTTAAAATCAAAATTTAAGAAATGTAATTAATTAAATTTGGATTGCAATTCCTTCGATATGAAAATCAAAATTTTTATATTCAATCCAATTGGCTGGAATACGCCATCCTACCCCTAAGAACATTTATCAACATTTGCCAAATTATTGAAGAATTATATAATGACTTTCTTAATTGCTTTGCAAATGCTAATAAAACTAAGAAGTGGAAACTCTCTGGACCCCAAACACAAATGCAACGAATTAAATGGTGTTTATTTTTGCGTTAAACATTGTTAATTCGATTATCAAGAGGATATTTATGGGATAATCCCCTTAATTAAAATATAAAATCTTAAATCTTAAATCTTAAATATTATTTATAGAATATATCATCTATTACAACTGATAAAAATATATTATAGTGAAAATTATATTATTTACACTAATGATATACATTATGTAAACTCAATCGATTACAATAAATGAGATTAATAAATTAACCTGAAAATAAGACACGTAATCCACCACAATATTAGATTAATTTAAATTATCAACCACTATAAATTCTAACAAGACAAAAACTACAAGCATATATATTAGTATTTTATATAATATAACAACAAAAAAAAAATTAAAAAAAGATTGCTTATGCCTTCCTCATCACATCATCACATTTTCCTTTGCTTCTTCCTACTTAATTTTTTATCTATTAATTCACAAAGTTTTCCTAATGGTTATGTTGTGATCTTACATAATGAAAGTCCATTTGTGGTTATAGGAAGATGTTACATAAATGGAGATTTAGGTCCTCAAAGTGACATCTTGCTAAAACCAGGATGGTCTAGTAACTTTGCCACAAACATTATTTCTGGAAAAAATAACACTTTTTCTTGTGACTTGAAATTAGAGGGAAAACATGGGTTCTTCAAGTTGTTTGATTTGAATGACACAAGTGTTTGTCATATTCCTAGAGAAGAATGTCTATGGAAAACACAAGAAGATGGACTATGCTTGTTGTCTGAAGGTGTATGTAAGATGTTCAAATGGGACACTAATTTATCAACTACGCATATTGCAAGTGATGAACTTGCAGACATTGAAATTTTGCAGGATTCTACAAAATTAGTCCTGTTTTAGTCGGGGTTTCTTTGAGGTTACTCTACCCTAAACTCTTATTCATGTCTATATAAAGGGTACTATATTCCCTTGAAAAGGCATCTCCTATATCCATAGAGAGATCAAAATATGGCTTAAGGGGGTCAAAACAATCCTCCGTTCGACAAATACGTCACTAACGGCTCTCGAATCATGGAGAAATCTTGTGAGAGAGGAACAGATTTGTATCATCTACATCCTTTATGAATAAAATTATGTTTGTTTATATTTTATTTGTGATTGTAATTTCTTTTTCATCACTTTAAAACTTATTGATAAAAAGGGAACCCATCATTTGGAAGAGAACTCCTTAGTATGATGAAATTTGTAGCATGATACATTTTTATGAAATTAATGAAAGAATGCATTAAATTTATAAAGTTAATACACCATCAACTTTATTCTCAAAGAGTAAAGTATTTCAAATTCTCATTGGGTTTATTGGGATATTGATATTCATGTTACTTCAATATCATTTGAATTTGATTTATGTTGTTTCACCCACATTATCTAAGTATTTTATGACAGTCGAAGTCTGGAGCTAGCCTCTTTTTGTGTGCACATTATTATTTAATCTATTATCAAAATAATTAAAATAACAACTGTGCAGAATTTTATACAAGAACATCAAAGATTTGAGTGTATTTTAAAAATCCATAAGTTAAAATCCAGTATTGAAGTTAAAAGTCACATATGTGGCTAAATTTTAAATATGCACATTGTCTATTTTTCAATTTATTTTGCAAATGCTAACAAAACTAAGACATGGGAAGCTTGGGTCCACAATATACTTCGCTCCGTCTTTTTTTTTAACTTACACAAATTCCATATTTTTTGCAGTTAATACCAATTTTTTTAAAAATTATCAAAAATTCCTTCATTTTTATACAAAAAATGAAACTAGTGATACATGTCGAAAAGGTAGGAGCATTAAGAGATTTTAACTATAATATATGGAGAAGTACCGATTGTAATTTGTATCATTAGGTTTTGCAGTTTTGTATTATTTAAGTGATTTTTGTAATTTTTTTTAAAAGAGTCAGGATTATATGAAATTATGTAAGCATAAGTTGTGTATTTTGTAATTTTTTCTTTCTTTTTTTTCAACTTTGAACTTAAAGTGTCTTTTAAGAAATAATGATTAATATGACGATTTTATCATAATATTCTTATTTAATTATATAGTTTTAAGTCTTGAAAAATTACTAATTATTGATGAGGATAAGTAGGAAAAAATGATTATTTTTTGTTATAAGTTAAAAATAATAAGTAAAAGTGAAAATTTATCTATATCTGATATATCGAATATATAAAAATGAACGGAGAGAGTATGACACAACTAAAACGTGGAAGCTTTCTAACCCAAATGCAAACGCAAACGCCATGAATAGAAATGGTGTTTATTTTGTAAAACAAAAATTAAATGCATATCTACCAATTCAATGCAAAACATTATTTATTAGGAAAATTATTTAATTTACTTCCTTTTAGTGTTTTGTTTCATTCGAACAAGAAAGTAAACTTCTACCCCTTCTTCTAGCATTTAGTTATTTTTTCTTTTTAAGAGTTTGACTTCTATACCTTAATGATAGATATTTATCTTAAATTACATAAATTTACTATATTTAAATTATTTAATAAGGAAAAAGTGCATGTTAGTTAACCATAGTTTAAGTTCTAAATATCTATGTAAACACATATATTGGCATCATTGGCTAAATGTAAATGTCGAGGGTTCACAGGAAACAACTTCTCTACTTCTATTACGAGGTAGTAGGAAGGTCTGCGCACATTTCTACCCTCCCCAGACCCCACTTGTGGGATTCAACTGGGTATGTTGTTGTTGTTGTATTGGCTAAATGTAAATATTGAGAGATTAAAATTAAATGAAATAGTTAACGTAAAACAATATCTCACACGTAAACAAATCATTATAAATTGTCAACAACAACACTTTTTTTGCTATGGCTTCCTCATCACATTGTCATCATCACTTTATCCTTTGTCTCTTCCTTGTTAGCTTTTTCTGTGTTAATTCACAAAACTCCCCTAATTCTTTTTTGGTGATCTTAAGAAATGAATCTCAAGATTATAGGATTACAGAAACATGTTACGTAAATGGAGATATACTATCTGGACAGACAAACTCAGTAGATCCAGGAATGCAAGATCAAATAACTACAAGCATTGTTTCTGGAAAAAATAACACACTTCATTGTGACTTGCAATTAGGATGGGTATCATACGTGCTATTTTTCAAGTTGTTTGATTTGAATGACACAAATATTTGTCATAATCCTAGTGAAGAATGTCTATGGAAAATAGGAGAAGATGGACTAAGCATGGTCACCCAAGGTAGACCTGCAATCCTGTTCCCATGGGACAACACTTAATTAATTGATTAGATATATATAACATTAAAAGTGAACCAACAAAATAAATTGCTAGTGATAATAAACTTATTAAAAAGTGAATAATTTAGAACTCCTTATTAGGGCATGATATATCATGATTTGAAGTTTAATGAAATAAATGTGAAAAAGTTATGAATAGAGTATAATAACTTATTATATTGTTTATTCTTCCAAAGTTAATAACATGCCTTTAACTTTTTATTCTCAATGAATAAAGTATTTCATATACTAATTGGGTTTATAGGTTAAATACATTGTTCATGAAGTAATTATTTAGTCTCCAATAATATTTTAATATGAATTTATGTATTAAAGAAATTGAAAATAATTCTTTTTTTTTAACTATACTCTTGATTACGAATTAAGAAGTCTTTATCATCAAGGTGAGTTTTTGAGTATTTTTTGATTATTTTGTTCAAGAAGAGAAGTTCTTCTAATTCTGTGAATTTTTCTTTAAGTTTTTCTTTTCTTTTTAATATCTCCATACCATCTTAAAGTCATAGAATTCGTACCGACAATTTTTTGCTTATCAAGATTCCAACTAAATGAAGTAATATATATGTTATCATATTGACATGAAAAAAATTACAAGTTAAGTAACTTTTCTATATTTTTAATATCAAAATTTTACTTTTACAATATTGAATTACTTAAAATTTGAAAGCTGATTAAATTAATTCTCTCTGAGCGAAAATTAGAGTATGGTATATATTAGGAGGAAAGAAATATCGTATTCGTGATTTAATACATAGTTACATACAATTACATATGGGAATCATAGTAATTATCTAAACATGTCCAAATAATTCCAATTTTCAATCATGACGAGTATATTTTTACCGAGTGAAATAAGAAAAAGAATTAAAAAAATTACGGTGGATCCTCCCTGACATAATAATGCACTAATGTAAAAAGTTCTTTAATTTAGTCCAAAGTATAACATAGAAACTCATAAACAATTTTTGTTAAGTAAAAGATCACTCAAAAGTTTTTCATAAATATCATTGATATAATTAAAAAACATTGTTTATTAGGAAAATTATTTAAATTACTTCTTCCCCTTCCCCTAGCATTTAGTTAAGCCAATACGGATTAGTAGTAAACTTGTTTTTTATTCTTTTTAAATGTTTGACTTCTTAGATTAAGTTAATTAATAAGGTAAAGTGCATGTTAATTAACTATAGACCATAGTAAAGTTGTAAAAATCTATGTACAAACACACATTATGTGTATAGGCTTTAATGTAAACATTGAGGCCAAACTCATGCTAATAATTCTTTATCATACATCAAATTATAGGTAAATTTGGTTGGAGTTTAAGTTTGTTAAATGTCAAAATAAATTATTAAGTCGTTCAAATAATATTTATAGAAAAAGTCTTTTTAAAATATGAGATTTGATTAAAATATGTATCTATGATAACAAATAAGAATACATGATAATAAAAATTATATATATTATGTAAACTCACCTGACTATAATAAAGTGAATTAGTAATTAAACCGAAAAAATAAGACACGTAATCTAGCTACCACGATAGATTAAAATTAAATGAGGTAGTTAATATAAAACATTATCTTACACGTAAATAAATCACTATAAATTGTAACAAATAACGAATTAAAGTAAACTAAAAAAAAAAAATTGGGTATGGCTTCCTCATCACATCATCATCATCAATTTGTCATTTCCCTCTTCTTAATTAGTTTTTTATGTGTTAATTCACAAAACTCCCCTAATTCTTTTGTTGTGATCTTAAGAAATGAATCTCCAAATTATAGGCTTGTAGAAATATGTTACGTAAATGGAGATCGACAAGGACAGACAACCTCAGTAGATCCAGGAATGCAAGATGAAATAACTACAAGCATTATTTCTGGAAAAAATAACACACTTCATTGTTACTTGGAATTAGGATGGGGATTTTACGTGCCATATTTCAAGTTGTTTGATTTAAATGATACAAATATTTGTCACATTCCTAGTGAAGAATGTCTATGGAAAATACAAGATGATGGATTATGCATGGTCTCACAAGATTCATGTGTCATGTTCCCATGGATTAAGCGATTAGATATGATATTAGAAGTGAACTAAAGAAATATTTGCAAGTGATAAAGAACTAAAAAGTGAATAATGATGAAATTGTAGCAAGATATATCATAATTTGAGATAGGGTTTTATCTGAAAATGCATTTTACAGTTATAATCTTTTATTTAACTCGAAAAGTTGCGTAAATATCAAATGATTCACTCCACAACCAAACTATCAGTATCACCAGGTCATAAATATCTCAAAGTCGCTAAGTTATACTCAGACTAATAAAATATTTGTTAAAACACAAAAATAACCTGAAGGATCATTATATAGAGCATGGCACGTTTAGGAAGAAAGAAATATTTTATTCGTGATTTAAGACATAGTTACATACAATTATATATGGGGACTCTAGTAATTATCACGATCATGTCCAAACAATTCCAATTTTCAATCATGGCGAGTATATTTTGATCAAGTGGGATATGAAAAAAAATACGGTGGATTCGCGATGAATAATAATACACTAATGTGAAAATTGTTTAATTTAGTCCAAATAAACAATTTTTGTAGGTAAAAGATCACACAAACTTTTTCAAAAATATCATAGATGAAATATTATGTTCCATAGTGATTGTATACAATACTTGAAAAAAAGTTAAATCACATGTGTGGCTAAATTTTAAATATGTATGTATTGTCTATTTTTTAAATCGAAGCACTAAAGTGAAAGCTTTCTAACCCAAACCCAAACGGCATGAATTAAAATGGTGTTTATTTTGTTAAACAGAAATTAAATGCATATCTACTTAATTAAGAAAATTATTTAATTTACTTCCTTCTAATGTTTTGTTTCATTCAAACAAGAAATAGTAAACTTCTACCCCTTCTCCTAGCATTTAGTTAAGCCAATAGGGATAAGTAGTAGAATTGTTTTTTCTTTTCTTTTTTAAAAGTTTGACTTGAAGTTAAGTTAATTAATAAGGTAAAGTGCATGTTAATTAACCACATTATGTGTATATTGACATGACATTATTTACTTGATATAAATATTGGAGGTCGGTATCAAGCGTATAAGTTTTTATCATATATCAAATTATAGTTAAATTTAATTAGAATTTAAGTTTATACATTGTTAGAGAGAATTATTGTGTCGTTCAAATAATATTTACAGAAAAAGTCTTCTTAAAAAATGAGATTTGAAATCTTAAACATTAAAATATATCACCGACAACAAAATATAAAAATATGTGATGGTAAAAATTATTTACACTAATGATATACATTATGTAAACTCAATTGACTACAATAAAATGAGATTAGTAAGGAAAACAACAACATACTCAGTGAAATCCCACAAGTGGGATCTGGGAAGGGTAGAATATACGCAAATCTTACCACTATCTCATAGAGGTAGAGAGGTTGTTTCCTGGGAACCCTCGTCACAAAAATCCATAAGCAGAATAAGCTAGATATGGTAAACAGGAAAGAAAGAGAAAGAAAAAGTGCACAGGAAGAGCAATTAATATCGAAAAGCACATGATAATAAGTAAATACAGGACAATTAACATATAAAAAGCAGATAAATAACATATAAAAGGCAGACAATTAACAACTCCTTCCTATCTAATCTATTAGCCTGCTAAAGTGAGATTAGTAAGTAACCCCCAAAAATAAGACATTAATCCAGCTACCACGATAGATTAAAATTAATTGAGGTAGTTGATGTCAAACAATAAATCACTATAAATTGTAACAAATAACAAATTAAAGTTGACTAAAAAAAAATTGGTATGGCTTCCTCATCACATCATCATCATCACTTTGTCCTTTACCTCTTCCTGGTTAGTTTTTTGTGTGTTAATTCACAAAACTCTCCTAATTCTTTTGTTGTAATCTTAAGAAATGAATCTCCAGATTGTAGGCTTACAGAAATATGTTATGCAAATGATGGACCAGTACAGACAACCTTTGTAGATCCAGGAATGCAAGATCGTATAACTACAAACATTGTTTCTGGACAAAATAACACACTTATTTGTGACTTGGAATTAGCATGGCAATCATATGTGATGTCTTTCAAGTTGTTTGATTTGAATGATACAAAGATTTGTCACAATCCTAGTGAAGAATGTTTATGGAAAATACAAAACGATGGACTATGTATGGTCTCACAAGGTAAATGTGTCATGTTCCCATGGATTAATCGATTAGATATGATACTAAAAGTGAACTAACGAAATATGTAACAAGATATATCATGATTTGAGGTTTTATGAAATTAATCGGAGTCTCCAATATCATTTTAATATGAATTTGTGTGTTGTATGTTCCTTATGCTTAATTCTAGCCCATTCATAAATGTTGGAGTCTTCCACCGAGTAAGTTGGCAAGATCAAGTGATTTGCTTGGGACCAAAAATAATTTTCAAGTGTAGATCACGCCCAGAGTGTAAACTTGAGGCATGACAGAGCTCATATGCATGTGAGGGACGGACTCACATTGTAGTGAAGTGAGTTCAATTTGAGGATAATTTTTTCTTTTTACCTATATTCATGATTATGAATCAAGAAGTCGTTATCATCAAGGACGGATTTTTCGAGTATTTCTTGATTATATATTGGGATTATATATGGGGACCATACTAATTTTCTGACCATGCCCAAACAATTCTAATGTTCAATCATGGCGAGTATATTTTGACCAAGTGAAATATGAAAAAAAATATATAAAAAGTACGGTGAATCCTCCACGGAATAATAATACACTAATGTGTATTATTCTTGTGAAATTAATATGCCTTCCAACTTTTTATTCTCAGTTATTTCGTTTCCAATATCATTTTAATATGAATTTGTGTCAAATAAATTATTCATGAGGTAACTATGTAATGTATCAACATTGTATAAATTATGTGTAAATATGTATCAGTATTATATAAATAATATGTAAATGTGTATTGATATTGTATATATTATGTACAAACGTGTATTGATATTGTATAAATAGTTGTACGTTCCTTATCCTTAACTCCAACCCATTCATAAATGTTGGAATCTTCTGCCGACTAAGTTAGCCAGACCAAATAATTTGCTGGGGACAAAAGATGATTTTCAAGTCCGACCACGTCTAAAGTGTAAACTCCAGGCATGACAGAGCTCATGTGCATGTGAGGGACGGACCTCACATATATAAATATATATATATATTTATATGATAATCTTTATATGAAATATTGCTATGTTGATTGTTTCTCATGAATAATAACCTATATATTTAATATTTGATGCTCAAAATTCTATACTACTATACAGTAGATAATGATCAACATATAATTTCTGAACTAAAATTGAGGATAATTCTTTTTTATCTATATTCCTGATTATGAATCAAGAAGTCGTCATCATCAAGGGCGAATTTTTCGAATATTTCTTAATTATTTGTTAAAGAAGAGAAGTTCCTCTAATTCTATGAAATTCTTTCCACCTAAAATTTGCAGAATTTATACTGACAATTTTTGTTTTTCAAAATTCAAATTAAGTGAACAAATATATTTTTTATTATATTAGACATGAATAGAACTACAATTTAAGTAGCCTTTATATATTTTTTTAATACTAAAATTTTTATTTTACAATATTAAATTAATTAAAATTTAATTTAACTTTAAAAGTTGATTAAATTATTTTTTTTATGAGCGAAAATTAGAGTATGGTATATACTAGGAGGAAAGAAATATCTTACTCGTGATTTAATAGATGTTACATACGATTATACATGAGGACCATAGTAATTATTTGATCATGTGCTAATAATTTCAATTTCCAATAATGGCAAGTATATTTTGATCAAGTGAAATATGAAAAAAAAAATTAAAAATTACGATGGATCCTCCATGACATTATCATTGATCACTCACTTCATTTTTTTTTTTCATGTCAACTTTAAATTTGGCATACATGTCTATTAAGAAGTTTTAATTAATATAAGTATTTTATTACAAGATTCATATTTAGTTTATTTGTAGTTTTAGGCCTTCGAAATAAATAATTAATGATGAGGGTAATATAAAAAAAAATATTTTTATTGTACGTTAAAAATGATTAATAAAAATAAAAATTAATATATTTTTGATATAGTGAACATATAAAAATAAACGGAATGAGTATAACAAAACTATGAAGTAGAAGATTTCTAACCCAAACACAAACGCCATGAATTAAAATGGTGTTTATTTTGTTAAAAATAAAAATTAAATGCATATCTACCAATGCAAAACATTGTTTATTAGGAAAATTATCTAATTTACTTCCTTTTAATGTTTTGTTTCATTTTAACAAGAAAAGTAAATTTAGTTAAGCCAATACGGATAACTGGTAGAATTAATTTTTTTTCGTAAGAGTTTGACTTCCATGCATTAATGATAGATATTTATTTTATTAAATTATTTAAATTTGTTATAGTTAAGCTATATATAAATTATTAAGTCGTCGAAATAATATCTTCTTAAATATGAGATTTAAAATCTGATGTACAAGTTTATTTATGGCATGAAACAACTTACAGTATGGGTCTAGCTTATTGATACGTTCAAGAAAACTCTACTTGAATCCATTTAAACCTGAATCATCATATGAAATAAGTCGATAAAGTCTAAATCCAATTTCAAAAATTCTAAAGCGGTAAATGCGCAATATGTGACTCACCTGACTATCTTATTCGACATAGTATCTCGTTAGACATTATGATATATCATCTATGACCACAGATAAAAATACATGATAATAAAAATTATTTACACTTAGGGTATACCTCAAGCAAACTCAATTGACTACAGTGAGATTAGTATTAAATCCCTAGCTACCATGACAGATAAAATTAAATTAAGTAGTTGAGGTAAAACAATATCTCACATATAAATAAATGGTAACAAACAACAGATTAAAGTCAACAATAAATTTTTTCTTTTATTTTTTTGGCTATGGCTTCCTCATCACATCATCATCATCACTTTATCATTTCCCTCTTCCTAGTAAGTTTTTTATGTGTTAATTCACAAAACTCCCCTAATTCGTTTGTTGTGATTTTAAGAAATGAATCTCCACATTATATGCTTATAGAAATATGTTACGTAAATGGAAATCGACAATCTGGACAGAAAAACACAGTAGATCCAGGAATGCAAGATCAAATAACTACAAATATTGATTCTGGAAAAAACAACACACTTCATTGTGACTTGCAATTAGGATGGGACTCATATGTGCCATTTTTCAAGTTGTTTGATTTGAATGACACAAATATTTGTCACAATCCTAGTGAAGAATGCCTATGGAAAATACAAGAGGATGGACTATGCATGGTCTCACAAGGTAAATGTGTTATGTTCCCATGGGCTAATCGATTAGATACGATATTAAAAGTGAAAAAGTGAACGAGGAAAATTCGATAATAATGAATTAAATATATTTTTCATGAGGTAATTATTTCGTCTCCAATATCATTTTAATATGAATTTATGTTTTAAAAGAAATTATTCATGAGGTAATTTTTTAGTCTTCTCTTAGACTATCATTATTGCTATCACATAATTCGCTTTAGTGAAGAAAGCAAATTCAAATAAATTCAGATAAAGATTGAGTTGGGTTAGGATCCGTCCAAATTTATTTTGGGCTCAAATGTAATAAAATTTGGGTTGGGTCATGACCCGCTTAATCTCAATAATTCTAACATATTATTATTTACTCGTTATAACCACAATTTGAATTTCAACTCAAGAAAATAAAAATAAAAAGTTACAAATAAATAGATAAATTATTGAAAATATAAAATTAGATAGAAAACATACGTTACATCAATGCAAGTACAGAGCTTTAGAACGAGTTGAAATTGGAGATTCAATTGGGCTCAATTGATGATTATTTTCATAATGGGTTGAGATTGAATCCAATTCAAATTATCTTGAGCCCAACCCATAAAATTTTGTACAAATAAGACATATTACCTATATTTGGGCTCACATTGATACCCTTACCCTAGCCATAAGGCGGCTCCGGCCTTGTTGGTTAGATGGCAAGCACTCTTTATCATTTAAAAGTGATTTACACAAAGAAAACTTTTTGAGCCCATTAACACATAATAAGTCAAAGTTTAAAGAAAAAATTACACGAATAAGCAAATATATATTAGTTAATTAGCTAATATAGTTATAGTTTAAATTAATTACGGTCGTGGCAAACAGCTAGTTATAATTACAGTTTGAGTTTTGTATAATTCACGCGATTTTATACAGACTTTGTGTGTGATTATACAAAAGTCATCCACGAATCAAATTGTGCAGCGAAATATACAAATGTTGTGCACAAATTGTATAGCGAATTATACAAACATAGACAAATATTGCGTGAATTATACAAATATTACTATAATTATGATTACGAAATATAATTACTCAAACTATAGCTATGAATCATAATTAAGATATTTTTGAGAGGCTATATGCGAAAATTCCTCAAGTTTAAATCTAGCAGTCCAAGCCCAGCCCAAAAAGAGATAGGAAGAAAGAAATAAAGGAGTCTTGGAATATTTATGAATGTTTCACATAAAATCTTGAGAAACTAATACAAATATTTTTTTGGTCATTGAGTATTATCAACATGGTTAAACTATACATTTCAATTGAATATGTTGTGTATATATATTTAGTATAAAGTATATACTATGTATACATTGTGTATATATCTTGTAAACTAGATGATCCAAAGATATTAAAGTGTCATTTTTTCTAGATTTATCTCTGATTGGCTACACAAATGTGAACATTTTAAAGAAAGATGAGCATATTCTTTGAATTCAATGGTGGGTAGCCAATCTTTCAATACTTTTTCCAATAAGGATGGTCAAATCAAAACTTTTTATCACTTTCACTTTTAAGACCATAATATGACTAGTACACTTGCCAAAGCCTAAAAGAAAATAATCATGAACACATTATTTACCTAGCTTTATGTCTTGACCAGACAAAATGCCAAAAAAAAAAAAGGGACAATAAATCATGATGAATTCCCACAACCTTTTCCCCTTGTCCAACTTTTTTTTTTTTTTTTTTTGGTTTTTTTGGGGTGATTTATGAGTAATTTTTTGCTTTAAGTCCAATAATGTAACCTTTGAAATGATAAGTAGAAGGTTTTGCTCGGATGAGTTAAAATGGGCTAAATTATTAATGATTCATCTAAAAGGTTGGCTGAAATAGATTGAATTAAGGAAAGTGGTTATAAGTTTATCTGTTTAATTGTTACTAAGATTTTATTTATTTATTTGTTCTCTTGTAATTTTTTAAATGCCTAACAAAACTTTATTACTTTTATAATGATTATGTATAACATATTTAAAACATCAATATAAATTTTCAATAGTCTCAATTGAACAGATCAAAATTGATTAAAACAATGAGTGGACGGGTTAATGATCTACTAGAAATTGGACGAGTAATAATCTTGCCGCACCTAATATTCATGCAAATAAAAAAGTTACACATTCTTAATTGGTGGAACGTCTTGTCTGATTAATTTTGTTAACAAACGATATCTCAGCTTGCTAACTAGCTTTGTGGGGTATCTCTTCGCAATCAGACAACCTTTTAGACAACGAATGTTTAAGGCGATAAAAAATTTGTAATATTCTAGACTGAACACGTTATATTAATATATTTAATAAGTTTATAATTTCATCAGTATATCCGAATAATCTTAATATTTCATCATAATACAAATAAATCATTACAATTATTAATCTTCAACTTAAACTTCCTAGCAAGTGAAAGCTATCAACTCACATTAACTATGTCCCAACATGAATGGTGTTAGTAAATGAGAAAAACAAATAGTTGTTACTTTTTTGCTAGCCTAAATAGGAACATTTTATATATAAACATTGTTATAAATAAATTCAAAAAATATTAATCTACACTTTTTTCATGCATTATGATCCATATGGTAATACAACAACAACAACAACATACCCAGTGAAATCCCACAAGTGGGGTCTGGGGAGGGTAAGATGTACGCAGACCTTACCACTACCACATAGGTAGAGAGGCTGTTTCCTGGAAACCCTCGTCACAAAAACCCATCAGCAGAACACGCTAGATACGATACACAGGCAAAAAGAGAAGAGCACATAATAATATCTAGATACAAGATAGTAAACATATAAAGGCAGATAAATAACATATAAAAGACAGACAATTACCACTCCTTCCTATCCTCCCTATTAGCCTGCTACTCTAATTCTCGACCTCCACTCCTTCCTATCTAAGGTCATGTCCTTGGTGAGATCAAGTTTCACCATATCGTTTCTAATCACCTCCCCCCAATACTTTTTTGGTCTACCTCTACCCCTACGTATAGCTCCCAAATCTAATCTCTCACACCTTCTAACAGGGGCATCAGTACTCCTTCTCTGTACATGTCCAAACCATCGCAGTCTCGCTTCCCTCATCTTGTCAGCTACAGGGGCCACCTCTAGCTTCTCCCTAATGACCTCGTTCCTAATCTTGTCGCTCCTGGTGTGACCACACATCCATCGTAACATCCTCATTTCTGCGACCTGCATTTTCTGAACATGTACATTCTTTATTGGCCAACACTCCACCCCATACAATAAAGCAGGTCTAACCACCATTCTGTAGAACTTACCTTTGAGTTTAGATGGTATCTTCTTATCACACAATACTCCAGAGGCCAACCTCCATTTTGTCCAAGCCGCCCCAATACGATGTGTGACATCATCGTCGATATCCCCACTACTCTGGATGATAGACCCTAGATACTTGAAGCTTTCCTTCTTGGGGATAAGGTGAGCTGCAAGTCTCACATCAATGTCTGCTTCCTCCCTCGCTACACTGAATTTGCACTCCAAGTATTCTGTTTTGGTCCTGCTCAGTTTAAATCCTTTAGTCTCCAAAGCGTGTCTCCAAACCTCCAACCTATCATTAACTTTGGTCCGGGTCTCATCAATCAGTACTATGTCATCTGCAAACAACATACACCATGGGACTCCCTCCTGGATAGATCGCGTCAGCTCATCCAACACCAAGGAAAATAAAAAAGGGCTTAGCACAGATCCTTGGTGAAGTCCCATCTGAACAGGAAAATATTCAGAATCTCCTCCCACCGTTCTTACCCGAGTTATGGCCCCGTCATACATGTCCCTTATCACTCTAATATATGCCATTGGGACGCCTTTCATCTCCAAACACCTCCATAGGATATCCCTCGGGACTTTGTCATAGGCCTTCTCAAGATCAATGAACACCATATGAAGGTCCTTCTTACTTTCCCTGTATTTCTCCACTAATCTCCGAACAAGGTGGATCGCTTCAGTAGTCGACCGTCCTGGCATGAATCCAAACTGGTTTTCTGAGATAGAAACTACTTTTCTCACCCTCATCTCCACCACTTGCTCCCATGCCTTCATAGTATGACTCAACAACTTGATACCCCTGTAATTATTACAACTTTGAATATCACCTTTGTTCTTGTACAGTGGGACCATTGTACTCCTCCTCCATTCCTCCGGCATCTTAGCCGTCTTCATGATAGTATTGAACAGTCTAGTCAGCCACTCTATGCCATCCTTGACCATGCTCTTCCAAAAATCTATCGGAATCTCATCCGGTCTGAGCGCGCTCCCTCTCTTCATCCTACTAATAGCCCTTCTAACCTCCTCAACTCTGAACCGCCTGCAATAACCAAAGTCTCGATGACTTTCGGAATATGCTAACTCGCCCAGCTCAATATCACTATCTCCTTTTTCATTTAAAAGTTTATAAAAGTAAGCTTGCCACCTTTGTTTAATAGAAGTCACATCCACTAACACTTCCCCCTCCTCATCCTTGATGCACTTCACTTGATCCAAGTCGCGAGCTTTCCTTTCTCTCGCTTTAGCAAGCCTATACATTCGCTTGTCCGCGCCTTTATCACTTAACTCCTCATATAGGCGCTCAAACGCTGCTGTCTTAGCACTCGTCACCGCCATCTTTGCTTCTGACTTAGCCGTCTTATAAATCTCCTTAAGCCTTTGTTTTTCATCCTCCTCCCTACACTCCAACCACTTTGTATAGGCCACCTTCTTAGCTTTTACTTTGTCTTGAACTTCTTCATTCCACCACCAATCACCTCGACGGCCCCCAAAGGTTCCTCTCGAAACCCCTAGTACCTCAGAGGCTACCTTTCGAATGTAACCAGCAGTATTGTCCCACATATTATTCACATCTCCACTACTACTCCAGGCCTCTAAATCCCTCAACTTTCCTTCCATCTCAAGCGAGAGGGCAGGAGTTAGACCCCCCCATCTAATCCTCGGTTGGGCATAGACAATCTTCCTCTTCTTTTCTCTCTTAATCTCTATGTCCATCACTAGAAGCCTATGTTGAGTGGAAATACTCTCACTCGGAATAACTTTGCAATTCTTACAAAGGCTTCTATCACCTTTTCGTAGAAGTAGGTAATCAATTTGAGTTTTAGCTACCGCACTCTGAAAGGTTATCAAGTGACTTTCCCTCTTCTGGAAACATGAGTTAGCAATAACTAACTCAAAGGCTTTGCCAAAATCCAAGAGAGACGTCCCCCCTCCATTCCTTTCCCCAAAACCAAAGCCTCGATGGACATCTTCAAACCCACTACTGGTAGCCCCAATATGTCCGTTAAAGTCTCCCCCAATGAAAAGCTTTTCCGTCATTGGTATGCCCCTCACCACCTCATCCAATTCTTCCCAAAAGAGCCTCTTGACTTCCTCCTCTAGACCTGCTTGGGGCGCATAAGCACTAACCATATGGTAATGTTTCTCTGTTTTTTATGTAATTAATTAACCTCCAGTAATAATATTATATATATATATATATATATATATATATATATATATATATATATATATATATATATATATATATATATATATATATATTGAATATTCAAATAGTTATTTAAATTCATCGAGGACATCATCTTAGATAGAAAAGAATGGAGGTCGCATATTAGGGCAAAAGGTTAATAGTCTAGTAGGAGAAAGATGTTTGGATGAAGTAGGTTAGTAGGACTAGTCGCATTGTGTTGTTACTTTTCGTTATTTATTTTTCTACTTTTATTGTATTTGTAAAATTATTAATTGTTTTTTATCCCATTCGTTAGTTCATATATAGTATTTTTCTATTTTTGGGGCTGATAAAATGAGTTGAGGATCTTCCAGAAATAACCTCTCTATCTCTATGAAATAGTGATAATAACTTCGTACATTTTACTCTCTCCAAACTCCACTGATGAGACTTCACTGAATATGTTGTTAGTTCTATTCAAAATTATAGCAAGTCATAGGATATCATTTGCTTTAAGTAACTTGATCACATGTAGATCTGCTATTCAACACCCAAGAAAAGAAATTAAATTAATAAAAAGACATACTCTTTGAAAAGCTTTACACAAAGCAAAACACAGAATATCTAATTATCTATGCATCACTTAAACCAAAACTGTTGGGAATATTTTGTTGCATGCTATTGAAGTAATCAAAGTAATAGAATTGAGCATATTATAAAGGGATAGGAATATATCGCTCGACCAACTAGTTTATTAATATGATCAAAATATGCACAACATATTTATTATCAACATATATATATATATATATATATATATATATATATATATATATATATATATATATATATATATTATAAATTAACTAGATGACCGAATGGTTCATAATTATGATTATTATATATAGGAGTGAATTTCATAAACAGCAAACATATAAAGCTTAATTGTGCTCCATAGCTATAGTTTAGGCCAGTTATAGCAGCATTTGTATACATTTGTATAATTTGCTATACAATTCACAGTTTTTGTATAGAGTTTATATATTTCGCTATACAATTCATGCATAACATTTGTATGATTCACTATGCAATTTGTATATTTCACTATACAATTTGATTCGCACACACAGCTTTTGTATAATCGTGCACAATATTTGTATAAAATCACGAATTATACAAAACTTAAATTATAACTACAACTAGATACTTATCGCAAGTCATAATCAATTTAAACTAATAATTATATATATTAATTAATTAACTAATATATATTTGATTTTATGCGTAATTTTTCTTTATATAATATAGTAACAAACAAGGTGTTGTTTCTTTCTCGTGGCCCAATGGTCCCCAACAAAAAACACCCTTTTGTCATCTCCAATAAATAGTTTTAAAAAATAAAAAGTGAAAGTAGTATTAGTTGAATAGGCCTTTATTTTGATCTTTTTGAGATAAGAAAATGATGTTACATTATCCTTTCACTTAACATGATTGAAACCATTCATTATCAAAAGGTACTAAAATCATCATTTCACTTACTTATAACTATTTATTGTCTCCCATTTTGATGAAAAAATCCTTTTTGTCCAACTATAATCTTAGTCTATGCATGCGTGCTTCTATGATTACCAATAAACACTCTTTTACCAAAAAATTATAGCATATATTTATAGATTTAAAATGTTTTTTTAGAGATATAAATTCCAAAATTCTACCTTAGCTTGCTCATAATACCATGTGCGTGCGTTAAAAGGATACCCCATTTATGAGAATATTTTTTTTTCCCTCAGGAGATAGTTTATCATATTTAAATTTTAAAAAAAAAATTCAAAAACATGATAACAGAGGGTTTATAATATATTCGGTTTTGATTAGGGATGGCAAAGGTGGGGGATGGGGCGAGTTGAGCTCAACCCTGGCAATTTTTTTAACCCGCTTCGTCCCGCATGATGATTTTTTTTATTTTCAACCAGCCCCGTCCTGTCCTGCATAAATCCGCCCTACTTAATTTTTAAGTTTTTTTATTTTTTAATTGAATTTAATATGAAAAATAAAAATTTATAATCTTTTTTTAATTTTTCGCTAATTAATATGTCAAAAACTAATAAACTATTTTTAGTTGACATTTCAACAATTGTTTCTTAATCTTTAATTAGAAGCCTCTAATTAACATTTCAACAACTAATAATTTGCCGGATATGTCTAGTTTAAATTCTAAGGAAAAATTAAATTAAAGTCAATATTCAATATAAAAAGTTTATATCTTTGATTTTTATTAATTACAAAAATTTAATTTTCTTTAAATTCTTATTTAGTTCTTTGAACCCGTAACCCACCCAGCCCCATTGCCATCCCTAGTCTAGATTTGAAGGACACAGTAGCTAAGATTTACGACTACTTTTACATACAATTTTAGATGTCAATTTTCAATCTCTTTATGGTAATGTAAATAGAACTCGCATAGCCAATACATATAGAAGTTATGAGAAAATTAGTATATTATCTTATGCAGACATGAAGATGGAATAACTAATAGATACATATCTAATACATGTATGGCTAATAATTGTATAACTAACACCTGCATGATTAACGTCTGTACCCGTTATAACATGATTCAAAGTGTGAGCTAGTCTTAGATTAATATATACTATTAACATATTATTATTTACTTTTTATAACCATAATTTGAATTTCAACTCAAGGAAACAAAAATAAAAAGTTACAAATAGATAGATAAATCATAGAAAATATAAAATAGATAGAAACACATGCATTACATCAGTGCAAGTAAAGAGTCTTTAAACAGGTTAAAATTGGAGATTAAATTAGGCTCAATTGAAGATTTTTTCGAAATAAATTAAGATTTGAATAAGTTGAGATTGAATTCAATTCAAATTATGTTAATCCCAATCCATCAAAGTTTAAATGAATTGGACGACTTACTTATATTTAGGCCCATTTTGATATCCTTAATATATTATAATCCTTCCAAAAACAAATTATGGTACTTCTACAAAAGTTAAGTCTTGTAAATGCATAAAATATTCAGTAAGAGGTTTTTCTTAATTAGGCTTTAATCCAGCAGTTAGATATTATTAGATGTACTGTAATTAGTTGCCCCAACAAAAACTATATAATTAGGTACATATGATTCTTGAAATTGACAAGATCCCAAATGCCTTTAATTTCACGAAAGGAGATTTAGATTGGTGATATCATTAAAGAGTAAATTGTAGTACTCCTTATTTTCGTCATGAAGGGGACGATCGACCTGGTAAATATTTATCTGCATCGAAGGTTTTGCTATAAGAAAATATGAAATTGAATTTTCCGAGAACTCATAACTAAATTGAATTAGCATAAATATTTAAAATCCACGAAGCTTAAACACAACATTTTTAATACTTATACCTCCTTTTATATCAGATAAAATATATTTCATATTCACGTCTCTTAAAAATAAAATTTTTAATAATTAATTTTGTCACATCGAAATTTGAACATCACGATGCCACACCTATGAATCGATGCATTAGAAGATAAATTAATTAGATTATGATCAAACTATATTTTTGAAACTAAATCCCCCCCCCCCCCCCAAAGATGATCTTCTTCTTTTTTCCTGGTTAAATGAATTTACAACAACAACATACCCAGTGGAATCCCATAAGTGGGGGTATGAGGAAGGTAGAATGTACACAGATCTTACCACTATCTCATAAAAGTAGAGAGTCTGTCTTCTGAGAACTCTCTCTCAACAACCCATAGGCGGAGTGTTTAGATAAATTTAATTACTCAAATTGGGAAATCATAATCCATTTTAATTAGTGGTAAAAATCCCAATTTGACACATGAAATATATACGTGGCAAATTTGTAGACGTTGATTAAATATACATTAAAGTTTTGGAGTAACCTAAAAGGGGGGACAAGCAACTCTACAACTGCAGCTATTTTACTCTTTTAAGTAAGGCTGACAAAAAGAACCATGACCAACAAATATCTTTTCTTTTTCAGAAAGTGCCACTTTTTTTTTCTCTAGAAATTATTTTTTTCACTTTAAAAAAAAAAAAAACTCACTTGAATGATGTATCATTAATAAATGAACTTTTCTTGATTTGTCATGCAGATCTATGTGTAGATTCTTCAAACCTAAAAAAACTACAGTATTAGAGGATTTCTTTTAAGTATATAAAGATCAAATCTTTTAATTTTCTGTACTGTAAAATGAATTCAATTTGCTGTCTTTTAAGAACTTTTGCAGCAATTACAACTTGAATTATTGATCATAGACAAATGAACTTCCTTATTTTTCACAACTTAAATGTCCTTTACTAAAATGAAGATAATTTTCTCTCTTTACGAACTCTAGACGTGCGTCATATATATTTTTTTATGGAAAAATATATCTTCTTAACTGGTTATAATGATTCAGCCCGCTAGTAATATTATATATTTTGGGTTTAGGCCTACACGACTTTGAAACACATCACTAGTAGGAAACGAATGTTTACTAATATACCCAACATCTTTCTTCTGTTTAAAGATGAGTTGTACATACACCCCCCTCTATGAATTCAGCATCTTTGCTGAGGTTTGTCCCGCATGATATTCGCCCACTGAGGGTTGTCCCGCCTCACCAAAATTTTGCCTAAACTCAGTGAACTCTAGAGCACATCGACAAGGTTGACACAGGAATGGCCATGATACCATCTGTAATAACCCAACCCGCTAGTGATATTATACGTTTTGGGCCTAGGTTCGCGCGGCTTTAAAACTTGTCACTAACTAGTAGATAAGGCTTGTTAACTAACATACCCAGCATTTCTCCCGTAATTTTTACCGATGTGGGACTTTTATCTAAAGATGCGTTGCTATAGAGGGGTGTGTATATATATATAATGATGTATTTTTAGCATTTTTAGATAATTTTTAGCAACCATGAAAAGAGTGATAGTGTCCTAACAAAATTATCCCTTTTTGAAAAAAAGTAATATCCATAAGAAAAAGCAAATTAAGGACTTTAATTATTTTGGGAGAAAGTGAGGCACATGTGAAACTTTAGGGTATCAAAGTGTTAAAAAGTGGATATTCACTTTCTTATAGAGATGAGATTGAACTAGAAGCTTTTTTTTTTTTCTGATCTGATAAAATTACAAAGTGACTTTTAAGAGTACTTACTAAACTTTTCCTTTTAGCTTATAGATTCTCTTCTTTTTCTCATGAGAGGAAAAAACATTCTTCTAATGTTTAGTGAATGGTAATATATTAACAACTTTTATGAACATATCTTCCTAGCTTTGGATTTTATTTTGATATTACTTTTAGTTGCCTTTTGATGTTTATCAGAATGGGGCTTAATTTTTTAGACGAGGATTTTGAAAAAATAATCTCTCTATCTCTATAAGATAGTAATAATATCTGTATATTTTATCCTCCGCTAATTCCACTCGTGGAATTCCATGAGTATATGATTGTTGTTGATGTTTACTAGAATGAAGAGCAATATTAGAGATAATTTACATATAAATTGTATTGCTTTAAGCAAGAAGATTTCCTCTTCTTTTGAGGGGAGGGGTGGCGGTCTTGAGCTTTTGTATTGGATGTCCATACTTGGGGGAGCAAAAAGAGTCCATAAAAATATGATCCGTTTAATTTATTTGAATTTAAACAAGTTAAAGTATTTAGTAGTTAACTCGATTTATTTTTATCAGTTTATCTAAGAGCTAGCAGATTAAAATGCTATGAGAAATATTATTAAAATATATAAATTATTTTTTAATTTAATATATTATATATGTCAAAATAAAAAATATAATCAAGAAAATAAGAAGATGAAATATAGTCAAATTTGCTATGTAGATATCACTTATCTTTATTTTGCCATGATTTACTTTTATTTTTTATTAGCTAAGATTTGACTAGGGCTAAATAATTAACTTGTTTTTATTTTTTTAATAACTAAAATAGTGTATATGTGATGTATCAATGTTGTATAGATAATATATAAACGTTGATGGATATTGTATAAATGGCGATTGTACATGTATATTTGATGTATAAATAATTATATATTCCCTCTATCTCAAATTAGTTGAGCTTTTGAGGCTTTTTTTCAATGTTAGAATATTTAAATTTTCAAAGTTCAAGGTGAATGTTTGAAACTTTTTTCAAAGTTGCCTTTTCATTTATTAAACTTTTATATTTTCTAGGAGATAAATTATACTACACATTTATGATGTTATAAAGGGCAATGGTGGAAATTATGGTGTAAATTTTGTCTTTGAATGTTTTTCTTAATATGAGTGCATTACTTCACAAACTCAATTAAAATGGGACAGAAGGAATAGTGTATATGTAATGTATTAATATTTGTATAAATAATTATGTCGTGTATATATAACATATCGATATTATATAAATAGTTATACAATGTATATAATGTATTAATATTATATAAATCATATATAAAGATATATCAATATCGTATAAATTATATATAAATATATATATATTTATATATAATACATCAATATTGTATATCCTCACCTCAAATACTTATATATAGTGTGTACTATATATAACTCCAACCTCTATCAAAATTAAACTAATTGAGTTGCATTGATTATTATACTCACCACGGTAAATATGTAAACTGCACTATTACCCTTAAAAATTTTAATTTTATGAGTTTTAATTTTTATGGTGACGATTTTAAGTAATATTAATTGAATTCTAAATATAATATTTATACAAATTTAATAATACAAATATATTATTTAAATAAAATCTATTGAATTTGATCAAACTTGCAAGCGGATTATTAGCTTTGGCCCTACTAATTAAAGTTTATAGATCCTTGACATTATACTAATTGTAGCCTAATATATTCCCTTATTCCAACACTCACGGCATAGAAGAAACATTTACCCATCCACTCCTTTTTACTAGTCAAAAAAATTATAAATATTTCTCAATTTTATTCTTAATATTAAGTAATTATTTTCAAATTGCCTAATTTTATTTAGATTTTCATGTATATCTTGATAAATAAATGTTACTGTTTCAGAATAATTGAGCTGTTGGGAGATTTTTTAGTTTTCAAAATAATTGAATTGTTCACTTTTCAAGGGATATGTTGGAAATTTTTCCCAATTTGCCCTTCATTAATTGAGTTTCTAAGATTAAATTTTATATTAGAAATAAGTGATGCAATAAATGAGTGTTTGAAGTCTGAAAAGGATAAAAATAAAAAAATATAATTAAATTTTGTTTTTATTTTTTTTAATTCAACAATTTAATTATTTTGAAACAGAGAAAATAAAAATAATAAATGAGAAGGGATAAATTATTGGTGAATCATGAATGCTTAGGCCAAGTTCAAATCTCAATTATTATTAGACTCAAAAATCTCTAATATATATATATATATGTACTCTTGATCTTGACAGTTATGTTTGACTGAGACTTTGTGAAAGAATATTTGAGGGGAATCATTTTTATAGAGTATAAATTAAAAAAATGTCCAAAAAGAAGATGGAAGGGGGTGGTTTGTCATTTTCAAGAAAGTAAGCATACTTATATTGACTCATTGAGTAGTCTAGTAGATGTAGCATGTTCAAAAACAAAAAACAATATATATATATATATTTTAATATATTTCATATGTTTTTAGTTTAAAAACCATAAGATTCAATTTTTAAATTTTTTTAAATTTCATGATAAGTTAAAGTCAGACAAATAAATTAAAATAGAAAATTATAATTCATAATATATACTCGCTTTGTTTATCATTACTTGTTCTTTTTTGATTTGTCACCTTTTTAGAGAAGAGTAATAAATATAAGAGCGATTTTACTATACTATTCCGATTAATTACTTCCTTCATTCCATTTTATATCCCTCCGTTCATCTTTATTTATCCACTATATTATTTTAAGATATTCAATAATACTTGTTCAGTTTATATATTTTACCTCTGTTATTAAATAATGTTCATTTTTCAATGTTCAAAAGGGTGATTTGGTAAAATTATCCCCATTATTTACTACTTTTTCATCGCTATGACAAATCAATAATGAATAACTATTGTTGGACGAAGGAGTATTATGTAGTTTGACTTGGCAGGAAATTTAAAAAGGGGGAAAATTTAAAACATGTGATTTAAAATGAGCAATAAATATTTGACTAACTATAAATTATTACATAAATGATAAATTGAACATTTTAAAATTAAATTATTATTTAATACATAAATATGACATTCGTTTTTGATCTGACTAAAAAGAACCATAAACCATATAAATTGAACAGAAAAAATATGTCATTTAAATATTAAAAAATTATATTTAACAATAAGAATAAAATAGAAACACAATTCATTATCTTTTTAACTTCAAAGTAAATAAAATAAATTAAATAAAAATTTATTTTTAATATAATGAACAAATAAAATACGTACGATAAAATAACGGAAAAGGGTCAAAAATGCCTTTAAATTGTGTGAAAAGAATAAAAATGCCCTTGATTTATACTTTGGTCCAAAAATATCTTTACCGTCAATACTTTAATCCAAAAATGCCCTTATGGTTATTTAATGGGTCAAAAATGCCCTTTTTTAAATAAATTTATTATTTATTTTATTTTTTGAACACATTATTTTTCTAATAAAAACTTTTTAATTAGAAAATATTTATTCTACTTTAATTCGAGAAAAAAAATTAAAATTAATTTTTTTTTGCTTTATTATAATCACTATTTTATTGTTATCAAAATAAAAATTAATGTAACATTTACTACAATCTTATATTTATGACATATATTATTTGTTATACGATGTTTTATTTTAATTGATAAAATAGGATTAAGAAAAAAAATATTCTCTTATATTTTTATTAGTTAATGTGATTTTAAAAAAAACAATTAAAAATAATTTTTTTTTATTAAAAACATAATATGTTTAAAAAATATATATATATATTTATTTATTTAAAGAATGATATTTGAAAAAAGGTATTTTTGACCCATTAAATAACTATAAGAACATTTTTGAATCAAAGTATTGACAATAAAAATATTTTTGAATTAAAGTATAAATCAAAAATATATTATTATATTTTTTTACATAATTTAAGGACATTTTTTATCGTTTTTCAAATAAAATAATTGGTAGCATGGGAAATTAAGCCTATGGAATATTGGAAGAATAAAGAGAATGAGGCAGCTATCCCTAGTCAAATAAAATGTTTCTGACAATGTCTAAAGAGCATGCCGACAAACATAGCCTTCCAAAAACTTTCTTACATCCTACTAATTAATTAAAATTATGCTAATCACTTTCTTAATTACTTCAATTTATGTTTAAAAAAATTAATATCTACACGCATGCATTACTGCACCATGAAACAATTGTATTACTTTTCATAAACATAAGGGATAATCATAAATAATTATAAAATAAGTCAATATACTATCTTGATCTTTGTAACATTAATTTTATATAACCAGTGCTTGCCATGTGTCGATATTAAAAAACAAATATATGAAATTAATAAAATATTTTTGTAGTTATGATCTCAATGGTGATAAAAGTGAGTAATGGTCTCCTTGTGTCACGACGTTGAAATGCATAATAAAATTTAGAGGATTTTCGTATATATTTATTTAAAAATATCTTTATTATATTTGATAGTTATATTTTGAGTAATTATATTTTATTATTATAGGTATAGCAATGATTGTATACATTTGTATAATTGGTTATACAGTTTGTGCATAACATTTGTATAATTTTTTTATATAATTCACAGTGTTTGTATATTTTGCTATACAATTTGATTCGCGCACAACGTTTATATAAATCGCTCGAATTATGCAAAAGTTAAACTATTACTACAGCTAGATGTTTTGTTGTGAGCCATAATTAATTCAAACTATCGATATGTTAGTTAATTAACTAGTATATATTTGCTTATCCGCGTAATTTTTCCTTAAATTTATTTACGTTAAAGATATATATAATTTAAATTCATAGCTTGAAAATTTTAAATTACAAAGATGATAATTTTAGCGGCCATAAATGACGTAGCTACGAAGATATAAGTTAAAAGTGACCATTTAAATATTTTTTGTTGAAAAGATATATGATACATGTAGAAAATAGTATTGTATATAAATGTCCAAAATAACTTTATATATACTTATACCAAATTTTTAACGCTCTTAACAAAATTTTTTAAATCGCCAATATATTTGATAGTGCAATTATTTTGGATGTTATTTTTTTATGGTAAAATTATCTCCACTTTGGAACTAGCTAGTGAAAATAATATTGTCAAATGACAATATATAATTGTCACGTTTGAGCTTATGTTAAATATTATTTCTTATAGTTTCTAATGATGTTCGTTTTAAGGAGAAAAACTATATTCCTCATGAAACATCTCTTATTGGTGTTAAACTTCAAATAAAATCTATCAAGGCAATTAATTACTTCAATTGGCTAAATATGTTTAAAAATTAGCTATTTGAATTTGGCTAATCAACTTGAAATTTTGAATATTTATAAAGAGATCAAGATATTAAGTATTATCTTTATCGAAATCACTATCTGGCACTCCTCGCTATCAAATATTTCACAAAAAAATTTGAATCATCCTATATTCAAGAAATTTTGCTACTAACAACCTCCTCAAATCACTAAGAAAAATTAAGGAGCAACAAAAATTATACTTCAAAAGCACGAACCCAATGAATAATATACTTGTTACGCACCCAAATACATGGTATAATACATGCATGAATACACTTGTTGTATATGCCAATACAATATACTTGGGTATATTTTGAAGTCACAATACTATTACATTTCATAATTAAGTAAAATCGTGTTAATCCTTTTACTCTATATGTCCCATTTTATGTGGCATTTTTCCTTTAACATATACTTATTTTGAGTGCTTATTTATTTTCTATCAGTATCTATGGATTGATCACAAGTCGAAATATGGTTAGAGCCCTGTGTCTTGGAACTTATATTGAATGCGGTTAATATAAATTTTGTAACTTTTTTGATTTTTTTGTTAATCGCGTCAATCAAAAGGAGACATTTTGTAATTTTTGTTATAGCTATTGCAGCCGCTGAAGCAACCATTGGACTGGCTATTGTTTCATCAATTGACCGTAACATAAAATCAACTCGTATCAACCAATCAAATTTGTTATTCGGATCCGTCTCCTAAAAGAATGTTACTTTAATCTAATTGAAATAATTTAATGTTAAAATTTCTCTTTTATCCTTAGTAAAATAATTCTCAGCCCCATAAATATTTCAGAATAATTTTACATCATATCGTATTAAGTCAAAGAGTGTCACGTAAAAGGAACGTTATTTACAAGATTTTGTAGGCATGAAGGGGTCCACCACACGCACTACACTCACTTTGGGAAACGTTTTCCTAGGAAGCTCCACCAAGGCAACCCCACTAAACACTAGGACTTCTCAAATATCCCTCCCCTTTGTCTTCTATATTCTTTGGTCTTATCTAAAAGCACTCAATATTAAAATTAACAAAAATTTGAAACAAAACAAAAACAGCCCATCTATGGTTTCAACATCATTTTTAACCTTATTTGGTCTTAATGGATTCCCTTTAGGCGTGGCTTAATGTATCTCTACTACACGTAACGAGTACGAATCGAGGCAGATTCAGAATTTAAAATTTATAGTTAATATTTAATTTTTGGCTTTGTTAAAGAAAAATATGTTATTTATGTATCCACTAGTAATTTTTCCTCTTCCTTCGTCATTTTTATTATACTACTTCTGGATACGTGCGTTGCACATGAGTCCTAAATTAAGTAATATAAATTATGTAAATTATAACTAACGATATTGGACGTCAAATAATTCAAAACATTCGTTTAATGAGAATTATGTACAAAAGATTAACAATAAATTGATTAAAAAAAATAATCTAAATGAGCCAAATATATTCAAAGAATCAACAATAAAAATAACATCTCAATTCTGGCATTACTACAAAACTATGAAAATAAGAATTTAATATCATAAGTTCTAAATTACATTTCAAGAAATTTTATAAAAAGTTGTAACAAACTCAAGGTGGAAAAATAAAATAAAATGATAATGAGATATGTTTTGCTAGTAAATAATAATACTTCCAATAATCTATGTATAAAATAAAAATAGAAATTAAATTAAAAAATTTAGACTTACTGAGAATACAGTATAAAAGACATATGATAAAATTAAGCATTTGCTATATGAATAATGATATCAATATTTATATAATAGTCTTCAAAGTTTAATGATAAAAACTTTTCATATTCTATAATTATGTGATTGTCTTCTTTCAATAGTAGATGAAGAGGAATTAAGAGGAGTAATTAAAGAATTAAGAGAATGACTTTTGATTTTTTTTTAAATACATAGCATATAAATTTTAAACTAATTGAAAATACAAATATTAACTGAAAATTTAAAAAATCTATAATATTAAATAGGAATTCTAGAAGTTGCAATAACTATGGAAGTGAAAAAGTAATTTCACCACATTATTGAATGACTAATAAGATGTATCCGTTTTTTCTTATTTCATTTTAATGAAATTTTATTATTAATATTTACAACATGTTACGGAAACTTATTATAATTTGATTTATTAGAGATTAATTAATAGTCTTATATGAAAAATAATATGTTTATTATAAAATATTGGTGCAAAATATATTTTAGTATTAAAAATAATAATATTATTTTGTATCTTGAGTTAGTAGTAGAATGCAACAATAAGTTTCTTGTAACTCATGTAACCAATAAACTATGTTCTGCCTCATTAGTGTCTTGCAACTCATATAACTTCCAAGACACGATTCCTCCATTCATATACCTACATTATTCCATTCAAGACAAGGATAAATTTCTCACTTATAAATAGTGGTGGTCTTACTTTGTTTTTGTGAAGAAGAAATAAGTAGATAGAAAAGAATGTGAAGTATGGATAAAATATTGTAGTATGTGGTGAAGTGTGCAGTGAAAGAGAGAGTTGAGACAAAGAAAATATTCTAAGTCTTTAACTATATTCACTGTACAAAAGAGAGTAATGATATGTTGAAGGAAGGTGTTATTTTTGCGAAGCTTTGGACTCTTCAACAAATCCAGAGTTGTTTGAGTCATACAACGTTATTGGGTTGATGTATCTTAGAGGGGACAAGTCAAGTGTATTACTGTTGGATCGGTGTAGATTATGCTACAGTGGGCTTGCAATCTCTTTAAAAAGAGCGAAATATTCGCGCCTCAATCTAAATAAATTCTTATTCAATTTTATCATTTTATTTTCAACTGAAATTTATTGTATATACACCAACACAAAATATTAAAAATAATAATATAATATTCAAAAAGTGAAATAGAGAGTATGAATAGTAGTTCTCTATATATAGAGTGTAGAGATTAAATTAAAGGATAGTTAAAGAACGTAATCTCTATTTTACTCTTCAAATATAGAAAATAAAGTAAAAAAGAGAAATGGGTCAAAGATGATCTCAAAAATAAATGAGAAATTTAAGAACTAAAAAATATTTTTAATTATAATGTCACATGAAATAAAAAGGAGGGAGTAAGTAAAATTCAAACTTTGATGCGTCATTCTTGCATGAAAACAAGAAAACCCCATACCCATTCCCAACCCCAACCCCCAAATCTTGATTAATGAAAACATTTTTTTTTCTATTTTACTTCACCGTTTAAAAAAATAACTTATTTTTTTTATTTATTTTAAAAAGAATAATTTATTTTTATTTTGATAAATTTTAATTTCAATTTTTCACGTGCATATTTAAGGTCATAAAATTAAAAAAAATTTCTTAAATTTTATGTCAAGTCAAATTAGATAATTTTTTTTAAACGGTAAAGTATTTGGTTGTAAGTAATGATTTGGTGCATTTATGATATGTGGATTTTATTGTAATATTGTTGATGACATCAAAAACAATACAAGAGAAGGTACATTCTATTTTAATGTTGTTTGTTTTGATGTTGCTGCAAAATGTCCCTCTTCACACCTCAGATGAGAAGATCCTCTTAATGATGAAAATTTGATCCATCATCTCTTCACTATTATGGTCCTCTTCATGAATCTTCAAAAAAAGTCATCATTACTATTGAATTTTCTTACATTTACAGTTGGATTTTTGCTGCTCTCTGACAAATCAAATGAATATCCTACATAGACATGCCAAACTAAATTAATTCTATCCAATAAATAAAATGGAAAATAGCTTAAAATGTTCTTTGAACGATTGAAAATGGTATATAAATATTTTTTATTTATTATTGAGTCTGAAATATTTTTGTCATTCACCTGTTGGACATAAAACGTACTTGTCATTCACTTTTGGATTCTAATATTGCATTTTTTAAAACAGAATATTAATTAAATAATTTTTTTAAATACGTGGCGATCTTTTATTGATTATATAATTTAATTATTTAAAATTAATTTTAAACCAAAGTCGGGCCATCAAATTTAGCTAAATCCGATCCTTAATCCTATCCCGACCATAAATTAACTCCTTATCCATTAATTAAATTAAAACAAATAGAAAAGAGAATTTCAAATACACTTTATATTTTCTGCCCATTTCATGGCCTCATCTTCTTCATTTTTTCTTCAATTTGATGGTAATGATACCTTTAATGAAGAATAAACGAAGTAAATTCTGATACACATGCGTATAACTTTTCATGACACGGTGTCCAAAAAGTTAAGCATTAGGATCACTACTTTTAATAGAAAAAAATCGAAGAAATGAGACCAAGAAATGGGAGAAAACATAAAACTGAATTTACAGTTCTCTTTTGTGTTTATTTTAGTTTATTAATGGATAAGACGTTAATGTTGGGGCGGATTAAGGTTAAAGATCGGATTTGCCTAAATTTAGGGCGGGTGAACTTTGATTTATAATTAATTTTAAATAATTAAATTGTAACCACTAGATCATCTCCATGTGTTTAAAAAAAATATTTAAATTATTTAAATAATATTTTATTTAAAAAAGGTCAATATTGGAGCTAAAGGTGGATGACAAGAACACAATTAATGAATAACAAGACCCAATAGGTAGATGAAGAATATTTTTGTACCATTTTCAATAATTTAATGACATTTTAAGCCCTTTTCTAAAAATAAAAAGACAAAAGATACTTCTCCGTCGTCTCTATGTAACACTACTTGACTTGATATTAATTTTTTTGAAAAAAAATAATCTTATATAAAATTTAAATATTTGTGTGATTATAGATTATTTCATCCAAAAAAATATAAGATTTTTATTTATAAAAATATGATTTTTTTAAAAATAAATAAACTAAAAAAGAAAAAGATGTTATGTACATGAATTGTGACAGATAGAGTAGTACTTTTTCTCCACTGTTTTTGGCACGGATGATTTAATTGGTACATGTTTTTAAGAACAAAAATATTGTATATATAAGATTTTTGTGTGTGCGCTTTCAAATAAATTTATAATCTTTAAAAGTTGTATAGTTGCACAAATATTGTAGCATATTTTTATAAGTTTTTGTTGATATGCTAAATTTGTATCCAATATATATGAACAATTAAGACTATTAAAGAAAATAATAATAGTATAACAAGATGAAAGAATGAAAAATCGAGTTTGTTTACGTTACAGGGTATTGTTAGAAAAAAATTGTTTCTCTCAAGCCGTTGAGGTTATAGAATATAAGATAGAACGATTTACTTCATCAAAATAATGACATCAAATTTTACAGAACTTCGAACTCATGCAAAAGTTGCGGCTTGTCTCGCTAGTATTCCACTCGTGCAGTGAATTTGCAAATATACTGGACTCTCAAATCAATGCACTTAAAAGATGTGTCTCTTAAGTGTGCGTTACATGTGCGGTTTGCACTTGAGGAAAAATCTCTCGTTCGATCAAGAGATTGAGAGTTTTAATCGAAAATAATAATCTTTTACTAAAATGCAAAATATTGTTCAAGACTTGTCCCTACATCTCTAAATATAATAAAATTAAAATTTAGTGTATCGAACTATATTCTTTTTTGAACATAAATAGAAATTGTTGTATAATCTATTAATGATCAAGTTAAGATATGAATGTGACTATTATCTTTTCACGATATTAGAATTAAAAAATATTAAAGGTTTTGATGGGATGGCAAGTATTTTTGCGTTCTTAACAAGAGGTTTTTGATTTGAATTTCAATGGATAGCTAAGAAATCACTTTTATTAAGAAGCGCTTTACCCGCTCTCTGATATAAAAAATTTCGATACAAATTCAAATTTAACCAAATTCTCAATACGATTACTGAATACCGAAACGACAAACCAAAAAAATAAAAAAGAGACATTTAAACAAGAGCCACTGGAATTAGGCAACATATATAAAAAGGTACTAGTTGAATTATTTCGTCACATTTCAAAAAACAACTTGAAAACTAAAACATGAGTTTAACGAGTTCCTCGGTATGGAATTGTCTTTATTAAAAAATATTTTATCTTCATCATAAAATTTTCTCACGTAAATTTGAATTTAATCGAGTTACGATATCTCAATAAAAAAAAAAATTGGTAACTTGATGAGAAGGGGAGATTTTTTTTTTCCTTCTTATTTTGTTGCCTCTATAAAATAGGACCCATTGTAGTTCCCCAAACCTTCAATGTCATCATATGTCTAAGATTTTTTTTAAAAAAAATATACACTATCTTACTTGATTCTGTCTCTAAAACACACACACAGAGAGCACTTATTCTCACTCTAAAAAGTCCATAGATACCATCATGTACACAACAAATCAACTAAGGTCCATTATTCCACTTTGGATGATCAACATTTCTTCCATCTTATAAAAGATTTCGCGTTCGATTCTTGAAAATAATAACAATAATAACATACTCAGTGGAATTTCACAAGTGAGGTCTGGAGAGGATAAAATACACGCAGACCTTACCACTACCTCATAGAAATAGAAAAGCTGTTTCATGAGAACCCTCGTCACAAAATTTAAATTTTTGAAAATAAAAAAAAATTAAATTTGATTAAATTTTTATATAAATATATTAACTATGATGAAATAAGAATAATAACAATAACATAGTCAGTATAATACGAAGGTTCAACTATATTATATATTTGATTATGGACCCATACTTGTGTTCCCACTACTCACTAGTCATCATAATCCCAATCAAGGACACTCCTTAATACTTATTAGATCCATTGTGGATCATCCTCTAATTATTCAATTAATTATTTAAATGCAATTCAATGTCATAATTGTGATTGGTGATGATTTATACAAAGAATTAAATAATAATAAAAATGTAATTTATGAGATAATAAAAAATATGTTTTGTTTAAATTAAATAAACGTGAGAAAAAAAAGAATATGTCACTTTTAATCTCGACAATCTAAAAAGACATTGGAAGAAAAACTTTTGACATTTTGTATAGAAAATCTTCTTAATAGAAAAATCTTAGTAGTATAGCTGAATTTTCACATTATTGATAAGCACTCGACTTGTCATTCCTCACTTCTTTCTCCACCCTTTTATAATTAATTCATTTTCAAAATGACCCCTTAATTTCTTATAAATAGAAGATATTCATATCTAATATTTACACTAAATTAAAATTAAAGCGTAATTTTTACATGATATGTTAATAATTATTTTGCTAAATATTTTTGAGAAGTCAAAGTATTTTTTTTAATTAAAATGAATTAAGTTATTTGGTCAAGTTTTTAGAGAAAAAATAAATATTTTTAAGTAATAAATAAAATTGTTTTTTTTTTCCAGAAGTTACAGAAATAGCCTTTCCCTAACTTTGATCAAATATAATCTCTCTTTACTTAAAAAAAATTCATTAAAATAATTAATCAAATATAAATTGTTGTGAATTTTTAATAAAAGATGGTATAATTTTCAAAGTAAGTAGATTTTGGAAGTCTTATCAATAAACAAGATTTCTGCTAATTGTATTTTGTATCTTATATTATAGTGTTGTTTATTTATTTATTTAAGTCTAAATCATCCCCTATAAACTTAAAAATTGGAAAAGACAAATAAAAAATAAGGCCCACTTTTGAAAGAGATTTGAACCGACCGTTACAGCTTACCAAAGCTTTGCTACTTGAGGTACAAAATAGTTTTTGGACATTACATAAGTGTCCTATGCCTCGCTAGTCGTTTGGACATGTGATTTTAGATCATAACTTTTAAAATTTTAAATTATATTTAATTATCATATTTTTAATAAAATTTGAATTGTAATTTGATCCATAATTTTAAATTTCGTAAATAATAATAATAATATCTTTATTATAAAAGTAATTGTTCATGTTTTACTTTAGAAGCCAATTTTTAATCGGTGTTATTATGTGTAATCGTTTGTTAATGAATTCAGATGGGATTGCTTGATTGTGTTATAGGAGCCTAAATAGGACAAAATAAAGGTCGAGAATGATATTATGGTGGAAGAATAATAAGTTGTAATTAGTTGATTATTATCTTGTTCGTCTGTTAGTGTTATTATTACACTTTGACTGTCTTATTATTCGATTTTCATGTTATATATTTTTCTTGCTTCAGTTATCGTGCATTTTTGTTGTCTTATTATTCTCTTTTAGTGTTACATGTTGTTTTTGTTGCTTTAGTTATCCTACATTTTGTTGTTACTACTTGATCTTTTCTTAATTCTTTTTTGTGTTTTCTACTAAAAAAAATTTCATATTTCAAAATTTCAAATCAAAATCTCTAGTAAAAAATAATAAATTTTATCATTTTTTAGGGTTTGGGTTTGGGGTGGGGTGGGGTGGGGGGGTGGAGGTGTTAAAGATTTTTTTTAAACATATTATCATACCCTTTGTGGAACACGCGCAATGCACGTATATGCAATTATTATATTTATATGGAACAAGCACAATACACTTACCTCAAAAAATTAAATGTGTATTCCTTCTATCCCATATTAATTGAATTTGTGAGGTAATGCAAATATATTAAGAAAAATATTCAAAGACAAAATTTACACCATACTTTTTACTATTGTCCTTCGTGAAATCATAAATATTTAGTGGAATTTATCTCCTAGAAAATATAAAACTTCAATAAATGAAAGGGCATATATGGAAAAAGTTTCAAACATTCTTTTTGAACTTTGAACAATTCAATTATTTTGACATTGAAAAAAGTTTCAATAATTCAATTAATTTGAGACGGAGAGAATATTATGTCTTCGATCAAACATTACACACTTTTCATATATTTTTCAATTTGAGAGAATTTTCATTATTGTCAAAACTATAATTCTTCATATATATATATATATATATGCAAATCAAATTTGAATATAAATTCTGTTACCAATTTGTTATACTGCATAAAGTGAAATCAAACTTAAAATCAAATCATATTGAAATTCCATATGATATATAAAAGAATGAAAATCTTTTTAAAGCAAATATATATGGGATATGTCTAGGACTTGATCTCACCGAGGACATGACCTTAGGTAGGAAGGAGTGGAGATCGCGAATTAGAGTGAAAGGTTAATAGGTTAGAAATGTTAGCTATGGGATATTGTAGGGCAGTAGGTTTTGTCGAATCTGTATATCTTGTGGTGTCTTTATCTGTATCATGTGTGCTAAATCTATTGTATTTACATGCTATCATGTGTTTTTTATTAGTAATCGTTCTTCCTATGCATTTCTTTCCTTTTCATTTCATCATATCTAGTATTTTGCTTATGGGTTATTGAGACGAGGGTTCCCAGGAAACAACCTCTCTACTTATATGAGGTAGTGGTAAGGTCTGCGTACATTTACCCTCCCCAGACTCCACTTATGGGATTTCACTGGGTATGTTATCGTTGTTGTTGTTGTCTAGGACTAATTTCTCTAAAAATCAAAATTATTGATGTGATATTTTCAAAATTGAATCATGAACATCCTTTGATGTGCTAAAACCTCGAAAGACAAGGAAAAGCTCAGTACTACAAGTCCAACAAAAAATATTGACTTTGCCTGAAATCTTGTATTTAGGATATTTGAATTCAAATAAGTCATTTCTGGTTTTATTGCAAGTTTGTTAACTACTAACCAAAGCTCAACATTTATAGTTGGTTGTTTAAAACATGTTAATTTTAATTATTAAAATACTTCTCTCATTTCGTGTTTCTTGTCACTTTTAAAGATTTATTTGTAATTATTGTATTATTACTCATAACATGCATGTTTTCATAGAACTTTTATCATTTCAATGGCACTATATAAATTTACATAAAACACGCGTGCAATGCACGTGTTTAAAATCTTGTTATGTACTTAAATATGTATATTGTTTTCAATTAAACACTATGCACGTGTTTAAAATCTTGTTATGTACTTAAATATGTATATTGTTTTCAATTAAACACTACATACTTTTCATTTATTTCTAGTTTGAGAGAATTTCTGTCACTATCAAAGTTATAATTCTTTACAATGTATTTATAAATCAAATTTGAATATGAATTATGTTATCAATTTGCTATATCCATAAACTGAAATCTAACTTAAAACCAAATTATATTGAAATTTGGTATGCCATATAAAATATTTTAATTTTTTTAAACAAATATATAAGGTGGAATATCTAGGACTAATTTCAAGTCATTTTTCAATCAATATTCTTATGTGGAATCGTTTGTTAATGATTAATTTAGATGGGATTGCTTGATAGTGTCACAGGATCTTAAATAGGAGAAGATGAAGTTCGAGAATTATATTATGATAGAAGGTTAATAAGTTGTAAGTAGTTGATTATTGTTTTATTCACCTGTTAGTGTTATTATTACAGTTTGACCGTCTTATTATTAGATTTTCGTGTTACATATTTTTCTTGCTTTGGTTGTCGTGTATTTTGTTGCCTTATTTTTCTCTTTTAGTGTTCCATGTCGTTTTCCCTGCTTCAATTATCTTACATTCTGTTGTTAATACTCGATCTTTTCTTAAATATTTTTAGCAGACTTCTCCATTGTTATTTTGATTTACTTATTTAATATGTGGATACAATTTACTTGAGTCATGAATATATTGTTAACTTCTTTACCTTCACAAGATAGATAAAGCTGCGTGCATACTCTCTCCGAATTATTGTTTTTCAATTGATAAGTTTATATAAAAATTAGATTTATTTCACGATTTTTGGTAATTATGAAAAGAAAAATGCATAGTTTGATTTCAAATCTTTGTTTGCAAAACTTATGATCAGATACACCTATAACATCAAATTAACCTTCACCTAATACAATAATTTCAAATTATAATTTCAAAATTTATGTCTAAATGTCTACTAAGAAAGGGCATGAGGAAAAAAGAATATGCAAATATGTACACTCTGAATTTATTTATCAATTATTCAATTTTTGAATTCACTTTAAAATGGCCACTATTTAGATTTTTGCCATGGAAAATTTACTCTAATTTTTTTTTTAGTGTTTTCTACTAAAAAAAATTCAATTCCAAAATTTCAAACCAAAATCTCTAAATAAAAGTGAATAAATTTTATCATTTTTTGGGGGTGGGTAAAGAATTCTTAATTTATTTAATGTTTAAAATTTAGTAAATTACTATTTGAATTCGTGTTATAAAAAATTTATTAGGAGAGAATTTAGCGCTTTCTGTCGTAAGATATTTTATTCCCTCGGCTCAAAATTAGAATCTTTGATTAAAGCGAACACGCTTTTCTTGTTTATATCATACGTTTTCGGATGGTAATTTTTTTAATTATTTAATATTTAAATTTTAGTAGAATTCAAATTCAAAAAACATGATTAAGTTTAAACTATCCAGTCACATTATTTGTGCACATACTGAAATTAGTTTTTAGCTCTAAGGACTGCAAGTTTGAATTAATTTTCTTTAGGATTTTCAATGCTTTAAAGTGTTACTTTTAAGCTTTTTTTATTTGGTTAATAATAATTAGTATCATTTTAAGAAATAAGGAAAACATTAGTCAATCTTTTTCCAAATATATCCTCACTTTAGTAAATAACTATACAACTTTCTTAATAAAAATATTTTCATGCTTAAAAAGATATAAAGGATAATTTAGTCAAATTAAGTGTAAGAAGGATGTGTATGTTGTATTTTTTTCCTTTTTTAAAAATTTTTGTTTTTGTATTTTCTATTTGAAATTTTTTTACTTTGATTTTCTATAAAATTCTTATTATTGTAAGTTTGTATTTTTTATTTAAACTCAAATTAGGCATTTATGGATTTATTGCAAGTTTGCTAAGTAGTAACAGAAGTCCAAAATTTATAGTTGATTTTTAAAAGTAATTAATTTTAAATATAAAAATACGCCCCTCATTTGGCGTTCCTTGCCATATTTTTAAAGATTTTATTTATAATTAATATATTATTACTCATTATAGGTATATTTTTATAAAATTTTTATCGTTATAATGACACTTTACAAATTTACAAGAAATACACGTACGGCGCACGTGCCAAAAAACTAATTATATACTCAAATGTGTATGTTGTTTTCAATCAAACACTACAAACTTTTCATTTATTTTCAATTTGAACATCGAAGAATCTTAAAACATAAGGACAAAGCTCTGTACCATGAGTTCGGCAAAAATCTTTAACTCATACTAAAATCTTGTATTTAGGCTAAGAGATTCACTTGGGAGGCGTTTGACATGATGTGTTAGATAAAAATAATATATACATTATCTTCGTGTGTTATTTATATCATAAGAGTCATCTGGTAGCCGATTAAAGTTACATATACAAGTATAGTAATGTAAGAATTACTTGTGAGCGAATTCATGTATTATTTTATGCATATATTAATTATATAGGAATTAGTTATTCATGTATCAATTATACATATATTCGTTATTTTATATTCTATCCCGTATAAATTAATACATAAAATTTCTTATAAATTATACATATATATCGAGGTCATTTGCTAGTTGATTGAATTATGCATATATTTGTAATGCAAAAATTACGTACGTGTCCAAAAACTAATTATATACTCAAATATGTATGTTGTTTTCAATCAAATAACTACATACTTTTCATTTGTTTTCAGAGTTCTTCACAATATATATGTAAATCAAATTTGAATTAAGGCAGAGATGTTTAGAACTAATTTATCTTAAATACAAAATGATTAATATGATATTTTCAAAATTAAATCTTAAAAGATAAGGACAAAGCTTTTTACTACGAGTTTGAAAAAAATTATTAATTTTGATTAAACTCTTGTATTTATGCTAAAGACCCATTTAGAGGTCGTGTGACATGATGGATTAGAAAAAAAACAATATATGTATTAATTTCGTGTATTATTCATGTCTTGAATAGTTGTTTGATAGCCGATTAGAGTCATATATGCAGGTACTATTAATGAGAGGATTAGTTATGTGTGAATCTATGTGTTATTTATGTAGGGATTAATTATTTATATATTAGTTATTTCACATTCTATCATGCATAAATTAATACATAGAATTCTAAATAAATTATACGTGTATATAAAAATCATTTGGTAGTTAGTTTGAGTTATGCAGGTTTTTGTAATGTAGGAATTACTTATGAGAAAATTCACATATTCCCTCCGTTTAAAACTAATGAGGTACTTTTCTTTTTGATTTAATTAAAAAAAGATGATATATTTTCCTTTTCAGCAAAACTTTAATTTCAATTTTACACGTAACATATTTAAGCTCACAGGATTAAAAAACATTCGATAAATTTCTACGTAACTTTAATTTAGCACCATAAGATTGAAAAGTAGGTCCTTTTTTTTTTGAAACAAAGAAAATATTATTATATGCAAATACTGTTCACTTTTACTTGTCACCGCTTTGCTTTTCGAGGTCAAGTTGAATAAATTTCAAAGCCAAATTGAAGTAGATAAATTTAATATTTAAAATCTAAAAAATTAGATAGTTGAAAATTATATTAAAAAATGTTATAAGTTGCAATCTTTCTCACATTAATATGATGGAAAAATACATATAGTTTGATCTCGATAAGTAAAATAATGAAAAAAAAAATGAACGAAGAAAGTATTAGTTATACATATACTAATTATTTCAATAATAAATACATAGTTTAACAGCCAAAGAAAGTATTAAATCCTGACAAACTCAATCACTTGAGAGATTAAAGGAAAGAGTAAGAGGGGCAGTGAGGACTGAGGAGGAAGGACAGAGAAAAAGTGTGGCTAGAAACAGCAGCACTATAATGTGTTTTGTGAAAAAAGCAAAAGTGTGTTTTGGAGAGAAAGGGTGTGTAGAAGCAGGTCCCTAACAAAGGCTTTTACATGTGAGAGATAAAGAATAACACCTTACTTTGCATGCGTGTATGTTCAAAAAAAATAATTAAAAGATTCACCTTCACCATCACCATCATTATTATTTTACTTTTTCTCTGTATATATATGTTTGAAAACTTCATAAAAATCCTATCTTTTATTCATCTTCTCATAGCTCTCTTTCTTTATAGTCTTTGTTCCCATTATTACTAAAGCCCACTGAAACTAGTGCTCTGCTAGCTGCTGTTGCTGTATTATTCTTGGAATCAAGGAAGCTAAGCTACACACATCTTTTCAAAAGAGTTTGGTCTTACATGGTTTCATTCATTTGGTGATTTGATTCTTCTATATACCCTTTAAAGATTTCATTTTTTTTGAAAAAAAGATTTCTTCTGTTCTGTTGATTGTAAGTCTTGGTGGGGGTGGAGGGGTGGGGTGGGGGTCAATGAAATTTGGGGTTTTCAAAGTTTATTCCTTTTTCTTGTTTTTGAGTAATATTATTTAATTTTATATACTTACTTGGTTGCTTTTTGATTGTTCCAAGGTGTTTTTATTCTCTTCTTGAGCAGTCATATATGGTTTTTCACATTTACTAATGCTTGTACATTATCATATAAGTCTTTCTTTGTCTCATTTTCTTTGGATGTATTATTCATTCTTCCTTCTCTGTGGGTTAAGTTTTTGGCTTTGCTTGAGGGAATGCTTCTTTCTTTTGCCTATTCCATAAATTGGTAAAAAAAAATAATCTTTTTTTACCTTGATTCATGGATATTGGGTTTCCAACAGAAACATCTTAAGAGGGTTTTGAGTTCTGAGGAAATTTTTGATTTGTCTTTATCTGAGTGTTTTTTCCCTCATTTTCTTTTACTGTTTCTTAAGAATTAATTGTACTGAACTTTCTTGCATTACTGATGTTCATGCAGAAGGAGAAATACTGTAAGAAGATTTTTTTAGTACTCCTGTATGCTTGTTTTTCTGTGTATGCATTTATATTAAGGTGGTTAGATATCTATTCATTCTTTATCTTTTGCAGTTTTATCATCATTTTACTATATTTTTTCCTTGATAGTCTGCAGTGACAAGACCTGTGACAATTTTAATTGCAAAATTCCATTTTTTTGATCTAAAAGGTGTAATCTTTTTTAATGTCTAGCTGCTGTTGTATAATGTTTTTGGTTTTATATGTTGAAGGAAATGTGAAAATGTATGGATTAAATGGGGGTGTCTGTATTATGCAAAATCAAGAAAATTTCCATTATGTTTGTGAAAGATCAAAAGCTTTTTTCATAACTTAGCTTCCTGCCAAATATCATCAGCTTGCTGACATGTGTTACTCTTTCTTTTTTTGGTATTTTCAGTACAATAATCTTCAAATCTTGAGGCCATTTGGAGTTTAGAGAACCATATTGGACTGTGCCATCTAGTGAAGGACATCATTACTTTTCAACAGTTTTCTTGTGCTTATAAAGAAAAGCAAAAAAATAAAATAAAATAACATCATCATGCCTATAAGGCAGATGAGAGAAAGTTCAGAACAACACATTGTGATCAAACCCCATTTGCAAATCACCATGAATCCAGTTCAGAAAAACCCCAAGACTCTTCAAAATGGCAAAGGGCCACCAACCCAAGAACCCCAAAACAACAAAACCCATAACCAGATTTCACCCCCTTCAAGAAACAGAGGAAGAAGAAGGGGAAGAGGAGGCAGAAAGTCAGATCAGGGTGAGACCTTTATGAGGCCTAGTTCAAGGCCTTGCACAGCAGCAAGCAAACCAGTTATAGCAGCTTCTGTTGAAGCAACAAATGTGTCAGTAGTTGAGAATAATGGAAGCAGTTCAGGGTTTCCTTCTTCAAGCAAGTCCTTGTGTTTTGCCCCAAGACCAGGTTATGGCCAACTAGGGACAAAATGCATTGTAAAAGCAAACCATTTTTTGGCTGATTTACCAGACAAAGAGTTGAACCAGTATGATGTAAGTTGCTACTCACTTCAATTTGTTTGGTTGGTATGATTTGATACGAAATTTAAGAAGATAATCGTGTGGTCTTAATCTAAAGATGCATAGAATGTATCAAAATGATCTTTAATCTTCTAATCTTTAACTAAAGAGTTTTTTTGAAACGGATTAAAAAGGAAATTAAGACAAACAAATTGAAACGGAGTGATTTTTTTCTTTTGATACAATTGGAAAAAATGGTTTATTTGAGCATCTTTCAAGAACTAAAGTAAATTTTGTATTGCTTTTTGGGGCCCTTAATCTGACATCCCCCTTGAAGGTTTTTTACCTTTCTTATTTCCCTTGTTTTTACTGTGCTTTTTCCCTTAGCATTAATGACACTCTGAATTTTGGTCAGAACTGTTATGATAATTCTCTTTGTATTTTTTTGTATGTATTCCTCTTTAGAAAACCAACTTTTTGTTGCTTCTTGCAGGTTACTGTAATCCCTGAAGTGTCATCAAGAACTGTAAACAGAGCTATCATGGCAGAACTGGTGAAACTGTACAAAGAATCCCACCTAGGGATGAGATTACCAGCTTATGATGGCAGGAAGAGTCTTTACACTGCTGGTGAACTTCCTTTTAAGTGGAAGGAGTTCACCATTAAGCTTATTGATGAAGATGATGTGATCAATGGTCCAAAGTAATACTTTATTGCTTTTTGTCCTCATTCACTTTGGATTGTTTCATAGTTCAATTATGAATTTACCATGAGATAGCTCTAAATTTAGAAAACTTTTTTAGCTTTTGAAGTCTTTTCAAAAAATTGAAACTCAAATAAATAGGAAGGTATCATTATCTCAATTATTTTTTAAAATCTGGTTCAATTTAGATTAGTTAGATAGCATTTGATCATAGATTTAGTTGAGACTTGAAAAATTATGAGTTTTTGAATTTATTGTGAAAAGTAGTTTGGAACTTGAAGTTGTGTCAGGACATGCATTTTACTCGGAAAAAAATTGAAGTTTTGTTAGTGGACGCGAAATTTTGAAGATAAAATTTTCAAAAACTGACCAATTTTCATGAACAAACAATGTTGTACATTATGTTTTGAAAATCTATGGTCAAACGGGAGCTTAGTAAGATTTTCTTTGTTTTCTTGTGTTATCAATTAATATAATATGCCTTAATCCTGAAGTAGTTGAAGTTGGGCTATGCTGATTATCTAAAACAGATTCATCTCTGGTTAGGCCTTTTTCATTCCAATGCTAAACAATTTGTCTTTGTTCTCCCTTGTGAATTGTATAATACTTTAGGAGAGAAAGAGAATATAAAGTGGTGATTAAGTTCGTTGCAAGAGCGAATTTACATCATCTGAGTGAATTTCTTGCTGGTAAGCGCGCTGATGGTCCAAAAGAAGCTCTTCAAATTCTGGACATTGTTTTGAGAGAGCTTTCGATCAAGAGGTAAGACTCTCCTTCAGTTATTGGACCTGCATTTGATTTCCGTTAGGTTGATTTTCTTGTCTAATAATGCACATTTCTTTATAGGTATTGTCCTGTTGGAAGATCTTTCTTTTCGCCTGATATCCGGAAGCCTCAGCCACTTGGTGATGGTTTAGAAGCATGGTGTGGATTCTATCAGAGCATTAGACCAACCCAAATGGGCTTGTCGCTTAACATTGGTAATTTATTGTCAATATTCTGATTAAATACAATATGATTGTTCATGTAGTTATTCATTTCTAATTCACAATTGTATTGGTTCTTTGGATCCTGAATAACAGATATGGCTTCAGCTGCATTTATTGAAGCTCTACCAGTGATAGAGTTTGTAGCCCAGCTTCTTGGAAAAGATGTGTCATCTAGACCCTTATCCGACTCTGATCGTGTAAAGGTAACAACATCTGATTGGGCTTTGAATTCCCTTGTCAAGTTAATGCTGCTAAGCTTGCTGCACTGCCTTAAGCCAGCTTACACTTAGATTAACCTTTTACTTTTGCCTACAAATGGTGTCTAGATTAAGAAGGCTCTTAGAGGAGTGAAAGTAGAAGTGACACACAGGGGCAATGTCCGGAGAAAGTATCGAGTTTCAGGACTAACATCTCAGCCCACAAGAGAACTAGTGTAAGTTTTTTGTCTTGTGCCTTTGTATTTGTTAGTCTTAACGTTATAATATATTCGTTCAGAAGAGTATTACAACTTAGGTTGACCTAATATGCTCATTGTTACTTTGCTCAGATTTCCTGTTGATGACAATTTAACCATGAAGTCAGTTGTTGAATACTTTCAAGAAATGTATGGCTTTACAATAAAGAATACACATCTTCCATGCCTTCAAGTAGGGAACCAAAAGAAAGCCAACTATTTACCTATGGAGGTGAAAATATTATCTGATGTGGTATAGCTTCAAGCCTTCATGTCTCTTTCCAACAGTTCTGAACTATTCTACGTTATTGTTTTCTAGGCGTGTAAAATTGTTGAGGGACAACGATATACCAAAAGGTTGAGTGAGAAGCAAATTACTTCTCTTTTGAAGGTCACATGCCAAAGACCAAGAGATCGCGAGAACTCAATTTTGCAGGTATGCTGTTAGATTTGTGCCTTTCATGCTTTCTTTCTGAATTTGGATATGTTTAACTTGTCAATGATACCTCTACTTCTCGAGCCAGTCAAAACCAGGTTATTGGCTTTTCAAATGATACAGACCCTTTATGTTTTAGTCTCCTTGGTTTTGTTATGCCAATATGCTTCAGAAGGATACTTGACTGTCTTTTAAAATATAGACTGTTCAACACAATGATTATAATGAAGACCCATATGCAAAGGAGTTTGGAATCAAAATCAGTGAAAAGCAAGCATCGGTGGAAGCCCGCGTGCTGCCTGCTCCTTGGGTAAAAACACTACACAGGAGCTTTGATTCTTAAGTCTTATTTAACCCGAATGCTTTATCCTTTGACATCTACTTCTCTCATTTCACCACAGCTAAAATATCACGAGACAGGGAAGGAGAAGGATTGTCTGCCTCAAGTTGGGCAGTGGAATATGATGAATAAGGTCCTTTTTCTGCTTGTTTCTTAGTTGCTTTTCTACTTGATTTCTTTCTTTTGGTTGTTCCAACTAGCGAATCATCAGTTTACTTGCTATTTCTATGTTGCACCATTCATGCATTAACATCATGAGTTCAGTTTTTCTTTTGCATGGTGGCGAAAAGAAATAGATCCAATATCTCACTATTTGTATATTAAATTATACTCAACTATGTCTTGCTTGTTCGTCCTAGTATGGTGACAATGTTCTTCTCTATGGTTACTCAGCTACTATGTATTGTCTATTTTAGCTAATACCTGTGTTTAATGTTTGCACAGAAAATGATAAATGGGATGACTGTTAGCCGTTGGGCATGCATCAACTTTTCACGAAGTGTCCAAGAGAGTGTTGCTCGTGGCTTTTGTAATGAACTGGCTCAGATGTGTCAAGTATCTGGAATGGTAGTTGTTTTGCAACCTCTTTCTTGTTGTTCATTGTTCATTTCTCGTTCAGTCCATGTTTGTTTATAGACGCAGCAACAATTGATCTTTGCTCCTGTGGGTTATGCTGACAGGAGTTCAATCCAGAACCAATAATTCCAATATACATGGCCAGACCAGATCAAGTAGAGAAAGCCTTGAAGCATGTTTACCATTCATGCGTAAACAAGCTAAAAGGAAAAGAACTTGAGCTTCTATTGGTCATTCTACCTGATAATAATGGGTCCCTTTATGGTATGGTGAAATAACTTTCATTTGTTGAATTGTGATAGCTTTGAAGATTGCGGCCTTCTCAAAATTTCTTACACCATTATCTTGTAGGTGACATAAAGCGGATTTGTGAGACTGATCTTGGTTTAATAACCCAATGTTGTCTGACAAAGCATGTATTCAAGATCAGCAAACAATACTTGGCAAATGTCTCCTTGAAGATCAATGTCAAGGTGCATCTACATTAGCTACTTATAACAAGCATGATATCCTTATATTTCTGAATTTGCATTCTTACAAATATTTTCTGCTGTTGTAGCAGATGGGTGGTCGAAATACTGTCTTGTTGGATGCTATTAGCTGTAGAATACCATTAGTAAGTGATATACCTACAATCATATTTGGAGCAGATGTGACCCATCCTGAAAACGGAGAAGACTCTAGCCCTTCAATTGCCGCTGTAAGTTCCTTATTTGAGGCCATGCTCCTTAGTCTCCTCTTTCTCGGTATTTTGGGTGTAGTAGGAAGCTCAATTTCCTTTTCTGGTTGCAGGTAGTAGCTTCTCAAGATTGGCCTGAGGTGACAAAATATGCTGGTCTTGTTTGTGCTCAAGCTCATAGACAAGAACTTATACAAGATTTGTACAAGACATGGCATGATCCTGCACGTGGAACAGTTAGTGGTGGCATGATAAGGTATTCCTTCTATGAGTTCTATCTCTTAATTTCCAATGTTATTGTTGTCATTTGGTGAAGATATTTATGCTGGTGGTACTGGATATATTTTGCAGGGATCTCCTAATATCCTTCAGAAAGGCCACAGGCCAAAAGCCCCAAAGGATAATCTTTTATCGGCAAGTACCTACTCTTAAGTGCTAAATGTATTGAAAGTTGCACATGTTATATCTGCTGTGGCCTTTCACTAGCTATGGTTTGTTTTTCTAAATATTTAAGTAGAGATTTGTACCAACGAGGCCAACTATTCCTGGTAACTTCATGATACCAATTTTGATAGTTGACCCTTAGGTGATTAGCATAAGCATTTCCTTTGTCAGTCCTCATGTATTGACACTAAGACATTCTCTCTGGTTCTGTAATCGTTGACTTACTTTCATTGATTCTTATGATTTTCTTAGTTTCCCCGTCTTATTAAAGCATCTTTAATGCAGGGATGGAGTGAGTGAAGGGCAATTTTACCAAGTTCTGCTTTTCGAGTTGGATGCAATTAGGAAGGTTGGTGCTAATCCTGTCAAAGGCTCTTCCACTGGTTTCTACTTCACCATAGATGATTTGTCTGACGAGAAGTTTTTTTTTTTGTGCAGGCTTGTGCATCTTTAGAGCCAAATTATCAACCGCCAGTAACTTTTATTGTGGTACAGAAACGGCATCACACCCGACTATTTGCTAATAATCACAAGGATAGGAGCAGTATTGATAGGAGTGGAAACATATTGCCTGGTAAACTATCCTTCGTCTTAGACACACATCATAGATACGGTCTTGTACCATGAATGCTGAGTAACATCTCTTGCTTCAGGTACTGTGGTTGATACAAAAATCTGTCATCCAACAGAATTTGACTTCTATCTTTGCAGCCATGCTGGCATTCAGGTATAAACGGAAAACAGCCTTTTTCCTATGAATGCATGAACTTTTGTTGTCCGAAAAGTAAAACTTGAAATGCAAATCATTCTCTTAAAGCTAATTTTTCTGACACTATATATTCTAGTAAATCTAACCATATGTGTCACATAGGGGTAAACCTGCATTTAACATATTATTGATGTACTGTATCAACTTGGCAGGGTACAAGCCGGCCTGCGCATTACCATGTTCTATGGGATGAGAACAATTTCACAGCCGATGGAATCCAGTCGTTGACTAACAATCTTTGCTATACATATGCAAGGTGCACGCGTTCCGTCTCTGTGGGTAAGTAGAAAATATTATTCAGGAATCTAAAAACTTACAGCTCATTCTCGATCACACTCCATAATAAAAAAGGAATCCTACAGAAAATTCTAAGAACAGAAGTATGAATACTTGAAATGTCGTATTAATTTTTGGTGCTTCTGAATATTGTACCATGGGTGGTAGGCTGTCTATATTCCCAACCCTGCTAACTCGGATGTCTTGTGCATCAGGCTGCGCTGCTTTTGAATATTATCCCTGCCATCATTGTATGTTTCAAAAGTTCTAAACTTAGATGAGCTAAAAAGATTTGTTCTTTGCAGTTCCTCCAGCATATTATGCACATTTAGCTGCTTTTCGAGCTAGATTCTACATGGAACCAGACATGCCAGAAAATGGTGCAGGCAGCCCTCATCAAGGCGGCAGCAAGGCTATACGAGAGACAGGTGTTAGACCACTGCCCGCACTTAAAGAAAACGTGAAGAGAGTAATGTTTTACTGTTAGGAAAGAAGAATTTAGGAGAGGGAGTAGCAGCAAATGTAACAAATAGTAGTAGGTTGAAGTGAAGGAGTAGTAGGTGTTTTTCAGACCACATGCATCTTTGTTTGTACATGTATGTTGATCATGTCATCCATCCTAGGTTAATTATCTTGTTAGTTTTAATGTTGTAAAGTGGCTTTATTCTCAATCAATGGTAATTAGTTAGCATTGAAGCCAGATTAATCCAATGTTTAATCAATCCAAGCAGCAATAACTCTTGCTAATCTCTTCTTGATGGAATGTTTATTACTTCACCTTTGGTTAAAATCAAAACCAAATTTATTTAGCTGACATTCTAACTATTGTTAGTGTTGTTGGATAGATTTGGTGATTTTTTTTATTTATACTCTCTCCGTTCATTTTTACTTGTTCACTATACTATTTTGGGATGTTCAACAATGTCCATTTCATGAAATTAGGAGATAATTTTACCCTTATTTTTTATTTTGTTTTTATCATTAATTATAGTCATTTTTCTATAATTAGTTTGCTTTTAGACACACTTTATTTTTCTCAAATCACGTGTGCGATTTCACTAAATATATTATTATTGTCGTGGTTATTTTTTTCAATATATATGAAAATTTAGTTTTCTAACAAAATGCTCAAAGGCATTTACAACAGTAGACAACATATTAGTTGTCATGGCATACTTCATATATAAAATAGTAGTAGTTTACATAAGGGGATCTAATAAGCTACTATGATTGTAGCTATTTCCAGTTGATCTTTTATTTTATTTTATTTTTTGAAATTGGCGGCCTTTAATTTTTATTCTTTAGCTTAAGTGACAAAATTAAAAATCAAAAATACTTTTAATATCGAAAAAATTAAATTCGCAAAGCAAAAGTTTATATTTTGTATCATAATTTTAATATAATACAAGTTATATCCTATCTGTTCAATTTCAAAACATTATGCTTTATGAAATTCATAATCCTCAAGTAATGCTTTATAAGACTATAACTTGTTTTCTAAAGAATATTACATCGATAGTCACATGATTTTAGTTTCAGAACCGACAAAGTTAAGTCTTAAGAGGCATCACCTATTCATACAAAATTTGCCAGAGAAGGAAAATACACTACAAAATTTATGTCGGATAAAACAAAAGTTTGTCTGACAAAATTAAGTGATAGTTCAAGATACTTTGACCCACTCAATGAGTTCTAGGTGTAAGCGATAAAAACAACCTATTCAAGGTGCACAAATTAAAGATCATCCAAAATAGAGAAAATTCGTGCAAATACTTGACTAACATTTATGCTCAAATATTTTTTAATTAATTTAATTAAATACAATTGGATGCACTAAACTCTCGCCACACGGAATTGGATTTAATTGATTTATTAGGCCCCTTTTCTATATGAGAAGAGAAACTTAACGTTTTTCTTTTAAGAAAAATGAGTTAACTTGAGGCCATTAGCCTATTAGTGATAACTTAAGGGGTCATTTGCACTTCTATCTCTATTTTATGTTGGTCTCTAATTTTTTTTTGGGCAAACATTTATATTTTGCATTATAATTTGGGTGTTCGTCGATCAGTTTGGTTTGATATTATGTATTATTGATTTAGTTTATTGGTTTCGATTTTAAATATATTAAATCAATAAGATATTCTTTATCGGTTTTTGGCTTATTGATTTTTGGTCCTTAACGGTACGATTTTTGATTTACCTAAAAAGAAAATACTCATAAAATAAATGCATGACTTCTCTAACAATTTGACACAATACGATGAGATACAAGAAAACAAACAAATCAATTGAACGCCTAAACTTAGTAATATGCAATATTTGACCTCATATTCTAATTTACTTTCCAACAGAAGAGTTATATATTGGAAACCAAGCAAACACATGACTTACGAGTATCGATTTAGTATCACGTGATGTTAAATTATTAATATGTAATATTTATGAAGGGGTGAGTAGTAAATTATTATAGTCTTAATGGGTTATCGATTTACCCAATAATCCAATACTAAAAACCGAAATCAAACAGATAACCCGATAATTTTCTTTTTTGTAAAACGATCAAAAACCCGTTAACCTAATAACTCAATAACAATAAACCAATAACATTTTTTTTTAATTCGGTTTATCGACTGTTACACGCCCCTAATTATAATATCACAAAAATTATGCACTATATTTTTGAAAAATTTATGCCACGCTAGGCATGACATGAAATAGTTACACTTCAAATTCCTCAGTTCATCTGATAAGTTTTGGGCCCAAGGATGGAAAAGTTATGTGGCCATAAATAATATAAATTTGATAAATATCAAACTGATTGAAGGAAATATCCAAAAATACCGACTTTTATCAAAATTACTAATAGTATCAACTTTTCTGTGAACTTTGATACACACGCAGTGAATAACGATACCTAGAAAAATTCGGATGATACCTAAAAATAATTGTCAAATATGGAAACAGTTACGCTAATTAAGGAATTGTAACAGATCATGTGATTTGATTCCTTAATTGATGCCAATTGCACTTTTGAATAATAAGCAATCCCAAAAAATTCTCAAACAAAAACACTGAACCAGATTCGTTATTTTAAAAAAAAAAAAATCGAACACAAAAAAAATGCATTTCTGCCATTGTTGAGAAGCTTTTCAACCGAAATATTTACGATTTTGATTCGTCATTTGGGAAGATGGGAATCTAATGTGATATACACTGGATACAAAAGTGATTGCGTCATAGTTGGCGATAAAATTTCTTATAGTAACCTGCGTTCGACCATTGTTGCGAAGTTGGGTATTGATGAGCAGAGGATAGAAATTGTGATTCAATACGTTGTTGATGGCAATTCATCACCAATAACGATTTGCAATGACATGGGTGTGAAGCTTTATGTCGAAATCAAGTATCACTATTATGTTTCCAGTGTGATATTTCCTGCACTTTGTGATACCTGCAAGTTTTCTCTATCATACCATGTTTAATTGATACCTGCAGGTTGGTATCAGTCCATGTCTCACACACACACATGTCCCACTCACACCATGTATCACACTCATTGGTATCAGACAATGTCACACATTAGTTATAGCGATACCTGCATTTTTTATGGCACTTTAATACTTGTAAAGATATGTTAAGTATCACTATTATGTTTCCAGTCTAATAATTACCTGCAAGTTTTCTCTATCATACCATGTTTAATTGATACTTGCAGGTATCAGTCCATATCACACACACACACATGTCTCACTCACACCATGTCTCACACTCATTGGTATCAGACAATGTAACACATTAGTTGTAGTGATACCTGCATTTTGCAACTGACGAAAATAGAGAAGAGACAGTGAAAGAGGCGGAAAAATCGAAGAAGAGTGAAAAAGTGACATGAAAAGGGAAATACAGTTTTGGCTTCCAATGCAAGTTCAAAATGATAACTGACTTGCAAATAAACCGTGAAAGGGAAATAATTAATTAATTGATTGACTTTGATTGAGTTACCAAAAATAATGCATAAAAAAAGGAAGTGGAATTCTTATTTGATTGACTTTGATTGGGTTACCAAAAAAAATGCATAAAAAAAGGAAGTGAAATTCTTATTTGTTTAGGTATAAAAAAAAATGGAAAAACCTAAAAAAAAGGGATTTTCGTAATTAAATTAAATGGTAGGGAATATTAGAAATTTTGATAAAATAAGTTGTGTATTTGTTTAAATTACCCTAAATAATATAACGATCTCTCCATTAAAAAAAAAAGATCTACTTTCTATTTTAATCTGTTGTAAAAAAAAAAATCTCTTCCTTTTTTGATAATATTTTGATTTCAACTTTCCACATGACATGTTCAAGGCCACAAGATTAAAAGACATTTTGGTACATTTGACATAACTTTAATTTACAACAAAAAATAATAATCTTTATTTCTCAAATTTCGTGCCAAATCAAATTAGGTCATTCTTTTTTAAACGGAGGAAATACTACTTTTTCAGTATTTCAATATATAGCAATTTTTAAGAATCAAAAGAGATGATTACTATCTAAATTACCACGGATTCTATCTTAAATCAACAATCCATAACACTTTATCAAGTATAAAACAGGGATAATTTCAAATATATACAATAAATTAATTAGTTTAGGAATAATTTCAAATATAGACAATGAATTAATTAGTTTACAACAAATATAGCAATACTTTATTTACATAAAAAAGAAAGTCAAAATCATTAAAAAAAATTATACAGCAACTATACAGTATATCTTGGCAAAAGTCATAAAAAGTATACACTGACCATACAATATAGATAACTTATACATGAGTTATACACTGAATATACATTATGATACATACACTAAAAAATTGAATATAGTTTAACTATACATGTCTATACGGCAAATGATCATTTTTTTTATAATTATGCTGATCGAATGATGATCTACTATTATCCCTATAAAATTGATGATATTTGATTTGATTTAGACTAATAAGCCCCCATTTGCATCAAGTTATTTTTCACTTTTTTTTTTTGGAAAAAAATTATTATGAGAACATCGTTTGGTTATCAAACTTTTCCAGTTTTTGGGCAGTTTATCACGAAAATTTTTCAAGTTAATTTCAAAAAGTAGTTTAAATTAGTTTTTGAAGTTTTCTACTCACAAAACTTCAATGTGAAATATATGCCCAAATATTATTTCAATTTTCAAAAATTATTTTTATATATTTAAGAATTCCTTTTTATATCTTTTAAATTTCAACAAAAAATCTATGTTTAAATACTAGCTTAAGAATTATGATCCAGGCGAACAACTACTCCCAAACTTATCATTAGTTTTGTTCAAATATCAAATGCAAGTAAATATTGTCTGAATACAATGTTAAAACTGAATCAAGTTATGCTTTCGGATTTAAGTTTTTTTTTTAATTTTTATAAAGAAATGTGAAATATTATCGTACCAACGCAATGATATAAGCTTTATGCACATGAATCTTTGAAATAAATTGGCCAGTTTATTATTTTAAGTTATTGCTCTTTCTTTTTTCAGAAAAATAAAATAAAATCATTGTTAACTCTATGGTTAACAAATTATAGTTAAGGTTCCATTTATAATCTACTCATCAATATAGTCACCCAATTATGAAATAGAATGAGACTAGGAATAGTGTGTTCATCACTTAGTTTGATAATTTTGTTGTCATACAAATTATCCTTACAACATAAAAATTAATCAAGTATACTAGCTAATCAATTGCTCTCTCTGTTCTATATTAGTTGTTCACATTATTAAATATAGATATTTATGTTGTGAATTTTTATGAATATGAACAATTAACATGAAATGAATGATGTACTTTTTGTTGAACATGATATCTGGTTTCATGGCAGTTTTTCCTTTCGTGTTCTATTAAAGAGGTGTTTGGTACGAATAAAAATATTTTCATGCTAATTGATCAATTTTTTTTGTAAAATATTTTCTCTAGGAAAATAATTTTGTGGAATACAAAAAAATGACTAATCTAGTAGAGACCAAAAAAAACAAATTTCATATATAACATTACAGTATGTCATTCCTTCGAACAAGCCTCATTTTTACACTCTAGCCCCCGCTCCACCTCCGATAGTGTTTGCTTGATATTTTTTGCTAATTATATATCAAACACAAGAAAATGACTAATCTAGTAGAAACAAAAACAAACAGGCCATAGGTTTCATATATAACATTTCTAATATGTCATTCCTTCGAACACGTCTTATTTTTGCATTCTAGCCCTTATCCTCACCCTACCCCGGCTCCACCTCCGATAGTATTTGATCGATATTTTTTGCTTATTACATGTCAAACACAAGAAAATAACAATAACTAAGAAAATCGAGTAAGTATTCCACAATTATGAGAATTTCTTGTAATAATATTCTTGTTATGGTTCTTTAATATCCCCCCTTTTCTTCAGCCTCAACTAAATGAACATTTTCTTCACTAAGTCTCTTGGAGAATTGAAATTCCTAGCTGGATGTCACTTCATGGGACCATTGGTCATTTGTAGAATGCAACAATTTCTTACAAGTAAACTGATCTTTTCCTCTTATTTCCATGAAAAGTAAATAAATAACAAAACCCCACGAGTCACTTTGAAAAAATATTGCAAAGAATCAAATAACTTTTATATGCATATCTTTTTTTATACTAAGTATAAGAAAAGTCTCAAGATTCTTGCCCCATATATTAACCTTCCTAACTAGAAAAACAAGACAAAATTAAAAGTCATCCTCAACTGAAATTTGCATATGCATGTGTACAAAGCAGTTTCATATCAACATCAAAATTTAAAACAAAAATAAAAATAAAAATAAAAATAAAAATTGTGGGTTGTATATATTCTGTGGTTTCACATGCATCATCTGTTTTTTAATGGAAAAATGATGTATCCAAGCTGTCTATTATGATTCCAATAAAGAAGATCAAAACATATAAACATTTTGTGTAGCAAAATTATAATGTGCTTTTCATTGTTTTTTGAGTTAATGGTAGAAAAAATATTTAAATCAACTTTTTTTAAGGAGTTTCATATCTCAAATATTCATTGATCTCTTTACCTATCTAAACTATCACTCTTATTTGCATTTGAACACACCTTGTATTAGGATCGATATAATTAGATGTCATACGGAAACTAACAATAAATCGAACTTCGGATGATTATGAGTAAGAAGACAAGCGAGAAATATGCCAAAGAGATAAATATTTGATGTAATTTGGTCAACTGACCTACATCCACAAAAGGAGATGGACGTTCAACTATATAGAAGAGAGTACACTATATCGAGAGAAATAACCTGATCACCAATTCACACAAATTAAAATAAAAAGAGGTTTACACAAATTTTACCCTAACACTTGCATCTCACAAATTCTTCTTTACACAAAACTCGCAAAGCCCCTAGGATTACATTGCAAATGCTACGAGTTAGAAGGAATGAGCCTTTATTTATATATTGAGTCAATAGTCATAAACATTTTCCTATAAGGAAAAAGACTCGTAAAATATGGAGAATTTCTATTTTCTTTTTTCTAAAAGGAAAATCCAATTAATGTAAAAAAATCTCTAGGCAAATGTCGACTACCTCGATGATGAGTTGACCATATATTTGTTCCTAACTGACAACTTGTGTATGTAGGTCAATTCAGCATTGAGGTGTGTTTTAATACAAAGAGAATGATATATATTTGAGGTATGAAACTCGTGAATAGATGATAGTTCAAGTAAATAATCGAATTATGAATAGTTAAATATAAAACTCATAACATTTTTAGATATATTTTTACCATTCCCTCTTATTTTTTTTCATACGTAATTTCATGTTTCACTATCTAACCAAACAGAATAATCTAGTAAGCTAGTTAACCTTGTTCTGAAAATCTGAGACACAATATTTAAACTATAGTTTATGGTGGGTGGGTGGGATGGTGTGGTGTGGTGTGGGGTGGAGCGTGGGAATGGGGTTTGTTAGCTTCATAAAAAATAATAACTACGCATCAGTTCTAAATAAGTTACGATCGAGTGTATGAGTCTTCACATGTCGCTCCATTTAAACTCATCCCTTTCGATATCAAACCAAACATAAGTAAAGATTAACAACAACTAAATTGACTAATTTTACGATTGATTACAATCCCTCCTCCTGTATTTAAATTTAATCAGACAATATAAACATATTTAAAGTACTTAGTCAATCTTGAAAAACTTCATATTGAACATGTTATTGATGCTTCTTCTTTCAGAGCTACGAATCTAAACTTAAGCTTTAAAGTCGACGAATTTAATATTAGGCTCTACCAGATCAAACCTAACTTCGTACCTCAAATTCGAATTAGTTAAACTTCATTTGAAATTCAGACCTCAAATTTGAATTTACAATTTGACATTAGTTCAATTTTAATTGTACAATATCTAAAGTTAATTTTGAGACATTTAAATTATGTAGTTGGTGTCACAAAAATGTGGGGCAGACGTTCTTTATTGATAAAAAAGAAAATACAGAGGACAATAGAATCTTTAAGTAAGACAAAGTCTGTTGTTTCATTTTTTGTACTCACTCAGATCCACATCTACTGGGAGTTAATGAAATAGTCCAACCTTTTTTTTGGTTTATTTAATATTATATATTATATAATATCATAATGTATATGAACATAAGACAAACACTTTGTAACAACACATGGGATGAAGTGAAACTTTGGAAAAAACAAATATATATTTCTGATCCACAAATTTTATTTTATTTTTTTAGAAAAAAGTTCCTTCCTTCCTTCTCCCTAAATAGTCACAAATTAACTAGTACTAATACTTAACAGAATTTAGTCGCGGAATCAGCATTTTCGTCAAGAATTTTTATATTTTTACAACATGAGTGGGTGATTTTTGTATCAAGAGTGTTCAACAACTGATGTTCCTTCCTTCCTTTCTTCTCCCTAAATAGTCACAAATTAGCTAGTACTAATACTCAAGAGACTTCAGTCGCGGAGCCAGCGTTTTCATCAAGGGCATTACATACTTTTAGAACATGGGTGGGTGATTTTTGTATCAAGGGTATTCAACAACTGATATATATCAGAATATCTATATTTAACCTATATATTCGAAAAAGTTTTTCTGACGAAGGGTGTTCATCTGACCATTCTTGGGTGAATATAGCTCCGCCCTGAGAGACATTATAGAAAAGGTCTATGCTACAAAAATTCACATAAATAATCATGTTTTGCTTCTATATGAGAAAAACAAATTGATGAGTGTATTAAGTAAATTACATAAATGTTCAATTGAAATTTATATTTCTTCCCTTTTTTTTTCCTTCCTTCCCAATTTAATTAAAGTGTTCATTGCACTTAGTCATTGTAATGGTTTAACATCATTTGGTCCAAATTAAAGAAATAATAAACCGTAAAGAGGATTACATGATCATTAAATCTCTTTTTTCTTGTGATGTTATACCAAACTAATTCATCATAATTAAAGGTCTCTATGTGTCTTCCACATTATAAAGAATGTAGAATAAAATGATTTCATTTCATACTTGAGAAAAATCATGAAGGGGTGTGATCTATAAGTCACGAGTTCGAACTGTGAAAGCAGTCATTACGCACCAACGCTTGTATTACCGTAGATTGTCTACATTACACAACTTGAGATGCGCTCCTTCGAATCCTGCGTAAATGCGAGATAAGGAAAACTTAATGATGGATATTCTTGACTTTAACATGTTTGAAGAACACTTACAATGTATATATATGTTAATGATTATTGGAAGCAAATAAAGATCCATAATTTTCTTTTACTTTAGAACATTAATGAATAAAGCAAAGAAGCAACCTTAGGTTTAAAAGAATTTTTTTTTCTTTAAAAAAAAAAAAGAAAATAAAACAGGGTCAACGACAACCTCAAAATTTAAAATAAAATAGATAAGAACTTATCAAGATTTGGTCATTTTTTGCTGCAACAAATTTGCAGGAAAAAAAAAAAACAGTACGGAAAAAATCTTGGTTTTTTTGATAAGGCTCACTTCCCAAAGCAAATTAACGAATCTTCAAAATAATCATAAGTTTGTTAGACTCAAAAATCAAAATACAAAATCACCAAATCTTTTTTAAAGAAGAATTGGAAAAAAAAAAAACAAGAATCAATAATCAAACAAGCTACAACCAAGAATACCTCTCGATTTGTCAGGTATACTACGAAAAAATTGCATCAATCGATTCACATCGAATAAAAAATTAGGTCGACCCGAGGTTCAATAGCAAATCGTTTACCTATTTACCTTCACAAGATAGGACAAGGTTACATACACATCGTCTTCTGCAGACCTCACTGACAGTTGTTGTATAAGTAAAGATAAGAAATGACAAAAATCAATTCAAATGAAAATCATAAAACTAGAGAGTAGATAATAACATTACCCTTGATTATAATTTAATTTCTTCCTCCAAAAATGAAATCTGCATATATATAAGGTGTTATAAAAAGAAAATTAGGGTTCATTTTTTTTTTCGTAATACCAACTAACAGGTGAAGCAACCACATGATCTGATCTTACCTTAATTCAATTTTAATTTTGTAGGTAAGTTTAGATCATGCTGGCAGCTTCAACTGATAATGGTCTACGATAAATTAATAACAAAACCCTAATGTTTTTAGAGAAAAAAAATGAAGAAGAAGAAGAAGAGAGCTAAGTTTATATGACTTTCTCAACAAAGAGGGCTAGGGGTATAAATAGGGGGTGTGAGCAAGAAAAAATAAAGGGGAATTATCACTTAAAGTTTTTTTTTTTTTGGTGGGGGATATGTAATAAAGATAAGAGAAATTAATAAATATTGGTGAAAGGAAAAGGGTGTTGAAAAGATAAATGATATTCCTTTTGTCTATTTCTATTTATTTGATTTGATATCGTTATTAAAATAATATTAAAATAAAAATTTTTTCATCGCGAATCAGTAAAAATATTATGATATAGAAAAAGATTTTTTCACGCATGGTAAAAAATAACAGAAAATTTTCTAATTTTTTCAATGAAAACGTTATTGTTTTTTCTTTTCTCACCAGTTCAAAAATCAAACATTTGTGGAAATATTCGAATATTTTTAGTAGGAAAATAGTGATTTTTAGTGTATACCACTCATATCAGTTATAAGTCATCTATATATTGAAAAATGAATAATATTTAATATTAAAAATAAAATAGATATAAAATGGTAAATTATATATTCATTTTCAAATTAGACCCTTTTTTTGTAAAATAGATGAATAACATATGAATATATATACATATATATATAATAAAATAATTAGTTTACAACAAATATAGTCAGATTTTATTTACATAAAGAATAGCCAAAAATCATATACAGTATAACTTACCAAAACTCATAAAAACAGACAATAGCTATACAATATAAACTCCTTATACATGAATTATGCATTGAATAATATATATTATGATATACTTTATACATAAAATATACATAAATATACACAAATATACACTAAATGACCATCTTATTAATAATTAAAATAAATAAATAAAAAAACAGATCTAAAACAAAATATAGTTGTAGATGTAAAGGGTGGTCCCAAAGGCAAGTGATGCAAATTGAATATTGTCACGCCAAGACTAGCCACCATGCACATTGCAGATAGGTTAGTCTCAGTTTCTATATTTTGTAAAGCATTTATTAACTTTACTTAGGGTTGGAAGGTGGGGGACCTTTCATGCACACCTCTTTCTGTCGCAAAAAAAATCATATGCGAGTCTGATTCTTTTTATATATATATATATATATAAAAATTAAGGATAAATTTTTTTTGACGAAAATGTATAGCGATGAGAATTGAAGATTACCTTATTTGAATAAAATTTAAGCTATTAGAGACGGTATTTTTATAATTATGGTTTTTATTTTTGGTTTTACTTGTAATATGTGTAATAGTAGTATAGATACATATTTTTTTGAAATATATTTAATTACATATATATCGTTCACATCGAATACAATATATATGACATCTGCAATTTCCTTTGAGAGCAGAAGCTAAATGATTCGAAGAAGGTTCAATTGAATTTCTCTTTAATTCGTTAAAAGATTATTAGATAAAATTTCAATTGAGTCTACATGGATAATTCCTAGTTTTTCTTCATTCATTATTGGTACGTGTTCTATTTCGAGGTCAGGCTTAACTTTTTTCATCATAATTTTTTGTTAAATATAATTTACATTATAGTTTAATTCAAAATAATAAATAAAAAAATTGGTTGTGGTAGCAAAGATAACTCTAAATTTAGAATTTAATTTTTGGAATTCTTTTATGAGATTTTCTAAGTACTCAACTGATAACTTCCATCTTCCCAACCCATTTCACAACATTTTCTCTTTATAAACACGTATATGGAGGAACGGTTTGTCCACTAACTAAAATGGAACTACATTAATTAATTTAATAACGTGTAATGTACGTACTCAGAATTTTAATTTTATGGGTTCTGAATTCTTAAAATAGCTATTTTAAGCGTTTAAAATTGGACTCTGAATAAAAGCTAATGGGTTAGGTTGAATTCGCACCTAAGCTTCTGGCTTTGCCCCTGGTCAAAAAAATTTGATAACAACGTCATAAGTGCAACATAAGGAGTTTGCGTTGGTATTTATATCAAATCATATTAAGTTATTATGATTAAGTAAATTTATACAATGATATTTCATATATTAATTAATCATAGTTGAATATTTTTTTTTGGTATAAACAGATTGTATTTTATAATATTGATTTGATGTACATATTTAATATAAATAAGTTTATTTTTTTCGTATGGGACCATATTTTTCCATGTGTTGATGAACCAGGAAAAGATTAAGACAAAAGAAGAAATGGAATTAGCATCTTATCCAGACAAGATTAATAATAATCAAAAGTAATGTGCATTTAAGACATTATTCATCAATATGAATTACGATGAAATGGTTATCGAGATCGGTCCATTCTGAACTAAAAGTTTGGGGTTTGAGCTTTAAATAATGCAAAAAAAAAAAAAAAAAATATAGGAAGCGTCATATCACTTTAAGAAATTGTTTCATATTTAGTATTTTCTGCTATTGGGGATGATATTTTTGAGATGAGTCCGAAAACAATATCTCTATCTCTATAAGGTAGTGATAAGATATAAGTACATTTTACCCTCCCAAATCAATCCCACTAGTGAAATTCTACTAGGTATGTTGTTGTAAGAAGCGTCACTCCTAAATATAGAACTTGTAATACACAAATTTGAATTCACTCAATTCTAATATGAATAGCGAACCTCGAACGAAAAATTAATTTGGAAAAACATTCCTCATTAGGTGTTTTTCTTCTGTTGAGTTTCATTGTCACCTCTCATCATATATAAGATAATATATAGATGGATACACATTGGTGACAGCTGGTTTAATTTATGGCTTTTTCTAATTAATAAAAATATATCTGACTTGATGCAGACAATCAAGAAAATGACTAGCTAGTTAGTAATTAAACTATAAAATTTAAAAAAATCTGCTTATAAAAAATAAACTAAGAAATAAAATAAAGGAAAAAGGGTTAAAAATACCCCTTAATTATTTGAAATAGAGTAGACATCTCCCTCCATTACGTTTTGGCTCAAAAATGCTCCACCCTCTAACGGAAATAAAAAAAAGTTTAAAAATACCTCTGAACTATCAGAAATGGAGCAAAAACATCTCTTAGTTAGATTTTGGTTCAAAAAATTCCCTTCATTAAAATTTTGTAAAAAAAAAAAAAAAACCTCTATCTAACAAAATGACACCATGCATGTTATGTGGACAAAAAAGTCATATGATTAGTCCACGTGAAGTCCCATTTAGAACGAGGAATATTTTTTAATTAGAAATTTAACAAAAGGGTATTTTTGAAATAAAATGCAACGGAGAGATATTTCTGATCTATTTCAAATGAGATGGTTTATACAATTCAACAATAATATTAATCAATTAATTAATGATTCTTTAATGTTATTCCGTTCCTTGTATAAAGCCTAGCTAGAAAAGAATTAATATAAAGCATGCTAGGTTTGTAAATTATTATGAAATATATTCGAAAAGCCACCATGGCCACTCGTTAAAATTTGAATCTAACTTAAATATGCTAAAAGTGTAATGATTTTTTTTTTAAATTATGATAAAAATTTAGTTATTTTATTAATTAATGTTTGTGATCTACTAATAATTAAGTTAATAGGTGATCGATTGTTCAAATATTACTGCATAAATTTTATCATGGGGAGTTTTCACATAGCCACTCAAAAATATCTTAGGTATGTTCCATAGCTATACATTTCGTAACTATAATTTTAGCAGCGTTTGTATAATTTACGCGACATATATGTAATTCGCTATACAATTCACAGTTTTGTGGCGTTTGTATATTTCGCTATACAATTTATCCATAACATTTATATAATTCGATATATAAATAACAGTGTTTTGTATATTTCGCTATACAATTTGATTCGCGCACAACATTTGTATAAATCGTGCGAATTATACAAAGCTCAAATCGTAATTATAGCTAGATGGTTGTCGCGAGCCGTAATTAATTCAAACTATACCTATGTTAGTTTTTATTGTTTAATAATTAATAAGTAAACTCTTAAAATTAGTGAGATGAAATTAATTAAGAGAGATAATATTGTAGGATTATTCCTCTAAACATGATTAAGCACATTTGCCTAAATTATCAAGATTTATGCCTTGATAATGTTAAAAGCTTCCAGATGAAAAATCTTTCTTTTACGACAAAAATTCTCTTTTTCTTTATTTTATATTTCTTTTCCCTTTCACATTTTTTGGAAGGATTTTCTTTTAATTCTTGGAATATATACCATTGGATTTTATGTTCCTTAGTATATAATTTAAGTATGTTAAAGTCCAATAACATATAAACACTTAAGAAATCAAAGTAGATAAATTTAATGTGTCAATTAAACAGTTTGATTCAATGATTAATTGAATTATATTCTATGATATTCCCCCTAGGGAATATGTGTACATACATTATTGGTTTTAACCAATATTTGAAATTAAAATTTATCTTAAGGAGAAAAAGATATCTGGTGAATTTTCAAGGGAGCAGATAGTATAAAAAGATCAATTAATCAGGTGTTTGATTAGTTGGGATGAGAAGGTGAATTATTAATTATTGAATTAAGACATAGCGATCCAAAAAATATTTTTAATATAGTATGATATCGTTCAGATAATTTTCTTTTATAAAGAAAAAAACTTTTTTTTATTAAAAATATATAACATCTTATAAATATTCCACTTATCTTATCAGCTATCACTGTGAGACTAATTGTGTGCCACCCACATCAAGCAAGTATATACATCAACAAAAGCGCATTGATTCTTTTTATGTGTGCATCCTTAAAACTACAGATAAAGATCACAAACCGGCCCATAAATAGGTATAGCAACTATATCGGGTTCTCTCCATCGCTTTATCTCTATACTCATATTGATGAATCATTAGTTTTAATATCAGTTCTTAGGCTTAAATAATTAAATTTACTTTTAACATTATATGATATTACCTGTTTTCGATCAAGTTCATCTAATTTTCTTTTATAGAATATCTTATATATCATTAAAAGTATTAAATATCTGATAAATAACTTATTTTTCTTTTTAAGCATCAATATGAGACTTTGTTCTTATATTGCAACATTAGTTATGGATAGGAATCTAAACACTTATTTATGGCTCTAATAAAACATAATTAGCACTTTCGAATAGAATTTTTGCATCTTAAAGGTACTATATATAATATATAAAAGATTGGGAATTTAACACCAAGCGGTCACAATAAAGAGAGAACATAAATGGCTAAATATGATTGGACTCTATGAAATCCAATGATTTTGATATGATATATATTAATCACTTTTTATTTTTCATTCTAGATTCATCGTAGGGTTTGGGGAAAGACCCGATCACAAGGGTATATTGTATTCTGCTAAAGGTTGTCCTTATATTTCTATTAGAGGTTGTTTCCAAGGTTTGAATCTGTGACGAGGTTATATGGCAGCAGCTTTACCAGTTATTCTCATACTCCTTTTCAATTTATTAAAAAGTTTGAATTATTAAAATATTTTTTATATTTTATTCATATATTAAGCTTGATATATTTTTAGTATTTGAAGAATTCTTTTCATTAGTTCCATCAACTAACAAAGAACTTTACTATTCTTAATAACACCAATTAATCTCCCTAATTTAGAGTTATATTCATAAATGGGTTTCAATTTTTCACATTTCATTGGTTAAAATTTTTGAAAACTATTTTCTTTAACAAAATAAAATCCTTAAAAATGAAGAAAATAACTTTCCTAGTGAAAGTAGGAAAAATAAATTCCGCCGAGTGGCATTTCACATTGATTGTATTCTTTCATATCCTCAAACACACCTTATTTTCACTCAACCCTTCGTAGCCTCCCCACCACCCCTACCGCAATCAAAGACAGATTCAAAATTTAGATTTTATAATTTCCTATAGCAATCTCAAATTAATTTATAATGACAATTGAATTTATAAAAAGAAAAATTATAAATTGAGTTAACAAAGTTATTCAATACATATACAAGGTACGAGCATAAGCTAATGATCGATTCTCGGAACCTTTACATAAAAAGTTGGATACGCCCCGACTTTGGCCTACTTTTTGTAGTTATGTATCTAAATTATATAGGAAATAATATTTTTAGAATTTTTTTTCTTTTACTTACGTATGAAACACAAACAACAACAATAATATACCCAGTTAAATCTCAAAATGGGGTCTGGGGAGAATAAAAATGTAGGCAGACTTTTCCACTACCTTGTATGGAACACAAAATAATTAGGTTAAGATTTAACTTTTAGCATTCAAATAAAATGGTGGATGTTACTTTCTCTTCTTTCATGTGGCCCTCTAGATGGGAAAAGTTGAATAATATGTTGATAAAAAATCTCATTGGTTACATCAAAACATAACTCCCTAATTTTACTATTATTATTTATTTATTTTTAAAAGTTAGATTTAATCTTTTGGAAATGTACCCTATTTTTTTTTAATTTTTTTTACCTTTCTTTCTGATGATTAATTCAACATTTGAAACGTTTCTTATTGCACATTTGGCCTATTTTATTTTATCTTGTTGCTATAAAATATTTCATGTGGTAGCCAACTTTCATCATATCTAAGCTATATTTAGTTGTTTTTTTGTTTAAATACTGTTGTTACTAACGACTATACATATATTAAGACCAGCTAATGAATCGAACCCCATCAATAACTAAGATTGCTCAGAGTTGAATAATCTATCAAATGCTGACAGTTTCATATTCTAATGATCCCGTCTTACCTGATGATTAGGATTTGCTTTCCCTATTTGAAAAAAAGATCTGTGTCACTCTCACTATGCTTCACACATGAAATTATACAACTTTCAAGGACTCGAATAGATTGATTTGAGAACTTGTTTTACGGTTATCCCGTGGGAGAATTTTCAAACTATACATATATTAATATGTCATATTATGGGCTATATATAAGAATTAGCTATTTTGATAGTATAAGAGCTTGAAGCAAAGTCAATTTTAGACTCTTATGTCTAAAATTTGAAAGTGCAAAGTCAACTCTCATATTTTATCAATTTCAATTATGTAAAGCATGAAGTTATTTGTGAAATAACTAAATTTTACAAAAATAAATTATAAATTTTGGCTATGTATTAAATAGTGGTTCCTCAAATTTATTATTTGTGCACGCCAGCCCTAATGGCTAGTTCCTAGGAATTTAACTAACTAGAAAATAAACGGTATGGTAATTTAGTTAGTTGAAGAGTTGCAATTAACCTAAAGTTTTTTTTATGTAAAAGAAATAAATTAGAAAGTGCTAAGACTCCTTGTAGAATTTGAGTCCACAGAATTCACTATGTGTCTTTAAAATTTTAATTCCCTCACTGTACTCAAGATTATGGATTATTTCCTCTTAGGATTAAACAAATGAACATTTAAAAAGTAGTGGTACCTCAAACTTCAATAACTCTGACGAACTCAGAGAACAGTCACCAATGGGTGCAAACTCACCTGTTCAGAACATGCATGACATCATTTGGAAAAGGAAATGTTTGCTCGGAAGGAACAGGTCCTTTTCAAACCATTCCACACGAAATTCAAATGCAAAATTCCGTTAAACTAATTCCACGCGAAATTCAAAAATTCCGTTTAACTAATCAATAAATAATCTAAAGCCATGGCCATGGTCATGGCAGAGCAGAGGAACACGGTGGTGCGAGGGGGTCCCATCTACTAAACCTTTTAAGAGCTAAAGAAAGTGTTTCTTAATATAATAACAAAACTTTTTCTCTATTCTATCACTTTACTTGGTTCCCCAACATTTCTCAATTCACATCTTACGAAATCGAAACCCAACAGAGAGAATGTTTACACTCTAGTCTCTACTTATAATATAGTAATTCATAGTTTCTTGTTTCCACTTGAAATTATTATTTCTTACCGCCATAAGACTCTAACCTTTTTTGAGAAAATTAAAATAAAATAAGTTTCTGATCAATAAGTTAAGGAATTACTAATTTGTGTATAATTAAACAATAGATTAATGAAATAATAAACTTTCTAGATCAAAAAGGGATCAATAATCTATCGTTAATTTATTTGAAATAATATTGCCATTTACTAACATTCAAAGAACCCTTAGAAAAAAAAAGATCAGTTTGAGCTGTAAAAAGAATCACCAACTAATAACCAAAATTAAATAATTAACAACTAGCCATACTTTTAAATGGCTTAATTAAGCTAATCCCCTAGACCTTAAGTTTGTTTTTTCACCGTTCCCCGTAAGGACTAACGTGTTGGCAAATTTCACTTTGACGCGCTTCTTGTCAGAGACGACTTTATTTTAAGACTTAAATTCAATTTAATTAAGAATAAAGTTTCATACAAAATAATTAACGCCCCCACAACAACTTTTGGTTTGTAAATAATCCTCTAGATCTACAAATTAACACCAAAGTGTCCCCATTAGCACCTAAAGTCTAAAACCCTAGCTATACATAAATAAATACATACACATAAAAAAGTTAACATAAATATGAATTGTGCATGAAATGAGTACACATGAGGGAGCCAGGCAATATATGGGTGGTCCTAAACTGATAACAAAATGGCTGGCACAACACAGAGAAGCTTGGTGTTTATATATATATATATATATATATAGACTGATACTAGTAGGGTGGTCCTCTTAACAGTTATTCCTTCTAAGTAAATATTATTATCCTCCTCCACACCGCCACCCACTTTGGTGGATGGCGATGTTTGAAATTCTGACGAGAAGATTCAAAAAAAAAAAATCGAAAGAATATTATTGTTGGAATATGTGTTGAGATATATATACTATTGATTATGCGTTTAAAGATGAATATTTATTCTAAAAATTATGATAGATATAGTATTTTTATTAGATATCATAGATACGGTTAAAGCGATGTAGTTTCATTGGTGTGTCCAAGTTTTCAAAAGGATGGGTACATTATTAAGAAAAAATTGATCGAAAATATAAATTTGACTGATTTGATCTTTAAGTTTTTAACGCTGAATCCGTTAAATTTTTAAAATTATAGGTCCAGATTGGTTCAACCCATTGACTACTAGTTTTAAATTTTAATATACATATTTGGTTCAATTATTTAAAAAATTTATAGTGCTAAACTTTTTTAGTAATTTAAAATGTGACAAACTTGCAAATTTTGAAAGATTAAAGGGAAAAAAAAACAAAAGAAAAATTTATTGAAACGCCAAAAGTATCCCAATAACGACTTGGAGAGGTGTTAATCAATTTTAAAAAGAAAAAAACAAGATATATACAAAATCTAAATTTTTAACCTCACTGAGAAAAGTACATCCAATTATCATCGCATTATATGATGCTTTAAACGTGGACTCGCACATTCATATTTAAGTAATTCTTTTAACAAAATAACACTGTTATATATGATCAAAGGAGAAGAACATGGATTCACATGAACCCACGGAACCCCCCTCTAGATACGCCCTTACGTAGTTTGTGTGAATTGTTATAGAGAACAAATAATATAACATAAATTAAAGATCAATAAAACAATAAATAAAAATGCTATATAATGAAACGTTATCACAAAAAATCATTTTTTATAGAGATGTTTGACTATATCTCGATTCATTCCATCTTTTAACATTAAACAGATAAAAGTTATAAACATCTTAATTATGATACATGTAAATGAAAAACACCAAAAATATTTTAAAACAAAGGAATGCAATTTTATTTTATTGGTTGGTGCAAGAACATTTCAATGTCAATGGACAGATGTATTTATCCATTTTGAGTAAATAAATGGCAGAGTCATGAGAAAGGGTGACAAAAGAAATGCAAATATTTATTTATAAGTCTTTTTCTGTTGCTATTAAAAGAAAAGTCAGACAAATTAAAGATAGCTCTTTTGAACCTATTTAATCAAAATCTCACTTGTTTTCTGAAATTGTAAATATTTTGTTTGTTGTTTTGCAAGAATGGTCCACATACTAATTTTCTTTTTTTTAAAAGAAAATTAATGGCGCACGGTTCAAAACTTGATATGAGTCTGTCTTTTTATCCTTCTATATCTAGATATTAGATTTTTTCTTTTGTCTCTAAAAGCGATAAAATTAGCTTATGAAAATATTATCCTTCCAATATTTAAGTTTGAGTTGTTAATAATTCGCTCATTTCTTAATCTAGCTCATCTTTTGATTAGCTGAATTCAGTTTATCTAAATATTAGATTCGGTATTTAGTCTATCTTAGCCCAATTGATCCATATTAACCAGCTCAATAATGTAAATATTTTATGGGATAATTCGTTTTGACACTGTTAGTTAACGTATATCCTTTTCTTTAAAAAGAATTATACATTTATCCACTTCAAATATGTTAAATTTGAAGTTAGACTTGACAAAGTCAAATGTTAGATACAATATTGGAGTTATTGATAATTAAAGTTAATTCATTTTTTTGTTTAAGTAAGTTATTTTTATTCAAAGTTTATGTATATAGGGTTGAAGCTCAAGCAAAATTGACTGAACTTCAGTCATATATTAAAGTTAAGGCAAAATTACTGAACGCTAATCATATATGACTGAAGTTAAAAAAAAATTTAAATGAAGTAAAAATTATTGAATTTTTATCATGTACACCTAAACTTTAGCTACATAAAACTTTAAGTGAGTAAACATGAAAAAAGAATAATTTAAAAGCGGACACACATTATATTAAAGGATATATGTAAACATTTCATTCAATTTGTTCATTGACACTCCTATTTATGGTTAGATGTAACCTCATAACGTGCATTTAATCCACACATTTATTACCTCAAAAACTAAAACACCAGAGAAAGAATAGTCTGCAAACTCTTCCCTAACTCTATTTCTCATCCACTAGAATCGTTATTAGCGTATTTAGTCCACTAACACTTGCACTTAAATCAGAGGCGGATCCAGAATTCATAGGTTACGGGTGTCATATCATCTAAATAGGATAAGGGGGTTGGTTCGTTCAATTTTAGGTTATAATTCGAGTTTTTTTTTCCAACTTTTATAAATAATTGGATTGTATTTGCATTTTATTTACATACTCGAATAAATAGAAATTTGGGAGGTGCAAATTCTGCAATTGTAGCATCTATAGACTTTCTTCAATTGAATATGCATATTTAATATTTTTTTGAGATATTTTAATATTAAAGATATATACATAACTACTTTTTTTTTTAAGAAATAAGAGACTTTATTCTCTAAAATTTTGAGAAAATAAGAGATTTATTACGTTAAAAATTTGAACTTGTATAATCATCTAATACTATATAGTTGAGAGAGAAAAAAAGAAATTTGGCTTGAAACCCATTTATCTTTACTTAGGGCAAACGTCATTAAAAGATCGAAAGAACCTTAAAATTCAAAAGTTTTAACATAATAATATCTATTATTTTTAAATTTTATTTTTTTAAAAAAATTAATATTATTTAAATATATTTATGTGGCTCTCAATATTTAACACTGATCATAGTTAGTATAGAGTGCACACAATACTTGTATCAATTAGAGATTAACACTTAGTGAAAGAGAAAATAAAAAAAAAATTAAGTAAAATAAAAATAATAATTGGATTAAGACGTGTTAGCAAATTAAGAAGAAGAACTAATGGAGTTAAGAAAAGAAAAATTAAAGTCCTTGCATACATTAATGAAAAAGACAAAAAGGAAAGGAAAAAAAGGGAAGAGCTGAAGCTTTAAAAATAATGCAGGCAATGGGATTTATTCTAGGTAAAGACTTTTGCCAGTTGCACCATCTACTCTGATGTTTACTGGGTGGCAAGTTAAATATATAAAGATTTAAATATACACATATAAATACGAAATTTTTGTCGAGGTCATCGGATGCCGTGGTACCCAAACCCGTCAACATAGATCCGTCTCTAACTTAAATAATAAAAGTTGTGTACCTTCTCTCTTTTTATTTCAATTAAAGGACTAAGCTTTTCTTGCAAAAGGGTCCATCAACTCTTGCTAAGACTCCCTATAAAGGTGCTTGGTTCAATTCGATTCGATTTTAATGTTTTCGAGTATAATTTTGCAAATATATTGAATCAAAATTATTTGAAATATCGATTTATCTTTGATTATCAATTTAACCATTAGTGAAAATCTAAATCAAAAGAAAGCGCAATTAAAAATTTTCAAAATCAAGAAAAGAAATGTCAACTTTTTTTTTTTTTAATATATTTATCTTTTGGCAAAGCCTAGAAGAAAGGGTTATTATTAGATCCATGCATGCTCAAAAAAGGAAGAAAAAGATGATAATCTTTTACTTTGGAGGCTTTTTTTCTTCTATATGACTAATAAATTTATTTAATAATAGTACAACATATGCTTTTTAAATTATTTTTATTTTGTTTTGAACATACATTTTTTTTTTCACTATTTGAAGCAAAGAATGAAATAATTATCACAATGTGTGGTACAACAAAAGAATAAATATAACTAACTTTTTAGCCAAGCAAACAATTACTTAACAAATGTGAAAAAGGAAAAGTAAAAGATTATTGTATAAATAATAAGCACGAGGCAACTAATATTTAAAGGCAAATGATGGAAATGACTATGGGCTTCAACATCACAAAAATTATTGGTGGAATTTCCTACATGTCCATAAAGACTTGTGACTTGATTGGAATTTCCAATAGGAATTTAAAAGGAAATACTTTTCGGGGTGGTTTGGTAGTTGATTAGAATTATTCATGTACATTTATAATGTGGGTACTGCTATTTTGAAGACTGCTAAGATGTTCGATGAGTGGAGGAGAAGTACAATAGTTTCATTGTACAAGAACAAGGGTGATATTCAAAACTGCAACAATTATAGGGGTATTAAGTTGCTAAGCCACATTATAAAGGTATGGGAAAGTGGTGGAGATGAGGGTGAGGAGAGGAGTATCTAATTAAGAGAATCAATTCGGATTCATGTCAGGGCAATCGACTACTGAAGCAATTCATCTTGTTCAGAGACTAGTGGAGAAATCTAGGGTGCGAAAAAGGGATCTTCATATGGTATTAATTGATCTTGAGAAAGCCTATAACAAAATTCCGAGGGATGTCCTATGAAAGTGTCTAGAGGCGAAAGGTGTTCCAATGGTGTATATTAAGGTGATAAAAAACATGTATGATGAAGCCAAAATTCGAATCACAAAATTTGCAAATCAAACATCATATTCAGGAATAAGCGACCTTACTAGCTACCAAACGACCCCTTAAAATATAGAAAATACATAGACTCTAATTTTCAGATCAAGAGTATTAAAAAATGTCTACACTTATTTTTTGAAAAGGCCGAACAACACAGATACCGAGGAGTAGAAGTAGAGGCCTCAAAGAAAAACAAGAAAAGAGAATTGAACAAGATCAAAATCCAGAAATTTCAATAGCACATCCAATTAAGCCTTAGAATCTCAGAGTACATTCATAGTTATTATCAACTGGAAATGAAGGAGATGAATACATTAGATGGATACAAATGTATAGAACTACAAGCTGGAAAATGATACACAGACACACAATAAAACCATTACAAACGTTCTATGGACGCGAATACATCCGTATGGTTTTCAATTCCAATTGAAATGAGGCTAACAACATGTTACATTGCTCAATGAGGGGGTCAAAAGACCCAAGTATTGGGTCCTTAACTCCTGCTTAATAATCTAATGCTAATCTACAATCCTAAGGCTACAAAAATTTGAGGAAGATCAAGAATCTTCTCGGCGTTGTGAAGAAAGGGAATTAGCACAGGTAAGGAGGAGATTGTAGAGGTTCTCTGCTGTGGGGCGGTCGTTTGGATCCTTCTCAGTACACCATTGATAAATAGAAACGAGAAATCTCAGGATACGAGATTCAGATTGTTTTTTGTCAAGGTCTGAGCCAGAAAAAGACTTTGCTAGATCCTCTAGCTCTGCTTTGGATGCGGCCATTGCCTCTAGTTCTTCAGGTAGTTGAGGCCGTTTACCCGCCTGCATGCGTGAAACATGAATTACATTATTTTCAACCAATTAAAGCAATTCAAGCAAACTTCTTTCCCAAAAAAGTGTGCATGTGACGGTCTACTAACGCAGGCAGTTCTTATGTTCAAAAGGAATAGAAGAAAGAAACCATGACAGATCCGAAATATCCAACGCCCAATATGCTAGAACCATTTGCCTTTTGAATTTTAGCAACAGCCATACTAGAGATTGTCCAAAAGGGGACTTTGGAACTTCTAAAGTCCTTGTCTCACAACGGTTCCAGCACATTAGGTACTCATCAACATATTTAGAGCATTATTAGAACGAAGGTTAGAGATCAAGAACTACCTGAAGAGAATTGTGTATATCTAACTCAGATGACTCTGAATAAGGAAGTTGCAGTGTTAACAATTCCAGGACGACGCACCCAAAGGACCAAATATCAACACCCTACATCCAAAGAAAGACAAGTAAAAACCAAATTCGGAAAACCTTTGAATATATTAAGCTAGAATTGCAGTTTAGACATGACAAAAAACTCGAATATATCTTTTCAAGTCACCAACTCAAAGCAATTAAACTCATTTGTTCATCTTCAAAAGGAAAAAGATTATACAGGAAATTAGCGCCTATAAACACTTTTTTTTTATTTGTACCGAGTGTCCGAGTCTCTTAGAGCCCCGACTAATCCCTGGGGTGCACAGGCCCTCGGCAAGGAGTTTCCTGCAAGTGCACCACGGTTAATTCAAGTTTTACCCAATCCGATGGCCCTCAGAAATTGTTTGCACCCAGTGGGTTTCGATCTTGAGACCTTGAAAGGGAGCAAACCCCAAGGCTCAAGTCTATTACCACAGGAAATTAGCGCCTATAAACACTTTTTTATTTGTTCAATAACCCATCCTAGCCAATTTACCCATCTATTGAACTTGGAGAAAGGGTGAAATTATCCAACCGCCCTCACCCTTGCCCCCTCCTGATATTTTTTGACCATAGCTCCAATGTTGACTTATTGTAGGTCCTTTTAACCATAGAATCAGATAGCTCCTCTAGGTCCTAACTTTTCAACCATGGAACCAGATAGCTCCTCAATCTAACTAGTAGCTATCCTCTACCTATTGAAAAGGGGAACCTGCAAACTCAAAGCAAGAAAAGCCTTTTTACTCGAAGCAACGCATCTATAACCCAGAGTTGAAGACCTTTTCAAATTAAAAGAAGATAAAATATTCCCCAAGCCCTTTTTGCCACAGGATACATCCCCTCTGAGATTAGCTGTAACATAAAAGTCTCTCAAAAATAAATACAATTATACTCATCACCAAATAAGATACAAGCATAAAAAATGAGGAAATATAAACAAATAAATTACCAAGAAATTCAGGTGAAAATTTGAATTTGTCAATGAGTACATATTTATTGCTTTTAATCTGTAGTACTGCAGCAATAGAGCAGACAAAATATGTCTTGTTTTCTTGTTGAGAACAGAATAATTTTATAAAGATTAAATGTCTTGTTTTCTAGCTTAGAACAATTTGAAGCTACTAATCGAAGAGATAGAGCTGAATTCTAATAGAGGAATAAGTGATATGACAGTTTTTAGTAGAAAATGCAAGTTTTTTTTTGAGAGAAGAAAATGCAAGTTTTTTGAAGGTGGTAAGTTCTTGAATGTGTTAACTTGATTTCAACCAAGGGTGACCAATTGGCAAAGAAGAAAGAACCACAACTTTTAGCAAATTGATGCACCCAGTAGCATAAAATTGGTACTTGTTAGTAAAGAATTCAATGATTAGGACTCTTAACTTAAAAGGATTGGTGACCTCAGGTGTCACTCTCAGATAAAACAACTACACGCTAGTCCCAACCAAGTAGGTTTTGGCTTACATGAATCCCCACTTTCATACAAGCTAATTCCAAAGACAAAGTACATAATTATATGGGAAAGGACAGACCCTCTACTTCAAGAATTTGAAAAGGATGTTCAGCAGAAAATGGGGGAAAGAGGAAAACAAAAAAATGTGTCAACTGCATCTGCAAATCAGTGGTCATCAAGACCGAATAAAAAAGAGAGTAGAAGTTGCAAAACGAGAGGATGAAGCAAACAGAGTATTAATTTCTTCTACAGGAAAAACTTCTACAGCAAATGTGTCAACTGCATCTGCAAATCAGTGGTCATCAAGACCGAATAAAAAAGAGAGTAGAAGTTGCAAAACGAGAGGATGAAGCAAACGGAGTATTAATTTCTTCTACAGGAAAAACCTACCAACCCATAGATATTATGCTTCTTCATTGCCTGAAAGACCTCAGGAGCCATCCAACGAGGTGTACCAACACATACATCAGGTGGAGGAATTCCAGTATGGGCAATGCAGCAAGTATGTAAGTTTGAACGAAGGGGAATCGCCATATCGAAGTCGCATAGCTTTACTGTAGGGGTACCATCAGCTCTCTTCTTCTCGAGATCTATCAGGATGTTTTCACTTTTTATATCACGATGTATGATATGCCTAGAATGCAGCTCTGTCAATGCACTTGCTACATCACGGGCAATAAATACCGACAGCTCAAGGGGAAGACGCTTCTCACCAGCACTAGATAGCTTATCTACATGTTTCTGCCAGTTAAGGACAAGCAAGCAAAATGAGCTGAATACAGAAGGCAATGGGTGTTATTTATACCCTTCCCATGCCAACAAGGGAAATAAAGGGACAGTCAGGTAGGAGAAGAGTTCTAGGAAACATATACCTTCAGTGAACCCCCTTTAATGTGCTCCATCAAAATGGCAGACTGCAAAGTACGACTCTCTGAACTGCAATTGGTAGAACGAACCCATCTTGAAGATATTTGATGGCCATAATATTTGACAATGCACGAACTGTTTAAGACACCCAACACCCTAACTTCTCCAATACAGTTAAACTCAAAATTCCTAATCTCATCTGCCGTGGACTTGGACATCTCTAGAGTTCGCACCTGCAGTGGCAAAGATGTTGATTCAATCATCTAAACCTCAATCCTATACTAGTCGGTATCAGTCATATGAATCTTTTATATTCATTCCGTTCAATTCAGGTTAATTGAGCAGATATTTTTTAAAGAAATCAACTCTTACGCGTAAATAAAGATGCTAACCGAGAAAAATTCCCATAGGCTATTGGTATAAGAAGTGTCACTAATCAAGTTTTATCAGCAGATAAGATGAAGAATTTGCAAAATGAAAAGCATAAGCCTGCAGAATAATGGATTCCAGCTGAATAACAGAACAAGTCAAAAAAGATTGTTTTGCTTCTTATCTATTCCGGATATCCAAAACACATCAAAAGCATGAGACCAGATAGACTGGTGAATTCCAATCAATAATGCAAAATACAATAACGCCAGAAAAATCACTTTCTAATTGTTGTGGGTTAACACATACACATGTTAGAATTCAGCCACCCTAAGTTGGGAATAAGAACTTAAGTATACTTGTATAATAATAAGTATAAATTTTAGAAATCCCATACTGGTAGGGACAACATTTCTGATATTACAAAAAATCCCTGAAAAAAGTTCATTCGCGATACATAAGCAACCATTATTGATACATGCGAAAAAGCTGGTAGTTGAGTTTTATAAGAAAACTAAAACGTCAATCAGTTATTTAAATCCCAAGATTCACACTAATCAACCATTAACCAAGGATATTCTCAATGTAAGGTAATTGATTCGTTGCAAATCAGTTTCAAAATTTTAAATTCAAATTTTTGTTTAAACAATTGGCATAATCAGAGAAGAAAACCATCAGAAAAGGAGAAGCGTAAAAAATAGTAGCTGATACAAGATGAATGTTGCAATTATGTTGAGGCATTCTGGATTTTGGGAGAACAATCTGACATATTCAAGGTATAAGAGCGACTAGTAACAGATTATTAGTTTCAAAATCGAAAATCAGAAGCAAATCTTGATACAATACTTGATTCTTTTCAAAAAAGTTTCAAAAATTCAAATTATACTCCAATAATACTTGATACCATCCAATACAATGTTGATACAAACAACTCAAATACGGTGTTGATACAAAAATAAAAACATATTTTATCAACGACACCAGTACAAAAACAACAGTGTTGATATAAAAAATTTTAACTAAAAATTACAAAAATAGCGGACAAAATCATAACCTTTGGCAATTAAGGGCGGGTTGAAACTAATTCAATTTTCTTCACCTTTTTTTTTAGGGTTTTCCCCTTTTTTGGTGGTACTTTCTCATGTTGAAATTTGAAGCTACATCTTTCTTGTGTTTCTTCTTCTCGGTTAAAGAATCATTGCTTATTTTTTATCTATTTCTTCGAAGGGGCTTCAACAATTCGGGATTTGGAAGGGGCTTCAACCGTTCGGGACTGGATCATTGGAATTTTATGTTCTATTTTCATGGAACCCAACTTCATCGGAATTAACTACTCGCTTATTAGATTCACTTGGTGGAACAACTTCGGATTGAGTAATGTTTTCAATATTTGATAATGCATGAATAATATAATGTGAAGATGATGGGGTAGAATCTATTGTAATGGGGATTTTGGGACAGAGAGGAAGACTGAGAGAAAGAGATTAGGGTGAACAAGGAAAAGGGGAAAAAAGAAAAGGAGAGAACATTCGGATCTTCTCCTTTTTTTGGAATTGATTTTGAAATTAAGTTGAAAGAGTTTTAATTAGCATTAAATTGCAAGTTGGTTGAACTGACGTCTATTCAGTTATGTGATGATTACCATGGATATTAATATTATAGTCTATGTATCAATACGGAAGAGAGAGTAAAATTGTGGGATTTTTGCAATTTTTTAAAATGGTAGTGATTTATCAGAAATTATGTTAAAAAAGGTTGAGTATTTGTGTAATTTTTCCTAATAACAAATGCAGAAGTTAAAAGCAATCTGGAACCACACCTTTGCCAGAGTCTCGAGCGATCCCATTTTACACTGGACGAGGGTTGAGGAGGAACCTTTATGAATTTTATCAGCACCAGATAGAGAAGGAAAAGAACTAACTTGACCAGGACTGGCTTCTGGCACAACAGGAACATTTATCCGGTTCAGTGGAACATACCTGAAAGGAACAGCAAGCTCAGTGATCTGGCCGTTTTCATTCTGAAATAACTTGGGGAAACTAGAGTTTTAGTAACAAAAACTACTCTAAAAGCTGATCATTTTCATCCCAAAATAACCAACAATCACACTGGCTAATTCGTAAATGCAAAATCCTCTTACATATACAAATGCTTCTAGTACCAGGAAATCAGTCGAGAAGAAAGTAACACAAAATTGGAAAATCATTGACCTGCAAAAGTATTCTGGATCTGTCTCTTCTCTGATATCAAGGGGATGACACGCATCAACTATCATTCGAACCCATGATTCACTCCTCTTTACCACAATCACATTCCACGCATGTGGTGAAAAATCCAAATAACCCCTAACAAGCTCACAAGATATTCGAGGTTCTATTCGGTCACACAAGTACTGCAGAAGACGAGAGAAATTTATCAGTTCATAATAATAAACTAAATACAGAAACCACCATATCTAAATTAGAAACATGTCTGATGACACAATACCTTCATAAGCAAGGCCCTATGCCTACATACACCAAATTGCAAACTCCCAATAGGAACAACAATAGAATTTTGCCTTGATTTTATGGAGCGAAGCGCTTTCTCACAAAGATCAAGGAAATGTACATCTCCTAAGATGCTAGGACTCTCTTTTGTGACCATGCTGGTAGTGTCATTATTTCCGGTAGGGCATGTGCAGACAAAAGGCTTGCTATAGTTCGAGCCGGATACATCTTTCCTTGCCCTCCGTACAATATTACTTTTGTCACTTCCACCAAAATGATCCGACACTAAAAGTGCAAGCAGTGATGCAATTTGCAAGTTGTCTACAGCAACACGTTCTCCATCTTTAAACAGACCATCTATCTGATTAAAATGAAAGATCAGAGCTTGAGCACGTAGAGCAATGGCATCCAGCATTTCATCTCTTTGCCTGAACAGATTAAATAAATAATTAAAATCAGTAGAGAGGCAAAGCATTCCCTGAAACTTGTAGTTGAAGTCCATAACTATTACTGGCATGCAAACATGAAGTTACCTGTCAACTAAAATGACTTCCCGTGAATCAAGATGCAAATTCTGCTCATAACTCCTCAGCGACATAAATGGCCGATCTCGCCCAGCATCATAAAAGCCATCTGGTAAATAATCATCAACACCACAGAAAGACAGCATGCTGTATTTGCAGGATACCTCTGAATGATCTGTTGGTCTGCGGGTTTTGCATGGTTTTGGATTATCAATGACCCCATCCAGGTGCCTTTTCGATTTTGGAGGACTATTAGACACCTCAGAAGACGAGCTTTTCTCAACCACATCAGCAGCATCAGAAAGAGAACTTACTGAAGCATCGCATGTTTTACAGTTCTGAATATCTATGCATGTTTCAATGGAGTCAGAAGCAACACGTGAGGATCTTTCTATATAATGGTCCTCCTTTAATCTGATATTTTCGTCAACGACACTAGTTAAAGAGTCTTTGCACTCAGCTTCTTCAGTAAACAGTTCTTTATCATTTGTATCATCATCCACTATGCTTGATGAGCCTTCCACTAGAGAATCGTCAATTAGCCCAGAATGTTTGCAGGCAACACATTTCCTGCTGTTATTTAATCGCTCTTGACGAGCCCTCTGTTGCAAATAATACTGCCGCTTCCATCTCTTTGATTTTCGAGGCCGAAAACTTCGATGACTGGGTGATGAGCCACATAAATGACCCGACAATGTGATAGGAGCTCCTACACAATTAATAGTATACACATCAGACTTCTCAGAGGCACAACCTTCCGAACAAGACTTCTTAGAAGGGCGACATACAAGATCCCGAGAAGGAGCAGTAGATATACGAAGAGGAAACAAGAGATTTCAAGAAACTCACCATTTTGGGTATTCTCAGACGTTTCCTGCTCATATCCTTCAAGAACGTCCATTTCTGATGATGAACTGGTGAAGTCATCCTTGGACAAATCTATGAAATTCCCCTCCAAATTGCAGCATACCCATGAAGGAATGGAACAACACCTAAGAAGTTTATTGTGCTGCAGGGAATTCCAAAGAAGATATATGGGTCAGGATAAGGTAATTATAATAAATCAAGTTACATGACTAGACAATTGAGACAAATCCATTTCGGGGGTTTTTTCAGTGCAATGCAAGACGCCTCTTATATTATAAACATTTATCAGGAAAGGAAAAGAAACTAGAGAAAAAGCCTGAAAGCAATGAGTCAGAAAGAAACTGTAATTTCAGTAACACATGCCTGAAGATTGAGACTCTGCAGATTATACATTGAAAGGAGATCAAGATTCTCCAAGGATGTTAATCTATTGTTAGAAAAGTCCAAACTCTCTAATCTTTGCAGAGAAGACAACCCCGGAGGTACTTCAATCAGTTTATTATTAGCAACCTTGAGTGACAGTAAGGAGTTAAGATAAGTTATCTCAACAGGCAAATTCCTCATCTTATTGAATGAAAGATCAAGGCACTCCAATTTAGTGAGACAGGCAATTTCAGGAGGTAGGTATCTGCAAGAACAGCAAGGAACAATGGTATTATAATGGAGTACAATGATGAAAAAGATTTATGGTTCACAACTTTCAACCTCTAGCAACCAAAAGTAAAGCACTGCTTGTCAGAAATGTTAGCAGAAAGAAAATTTAGCCTTTCAGATATCAAAACAATAAAATGCGATTCACATATACCTTTAGATATCAGACTTCATCTAACAAAATGTATCAAGGGTCAAACAACTTAAACATGACGTTTATCTCAAGAGCCAAGACTCTGGCATAACTGCAACCAATAAAAGGAAGACTATAAAATACAAATCCTAACACCTATTTCCAGTTTGAATCCTCTTTCCAACTGCAAAGAAGACTAATTTCCAGTGCTACCAACGTTAAGTGACTACATACAACTGATAAATTACGCATGCTAAGCAAAAGTTCACTTAATCTACTATTAGCTATTGTACATACTACTGCAATGGAAAGATGTGACAGCAACAGGCTTGCACTTCTGAAGAGTGAAGTGTATGGACACCTTTTGCACCTCAAACCCCTTGAGGCAGCATATTTTATATTCCATACTCCAAGCGTACAAAGTCACTTCACATACTTCCCTTTTCTGTTAGTCCTATAGGAGCCCTGTAATATTTAAAACATCTATAACTTAAAAATTATGTGATGTACTTGTGCATAGGCTTTTCATTACACACTAATCAAAAGTAGAATCATGTCTTTAGGGACCAAAAAACAATTCCAAATAAAATGTGGACCTAGAGAGGGCATTGCCAGGAGACCACAGCAACCAATATGCAGTAAATTGCTTAACCAGACAGATTTTTAATGTCTCAAAATCAGTAACTCGTTGTAGTTTCTAGGAACAACAAGACAGAGAAAGGGAAAAAGCATCTAGTGTGGCTGCATATTGCCAATCTCAAGATAATAAAATCATCCATTATAAGGGCAAGCCATATAACCTCTTCAGCTGTCAAATTACAGAGGTAAATAATAAGATAATTTTAGCCTATCTAAGATGCACTAAACGATAAGAAATTCCAAAATCAGAAAATAAAAATTACAATTAAAGGAAACACAAATAAATAGATAAATAACAACATTCTTTACCCTTCACAAAGGGCTAGTTATGCTATGTCATATAGACTGATCCTAATATCATATCATATCCTGGTTAAGCCTCGTATGGTCCTCCAAAGGACAGGCCACAGACGGAATCCAAAAAAAAAACTAGCATGGTCCTAGAGTAGAAACTGATACCCTTTGAAGAGTGCTAAACTCCTGGCAAACTATTTTGTGTATCTTTCAGTTCTGATAACTAATTTCAATCTCTTGAAGCATCTAAAGCAGAAAAAACAAGTCTTCATTTTCTTTTATGATCCAGTTGTGTAATCACATCCCAAAATTTCTTGAGAAAAACTGCTGTTGTTGTTTTTTAACCTTTACTAATCATGCATAAAAATTGTTTTGCTAGGTTATGTAAGTCTACAAAACAAGGTTGAACTAACAGGAAAAACTTGTACCCAAAAACTGAAACTAACCATTTTTTCCTGCAATACTTTTTCCCTGTCTTCACCTCGGGAAGATGGACAAAAAAAAACATCCTGGTAGGATGATCCACCTACCTGGTTGCCCTTGTATTAATAGAACTTTGTATGACCATTTACCTGCTTTATACTATTTAACATGGGGCTTATAGTTGCAGTAGCTATCACTTACAAAAACTGTAATGTTCTATTAAATTCAAGTTACTTTTATGGAATGCAGCAAAAGCGAAAAAGTGTGCATGCAACCTAATCTTCCAATAAAACCATTAGCATATTGAACTGCAACCTGCATATGGATTTTGTGCTACAATATAGACAAGTTCACAGAGAAATTTTCAAGATTTATACATTAACAAAGTCAGAATTTGTATTTGTATGTTATCAGGTTAACTGACAGCCAACTACAGGTAATTGTCTATAGTAAACATTAGTTTAGTATAAATAAACTTTGATAAAATAACTGCAAGAAGAAACAGATCTAACCTGATAGAAAAATGACAGACAGAGAGCTTAGTCAGGCGCTTAAGACCAGCAATATCTCTTAAAAGTGGAAAAGCTGAAGGTCTAGAAGGAACTTTACATAGCTCCAATTCTTTCAAGTTCTTTAGTTTCTGCAAGTCCAACCCACTCATCCCTGGCAGTGACACCTTCACTTGTAAACTCTCCAGTTCAACCAAGTTCCGTAACTCTCCGGTTGGAAACAAATTAACCTCATTTCCGAAAAATTTAAGTATCTTAACCTTCCCAAGTGCACCAATTGCCTTAGGAATCAAATTAAATACATTCTTATACATATACAAACCCTCAACACCGCCTTCTACTCCTTCCAACAATGGAAAATCCAAACTTTTCCCAGAAATATCAAAACTTGAATCAAACCCAGAAACCATCTTGCTCGAATTCTCCTCTAAAACCGTCAATTCATCATTTCCGTCGGAATTTTCAGATACATTCTTGGGTTTGGCACTTTCAGGGCCATCTGAATCGTTCTCACCCATACGAACAGCTTGAATAAGAAATCAAAAGGATCAAGAACGAAAACCCCACTTGTATAGAGAAGAAATTCGAGAAGAAATTTGAAGCAGAGGAGGAAAGGAACGCCTCCCGTCGGTGGAGAAGAGAAACCCTAGATTCTTGAAGAAGAAACGGGACTAAAGAAGTGTAAATTATTAAAGTGGGCTTTGACTGTAAATTCAAAAATCATGCGCTCCCTTTGACGTTAATAGGTTTTTAAATTGACTGTTTGGACCCCTAAATATAAGGGTAATGCCAAATTGGTCCTCTGATTTTTAATTTTATTTTCTAAGTAGGTTAGGTGAGCTCTTGCTTTGAACTTTTGAAAATAAAAAAGTTGCAAATCCTTTAGAGGTGTTTTAATTGGCCATTTTAAGTAATTTTTGGCTTATAATATTTTTTAAAAAATAAATTATTTAAAAAATAAAAATTAATTTATGTAATTTTTAGAGTGAAAATATACAAAATACGCTAAAAATTTAAAAGTTATGTATCCCAAATTTAGGATTTTTAGCTTCTAGTTTATAAACTACTAACAAAATCAATCCAAACAATCCATTCTTTGTCTTTCTTCACTTATTTATTGTAAATTTGAAATTTGTAATAGTCGAAGTTGACGTGCCACACTCTTTAGTACTAAGTTTAAGTTGGAGTTATTTCATAATTATAACATATGATTTGACAAAAAAAAATATACCTACGTAATTGTAATTTGTTCAAGCAAAATGAAGAAGTACTTACTTAATTACAATTTTTTTGAGTAAAAGTATAACGTTATGTCTAATTTTAGCATATAATTCTTTTATCATATGCTTAACAATATTTATAATAAAATAGAATTAATATTTACTGAATCTAATTCATAAAGTTTATATTATTAGAGCTAAAGAATTGAGTTTTTAATGTAAAAATACAAGTTCGCTAATACTACAAATTGTAATGCGCTTGTATTTAGTTTTAACCAACATTGGATGCTTATTATTGAGTATAAACTATTTTAATGAAGCTAAATAATAAAGTATAATTTATAATTTATGTGTAAAATATCTTTTTAATATAACACTTTAAAATGATTGGGACTAAAAATAAACATAAAAGTAAGGGGAAAAAATGTCAATTAAAATATGATTTAAAAAAAAAAACTCAAATCATTTAAAATTTGCTTTTATGTATGGGCATGCTAAACAGAAAACAAACAACAATGATGTTTTTTACATTTGTGGGTAACTCATGCAGTGTGTCAAATATTTGATCTTTAGTTTTCTCAAATATGAACAATTTTTTTATTTTAATTCTTATAATATGTGACTAAATATATTCAATTATCAATTAATTGAAATGAGTATTTTTAACTTCAAAATCAATTTAAACTTGATAACCCTTATCCGTAATTCGAATTGAAAAGAAGCAATTTTCCTCGTCCAAATGGTTTACGATTGTATTTTAAATATTTTGCAATATTGAATATCTTTTATATAAAAGCTCTAGAAGTGACTACTTTAAATCGATTATCTTTCAAGTACTTAGTAAAATACGATAGGCTCTACTTTTTCTCCTCTTAAATTTGATTGATTCATTTTGATAGTTTTAGATCGTTTAACTTGAATAAAAAACTGTAATTTTCTTTTTATCTTTATAAGAGGCCAAATAAATTATAGACAATACAAATTAAAAAATGTCTTCTTAAAATTTTAATTTCTCGAAATTTTCCTCGAAAAAAGATTTGTGTAATTAAATATGAACTTTGGAATTTTATTACCATCAGTTCTGCAATAAAATAGTTGGGAAACTAATAACCGTGAAAAATTAAGATGATTAATTTTTTATTTCTAATAATTTATGAGTTTGGGATAATTTTTAAAATTTTAAAACTTCTCAAATATTAGAATTTGGCATGTTAGTCAAATATATTTGCTAACTAACAAAAAGTTGTACGATCAAACCGTATTTTTAATTTTTTTAAAAATATATTTGAGAATATTTATGGTCAAAGAGCACCTAAAAAATCATTTACTTCATTTGTTTGGGTTTGTGAAAAAGAAATATATGATTAGCATCTTTTTTTAATTTAATTTTGGGTTATGAAAGAAAATAATTTCTTCACTTCTCTTGTTTCCTCATTCTCCAACATCTAGTATCAAGTAGTCATTTCCTAATTTATATTTTAAGGAAGCGTAAAGTTAAGATTTAAAATTTATGAGTTTTTATTATAATGTTTAGGATTTGAAGTTTATGAATTTTTATAAATGAGTTAAGTTATGATATATGAAGTTTATGAATTTTTATAACAATATCGAGTAATATACTCAATAAATAAACAAAGATTATTGAGTTCACGTGAACTAGTAATTGAAGTTGTGAATTAGTTGCCCCAATTTTCAAGATAGTCATTGACTGTTTTTCTACTTCTTCTGTTTACTTTCACTTATCACATTTCGTTTTATAAGAATTAATTTAGCTAATACGTATTTGAAGCTAAATTAAATTAGATTAATTTAATATTTTAACTTTAAATTTTTTAAAACTATACGAAAAATATGATATATTGCATTTCTGCCGGAAAATATAGTATTTTCTCAGCAGTTAAGAAAATACCGTTTCTTAATGTGTGTAATTTTCATTTTTACAAACAATTACGTCTCTAATATTTCAAAGAAATTAAGAAAAAGGCTCACCTGAGTAAACTGTACGTGACCACATGTAATCGGAACCCAAACACGAAATAAATTCCAATCCATAGAGCTTCCCGGGTTCCGCTTTGTATTTGTGCATATATAAACGTTCTGTGATAAAATTCATATTTTCAAACTCACGCTAAACACTACCATTTCTCTTCTCCTTTCAGCAAATTTTCAAATTTCCGATCATTGTTATTCTCTCAATCTCTCTGAAAATGCTTGCATTCAAGTAATCTCGAGTTCCTTTATCTCTCTATTTTGTTCTGACTATGATGTGTATTATGAAGCGTTAATTGATTTCTTTCAGGCCTGAAGAACAGTTACAGCTCGTTGAAAGAGAAGAGATCGACGATGAAGAAGACTTGTTTGAAGCTATTGATAAACGTAATATCATTTTTTTCCTCGCTAAATTCTTATGATTATCATTTTCAGCTTCGGTTAGTAAAAACCAGTAGCCTTGTTTAACTTCAAATATTCATTATTCTCTGATGCTTGATTTTATTTGTAAGATGATGAAAATTATGTCTCGGAAATTTGTTCTCAGTGCTCTGTTTTTCAGTTTGACTCAATACACTGTATTCTGGAGTTCCGTATAAGAATTTCACCTGAGAAAATCAACAGCAACTTTGTTTAGCTTCGCATTTCATTCAACTTTACTGTAGATCTGGATCTGTTTTTTGTTTGATGTGATCCATAATGCTGTTCTCTGGAGTAGTTCAGTACAGATAGTTTGTGTGTATTGTCGCTGTTTGCTCATCATCGTTCAAGCTACTGGTTTCAAATATTCGATCAATGTTAGTTGTGTTTGTGTGTGTTTGTTGATCTGTTGCTTATGGAGAATTATCACGGTTATCAGTTTGAATTCTTCTTTTACGGTAGATTCAAGGAACTTGGTTTAATTTTAAGAAAATTTATTGTTCTCTGTATTCTCTTCGTTAATTTATAAAATTCTGGCTCCAAATCAGCTGATTACATGATGTCCACATATATTAGTAACTGGATTGATGCTCATTATTATATGTTATCCTATTTTTATATCAATGCTAGTGTGTCTAATGTGTTTTAATCTCATCATTGTAGCATAATTTGCAGGGTTGGAAGTTCCTCTTCTGTTTATGTATTTTCATTTTTGATCATATGTACCATGTTCCTTTTGTAATGTTATGAAGCAATTGAGGTTCTCATTGACTGTGTTTGAGGAGATTACTAACTCAAATTAGTAGTATTATGTTCCTCCTTATATCTACGTTTAAGGTATGCCATCGAGAGCAGTCTTTACTCTTTAATTGATGGGTATCTCCTCTAATTTATATAATTGAATGTAAATTACAAAGCAGATCTTAAACTGGAAGGATGAAGCTACATTCTCTGTTTTCAATATCAAATATAACTCCATGATTCTGATGAACTTACGTAAGGATTAAAAGTAGAATCACCGAAACTTGTTAAAATGTTTGGTCATTTATGCAGTGGTCTCTCATGGAATCAATGCTGGGGACGTGAAGAAACTGCAAGATGCAGGTATCTACACCTGCAATGGCTTGATGATGCACACGAAGAAGGTGAAAGGAAATAGCAAGTCGTGTTATTATCCACGAAGTGCTGCTTTACACTTCCGTTCGTCGCTCTCCCTTCTAATAAGTGCCAACTTTTTCTTGTTTCCAGAACTTGACTGGGATCAAAGGGTTATCAGAGGCAAAAGTTGAAAAGATCTGCGAAGCAGCTGAGAAGATAGTGGTTGATTATTTATATTCTGATAGTTATTTTCTCGTTGATTATACCATCATCGGTTTCTTCTGCTACTTACTTCCTCTTTTTGTAATCCTTGCAGAACTTCGGCTACATTACTGGGAGTGATGCTCTGCTCAAAGTATACATTTTCTTCTCTCTTCCCGTTTTGTGCATGAGCTTACTAGAGTTTGTTGAATTGATTCTGTTATACTTTCCTTATCCATTAAGATCACTCAATAATTTACTAGAGTTTGTTGAATACATTCTATTATACGTTACTAATCCATTGAAATCACTCAATGATTAAATAGGATCGCTCGTATGTGATAAAAGAACTGAATAGTTATTATTAAATGTTTGTTACAGAGGAAGGCAGTAGTTCGCATCACAACTGGAAGCCAGGCACTGGATGAACTCTTAGGAGGTAAAATTTTTACTTCTATATGATTGAATCCTGAATGCTGTTCTTTATACAGAAAGGGCTCCTGATTCTGATTCTTTTTTTTTTCTTGGACTTTTTAAGGAGGAATAGAAACTTCAGCAATAACTGAAGCTTTTGGGGAATTCAGGTAAGGATCAACTAACTATTGTTTTAGCTTTGCGATAGAAGATTAGTAGAATATTTCATCTAACTCTGCTGAATGAACTATTTATTCAGATCTGGAAAGACACAACTTGCTCATACTCTCTGCGTCTCTACTCAGGTTCACCTCTGATCTTAGTCAGAAGCAATGCAACATCTTTATCTTCTAGATTACTCCTGATCCTTTACTTGCTTTATGCTTAGTTATGGTATCATCCTGAATTTAACAAGATTGCCAATTGATTTGTCTGATTTATTGCAGCTTCCCACTAGTATGAAAGGAGGGAATGGAAAGGTGGCTTACATTGACACTGAGGGAACATTGTATCCCTTGCTAATATTTCTCTACTCATATAGCATGAAATTCAAACTAGCTCCTGTTAGTCTCTTCACTAAGTAGCAGCTGCAGAAGCTCAAAAGAATGCTTCCCTTCCATTTTATTTTTTTTCCTCAACTAAGTGTACTATAGTCGGCCAGATCGTGTGGTGCCCATTGCTGAAAGATTTGGAATGGACGCAGGAGCAGTTCTTGACAATGTAAAGTATCTTTTATACACTCATTTAATCATCTAGTGCTCTTTGTTTAGCGTACTGATTTCTCAGCTGATTTTCTAATCCTTCCTTCCCTTATCATGTGAATGATCAGATCATTTATGCTCGTGCATACACATACGAACATCAATACAACCTGCTTCTTGGTTTGGCAGCAAAAATGGCTGAAGAGCCTTTCAGACTTCTGGTGAAAGCCACAAATTCTCGTTTATCCTGAATAAGACCATTACTGATGGCAGTTGTCTCAGATACTGAAATCTTACTTGCAGATTATTGACTCTGTGATTGCTTTATTTCGAGTGGATTTCACTGGAAGAGGAGAGCTTGCAGATCGCCAGGTATAATGAAATACAGAGCATGATATCTGATTTATTAAGTTCCCATCTCTTGCTATTTATGTTTGTGTTAAGAAGAGCCTGCGATCACCTGTTCTGATATGCTATCTTTTGAATGCCTACTCTTTCTTGCCATTTCCAGCAAAAGTTGGCTCAGATGCTGTCCCGATTGATAAAGATAGCTGAGGAATTTAATGTTGCTGTTTACATGACCAATCAAGGTAGGCAATCCAATCTTGCAGTTGTAGATATATTTAAAGTAGAACACAAGTGTAGAGATTCACTGCTGCTTCTTCCTAAGTGTCAGGTGTAAATCGATTTGACTCCAAAACTTCTTATTTAATACTCCTTGCATGGCAATTTCCAAACAGCTAATCGAACTCTTTTTATCTTACTATATATTGATACTTTTCTCTACATTGAAACTCTACCCGTGCTGACACAAGTACTATTGGCGAATGCAGTTATAGCTGATCCAGGCGGTGGTGTGTTCATATCAGATCCAAAGAAACCAGCAGGAGGTCATGTCCTTGCTCACGCAGCAACCATTAGACTAATGTTCAGGAAGGGCAAAGGAGAACAGCGTGTCTGCAAGGTGTTTGATGCACCAAATCTTCCAGAGTCCGAAGCTATATCCTTTTCTTATACAGTATATTAGTTTTTCTATCTCATCTTACCGTGATTATAATTTACGGAGACAAAGATGACCCTCCCTATATATCTGTGATTGCAGCATCTCTTCTTTCCACTGAGTCGAGATTAGTCCAGTGTTAAACTTGATGGTTCAGTTAAGTTCCTTGACAAAAAACACATTTTCCAGATAACAGCAGGAGGTATTGCTGATGCCAAAGACTGAAAATCAGCTAGGACTTGGAACATAGAGCTGCTTATGTTATCTGCTTTCTTATTTTGATGCTTACTTGTTAATGTAAGCTATAAAAATATCAGTTTCACATAAATAAGTTGGTAAGCAATGTTTACTTATCTTGGTTGGGTGCGGTGCTATAACTAATATAGTTAGTTTCTTGCTCTTAGAAGATGACAATGTTAAAGAGTCTAGTTCACTTGTATTCTCACAGACGTTTCACAAAATGTTGACATACAATCGCAATAACAGAAAAATGTATGTTGGCAGTCTTTTTAGCACACAATTTTGATTCCTGATACCTATCAAATCATCTGTGTTCACAAATTTCAGCTGTCTACTGATACCCGTCCGACGATATTTCTTATTAGCAAGAAACATTTGCCAGCCAGCATGTGTAATAAATATGCCAAGATTAGATAAAACCATTTGAAATCATGGAAAATGCAAGGGCAGAGGAAAAGGGAAGCATTGAATACTCGTACAAGATAAGCAACGCCCCTGTATGGAAGACTGTTATTTAAAGTAGGGTGTCTTACAGCCAAGAAAATGGCCAAGTTCAGTGTGCGACATAGAGAATCACTTGCATTGGAAGTCATATGAAATATCTTTCCTCGTTTTTTAACATTTCTCTACAAACCATAAAGCTCCTTGCAATAGAGAAATTATCAACTAAACTAGTTGATAACAGAAAGAGTTGGCAATAACAGATAGAAGGCCAACAAATAACGAAGTCTTCATGGTGATGGAAACAGCAGTCAGCTTAGTAGTGTTGGGACCAGTTAGCAGCACTACCCACTCTGGGCATGCCTGAATCCGCTTTCTTAGACTCTGCATCCACCTTAAAATTTGCACCGCACATCTCGCCTGAGCTGTCCACTCTAGGTACTGGTTTCAACTCATTACGGGGGTGCTCATAACTCCTCAATCCACCAGAAGATGTGAAAAAGCACCCTGAAGTAGCAAACAAGACAATACAACATTAAGTATTCTGTAAAAGATATAAAAGTAGATCAGTGGACAACAAGGATCTTTTAAAAGAAACGAAACAATAAACATAAAACACATGCTGTATCAGGATTAAATCCAGAAATGCTACTTAACGGTGGACGGGAAAACCAACTTCAAGAAGGTGGTAGAGTATGAGAAGCATATGAGACAGAACCAAAACAGAGGTAGTAATGTCATGTGTCAACCCGAGCTTATGAGTCCCCTCCCATTTAATTAATTCACGAATAGCTTATCTCAGTTTTGCCAAATGAACCTAACTCTCTAATTTACCCTCTTCGTCACCGAGAGAAAAGGAAATGAAAAGTTATAGAAAGATAGTTATTTGCACAAATAGAAGTGGTCTTGGTGGAACTGAAAAATATCAAATCATTCGATTTCAATATGGGGCTTAGTCTGCAAAGAGCATGTATGGATGAGTTTCCCCCTTGTTTTTCCTTGTCAGTAGAAGTTCTCTTACTAATTACTTATTGAAAAACAAAAATAAATACTATGTACAATTATTAGGTTCCAGGACCTTTCCCAACAAAACAAGACGTTCATTGACATTACCTTTGGGAAATGGGGCAAAGGATTTCCCACAGCCTTGCTTCACAATGTCAGCATCATCTGAGAGAACAAGGTGGCCTTCAGAATCAGTACCCCAGAAGAAGGGCACACTTCCATCAGCATCCTATAACAACAAAACTTGTACATTTAAGCCACGATCGAGAATAGCAAAGATAAGTTGAGATCAAGATTAGGTGATAAAGAAAACTTACAGAAGCTAGAAAGGTACTCTTCGAAGAGTTATCATAAAGAACGAATGCAAACTTTCCATGAATGTCTTTCACAACTTGATCTGGAGGATAAGGACCTCTATCCCTCAAAGTTCTGTAAGCCTCAATGACAATGATCACTTCGTTCGCTGTCTTGTTTAACCCATACTGTTGCTTAAGATGTGCTACATTCTCAATGTGGCCTTGAAACATGCAGAAAATGTCATCCACAACAGCGAACAACCTATAAGAAACAGGGCAGTAATAATATCAGCGTGCAATCATCCAATTTAACCATTCGATATATATGGCATGCAAAAACACTTGACAAAGTTGCTGGACTGTTTTAAGTCCCAAGAACGTTCCCTCTTCCTTATCTCCCAAAAATGAAATAAGGCATACGGAAACATGCTCCATGACTAGAATGTTTCCACATTGTGTTTAACCTAAAGCTGCTTCAAAAATTCTATCTAAAATGAAGCCAAATATTCTAACTGAACCAAGACAATGAAGTACGATCAAATCCATTCTTATACTTGACTCCCATGATTTCTCCTTCAATAAAAGGCCCAATGACATCCTCAACAATCTTTAGTTGTGGCTTTTCTTCTGGAGCCAGAAACTTCATCAACCCCACCTTCAACATTTAACTTACGAATTTCAAAATCACACATGTAAAATTTATATTAAGATCGGTTGGATAACATTACTATCAAAAAGAAGTTTGATAGTCAACTAGAATGGTATTTTTCTCAGGCTGAAAATGCATACAGAAAATGTCTAAGTTGCTTGGACTCTCCAAAAACATTGCCGATCCGATACACACCCGGTGACATTTTTGAAGAGTCCGAGCAACATAGGAAAATGTGATTTGGTGAGAATAAATAAATCTAAATTCCTAAAGATCAAATTAATCTATTTGAATTGGCTCCTACTCTTGGCTAGAAATTATAGATCATGCAATCTAGAATAGTTGATAATTTAAAAGTGAAGCACTAGGTTCCTCTAACATGACATAATCCAAAGAGAGTTTACATAAACCAGTAATCATACTAAAACAGCAACTCAATGATGATTATCACAACATCAACAACAACATACATAGTGCAGCCCCACAAGTGAAATCCGGGGAGGTTAGAGTGTACTCAGTCCTTATTCCTAACCCGTAAACATCGTCGAGAGATTGTTTCCAGTAGACACTCGGGCTTAAATAAAGCATTTCCAAACAGTTTGAATGATGATTATTTCTTTTTTATCCGTTTTACTTATACAAGCAACTGTTCCTTTTCCTAAAACTAAACCACAGAAACACCATCGCTGGATCCAAAGTTAATAAAAAACTAACAGATATGAAAGCAACACAACAAAACAAAATCAACTGTTAACCATCAAATATTTTTTAATAAAACAGATCGCCGTTTCAGACAGAAGCAGATTCCAGAAAATGGGTAGAAATTTAAACATGGGAACGAACACAAAGTCAACATGTTGTGAATTAATCAAACAGTCAACTAAAAGCTTTAATATCAAAACGAAGATGTAACGTTGTTTTCCCACTACTGTACCAAAATGGAATCACTCCAAATTTCAGATCAAGGAAAAAATAAGATTAACTAGATTTGATAAAATTAGAACCTGGGAAGAAGAGGGTTTTGTCTTTCAGAAGAGTAAGACAAGAATCCAGCAGAACCAAGGTTGATGATAACTGAACCAGAATGGACAGATGAGAAACGCTGTGCCAAGAAACCATCTTTCAGTGCAGAAACTGCACACTCATTGTTAGGACTTTGAAGGGCTTCTGGGCTTTTAGCCACAGATTTGTCAAAAACTGCTAACATTTTTTGATAATCGAAAAATTCTCAGTGATTTTTTGGTTCTGTGAGAGATGAGAAAAATGGTGATCAATGGGGTTGAAATAGTTTGCAGGGAAGTTTGCCTTTATGTGAAATGACATAAATGCCCTTCCTTGACAAAATAAAACTAGTATACTTTTTTTTTTCAACCACTAGTATACAATAATCTAGATTCTTTTTTAAATTTGAAAAAAGAAAATTGAGAATTTATATTGGTCAATATTTACTTATCTATTTGATTTCTTATTCGGTATTCAATATTTGTATTAAAATTTGATTAATTTAAATTCATATTAGATAGACGTTCAGAGGCATCTAAGGCTCGAATTCGAGGCCACTAATTAAAAGATAAAAAGTTTCATCTATCGTATCATATCCATCGATGATTTACAAGCACAAAGCTACATCATTATACACAATTAGATGTTGAACCTCTTCATCTTCTTTGTGCGTTTACATTTGATATTTTAAATCTTCTTAATAAAAATCTTAGCTCCCCATCACTCATGGTTTATACGGCCAACTTAATTAACTCTCGTTTAATTTGTTTCTAAGTCATAAAAATATAATGAGTTCAAATTTACCATGAAATAGTTAAACTAATTATATATATACAATTAAACTTTATAATTTCAATTAATTTAATTTTTCAAATAATATAAATATTTATCAATCTCAAATCAAAATACAATAATTATAATTATTAGCTATGAATATATACACATTATATTCTCTTCAAGAATTTGACCTAAATTTGAATATTATTCTCTGAGCACACATATTTAAGGCGAAAAATATTTTCTTCCTTTATTTAAATCGAATATCTTTAAAAAATATCATCTTTATCTTTATAAACTAAAAATAAAATTTATATATACAATATTTTTTATTAATTTTACTCATAAAATTACGCTAAATTTATTATTAGTAAGTAATAGTGCATGAATTAGACTAATCTTTCCTCTGAGGATTATTGTGGACCAAGATTAGTGTCGGTGATTATTATTATTATTATTATTATTATAGGTGGGGATGTTTTTAAAACATTATAATAATTAATTCCTTAATCGAAAAATATTATAATAAGAAATCCCAAAAGTGGGAATTATTTATTAAAAATTTAAAAATGTCCTACTCATGAGCACGTCAGGAAGTTGAAAATGTGACTATATAATTAGTCAACAGTCAATACTTTTATCCAGAAATATTAGAGGGGTATTTTGGTAACTTCAGGTTTATAAAGATAGAGGTGCTTATCCAAAGGAGCACTGATTGCGTGGACATGAGACAGTTACTGACAAAATATTAAAATCTTAGTACTAATATTTATGTTAATTTTTGGATTACTATTAATAACTCTTTTTTCAAAGCAATTTATTACAACCAATATAAGTGTGACATGACACATAATACGTGGATCATTTTTCTTTCGAGGTGGGGATTTTTTTTAAAAAAAAAATAAAAAGTCTTCATTTTTTAATATATAGTAGTAAAAGTTTTGAAAAATGTTTTTTTAGTAGCAAATTTTAAAAAAAACGAAAAATGACCATTTTTTTAAGGGGAAGAAAGAAAAATAAATTTTTATTGTAAATAAGGTGTCATGCATCTTCCCTTGTCGAGTAGTTAAGGGGTGATACATGACTTAGTTATGTAATTGTTCATATTTTATTCTTAGTCAAGATAATTTGGCAAGAGAATGATATTTGGTATTATATTCTAAGGCTATAAATAGTCATTCCTTCATGAGAAAGAAGGTGTGAAAAATTTGGAAAGACAAGAATAGAAAATGTATATGGAGGAACTGTTATATCATGACGATCTATGAAGCAGTTCATTGCTGCCACTTCTTCAAATCATGTTGAGATAATAGCAATTCATGAAACAAGTAGGGAATGTGTCTGATTGAGATTAATAATCCAGTTCTTCAAAGAAAGGTGTGGCCTGGATAATGGTGTTAAAGTACCCACAGTCATATTTGAAGACAATGTTGCGTGCATAGCTCAATTAAAAAAAGGCTTCATTAAAGGAGATATTCTTCACACCTGATCTCCAGGAAAATGGTAATATTGACGTACAACAAATACGTTCGAGTGATAACCCAACAGATTTATTCACCAAATCTTTATTAGCCTCAACTCTTGAGAAGATGGTACACAAGATTGGAATGCGAAGACTCCACCGCTTAGATCGTAGTCTTTAACAGGGGGAGTAGCATACACATTGTACTCTTTTTTTCCTTAACCAAGGTTTTATCCTAATAGGTTTTCCTGATAAGATTTTTAACGAGGCAACCAAAAATGCATATTGAGGATACCTAGAACTTTTCTTTTATATGGACAATTACGGGGGTATTGTAAATAAGATGTCATGCACCCTCCCTTGCCAAGTGGCCAAGGGGCGGTACGTGACTTAGCTATGTAATTGTCCATATGTCATTCTTAGCCAAGACAGGTAAGAAAATAACACTCGGTACCATATTCTAAGACTATAAATCGTCATTCCTTGATAAGAGAGAAGGTGCGGAAAATTTAAAAAGACAAGAATAGAAAATATATAAAAATTCTTACACTTTATCTTTTATCCTTTTTTATATTTTGTAATTTTTCCTCTCTGTATTTTTTTTAATATTAGCTTTTATAACAGTTTTCTAATTGTCGTTCCATCTTGATTATGTTATTTTCATCCTTCTAATAAATTTTATTTTCATTCTTTTTTCGTAGGTTGGATCCGTATCACCTTTCATAATTCTTATTTAAATTATATTATATGGAAATATTTTAAGGATGATACTCATTAATAATATATCACATATCAAAAGTAAGTTGTGAAAATTGAGAGGGGGGTGACAAAAAAGAGTTAAAATTAGTATTGGTGACAAGTTTGACTTTGACCAGTCAAACTTGTCATTAGTTAAGTTAATTGTGTGATTAAGTTAATGATGGGTGTAAGTGTAAAGTTTTAAAACTTTTGGAACCCATCTGTAGAAAAAAAAACTTTTTTTTAAAAAAAAAAAAAAAAATTTTTTTAAAAAAATTTAGAATTTTTTTTTTTAAAAAAATCCAGTCGGGAGATTTCGGACTCTCCGCGACACGTCCGCGTCGCGGACTCGTCGCGCAGACACAGTTGATGAACTGTTCTTGGTCCAAAATTGTAGCATCATTTTTTTCTGAAATCCGGGGTTTGTTTTTGTCATTTGTTTGGTTGGAATAACAAATATTGTTGTTTTGAAGCGTAGTCCATTGTTCGGGGAATTTTTCGAAGCCTTTATCTAAAAATTTTTAAAAATAATTTGCCCAAAACAGTGACCCTTCGCGACGTCTCCGCGTCGCGCACCTGCTTATTTTCTGTAGAGAAAATATTTCGTCATTTTTCGTTTGACCCGGGAGTTTTTTTTGAGAGTTTTTTTTGCTAAACCAACATGTCCTAACATTTTGAAGGATGTGTAGGTGGCCGGTGAATTTTTCGGGGCCCGTAGCGAAAAATCCCAAAATTTTAGGGCACGAAAACAGTGACCCTCCGCGACATGTCCGCGTCGCGGAGGCGTCGCGCACCTGCTACGAAATTCCCAGCAGCTGCTGGAAATAATACAGCAACTGTTGTAAATTCCCAGCAGCTGCTGGAAATAATACAGCTTCCAGCAGCTGCTGTAAAAATTTTGGGGCACAAAAACAGTGACCCTCCGCGACATGTCCGCGTCGCGGAGGTGTCGCGCACCTGCTACGAAATTCCCAGCAGCTGCTGGAAATAATACAGCAACTGCTGTAAATTCCCAGCAGCTGCTGGAAATAATACAGCAGCTGCTGTAAAAATTTTGGGGCACGAAAACAGTGACCCTCCGCGACATGTCCGCATCGCGGAGGTGTCACGCACCTGCTACGAAATTCCCAGCAGCTGCTGGAAATAATACAGCAGCTGCTGTACATTTCCCAGCAGCTGCTGAGAATAATCCAACAACTTACCAACTTGCTATAACAAGTGAATTTTTCGGGGCCCGTAGCGAAAAATCCCAAAATTTTGGGGCACGAAAACAGTGATCCTCCGCGACATGTCCGCATCGCGTAGGGGTCGCGCACCTACTATGAAATTCCCAGCAGCTGCTGTACATTTCCCAGCAGCTGCTGAGAATAATCCAGCAACTTGCCAACTTGCTACAACAAGTTCTAACAAAATGTTTTCCATCGAGTTATTTCTATTGTTGAATTGGACTAAATTCCTTATATTCGTCTGTAACGATGAGCACATGGACTAATTAATGGAAAAAGCCACCGAAATAAGTCTGATTTAGATATGCCATCGTATTGTTTGTGTAAGTACTATCTCAATGCATAAGATCACTACTGATTCCACCTCAACGCATAAGATAAGTAGTAATTTATTACAAAACGTATCGACGCAACCAAGTAATAGTCACTTTACCTAGTCACCATCATTTACATATGCAATTGCTCAATAGATAGTTTATTACTTGTGAGTAAGCGAAGGCAATGTATAAGATCACTCGTGAATTTAGCATTTTATTTGAAGTCAAAGTAACAAAACTCAACTTATCACTACATATGGCTGATACCATCACCTTATAGTCATCTTCCTATAGGTACTAACGAAAAATCAAAGGTCGGGTCCAGCAGCTGCCGGGAATAATACAGCAGCTGCTGTACATTTTCCAGCAGCTGCTATACATTTCCCAGCAAATGCTGTACATTTCCCAGCAGCTGCTGAGAATAATCCAGCAACTTGCCAACTTGCTACTGTTACATCGAAAAATGACTTTGGCTTTGAAAAAATTCGATTTAAGACTTAATTGATTTAAGTAAAATCGCATCTTCAAAGATTTAGAGTCGCCACTTAATTTTTAAGGAAAAATCAAGAAAACCAATTTAAAATCATTTTTTTAAAAGAATAAACAGAAAAAAATCCTTTTAAAAATCCAAAGAATGGGTTCGGGTTCATATTTCCATTTCGAGAAGGTTTTACGCACTCGAAATGTCCGCTAACGTGCGGTTATCCGACGATTAAATAATTTTGACTAACTTTAAAAAATATTAATTTATATCATTAAATAGAAAAAAAAGTTTAAGTAAATAATTAAAGTTAGAAAAATAGAATATTTAAAATTTAATCACACTTTATTCAATTAATATTAATATTAATTTAAATGAACCATTTAAAAAATAATCAAGAAACATGACATTAAAAATCTAATCAAATTATTTAATTAATGGAATTCATGAATTAGGCTTAGCGACTATAGTTTTAAAGATCCCTTAAATTATCTAAGTGTTAAAAGAGGACAATTCATAAATTATTTCAAAGGAAATTTATAGATTTAGATTTCTTAAAAAATAGTTTTTGTCGTTAAAACTATTCAAAGACATTAAAACAACATAAAAGGTCAACTCTTTGGGGAATTTTAATTAGATTAAAACACACCAAAAAATAACATAAATCAAAATTAGTGTTAAGGATGATCAAATAATATTCACAAACTAATAATGTAGACAAAGAGTAGATAGATAAATAGAATTGGGCTTTGGCAGGCCCAATTCTCAAAAGCCTGCTTGAATTTAAATGTTGGGCCTGCCAAGCCCTTTGAATTTGTTGCTGTCGATTGGGCCCAAGCCCAGTATCATTTTGCTGCAAAAACATTTGGGGCCTTTGGCACTTTTATCCCTGGTATACACTGGCTGTATATACACTGTATATCAGTGTATATCGGCCTTCTCCGACTTCCGAAAAATTTGAGATCGCTCCTTAAGACCTGTTTAAGCCTTCGCGACCCCGAAAATGCAAGGTGGGTGTCCCGAAAGACTCGGACGGATGCATAAGAAATAAAATAAAAAAAAAGGATTAGGAATCTAAAAATTATTTTAACCCACAACTCAATAATCTTGAAACCCCAAAAAAACAAAATATTCACCCAAACAAATATTCACCCATATAAATCAAGCCTATAAAACTAAGAATCAAACTCATCAATTCGAGATTAAACAAACATATAAGCATTATTATTACCACTTTATTATATTCAAAATTCATTTAACACGTGGAAGACATATAGCTTAATCATGGTTTTTTAATGAAAATAACACCCCTATTTCATCCCAAACAAACATAAAATAGGAAATTAAAATGCCCAAAGATGAATAAATTAAGCATAACATTCAAAGATTCAAAGGAGCATTTCACCGAACACATGGAGGGCATGTTTAATTTTTAATAAAATAAAACCCCTATTAAGTCGCTAGGCTCGTCATTCAAAGGCAGCCCAAAAACGAATAAAGAATTAGTGAACACTCATGGTAGCAAAATAACTAAACTGAACTATGTTAAATCATTTACAGCATTGCAAAGAGGCCATATTCCAAAGTATTGGTATTCTAAAACCTACTAAACCCAAATAAAGTAATAACGTCATATCGATGAGAAAAGGGCTAATTTATGAGATGAGAGGCAATAACATCAAATTTCTTCTATGAAGAGTAAGCTTTGTAACAACACAACAGTACATTCAAACAAGGAGATTTTTTTTTTATCTCTCAACTTCATGAACCCAAAAACTTAAAAATATTTCCAAAAAAAAAAACCATAATAATTTTAGTAGAAGGAGAAGTACACTTGACATAACTTGAACATGGTCTTTAACCTCAAATAGACAAGCTTAAGTAAAACCACGGTTCAAAACAATTGAGAACTCGTATAAAAGTTTACAACTTAAAGCTTAAAATGTCGAGAGATACAAGTCGATAGCAAAAGGCCAACAAACTCAACAACACGTGAACAATACTCAAGTCATTTCTATACAAAGAGTTCCAAAATAAAATGAACCAAGGAAATCACAGATTGCATTCTTTCTAAGAACAAATTAACAAAACTTAATAATGGTTCACAATATCGACTCATCACAACATAACATCAACATAAAGATTTTGAACATAATGTCAAGATTTATCTCACAATCCAAATGTCATGTATGCAACTCAAACAGAATGGGGAAGAACGAGATTATTACCTTTGTCGGGGCAGCAGAACTGGAACGAGACAAGCCAAACAACGAACTTCAACACCACAACGACAACTATTACGGAGTATTCTTAAACCCGAATCTAGACGCCTTCGTTTTAGTTTCTCTTTCAACTTTCTAAGAGTTCTTTTTCGAGAGGCGAGAGTTGCAAGCTAATTTTCAAGAAAAGAGAGAGATCCTCCTTCATGAACAGTGATCAAGAAGTCTTTATAGAAGTAAATTCGGGTCCAAAAAAGGGGGGAAAACAAGTGGGTAAAAAGGGAATTTTGGGTCCAATCGAATTCAAATTTTGAATTATAGATGAAGAATAAGCTAGAGGGGAGTACATGTACGAATTACTGACTTGTTTTTTGGCCGAAAATGGCCACTGGCAGCCGCTGCTACTTCTGGTTTTGGGCTGCTACTCTTGTGTTTTCCGCTTCTGTGAGAGAGAGATGGGTTGGGGAGAGGGAACGCGTGAAGGGGAGTAATTGCTCTTGGCATTTTGCCATAAAAGAGCACTGGCGGGGACTGGTGTGGTGGCTGTCCCTTCTGGTCTGCGTTTCAGACGGGAATGGGGAAGGGAGGTGGGGGTCGCGGAAGAGGACAAAGGGGAGGGGGCGGGTCAAGGGTTTTTTAAAAGAAGCGGGTCGGGTCGGGGATTGGGTAGTGGGTCGGGTAGGGGTTTTTAAAAGAATTGGGATTAAGGATTTTAAAAGGCAAGTTGGGCCAGTCGGGTTTGGGAAAATATTGGGCTGGGTAGTTGGGAATTAGGATTGGGTTGGGTAGGAAATTAATTGGGTTGGGATTAAAATTGGTTTTTAAAATTAAAAAGATGGATTAAGAGAAAATTTGAAGAGTTAATCACTTTAATTACAAAGATAACCAATTTAAATGTGATCAATTTGAATTAATTAATTAGTTTGACCACGAGATGAATTAGTATAGATTAATTAAGGAGCTTTTTAATATTAACAACTTAAAATAATTAAATTAACCACGGGGTAATTAATTCTAAAATAGTTAAAGTAGAGTGATTAAAGATAAAATTTATTTATCTTTCGAAAAATTAATGAAAATACTTAACTATTAATACTCGAAATAAATATATATAATATGCAATATATAAACATAATTAAAATTAAAATATTTAAGCCTAAAAATCACTCAAATAATATTTTTTTGCATTTTGAAAGTTGATTATTTCAAATTGTTAAAACTAAAAGCTCGATGATTAATTTGTACTGTGGAGGGTAAGAATTGGGTGTCAACAGCTGTCCCTTTCTTTGGGCATGATCGATGAAAGTGATCGTGGACAAAGAAACTTGACCAATCCAATTTTGAGCCGACCACATATTCACCTCATGGAAGGGTCTTGGTACGGGCTTTGGAAAATTGTGGCCGGACCCTGGTTTTGGGTTTCCTACATATCTCAGGTTACATGAGAATTCAGGCCACTTGTAGTTCAAAATGCTTGATTCTACGCACGATTTTGAAAAATCCAAAAGCTATCCAATATCGAATTATGGAGAAATTGGAATGCTTGGGATGAGATTTTACGAGTAAATGTTAGAATACAGCCGAGTTTTCAAAGTTGAGCCCGCCTACATATCCTTGGACTTAGGAATCAGGCTGCTTGTAGTTCGACTCTATCGGTTGAAAAGGAGATCTCTTATTTTGAGACAATCTTTGGTTCAGGAGGAGTGACAAACAAGTCGAATTATGAAAAAAAGACTTGCAACCTCTTAACCACTAATGTGGTGCACTTCACACCCATAATTAAGAATTTACACGGACATAATTTCCAAAATTCTTGGTATATTGTCACTCGGATTGGAAAAGACTGCATCCGATGAGAATTGAGATCACCTGGATGCGAAACTGAAAACTAACGAACTCAAAGAAATACCCACACGCCTTCTAACAGGGGTGTGGTTAGATTGTGGTGGGAGTCGTTCCTCAGCTCGCGTCCGAAGAGTTTGACATTCCTCTTCAGACTATGTCCCAGTTCGCTGCCAAGAAAAAGTTCCACGTTGTGCCGCCTCCTATTTGATGACGTCCACACCTGTGGTTTGCTTTGAGAATTCACCCTTTCGGATGCTCTCGATATAACTAAGACAAAAACCATTAGTATAAACCATAATTTAAATATAGGGATGATATCTTTTACCATATTCGACCTATATTCTTCTTTTCGAAGTGATGCACAATGAGTTGACATGATGCAACATGATGATGGCCCTTTCGGCAATGAATGATGATGTCTTTCTCGAGTATGTGATGAATGTGATGGCCCCTTCGGCAACGGACATGTAATGGCCCTCTGGGCGATTTGAAGATGTAATGGCCCTCTCGGCAACTTGAAAATGCAGTGGCCCTCTCGGCAGCTTGAATGATGAAATGGCCCTCTCGGCAGCTTGAATGATGAAATGACTCTCTCGGCGACTTGAAGATGCAATGGCCCTCTCGGCGATAAAAATGCGATGGCCCTCGCGGCGATGACTGATGAAATGGCCCTCTCGGCGAATTGAACATGTGATGGCCCTCTCGGCAACTTGAAAATCTAAACGTCTTCTCGGCAATTGAAAATGTAATGGCCCTCTTGGCAGCTTGAACATGCAGTGGCCCTCTTGGCAGCTTGAAAAATGTAAATGTCTTCTCGGCAACGCAATGGCCCTCTCGGCAACTTGAAGATAAAATGGCCCTCTCAGCAACTTGAAAATGTACGTGCCTTCTCGGCAAATTGAAGATGAAATGGCCCTCTCGGCAGCTTGAATGATGAAATGTCCCTCTCGGCGACTTGAAGATGCAATGGCCCTCTCGGCAGCTTGAATGATGAAATGGCCCTCTCGGCGACTTGAAGATGCAATGGCCCTCTCGGCGATGAAAATGCGATGGCCCTCGCGGCGATGACTGATGAAATGGCCCTCTCGGCGAATTGAACATGTGATGGCCCTCTCGGCAACTTTAAAATCTAAACGTCTTCTCGGCAATTGAAAATGTAATGGCCCTCTCGGCAGCTTGAACATGCAGTGGCCCTCTCGGCAGTTTGAAAAATGTAAATGTCTTCTCGGCAACGCAATGGCCCTCTCGGCAATTTGAAGATAAAATGACCCTCTCGGCAACTTGAAAATGTAAGTGCCTTCTCGGCAGATTGAAGATGACATGGCCCTCCCAGCGAATTGAACATGTGGTGGCCCTCTTGTCGATGAGTGATGAAATGGCCCTCTCGGCAACTTGTGCACGCCATGGCCTTCTCGACCACTTGAACATGCAATGACCCTCTTGGCAGCTTGAAGATGTAGACGTCTTCTTGGCAACTTGATAATGGAAACATGATGAACGACTGGAGATTTGAGTGAGACAAACTGTTTACGCCTCGGTAGTTTCCTCGCAGACAAGTCCTGTAAATATTTCCCTGCATTCACAGAAAATTTCTTAGTTTCAAAGTGAATTGATCAGTGTTGATTCTTCAATCGTCTGCTCCTTATCCCACCTTTGGTGGACTGCTCCGATCTCCCGCCTCTTGATAGACAAAATATAAAATATACATTTGACAAGATATTTGTCATGCAAAACTTTGAAAAATAGGTAAATTTAGAAAGGAGTTTTTGAAGAAAAGGTCACTGCCAACTGTCATGTCACGAAAAGCTTTAGATGAACACATTCGATTTCTGACATGGCTTCTTTGACCCATCACAATCGTCTCTGAATTTTTCCGATCAGGCTGAGGATCTTCAGGGCTTTTAACGACACTTGATGAAATTTTTGAAAGCAATCTCAAAAATTTCTGTCCCAGTTAAGTGTCGTAATGAATCAATAACTTGGTAGAACTCTGATTTTTTTTTTTTTTTTTTGAGATCTTCTCAAAAAAATTCTATCCCAGTTGAAATGCCATACTGAATCACTATCTTTTCAGAAAAATCTTGAGAATTTTTTGAGAAGATCTCAAAAAATTCTGTCCCAGTTGAAATTCCTGATGCTTTAAATTCTGACTTGTTGGAGGTATCTTCTTGTTCAGAATTTTTGAGTTCCTCTCAAAAATTCTGTCCCAGTTTCCTTTATGGGAATATGACCGAGCCGTTGTGGCGCCTACGTATCCCGTTGAGGCAGGAATCAGGTCAAACGTAGTTCCCTTCTCGGGAGATAGAGAAAAATATAACTTTTAATAAGAAAATGACCGAGGCCGACATAGGCCGCCTACGTATCTCATTCTTGAGAATTCAGGTCAAACGTAGTTCAAACAAAAGGGGATAATAAAAAGGGATAGGGGATGACCGAGGCCGACATAGGCCGCCTACGTATCTCATTTTTGAGAATTCAGGTCAAACGTAGTTCATTACAATGGCAGATAATCTGATAACAAACAATAGAAATGATTACAAGCAAATGATGCGATTACAAACAAAGAGATTAAAGGCTAATTTTGCATCCCTAGATGTAGCGTCTCTTGATATCATATAAGTTGATCGTCAAGCTGTAGTAGGCGATGTTTGTGCTAAATACTAGCACGTTGTCGCATGACCAGATGAATATGTTAACATATTCTTTGACGGGTTGATGAGTTCTCTCCTTTGAGTCTCTATCAAATGGATACTGATTCTGACTTCTCTGGTGCTTTGTCTTCTCTCAGACCCACAGTTTCAAACTGGCTGAACTTGTTTTAATTTTGACAAATTGCTCGGATATCCCGGTCTCTTCATCATACTCTTTGAACACTTCATCGATATTTACCTCACTTTGTTCATTCAGCTCGTGACATGACATAATATGACAGGTTTTAAAGTTTTTTACTAAAATCATAAAAACACCATTAGATAGAAAAAATTGAAGCGAGTAAAGTAAACTTCCATGATAAAAGAAGCTTTCATTTAAAGAAAGAAAACAATAGAAACTTTGGCATAGTCACAAGACAATTTGGCCCTTTTTTTTTCAAAATATTACGAGAGAATTAAAGCATAACGAAGTAAAACAATATAAAAGGTGGGCCTCGAGCCTATATGGACTACCACCAATTTCAGGAATAATATAAAAATCAACTTTGTCTATCAAGATGAGTAGAGAATCAGGAGCAGAGTAGATGTCCAATTATCATTTGCTCCTCCAACTCGACGTCTCGTGCTTAGCTTCACGGTCACCGCAACATCATATCCTTCGAACGAATTCTAGATTCCTTCCCCTAGACCATTGTCCTCGTCGTGATTTTGCACTGGCAAAGACTGAGGCAAGTGAGGCAACGATTTTGATAACGTGCGATCGACCTTATTCCTCTTCTCAATCATCAAAGCGAAGTTGGTGAGGTATCATGACCACAAATCCAGATGTCACCTGCTGACGAAGGGGCAGGGGATTACTATTGACACTAGGAGTAACAGCCTGAAGAGTGACCACCTTTTGATCAATTAAGTCCTGAATTTTGTGCTTCAAGTTGATGCAATTTTCAGTGGTATGCCTAATGGCTCCGGAATGATAAGCACATTTCTGGTCTGCTTTATAAAATTTTCCGAAAGGATTGGCTGGTCTTCCTTCTATAGGACGGAGCACACCTGCGGCTTTCAATCTCTCAAAAAGTTGGGTTTGACTTTCAACCAAAGGAGTAAAGACTCGGGGAGTTCTCTTCACAAGATTTGGACGAGAAATATTGCGATCATCTGTTGAAGACAAAGGCACCTGACAGTAGCTTGGAGGATTCTGGAAAGTAGGTGCTGGCATTTGGAATTTTGGATATTGTGGAGCTTGGTAGCTTGGAGGGATATTTTGATAATTTAGCAATGGAGTCTGGTAACTTGGAGGGATATTTTGGTAATTTGGCCATGGAGCTTGGACATTTGGGGAAATACTCTGGCAATTTGGCCATGGAGCTTGAAAAATGGGAAGGATATTTTGATAATTTGATAGTGGAGTCTGGAAATTTGATTGGACGGGATAAACTGGGTATGAATTTTGTGGAGCTTTGGGGTAGGCATTGGATAGAGAGTGCGAAGGATTGTCGAATTTGGCATGTTTTGATTTTAGTTCGGATGAAATAGAAGAAATATCTTTCCTCTTCCTACTTGGCAGAACTGAAGGTCTTGTTTGAGTAGCATGAGGGAAGTTAGGAGTGGTTAAGCCAATGATGGGGGCCTTTTGGGGAGGAATAATATGGTCGGTTGTTGAACTCGGAGGAGGAAAATGAAGTGGAGGCCTTTCATCGTCTGGCGCACGAGTATTAGTGGCGACAGCTAGATTCGTCGGACCTTGATTCTTTTGCATCTCAGCTCTCATTTCAGAAATTTGTTGCAGTAGCTGTGCAATCAATTTGTTCTGTTCAGCAATTGCGGGGTCTGTCACGATAACTTCGGTTAAACCATTGCCCTCACTGTTCTCAGTCATTTTTTCTTTTTCTTTTGATAGACTTCGGTCAGGGAAGGAATCTTTAGAATTCTTAGACCTCGTAAAGTAGGAATGTCCAGTCATTTTTCAACACAGATCAATTCTAAGTACCTGTCGGATGAAAAATAACTCAAAAGATAAATGTGTCAGTGCTTGTTCATAATAAATAATGCGAAATATCATACGGGAAAGTAAACACACAATAGTTGCATTGTTCGAAGACAGACTAACCCATAGATATAGAAAAATAACTAAATAGGCTAAATGTTGCCTATTTAATTTGAGATTTGTGAATCAAAAAGATGTTTTGTCAGAATTTCTGAATTTTCTAAAATTTGTGATAAGATTGAAGGATGGAAAATAAATTTTCTATAATGAGGGACCGAGCCTTGAAAGGCTGCCTACGTATCTCGCAAATGAGAAATCAGGTCCTACGTAGTTCGACCGTCTTGGATATTCGAATGGAAAATTTTCTTCTTTTAAGATAAAAGAGCAACATTTAGAAGAGTAAGACAAGAATCCAGCAGAACCAAGGTTGATGATAACTGAACCAGAATGGACAGATGAGAAACGCTGTGCCAAGAAACCATCTTTCAGTGCAGAAACTGCACACTCATTGTTAGGACTTTGAAGGGCTTCTGGGCTTTTAGCCACAGATTTGTCAAAAACTGCTAACATTTTTTGATAATCGAAAAATTCTCAGTGATTTTTTGGTTCTGTGAGAGATGAGAAAAATGGTGATCAATGGGGTTGAAATAGTTTGCAGGGAAGTTTGCCTTTATGTGAAATGACATAAATGCCCTTCCTTGACAAAATAAAACTAGTATACTTTTTTTTTTCAACCACTAGTATACAATAATCTAGATTCTTTTTTAAATTTGAAAAAAGAAAATTGAGAATTTATATTGGTCAATATTTACTTATCTATTTGATTTCTTATTCGGTATTCAATATTTGTATTAAAATTTGATTAATTTAAATTCATATTAGATAGACGTTCAGAGGCATCTAAGGCTCGAATTCGAGGCCACTAATTAAAAGATAAAAAGTTTCATCTATCGTATCATATCCATCGATGATTTACAAGCACAAAGCTACATCATTATACACAATTAGATGTTGAACCTCTTCATCTTCTTTGTGCGTTTACATTTGATATTTTAAATCTTCTTAATAAAAATCTTAGCTCCCCATCACTCATGGTTTATACGGCCAACTTAATTAACTCTCGTTTAATTTGTTTCTAAGTCATAAAAATATAATGAGTTCAAATTTACCATGAAATAGTTAAACTAATTATATATATACAATTAAACTTTATAATTTCAATTAATTTAATTTTTCAAATAATATAAATATTTATCAATCTCAAATCAAAATACAATAATTATAATTATTAGCTATGAATATATACACATTATATTCTCTTCAAGAATTTGACCTAAATTTGAATATTATTCTCTGAGCACACATATTTAAGGCGAAAAATATTTTCTTCCTTTATTTAAATCGAATATCTTTAAAAAATATCATCTTTATCTTTATAAACTAAAAATAAAATTTATATATACAATATTTTTTATTAATTTTACTCATAAAATTACGCTAAATTTATTATTAGTAAGTAATAGTGCATGAATTAGACTAATCTTTCCTCTGAGGATTATTGTGGACCAAGATTAGTGTCGGTGATTATTATTATTATTATTATTATTATAGGTGGGGATGTTTTTAAAACATTATAATAATTAATTCCTTAATCGAAAAATATTATAATAAGAAATCCCAAAAGTGGGAATTATTTATTAAAAATTTAAAAATGTCCTACTCATGAGCACGTCAGGAAGTTGAAAATGTGACTATATAATTAGTCAACAGTCAATACTTTTATCCAGAAATATTAGAGGGGTATTTTGGTAACTTCAGGTTTATAAAGATAGAGGTGCTTATCCAAAGGAGCACTGATTGCGTGGACATGAGACAGTTACTGACAAAATATTAAAATCTTAGTACTAATATTTATGTTAATTTTTGGATTACTATTAATAACTCTTTTTTCAAAGCAATTTATTACAACCAATATAAGTGTGACATGACACATAATACGTGGATCATTTTTCTTTCGAGGTGGGGATTTTTTTTAAAAAAAAAATAAAAAGTCTTCATTTTTTAATATATAGTAGTAAAAGTTTTGAAAAATGTTTTTTTAGTAGCAAATTTTAAAAAAAACGAAAAATGACCATTTTTTTAAGGGGAAGAAAGAAAAATAAATTTTTATTGTAAATAAGGTGTCATGCATCTTCCCTTGTCGAGTAGTTAAGGGGTGATACATGACTTAGTTATGTAATTGTTCATATTTTATTCTTAGTCAAGATAATTTGGCAAGAGAATGATATTTGGTATTATATTCTAAGGCTATAAATAGTCATTCCTTCATGAGAAAGAAGGTGTGAAAAATTTGGAAAGACAAGAATAGAAAATGTATATGGAGGAACTGTTATATCATGACGATCTATGAAGCAGTTCATTGCTGCCACTTCTTCAAATCATGTTGAGATAATAGCAATTCATGAAACAAGTAGGGAATGTGTCTGATTGAGATTAATAATCCAGTTCTTCAAAGAAAGGTGTGGCCTGGATAATGGTGTTAAAGTACCCACAGTCATATTTGAAGACAATGTTGCGTGCATAGCTCAATTAAAAAAAGGCTTCATTAAAGGAGATATTCTTCACACCTGATCTCCAGGAAAATGGTAATATTGACGTACAACAAATACGTTCGAGTGATAACCCAACAGATTTATTCACCAAATCTTTATTAGCCTCAACTCTTGAGAAGATGGTACACAAGATTGGAATGCGAAGACTCCACCGCTTAGATCGTAGTCTTTAACAGGGGGAGTAGCATACACATTGTACTCTTTTTTTCCTTAACCAAGGTTTTATCCTAATAGGTTTTCCTGATAAGATTTTTAACGAGGCAACCAAAAATGCATATTGAGGATACCTAGAACTTTTCTTTTATATGGACAATTACGGGGGTATTGTAAATAAGATGTCATGCACCCTCCCTTGCCAAGTGGCCAAGGGGCGGTACGTGACTTAGCTATGTAATTGTCCATATGTCATTCTTAGCCAAGACAGGTAAGAAAATAACACTCGGTACCATATTCTAAGACTATAAATCGTCATTCCTTGATAAGAGAGAAGGTGCGGAAAATTTAAAAAGACAAGAATAGAAAATATATAAAAATTCTTACACTTTATCTTTTATCCTTTTTTATATTTTGTAATTTTTCCTCTCTGTATTTTTTTTAATATTAGCTTTTATAACAGTTTTCTAATTGTCGTTCCATCTTGATTATGTTATTTTCATCCTTCTAATAAATTTTATTTTCATTCTTTTTTCGTAGGTTGGATCCGTATCACCTTTCATAATTCTTATTTAAATTATATTATATGGAAATATTTTAAGGATGATACTCATTAATAATATATCACATATCAAAAGTAAGTTGTGAAAATTGAGAGGGGGGTGACAAAAAAGAGTTAAAATTAGTATTGGTGACAAGTTTGACTTTGACCAGTCAAACTTGTCATTAGTTAAGTTAATTGTGTGATTAAGTTAATGATGGGTGTAAGTGTAAAGTTTTAAAACTTTTGGAACCCATCTGTAGAAAAAAAAACTTTTTTTTTTTAAAAAAAAAATAAATTTTTTTAAAAAAATTTAGAATTTTTTTTTTTAAAAAAATCCAGTCGGGAGATTTCGGACTCTCCGCGACACGTCCGCGTCGCGGACTCGTCGCGCAGACACAGTTGATGAACTGTTCTTGGTCCAAAATTGTAGCATCATTTTTTTCTGAAATCCGGGGTTTGTTTTTGTCATTTGTTTGGTTGGAATAACAAATATTGTTGTTTTGAAGCGTAGTCCATTGTTCGGGGAATTTTTCGAAGCCTTTATCTAAAAATTTTTAAAAATAATTTGCCCAAAACAGTGACCCTTCGCGACGTCTCCGCGTCGCGCACCTGCTTATTTTCTGTAGAGAAAATATTTCGTCATTTTTCGTTTGACCCGGGAGTTTTTTTTGAGAGTTTTTTTTGCTAAACCAACATGTCCTAACATTTTGAAGGATGTGTAGGTGGCCGGTGAATTTTTCGGGGCCCGTAGCGAAAAATCCCAAAATTTTAGGGCACGAAAACAGTGACCCTCCGCGACATGTCCGCGTCGCGGAGGCGTCGCGCACCTGCTACGAAATTCCCAGCAGCTGCTGGAAATAATACAGCAACTGTTGTAAATTCCCAGCAGCTGCTGGAAATAATACAGCTTCCAGCAGCTGCTGTAAAAATTTTGGGGCACAAAAACAGTGACCCTCCGCGACATGTCCGCGTCGCGGAGGTGTCGCGCACCTGCTACGAAATTCCCAGCAGCTGCTGGAAATAATACAGCAACTGCTGTAAATTCCCAGCAGCTGCTGGAAATAATACAGCAGCTGCTGTAAAAATTTTGGGGCACGAAAACAGTGACCCTCCGCGACATGTCTGCATCGCGGAGGTGTCACGCACCTGCTACGAAATTCCCAGCAGCTGCTGGAAATAATACAGCAGCTGCTGTACATTTCCCAGCAGCTGCTGAGAATAATCCAACAACTTACCAACTTGCTATAACAAGTGAATTTTTCGGGGCCCGTAGCGAAAAATCCCAAAATTTTGGGGCACGAAAACAGTGATCCTCCGCGACATGTCCGCATCGCGTAGGGGTCGCGCACCTACTATGAAATTCCCAGCAGCTGCTGTACATTTCCCAGCAGCTGCTGAGAATAATCCAGCAACTTGCCAACTTGCTACAACAAGTTCTAACAAAATGTTTTCCATCGAGTTATTTCTATTGTTGAATTGGACTAAATTCCTTATATTCGTCTGTAACGATGAGCACATGGACTAATTAATGGAAAAAGCCACCGAAATAAGTCTGATTTAGATATGCCATCGTATTGTTTGTGTAAGTACTATCTCAATGCATAAGATCACTACTGATTCCACCTCAACGCATAAGATAAGTAGTAATTTATTACAAAACGTATCGACGCAACCAAGTAATAGTCACTTTACCTAGTCACCATCATTTACATATGCAATTGCTCAATAGATAGTTTATTACTTGTGAGTAAGCGAAGGCAATGTATAAGATCACTCGTGAATTTAGCATTTTATTTGAAGTCAAAGTAACAAAACTCAACTTATCACTACATATGGCTGATACCATCACCTTATAGTCATCTTCCTATAGGTACTAACGAAAAATCAAAGGTCGGGTCCAGCAGCTGCTGGGAATAATACAGCAGCTGCTGTACATTTTCCAGCAGCTGCTATACATTTCCCAGCAAATGCTGTACATTTCCCAGCAGCTGCTGAGAATAATCCAGCAACTTGCCAACTTGCTACTGTTACGTCGAAAAATGACTTTGGCTTTGAAAAAATTCGATTTAAGACTTAATTGATTTAAGTAAAATCGCATCTTCAAAGATTTAGAGTCGCCACTTAATTTTTAAGGAAAAATCAAGAAAACCAATTTAAAATCATTTTTTTAAAAGAATAAACAGAAAAAAATCCTTTTAAAAATCCAAAGAATGGGTTCGGGTTCATATTTCCATTTCGAGAAGGTTTTACGCACTCGAAATGTCCGCTAACGTGCGGTTATCCGACGATTAAATAATTTTGACTAACTTTAAAAAATATTAATTTATATCATTAAATAGAAAAAAAAGTTTAAGTAAATAATTAAAGTTAGAAAAATAGAATATTTAAAATTTAATCACACTTTATTCAATTAATATTAATATTAATTTAAATGAACCATTTAAAAAATAATCAAGAAACATGACATTAAAAATCTAATCAAATTATTTAATTAATGGAATTCATGAATTAGGCTTAGCGACTATAGTTTTAAAGATCCCTTAAATTATCTAAGTGTTAAAAGAGGACAATTCATAAATTATTTCAAAGGAAATTTATAGATTTAGATTTCTTAAAAAATAGTTTTTGTCGTTAAAACTATTCAAAGACATTAAAACAACATAAAAGGTCAACTCTTTGGGGAATTTTAATTAGATTAAAACACACCAAAAAATAACATAAATCAAAATTAGTGTTAAGGATGATCAAATAATATTCACAAACTAATAATGTAGACAAAGAGTAGATAGATAAATAGAATTGGGCTTTGGCAGGCCCAATTCTCAAAAGCCTGCTTGAATTTAAATGTTGGGCCTGCCAAGCCCTTTGAATTTGTTGCTGTCGATTGGGCCCAAGCCCAGTATCATTTTGCTGCAAAAACATTTGGGGCCTTTGGCACTTTTATCCCTGGTATACACTGGCTGTATATACACTGTATATCAGTGTATATCGGCCTTCTCCGACTTCCGAAAAATTTGAGATCGCTCCTTAAGACCTGTTTAAGCCTTCGCGACCCCGAAAATGCAAGGTGGGTGTCCCGAAAGACTCGGACGGATGCATAAGAAATAAAATAAAAAAAAAGGATTAGGAATCTAAAAATTATTTTAACCCACAACTCAATAATCTTGAAACCCCAAAAAAACAAAATATTCACCCAAACAAATATTCACCCATATAAATCAAGCCTATAAAACTAAGAATCAAACTCATCAATTCGACATTAAACAAACATATAAGCATTATTATTACCACTTTATTATATTCAAAATTCATCAAACACGTGGAAGACATATAGCTTAATCATGGTTTTTTAATGAAAATAACACCCCTATTTCATCCCAAACAAACATAAAATAGGAAATTAAAATGCCCAAAGATGAATAAATTAAGCATAACATTCAAAGATTCAAAGGAGCATTTCACCGAACACATGGAGGGCATGTTTAATTTTTAATAAAATAAAACCCCTATTAAGTCGCTAGGCTCGTCATTCAAAGGCAGCCCAAAAACGAATAAAGAATTAGTGAACACTCATGGTAGCAAAATAACTAAACTGAACTATGTTAAATCATTTACAGCATTGCAAAGAGGCCATATTCCAAAGTATTGGTATTCTAAAACCTACTAAACCCAAATAAAGTAATAACGTCATATCGATGAGAAAAGGGCTAATTTATGAGATGAGAGGCAATAACATCAAATTTCTTCTATGAAGAGTAAGCTTTGTAACAACACAACAGTACATTCAAACAAGGAGATTTTTTTTTTATCTCTCAACTTCATGAACCCAAAAACTTAAAAATATTTCCAAAAAAAAAAACCATAATAATTTTAGTAAAAGGAGAAGTACACTTGACATAACTTGAACATGGTCTTTAACCTCAAATAGACAAGCTTAAGTAAAACCACGGTTCAAAACAATTGAGAACTCGTATAAAAGTTTACAACTTAAAGCTTAAAATGTCGAGAGATACAAGTCGATAGCAAAAGGCCAACAAACTCAACAACACGTGAACAATACTCAAGTCATTTCTATACAAAGAGTTCCAAAATAAAATGAACCAAGGAAATCACAGATTGCATTCTTTCTAAGAACAAATTAACAAAACTTAATAATGGTTCACAATATCGACTCATCACAACATAACATCAACATAAAGATTTTGAACATAATGTCAAGATTTATCTCACAATCCAAATGTCATGTATGCAACTCAAACAGAATGGGGAAGAACGAGATTATTACCTTTGTCGGGGCAGCAGAACTGGAACGAGACAAGCCAAACAACGAACTTCAACACCACAACGACAACTATTACGGAGTATTCTTAAACCCGAATCTAGACGCCTTCGTTTTAGTTTCTCTTTCAACTTTCTAAGAGTTCTTTTTCGAGAGGCGAGAGTTGCAAGCTAATTTTCAAGAAAAGAGAGAGATCCTCCTTCATGAACAGTGATCAAGAAGTCTTTATAGAAGTAAATTCGGGTCCAAAAAAGGGGGGAAAACAAGTGGGTAAAAAGGGAATTTTGGGTCCAATCGAATTCAAATTTTGAATTATAGATGAAGAATAAGCTAGAGGGGAGTACATGTACGAATTACTGACTTGTTTTTTGGCCGAAAATGGCCACTGGCAGCCGCTGCTACTTCTGGTTTTGGGCTGCTACTCTTGTGTTTTCCGCTTCTGTGAGAGAGAGATGGGTTGGGGAGAGGGAACGCGTGAAGGGGAGTAATTGCTCTTGGCATTTTGCCATAAAAGAGCACTGGCGGGGACTGGTGTGGTGGCTGTCCCTTCTGGTCTGCGTTTCAGACGGGAATGGGGAAGGGAGGTGGGGGTCGCGGAAGAGGACAAAGGGGAGGGGGCGGGTCAAGGGTTTTTTAAAAGAAGCGGGTCGGGTCGGGGATTGGGTAGTGGGTCGGGTAGGGGTTTTTAAAAGAATTGGGATTAAGGATTTTAAAAGGCAAGTTGGGCCAGTCGGGTTTGGGAAAATATTGGGCTGGGTAGTTGGGAATTAGGATTGGGTTGGGTAGGAAATTAATTGGGTTGGGATTAAAATTGGTTTTTAAAATTAAAAAGATGGATTAAGAGAAAATTTGAAGAGTTAATCACTTTAATTACAAAGATAACCAATTTAAATGTGATCAATTTGAATTAATTAATTAGTTTGACCACGAGATGAATTAGTATAGATTAATTAAGGAGCTTTTTAATATTAACAACTTAAAATAATTAAATTAACCACGGGGTAATTAATTCTAAAATAGTTAAAGTAGAGTGATTAAAGATAAAATTTATTTATCTTTCGAAAAATTAATGAAAATACTTAACTATTAATACTCGAAATAAATATATATAATATGCAATATATAAACATAATTAAAATTAAAATATTTAAGCCTAAAAATCACTCAAATAATATTTTTTTGCATTTTGAAAGTTGATTATTTCAAATTGTTAAAACTAAAAGCTCGATGATTAATTTGTACTGTGGAGGGTAAAAATTGGGTGTCAACAGCTACAACAAGTTCTAACAAAATATTTTTCATCGAATTATTTCTATTGTTGAATTGGACTAAATTCCTTATATTTATTTGTAACGATGAGCACATGGACTAATTAATGGAAAAAGCCACCGAAATAAGTTTGATTTAGATCTGCCATCGTATTGTTTGTGTAAGTACTATCTCAATGTATAAGATCACTACTGATTCCACCTCAACGCATAAGATAAGTAGTAATGTATTACAAAATGTATCGACGCAACCAAGTAATAGTCACTTTACTTAGTCACCATCACTTACATATGCAATTGTTCAATCAATCTATTACTTGTGAGTAAGCAAAGACAATGTATAAGATCACTCATGAATTTAGCATTTTATTTGAAGTCGGAGTAACAAAACTCAACTTATCACTACATATGACTGATACCATTACCTTATAGTCATCTTCCTATAGGTACTAACGAAAAATCAAAGGTCGGGTCCAACAGCTGCTGGGAATAATACAACAGTTGCTGTACATTTCCCAGCAGCTGCTATACATTTCCCAGCAGCTGCTGAGAATAATCCAGCAGCTTGCCAACTTGCTACAACAAGTTCTAACAAAATGTTTACTACCGCCATATTGACGCAATATATTATAAAACATATGGATTGTATATTATAAAACATATTGACGCAATCAAGTAATACTCAATTTACTTAGTCACTAGCACTTACATATGCAATTGCTCAATAGATTGCTCAATAGTTACCATCACTTACATGTACAATTAGTTACATAAGTTGATTGTATATTTTATTTGAAGTCGGAGCAACAAAACTCAACTTATCACTACATATGACTGATACCATCACCTTATAGTCATCTTCCTATAGATACTAACGAAAAATCAAAGGTCGGGTGCAGCATCTGCTGTACATTTCCCAGCAGCTGTTGTATATTATGATGACGATATCTTCTGGCTCACAATTTAATTCATAGCTACAAATAATTTGATTTACAAAATCCTCATACGAGATATCTCGATTCACAATCATTGCTATCGTCTCGACCATTTCTTTGTCTTTCCAACGCCAAATAAAACGATTGTTCGAATCAACTCATTCACCACGACAATCAACTCCTAATACTATTTTGTCTCCCACGGATGATCTTCAAGGTACCTATATGAGTAACAATTAAAAGCGCAACATGAAAAAAGTGTACAGAAATACAACAATTGCAACTACTTCATCATATGAAACCAACTTTGTTAGTCCAGCAGCTGCTGAATTCAGTCCAGCAGCTGCTGCACTCAGTCTAGCAGCTGCTGAATTCAGTCCAGCAGCTGCTGAACAGTCCAGCAGATGCTGCGTCTTCCCCAATACGACCAAACTGTGCAAAAATGGCAACAATGGCCGAAAATTCAACAAAACCACAACACACAAATAAATAGCACCAAATACACTTATATCAGTCATAATAAGGATGGAAACTTACTTTTCAAGTACTTTCAAAGCCTACCCAAACAAATGCCCCAAAAAAATTGATTTCTTTTCACCCAAATTTGAAGCTCAAATCTTGTGTTGGGAAAATACTAACAACAACAACAAGAAGAAGAAGAAGGAGGAGGAGAACAAGAACAAGAAGAAGAAGAAGAAGAAGAAGAACAACTACAACAACAACAAAACCAAACGAACCGATGAAAATGGAGGAAAAAAATGCAGGAAATTGGGTCGCGGGAGCTGGGAGAGAAAGATGGAGGGTTTGGGGGTATTTTGGGTATTTTCTATTGGTGGGTTAAAGTGTAAAAAATTGAACTTGGGGACCTTTTTGAACATTGTCTTAAATCATTAACAATTAATTAAATTTTTGTCACCTACACCTAATTGTTAAAACTAGGGTCACTTTTTTTTAATTTCCAAAGAAAGTTGTCACCCTTAATTAAATGCCCCAGTTGTGAAAATTAGAGTTATGAATGTATCAATAATATAAATAATTAATTATAAGAAAATTCATGTATCCTATTATTTTACGAGAGGTATTAGCTATGTAGTTTTTAGTTATTTCAAATTTTATCATAGAAAATATAAGAAAAAATATGCAAAATGACAAATATTTAATGATTATTATGTACTTTAACTATAATTCGATCAATTATTATGTGTGGCTACGATTTGATTAATTTTGCTAAAATTTGTATAACTTGATTTCTGATTGTATAAATTCAGAATGTGTATATGCTTATCCTAGTTCTTTGTATATAATTTGTTGATATATTTGATTTGTATAAGTTATCAAAAATCCAATACTGTATAAACATAATTTGTATAAATATATACTTACCTTGTTTGTTTATTGGTAAGCGGAATAAAGAAATGAAAATACTCATAGCAAACGAAACTATAGTCGTGGAGTATAATTAGACAAAATAGCTAAGGAGCATAATTAAGTTATTTCTCTTTTCTATTTATGAAAATTGCTCAAAAGATAATACATATATTTCTTCACAACTCATACATATTAGTTATACAGGTTTCTAAGTTACAAATCAAACTCTATCAATTTTGTATATAATAATTTACATCCTAACCGGTTACAACAACAAGAATATTCCCAGTGCAATCTCACAATGTTAGAGGTGGTAGAGTATACACAAACCTTACCACTACCTCAGAGGTGAGATATATAGTCTATTTTCGATAAACCCTCAATTTGAGATACAAACAGTCTAGGAAAAAACATAATGAAAGTACAAAAGAGAATACACAGTAACAAAAATAATAAATAGTAGCAAAACACTGGTACATCTAAATTATGCAATTATCGAACTACAGGAAACAACAATTATTAGTAGAAATAAAAAACTACAAGCATAGTACTACGACTATTAGTAAGGACAAGAAAACAATGCACTATTATGGATTAACCGTATATCTTAATTCATATCCTCTACACCTTCTTTTATAAGGTCATGCCATCAGTAAGTTGCACTTGCATTATGTTATGTTTAATTATCTCTACCTAATACTATTTAGGTTTATCTCTATCTTTTTTAAATCTATCCATAGCCAATCTCTCACACCTCTGCACTACGGCATCCGTATATATCTTCTTATCACATGCTCCAATCATATAACTCTAGTTTTTGCATCTTGTCTTCCATCAAAGTCACCCAACCTTGTCTAGAATCCTCATTACCAAATACATCTCTTTGAGTATATCTACCCATTTGTACATCATCTCATCTCCCCAATTTCATTTTCACATTCATTTTTTGAATGTTAAAGCTCTTGATTAGTTAACATTATGCCCCATAAAACATAGTTGACCTAATCATCACTCCGTAAAATTATTTTGAGTTTAAGTAGTACCATTTTGTTATACAAGATTTTAGATGGGAGATTCCATTCTAGTTTTCTAGATAGTAGATCGAAGATACTTGAAACTATCTCTCTTTTACATGATCTGTGTATCAAACACCAGTTAATATTATCACTAAACTTGCACTCCAAATATATCTAAACCCTTTAGTCTTTAGAATTTATCTATTAATCAACTACCAAACGTGATATTATTATAAAATTTACGATCTGCATAACTTACTTCAAACCACCTATCAAATGATCTCTTAACAAAAAAAATTATTTATTTTTTTTAAAAAAATTATTAATTTTTTTTTTCTTTCGTACAGAACACACTACCAGAGTTAGATTTTTCTGGACAAGATGCTTATCAGAAAATAAAAATAAAAAAGGAAAGGGAAATGAAATGAAATGCCTTCTCCTTGGTGGAGTCCAAATTATTAATATGGCCTGGACCATTCTACAAAGGACGGACAAAAGAAAAAGAAGAAAAAAAAAGGAGTGGGACAGGTGTTGCATTAGTAAAAAGCATAAATTTTTTTGTACAAGGCTTAACTCATAAACAGACATCTAAACTTGTTCCCATTTTTTACTTAGATACCTAAATTAAGACAAGTTCCTAATGGACACCTCTAAAATTTGATCCCATTAAACACTTTTATCTTGCACTCGTCCTTTTTCATGTTAAGCGTTTAATGGGATCAAATCTTAGCAGTTGAAATGTTTATTAGAAATTTGTCTTAGTTTAAGTGTCTAAGTGAAAAATGAGGATAAAAACGTTTATGAGTTAAGCCTTTGTACAAATATGATCACCTAAAAGACGTAAAATTGCACGTTTTAACCTTAATTTTTGTTCTTTAATGATAAATTTTGTTGTTTAAATAGAATTTGTTACATAGTTTATAATATAAAAAGTTATAAATTTTACAACTCGCAAAAAACTTATTTAGTATGAATGACCACATTTAAGAAGGTAATTTAAATTTGTTACCCTTTTAAAGAGTCGGTGTAAAAATAATCTTGATGCTATGTTTTCCCAATTTAGGCTATGGCAGGTAGTAATTTAGTACAATCTTTTTTCACCCATACGTATACATCATATGGTATCAAGCATTATAAATGAAAATTTTAATTTAATTATAAATTTATAAAAATATAAATAATTAATTATAAAAATAATTTTAATAAATTATTTATTCACAAATATTCTATTTATCATGGTAAATTAAAACTTTCCATAACGGCTATATAGAGCATTTTTCTTGATTCAAATAAGGAAAAAAATAAAAAACCATTAAATAAGGAAGATTTAAGAATCTTTCCACGACTAGAAGTTCTTATTTTATCATTTATTTTCATATATTTTAAAAGTTAATATTATAAATATAATTAAATAAAAATACAAAAAAAATTGGTGAAAATACAATTTTAGAAGCCTTTTAATACAGGACAAAAAGCCCAAACAACATTTTTAAAGGTTTCTATACTTTTAATATAGTGTAGGTTTTTAATAAATTTTATTGGATTTTTTTACCCATTTTGTTTAAATTTTTCATAAATTTCACCTAAAAGAACTCTTTTTTCAATGGTGATTTCATTTTTTTTTCCCATTGCATCTAAAGGAAGTCAATATAATTCTCCAAAGAGTTCTAATATGTACGCAAATTAAGCACACGTGTCATATGAGTTTTTTGAGATAGTGGAGACGTTCAACAACAATCAATTGCTTCCCACCTAAACAATATTAGAATTTGACTTTACATGTATACACACTAGCAAATCAATTCAAAATATGGGACACGAAAAAAGAAAAAACAATCCATTTTGCCAATACTACACAAAATTTGAATAAATTAGCGCAACAACAACATCCATTTTCAAGAGGATGTTTCATAAATCACTATTTGAAATCAGTCTAACCTTGAAATAATAACCAATTTCATGCATCAAGCTCAGAAAGTTAAACTAGATTTGAGAATAAAGAAAACCCTTTTCAAATGATTTAGAATCACATGCTACAGAAGGACTTCTTTAAAACTAGATTTCAACTGTTAAACAAAATAACTCTTAAGTTCCAGAGGCAAGAAATTTCATGAATTTGTCAAACTCGGTTATAGCCAACTGACTTGCTGAAGAGACGTCTAATATACACTACCTGAAGCCCACTTGCTAATATAAGCAGCAAATACTCTCCGATTGTGTAAAATATAACACGCTTCTGTGTGCTCTCGTTAGCTGCACCAGAATAACACACATGAGATAAGCAGTCGTTGGCATGATGAGGGAATAACTCTGATTTATTCAAGACTCATAACCTCACCGGCAATGATTAAAAGGCAGACCGAAAGAAGCTACAGGGAGATTTTACGTCCATCATAATAAGGAAGTGAATATTGCACAAAAAACATTAGTAAGGTTCAGAAGAAAAGCAGATACCCAGAATACCCGCCAATGAAAAACTTCGATAATTTCGTTAAATAAGGGAACTTCACTTAACTATCTCCAGATGAGTTGTTGATTAAATTTTAAGCCTTAACTTCTCATTGTGTTTCCATTATCTCATCATCCGTAATGAAGACACCAATAGGAGAGAGTACAAGAATTAGATGGACTCCTAGAGTGCAGCAGAAAATTTACCTTACTTGCAGTAGTATTTAAAAGCTATTAACCTGTCTAAATACCACAATTATAGCTAAAAGTCTCCACAAATTAATACCTTGCAATATTCAATGAAGCCTATAATAAGCTCAAATCGGTTTGACATCTGATATTGCATTATGTCCTTAGAGAATGATGTGCCTCACTAAGAAGTCCATTGTGGTTAAAGTCACCACAAAGTAACTAGCATTAGTTAATTCAAATGCAAAATAGACGGTTGCCTACTGCTGGCAGTAAATCATTTAAAATAAATCCGCCAATCCAGGTTTTATGAAATTCCCAGTCTCAATGCCAGCAAAGTATTAACCGCATAAGTAATGTTCCATATCTTAGCAGAAAGGAAAACCATTCCAGTTATATCCATTTCTATAAGATAACATAAAGTTTTTATTGAGGGACAAGACTGGAGTCTTACTATAACGATGACGGGCATCACGTGCTCTAAGGTACTTCTGCTCTGAAGTAACAGACTCCAATGCCTCTCTTAGTTCAGCAATTTTCACATTGATGGGGTCCAAATGTTCTGCACAAAGGTTGGTAAATGTTAAACCGTTAAATGAAGAATGAAAATGGATGAGCAGGAAACATAATAATCTGCAGTTAATCCTAGCAATTCATAAAGAACATATCAGTCAAGAAACATAATACATAATATCCCACTATCCCAGCAATACGTATAAGAACATACCAGACAACTAGTATAATGCGTAACAGCCTCCACAGCTACAAGTGTATATAAGGAATCTATGTCTCATCTTACTCGTGGAACCAAATTTATGTAGATAGCAGAAATTCATATTTCTAAAAATATAAATGATAGGACACTAATACGGCAAATAAGACGAACCATCTTTGGCAAGGTCATGCTCATTGGGAATGTGTCCGATATGTATGTAGAAGGAGACAGTTTCTGGTGTTGAATAAGGATTCTTAAAACAAAACTTGTACATCCCACTACGAGGGGCCTTAAACTCAAATTTATTTCCAGATGTTCCCTTCAGTGTGTGTACAACATTTTCTCCAGGTCCCGTCACCTGCATGAGAGTAACAAGACTTTATAAGAAAGTTTTACCTTTCTTTTTCACTGAGAGGTTGCAGAGAACATAAGCAAAGAACATACTAACAACAAGTTACATCTTTCTTTACTCAATAAACTTCCATTAGTAGTCATGTCAATTGCTGACAATGGACATGGTAAAGATGCGGAAGCAGGCTGTTTCTTGTACAATAAAAAGTTTTTGATATTACGATGTGCTGAATAACCGTGACTCATCATCACCACCAAACAAAGACCAAAATTTCTGGTGATGGAGCATCTCTTACTTTACCCAGAGGCGCAAATGAAGGAAAAGATAAAAATTAAATATGTAATTCAAGAATATAACCTACAACCAATTAGAATAAACAATAATTGTTTACTGACACGCTCTTCCAGACCAACCCCCCATCAAGATGAGGTGCACAGCTTAGTGACTTGGTGCTAGCACTGATGCATCACACCTAAGAGACACGAGGCACATAGTGTATTTTGCACCTTGCTTCAAGCTTAAGTGCGCCTTAGCAAGTCTTTAACAATACTGCCTCAGTGATATGGCTGATTGAGTGGAATGGGGATTATATGCGAGTTTGCAAAGAGAAGAGCTAGTGGTTATTCATACATGTTAAAATGGGTGCAAGAGAAAAGAATAGAAAAAGGTCAGGTAGAAGGATGCAAGGGTTGTATAATTGGAGGATAGTTCAGAAGTTATGAATGGCGACCTGTGGTATTTGAAATACAGATTTAAGCTTATGCATAAGATTTCTCATTATGAAATAAAGGTCACGTCGAGCATTCATGGGTTGTATGATTGGAGGATGATTTCAGAAGTTATGAATGGTGGTCTGTGGTATTTGAAACAGAGATTTTAGGTTTATGAATGACATTTCCCATAATGACAATGAATCTACCCAAGCATCGGAACAAAAGAAGTTAACTTTTACAATAGAGATAAGATATCTCCAAGTCAATTAGGTTCGGCCATTGAAGATGACAGAGGAGCATGGTGCTCTGTAGCAAGCTGTTGGTGAAATTTCTCAAAAGGAAACTACATGGACTTCTCAAACCCCCAATTGAGCAAAACCAAGTCCGTGAAGTAAAATGCCTCAATCTAGGTTCAGCAATGTTAGCTCCAACAACTAGATGATGGATAAAGTGATGCATGTAAGATGAGAAATACAAAGGGTCTGTCTACAAAAGCAAGGCAAGAGGGTCAATTCTGTTACTTGATAGTCAAAGGCAATGGCTAATTCATTCAGAAAAGATTATACATAGATTTGAACAGGAAATTTATATACAGATAGAGAAGAGCTAATCCAAGCACTTGGCTAATTCTCTGAAGCTTAATTTTGTTTGGCTTCTGGTACCAAACGAGATAGCTCTGTGATGAATTCAGGACTCGTATTCAGGCATATCTCCTACGCTCATTGGTCAGCCAAAGGGTGCTATCAAGCTATTCGGCGGTAAGATCATAGCTATGAGAGGAGAAATTTGGAAATCATAAAAACTTTAAGGACATAAAACAATCTTCTCAGTATTTTTCACTATTTGCGTAAAAGGAAAATCATTTATTATTGGAGTGACATCAACCTCACTTAAGCGAAATCCATATAGGGATCATATAGACAACCCTCAATGAAATTGATATCAAGGTATTGTTGATTGATTGATTTTTCACTATTTCGTCTAAATTAAAATGGTTGAAAGGCATTTTCTTGTTCTGTGGGATGATTGACAAGTGCAAATAATGAGCAGAAGAAGCGCCACTAATTTCTAAATAAGAAACAACTGCTGGCAGTACGTAGCGGAAAATCCAGACATTGAAGCACACAATTCACACCAACTCAAGGATTTATAGCATCATACTAAGAAGGAGGAAATAAGCTATTTTACTACTTTTAAATACTAAAAATAACTTTCGTAGAAAACTATTCTCTTTCAAATGTCCACTTAAAAGATGAATTCAGTTTTAGACCTTAAATTACATTTTGAAAAGAGGAGGAAACCTTTACAGTCTCTCTGAATTTTAAGAGCAATTCATTTTTAGATAAACATATGTCAACAGCAATTTCATCAAGAGAAACAGAACAAACATTATCTATGAAGAATTATACATGCAACAGTTTTAACCCTTGTTATCTATCAAATCTATACAAAATTCCAAAGAGCAAAATCTTAAGGGGAGACGAGAAAAAATAACGCACATCTAAAAGCAAATATAAAAAGTTGATCCACAAAATAGCCCACAGGTAATGCTTAAAATCGATACTGAAAAACTGCACAATTAAGCATAGAATAATAAAAAATCATACAATGAAATCGATGCCTGGATGATCGGAGCTCCAGAAGATGTCATGATCTACGACGACGAAGTTCCCAGAAATCGTATCGTTTTCATAGAGAACGTACTCGTATACGCATTCCTCGTCGTTCACTGTTACCGATAACGCCGATATGTCGTTCACGAAACTGAATAGTAAAATCGCTACCAAAGCGAAGACCTTTGACCGTCTAATTCCGTCTCCGGTTCTCGTTCCCATCTCCGGTGCCGACGATGATTTTTCACTTTCCTCTGTTTCTAGCTCAATGAGGAATTGTGAAAATTCGTTTTCGGAGGTTTTGGAGCAGATTTTGTGAGAGAGCCGCGTGGGTGGGTGGGTAGAGGTGTGGGGGATTGGTAGGTGACGTGTTGTGCAAATCGACGTCGTTTTTTGTTGGATTGGTTGTTTGTTCACTTCTTTTTCTACTTGTCTCGGTTGCAACATTTCCTTACAAAAATAGTAGGGGTGTTGTGTTGGTAAATTAAATTATCCTCATATTAGAAAATAGTTAAAAGAGTGATAATCTTTTTTATTTAATAATATTTGGTGTCCTTTCACTCAGCGATCTGAGAGATTTTTTATTTGACTCCATTTGTGAGATAGACCCTTATACTTATAATTTTGCCAACTATAACAACAATAACATACCCAGTGAAATTCCACAAGTGAGGTCTGGAAAGGGCAGAATGTACGCAGATTTTACCACTACCTCATCGAAGTAGAGAGGTTGTTTCTGGAAATCATAATTTTGCCAACTAAACCGCAAAATATTATGGGGGCAGGGATCTATCGCACATGGAAGGCAAGAAACTATAAATAATTCAGAGGAATACTGTAAACATAGAGTATGTCAATACACAGATCAAGAAGGAAATTGTAGAGATGATTAAACTTGTAAAAATCTCTAGAAAAGCAAGAAAATGTAGTGGTTTAACTCACAAAATTTGTAACTAGTTTGCTCTTTTTTTGAGCTCAGGGATGACTAACTTTAGGATTCTTAAAAGTGCTCTTTCTGTGTAAATATTGTTTGTCTATGGTAATCGTTCACAATTTAGCAAAAAAAAAAAATTAGTTATATTCTTTATTCAAGTTATTTTTAGATATAATGTATCTAGCAAATGTACCTAACCTCCTCTCCTCTTTCACTCGTCCCTCTCCCCGTCTCAACCTTTTTTTTTTTTTATATCATATTTTATGATGTATTTGAATTTTATAATTTCACATATTTATGTATTCACTATTGATTTCATTTATTTGTGTATCTAGAATCAATTTCATCTAAAGTATTCGACAATCAATTTCATTTAGTATACTTAATAATTATTTCGTAAATGTATATGGTATCAAAATTTTAATTTATACATACATATAGGTATTTGATATCAAAATATACATTGAGACATTCATTTATATATCTGTACATGAAATCCCAATATGCACATCAATTGCCTACTATCACCACCGAGCAAAAGGAGGGGGAGGAGAGCTGAATAGGAGAGAGAGGGTGAGGGGGAGAAAGAGAAAGAGGGGGAGAGCAAGAGAAGGGGAGGAAAGCGAACGGGAGATGACAGTGAAATTTATTAGATATGATATAGATATTTGTCTACTACGATAATTTTTTCTTTGTTTTTTCATCTCATTTTATTTCTATGATCACACCTTGCTTTCATCACATTTAGGTGTGGGCATGATATGGTATAATATGGCATTTGAAACTTCATTTGGTTATTTCAATTTTTGTTTAATAAAAATATTATTTTCTCACCGTATCAAATTAATTTGGTGTGACTCGGTTTTAATTTCAATTATATTTTGTGATAAAATAAATCAATAATTGTAGTTTGCCCAACCTCATCTGACACATAATTTTTATAATAGAGAATTATGATTTCGACTTTAAAAGATTGTCTCAACTATATTATACTGACCTCTTACGGTGTTACACATGTAAAAACATATTTTTCAAAAAAATTACCAGCAACTCTTTGCTAATCAATTAAACAAAAAAACATTTCAATCAAGAAAGATATTTGAAGGAACTTAAAGTTCAGCGTTTAAACAATTTCCTTTATTTGTTAGTATTACCATAATAAATATGAATTATTTGTATACCTATATATTTTTAAACGGTAATTTATTATTTGATTTGACTGTATGGACTGTATCGTAACTTATAAATTTACAAAAATATCCTTAGTTATTATAAATATTAAAATTATCAATTTCTTTTTAATAAAACTTTTTTAAAAAAATAAATACACAGATTCAAGTTAAAAAACATACAAGTTAATATATCGCCAATACATATAAACAATACAAGAAAATAAAAAAGTAAGATTTTTTTTTTAAAAAAAATGACCTAAAAACGTGAAAGAAAAGACAGGATGTAGGGAAAAAGTTTCAAAAGTTGATGCAGAAGGAAATAAGTAATATAAAAAGTTTAATAAAAAATAAAGGATAAATTAGAGTTATTTAAATTTAAGTTAGGATATAATTGGGAAAAAATAAGAGAAACCATGGAATACCACCAAATTGGTGATTTAAAAAAGTGAGAATTTTCATGGTTATAGAACCATAAAATCGAACCATACCATACCATATAATATTTAAGATATTTCATCCAATCATGAAATGAAGAGATTCCACTTATCTCCTGAACTAAATTCTTGAAAAAAAAATTATAATCAAACAATAAAAATAAACGTAATTTCTTTTATTAACTATACCACAAAAAACTATCATCCAAACAATCTGTTAGTGACTTATTACGTTGTTTTGAGAGCATATGTTAATACTATACTATACAGTGTCTTGGTCATGCCAAAGAATAATTAAAGTTCAGTTTGAAAGATTTCAACCGCTTAAAAAAAATAAAAAGTTAATTATGATATCCGAAATAAATATTCCCAAAACAAGTTTTCACTGTCCCGTATTCATCAACATGAAGGACATATAGAGTAGCAGTTTTATTATATGGTATGGTACGACCAGTGCACTAAGCTCCCGCTAAGCTCTTGAAGAACAACGACGGTTAGTGCACTAAGCTCTCGCTATATACCGAATCCAGGAAAGAAGGGGCAAAAGAGTAGAAATATAGAGTAGCAGTTTTATTCACAACACTAGACTTTCACTGCCCTCAAAAGAAAAACCAAGTTGGAAAACCAAATAAAAATTTTGAGTAGTGACAGTACATGCTTCGTCTTTTGAGCAACTTTCTGTCAACTCTTTGAAGCCACTTTAAGCACTTTCTGCAAATCCAATTTGTGAATTGCCAAAATCAAAAACTGTGTGGTAGGCTCTCATGAATGCATTTCCAAGAACCCTGCAAAAGTAGAATCTTTAACATATCATACATGTGGATGTTATGTAGCAAGGGATATGATAATCAACAAAATATACAGAGTGTGATCCCACGAGTGGTTTCAGGCCTTACTCATATGGCCTACCTTGAGTGGTTATTTCCGATAAATCCTCATATCAAAGCAGATACTAGTGAAAACTAACAATGATCTTACCAGAGGGGACGTTGAGGATGCACATTTAGAGCTGTAAATCCACTGAGACAGCGAACACCTAGGTGGTCATCAACTCTGATAACATACTGTTATAGAAATTCACAGAGGAAAATACTAAGTGAAAGAAAAAATAGAAGTACTGACAACTAGTGCTTGATCAGAAGTTAACATGCTTCTCTTATGCACATAGGAGTATCGATCAAGTTAAGCTCTATAAAAGAAAAGAGTCGTTTGGTTGGCTGTGTTGTGTCAAAGTTGCGATTAGATCAATTCATTTAAAAGAATCCGTTTAGTGTACCAATTTTATCGAAGCATGCAGTCTTGACCTCAAAACTATAACATGTTAATATATGCCTAAAAACCTGATACTAAGGTTTCTGATCTATGTGGAACATTAGTTCAAGTCGTGGAAGCAAGCTTATCGCGAAGAGAAGCACTTGAAACAGTATGATAAATTTGGACCTTAGGAGCAATTGATAAATATTTCCAGCTTTCTCAGAAATCTCATTCTTGAATCCTTTAAAGGGACATCATTTATCGACAGGAAAATGAACAGAAAGTAAGTTACTAGGTTATTACTGCAGTTGAACTTGGTACTGTACGTTTTGTTCTTTCTACATCTGCACAATCAATCAGAAGGGGAGTCTTAGAGCTTAGCACAGCGATAAAATAGTCACCATGTGACCTATATCTCATGGGTTCGAGTCATAGAATCAGCTACTTATGTTTGTGTCAGGCACACCCCCTAGGGGTGCATCCCTTCCCCTTACCCTGCAAGAATGCGAGATGCTTCATGCATCTCAGATATCCTTTTTTCTCTTTTTGGTGACAAGTAGATTAAGTATCATCTTTCTCCAAATTATATTAACCTCCACTATTTTGTTGATATCGTCTATCGTCTAACTATGTCATCTTCACAACTTTAGATACATCCTAAAACTAACACAACAGGCATACACTTAAATGAAATAGCATAGAAGTATGCGTTTAACTGCTCTTACATTGCAAAAAAAATCTCGAAGAGGAAGGAATAGATTCAGATAACGAAAAAAACCTGATCCGGAGTAAGGGGGAAAGACTTGTTCCCAATGGTAAATGTTATATGTGGCAGGGAAAGGACATCACAGTTGATAAATGATTTCCCCCCAGGATTAGGTAGCTTCTCACACAGCTTCATCACAAATTAGATGTATCAGTGAAAACATCTGCTAAACTAACAAGAATTCGGAAATAACAGAACTGTCACACTGTTAAAGAAAAACCTTACCTGACTAGCATATTGAAGTGCCCAGTGTTTTGATCTCTCTTTCCTAATCTCTACTTGTATCCAGAACACTACCATCTCACAAAAATTGCATAAAGGATCGTTTGATGAACTTCGATTTGTCATTCAGGGTTCATGACAGAATATATTTAGAAATGTTTTAGATCATGTTCTTGATCAGACAGTAGTCAAGATGAAATTAAAGAATCTGAAAATTCTAACCTTCCACCTGTCTGATTAGATGGACAAACATCAAGTCTTTGGCAAATAGTATCTGGATGTAACTGCAGGAGAGAAAAAGGATGAGATCAAAAGAAGAGACACCGAAAATTCTATATTGCCAAATCGATGAAAGAACTTGCCCCTGAAATCAACCGTTCCCAGATTGGAGTCCCAAAATCCGAGACAACATTTTTGCATTGCGAACTAACAACTCCTTCAGCTCCAATAGCATGATTTATTTGAGTTAAAATGGTCTGAAATGAGGTTAAATAACGACGGTTGAGCAGAAACAGATTCTTGAAAATAAGAAGCAAAATCAAGATAGGTGTAAATACATACAGTTGGACCAGCAATAAAAGATGAACCAGTATCCACAATAGCTGGACAGCCATGCTTACAAATTTCTGTGAGGGAAGTGAAAGAAAAATTACACTAGAAAGGTCTAAGAATTAAGATGCATTATATATAAATTGTAAGTCATATTACCTGTTGAATTGTTTCCTATTAAAAGATCCCCGATCTCAATCTGGAACGATCGGAAAAGGTCAGTTTGTTTAGGAACAAAGTAGATGATACAAATGTTCTATAAAACATGAACAATTGTACTGGACTCTGGTTATTTACCTCCCAGTAACCATTGTTAGCAATTGGGACAAATGAATGTAGACCCCTGAAATGAGTCCAATCCATGCCTCCGAAGAGAATTTCACCAGCTATATTAGATGTAGGATCTCGATTTAGCCAGAATGAGAAGAGTGGCTTTGAAAGTAGTTCCTGAAGCAGCATGTTTTGCCTGAAATTGTCACGCTAAGTTAATGTCCGAAAACAAAAGCTACTATGCCAAAAAAATATAATATGAACAGATATAACTTACCATACTGGTGTGACATTCTTTGAATCCGAGCCCTGGAATCCAAGTCCTAGTACTCCATCGAATCGTGCATTCAAGAATGTGAAATATCCCTCCCGAGTTACCTCAGTGAAAACCTGTTATAATAGGTTTATTCAATGGTAACTTGAAAATATATCTAGAACTTCAGCTGCAAAGAAACAAGATGGCACCTGCTGCTTTATGACAGCACCTCCAACTTTCGTATCGTCTTGGCTGAAGAATCCACGCACTGATCTGGTGCCAAAAGGGATTTTGCAACGTTTTCCTGTCATAAAAAGCACACGTAAACACGATCAGGATTTCCCTTGAGCTATTGGATCTGTGCATGAAAATCAATGAAGCATTTAACCAAAATGAAAGTTTTAAGGTCAATTGAGAAGCTACCAATTTTCGTATATGTATTTGATCGTCTTGATTTGTATGTGGAACGAAGATAACATGCAATCTGCATAGACAATTGATCATTTGAAAAGATAGTTTCATGTTATGAAATGTGTAAATCCACAACTACTTCACAAGACTAACCGAGAAGTAGCATCTCGAAGATGGCACCCAAAGATTGGAACTTCCAGTATCAAACACAACAGTGAAGTGTTGAGGCGGTGTACCAATACCAATCTCCCCTAAGTACTGGACATCGCGATAATTTTTTAGGTAAACTATCTGCTCATCGGAAGAAGCCAAGTTTCTATTGGAACTCCTCAAATCTTTAACATAGATTCTTGAATCCCTTATGTTATCAAGGTACAAAGATTGCCTTTTTAGCTCAATCCTAACCATATTATCATCAGCGTTTACACTAAAGCCTAAACCGCAGGTCAAATCCCATATCAGAATTGCTGCAAGAAGAACTTTGATCCCCATTCTGTTCACAGCCTTGCTCTCTGGCTTCACATAGCAAAACAATTAGAAAGAAGATAAAATCTGGTTCACTTCAATCAAAATGCTTAACTTGTAGTACTATCAATCAATCAAATAGACCTCAGTCTTGAATTAGTTGGGATCGACTATATGATTTCTCTTTATCCGTCCTACTCTAGTCAGGCCAATTTCTTTCCAGAATATAACAAGATTTAAAGGAGTTATGACGAATACCGGACCAAATGCAAGTGTAACACAACAACTAAAATTTAATATCAACTATAACTTTTAAAAACTGCATAGACAAATGCAAGTAATCTAATACCACAGCAGCTCATTAAACCAACTAATACCTGACTGAAATTGACAAACTCAATCCAAAGTTCATGCAAAATTAAAAAAGGCAAAGACAGATGCCTGCTCCAAAATTCACAAACTTTTTTAAATTTATATATGAAGCTCAAGAACTCACAAGTCTAACAGAAGTTATCATAGGCAACAAATGAGTCCAAATTTTGAGGAAACCACCTTGCAGTTTCTACTTAACTTCATGATATAAGCACAACAAAAAGTACAAATTTTATGACACCATTACATATAGACAACAAAGGTTACTTATTCTTCCACCCTTTTTTCATGTAACTGTAGTCTAGTGTGTGTAGAGTGTAATGTGAAAACAATGACTTGAGTATCATAGAAGTCTCATTTATTTTTTCTTGATAACTCTAATTGAGTAACTTATATGGTTGCAAGAGAGTTTTTAGACTTTTTTGTTATACTCGAGTAAGATTAAGTGACTTTTTCGTTTAGATAATATCTCGATAGCTATTTAACTATGAATTTTTGTCTTAAAAATCGCTAAACTTTGATTTTTAATCTAAAAGTCACTCAACAATGAATTTTCTCTTTATCACTTAGAAAGTTACTCAACTTTACTCTACTATAAAAGTTTTACTTACAAAATAACTCAATCTATTTGATTGATTTTTGCACTAAAATTTTCTGTGCTCTTACTTTTACAAGTGGTTATCTAGTTACTTTCACAAGTCCTTTGTTTTAAGCATTCATGTGTTTGAAGGAGGAAGAGACAAATGCTACTAAATTACTGCTTGATACCATCAAAGTGTATATATACTATGATGATATCAAAAAGGAAAAAGTAATGCTTCGGTGAAAATACAATTCAGTTACTCATTGATATCATTAGTATATAAGCTTTGCTAGCACCAAGGAGGAGCATGTCATGCTTTGATGAAAAGACTGCTCAATTATGGCTTAACACTATGAGTATATAGAATTTGATGGTATCGAGGATGAAGAAACAGTGATTTAGTGAAACACTAGTCATTTATTCCTTGATACCATTAGAGTATATATATCTTGATGGCATCAAAGAGGAACAGACAGTGCTTTAGCAAAAAGACTACTCAATTATTGCTTGATACCAGCATATATAGACACTCTGATGGTATCAAGGATGAAGCTGTGAGGACAGTCGGAAAATAGGTTGGGTTGTGGGTCCAACGAGGGTAAATATATTGGATTGGGTCCAACTTGGGTAAATACTTTGCTTAAGAGGTCCAATTTGTATAGTTTTTTCTTTTTTAGTGAACTGAGTCATTAAATTGATTTAAATTGATTTTCTTTTTTAAATTTCAGTTTTATATAAAAATTTCAAACTTCTATAGTTGAGTGATTTTGAGGTTAAAAATCAAAACCAAGTGACCTTTTAAGATAAAAATTCATAGGTGAATGATTTTTGAGTTAAAAAATAAAGACAAAGTTAAATAACAGAACGACTTTTCATTTTCTATTCGGTCTTTCAATAAGTAGTCAGGCGTAGTCCGACTTAACATTGATTGAAGCAGCAGATCATTGAAATATATGGTTAGTTTAATGACCCCAGTTTTTTTTTTTTTTGGTTGGTAGTTGTTTATCATCCCCTAAAGGAAACAACATTATTGGGCCAACATAGGTGTTTTCCTAACTTTGGATTTGGAATGAGAAATTTCCCAATTCACACTCAAGCACATAATTGACATTTTATTTGGGAAAATCATAGGAAATGGCTATTTGGCTGTTTTCATAACTAAAATTTTAGTTAAACTTTCAAAATTACTAAAAATGGCCAAAATTTCTTCTTCTTCCTTCCTAGTTGTTATCCATTAATGGCTTATAATAATCTTCTTGTTCTACCCATTTTATCCTTCTTTTCCTTCGTCCTTCCTCTTCTTCCTCCTCATTCTTTTTCTTTTTCTTCTTCTGCGTCATCTTTTTTTTTTTTTTCAATCGACTTCTTCTTCTTCTTTGTTGTTCTTTTTTTTTCCTCTAAAAAGAATCAATGTATAAAAAACGTGAATTATTCTGAGCGAATTATATATCAAAACTTGAAAGAACGAGAAGATTTTATATCTTAAATTTAGGACTATTTAAAGGCGATTTTGAGTTAATCAAAATTAAATTTGACAGTTTATATTTCATGCATAACTAAGTTTTACTTAATTTTTTTTGTGTATCATGATGTATAGTGAGTGTACAGAAAAGCAAAGGAAGGAAGAAAGACTTATTTGCCTTGGGCTGATTTTGAGCTTTATAGCAATGGGCTGATTTTGAGCTTTATGGCGTTGGACTGATTTGAAATTTTGAACGCATGACCTCCGTTTAATTATTTTTTGTGTAAATAAAAATATGATTATATTTATTATAAATTAATTATTTGATTGGGTATATTTGAATTAGCTATTTTTATTTGAGAATAATTTCAAAGTAGTTGAATTTTGATGCATTATCAGTGTACAAAATTTTTACACCATCAGGTAATATTGACCTGATATTGTAAGTTATCAAGTAGTATTTCTTAATAATATTTATTTATTTATATTTTAAAAAAATAAAACACAATTATTATTTTTTTCTCTTTCTTCTCTACATCTCTCTGTTTCACCCTCTCTCTTCCTCTTTGGCAAGAAGTTCGGGTTTTTTTCTAATTGGCTTCTTCCACTATAATCTATCTTTTTTTCTTAATTATTCTACAAGCATATATATATATATTCATTTTTTTCTCCTTCACTATGTAGTCTTTTGTGCATTCTTTTTTTAATACATAACAATTGCATTTTTATATCAACAATCAAAGCTAACTTTTTTAGATATATTTTAATTTTGTTTATTGATTCTAGGATTTATTGATATTTTTTTTCACAAAATTAAGTATTTTTTGAAGTGTTCATTTCATATTTCTATTGTTGTATTTTTTTTATAGAAGACGAAAAATCACTGGAACAACTCACTACATCTTCCATCTATTTCAATCTTCTTTTTGATTATACATTTTATTATTATTATTATTATTATTATTATTATTATTATTATTATAAATATGAATGTCATAAATTAAGTTTTTTTGAAATAAAATAAAAGATGAACAAAGTAATTTTTAAAAAATAAAAAGAAAAAAAAAGAACTGCAACATCGTCATTTTACCATTATCATACAATATCCACAAGAAAGAGAGAGAGTATAATTTGGATCCAAATTATGAAAGGAAAAAAATCTAAAAATTAGGAAGGAATTTGGATTATAGCATAATTAAGATTCAAATTACCTTTATTGTTTTTCTAAATTATATTCTTTTCAAAAGGTATAAATATTACTTGAAAAAATTATGGTAATAATCTATAAAGTCACCTGATGATATAAAAAAAAATTATACACTAACGATGCATATAATTTGAACTCAAATTCAAGAACCTCCTTCTCGGTGGTTTGATTTACTAACTCTAGTTTTTCTTATTATTTAAGGTATTACAACTAACTTCCCTTTTTTTCTACTAACTTATTATTAATACTAGATAGTGGGGCCCGTGCAGGGCACGGGCTAAGGTAATATTATGCCTAGTTGTTGCGCGGGAAAATAGGAGCAGAAAATGGAACTGATAAATCTGTCATTATAATATGTTATATTGTGCGAAAACACTGATAAGGCTCGTGTGAAGTTTTGAACGTTTTTTACAATTCATATAAGTAAAGTCTTAGTTTGACAGGAAGACCGAAGGTCAGAGTTGTTGTAGTTGTGCGTGTGCAAGCTGGAGAGTTACTGGTCATAAGGTAAAGTCCATTTGATGGATCATGCAATCCTCTCTGCTACCTCCGGTGAAGAATTTCCCTTCATGCTTGTCTGCAATGCGTCGGAGAAGGGTCGTTAGAAGTTAAAAATTATCAGTTTAGCCTAATGTGGTGCTCTGATAAGAAAAGTTTTTAAGTTCCTGATGTGTTTCCAAATGTCACTGTTTGTACATAACTAACGTGCTCTGTTTGGGAGCACGAGGGGTTGAGAATTTTTGGACCGCCTATGTCTAAGTGGACGGAAGCCAGACATTACCAAAAGTGACGGCTGAGCACACATCCACGAACTGTAGTTTTAGCATACAAAAGCAGCAAACCTGTAAAAATAGAAGTGGATCAGTTAGAAACATTGATTTATGTCTGGATGCTTCCAGGAAATAGGAGCTAGCATGAGGAGCGCGCAGACATTAGGAGTGGTGATATTTTTGAGTCAAAGTAAGCTTAAGAAGTATTTTTAAGAGCAAAGAGTCGAAGGGGAGATTAAGCAAGCAAAGAAAGGGAACTGGGAGTCTAAATTTGAAAAGAACCGAGAAAGAGAAAGGGTAAAACGAAAGAGTGAAGAAAGAGCTGAAGAAGTGAAGAATAAGAAGAAGAAAGAGGAAACGGAAAAAAGAGACATGACTTACTTGAGGAACTGGAGAATGAAGGAAAGAATTGAATTTAAGTTTTTCCTGTCTTTCTTCTTGGCGAAGGTGTTGGATGGTTTGCTTACCTTGGAGTTGCTGCGGAGAATGTTATGATTGGGTGGTGTCTAACACAAAACCAGCAAGTTGTAGCAAAATGTGTCGTTCCTTTCAAGTTTCAAGAGCCTATGCACGTTAAAGCAAGAGGTTAGTACGACATATCCAGAGAAAGGATTTCTAAGCAGTACACTATTCGGGCAATTTATTTTGTTGTTGGAAATTCTGCTAAATTACCTTCTTTTTGTACAAAGCAAAAGTGATTACAAAAAGGACCTGGCAGTGCTGTTTTATATGGGTAGGAGAAGAAGAAAAGGAAAGAGTCATTAGTATGTTTGATGATGTAAATGTAAGTAGGAACTGTTGAATATGTAGTACTTATTGTATTATTTGCGGAAGGAATAAGGAAGAGATTTGGCTGATAACCTTTACTTCATTTTGTTTGGAGTTGGTGGTTCGATTTGGTCCTTCAGCTTAAGTTTGCTGCCTCTTTTCGGTGGTTGAGATGTTTCTTCAGTCAAGGAGAGGAGATTCTTTTTCTGGCGCTTGCTGTTTCCTTCGCTATCAGAGGAGGGTGGTGCATTGAGAGAAGGTGAGCTTATTTCCCTTTTACTGACTGTCTGAATGAACACTTTGGGTGAGATTGTACGTCCAGTCCTAGGGAAGGATTTCTTCACTTGAAGTTTGAAGAGATTGTTTTCCAGCTGCAACTGATCATGTTGTGTTGACTTTGATAGAACCTGTAAGTGAAAGCAGTTCATGTGTTGTTGGTTGCTGGAAGCTGAAGTTTGTGTTGATGTTTAGTGTTGGGGGGCTTACCTCAGTCGATGCTCGAATGTAAATCTCTTCTGCTGTGAGAGATAATAGTTGTTCTCCTTCTTCATCCATAATGATACCTACTGTGGATCCCGATGCATCCTCAAGAGTTACCTCAAATCGACACCTGTGGTTATAAAAAAATATATATTATATTAGTTGTGTATATATGTGCGTTTCTCTGCACATTCATATGTAGTGTGGTGTCATAGTAGGTGACAAAGTAGTTGCGTACAAGATAATGTGGAAACATTCAAAGGGATATAGAGATGAACTTTAATAAATAAGATGAGAAGCTGTACATCCAGCTGTTGAGAGCCATTAGTATAAATTGTACATTCTGATTACAAATCAGAAGAACTGACTGGGATTCATGGAGAAAGAAGATGTCGGTAGAAACTTTTTTACTATGACGACTTTAGCTGTTCCAATTTGTCAAACAGAGTAGAAACTTTCACGTCTCTAGCATTTCTTTACAGCGATGAAGCTTACAATAGGATATGACACTGTAAATTCAAACCTTCACATTACTGTCACTTGGTATAGGTATTGATCCCAATAGTATATGGTTCTGAGATTTATGATGTGGATGACCTTAATATGCTGGAGAATTACTGAATCAAAATGGTATAATTTTGGAGGAGAACAACAGTGGATTAGATTTGTGCTTATTTGTTCCTTTTTGTTTGCTACCTCAACCTGATTAGACTAAGCTGAATAGGCCGCCATTAATTTCTAATGTGGGCATTCTAAGAGACTACATTTACTTACATTTAGATAAATAGTAAGTAAAAGATAATTCCTTGGTAGTTATTTGTAGATGTTGGAAGACTGACTCTAAGAACAAAGATGTGGTCAGATTTGAACTTTTTTTATACATTTGTACGCAAGATATCATTCAATTATTTTATGGATTTAATTTATTTCAGTTTGTGTACAGAATAGATTGTTGTTCTCACCGTATGCTTTACTACATTATCAGACTTTCTGAGCAGTTAAGTGGAAGATCTATATTTTACCATTTCATTACATAGCCTAGTTAATTCACTCTCTACAATAGCTAGAAACTAAAAAATCTTCAGTATAATAAAATATTTGGCATGATATTCATACATGAATTTTCAAGAATCTGACTACTAAGAGCATCTCCATCACCATCTTGCAATAGAATTTTTGAGCTGAAAAATTTAAATCCACAGAAGAAATCCCAATATACATAAAGAATAAAATGAAACATATTCTCTTAGCAATAATAGTATACTGAGTATGCTCCCACCATGTATCCTCACAAGTTTAGTGATCATAGTACTTCATTAAATTCAATACCTCTTAAGCTACAAGAAGGAAAAGTTCCTTGTTTAAAGTGAAATAAAGCATATTCTCTGAGAGCAGAATATGAAACAAGCAACAGATAGCTATCACGAATTGATATGCAGGAGAACCTCTTCAGCTAAAAAGAAAAGGAAAACAAATTCTACCTGTCGAACGAAATAGAGCGTATTTTCAGCAAAAGATCAAACAATGAATGAGATAATTGATATACAAAAGAACCACAAATTAAAAGGGAGAAAAGATTCTACATTTAGACTGACGTAGAACATATTCTCTGAATGGGAAGGAAGAAAGTATAAGTTGTATATTTTGATTACAAATGAGAATAACCGAATTGGTCAATACCAAACGATCAATGAGATAGCTATTAAGGAAAATTAGAGAGTGAAGTACCTGGATATAAGCATGTTTTCCTCATTGCAATTGGTGCAGTGGAATTTTCTTTTCTTGAGGTTTCTCACTTCCTGTCTGCAGTTTGGGCATGTTAGTACATAACAAGCGCTGAGTTGTTTCGGGAGAGTTATCCTTGCTTCAATGGTGAAAGGTTGTCCCTGTCCAGCAATGTTAGGCTAAGTCATATTTCTAGAATAATAGGTACTACAAATAGTGTTGGAGTAGTTGTGGAAAGTGCACTCACATCTTGTTGTGTCTGGATGTGGGAAATGGGAACTATTTTTTCTTCTACTGGAGCAGCAATAAGAGATCCTGACTGAGATGTACTTCGCAATGCGAAAGAGTTGAGCATCTCTGTGTTGGATGCGATCCTATTTGATAGGGAAATGATAGAAAGTAAGAAAGTAAGAACACGTAGAAGGGCAAAATCGAGCAGAAATGTTAGTATTCTTTACCAGATTTGCAGCTGTGCACATTGTGAGTATGGTGGATTTATTTGTATTGTTGTGTTGAACTTTGTTGTAAGAGATGTCCCTACATCAAGTAACACCTTTATTCAATTATGCATGTATTACCATAAATAGAACCATTAAGGTGGTAGTTAGTTTAGGGTGCTGTACTCTCGTGCTAGTTACTTACCATTGTATTTGGAAACTCCAACACGTCTGGCAAAGATAATCGGATGATTTGGAAACTGGGCAAGGAGTTTTGTTCCCTCATCTTCAATAATAGTGTCTTCCCAGAGCGTGAAGGTGAAAGCCTGCTTGCTGTGAGGTTCGAATTTGTGAAAAATTTAAAACTGTACATTGGTAAGAGATGAATAAGATAAAGAGAGTGCTGAGATGCAGAGGGGAAAAAAATCATGTTTTCTTTCCTAGAATGTTTTATTTTCTATCTTTCTTTTGCATTTCTAAAGAAAATGCTTTTGTTTTTCTTTTTTCGCTTCGCATCTAAGCGTAAAAACCATCTGATTGGGATCCGTAATATAGAGCTACTCATGTGATCTTGTGTAGTTTGGTTTTACTCACATGACCTTCACTGCATACAGAAAACCTAAGTCATGTCTACTTTGGTACCACTCATACTGGCAGTACCATTATTCCAAGAACAAAGAAGTAGGCTAATGGAGAATCCATTAGACAGTAATGACCCTTTTTGGTTTCCTAAGTCCTTCATCAGATCAGATAGCTTCAAAGGAATGTGATAAGAAGAAAGGGAGGAAGCGAATAATACCTTTTGTCTAGAGGGGATTTGGGTGCTGATTGGTAGTCGAAGAAAAATTTGGTTTGTTGAACACATGCATAGGATTGAAAGACATGTATTGCCCAATAGAAAATAAAGGGGAGAAAGCAAGCTACATGTATGCAATTTTTTTTCCTAATATTAATAGTCATAACGGAAGCACAAAGCAGAAGAGGAGCTTTAAGTACATGCTCCCAAACATAGCATATAATTACCAAGAAAATCATTGTATTCCTTCTTATTAGCGGGGAAGAAGAAAAGGTCCTACTACCTACACAATCAAGGGGAGACAGAGGGACACAGTAGACAGTACAAGCCTGTAATCGACAAACATTTATGTACACAAGCTATTCAGTTCCTTGTTAATATAGAAGGGAGAAGATGTAAAACTAAAAGGACATTGCTAATGTGTTAGTTGCTTGCTTAGTGCGGTTTTATCATGCTGACCGTTATAAACATTTTAGACATACGCTGCAAAAAGTCCCTTCATGACTGCACATGAGTGCGCATGGTGTTTGCGAGAGGACAAATTTTTTTTAAACTTGTAGTCCTAGATATTCCATGAGATTTTCCACATTTCCATGGAAGGTAAAGCATGGCATTAAGGGTAAATGGTGAAGTTTAAAGTCAAATCATTTCTAAATATAGATGTTATGTTGTTTTTGGAACATATTAATTTGGAATAGTGTCAACAATACGGAACAGAGAAAGCAATAATTGAAGACACAGTTGTGTGATTCTCCAAATTATAATAGTAAAGTACCTACGGATTATATTCAGATTCATTTAGTTCCAATAAGAACCTGTATAATTAATTTGTCCTTGGAAATCTCTAACACAACTTGAAATATGACATTAATTTTGTGACAAACAATTGTCTAAAAAAAAAGCTCCCAGCAAAAACCAGACCTCATTTCAGGGAAACAACAACTAAGCCAACTTTTTTAATAGGTTTGATGAACAATCTATACAGATAAGAATGACGTCAATGAACAAAAACTATAACCTGCAGCAGCTTTATTTCCTTCAATCCCAAACTTGGCAGAGGCAAATTATTCCCACAGCACAAAGAAAATAATAATGTATTGAAAACTCTCTCCTCTAGAATGGAGCCTGCTGACCTTGGACTATCATGCAGGGGAGAAATCGCACCTTGAAAACTCAGCAGATGAGAAGGGTGAAACAGAGAAATGCAAGGGTTTTTCCCCAAATGGACCAAGTGGTAATACGGGTGGAAAAATCTTAGCTGTAAGAGTTGGAAGATGACCAAACAAAGACAGTCATATTATCAAACAACTTATATGCACAATTCAAACATGCATGCAACCAATCATACTCCCCCTCCCCCAAAAAAGAGGATTCTGACCATTTTAAGCACGGTTAGAAGTCAGATTGTTTACCTCAGAGCACTAACAAATGCAACAATAAGTACTACAAACATTAAAAAAACGCAGCTACTAAAGTCAGAACATTACGAAAATAGGATATACGTTTCAGTAAGAACATTAATAGGTCAGATCCTACACGCAAAATCCGCACAGGTATGCAAAGATCACAAGGGGAAAACAAAAACAATTATGAAGCAGTGAATGAGGAACAGAAGAGGAAAAATTTTGAGATCGTACATGCAAAATCCGAACAATGCAGGCGAAAATCACAAAGAGAAAACAAAAGCAATTACCAAACTTCCCAATTCTCAGCTGCTACGAAACAAGGAAGAGCGCAATTTCAAGCAGTGAATGAGGAAGGAAAGAGGAAAAAATTAAAGAAAGAAGCCAAGAAGTAGAGGAAACCTGCACAATACGTGATCCCTAGCTGGCAGCGAAGAAGAAGCAGCCCAGTTCGCAGCAGTGAGCAAGAGAAGCAGAAAATTCGTGCATATGTGTGAGAGACGAAAAATGCTGTGTATATGTCTGAGAGACGGAAAACGCTGGGCAAGAAGAACACGTGGAAGAAACAAAGAATAATTGGGCAGTGGGGCGGCCATAAAATGACCAGGAATGCCGTCTTTATTACGTGATTGCCACTCAGCATAATGGCCCTGAAAACCTGAGTTATTACCCAAATGCCATTGGTCGTCCCATAGAGTGTCACTTATTATTAATGGAAATAAAATAATTATGATGTGACAAATTTACTCTTACTAATATGCTGTTTTATTTAATAATTAGTTTTCCTTGCTCGGAACAAACATATAATAAAATGAGCAATATAAGAGTAATTATAAACCATATTTTTTTTGTTTTTCTTAATTTTATTTTCCCTATTAAATAATTTTAAAAATAGGAATTTTGTAAGAAAATTAAGAAATTACGGTGCAACAATAATAACAATGTACTGATCAATATAACCCCATTGTTGAAGAAGGAAATCACATTAGATATTGGAGTTAGAGATAGTCTAATTTGATTAATTTCTCATTTAAGGATAGATCTAAAGATACTCTAACCCATTCAAGCAGTGTTTGGAGTTTTATTTGCATGATCTTGGGGCTCGAGAGAGCCCAAGAGATACATATCCATGAGTTCGAGGGAATTTGGATTGATATATATAGAATGTTATCTATGTATTAATGACTGATTTGAAATTGATTAATTATTACCTATTGAATTGATACTCCATAGACATTACCCATATCCCTAGTCAGCTCCATCTTTTCGAATTCACTTTTGAGTTGATTTCTTGATCGTGAAACCTGTTTTATTGTTTCGGACAACATGATGCAAGTTAGTCGTGTTTAAAAGATCAGTAAAGCATAATTCTTTCTCCAGTCCTTGTGTTTCAATTCAGATTCAGAAAGTTGGATATTATTTTTGCACTCAATCGCTTGTATATTTTAATCGTGAGGTATAGTTGAAGCATTATCACACAACCTTACCATTTACCTTAATAGAAAATCGAGATAATACTCAACTACCTACTAACCTTCTGTCTTAATCCTCATCCTTTACATTTTTCATATCCAAAATTATATTTTCAATAAGAGTATTTAACCCTAACAAATGTACAATTAAAGTTGTAGATGTGCATGCATGGCTCAAAGACACGTGAATTTGAGGTGGCTAATTAATAATACGCAATTTAGATAGTATAATTTACTTTAATTAATGTAAACAAGATTAATAGTGAGTATGAAATAAAGTGAAATCATACAGAAATGAAAAACAACTTGAGATTTGGTGCCAAAAATTGATAACATCAGACAAGTTTGATATTATTGATATTAAACGAGACAATGAATAACAAAATTTAAGAGCTTAATTAAGAGCTTATGAACTTGAAAGTAACAGTCAAATTTAAGACGGTTTATAAAGAATGTCTATAGGATTATTTATGGTTAAATTTAAGTCGATTTTACAATGAATGTTTATAGAATTATTTATGGTTAAATTTAAAACGGTTTTACAATGAATGTCTATAGAATTACTTATGATTGATTAAATTTAAGACGATTTCACAATGAATGTCTATAGGACTATTTATATTTAAATTTTAGGAAGCAACTTTCGTAGAACTAGATCTTCATAAGAACTTTCACTAATTCATTGTGGCTGTTGAGCAACAATTGAGGAAGAAAATCCTACATCTTTTGAAAATAATTAGTTTTTGTCTTTATCTTGTCCGTTCATAGTTTGGTGTTATCTATCCTAATTGTATGGACTTTGGAATTTTCAATGAACAAGTTGTCTGACCTATTTTGAAGATAGTAAGTATTATCTTGGTGAGTTACTTTTGACCTATTCTTCTTTATCACATATCATTTTTTGATTCGCCCAAATTTTAAGTCCAATGTTTACCCTATATAAAAAGATTACGATTTCACAATGAATGTCTATAGGACTATTTATATTTAAATTTTAGGGAGCAACTTTCGTAGAACTAGATCTTCATAAGAACTTTCACTAATTGATTGTGGCCGTTGAGCAACAATTCAGGAAGAAAATCCTATATCTTTTGAAAATAATTGATTTTTGTCTTTATCTTGTCCGTCATAGTTTGATGTTCAATCCCATACTTTTGGAACTAGGTGAATTTTACTGGCATGATATCTATTCTAATTGTATGGACTTTGGATTTTTCATGAATAACACATTTTGATGATAGTACGTATTATCTTGGTGAATCACTTTTGATCTATTTTTATTATCACATATCGTTTTTTGATTCGCCTAAATTTTAAGTTCAATGTTTACCCTATATAAAAAGATTACTATACATATTATAAAGAAAATAATTGATAAAATAGAGTGCAAATTATAAAAGAGTGAAATGACAAATTAAAAAAGGAAATTCGTTTAATAGTCTAATGTAGTATAAATATCACTTTGTCATTTTAATTAGGTACAATTGAAAGTAGAAATGACAAATTAAAAAAAGGAAATTTATTCAATTAGTTGATTAGATTTTTATTGACTATATATATTAAAAAAGGAAACTAATTCAATTAGTTCCATTGACTGATTAGATTTTTATTGACTATCAAATATATATATTAAAAAAAGGAAATTAATTCAATTAGTTGCATTGACTGATTAGAATTTTATTGTCAATTGAATATTTATTTGACAAAAAATTCACTATAAATAAAATTACGTCCGATTATTTCTTAACAAAAGAAAAACTGTTAACCTTTTCCTGTTGAGCCTCCAGTATCATCATTCGACCAGTAAGTTTTTATTTTTTTATTTTATTTTTATCAACAAAACATTTAATTATTTGTATAATAGATTAGAAATTTGAGTTCATCAATTAAAGAGAGAATTTTGTTTGTAAAACTTGATTCTTTTTGTTAATTTTTCTTGGATTTCTTCATTGTTAGGGTTTGTAATTTGCATGTGAAATTGGTTTCAGTGTGTAAATTTCTTTACAAATCATGTTCAATTTGATTTGAAATAGAATGCGTAGAAAAGATTTGGAGCAATAAATATTCTTTTCTTCCTTTTTATTAATTTATGAAACATCTCATGCCGTTAATTTGATTTTATATTAGAGTGTAGGGTATTTAGCCGCCTTAGGATCTAGGTTTTAATATTAGGGTTTTCTTAGACTCATCTCCTCGATTGACATTTCGATCCTGGTCATTCATAGATAGTTGGTGTTTTTAGTCATAGGCTATCGCCCATTCCTGATAGCCGCAGCTTTGCCCGTTCCCTATTCCATTAAAGAATGAATGGGAATTGATTTAACAATATGTTATCTGAACCTTGAAAATTTCTCGATTATTAAAAAGAAATGCTAACTCATTACTCTTATATTATGATTGTAATTGTTTTGATGTTATCTTGGAATAGTACCAAAAGAACATGAGTTGGCTATAGATAATTTTCATCCCTAAACGATTAATATTTGTCGTCAATCCTCTCAAATGATGGATTAGTAATGAATTATTAAATCATCAAAATTTATCTAGTGACGATATTCGTAAGTAATTCATGTTTTTTTATGGAAAAGGGGAGGCATGTCATTATATTGTTAGACCCTTTTCAGATTCTGATGAACGCAAAATGTTTTTGTGCATCGATATGTCTACCTAATATTCCACGCTCCTTTCATACTTTTGCAGATCAAGGGATAATGGATGCCATTGTGGACTCAATAGAAAAGGCATATGCTGAATTTTTAACAGCAATAGCCATTTTGCTTGAGACAAGAGAGACTAATGATGGAAAAAAACCAGAAGGTGTGGATCCATCTGTTGACAGTCTCCAAAAACATTTGTTATACTTCAAACACATTTGTGATGAAGCACAAGTGTTTGTTGACTCTTTGAAGCATAGTTTAGGACTTGAAGGATTTCCAGCTAATGTGCCTTATTCTCCAGAACTGATATCTGACTCTGATCCTATTCCAGTTACAACTAATGATTAGAAAACGTTGAACACAGATATGAGTACATCATAATTTTTGAAGATCATTGGAATATTTCAGATAGTTCGTTATGAAGCGCCATTAGCCTAGCTAGACCATTATGGACCTTTTAGGTCATTAGGTTAGAGCAAAATGGTTTTTAGTTTATTGAACAATTCACAATTTCACATCACTTGTTTGTTTTTGAGATTTTAGAAGTCAATAATGTCAATGTTTTTGAACATTTGGCTAAAGAGAATTTGTTATCTATGGTTTTATTTTACTAGCATTTGTCTACTAATAACATAATGCCTTTTTTTAAAAAAAAAAACAAATGTCAAAAAAATTACCCCTTGGAATTTGTTTTGGAAAAAATGGTCATTAGTATAGTGTATATTTCATGTATAGTCAGACTATATTAAGTTTTTGAGTGTATCATGATGCATATTTAGTGTATAGCGCATGTATAAGTAATTTATGTTGTATAGTTAATATATACTTTGTATAACCTTTGACAAATTATGTTGTATAATTATGTATATTTTCTATAATTTTTGACTATCTTTTATGTAAATAAAAGAGAGCTATAGAAAAAATTACAATTAGTTATGGATCCGTTTCTAGATTGTTACTAAACATTTCGTTGCTAATTAAATAGGATTAGCAATAACTTTTTCCTGTTTGGAGTTGATCCATCAATTAACAAACCTTAGTTCCTAATTAGTTAGGATCGATTCAATGATCTATTTTGTGTTCATTTAAATCCATCCTATCTCCAAATTTAATGATCTAAGTTCTTTAAACTTAGAAATCATTTACATTTTCTATTGACAAAAATAAAAGCATGCATAGTTGGACATAAGATTCCACCTAAGGAGTGTCAAAAGGGTATGAAAAATCGATTGAACCAATCGAATCGAATCATATTGAACCGATTTTTATCATTTTCTCAATAAAATTGTGAAGTTTTACTTAAGTCTATAACCGTCCCGAATAATTAGGATGGTCTTTTTAGTTTCAAAAAGATTTAAAAAAAATCCGAATCGAACCAAATAACTTTACATGTATATAAATATATTTTATATATTAACATGCTAAATTTAATATATATATAAATATATTTTATAAAAGATTTCAAATATAAATATAACCTAGTTCCTACGCCTCTAGTGATTGGACGATTTTGGATCTTTGCCCTTTAGTTAGCCTTTAGTTAAGTATGTTTCAAACTAAAAGATACTCTAATAGAAACTCATCAAACAAACGCGACAAAATCCATGCAAATATACCTATATAAAGTTTTGGATCAAATATGGCAAGGTTTTACTTCCTTCATTTTTTGGTAAATTAAAGTGTTCCTTCAAAAACATATTTGCGATTTTTTTTTAATAATAGTGTAATTTGAAGTGATACTTTCAATTTTTTTTAAAAAAATTCGAAAATTAACCAGACCGTACTGATACAAAAAAGAAATCGATATGATTGGGATGGTTTTAAAAAATTTAATTTTGGATATACATTATAAAATATTAGAAAAATTAGAATGATATAATTTTTTTAAAAATAACCGATTGAATCGTCCCATTATACCCCTAATTCCACCTCCAACTAATAGGATTGAGATTAAAAAAAAAAAGAAAAGGTTTGAAATTTTTAATACAGAAAAGTATTGTAGTTTTTCCACCTCTAATTTTAAAAGATTTGTGAGCGTTTAATTTGTGGAAAGAAATCACTTTTCATTTTGTTGCAAAAGATGCTAAAATAATATTTGCTTAAAACAATAGTTTTAAAATCAATTTGTAAAATTTTGTTGAAAAACAACTTTAGGGTGATTTTATGTGATTTTCAAGGTGTTTTGAATTGATTCGATCCATAAGGAAGAAGAGGAAATCAGTTTTCTATAATAATATTTTTATATTACACAAAAATTTACCAGCAATTCACTTAATTCGAAATATAGAAAGAGTATTATTTATGGTGTATAAACACTTTTGTATACTAATGCACGAAAATCTCTTACAATTTTGTATATTAAGGGTATATTATTATATATCTAGTTTTTAATCATTATTATAACAGAAAAAATATTATATACCAAATGTATAATGTGCTATACCAATTTTTTTAAACATAGCTATAGAAAAATAGTGGTTGTGCGACATAAAATCTAAAAATTTGACTATCGAAATAATCATAAAAATATTTTCTTATCGAATGAGCTATTATTACGATGTAAGTTTTGAATATATTTTGTCATATGTGTTTGATAATTATATTTTTTCTAAAATTTTCTCTATTATTTTTTTAACTAAAATAACACTTAAATAGATGAAAAAATTAATTATACTAATTTTAATATACTTTAATATACTAATAATTCAGCCATGATAATCAAGTTTGACCGGTAAGTGCAATAGTCCAAATGGGATACATCAACACTTCGTTGGCAAGAAAATGACTCCTCAACTCTAAATGGAAATTCACGTCCCACTTTTTTTTTTCGTTATTTAGCGTTTTGATATTTGTATTAAATCTTGATTAATTTAAATTTATATTATTTAAATTTAATTAGAAAAAATATTTCGTACTCATTTAAATTCAAAATTTAATTAGGAATTACGAAAGAAGCAATCTATCCACTGCACCATACAATTCATGTCCCACTTTTAACTCTTTAAATATCATGTTCAAGTATGACAAATTACTACTAGATTTTTCCAACTTTTTTCCCCTTGTTTACTTCTTTTTAAAGCACTCTTTGGTACTGTAAGTCAGCATTCTGCACAAAAAATGGAGCACAACACACAAATCCAAATTCCAAGAGTCAAATTGGGTACCCAGGGACTTGAGGTAATTACAAATATTTTAACTCTGATTTCAATTTCCACTTAGGTTTTGAATTTTTTATACTACTATATTTGGTACTGAAGTGAGAGGGTAAGAGAATAAAAATTCTAGTTACTTTGTGACAATCAATTAATCTGTGTTGAATTTCTTTGCAGCAGTATCGAAATTAGCTTTGTTGCATAAAAATTGAAGCTCAACTAACTTAATTTGTAGATATAATTTGGAGTCATGAGATTCTTCGATTTTAGTATTACATGTTGTTTCTTTTGCTTCAGTTATCGTATTATTTATTATTGTTACTGATCTCTACTTCTCAACATGAGTATTTGCTTTACGCACTTATTTTTTATATGCTTTACTTGAGCCACACCACCCTCCGCAGATCCCACTGGTTGTGTTGTTGTTGTAGTTGGAGTTGCTTGGGAGGAGGAAGGAAAATTATGCTATTAAGAATTTAGCTAAAATTGATTATACTGTCAAACTGAGTTTTATCTTTAGTACTAGTATTATAAAGGGAAGCCTGCCCGAATTAGCAGGGTCCGGGGAAGGGATGCACCTAAGACTTCTGTAAAAGTGAGGGATTCACAGTTCTCAGTAATTTCCCTGTATGTATGAGTGTATTTCAATATTACCCTTTGATTAAGATTTGATGCCTGTCAAGTGTTCATTGTTGCTCCTTCATTTCATTTCTTTAACAATGATCGGTCCGTCGAGTACTCTATTGCCTATGCAGTAGCGGAGCCAGGATTTCTAATAAGGGGATTCAAAATAGCTCGGAAATGCTTCACCTGGGATTTGAACATGTATTTCTCCTATGTTAAAGGGAGTCAAAATTTTATGTATGCTCAAAAATATTTATTTTTAGCCTATTTATGTGGTATAATTTTTCTATTTAGGGGATTGAATTTGAATCCCCTTCTTTGCATGTGGCTCCACCTTTGCGCCTACAGTTATACTTCCTCCGTTTAAAAAAGAATGATCAAGTTTGACTGGGCACAAAGTTTAAGAAAATAAAAATGACTTTTTAGCTTTGTGGTCGTAAATTAAAGTTATGTCAAATGTACCAAAATGACCTTTAATTTTGTGGCCTTAAACATGCCACGTGAAAAGTTGAAAATAAAATGTTGCCACAAAAGGAAAGAGGTTATTCTTTTTTAAACAGACTAAAAAAGAAAATAGGTCGTCGTTTTTGAAACGGAGGTAGTAGTTATTTTGTGCATGTCCAATTATCTCCCTATTATTTTCCTTGATTATCTGTTATCACCCTCCAACATGTCACTTAATTGAGAGACTACAACCCATTGATCAGATCATGAACTCTTTTGGAGACCGTTAGTTCTGCTCGTGAAAAGAAGGGCTTTAGGTTTGTGATGGTTCCGAGATATGGGACCTCTGAAATACATTTATGCTAATAGAAAAGGCAAAGTTTTACTGCTATGCTAGAAGCTTTTAAATCATTAGTTCATCTTTTGCCAGGTATCGAAACTCGGTTTTGGTTGTGGAGGACTTTCAGGCTATTTAAATGCTCCTCTGTCACATGAAGCTGGGTGTGCAATCTTAAAGGAAGCATTCAGCAAAGGCATCACCTTTTTTGACACAGCAAATGTATACGGGCATGAGGGTCACAATGAGATAATGGTGGGAAAGGTATGCTAAATGATGAGAAAGACTGCATGTTGGATCAGTCTATTGTTCAATATTTTTGTGTCAATCAATTCATCGTCGTTTGAAGATTTAGAACCTTATAATCACTCAGTGTTGCTGAGACGACTTGTACATTTTTAAAACTATCATATAAGTAATGAGTTTGTTTTTAAATGCTCATTTTGGGATAACCAGATACTGAAGCAGCTTCCTCGTGAGCAAGTCCAACTGGCAACCAAATTTGGGTGTATATTTTCCAAGGACTTCGATGACTTCCAGTGTCAAGTCAAAGGTACTCCACAATATGTGCGGCAATGCTGTGAAGAAAGTCTTAAGCGGCTTGACGTGGACTACATCGATTTATATTATCAGCATCGAACAGACACGTCTGTGCCTATAGAGGATACTGTAAGTATTAAATTTTATCCATGTTCTTGCATATGATGATAAATATATTCTACAGAAACTTGATTTTCTTGAATCAATTTCATGAGAAAAAGATGGGGGAACTGAAAAAGCTTGTGGAGGAGGGAAAGATTAGGTACATTGGCTTATCTGAAGCCAACGTGGACACAATTAAGAGGGCGCATGCTGTTCATCCCATCACTTGTGTACAGATGGAGTATTCTCTTTGGACCCGTGAGATAGAAGAGGATGTAATTCCGCTTTGTAGGTATGTTCATATCTGGTGACTTTTCTTACTCTAGATTAATATCACTTTAATGACCAACATAGTTGCATATGAAACCACGATCTTTTTTCCCGAATGACATTAAGCTGTCTGTAGATAGCAGAAAGAACTAACAACAATTGTCTAATATATCTCTGCCTCCTTACTACAGAGAATTGGGTATTGGGGTTGTCGCATACAGCCCCCTTGGCCGCGGGTTCTTTGGTGGGAAGGCAATCACAGAAAGTTTGCCTGAGGGAAGTCAGATGGTAAGTAATTGCATTAGTTCCTAGTATACGCTAGCTATAGCACAGTTCTCCCAGATTTATTTCCCATGAATGAAGTAATCATCATTCTCTTTCCCCTTTTTGGTATAACTATAGTAGTGTGTGATAGGATTTGAAGAGTTTACGGAAAGAGAGTGCAAGCCTACCACTCGTACGTGACATCTTCTTCATTCTAGCTAACATAGTCCAAGATGACTTAGTTCTTTATACAGAGCAGTTCTGGGAAATGAAGAATCTATTACTCCTCAATACCAAACTAGTTTTTCTTATATCTAACGTGGTGTACGGACAACTTGCAAGCACCTTGATTAATTCCAAAGGAAACTTGCTACCTTCCGCTAGCATAGATATCGGGTAATTCTGTCTAGTAATGCTTGGATAACTATCTGAATGTTGTACATTCAGTCCTCTATATTCAAACCTTTCATTTGATACTAACTAATTTCCTTCTTGACACAAAGTACAGGTCCTCTTCATTCTACTTCATTCCTTTTATCACCTTCAGTCATCATAGTGTATCACCGATAAACTTGTACATATGGAGGTCTGCATAATCAAACCATCTCAAGAGACTATCTCTAGTTTTTGCACCCTCAGTCAAAAATGATTATCTTTCTTCCACATCTATCTTAACACCTATATTTCAACGACATAATTGCCATGTTGGAACTTAAAGCTTAGGAATCACGCTCATATAACATTGTTGGTCTTGTAACCATTTTATGAAGCATGTTTTCGTTCTATTATGCATCTTCATACTGCATATTACTTCCCTTGAACTCATTTATTCTACCATCTATTGTAGTTTTGTGTGTTAAATATTCATCTACCATGTCATTCTTTGGGAAGATTACGTCTAGGTATCTGAATTGATTGTGTATGGACACTGAAATCTCACTTCATTTCTCTGTACGTGAAGTCTATGTTATGTGCAACAGGGTTTTGGTAATTGAAATAATGGGAAATCAGTCAATTTAACAAACAAAAAATCAATCTCTCTGATTTGTCAGGTTTCTCATCCAAGATTTTCTGGAGAGAATTTGGAGAAGAACAAAGTTCTTTACACAAGATTTGCTGACTTAGCGGCAAAGCATGGTTGTACACCTCCTCAACTAGCTTTAGCCTGGCTTCTGCATCAAGGAGACGACGTGGTTCCAATACCTGGTATGATAAATGCCTTCTCCATTCAAAGTTTATGCAAATCAAATTACAATTTCTCCGTTAACTGAATTCCTCTCCTCGAGATGTTGTCATCCTACTTGTTAGATTCTTGGTCATCAGACCAATTTTTTGTTTATGTTGTTCATTTTTTAACTGCAATATGTCATTTAAGCTTGGACCTATTCCAAAAAAGTCGAGGTATATCTAATCATACTTCCAATGTGCTGCAGGAACAACAAAGATTAAGAACCTAAATTCCAATATTCAATCCCTAGCAGTGAAGCTTACACCAGAAGACGTAAAGGAAATCGCGGATGCCATCCCCGTTAGTGAAGTCTGTGGAGAAAGAGAGGACGAAATGTTCGTAAAGTATCAGTATCGGTTAGCTAATACACCATTAAAGCAGTAATATCATGTTTATAACAAGTCTTAATGGGACTAATCACCATTTCTGAGCTTCAAGTACTAAATCGCCTTTCCTGTTTTTTGAATAATTGGATATCCTCTGTTATTGGCCATGTATCGTTATATCTTGTTGATGTATATATTCAATGAAGGATTAGCAATCTCTAGCGACGAAGTTTGTATCTAATTCATGTTTTTTTTAAGAAAGGAGGAGGCATGTCATTATGTTGTTAGGCCTTCCTCGGATCCTACTCAACACAGAATACTTTGTGCACCGAACTGTCTTTTTTTAATGTCTGCTTAAAATTCTACACTCCTTTCATACTTTTGCATAGAGACAAGAGACTAATGATGGGAAATACCAGAAGGTGTGGATCGATATGTGGCATCTTCTTCATTTTAGCTAACACAGTCCAAGATGACATAGTTCTTTATACAGAGCAGTTCTGGGAAATGATGAATCTATCCACTGGAGATCAAGCAGGAGGCTGCAGGTCAAACATGCGTGCTTAAGCAGCTTAGCTTAAGTGTAAATTTATAGTTTTTCAGTAGTCCTTCCATTTTAATTTATTTGTTTTGTTTAATTATGATAATCTTAAAATGTTTTTAAAAATATAAAAAGAAAAAAATGATTGATTCTTGAAATTAATCTATAGTGTCACATAAAATGTGACAAAAAGAGGAATATGCATTATTCAATTCGAAAATTTTGTAAAAGATATTGCAAATTTCAATAAGTAACAATATTTAATTAACTCTTGAAAGTTTCTCTTTGCTACACACATTGGGACAAATTGAGCAATATATATTATTTTAAAATTACGTAAAAAATACTATAAATCATAATAATTAATAATTTTAAATATGTAAAGAATATATAAAAAGTTCAATTGACTCTCACCGCATAAATAGGGGTAGATAAGTAACATATATTGTTTGAAAATGACGTGAAAGTTATAGGAAAAATAAGATAGAGTAAGATCCGCGCCAGAGCACATGTGTCTAGTTAATATAAAATCCACTGTTATAGTAGCTCACCCGTGCATCCCCTGTGTAGCTTCAAACATTTGGTGTTTGAAAATGGAGCACAACTCCCAAATCCAAATTCCAAAAGTGAAATTGGGTACACAAGGGCTTGAGGTAATACAATTTCTTAGCTATGATTTCAATTTATGTTTTTCTTTTTAACTTTTTAAGTTTTGCATTCTGGTAATTTACCCACAATTACTGATCTCAAAACTGGAACTGTAAAAAAAATTTGTGACAACCAATTAGCTGCTCTCTGACTATAGATTTTGAAGTTGTGATTTTTGGAACTTGAAGCTGTGCTTGGACATGCATTTTATTTTGAGAAAAATTGAAGCTTTGTGAATAGGAGTGAAATTTCTCCAAAAGTGGTTGAAAATATTTGAAGATAAATTTCATAATCTGTTCCAAAATGATGGCCAAACCTAGCTTAGTTTCTGGTGGTGCATGTTTTTGTTTTTTGGTTCAGAACCATTTTAGCTTTGTGGGTTACCATCTAAATAGCTTCATTGTAAAATTATCTTTTTTTAAAAAATAAAAAAGTAAAAAAATCTTTCTCCACCCTTTTCCTAAGTTAAAGTTTAAGTCTTGAAAAGTTATTTGGAAATGGAGAGAAGAAGACTATGCTATCAAGATAGTAGCTAAACTTCCAATGGACATCAATATGAATGAAAGGACAAATCTTAGTAGCTTAGTTGAATGAGGGCATAGATTCTACAACTTATAATACCTTTCCCCTACACCATTTTTTTTCCCAAAAAGGGACATCAATATGAATTTATCTTTACCTTTGTGTCTGTGTCCCACAAAGGTAAGTGTAAGGTTTGCGTAGACCGTACTCTTCCAAACCTCATTTGTGGGACTACACTGAGTATGTTGTTGTTCTGGATGACTGTGTTGGCCAGAATTTCAGCCTCTCATACGATGAACTCGGATGTGATAGTTTTTAGATGAGATGTGATGGTTTTAACTGAATCAGTGTCTGATGTTGCTGATCCTTGTCTATTTTTCCTTTTTGCTTTAAACATGATGGATCACGACTCGATGGAGTGTTTCATGGTCAGTCATAACAGTGTTGTCAAAAGCTAACTTAAGTTGAGGTTAAGCCCAGGCTAAGTGCAGTCAGTGGGGGCTATGTATGGTGAAGGGGGTTCAATTGAATTCCCTTTGCCGGTAAATTGTGCGCTATAGGTAAAAGACATTATATACATATATAACTTGTCAAATTCTCTTTATATATATATTAAAAAGGAAATAGCAAAGTGTTCTTTTATCCCCTTGTTAGACTTTTCGGCTTCACCAGAGGGTGCATTGCAGGTAGTACTTTAGGGCAGGCACTACATACTTAATTTTTGATATGTTTTATTTGAATGGAGAGTCTATCAGAAACAGTCTCTCAAGGTAGACTTACTGCTGTGTATACACCACATTCCCACACATCACTTGTGGAATTACACTCGGTATGTTGTTGTATAAGTGTTGCTTGTGCTTATACCTATTTAGAAACTTGGCTTTTCTTTTTCTTTTTAGCTTTATGCCTTAAACAAAACTGAGTCATAAAGCTTATAGTTACACTTTGTTCATGCAATTATCCCACTTCTCATTCTCCAGCAATTCACTGAACTGAGAGCTTAATGCATTTTGACTATTGGAAGAAAAAGGTTGTTCAATCAAGAAAATTCTGGAATTCTTGCGAGTGGTGATAAAATTCTTGCTAAAAGAAAAGCCAACAGATTACTTCTATGCTATAACTGAAGCTTTAAACAAGTAAAACAATCTTTTCTTGTTGTCAGGTCTCCAAACTAGGATTTGGTTGTGTAGGACTCTCTGGAATATTAAATACTCCTCTGTCACATGAAGCCGGATGCTCAATCTTAAAGGAAGCATTCAATAAAGGCATCACCTTTTTTGACACATCCGACGTATATGGGCATGAAGGTGACAATGAAATAATGATTGGAAAGGTATGTTCAGTTGATGAAAAGAAGGATCTTTTGGATAAATGTTATGTTCTGTTTGAAGACTTTTGGCCACTTTCTCGTACTCTTTTTAGATTTTTGGCCACTTTCATGTGTTCTTTTTCTATTCATAAATGGTCATTTTGCGATAACCAGGCGCTGAAGCAGCTTCCTCGTGAGCAAGTCCAACTGGCAACCAAATTTGGATTGATAATTTCCGAGGGCTTCCAGTTTCATGTCAAAGGCACTCCAGAATATGTACGGAAATGCTGCGAAGAAAGTCTGAAGCGGCTTGATGTAGACTACATTGATCTATATTATCCTCACAGAATAGACCCAACTGTGCCTATAGAGGAAACTGTAAGTATCCAATCTTTATCCATGTTCTTACCTATTGTGATATATGTGTTATCTAGAGAAACTTGATTTATGACTCGATTTCACGAGGGAAGATGGAGGAACTCAAGAAATTAGTCGACGAGGGAAAGATTAGGTACATTGGCTTATCGGAAGCCAGTGTGGACACAATAAAGAGGGCACATGCTGTTCATCCCATCACTGCTGTACAAATGGAGTATTCTCTTTGGACCCGTGAGATAGAAGAGGATGTAATTCCGCTTTGTAGGTTTGTTCAAGATTAATGACTTATCTTCCTCTCAAAAATTTAGACAGATCGATGATCAACATTTTTGCATAACATGAAACTTTAACTTTTTTTCTTCTGAATTTCTCTATTTTTCCTCTGTAGTATTGATTAAGTTAATAATTTAAAGATTCAATAGGTAGCAGAGCAGAACTCCTGAAATCTTTCTTAATAGTTTCCTTGCCTCTTTCATACAGGGAACTAGGCATTGGAATTGTTGCATATAGCCCCCTCGGCCATGGGTTCTTTGGTGGGAAGGGAGTCACAGAAAGCTTGCCTACGGGAAGTTTGATGGTAAATAATTGCAAAAAAAAAAAAATTTGAAGATCATGGTCGGCACTAGAATCAACTATGTTGCTCGGACTCTGCAAAAATGCAGCTTTACCCGTGTCGGATCCTCTAAAAATGCTATACTTTTGAGACACACCCAGCGACATATTTGAAGAGTTCGAGCAACATAGGGTATCAGTGAGGTAGTTAGTACATGTCATATATCATGGTTACTACCATCTAGATACAAAATATTCATCATTCATCTTTTATTGTTTGGTACAACCGTATAAATAGAGGGAGCAAAAAAGGTTTGAAAGAGCTGGCAGAGGAAATAGCTGAACCAGCCACTTTTACGTCACTTTTGTAATATAGCAACATAGTGTAATACAGGGATATATGGTTCGTTTGAGGTTCTTAAAAATGAGACCTTGGTTAAAAACACTGATTATATGTTAGGGAGTTTGATAAAGATGAATGAAAAGACATGGAGTTTAAGTTTGTTGTCTCAATCTGTTTTTTTGCTTCAGGGTTCTCATCCAAGGTTTACTGGAGAGAATATGGAGAAGAACAAAGTTCTGTATACACGATTCGCTAACTTAGCAGCAAAGCATGGTTGCACACCTCCTCAATTAGCTTTAGCATGGCTTATGCATCAGGGAGACGATGTGGTTCCAATACCTGGTACGATACCTTCTTTATTACAAATGTTTATACATACCAAGTTTCATTTTTCTACTGCAATCTTTTTTCATGTTTTCTGAGAGTACGCGTACTCAAGACTAGTTGTCCTCCCCTTCCATCCATGTTGTGAAACTCTGCTGCTGTATTGCAGGGACAACAAAGATCAAGAACCTCAATGACAATATCCAATCTCTAGGAGTGAAACTTACAGCGTACGATTTGAAGGAAATTACTGACTCAATTCCTGTTAGTGAAGTACGTGGAGAAAGACAGAATGAAGTCATATCCAAATACGATTATTGGTTCGCTAATACACCATTAAATAACTAAATCACCAATTATGTGTTTTGATTACTGAGATGATCATCCTCTGATTGTGTGCCCCTTGTCACTTTAATTGGTTTCAAGCCATCTTTTGCCAGGACATGGATATTCCTAAGGTTCCACAAGCAAATTATGCTACAATGTCATGGAACTTCTCCTTTCATCATTTAAGTAATATTAATTAATAGTTTTGTTGTTGTTTTCCGACCAGTATTATTAAATATTATTCTACCATCATCTTATTTCTTACTTTTGTTTTTTTACTTTGGTTATCCGATCCTTACTATATTTGCTGTTAATATTTTCCTTTCTAGGTAAATTATTCGCGCTTCGCGCGGGAGTGAGCTATGCCAATGAGGTCACATTTTATTGCATTCATAGTGTAGTTGTTAAAGATGCTAACTTATCATTTTGGTTAATTGATGTCTACGGATATACGTCTGTGAAAATATTACCATTAAAGCTTTCACCTTGCATTTATCGAAACATAAGTCTATCAAACTGTGCCCACATTCTTAGTGTCTTCCATTTATCCGTTCCGACAAACATTAACATGATAAACACATGTATACCAAGTTGTCAAACTCTCAGTTTGTCTTAACATTGCTTTTCTATTAAAAGTCATATGAGAATTGCATTACATATCTTAATCGCTCTGTCCATAATCTCTTTATTTAATTATAATTAGGAAGATTAGGTCATAAAAATTCATATCCATCATTGTTTCCTAACTAAAAGTAGATGTAGTCCCCCTTGAATGTCAAAGGGAACATTCAAATGTTGTAGATGTGTGTTCTCTTAACCGAAATGTAGACATGTTTGATTGAGTAGATGGATAAATTATTAACCGACGTGTTAATAATTTAGGAGGGACTACATCTACTTTTAGTTTAGGAAACAATGATGGATATGAATTTTTATGAGCTAAACTTCCTAATTATAATTAAATAAAGAGATAAGTATAAAAAACACACTTATACTATCCTTTTTTTTTAATTTCATACTAAACTAATAATAGTTCAAAATGTATTTTTAACACTTATCTGTCAAATAAATAAATTATTGAATATTTGACAAAGAAACATAAAAATTAGGCATGGAGCTCTTACAAGTCATTAGGTACAATATTGCCATTCTTGTGAGCTTCTACATCCTTCATTCTTGTTCTAAGCTTTGTTTGTTCAGAAAAGTGAGGCACAAGGTAGACTTCGAAGGTAGATGTTCATCGCAATACAGAAACCAAAGTTGGTGACCTTTGGATATCATTAAAGTCGATCTAGGCAGAAGCAATATATCACTTTTGTTTGACATACAAAAGTGTTTGATAAAAAAAGGAGACCACTGATAAATCATGACAAATCTTCTTCTTTTTCATCCATTTTTTCCTTTCCAATTTATCAGTTCTCAATTTCTTTTAGCTTTCTCATTTACAAATTTTGATACACATAGATGATGCTCCATTGTTTAGTATTATGATCACACCAATTAATCGAAGAAGGATGAATCTTCGACTTCAAAATCGGTTTGAGTCAAGATCCAAGAGTGACATCATTGTTGAAAGTGAAAAGAGAGAAGAGGATTAATAGAAAGCAAAGGTTGAAATGTGGAAGGATTTCTTCATCGTTCTTTTTTTTCCGGCAGATTAGATATTGATTTTTCTTTTTAAATTTTTTGTTATTCATCTTTTTGTGATATATATATAGTTCATATTTCCAATGTGTTAGCTGTCTTTGTTTCTTAAATTAATATATAATGCTTTTGTTTTAACATTATGATACATTACAATTTTGTCATATATAATGTATCATGTTCAAATATTAATTTTCATACATCATCTAAATTTATTAAAACACAAATTAATGTATATCATGTTCATATTATGTATTTGATACATATTTATTATAAATCTCGTTATGTTTTATTACTAGATACATACACTAAGCTCATTCAACTAAAAGGTTCTATATCTATAGATATTATCAAATACTGTTGTTGATACACGACACACTAATATTTTTATATACTATCAGTTTGTGTCATATACATAATATTCATAGTTATATATATGACACAATATTGATAGAACAATTGTTTTGTCTTTTATTGTTTGATTTTTTTTATTGTTAATTTTTTTTTTGATGCAGATGAATTCTAGTCTATTTTCATATCTAAAGTTATGTGTCTTAAGCTTTTAATTATTTATTCGATATATAATTATTATAAATTGTATAATATCATGTATTCATTGTTATGTATCTGCATTCACTAATCTTTTGTGTACTAATACCCAATAAATACACTTTCTACGTAAATCTCAATGTTCTACTGCTAAAGTACTATGAATCAAGTTAATTGATATATTTATAATATACAATATATATCAAATTTAATAATTTTCAATCTTAATTATATGTACCATCTGCATATTAACTTTCTACCGCGTTATGTATCACACAAAAATTCCATTGGGAATAATTACATATATAATGTATATTTTATAAAATAAAATATAATTCTCAAATAAAGTAATATACACAATTATTAATGTACTATGCTCTAATTTTTTGAGCAATACATAAATTTGAATTTATATTAAATATATTCGATACATAGCGACTACCACAGTAATATATCGATCTTAAATTTAACATTCTATGAGTAGAAATTACTTATTAACTGTATCTAGTAAAAAAAAAATACTTATCAATTTAAATAAAATATATACATAGTAATGTATTATGATAACTTTATTCATTTCGAAAGCACAATTCAAAATTAATATATCATAATGTTGAAATAAAAATATAATATATTAATATAAGAAATAAAAATAACTAGATACATTAAAGTCTGAAATCCATATGTGTCACCTAAAGACAAACAAAAAAAAAAGTTATTTTTTAAATCTAATTTGCTGAAAATAATAGAAAATGATGGAATTTCTACACTTTGTCCTTTGTATCAATTTTCGTAGTTTTTTTTTTTTTTTTTAATTTTGAACAATGGTGCCACCCATTAATCTTGACCCAATTTTCTTAGCAAAGCTACTAGCAACTCGACTTTTTTCCCTTTTGAAATTTGGGGGAACCTTTTTTTTTATAGTCAAATATGCATTCTTTTTCGACTAATTGTGTAATTACAATAATAAAAGATAATATCATCCTTATGCATCAGAAATTTACAGATGAAAAAGCTAAAAAAAATTGAAAAATTAATAACTGATAAATTGAAAAAAAAAATGGATGAAGAAGCTACATCTTAAATAATTTACAATCGATGAACTAGAAAGAGAAAAAAATTAAAATTCAAGAATGAAGGTAATTGGTGATACCATGAAGTGATTCTAGGCACGAAAAAACAAGAAAAAAAATCGTGAGGGTGATCGCTTAGAGTGATGTATTTGAAAAAAAGAGAGAGAAATCAAGGAAAAGAGAAACTTTTATAATTTTTTTGAAATGGTTGGGAACAATAGAAAATAAGATTAAAAATAATGTGTACTTTGATGATTTTTTCTATTTTTTTATCGATTGTCGTTTATTGATTTTTGATCATCAACAATCCGATTTTTGTTTTACCGAATAAGAAAATACTCATAAAATAAATATATGACTTCTATAATAATTTGACGTGATGTAATGAAACAAGAGAAATAGCATCAGTAAGAGCAGTTGTACTACGAAGGTTACAATTACATGTTATAGGCACAACATAATATGAAATTTCTAATGTTAATCGAATTACAACTGTTTACAAACTTACAAAAGTTATAATTAGAAACTAAAAGAAAAAAGAAAAACACCAAATAGTCCATCAAGAACATTATAATATGATGACTAAATCAGTCCGAAGTTAACAAAATATTTATTGAGCAACTAAACTTAAAGATAAGCATTATTTAGACTCATATTTTTATTTACTTCCTTGACAGGAGATTTGTACACTGAAAAATATGCAAATACATGCTTTAAGAGTATTGATATAGTGTCTAGTAATATTAAATTATTGATATTTAATATTTATAAAGGGATAAAGTAAGAAATTAATCCAATACTATAAATCAATATCGAATTGATAATTCGATAATCTTTTAATAAAATTATTAAAATAACAAAAAATCAATAACAAAATTTTTTATTTAAATTATCAATTGGCTCGATTTTATACCCCCTATGCCAATTTGAAGTTTCGCGAAGAAATATTGGAGGGTATTCCAAAAATTAAAAGTACCGCCACTGCCACGCTGGCAATCCTCGCACCTTTATTTTAACCAATCAGAACACACCATACTTTGCTATATATTCCCAACTCCATTTTCTCAAATTCTCCGTATCACACATTTCACCATCTTTCTTCTCTCTGTCTGTGCAGCTTCGAATCTAGGGTTAGGGTTTTTCGTAAGAGATTAACAAAATGAGTTCAGGGGCTGGAGCAGGAAAGGGCGGCGCCGGAAGAGGCAAGCCGAAGTCATCGAAATCGGTTTCCCGATCTTCAAAAGCCGGTCTTCAGTTCCCTGTCGGTAGGATCGCTCGTTTCCTTAAGGCTGGAAAGTACGCTGAACGTGTCGGTGCTGGTGCTCCGGTGTATCTGTCTGCTGTCCTTGAGTATCTCGCTGCTGAGGTAATTTTTGCCGATTTGTTTGCTAATTGCTGTCGATGGAGCTTTGTACTGATTTTGCTGTGTTTATCTTGTTCAGAAATTTATGCATGTTAATGAAATTGTGTTTATTATAGTTTATTAGTGAAATTTGAACAGTTAATTGATAGATTTCATGTTTAAGTTCTTCAATTTCTCCAAAAAGAGCAGAAATAATTAAATTGTTGAAGTTTATACAATGCGTCTACATTAAATTAAGTTGCTCTACACAAATTGTTTCACATGTTTGTGAAATGTTTAAATAATGTTATTGTTAATGGAATTCTGAGTTTGTAATGTTTGTATTGATATAGGTGTTGGAGTTGGCTGGGAATGCTGCTAGGGACAACAAGAAGAATCGAATTGTGCCCAGGCACATTCAGTTGGCTGTGAGGAATGACGAGGAGCTGAGCAAGCTGTTGGGTCAAGTTACCATTGCTAATGGAGGTGTTCTGCCTAACATTCACCAGAATCTGTTACCCAAGAAGGCTGGATCTGGAAAGGGTGATATTGGCTCTGCATCTCAGGAGTTTTAGATGTAAAAATGGGATTATGTTTTGGGAAGGATTAGTAGAAAGGAGTAGAACTGGTTATGTAATATAAAGATACCCCTTTTGTATTCTGTTATTTAATGGTATGAAATGAAAAAAGGGCAATGGCTACCTGCAGTTTTGGTTACAGATGGGTTAGGTCTTCTTGTTCGTTGCAATCTGTGCTCGTCTGATTTGATTAATTGAGCTTTTGCTGTGTGGTCTTTGGTTTGCAATCGTATTTTCAGGTCAAACAGTATTAGATTGTGCAGTTCGTAGTGGTTCTGTTTGTTAATGTCGTTCCTGTCTTCACCATATCTATGCCTCTCCTGCCAAAGAAGCATATCAAATTCATTGTCTCTGTTCTTGATATTGCAGTTTTCAACCCAAAGATATCTTTTGAATGTGAAACTGTTTGTTCACAATGTAGTACAGTCTCAAATTTCTTTGTACTCCAAAGAAAGTAATGACATAGTCTTTGCTTCTATTTGTTATTGCAATGACTCAGAAGTTAGCGTTTGTTTAGTTGAAGTCGTGAGATACTTTTGTATGCCCTTGAGAGTGTCTCTTTGGTGATTATGCAGAAGGCAAAGCGTATTTGTATCGCCTGTGCTGACGGCGACGAGTTTTGCTTACAGAACTGTTGAATTCTGCTTAGATATTTGGGGTTTCACACTCCTGGATATAAATGTACTCATTCTGTGCTAGACTATTCAGCATTCATAGTCATTTTGGAGAAAATACAACTACAATTGGAATAAACTGAAACTAACTTCATCATATTAATAATATAAGCAGCCGAGGGCCAATCTATCTCAAGATACCCCATACAAAAAAAGTACTAGAGCATAAGAGACACTTTTCAACCTTTTGTCACAACAATCTCAAGATACATACTACATTCACCAGCAATACAACAGAATGGGGAGCATGTTCAACCTTTACTGTGACATCTTCAAGCTACAACAATGACAAAATGAGATATGCAATCACCAAAAGAAGGTAAGATAGATAAGTTGTCCTCATAGGGGAAAAACCCAGGCTTCACTATTTTGATTTCAACCAATCACCAGGCGGATAGATTAATTGTTTACTGGCAGCTTTCACTTCCTGAAATCTGAATAATACATAACAGTTAATAAAGGACTTCGCTGATATGGCACATGACAAGTAAAAGTAGCATAGATGTAGAAAGCAGAGCACGCAGTACCATCCCCGTGCAGAGTCTACATGTAACATGCAACAATAAAAAGATGAGCTTCATTCTCCTACCAAACGATATATACTCGAGGAACGTCAAAGAGCTTCTAGATGGATAATTTGATGTCTAGATGCCTAATTCAATCCATTCTTGCTAATGTCATTTACTGCTAAAGTGAAAGACGGTTAAGCCTTGATTGACCAAGCAACAATAATAATGAAAATATAATGCTGAAGAAATAACAGTATGCGATTAACAACTAGGAAACCTACCAAGACAAGATACAATATCAGAAACGGACTAGCAATGAAACCCCAAGAAGAATGACCCTTGCAAAGATTATGGCTCGTTGTAACAAAGTTTTTACTGTAGTGAAAAATATCAAAAAAGAAAAGAAATGTCAATTGATAAAGACCAAAGCCTTGCAAAGACTAGTTACTATAACATCATGTAGTTTCCCACATCAACTTCATAGACCGACGGAAGGAGATCTCAAGATTGATCATGTTAATCTCAAGATAGGAGGTCTACAACACATACTAAGGAAGGATGAAAACGAAGGAGCTGGAGAGAAATAAAAGATGAAAAAAAAACAGAAGTACGTAAGACTGATGACCACCTCCTAGTCGTTTTCTCGGGACTTAATGGATACAAATGCTGAGAAGTTCATTTATAGGTTGAGAAAGACTTCATCAAATCAAAAAGGATAACTAGCCACAGAAACTAAACCCCCAAAATTTTCTATTTTCAAGATAAATGTGGTGAAGAACTACATTGTATGTTCCACATCAGTGGCATTCATTTCAGAATCATCCAAATGGATAAAAGAGCTTGCAGTGCATTTTAATTTTCTACATATGAGTAACTTGTAAATATGATTTCCAACACCATCTTTGTGCTGAAATGCTTAAATTCGTTTCCTTGAGCCTTATGCAACTAATTATGTCAGGTGACTGATAAGTTCCAAGTCAATGAGCAGAAAGTTTCTAAAGATGGATATCTACATGAGCCTCAAATTTTTCCAATCCGTTTTGCTATGCATTCCGGATAACTACATCTGTCAGCTACTAGCATCAAGGGAATACGTCAAAACTGGATACAAGGCTAGACTGTAATCCCAGTTTCAGAACAACGGAGTTTCCTCTTTTTGCCCTGTAACTTTTCACCCAAAAAATATTACTTACAGAATCCCCCTATATCAAATAAAACCTTGGGAAAGACCTCATAGTTATTGGTGCATTCACCTGCCACAAATTCTATGTTCCTAGTGCTCTTTTTTCTTGTACTCCGTCCAGAGGCATACCATTCCCACAAACAAGAGTAAAATTGTCTAGCATCATGCAGTGTGAAATTAAGAGACAAAATTATTAATCCTTGTATATGAAAATGACTAACAAAATCTCCTGGCAATATGATTTAAAGATGTCCTCCACATATCCATGACATTGTTCTATTGATATAGCAAACAGAATTTAATAGCACTTGAGGAAAGAACAGAACTCTTACAAGATTTTGGTTACTCGATTTTCTTGATCTGAGGTTTTTCAGCATTTTGTTTTCCGTTGCATCCTCACACTCTTCAGTTAAAAAAGGAGAAACCAGGCTTTCGACATATATCTCCACCTCATAATCACGTTCAAAGTTAACACGCTTTGAATATCTTATTGATTCATCCTTCGGATTGTATATCAGGTCAATACATCCCAACACAACCAAAATTTCACCTTTTTTTGACATAAAAAAGAGCGGACGATATAGATGACAAATCTGCACTACACCAGGACATTCAATGGTAAACATCATTGTCCAAGATTCTTTAATCCCATACTCCTTCATAACCCAAACATCTAGATGAGTTCCTTCATAACTAAAAAAGATAGAAAGATCACTTGCCAACACTGCTAACCACAAAACTGAACCTCTTCCTCGATAGGAGGGCTGCTCCACTGTCTTTCTCCATTTCTCGTCAGCCAAATCAAAAGAATAGATGTTCCTGCCATTATTCACATCAAGACCAGGAGAAGTAGCAGCCCAATGAATTTTCCCATTCAAAAGTTTACCTGAACCATGTAATCGTATTTCACTTGGACAACCATCAACACCTCTCCAAGCATCATCTTTTAGACTATAAACATGTACCTCGTCTTGATCAGAATTGTCATGACGAGGAAAAATACCGACAACTTTATAATCGTCATGAAGCTCATCATATCCAAAACTATATCTTGGCCAGGGAGCAGACCTCATTAATCTAGGTCTAGAATCAGACAATTTCCTGTACTTTCTAATTGATGGGTTCCCTATAAACAAGTCCCTCTTCCCAGCAGCAAGACAAACCAACCCATTGACAGAACCTAAAATCCAATCAGACCTAGGCAATTTCCAGGACAAATAATTGTGTCTCATTGGATAATCCAAATCAAATGCGTAAGTCTCACAGTCATAAAATAAAGACCTAAGAGTAGAATATTGAAGAGTCAAGCCAGGATTAAGCGTATACGTAAGCATATGGTGGGTGTATTCCTTCTCATTATAGGCTAAGCTGAGATGGGTCTTGATAAATTGAGAACTAGAGATTACACCAAGCCAGTATTTTGAAACACACCTACACTGCAACAGGGATTTCACAGGAAGCCTGGAGAAAATTTCAGTGATGAGGTCTAGTGGAAGAGTAGGGACTGAATCTTGCATTGAAGTTGATGGAAGTGGTGAATGGCTACTGGGGTTCCTCCCTTTTGGATCATCTCCTTCAAATTCCATTTCTGGGTTCTTGAAAATTTGATTCTTGCTACTCTTTGGATCATCTCCTTCAGATTCCATTTTTGGGTTCTTGAGAAATTTGAGTATTTGCTCTGGAAAAGAAAGGGATTTTAGCAAGATTTTGGAGTGTAATTTGTGAGAAGACAGTACACTTTACTATATTTATGCCAAAGAAGGAGTAGTCCTTTTGAGTATTAACCATTAGATTAAAATGCTCACCTAAAATATCATTTCAGAGCACTAGTAGTCTTTACAGTATGTAAAAGCATAACAGGATTAAAAAAAATAGGGAAGGGATAAAGATTTTGATATCTCCTTGGTTCGTTGTTAAGTTTGGAATAACTTATTCTATTATTTATATCATAATAATGAGATAGTTATCTTAGATAACTAATTTTGGAATAAGTTGTTCCCAATCAAACGACCTCTATATTTTGGTATGATTTTTGTTTAAAAATTTAATCATATTTGGTTGGCTTAATAAATAATTTGAATTTCTTTTGCATCTTGAAAATTTTATTTTTTATCCAAATCACTTGTGAGTTGCGACTCACTTTATGTGATCTAAAAAGTTACTTTCCCGTTTCATTTTATGTGATATTTTTAATTTGACATGATATTTAAAAAAAAATGAAAACTTTTAAAACTTGTGATCTAAAATCATTCTTAAATATTTGTGTGGTAGAGAATCATTTCATTAAGGATAAAAAGAAAATTTTAAAGGTAAATTGTTTTGAATAAGGTGGCAATCTTTTTGGGACGAAATAAAAAGGAAAGGGTGCCACATAAAATGAGACAGAGGAAATATAATTTTTACTTTTTGTGAAAAATATTTCGAAGTTTAAAAATATTATTTTCCCCCCTCCCCCTTGCCCCACAAAAGAAATTTAATTTTTTTTTAAAAAAAATTCAAAATTGTAAACTATTTTTTTATTGTGATGGTGATGATGACGGAGGAGGAGGAAGACTTGCAAGGATAGTTAGTATCCATTTAGATTGACTTATTTTAAATATTTTTAACTCAAAAATAACTTTTAAGTCAAAACAATTTTGACATTTTGAAATGTTTGGTAAAATTAAATAATGCTTATAAATACTTATTTTTAAGATAAAATAAAAATACTAAACCAAAAATCATAAGTTAAAAATCTTAGTTTATTATTTTTGACTTATAAATCACAAATCAAAAGTCAATTTAAATAAATTTTTTATTATGAGAGTTATGTATTATATTTGGGTACCAACAAGGTCAACCGGTGGTTATATATTTGCAAAAATGCATAATTATTAAACAGACACTCATTTCTCTTCTTAATACATTGGTTGATCACTAATTCCTTTAATTATATTTTTATTTTCGTAACTTATATTCTAATAATATTCATTAATCGTATACCTTTAACTCACATATTATCATCTTCATAACTCTTATTTTTTAATAATCTCTATAATTTCTCTGTCTTTTCAAATTCATAACCCAAATAACATGTGATAATATTATGATATTTCTTAAGTTCAATATATAATAAATGTAATATTCATTATTTAAACTAAACGAATTAGGGATTACATCATTCAAATTCTTTTTAAAAAATATTTGTATGTCTCGTGTTTATACATTTGTTTTTTCTAATACATTTTACCATTATACTAAATTAAAATATTTCATATCTAGTATCTTCTGTTTTTGGGTCCTGATATTTATAAGCTGAGGGTCTTCCAGAAACAACCTCTCTATTTCTATGAGGTAGTGGTAAGGTCTACATACATTTTATCCTCCACAGACCCCACTTGCGGGATTCCACTGATATGATATGTTGTTGCTGCTAAATCAAAATATTACAAAAACATGTAATTAAGCAAATATTAAATAATAATCACAACATATTAGATTCAATTATATATTATATACTAAATGCTAAAAGTGGAAAATTGTTAAATAAAAAGTTGAAACATGTATTTTGCTAAATAACTTTAGCATTGTAATCATCTTGCATGTTTTTTGGCCTTTGTATAATCCTTGATAATAAATTTAATATATTTTTGATGTTTTAATGAACTTATTATTAATTAATTTAATAAATAAATATTATTTTTCAACATTCAATATTTCTTGAATTGGAAGAAGATTAATTAAATTTTAATAGCCTTAAAGAATGATTATGTTTATTTTTTCACATAACGTATATAAATATGATCATTGTTACCAAAGATGTAGAAAATTTAACACGCTATATTTCCACTTTCTTCTTTAGAAAATATTCTTCTCAAAATTTAATTTATATAGTACTATTTTTCTCCTTTATTTTATTTTAAATATTTACTTTCATGACTCATATATAATTATATATTCAATTGCTTCTCTTAATATCCATAACTCTCGTACTTTTCATATTCATAACTTTCAACTATTTTATTTATAACTTTAAAATATCTTTTGATATTTCTCCATTTCTATATATATATATATATATATAAATAGATAGTATTTATTTCATGAATCCCCTATCCAAGATTATCTTTTCATTCTATAGTTTAAATAGTGAAACAATTATATTATTATTATACTATTTGATTCATGCTTTATTTAATTCGATGAAAAAGACTTTTGAATTTTAATTTGTTACGTGAGAAGGTTGCAACATGAAGTTGAAAAATTATGTATAGATCCTATATTTCTTTTCATCATTTATATTGTTATTATTAAAGTCTTTAAAAGGATGCGCATGTTTTTTCTTCTCTGTTTAATTTTTGTAGATTTAATTTTCTACATTTTTCTTCTCAGCATTGTAGTAATACTTATTTAATTTTCAGTTCTATATTTTGTTAAATAATCCTAATTTAAATATTGTGATTTTTTCATTGTTTCCCCAACACACCCTCTTGAGCATTTCCCCTCGTTTAAAAGGTGATCGTTGGTTTCAATAGGACCATTGTAGCCAAAAAAATTCGGAAAGAGAGTTATTGAGAGCATATTCAACAAATAACAATGATGGAATTGTAGTTGAATGTTTAGGATTCGAATGCGAAGTTAATCAGGTATCCACCTAGTAATTCATGTGTGGTATTTAAACGTCTTCCTAGTTATATTGTGAATCTTTTAAATAATGTATTTAGAGATAAAAGAAGGGCATGAAGAGGGAATTCTAAAGAGTCATGTTTTCTTTAACTATTGATTTATAATTGTTTCCCTTTCCCTTTTGACAAATATAATTACAATCGGAATAAATTGCTACTAACATCATTATATAAAAAGAAATATTAAAGCATAGTAGATGCTTGTTCAACCTTTTCCGTGACATGTTCAAGCTACAACGATGGCAAAATGGCCAATGCAACTAGCTCTATTTCCTTACCAACTATGTATACTTGAGGCATGTCATAGAGCTTCTATTTGACTACTCTGATGTCTATACCAAAAGGGTGAAACTTCAAGTGGTATATTTAGTTCATCACACATACCAAAAGAAAAATAAAGATCAATATGAAGTCAAAGGCAGTATAGTACTTATACTGATCCACCTTCAACATATTGTGCTGCCAAAGTTGGTGTAGTAAGTTGATTTAGAGGTAGAAAAAGGCAGTACTCTCAGTTGCTTTCTCCTAATTCAATCCATTCTTGCTCAGTGTAAGACGGTTAAGCCTTGGTTGGCCAAGCAACTATAACAATATAATGCCGAGGAAATAACAGTGAGCTATTAACAACTAGGAAACCGACCAAAACAAGATACTATATCAGAGCTTAACATTTAGCTATGAATTATGATTCAAAAAGATGTTATTTCATGAAAATATGCAATAAGGGAAAGAACAAATAAGATCTCCAAGCAGAGCGCAGTGAGGATGTACCTAAATTATGCAACGACTTTCTGTATATTTAACAAAGAAACAGAAAAATGTGTAGCGTGAAACTCTTACAAGTCATTAGGTACAGCATTGTCATCCTTCATTGTTGTTCTAAGCTTTGTTTGTTCAGAAAAGTGGGGCACAAAGTAGACTTTCAATGTAGGTGTTCATCTCAACACAGAAACCAAAGTTGGTGACTATTGGGTATCTGATAGGTTCATCCTCCGGATTGTGTACCATTAAAGTCGATCCAGGCACAAGCAATATATCACCTTTGTTTGACATGCAAAGTGTTTGATAAATAAAAGGAGACCACTGACAAGCAGGGTATTTTATGGTATACTTTTTTGCCCAAGACTCTTTAACTCCATACTCTCTCATAACCCACACATCCGCGTGACTTGACATATAGTTACAAAACACAGACAGATCACTTCCCAACACTTCAAGTGTCAAAGTAAATTCTCCTTCTCCATAGCAGGGCTGCTCCACCTTTTCCCACTCCTCATCAGCCAAATTAATAGAAACAATGTCCCAGTCATGTTGAAAACCAAAACCACCATTGCTAGTATTAGACCAATTAAGTTTCCGAGCCCAATGAAGGTTCCCGTTTAAAAACCTACATGGTTCAATCAATTGCACTCCATCCATAATATCGTCTTTACTTCTCCAAAAATTGCTCCTTAGACCATATATTTTGACCTCAGGATGACGGAAAAGGCGATATCTAGGACTAAGCACACCTACTACCTTATAATCATTACTGGACTCATCATATCCAAAACCATATGTGACATTAGTAGCTCTATCGATACGGAAACCATCACCTAATTTAAGTTCATAATCAGGCAATTTCCTGTACAATCTAACTGACGGATTCCATAAAACCAATTTAGTCTCCCCAATGGCAAGACAAATCAATCCATTAACCGAACCCACAACGGAAACACTTGATTTCGGGTCATTCATGGGATAATCAAATTCTAATGCCTCAGTCACAGAATCATTACGTAAAGAGCTAACAGAACAGTCCTTAAGAACGTATTGGGGTACACAAAGACGGAACAAATTTCTAAGCTCTGTGAAGAGAAGCTTGGGGTTTTTAGCAGATACACTAAGATGAGTTTTGACAAAGTGAGGGCTAGAGATTAAACTACGCCAAGACTTTGAAACACACCTGAACTTCAAGAGGGATTTCACAGAAACCCTGGAGAGGATTTCAACTATGAGATCCGTTGGCAGGGTAATCATTGTAACCATTGAATCATCCATTGAACTTGATGAAAATTTTGCAAAATAATTTGTGGGTTTGCTTTGTTTTGAGAGTTGAAGTTGAAGGCACGCAAATATATTGAGAGTTCCAGTGTTGCAGAATCCTTCTATTTGAGTACTTCTTTTGGGCCGGGAGTTCTAGTCGTGGAATAATTACAATATTTATTATTTTTAAATATATTTTTTATTTATAATCTTGATATTCCATATTTGAAAATATTTACTATTTATAGCAATTGTGTTATGTATTAAAAGTGAATTATATATGTGTGTAATGTGATACTCTCTCCGTTCATTTTTACTTGTCACTGTTTTACTTTTCGAGATTAACTTTACTAATGTTCAAAGCTATATTAAAGTAACTAACTTTAATATTTAAAATCTAAAATTTAGATGGTTGAAAACTATACAAGAAAATACTATAAATTGAAATCCTTCTCATATTAATATGATGAAAAAATACATTTTAAAATGTTGGTCAAAATACATGTAGTTTGACCTCAACAATTGAAATAGTGACAAGTAAAAATAAACGAAGAGAGTATATATGTATTATGTTTTTTTTTAAAAAAAATTATAGTATATATTATAAATGAATTATACATGTAATTCAAATGAATTACACTGTGAGCCCCTTTGGATTAGCCGAAAAAAATGGCTTTTAAAAAATACTTCAAAAGCACTTTTTAAAGTGTTGAAAATTATTTAGAAAATAAGCAGTTGCGGATACAAGTGCTTAAGCTGAAAAAAATTATTAATGTGTTTAGTACCTAAGTGATGTTAAACACTTTTTTGATCAAAATGTCTGAAATACCCTTAAGCTATTACACATTATAAAATACTAATTATTACTCTAATTTTTATTTCTAAATTAAATTGAATTAGAATTAATTTAATTTAATTCATCTTCCATATAAATTGATTAAATAAGTTTATTTATATGTCTTAGTTATTTTAAATTTTAAAATATATAATTATGATAAAATACATGAAATATTTGAGGTTTTTTAAAATTATATTTAATTCATCTTCCATATAAATTGATTAAATAAGTTAATTTATATGTCTTAGTTATTTTAAAATTTTAAAATATATAATTATGATAAATACATGAAATATTTGAGGTTTTTTAAAATTATATTTAATTCATCTTCCATATAAATTGATTAAATAAGTTAATTTATATGTCTTAGTTATTTTAAAATTTTAAAATGTATAATTATGATAAAATAAATGAAATATTTGAGGTTTTTTAAAATTATATTTATAATAAGTAATGACTATATTTCTTTTTTATCATAAATAATTTATAACATAAAATAAAATAAGGAAAAAATAATTAACAGAAAAAAAGAAGAAAGAAAGAGCAAGAAAAAGAAGAAAAAACGGAAGAAGAAAAAATAACGAAAGAAAGAAAGAGCAAGAAGAAAAAAAAGAGAGCAAGGTTTAAAAAAAATAGAAAAACAAAAAGTAGGAGCTAAACAATATAGAAATTATAAGCAAACATTAATAATAAAAAGATAAATTTGTTAGTCAAACATAAATGTCTTTTAAGTCAAAAGAAAAAAGAGTTTAAATATAGTATTTATTATAGAAAAATTATTCATCCAATTATAATAAAAGTTTTAATAGATCATATAATCGTTTATGTGTCAATTTACTTATATAGTAGATGATTTAATGTATAGAGTTTTAGCTTATATACAGATGATTAAATCATCGATTCTTATAAGTATGAAGTTTTTCGTTCACAATCTAAGATGGAAATTGGACAAGCCATTGGTATGATTGTAGCACAAGATTGTGTATAATTTATCTTGATTATGGGAACAGTGTAGTTCCAACTTCTTGTGCTAGTGCATATTGTATGTATTAGTAGAAATAGTTGTTTTAGACTGACTATATTCTCTAAACTGTTAAATGTACTTATATTCTCAATCCTGATAATTATGATCTGTATATATTATTTTTCGTTTTGATTTATTAAAAGGTGAGATTCTGAGATGGGTCAATATGCCTGGTAGATTAGTATATATTGGTGAAATAATAAGTTAATTGACGGAATACATGTCTCAATATAGAGATTGATGATATGCCTTTTGAGAAGTTTATAAGTTTTCATCGTGTTAAACCTTGCAAGTGGATTTGTAGATTCGACACATAAAATAAGTTAAGCAGTGCTCTAAAGGAAATTAATCTTTAAAATTAAAGTAATTTAATTTATTGATTAGTATCTGTAATCTTAACATGGAGAATTACATAAGTGTTTAATGAGAATTTCGAAATGTAAATAGAGGAGCGCAATTACAAATTTTTAGTGGAATAATTTGTAATTTATTATGGTAAAAATAATTTTAAATTAATTATTTGAATTATTTCCCTAAGAGTAAGGCTCAACAATTAATTTTGTGGCCCTACATTGCCCATTTTTAACTAGAACTCAAATCCTATTTCTAATAAAAGAAAGACGTTTCTTGTTTTTCAAGAAAAGTGAGTTTACTTCTTCCTTTTGGATTTGGAAAGATTCTCTATAAATAGGGTTTTTCTTGGAAAAAAAGGGATTTGGATGAAAGGAAATTAGGTTTTCTATACAATGCTTGTCCACCTGAGTATTGAGAAAGTTCGGATGTGAACTTGGGATCGCTGTAGAAGATCGCATAACTGCAGTCTAACTCGTGGATTCGCTTGAAGGTATATGCTCACGCTTAAAGAGATATTTATCTAATTAAAATTCGTTAAGTTTATGTTTCTATCATGATTATTTGTGTTCTAGCATAAACATAGTGTTATCTATTATTCATGTAAGCAGTACGATCCTTATATGCTTCCGTTGCGCGTATAATTTTCCAACACGTTGCACCGGTGAAATGTTGATGCACAATTGTATAACACACTTCAAATATCGGTTCACACCAGTGTGTTGAAGAAATGCCCAGTGTTGGGCTAACGCTAAAAATGCGTCTCGCATGTGAGAAAAATATTGAATGAGAAGTATAATACAAAAATAATTTCTTAATCGATCATCTTTTTTCAAAGTTGAGCAATGATGACAGTGAGGCTTGTCTTCTGCTCATTCTTTTAGGAGCATGGAAGAGTACTTCTATATTTAAGTACTTGAAAGTTGCTTTCTTCCACGAATGTGAAAGGACTGCTGAACTCTGAACCCTGAGGCTTGTCTTCTTCTCATTCTTTTATGTAATTATATTCTTAATTTAATAGTTATTATGTTTATTCCACGTTTCTCATTGTTTACCTCAGGCTCATTTGCTATATTAACACTAAAAACTACACATTACATTAGTAATTGATGAACATAAATGAAGATGCACCACAAAATTGGTTGTGTTGTGCCACTTCCCCTCTATCAATTAAAAGAATGTCTTATGTGGAAGGTTGACTCTGAACTTCAGTCAATGAAAAAAATTTCTTTATATAAAATTTTCTGTATGACATTTTAGACTCTCTTTCTTATGCGAGATAAAAAGTGCAATTACAACTTGTCATGTTTTTGAATGAGTATTGCAGTTAATTTAGGAGTTAATAAGATGAGAGTCGGAAATGAAATAAAAGTTGTTTGAATGCTTTTACTTATGTAGATAGAATCCAACATAGTAGTAAGTACTAATGATTCTCAAGACAATATCACGAGTACCCGTCTTGAGAAATTTGAATCTTTCTCCTTTTTGGATCATCTCCTTCAGACTTCATTTTCGGGTTCTTCATAAATTTGAGTTCTTGAAAGATTTTAGCAAGATTTTTGAGTGTAATTCTGAGAACACTACCCACCCATTGCCTTTTAATAGAGAAAAAAGACCAAATTAGTCCCTCAAGTCTAACATTAGAATCAAAATGGCTCTTTAAATATCATGTAGAACGCTAGTAGTCCCTCAAGTATTTGAAAACTCTTTGCACATTCGTTCAACTCACATTTTAGTATTTAATCATCAACACACACACATTAAATTATTATTATTTTTATTAATAATAATAATAATAATAATAATGAAAAGCTTCAAAGTGCAAAATTGGATTATCAGTTTATCCTAACACTAAATCAAACATCTAATTAATTAAATATTATTTACTAATTATATTTTATATATTATTTACTCATATCTAATTATCTATTCAATTGTTATTCTTAATATCCATAACTCTCAAGCTTTTATATTCATAGCCTCCAATTATTTAATTTAAAATTTTAAATATATATGGATATTCCTCCATTTTTTATCTATATAAATTCATTTTTTTAAAAAAAAAAATTTCATGACACCATAACCAAGATTATCCTTTTCACTCTATTGTTAAAATAGTGAAGCCCTTATATTTTTTCGTACTATTTGATTCATGCTTAAATTTGACTTGATGAAGCTGCCTCTTGAATTTTGATCGATCATGAGAAAAAGTGTTGACGTGAACTTGAAAAATTATGTACACAAATATGTATTTTTTTCATCTATATTTTTATGATTAAAGTGTTTAGAAGAATGTGTACATTGTATTTTTTAAAATATTTTTCCTTCTTTATTTTTTGGTTTTTTCAATTTAATAGTTTTTTTAAAAGACAAAGATAAAGCTCAATACTGCTAGTTTGGCAAAAATCATTAACTTTTGACATGATATATTAGAAAAAAAATATGCATTAGTTTTATATATTGTTAATATCATAGGAGTCGTTCGGTAGCTGATTAGAGTTATATATGCAAATAGTAGTAATGTAAAGATTAGTCGTTATGAGTGAATCTGTGTATTATTTTTTTGCATGATTTGTTTTAGTATTGTTGTTGCATTTTCTGCAGTTATTTTTGTTGTCCAAAATTATGTGATATGGTTTGACAACTATCTCTACTGAATTATTTAGACCCACTCGTTTCAAGGATACTTCTAGCAAGAAATATATCAAGTTTTGCACCAACTGTCCTGTTGCAGGTTGGTTGATGAAAATTTGTGGGCCAGAGCCCTTAAAAATGAACAAATTTCCCACTTTTAGCTTATCTGACATAAATTCTATAGTATTTAACTCGCAAGGCATATATTTGATACATAAGTAGGCCTGTAATGGAGAACACCAAGAAACATTTGCCTTGCTCTTTGGACATGGAAATAACATTACACATCATGATGAACATTGCAAACAGTCTTTTATCTGTTACAAAAGGAGACAATATACTTTTTATCCCTTTAGAAAATCTAGAGACTGTTAATGGAAATAACACCATGCTTCATCATTTCAATCTGTGGCGTCAATGTTGGGTTGATTAGTCGTTCATAGCATCAGCTTTCACCTCCTGAAAGATCAATAGGACACAAAAGTAAACACAATAATGATAAGTGAAAACAGTGCATATTATCCCACACACAGGATATGACTATCTAGAAAATATATGGTAGTTACATAATCTAAAAAATAGCCAGCACGAGGCAGAAGCTTTCATTCTTTCACCAATAACTCTAGTGCTAATATTTTAGTTACATCGATATCCATCTTTACGAATCCTAATTCTCTCGTATTGATAAGGCTTATGAAAGATATACTTAATATCTTAATGAAAACAAAACAAACAGAATGATGACATCAAGTGTATCAAGAGGTCAAGATTTTATTCTGATAGGGATTAGTAATCATCCCTCCCCTGTATTTCCTTCCGCTGCCTTACAAAACATATCTGATTGTCAAATAAACAATTGGTCGATGACCAAATATTACTTGAGATGCATTAAACTAAGGTTCAAGTTTCTTAACTTGGACAAACCATGAAATTTGAGAACTCAAAAAATTGTTATTTTGCACATAATTTACAAGATAGAAGATTACAACGTCATCAGGTATGAGTGATGGCTACAACAGTTCCGTTAAAAGAAAAGGAACAAAAACTTCCCAACTCTGTTTAATAAGAACTTGGTATGTGAATTGGTTTCAACCTCCTAATTAAATTAGGATTTATTTCTCTTTTTGATTCCCCTAATATCTCTAGTCCCACTTCATTCTCATAATCAATGCAGGTAGATTTGTCGTCTCAATCTCACAAATCTCTATCACTTATTCTTTGTTTTATCACAAAACATTGCACAAAAGAATTAAAAGAGTTTGCACCTCTATCTACCGTAAATAAATAGGACCCTCCTTTTACCCCCGATAAACTAATGGTTTTTATTGGAAGTTTGGCATAACAAAGCCTGTATACTAGAAGTATACTGAGAAGCTCAAAACCTCCAAAAAGATATGATTCTCTATGAAAGACATCCAATCTTCAATACATTGGGGGACCTCATTGGTGCGCCTACCAGGGATAACACACTACTTCGCAATTGTTCGAAATTCATTTCTACCCCACTAAAGCTCTCCTATTTCTTTTACTCCAAATGATCCACATTCCAAGCCATGCGACTTCACTTTCATCTACGCAATTCCAATCTTATATTCCACTGTCCTTGAAGTGACAAGGAAAACCACCCAAAGTAGATACTAAATCAGACATTAACTCTTATTACATGGTACATACTTTCTTATTAAGTTTCACTTTAAAGAAGATAGCAGTGAAGGCCCTAGAATCCTGGCAAAGGCTATGCCGACCATTCTTGACACATTCACATTGCATTATTTTCATGTCCCTAGAATCCTGGCAAAGGCTATGCCTACCATTCTTGACACATTCACATTGCATTATTTTCATGTCCCTGGTGCTCCTTATCTTAATCAATGGAGAGGGACATTACATCCCCTTAAGACATCAAAAACTACAACCAAATAAATGTCACAAAAAGAAGTTATTTCATGAAAATATGCAAAAAGGGAAAGAACTAATTAAATAAGATTTCCAACCAAATGTGCGTGAGAATGTCCCTAAAATAAGCAACTTCTTTCTGTATACTTAACAAAGAAACGGAAAAATGTATAGCGTAGAACTCTTACAAGTCACTAGGTACAACATTGTCATTCATCTGAGCTTCTGCGTCCTTTATTCTTGCTCTAAGCTTTGTTCGTTCCAAAAAGGGGTGCACAAACTAAGCTTTCAATATAGATATTGGCCGCAACACAAAAATCAAAGTTGGTGATCTTTGGATATCTAATAGGTTTATCCTCTGGATTGTGTACCATTAAAGTCGACCTAGGCACAAACAGTACATCACCTTTGTTTGACATGCAAAGTGTTTGAGAAATAAAAGGACACCAGTCATGAGAAGGAGAAGGATATTTGATGGTATACTTTTTCGTCCAAGATTCTTTAACCCCATACTCTTTCATAATCCACACATCAGCATCAGTTATGGTATACTTACAAAATACAGAAAGATAACTACCCAACACTTCAAGCTTCGCAAAAAAGCTTCCATTTGCATAGAGGGGCTGCTCCAACTTTCCCCAATTCTCATCAGCCAAATCAAGAGAAATAATGTCCCTGCCCTTTAGAAAACCACCATTAATTAGCTCCCCCGTCCAGTGAAGCTTCCCGTTTAAAAACCTACAAGGTTCAGTCAACTGCATCCCATCTGGAATACCATCTTTACTTCTCCAAGAATTGCTCTTTAGACTATATATTTTGACCTCAGGATGATGAAAAATGTGATATCTACTACAATATGCACCTACAACCTTATAATCATCACTCGACTCATCATATCCAAAACCATATATAACACTAGTAGCTCTATTGATTTGGGAACCATGACCCAATTTAAGTCCAGAATCAGGCAATTTTCTGTACACTCTAATTGACGGATTCCATAAAACCAAGTCATTCCCGTCAATGGCAAGACAAACCAATCCATTAACCGAACCCACAAAGTAAACACTTAGTTTCGGGTTATTCATGGGATAATTCAAGTCTAATGCCTCAACCACAGAATCATTACGTAATGACCTAACAGAACAGTCTCTAAGAATGTATTGGATGTCATAAGTGAACATATTCCTAATCTCTGTTAACACAAGCCTGTGGTGCGTGTAATCTTTGTTTTTAGCAGATACACTAAGATGGGTTTTGACAAATTGAGGGCTAGAGATTAAAGAACGCCATGATTTCGAAACACACCTGAACTTCAAGAGGGATTTCACAGAAAGCCTCAAGAGGATTTCAGTAATGAGTTCTGTTGGAAGGATGGGCATCGTAAAAATTGAATCTTGCATTGAATTTGATGAAAATTTAGCAAAATAATTCGTGGGTTTACTCTGGTTTGTGAGGCAAAATTTTGAGTGTTGCAAGGAAGAGAAGACTGCAAAAGAATCCTTCTACTGAGATACTATCTCAATCGGGAATAGTTTTTTCCTCGTTCCCTTCTTTTTTGAATAGGTTAGGATAATATAAGGAAATTCAATAAGTTGTTATAAATGTTAAATTATATATTTATATCTTTATTGTAAATTAAAAAAAGATAGAAAAAATTGATAATTAACTCTTGACCATATGTGATTTATGTAAATCCACCTATTGATCTGGTCCAAATTTATATATTATCGATTTTCAGCTTGTAAACATGTTAAATCGATACTAAATCAGATATCTACTCTTATTACATGGTTCATAGTTCCTTGTTAAGTTTCACTTTAAAAAGGTTTGACAACGAATGCCTTAGAATCCTAGCAAAGGCTATGCATACGTTACATTATTTTCATGTCCCTGACACTCCTTATCTTACTCTATCTAGAGGGACACCACCTTCCCTTAAAACACCAAAAACTATAACTAAATAATTGTCACAAAAAGAAATTATTTCATGAAAATACGCAAAAAGGGACAAACTAGGCTTTCAATGTAGATGTTCGTATCAACACATGTACCAAATTTGGCAACATTTGGAAATTTGATAGGTTCATCCTCTAGATCGAGTGTATTTAAAGTCGATCCAAGGATAAGCAATATTTCACCTTTGTTTGACATGCAAAGTTTTCGAGAAATAAAAGGAGAAAACACATTATAAGAAAATGTGATGGTATACTTTTTTGTCAAGACTCTTTGACCCCATGCTCTCTCATAATCCACACATCCACATGACTCCTCATATAGTAACAAAATATAGAAAGATCAGTTTCCACCTCTTCAAGGTTCACAAAAAAGTTTTCTCCTCTATAGAGGGGCTGCTCCAACATTCCCCATTTCTCACCAGTCAAATCCATAGAAATAATATTCTTATTCTCGGAAAAATCACGATTAAGCTGTACGACTCAATGAAGCTTCCCATTCAAAAACTTACATGGTTTCTTCAATTGCACCCCATCCGGAATCTCATCATTACTTCTCCAAGAATCGCTCTTTAGACTATATATTGAGACCTCAAGATGATGGAAATTGTGATTTCTTTGAACAAAAAGCACACCTACTACCTTATAAACATCAGTGGACTCATCATATCCAAAACCATAAATAACATCAACAGGACTACTATATAACCATCCCTTACTTTAAGTTTATGTCCAGAATCAGGCAAATTCTTGAACTTTCTAATGGATGGATTCCATATAAATAAGTTATCGTCATTAATGGCAAGACAAATCAATCCATTAATCGAACCCTCAATGGAAACGCCTATTCGTGGTTTCTTCATGGGATAATCTAAGTCAAACGCCTCAAGCACATAATCATTACATAAAGACGTAAGAGAATACTCCCCAAGAATGACTTGAAATGGACGAGCCCTGGTCCAATCCCTGATATGTGTCAATACAACCCTGTGGTGTGTGTAGTCTTTGTTTTGAGCAGATATAGTGAGATGAGTTTTGACAAATTCCACGCTAGAGTCCCATTAAGACTTCCATGAAAAGTCTCACTCATCTTGATTGAGGAGTTTCTTACAAACGGCTAAACCTTCTCGATTCTTTAAGATAGCCTAAAAAGCAAGTTCTGAGTATATAGTTATTGCTTAAAAGCTGTGCACATAGTTGAGTTAACGGAGTTCGTTATACATCTCATCCTTTGATTGATATTTGCTCATTTGCTAAAACACTTGCCTTTTCAGACATCGCTAGCGCACGATTTGTTAGTATCATTTTTTTCCAGCTTCTGTTGTTGCCAATACTATGTGCTATGGTTCAACTTGCATTTCCAATCAATCTCAAGATACAACGTACAAAAAAATGTATATATTCAAGCATCGGAGACGACTTCTCAACCTTTTGGCACGACATTCTCAGGATACTATATACAACAGAATTAGAAGTATGTTCAACCTTTTTCATGACACATTCAAGCTACATAGATGGCAAAATGGGATATGCAATTAGCAAAAGTAGGTAAGTCTTTGTCGATGAACACGGCAATAACAGTATACTCAATGAACGTTGGGTACAAGGGAAAAGCCCGGGCTTCACTATTTTGATTTCAAGCAGTCAACAGGCGGATGGATTAGTTGTCTATCAACAGCTTTCACTTCCTGAAATTTGAATAATACGGAACAGTTAATAAATCATTTCACTGATATATCACATAACAAGTAGCATATATGTAGAAAGCAGAGCATGCAGTACCATCCCCGTGCACAGTCTACATGTAACGTGCAACAAAAATCACTCTCATCTAAAACGGCTGCCTTGTTAAGCAAAAAGATGAGCTTCATTCCCTACCAACTATATATACTTGAGGCATGTCAGAGAGCTTCTATTTAACTATTCTGATGTCTAGACCAAAAGGGTGAAACTTCAAGTGGTATATTTAGTCCATCATACATACCCAAAAAAATAAAGCTAATACGAAGTCAAAGGCTGTATAGTACTCATATTGATCCACATTCAACATATTATGCTGCCAAAGTTGGTGTAGTAAGTTGATTTAGAGGTAGAAAAAGGCAGTACTCTCAGTTGCTTTCTCCTAATTCAATCCATTCATCATTTACTGCTAAAGTGAAAGACGGTTAAGCCTTGACTGGCCAAGCAACTATAACAACGAAAATATAATGCCGAAGAAATAACAGTAAGCTATTAACAACTAGGACACTGACGAAAACAAGATACTATATCAAAACTAAACTCTTAGCTATGAATCATGATTCCTCTTTCTCCCTATTAAGTTTCACTTTGAAAGGGATTAGCAAAGAAAACCCCAGATCAAACAATGACCCTGGCAAAGACAATCACTCATTGTAACAAAAATTTCATTCTAGTGAAAAATATGAAACAAGAAAAGAAATGCCAATTGATAAAACCAAAGCCTTGCGAGGCTAGTTACTTTAACTTCATGGTAGTTTCACACATCTACTTCATAAGCCGATGGAAGGATCTCAAGATTGGCCATGTTAAAACAAAGTAAGAGACATATAACAAATACTAAGGAAGGACGAAAACGAGGAGGCTGGAGAGAAATAAAATGAGAACAAAACAAAACAGAACTGCGTGAGACTGACGACCACCTCCTAGTCAATACCTCAGGACTCGATGGATACGTATGCTGAGAAGTCCATTTATAAGGTGAGAAAGACTTCAACAAATAAGACAATTAAGTACAAAAAGGATAACTAGCCACAGAAACTAAGCCCCGGAAATTTTCTATTTTCAAAGATAAATGTGATGAAGAACTACCTTGTATGTTCCACATCACTAGCATCCGTTTCAGAATCATCCAAATGGATAAAAGAGCTTGTGATACATTTTAATTTTCTACATATGGGTAACTTGTAAATATGATTTCCAGCACTATCTTTATGCTAAACAGCTTAAATTCGTTTTGTAGAGCCTTAAGCAACTGATTGCGTCAATTGACGGATAAGGTCCACCTCGATGAGCAGAAAGTTTCTAAAGATGGACTTCTACACAAGCCTCAAATTTTTCCATTCCTTTTTGATATGTATTGCTGGATACCTTCATCCGTTAGCTATTAGCAGCGACGGAAAAAGTCAAAACTAGATAACAGGCTCGACCTGTAATCCCAGTTCAAGAACAGCCAAGTTCCCTCTCTTTGCCCAATAATGTTTTCACCCCATGAATATTACTTAAAGAATCCTCCTAGATAAATCAAAAACTTGGGAAGGACCTCGTAGTTATTTGTTCATTCACCTGCTACGAGTTCCATGGCTCAGTCCCTCAAAGTGTACGGGGAGGGTCGGAAAGAGGGGAAGCCGAGAAAGTGGCGTGTATGGTTCCTAGTTCTCTTTATTTTTACTCCATGTAGAGGCACACCATTCCCTCAAACAAGAGAAAATTTGTCTGGTGTCATACTGTTTGAAGTCAAAGACGAAACTATTGATCCTTGTGTATGAAAATGACTAACCAAAATCTCCTAGCTATATGATTTAAAGATGTCCACCACATATGCATGACATTGTTCTATTGAAATAGCAAACAAAATTTAATAGCACTTGAGGAAAGAACAGCACTCTTACAGGATTTTGTTGCTCGATTATCTTGATCTGAGTTCTTTCAGCCTGTTGGTTTTCGTTGCATCCTCACACTCTTCCGTTAAAAAAGGAGAAACCAGGCTTTCAACATATATCTCCGCCTCATTATAAAAATCAAAGTTAATGACCTTTGAATATCTTATCGATTCATCCTTCGGATTGTATATCATGCTAATAGATCCAAACACAGCCAAAATTTCACCTTTTTTTGACATAAAAAAGAGTGGACGACGCAGAGGATAAATCTCCACTTCATTACCAGGACATTTAATGGTAAACATCATTGTCCAAGATTCTTTAACCCCATACTCCTTCATAATCCAAACATCTAGATGAGTTCCGTAATAATCACAAAATATAGAAAGATCACTTGCCAACACTGTCAAGGACAACATGAAAGCTCCTTCTCGATAGATGGGCTGCTTCACTGTCTTTCTCCATTTCTCGTCAGCCAAATCAAAAGAATAGATGTCCCCGCCATCACATACATCATCAATCCAATGAAATTTCCCATTCAAACACTTACCTGAACCATTTAATATCTTACTTGGACGATGATCAACACTTCTCCAAGAATCACCTTTTAGACTATATATATTTACCTCATCTTGATAAGAAATGTTATAACTAGCAAAAAGACCCACAACTTTATAATCGTCATGAAACTCATCATATCCAAAACTATATCTTGGAAAGCGAATAGACTTCATTAATCCAAGTCTAGCATAAGGCAATTTCCTGTACTTTCTAATTGATGGGTTCCCTACAAACAAGTCATTCTTTCCAGCAGCAAAACAAATCAACCCATTGGCAGAACCTAAAATCCAGCTAGACCTATGAAATTTCTTGTACTGATCATTGCATTTGATGGGACAGTCCAAATCATATGCCTGAGTAACATTCTGATAAAACAAAGACCTAAGCGTACAAGATCGAAAAGATAACTCATAAGCAGGGATGTACCTAAGCATATTGTGTGTGTATTCCTTGTTATTGACGGCTAAACTAAGATGGTTCTTGATAAATTGAGGGCTAGAGATTTCATCAAGCCAGTATTTTGAAAGACACCTGGACTGCAATAGAGATTTCACAGGAAGCCTGGCGAAGATTTCAGTGATGAGTTCTGGCGGAAGAGTAGGAAGAGAATCTTGTATACTGGGTTCTTGAGAAATTTCCCTTTTTGGATCATCTCCTTCAGATTCCATTTTCGGATTCTTGAGAAATTTGAGTTCTTGAAAGGTTTTAGCAAGATTTTGCAGAGTAATTCTGAGAACACTAGTCGTTAGCCGTTACCTTTCTTTTAATAGAGAAAATAAAAGGCCAAATTAGTCCCTCAAGTCTTATCATTAGATCAAAGTGGCCCTTTAAATATTTAAAAACTTTTCACTTTCATTCAACTCACATTTTAGTATTTAATCATCAACACACGCACAATTATTATGATTATTATTGTTATAATTATTATTCTTATTCTTTTTCTTCTTAATATTATTATTGTTGTTATCGTTATTGCTATTGTTATTGTGATTATTAAAAATGGAAAGATTCAAAGTGCAAAATTGGATTATCATTTTAATCTGACACTAAATCAAACATCTAATTAATTATTTATTATTTACTAATTATATTCTATATATTATTTACTCATATCTAATTATCTATTCAATTGTTATTCTTAATATCCATAAACTCTCAAATTTTTATATTCATAACCTCCAATTATTTAATTTAAAATTTTAAAATATCTTTGGGTATTCCTCCAATTTTTTATCTGTACAAATCCATGTATTTTTTTTTTAAATTTCATGAGACCATAACCAAGATTATCCATTTCATTCTATAGTTAAAATAGTGAAGCCCTTGTATTTTGTCATACTATTTGATTCATGCTTAAATTTCACTCGATGAAGCAACCTCTTGAATTTTGATCGTTCATGAGAAAAGATATTGACATGAACTTGAAAAATTATGTACACAAAATAGTTATAAGTGAATATATGTGTTATTCTTTGTTGTGTTTTTTGCAGTTATTTTTGTTGCCCAAAATTATGTGATATGGTTTGACAACTATCTCTACTGAATTATTTAGACCCACTCGTTTCAAGGGTACTTCTAGCAAGAAATAAGGTACTTCTAGCGAGAAATATATCAACTTTTGCATGAAGTGTCCTGTTTCAGGTTGGTTGATGAAAATTTGTGGGCCAGTGCCCTTAAAAATGAACAAATTTCCCACGTTTAGCTTGTCCGACATAAATTGTATATTATTTAACTCGTAAGGCATATATTAGTTAATCAGAAATGTAAGTAGGCCTACGATAAGCAGTAATGAGAACATCAGAAATATTTGTCTTGCTCTCTGGACATGAAAATAACATTAACACATCATGACGAACATTGCAAACAGTCTTTTATCTGTTACAAAAAGAGACAATATAACTTTTAGAAAATCTGAAATTCGAGAAGTTAATAGGAGACTGGAAATAGAAATAACACCATGCTTCATCTTCTCAATCTGTGGCGTCAATGTCGGGTTGATTAGTCGTTCATAGCATCAGCTTTCACCTCCTGAAAAATCAACAGACACAAAAGTCAACACAATAATGACAAGTGAAAACAGGTGCATATTATCCCACACACAGGTGTATTATTTTTTTGCGCGATTTGTTTTAGTATTGTTGTTGTATTTTTTGCAATTCTTTTTGTTGTCCAAAATTATGTAATATGGTTTGACAACTATCTCTACTGAATTATTTAGACCCACTCGTTTCAAGGGTACTTCTAGCAAGAAATATATCAACTTTTGCACGAACTGCCCCGTTTCAGGTTGGTTGATGAAAATTTGTGGGCCAGTGCCCTTAAAAATGAACAAATTTCCCACGTTTAGCTTATTCGGCATAAATTATGTAGTATTTAACTCGTAAGGCATATATTAGTTAATCAGAAATGTAAGTAGGCCTACAATAAGCAGTAATAAGAACTTCAGAAACATTTGTCTTGCTCTCTGAACATGAAAATAACATTAACATATCATGACGAACATTGCAAACAATCTTTTATCTGTTACAAAAAGAGACAATATAACTTTTAGAAAATCTGAAATTCAAGAAGTTAATAGGAGACTGGAAATGCTTCATCATTTCAATCTCTGGCGTCAATGTCGGGTTGATTAATCGTTCATAGCATCAGCTTTCACCTCCTGAAAATCAACAGACAGAAAAGTTAACACAATAATGACAAGTGAAAACAGGTGCATATTATCCCTCACACAGGATATGACTAATATGTAACAAAAATTAGTTACTTCATTAGTTACATTATCTAAAAAATAGACAGCAGAAGCTTTCACCCTTTCACCAATAACTCTAGTACTAATATTTTAGTTACATCGATATCCATCTTTACGAGTCCTAATTCTCTCGTGTTGATAAGGCTCATGAAAGACAAACTTAATATCTTAATGCAAACAAAACAAACAGAATCATAAATCAAGTGAATCAAGAGGTCAAGATTTTATTCTGACAGGGATTAGTAATTACCCCTCGTATTTCTTTCCATTGCTTGATCTACAGAACATTTCTAATTGTCAAATAAACAATTGGTCGATGATCAAATATTACTTGAGATGCATTAAATTAAGGTACTAGTTTCTTAACTTGGACAAACCATGAAATTTGAGAACTCAGAAAAATTGTTATTTCGCACATAATTTGCAAGAAAGAAGATTACAACATCATTAGAAATGGGTGATGGCTACAATAAATCCGTTAAAAAAAAAAGGAATAAACACTTCCCAGCTCTGTTTAATATAAAATATAAAAGAACTTGGTATGTGAATTGGATTCGACCTCCTATTAAAATTAGGATTTATTTCTCTTTTTGATTCCCCTAATATCTCTAGCCCCACTTCATCCTCATAATCAATGCAGGTAGATTTGTCGTCTCAATCTCACAGATCTCTATCACTTATTCTTTGTTTTTATCACACAACATTGCACAAAAGAATTAAAAGAGTTTGCACCTCTATCTACCTTAAATAAATAGGACCCTCTTTTTACCCTGATAAACTAATAGTTTTTATTGGAAGTTTGGCATAACAAAGACTGTATAAGAGAAGTATACTGAAAAGTTCAAAACCTACAAAAAGAAATGATTCTCCAGGAAAGACATCCAATCTTCTATACATTGGGGGACCTCATTGGTGCGCCTACAAGGGATAACATACTACTTCTCAATTGTTTGAAATTCATCTCTACCCCACAAAAGCTCTCCTATTTCTTTTACTCCAAATGATTCCCATTCCAAGCCATGTGACTTCTCTTTCATCAGCGCAATTCCAACTGAATCTTAGTTCATCCAAATATCTCTCTTATATTCCACTGTCCTTGAAGTGACAAGGAAAACCACCAAAAATAGATACTAAATATGACATTAATTCTTATTACATGTTACATAGTTCCTTATTAAGTTTCATTTTAAAGAGGATAGCAGTGAAGGCCCTAGAATCCTGGCAAAGGCTATGCCTACCATTCTTGACGCATTCACGTTGCAGTATTTTCATATCCCTGGTGCTCCTTATCTTAATCTATCTAGAGGGACATTACATTCCCTTAAGACACCAAAAATTACAATCAAATAACTGTCACAAAAAGAAGTTATTTCATGAAAGGGAAAGAACAAATAAGATCTCCCAGATGTGCAGTGAGGATGTCCCTAAAATAAGCAACTTCTTAATGTATATTTAACAAAGAAACAGTAAAATGTATAACGTGGAACTCTTACAAATCAGTAGGTACATCATTGTCATTCATCTGAGCTTCTGCATCCTTCATTCTTGCTCTAAGCTTTGTTTGTTCCCAAAAGGGGTGCACAAACTAGGCTTTCAATGTAGATGTTCACCGCAACACAGAAACCAAAGTTGGTGATCTTTGGATATATGATAGGTTTATCCTCTGTATTGTGTACTATTAAATTCGACCTAGGCACAAACAATATATCACCTTTGTTCGACATGCAAAGTGTTTGATAAATAAAAGGATACATGTCATGAAAAGGAGAAGAATATTTGATGGTATACATTTTTGTCCAAGATTCTTTAACCCCATACTCTTTCATAATCCACATATCAGCACCAGTTATGTTATACTTACAAAATACAGAAAGATAACTACCCAACACTTCAAGCTTCGCAAAAAAGCTTTTATTTGCATAGAGGGGCAGCTCCAACTTTCCCCAATTCTCATCAGCCAAATCAAGAGAAATAATGTCCCTGCCCTTTAGAAAACCACCATCAACTAGCTCCCCAGTCCAATGAAGCTTCCCGTTTAAAAACTTACAAGGTTCAGTCAACTGCAGCCCATCCGGAATACCATCTTTACTTCTCCAAGAATTGCTCTTTAGACTATATATTTTGACCTCAGGATGATGGAAAAAGTGATATCTACTACAACACGCACCTACAATCTTATAATCATCACTGGACTCATCATATCCAAAACCATATATGACACTAGTAGCTCTATTGATTTGGGAACTATCACTCAATTTAAGTCCAGAATCAGGCAATTTTCTGTACACTCTAATTGACGGATTCCATAAAACCAAGTCATTCCCTTTAATGGCAAGACAAATCAATCCATTAACTGAACCCACAACAGAAACAGTTAGGTTCGGTTTTTTCATGGGATAATTCAAGTCTAATGCCTCAATCACAGAATCATTACGTAATGACCTAACAGAACAGTCTCTAAGAATGTATTGGACGTCATGGGACGTGAACACACTCCTAATCTCTGTTAACACAACCCTGTGGTGCGTGTAATCTTTGTTTTTAGCAGATACACTAAGATGGGTTTTGACAAATTGAGGGCTAGAGATTAAAGAACGCCATGACTTCGAAACACACCTGAACTTCAAGAGGGATTTCACAGAAAGCCTTGACAGGATTTCAACAATGAGTTCTGTTGGAAGGTTGGACATTGTAAAAATTGAATCTTGCATTGAATTGATGAGAACTTAGCAAAATAATTCGTGGGTTTGCTCTATTTTGTGAGGCAAAAATTTGAGTGTTAAGGAAGAGAAGACAGCGTATTGAGAAAGAATCCTTCTACTGGAATACTTCTTTTGGATCAGTTTTTTCCCCTCCTTTTCTGAATAGGTTAGAATTACGTAAGAAAACTTTATAAGTTATTATAAATGTTAAATTATATATTTGTATCTTTATCGTATGATAGAGAAATTATGAAATAATTTTAGACAGGAGTCTAATATTATTGAAAGGAGTAATTATTCAAGGGCTATATTTGCCCAAGGCTAATCATAGATGAAGTTAGGGGTGCTTATTGATTTATCCCGTCCAAATTTATATATTATCGATTTTTAACTTATAAACATGTTAAATCGATAAGCAAATTAATAATGTATTCATTATCGTTTTTCAATTATTTAAAGGTATAAGCTTTGAGCTCCTCTATTTTTTCCTGCCTTCTTTTTTTTCATTTGTTCAATTTACATTGTCTTCATGCAAAATTTTTTATACAAATTATAAGTAAAAGCTATTTAAATAAATTATTACTAAAACAAACTTTTTTTTTTTTTAATGAAATAGTGAACTTAAATGCAATAGTACCATAGCAATCTCTCTTTTAAAAAAAGACCAGTCTTATGGATAAGTAAGCTACCCTTCTAAGCCAAGGACCTCAAAAAGAAAACAACACCGTACCAAGACAACAACGATATACTACAAATGAAAACGGGAAACAAGGATTCTTGAATAGCAAACCATCATTTCAGATATTCACGACTGAAAAGAGAAGGCTGGAATGCCAACCACAAGGAGGGATTTGGGCAAAGAATAAGTTGAGAGTCATATTTCAAAGACTGAATTATATTTCTTGGGCTCTATGCATAACATCCCCTAATAAAAAGATATCCTGTTTCATATCCGGTCAAACGTCACTTCAGCCTCACCAACTATCCATATCGTCGGTGAAACTACCACTTGGAATCAAGCAAGCTGTAGCTAAGTTCATGAAGCGATGGCCGATAGGTGAAAACCCAATTTGTGAATCCAAGCGAGAGTAATATGGAATACGGTTTAATGTTATTAATAGAAATTCTATAACTATTCCAAAAATGGTGAGTTCACTTGATGATACATATAATCCTTCAAATGTCATTAATTCACCCACGTTGAGTTATTCAAAGCACCTTTGAAATTGTAGATGGCAAAGGAATTAACATATTAGCAAAAACTCTAATTGGTCTTGGAGGTATTTTTTGCAAGCATAGTTGAAGAGCATAAAGTGGCGGAAAATGATAAGTGTAGTATCATAATGACATCAGATTGCATATTGATATGCTGATAAACACATCTAATGGATTCTATTGTGATCGGTTCACTCCAAATTCCCCATCAAAGCCAAAGATGTGGACAGAAAACTAAGTCGGATGGTGAATCTACCTCCGTTTTATTATCCTCAGGAACTGACTCCTGTCATGGTTTTTTCCTTCGTCACTTGAAGGTGTTGTTTTTTGCAGGTACCTTACCACTCAATCAGGTACAATTTATGAGGAAGATCTCTGTAAGTGTCCATTGGATAGATCAACATTTTCTCCTAATATTTGTCAAATGAGTCTTTCTTTTCAGATGACACCATTGTGCAAATAGTGTGCTCATTGAAACACTATCAAGATCAGTCATATGCCCCATATTGCATTCTTACATAAGACATTGTTATCCAGCTGATTATCTGAGATCCTTTTCTTAATTTTTACCATTGACAGAGAAGGGACGCAACGATTTAGGTAGCAAAGAAGAAGAGACAGAAGGGGTTATGATTTTCGCTGGCTTTATGAGGTGTAAGTGCAAAATCTGAAACAGAGGAAATTGTAGTTCGTTTTTTTTGTGCAGATTGTTGAAGATAAAAAAATAGATCTCCCAAGGGTTGGAGGCCAAGGGACGCAAGGGGTGAATTAGCAAAGAAGAAGAGATAGCAGGGGTTGTGTAGCATACTAATTGGGCTTTGCAGGAAAAATGGTCTTCGCTTAACAAACCAAAGTTGTCGCTGATTCAGCTGATGTCTACTGGTCAAAGAAGTGAGCATTCTTGTGCATCATTCACAGTGTGGCGTGTTTTTAAGTCAGCTGAAGCTGTAAAGGATGGCCCACAATCATCTTCAAATGGATTCCCCCGACCTAGAGAAGTTCCTGGACCAAGGTGTTCTGCTATTGATACTAATTTGGAAGAGGAAGCAGTAGTTACTCATGTTCAGGTAATTTCAACTCCAAAATTTTTTGAGTCGTGTAGAGTAAATTAAAAACCAGTCTATCTAGAGAAAAAGTTGGTGACACGGATGGCCCGAGATTGACTTCACTCGTGGAGAATGATCTTGAATGCTGTCGCTTAGGAACTTTACCAGGTAATTGAGGACCTGAATCACAAAAAATAGTTAGCCTCCATACGTCTCCGTGAGCATGTGGACAGTAAAGACATGGGCTATAATGAACAGCCTGTAGCTCTGGCTGAACCACCACTTCTTCAAACTTTATATGGTTATATAAATATTTTACATAGTTTCTACACACAAATTTGTGGGTGAAATTTCAAGTTTTTGTGAGATTTGAAGTGTTGTTATTTTTCCAAAAACCTGACATGAATCTTCTACAAAATTTATACAATTATATTAATACAGTTTTCACACACAAAAATTGTGAGCAGTATGCTTAGCTGGAACAAGATATACATATTTCATACAATGCCACAACTCATTGCGCAAGAACAGTCCTTTTGACTGTCACGCCCCGAGCCTACACCTTGGATGTGGCCGGCAATCGGAAATCATTTCTGATCCCTAGCGCACCACTTGACCTAGCTAACTTACTCAGCGGAAAATATTAACCTCATAAGGAATTAGAATGGGCTCAATGTTCGTAAACACAGACATACAATTATAAAATATACAACTTGACTCAAAGCTTTCAAACAACTCCAAGGAAATAACCTGAACAATATCTTTCTAGTCTGTGAAGCCTCTAAAGTACGGACTTTGAACTAGGAATCGGAGTAGGCTCACGGCTACCTCAACTAAAATTAATATAGGAAAATAAAGACTCTCGAGCTCCTCTGGACGCAAAGAGGCTTCACCAACTGTTGATGGGGTTTGTCTTACTGAGCAATCGCTAACATGGGTACTTGAATCTACATCATAAAATGATGCAGCGCCAACGACGTCAGTACGTAGAATGTACGGTATGTAAGATGGGCAAAAAGCATTAAGAACAGGATAATCAACTTTTCTTTGAGATAGTCAATTGAGAAAAATATGTCATGCACGTAAAACATATGTTTAAAACACATTTAAAAGTACAACTCAATATAAAAGAAATACTTACTTTAATGCATTAAAAAACACAACTAAATATATAAAAATAGAATACTCATATGCTTAGTTCTGTAATTAGCTCAACTCAATTAAATATGCAACATAATAAAAGGAAGTACTTTGATAAAGAAATAATAAATCTCAGTGTTTAAGATAATAAACTTTAGTTCTTGGGGAGTTTCTCTAACCGAGAACCATTACTATGAGATTTCTGATGATACAACATCTTGCCACGCTGCCAGAGCCATCCCATACTTTGCCAGGTAAAGGACAAAAACTAGGGGAGTGGATCCATCCCAAAACTGGACCATCTCAGTGGCAAGTGAGGAATTATCTCTCGGTACAATCCTATCCTACACCGACTACGTAGTTTATGAGTTCAAGTTATTATTATTCTCACTCATATCGGTGCTCAATACTACTCCCAAAATAAATTTTATAATGCTTATAACTTCAAGAGTAAGACTTCTCAAGTTGCCTCTTTCATCCTTTGGGACTTAGCCCAACTTTAGCTTTTTACAAACTTTTCTCGACTTGACTTTTTTCTTTGTCTGAAAGTTGCATTAATACAAAGTGTCTCAAAAACATAATTTTCTTACTCAAATACTTGTAATATAGAAGTTTTAAGTACTGCTTAAACTCAACTCAAAACTGTGGACATAATAGCTTTTCATGAAATATCTAGGATTCTTACAATTGCAACCTTAATCATGAAACTCTGACTTAATAACTTAATTTAGTAGTGAAATCAGTAAAGACCATAACTTTATCAAGAAAAATATATGAACAAGTATTTCAATGAAATTAATTAGTAATGGGGAAAACTTGATCTCAACTTATAAACATGATCTTGGATAAAGACTGTTAGTTAAAGATACTAAAATAATAGTAGAATAGCTTTTGGAAGGCCTTACATACCTGGAAGAACAAGGTTTCTTGAAGAACTTTGAAAAATACACTAGCTTCTCTTGAAATCCTAGCTTTTCTTCTCTTGATGTTCTAGGTTTGGAGAGTGTTTTGAGCGTAAAGAAATTAAGGAGTTATGTTGGGATTTATTTAGGTTAAAAACTAATAAGTTTAGACTTAAAGGGTGAGAAAGAACAAAAATACCCCTCTTTAAAATCGTTGATCGGGTTGTCTACGAGACCCTCTATGGCCAGTAGGGACTCTTCTGTAAACTTTTGGACAATTTCTGGGGTCTCTACATTGCTTCACGAGCCCATTTTACGGCTTTTAGAAAATTTTACGACCCGTAGATTGGGTCATAAAGTCGGAGACAAAAAATTGAAATTTCAGGACTTTTTCTCACAATTTAGCAAACGGGCCGTACTTTAATTTACGGCTCGTAAAGGGGTTTCGTAGAAGCAACTCTGCTCAGGCAGTCTTTAGTAAAATGACCATACCTTTTGACTCCAAACTCTAAATGAGGTGAGATCAGTTGCGTTGGAAAGCTAATTCAAAGAGCTTCATTTGATAGGTCATAGATCACCTAATTATTTGTGTGATAAGAGTTATAATCATTTAAAGTCGACCCTTGCATAATCCAAAGTGAAAAACTTAACTGGTAGGGAGGTTTTGAACTTGACCAAGTATTAGAGATCTCTTATGAACCTAATCCACTTCTAATACACTTCACACATATAGGAATGAGCTTTAAAATATAGGGACAAGTAAGGCATCCTTAGGTTCAAGTTTATATACTTACAACAAATTTATTTTAATCTTATGAATAGAGTTGTGGGGTGTTACATTGACTTGCACCTAGTTTTGCAAATAAGTAATACTAACTTCTGCAACTCTAAGAAAAACCATACAACTAATCATATAGAAGATTGACATCAATTTCACAGGTCTGTCAACAGTTTAGTAACACGAAGTTTATGTTCCATGCAATTGCTATAGAATACCAACTTACATGGAAAGTTACACTAGCAAGAACAGTTTGAACACTAGCAAGAACAGTTTGATCGTTCAAATGAACGGAAATCACTAACTCTTTATCCTTTGTGCACACAATTTCTTACAAATAGCACAATACAACAAGAAGTATGAACCTAAATATAATCCTCAGAGTGCTCATATTATTGCATCAAGGTAAGAATAGTTGTGTCGTCGTCCAAACTCAAGGAGGCTATGAAATATGTGACAGCGCACGCCAATGAAAAGGGACTCTGTTTCTGGATTAAGAGACATTCCTTATATCTCACCATAGAAATCAATTTTCTGCTCCAACTCATGTCCACTTTTTACATCAAATATTGCACAAAATCTATAGACTCTGCCATAGCCATAAATCTCCCATCAGACGTGTAGCGAATGGAAGGAATGGCTCCACCTTTACCCCTCAAAGCAGTGACAGACTTGGAAAAGTTCTGAACATCCCATATCCTACACATTTTATCCTGGTTCCCCGTTCCAAATGTTTGGCCATCAGGATGCCAAGATGATGCAAATGAATAGTCCACATGTCCAAGCAAATGAGAAATATTCTGTGAACAATAGATATTTGTTAATGGACCGCTCATTGACCTTTTAATTATACTAATAATTCACGGTGCAGGACATCTGAGATGTGCAAACATACCTTTCCATTCCTTGAGTCAACCAATCATCCTTTGGGATGATCCCCAACTACTATGGGAAGCTTACCATCAGGGCTGAGTGATATATGATGTGAGCATAAAAAGCGGAAATGAAAATCAATACAAAATGTATACTACTGAAAGACCGTTGACTCAAGATAGGACTTGCGTTAAAAAAGATACTATAAATGAAACAGGTTCAGGCATAGACTAGATGAATGCAGACTTACATTCACTGGCCAGGGAAAACGGAAATGGATTGACAGTTGAAAATTCTTCACATCAAAATCTCTTACTCCGGAATCATCAATTGAAGTAATAAAATGAACTGCACCACTGCATGGATATAGATATCTCACTTAGCTTAATTCTCACTGAGAAAAGAAAATACAACCTTATCAATCAATAGAAGTTCAGGCAATAAGCAAGATGATGCAATACCTGTCAGTGTTGTATATTTCAATTGCGGTCATAATGTCTTCATCGTCATATGTGGGCCGGGAACAAAGGAAAACTCCAGGCTTATTTAAATACTACACATAATTTAAAAAATCATAAGCTTCTTCATGTTAAAAATTTGATGGCAAAAGCTAAACTTGTAATGAGGGTGGGGCAGTACTCAAACATTTAAGCAAAAAAAACACAAAAAGAAGACCTAAAAATCAATGGTAATTTTAAAAAAGAAAACAATCGTAAGGACATTGGCAAACCTTAACGATAAGTTCTCCTTCTATTCCACCAGCAATGAGCAGCTTATCTTTCACAGCCAGAGTGCTTACACCGGATTCCGTAAATCCCTCAGAAAGGTTTTCAGGATGTTTCTAATAGAGAAGAGAAAAAGGGAGGAGTGAAAAGGAGGTGCAAACAGAGTTATGATAAGTGAATTTGATGTACAAAAATACATACCTCGACTGGCGCTACATGTCCTGATAAATCGAGAATTTCAGATTTCGCACAGGTCAATGATGACGAATGAATGATAGAGTCATCTGACTTAAGGTACACATCATGCTTAGAAGTTGCCCAGACCAAATTCCTAAGCCATGTTGCAAAAATTGGAAAAAAAATAGTCCGATTATTCAAAATGTCATTCAACTTATTCTCTAAGTAAACTCTTAGTTTCTTTCACACACAATAAAAAATAGAAGGGATAAACAAAAATCTGAAATTTACCCGCAAGTCACAGAATGTTGGTTGTACGGATCTTGCATTCCATCTAAATTCATAGTATAAGTCATCTTTCTTTGTGGTTATACACTCTTGTTGACATAAAAAAAAGGGGAAAAATGACACCACATCAACATTGAACACAATTTATTCATCTAAATCAATAATAATTTTAATTAAAATACAAACTTATATTACCGTTTTTGATTTCTCACTAGATTGACGAATGTTTTCTAAGTTCAGATACTCTCGTAGTCTTCTTTGCCTAACTGATTCCTTGATTAAGCCCATCCTTTCCCACGGGATCCCTTGAATATCTTTGCCACTCCTCACCTCAGCAGCCGAAATATCTTGCATTCTATTATTCTATTCTAGCAAAACAAGAAACTACGCAATAAAGTTCAAACATTTGAAGTAGATTCATACCAAAACATTACATCTAAGGCATGTACAAATGCAACATTCAAAATTCTACATGAATTAACGAACCATGTGGTAATACTCATCTACATCTAAAACACAGCCACCAAAGTCTACGCCTAGGAACTCATCTACATCAGAGTCAAAGCCACCCAAGTCTATGCCTTAGAACTCATCAATAAAATCATCTAGTTCTTCCATTACATATTCCTCTTATGTGTAATCAGTATCATCTCCTTAATTGTTAACAAGATGTGTTCACTCACAAAACATGAATGCTAACATCTCAGCCGCATGTCATGTCTAAGGTTATGTCTTGTCTAATCACCTCTTCTAGTACTACTTTAGCCTACCTCTAACCCTCTATAAACCTACCTTTGACAACCTCTCCCATCTCCTCACGAGGACATATGTGAGTCTCTTCTCAGTCTCGCCTCCATCATCTTGTTCACCCTAGAATATGGCGGTCGCTAATTAACTACGTTCCAAAAGCATCTTAACATTTAAATAACACAAAACATCCATTTAAAGAAAGAAACATTTAATTTTGGCCCCCTCTTATGACATGATTGCAAGAAGAAGATGAAAAACAGACATAAGATTATTTTGAAAGTATAACCTAAATCCATTCCACAAAATTCAACAGTTAGTACAAACAACCAGATGAATGATAAATCTTGTATACGTGACAAGGTGAATCAACCATAATAAACATAACGTTCCACACAATTATATGTGTTTTTCTATATAAAAAAAGAGTTAACAATAAAAAAACACATAAAGTATCTCGATTTATTGAATTTCATACCTAACCTATTAGATGTGTCATTTCCCTATTTTGAACTATCACCAACTTATCACAAATGATGATATCAGACTTACAAGAAGTGAACAAATGATAAGTTAGATAGAAAACTCAAACTCCTATTGTTCAGTCATGAAAATAGAAAATTCGAATATTTTAGATGCGTTTTTCGACCTTTCACTCCACACAAACACAAAGAAAAAGGAAAATCGATGGTTGATAGAAGATAGAAATGAATTTCTGACCTTTGGGCAAAAATGAGCAAAGAGGAAAGGATGTTTAAGCTCAGTTTAGAGCGCTTGCTGTTTGAAAAGGCGGACAAACATTTGTTCAGTCATGAAAATTTAAAAAAAATCAAATATTTTAGATGCATTTTTCGACCTTTCACTCCACACATACAAATAAAAAGAAAAATCGATGGTTGATAGAAGATAGAAATGAATTTCTGACCTTTGGACGAAAATGAGCAAAGAGGAAAGGATGTTTAAGCTCAATTTAGGGTGCTAGAAAGTCAATAATTCTAATATAATTTTTTTTAGATATGTAAAGTTGTTGTTTATTTAACTTTGTTCAAAATTACAGCTACATCAAATTAGTCAAAATATTTTCTACTCTTATGATCATGAACATGTCACATATATAGTTGAAGTTAAAATATTAATATAAAAGGAAAGATTTATTCTTTTTAAAATAAACTATAAACAAAATTAACTCATATAAAATATAACAGTAGGACTATAATATCTTCCACCAACAACAATATCAATCTACACAGTTTGATTTTCTCTAGATTAGGCCTTCATGCACGCAAGTCCAAGACTATGTACTGCCACCTTCGACCTAAGCTCTGGCCATCTTCAACCGTCTTGAATGTCGTCCAAGTTTAATTTTCCACAAGAGACATCGGCGTACCTATTCATTATTCACTTTATTGTATTGAAGTATTGTTACAAAATGTATATAGACATCATTCTTAGCAATATACATAGTCATAATTAGCTAGAAGATCTTTAGGAATCCTTTGTAATTACTAGTTGATCTTTAGGAATCTCTCTTTATTTTCTTTCCTAAATTAGCACCTAATGTATTGTATATATATCTTGCATACCTATTGAAATAAAGCATCAACTTCTATTCGATTACAGTTTTTTAAGAGTTCCATAATATTTTTAAAACATTGCATATCAATAAACGATAGACACCACATCAACTTGTAAAAGAATACACAACAGACTATAAAGTCGGGAGTGACTAGATAATCATTCTGTAAGAACTATTTACCATCCCCCATTGTTTTTAATTGTTGGCACAACAATTAAGTAGAAGGTATAATCTATCATTTATTGAGACGATCAGTTGGAAGGTTTAGGCGTCGAGAAATGGCCGTACTTCTATCAGTGTATTCCTATGTGTTTCAAGAGAAAGTGTACTGTCAAAGTAATAGTAAGTTGAAAGAGGATGCAATCAATATCCTGCACAAGGCGTGATCATGATTGTATATTCTTTTAAAAATACAAAGTTGAAGGTTGCAATTGGACGATTATTTTTTCAACATCAAACGGAATCACAAGTCAATTTTTTAATTGATTTGACTTCGTTCATCAATTCATTTTGACTATGACAGTTTGGCTTATATGCCCCTGGGTATGTGTAAATCAAATTTACATTGGAATCAAGGTATAAGTCAGAGGGATGAAGAAGGAAATATTATGAAGATGGATTGTTGGGGTAGGCATTGAGGAAGGAAAAAGAACTGCTCATTCTTGCCATAGTAAACTGCTTATATGTCTGTGTTTCCTCTGTTAGGATCGATTACAACAACACTTGTAGATTTCGAAGAACAATTCAAGACAGTTTTAGTAAACCTAAGAGAGAGAAAGTATTTTCGTGGTAACACCTTCTGAGGGTAACCTCCACATCTCAACATCCTCAACTCTGTATGCCATTATTGATTCCCTGGCAATAAAGTAAATAATTAACTATCAACACTATGGGCGTAGCACATCCGATTCCTGTAAATAACTGTTATTGAATGTACAAAGAGGCGTCGATTTCTGGAATAGAGAAAGGGGAAAACAATCATGTCACTTGGTTCTTCAAGATCAGAATGAGTTTCTTCTTAGATGTCAAGTAGATGGCCACGTGAAGCGCGGGGAATTACCTAGTTTAATTAGTAATAGAAAAGTAATTTTAATATATATATAATTTTATAGAGATATCAATTTTACCCATTGACGAAAATTTTAAAACTGAAAATTGAACCGATAATCCAATAAAATAATTTACAAAACCGCTTAACACTAATAAAGAATATGAAAATAACCTGATACTAAAAAATTAATTATATTTTTATTGATTTGTTAAATAGTTCTACTATATTTTGCACACCAATAGATGAATGGCAAAAGTACCCATGTGAATGGTAGACGTACCCAAGCTCAATGTTTTTTGAATTGTTGCAGTTGGAAGAGAGGAACCATGAAGCCTAGATTAGTTTTTCTCAAGCACACTGGTTACTTGAGCCTATGTCCAAATACTAGCTTGAACAGTACACAACTTCAAATTTTGGCCAATAAAATATTTATTACCAAAAACAAAAAGAAAAATAAAAGAAGTTTCAATATGATTCTTTAATACAAAACCAAAGAAGAAAAAAAATATAAAAATGAAAATGTTCAAGACAAGTTCCATAGTTGTCATAATACTAAAGAATCACAACATGTGCAGCATTTAGAACTTCATAGTCCACTGGCCAACTCTTATATCTTACTTCCCATAATCAACAAATTGGTTCAACTTAATGTGTTTCCATCTTAACTAAGCTAAAATACGATTATCATAAATAATATATGTCTTGCTCTCTGGAAATGGAAATAACATCAGCACATCACAATGAACATTGAGAAAACAGAAACATCATGCTTCATCATTTTGATCCACACCATCAGTAAGGATAGATTAGTTGTTCATAACATCAGCTTTCAGCCCTTCAACTCCTGAAAGGTCAAGAAATTAACAAAACATCTCACTGATACATAATGACATCCAATGACGGGACCAGAATTCAAATAACAGAAAGTAAACATATAAAGAAACCAAAAGGATTCAACAGATTATCCCACACATAGCATAAATAAGGGGAATGCCATGCCTCATTATCAAGATGCATGCAGTAAGCAGCAGATAGAGTAATTGTTCTTTAATTACAGCTTTTACTTCCTGAAAGTTCCACTATAGAAATGAAAACACCCTATTAATCATGATACCTGACAAGTAAAAGTGGGCTATATGGTAAGGTGCAACATACACGACTGTCCTCGAGCACAGTCATACACAAACACCAATTAAATGAAAGTTACTTTCGTTGTTATCGCAAAAGAGCAACTTTTATTTCATCTAGTATGCATATAACATGAATACATATATGGTCACATTATTTAAAAGATAAGACTACATGAGGCAGTAATTTCATGTTTCCTCTAGCTCCACCAACACTATCAATTTTTTCACAAAGGATCTGTCTTCCTTACCTTAATTACTCTAGCACTTATAATTTAGCTGCATTGATATCCATCTTTACGAATCCTTATTCTCTCGCCTCGATAAGTCTCATGAAAGACATACTTAATATCTTAATGCAAAGAAAACAAACAGAATCATGGCATCAAGAGGCCAAAGATTTTATCCTTACAGGGATTAGCTATAATCCTCCTCATGTATTTCCTTTTGTTGCTTGATCTAGAAAACATTTCAGATTGTCAAATAAATAGTTACATCAATGATCAAATATTACTTGAGATGAGTTAAAGTCACACATTAGTTTCTCAACTTAGACAAACCATGAAATTTGAAAACTCAGAAAGTTATATTTTGGTACATAATTTATTAGACACAAGATTACAACGTCATCAATAATGAGTGATGACTACAACAATAATGTTACAAAAAAGGAATAAATATGGTTTTCAGCTCTGTTTAGGATAAGATATAAAGAACCTGGAAACTCAAAACTTTGCACCTTTATCTAACCATAGATAAATATGACTCATTTTTTTCCCAATAAAGCAATGTTTTCTTTTTGCAATGTTTCGGCATAACAAAGACTATATACAAGAGTTGTGTACCAAAAAACTAAAAAAAAAATATGATTCTCCATGAAAGACACCCAATTCTTTTATATATAAGGGGACCTACTGTAACTATAGGGATAAGAGACTACTTATCAATTCTCCAACATTCATCTCTACCCCATCAAAGCTCTCCTAATTCTCTACTTAAATGTTCACATAAGAGCTAAAGAAGCCACATAACAACCCACATGCCTTCTCTTCCATGATTCCAACTGAAATTAAGTTCATAAAATCTGACGTATATTCCCTTGTCGTTTAGTAATAAGTAACGACAGATAAAATGTAAGTGACATGGAAAACCATCAACGTACTTAATCTCGACTCTTGATTCAGGACCTGATCCAACACTCATTCCATGACTCTACCCAAGATTCAACTTCTGACCGAAGATCCAATCCTGACATTCGACCATGGACCGACTCAAAGCTCGATCTCGACACCTGACATCGGACACTAATTCGAAACCAAACTTCCGACACCAACTCCCAACCTAGGATTCGATTTGAATTTCAGATCGAGATTCAACTTTCGATCCAAGATTCCACCTTAAACTTGGACCCAAATTTCATTTTGGCATTCTAACTCAACCTTGTTTTATTTTAACTCTTCAATTCTAATTTTCTTATTTCATTTTGACACTTCTATCCAAGGAATCAACAAAATGGAGGAGAGTGTATTTCACAAGTCATGACATGACATAAAAGCCAATTAAAAATTAGATACGCAACCCTTTAACTTGACTTTATTTTTTATTTTGACACTTTACCTTGCGTTTGTTCTATTTTAATCTTTCGACTTTACTTTTATGCAGCATTTAATTAGTAATATAGCGTTTAAATGTTACATAAAAATAAAGTTGAAAAGTTAAAATAGAACAAAGGCAAGATAAAGTGTCAAAATAAAAAATAAAGTTAAGTTAGAGGGGTTGTGTATGTATATTTAATTGACTTTTATGTCATGTCTTGCAAAGGATATGCCTAGCGTTATTGGCGCATTCATGTTACATTATTTTCATGTCCCTGACGCTCCTTATCTTACTCTATCTAGAGGGAAACCACATTCCCTTAAAACACCAAAAAACTACAACCAAATAACTGTCACACAAAGAAATTATTTAATGAAATATGCAAAAAGAGAAGGACCAAATAAGATCTCCAAAAAGATGTGTTGTGAGGATGTCCCTAAAATATGCGACGTCTTTCTGTATATTTGACAAAGTAACAGAAAAATGTATAGCATAGAACTCTTACAAGTCATTATTTACAGTATTGTCATTCCTCCAATCTTTTGCAGCCTTTATTCTTGTTCTGTGCTTTGTTCATTCTGTAAAAGGGGCCAAATTAAGCTTTCAATATAGATATTCTTATCAACACAGGTACCAAATTTGGTAACGTTTGGATATTTGATAAGTTCATCCTCTGGATTGAGTGCATTTAAAGTCTCCAGGCATAAACAATACTTCACCTTTGTTTGACATGCAAAGTTTTCGAGAAACAAAACGAGAAAAAACATTATCAGAAAATGTGACGATGTACTTTTTTGTCCAAGACTTTTTGACCCCATACTCTCATAACCCACAAATCCACGTGACTTCTCATATAGTAACAAAATTTAGAAAGATCAATTCCCACCTCTTCAAGTTTCACAAAATAGTTTCCTCCTGTATAGAGGGGCTACTCCAACATTCCCCATTTCTCGATCATCAGTCAAATCCATAGAAATGATCTTCTTATTCTTGGAAAAATTACGATTAAGTTGTACAACCCAATGAAGCTTCCCATTCGAAAACTTACATGGTTTCTTCAATTGCACCCTATCCGGAATCTCATCGTTACTTCTCTAAGAATCACTCTTTAGACTATATATTGAGACCTCAAGATGATGGGAGTTGTGATTTTTTAGAACAGAAAGCACACCTACTACCTTGTAATCATCGGTGGAATCATCATATCCAAAATCATAAATAACACCAAGAGGACTACTATCATAACTATCACTTACTTTAAGTTTAAGCCCAGAATCAGGCAAATTCTTGAACTTTCTAATGGATGGATTCCGTATAAATAAGTTATCATCACTAATGGCAAGACAAATCAATCGATTAATCGAACCCACAATGCAAGCGCCTAATTGTGGTTTCTTCATGGGATAATCTAAGTCAAATGCCTCTAGCACTGAATCATTACGTAAAGAGCTAAGAGAATACTCCTAAGAATGACTTGAAATACACAAGCTCTGGTCCAACCCTCGATATGTGTCAACACAATCCTGTGGTGTGTGTAGTCTTTGTTTTGAGCAGATACAGTGAGATGAGTTTTGATAAAATTGGTGCTAGAGATTAAAGCAAGCCATGACTTGGAAGCACACCTGAACTTCAAGAGGGATTTGACATGAGAACTTAAGAGACATATAACAAATACTAAGGTAGGACGAAAACGAGGGAGCTGGAGAGAAACAAAATGAAAACAAAACAAAATAGAACTGTGTGAGACTAAGACTGATGACCACCTCCTAGTCATTTTCTCAGGACTTGATGGATACGTATGCTGAGAAGTCCATTTATAAGGTGAGAAAGATTCAACAAATAAGACAATTAAGTACAAAAAGGATAACTAGCCACAGAAACTAAACCCCAGAAATTTTCTATTTTCAAAGATAAATGTGGTGAAGAACTACCTTGTATGTTCCACGTCACTAGCATCCGTTTCAGAATCATCCAAATGGATAAAAGTGCTTGTGATACATTTTAATTTTCTACATATGGGTAACTTGTAAATATGATTTCCAGCACTATCTTATGCTAAAAAGCTTCAATTAGCTTTCTTAAGCCTTAAGCAACTGATTGTGTCAGTTGACAGATAAGCTCCACGTCGACGAGCAGAAAGTTTCTAAAGACGGACTTCTACACAAGCCTCAAATTTTTCCATTCCTTTTTGCTATGTATTGCTGGATATCGGCTCGCACATGTTCTGCAGTATCCCCCGTGAATACTCCTCCGGTATGAAAAGTTCTAAATGTTTATTGAGTACCCGATTCTCCAATCGAATGACCAGCAATAATACCTACAGCTTCCCCCAATTCAACCATTCCATTTTTTTTTGGGGGGGGGGGGGGGGGGGGGGGATCCTATCCCAATTTTTCTTTTGCTAGGCCCATAACTAAAAAACCCACTTTCTTACGATTACGAGATTTATTCGAATATGAAATCCAATCTTGAAAATACAGCATCCCACTTTTTTTTTACTACCCAAGGTTTCGATACATTTCGCAATCGTGAAATCTCTACTGGCGCAGGCACTATCCGAGAACAATTAGCCGATCTAGATTAACGAATTATCATAGAGTATTCGTTGGTAGAATGGGAAGAATTAAGGGAAGAAGGGCAAACGGGGGGGTTAAATGCTAAAAACCAATTCTAATTCTATACATTCTTTTTGATTTTTATGTCTTTATCTCAGCGAAAAGATCAAATGCATGTCCAATCCATTTATTTTTCTGGTATTCAAGCAGGTTGGAATATGTATTATCATAATAATGGTAGAAATGGAATCATTTTTCTTTTTATATTCTATACAAAATCCTATAACTTAATTAATAAGTCTAAGTAGCAGAAATCGATTTCTAGGGATGTTTTATCAATTTCTTTCCATTTGTATCGGTTGAAAATTCCAACTCAATTCAATTTAAGTGGAAAATTCTCTTTCTTCCTCCATCCATACGTATTTCATACATTTCAGATATGGAGTTGGGTAAAATTTCATGTCTCCATACATTAGCTATTAGCAGCGAGGAAAAAAGTCAAAACTAGATACCAGGCTCGACTGTAATGCCAGTTCCAGAACAATCAAGTTCCCTCTTTTTGCCCTATAATGTTTTCACCCCACATATATTACTTAAAGAAACCCCCTAGATAAAACAAAAACTTGGGAAGGACCTCGTAGTTATTTGTTCATTCACCTGCTACGACTTCCACCTTCCTAGTTCTCTTTATTTTTGCTCCATCTAGAGGCACACCATTCCCTCAAACAAGAGAAAATTTGTCTGGTATCATACTGTTTGAAGTTAAAGACGAAACTATTGATTCTTGTGTATGAAAATGACTTAACAAAATTTCCTAGCTATATGATTTAAAGACGTCCTCCACATATGCATGACATTGTTCTATTGAAATAGCAAACAGAAAATTAATAGCACTTGAAGGAAAGAAAGCACTCTTACAGGATTTTGTTGCTCGATTATCTTGATATGATGTTTTTTAGCCTCTTGTTTTTCGTAGCATCCTCACACTCTTCCGTTAAAAAAGGAGAAATCAGGCTTTCAACATATATTCCCGCTTCAAGATCGAAATCAAAGTCAATAACCTCTGAATATCTTATCGATTCATCCTTCGGATTGTATATCATGCTAATAGATCCAAACACAACCAAAATTTCACCTTTTTTTGACATAAAAAAGAGTGGACAATCCAGATGATAAATCTCCACTTCATCACCAGGACATTTGATGGTAAACATCATTGTCCAAGATTCTTTAACCCCATACTCCTTCATAATCCAAACATCTAGATGACTTCCCAAATAATCACAAAAGATAGAAAGATCACTTGCCAACACTGTCAAGTACAAGCTGAAATCTCCTTCTCGGTAGAAGGGCTTCACTATCTTTCTCCATTTCTCATCAGTCAAATCAAAAGAATAGATGTCACTGGCACCACAATAATCATCAACCCAATGAAATTTCCCATTCAAAAACGTACCTGAACCATCTAATCTGTCACTTGGACAATGATCAATACTTCTCCATGAATCACCTTTTAGACTATATATATCTACCTCATCTTGATCAGAAATGTTATAACTAGCAAAAAGAGCCACAACTTTATAATCATCATGAAACTCATCATAACCAAAACTATATCTTGGAGAGCGAACAGACGTCATTAATCCAGGTCTAGGATAAGGCAATTTCCTGTACTTTCTAATTGATGGGTTCCCTATAAACAAGTCATCCTTCCCAGCAGCAAAACAAATCAACCCATTGGCCGAACCTAAAATCAAGTCAGACCTAGGATATTCCTGGTCTTTATAATCGTTAATGGGATAATCCAAATCAAATCCCTCAGTAACATCCTGATAAAACATAGACCTAAGAGTACAAGATCGAAGAGGTAACTCATAATCAGGGATGTACATAAGCATATGGTGTGTGTTTTCCTTGTTATTAAAGGCTAACTTGAGATGGTTCTTGATAAATTGAGGGCTAGAGATTTCAGCAAGCCAGTATTTTGAAACACACCTGAACTGCAATAAAGATTTCACAGGAAGCCTGGCGAAGATTTCAATGATGAGTTCTGGTGGAAGAATAAGAAATGAATCTTGCATAATGGATTCTTGAGAAATTTGAATCTTTCTCCTTTTTGGATCATCTCCTTCAGACTCCATTTTTGGGTTCTTGAGAAATTTGAGTTCTTGAAAGATTTTAGCAAGATTTTCGAGTGTAATTCTGAGAACACTACTCCTTAGTCGTTGCCTTTTAATAGGGAAAAAAAGACCAAATTAGTCCCTCAAATCTAACATTAGATCACACTGGCCCTTTTAAATATCACGTAGAATGCTAATAGTCCCTCAAGTATTTGAAAACTTTGCACTTTCAGTGTTTACTAACTTTTTCGGTCAAAGAAAGGAGGAATCATGTGTGTTCAACTCACATTTTAACTGTGATATTCTAAATCATATATGAATGTGGTTAGTGCACGATTTATTTGTCCCTTTTCATGTTGCTTTTTTATTTTTGTCAATGATGAAAATTTGTGGGCCGGTGCCTTTAACAGTAAACAAATTCTGCACTTTTGGCTTATCCGACATAAATTGTGTAGTATAACTCGCAAGGCGTATATTTTTTAGTTAATAAAAAACGTAAGCAGCTGATCAATAGAGAATTAGTTCTTAAAGCAGCGGCATAAATTGTGTAGCATTTAAGGCACTATCATAAATGTAAAAGCATATCAATCTCAATTCTCAAATATTCAATGGGAGGTGGAGAAGTTTGTTAAATGTTTTGTGACGATGAACCTTCAAGCCCCCAATTAGCGAGTGAAAATAACACCTCTGGAAATGGAAATAATATTAACACATCATGATGAACATTGCAAGCAGTCTTTTATCTGTTACAAAAAAAGAGAATATGCAAATTCTGCACTTTTGGCTTATCCGGCATAAATTGTTTAGCATTTAACTCGCAAGGCGTATATTTTTTAGTTAATAAGAAACGTAAGTAGCAGATCAATAGGTGCGTATATTATTTTTAGGAGAAAAAAGATATAGAAAATTAATGCTGCTAGATTTTCTTTTTTAATCATGTACTTAATAAAAGAGTACTAAATATTTTTTCTTAAAAAAATTAATTATATGATAAAAGAACAATATTAATTTTCTTCAAAACTAGTGTTGTGTCCTAAAATATATAGTTAAAAGAGTCCTATGAGCAGGTGATTTTTTACCCAAGATTAAAAAATAACTACACTATCTTTATGTTTGTGTTGGTACGAAGTTACAATTTAAAGACAACTTAGAGCCTAAATCAAAAACAAAATTTACAAGTCTTGGTCTATATTAGGTGGATAAATTTTGATTTTGCTCTAGCGCTTGATACAACTTTGATTTAAATTTCTCTTACTATAGAAATATCTTTTCTAGAATAAATTTATTTTTCGTTTAATTATAACTCTTTATTTTCCACGGTCAAATTCTTTTATACTACAAAGCACAAATACTTTATCCTAAAACAATTGATATTACTTATGAATTGATTCTACGCTCCTTTTAGTTTGGTGTTTAATGCAAATATTCTTATTTTTTTTAATTTCTAGAGAAGTTTGTGAGCACAGTAGGAAGTGCCTAATTGGAGTTCATAGAAAAATTTGTAATATGTCAAAGAAGAGAACCTTTTGTTAAAATATATTATACTTACTGTGAGATAAAGGCAAGAGTTATTGGACTAGTATTTATGTAACAATCATATCGGGCAATTTCTTCCACGTACTTTTTATTGCGTATTTTTCTTCAATTATGTCGGTTAGAGAAACTCCCAGCTAGGTTCCATTTTGATAGACTCTGATGTTGATGTGATGGTATGAGTCTTGATGGATGTTGATGTTTCATTGTCTACTCTTTATCCTTGTCCTAAATGGGCATGAGTCCTTTGAGTTGAGTCGAGTTTCCTTGAGGATGAGTCTAATGTACTGATGATGTTGAGATGAGACGTTGATGAGTCATTAGTCTACTCTAATTTCTTGCCTTATATAGACATTTGACATTCTGATGGAGTATGATGTTGAATTGATGTTTACATTCAGCCATCTTACAGACCACACATTTCACGTACTGACGCCACTCGGCGCTGCATCATTTCATGATGCAGATACAGGAGTTAGAGGACTTCAGTAGACGCATCGTTGAGGTCAGAGATTCCGAGTTCAGTCATTGGTGAGCCTCCTTGCTATTCGGAGGAGTCCTTTTTCTTTATCTGTAATTCCGTTTGTTGAGTTGGGTAGCCATGGCTTGTCATGGTACCCTCTTAGACTGTCTAGTTGAGTTAGAGGTTTCATAGACATGAATTAAGATTTGATATGAGGTCTTTCCCTCTAAGAGTTGAGCTAGTAATAGTATTTACTTATCATCGATGTTGAGACAGAGTTTATTGGCCATTGCCCTTCTTATGGATGTAGCTCACTACCTTATTATATTGTTTCCGCTATATTTGATGTTGGATGACTGTCCTGAGATTGAGTAGTTCGCTTGGGGACTAGCAATAGTCTATGAGTGTCAGCCACGCCTAGGGTACCCTTCCGGGCGTGACAAATTTCTTCCACGTATTTTTTATTGCGTATTTTTCTTCAATTATTCATTTGTTTATATCAAAATTTGGCTTTATCGATCATAGTAAAGTTTCACATGGTGCATTATGTGATTAACTTTAACTAAATAAAATCATTGACAAATTTAAAGGTTTGTCAGTATATTTGTATCTTAATATATTAAAACATCTATAATTGCAAATACTATATAATTAATTCAATAAAGTTCATCATATTTATATATTCAAAAGATATTAAATTTATCGTTGTATCAATATAATAATATTTATTTGTATAATAATTAAATAAATAATGAATTAAATATAACGTTTATAGTTGTTTTTTTTATAAATTTTTCTATATTAATTAACTCAATGCGCACTTACAAAACACGTACAATAAACTAGTAATTTTCAAAATGCTAAAATATTAGGATAATAATTAAAAAATAATTATTTGAGAAAAATAATAAATGACAGGTCTACAGATCCATTTACAAGTTTTTCTGGATTTAATTGTACTATGTTTATATATAGTTAGATACAAAACAAAAAAAAAAGGGTTTAATTATTTTCCCATTCCATGTCAAATTAGGAATCCTACTTGTATTTGTTTTGGGATTCACTCTTCCCTCTTACCATTACTATAAATAAATAAACGTAAGTTTTCACTTTGTTTGTATGTACAAGTATAATTAATTAATAATGGCGAGAAGTAGGAATGATGAAGAATGGGGAGTGGCATCGACGGAGAATGCATTCAAGGACGAATATATTCCTCCGTGGCACAAACAAATTACATTGAGGGCAATGGTTACTGGATTAATTCTCAGCGTCGTCTTCAACTTCATTGTTTGCAAACTCAATCTCACTACTGGTGTTATCCCTTCTCTCAATGTCGCAGCTGGACTATTGGGGTTCGCCGGGATTAGATCATGGACCCTTCTCATTGATAAGTTTGGCATGTTGAAACAACCTTTACTAGGCAGGAGAACACCGTCATACAGACGTGCGTCGTTGCTTCTTCTGGCATTGCTTTTAGCAGTGGGACAGCAAGTTATATGTTGGGAATGAGTCCATACATTGCATCTCAGGCAGATGCAGGAAATATACCAATTAATACTAAGAACCTTGCTATTACTTGGATGCTTCCTTATCTTCTTGTTGTTAGCTTTGCTGGTCTATTCTCGATTGTCGCACTAAGAAAGATGATGATAATGAAGTACAAGTTGACCTATCCAAGTGGAACGGCAACTGCATACCTAATCAACTGCTTCCACACTCCTAAAGGAGCTAAGCTCGCCAAGAAACAAGTTGGTTCGTTATTCGCATCGTCTGGGTTCAGCTTTATATTTGGGGCTGTTCAGTGAATATTTGCGCGTGCTGAAGGCTGCGGATTTGGTAGCTTGGCTCTATTTGGTTCCAAAGCCTATGCCAAAAGGTTCTATTTTGATTTCTCGTCCACCTATGTTGGAGTTGGTATGCTTTGCCCCTACATGGTCAACATATCATTGTTAATTGGCTCTATACTATCATGGGGTATCATGTGGCCAATGATTGAAACAAAGAAAGGGGACTGGTACTCTGCCCACTTATCCCCGACAAGTCTTCATGGTATCCAAGGATACAGGGTATTTATCGCAATTGCCATGATGCTTGGTGATGGTCTTTTCCATTTTGCCTACATGTTGGTGGTCACAATCTTAAGTTTTGCAAAGAGGACAAGTACTGCGCAGAATGATTGTTCAGAAGAAGAAGATGACGACAAGATACGAAATGACTACTTCTTGAAGGACCAAATTCCCAACTGGGTATCTGCTGGGGGATACACTGGTATTGCAGTCATATCTATCATTGTGGTACCCATGATCTTTCACTCTCTCAAATGGTATCACGTTTTGGTTGCCTATTTGATTGCCCCTATTTTGGCATTCTGCAATTCTTATGGAGCCGGCCTCACTGATTGGTCCCTCGCCTCAAATTACGGGAAAATAGCAATCCTTACATTTAGTTATTGCGTTGGTTTAGAGAATGGTGGAGTGATCGCTGGACTTGCTTCATGTGGTTTGATGATGAGCATACTAGACACAGCTTCTGGCTTGATGGGAGATTTCAGGACAGGTTACTTAACCCTAACATCCGCGCGTTCCATGTTCTTTAGCCAACTCGCTGGAACAGCCATGGGATGTATCATAACCCCGCTAGTCTTCTGGATCTTCAACACTGCTTATCACTTAGGTGATCCAGAAGGTTCATACCCTGCACCATATGCTCTCATGTATCGTGGAATCGTACTACTTGGCGTCGAAGGTTTTGGAAGTCTACCCAAACATTGCCTCAACCTCTCTATGTGCTTCTTTCTGGCTGCTATTCTCATCAACCTAGTGACTCAGCTGCTCAAGAAATTTGAGACCAAGTATGGAATTTATCGATTCATTCCGAGTCCAATGTGTATGGCCATACGATTTTACCTTGGAGGCTACTTTGCCATTGACATGTGTCTGGGCTCATTGATCCTATTCGGTTGGCAGATGTATAACAAGCAGAAGACAAAAGATTTTGGACCTGCAGTGGCTTCTGGTCTAATATGTGGTGACTCCTTGTGGGGAATTCCAGCTTCTGTTCTTGGTCTAGCTGGTGTCAAAGCTCCATTTTGCATGAAATTTTAGTCACACAATAGTTGTACAGATCTAACACTTTTAAGAGTTTTTTAATTGTCTTTAACCGTCCAAGTTAGGTCTTTTTAGCTTTAATATATTATTTAGTAGTGCTCAGACAAGTTGTTTTTCTATATATTATTGTTGTTTTCGAATTTATAGACGTATTTTAATAGAAATTTTGTTCCATTTCTACTGCACATACAATAAATTTGAACGTTAGCTTTAATCTGCAACATAAACTTCGATGTACTTTGTTCCCCGCGCTTTGATGAAACATCTCACAATCGGAATGAAAAAAAAGGCGCAAATTGAGAAAAATACAAATATACATGTTTAGTGCAAGACTACTAATTGTACTTACAGAGATTAGCTATAATCCTCCTCACGTATTTCCTTCTATTGCTTGATCTAGAAAACATTTCAGATTGTCAAATAAATATTTACATCAATGACCAAATATTACTTGAGATGAGTTAAAGTCACACATTAGTTTCTTAACTTAGACAAACCATGAAATTTGAAAACTCAAACAGTTATATTTTGGTACATAGTTTACTAGACACAAGATTACAACGCTAACAACAATGAGTAATGACTACAACAATACTGTTGCAGAAAAAGAATAAGCATAATTTTCAGCTCTGTTTAGGAAAAATATAAAAGAACCTGGAAACTCAACTTTACACCAAAAACTACAATCAAATAACTCTCATGACAAAAAGAAATTATTTCATGAAAATATGCAAAAATGGAAGGAACAAATAAGATCTCCAAGCAGATGAGTTGTGACAATGTCCCTAAAATTTACAACGTCTTTCTGTATATTTGACAAAGAAACAGATGTATAGCATAGAACCAGTGGCGGATCCAGGATTTTAACTCTAGGGGTTCAAAATATAAAAGTATAAATGTGCAAATAAACTAACAAAATACAATTTTCAAAGGAAATAGTAATACATAGTCTAATATTATTTCATTACTTTTTTTAAAAAAAAATAATGTGATATATTGGGCTAGGTTCCCAAAGCTGAAATTAAATGAAAAGAAATAATTAAGCGAAGCTAAAAAATAATGTTAAGTGAGATTTGAACCGTGAGAATGAGAGTTCATTTAAAAGGAAACTTACCACTATGCTAGACTTTTCTTATTGTTAGAGGGTTCAAGTTTAATATATACGAAAATATAGAAAATTTACCTTATAATATAGTGTATTTTTTTGCCGAGGGGGGTCGGATGAACCCCCTTCCCCCTCCCTAGGTCCGCCCCTGCATAGAACTCTTACAAGTCATTAGTTATAGTATCGTCATTCATCGGAGCTTTTGCAACCTTTATTCTGGCTCTGCACTTTGTTCATTCTGTAAAAGGGCACAAACTAGGCTTTCAATGTAGATGTTATTATCAACATATAGGTACCCAATTATGTAACGTTTGGATATTTGATGGTTCATCCTTTGGATTGAGTGCATTTAAAGTCATTCCAGGCACAAGCAATATTTCACCTTTGTTTGACACGCAAATTTTTCGAAAAATAAAAGGAGAAAACACATTACCAAACGATATACTTTTTTGCCCGAGACTCTTTGACCCCATAATCTCTCATAACCCACACATCCATGTGACTTCTCATATAGTAACATAATATAGAAAGACCAGTTCCCACCTCTTCAAGTTTCAAAAAATAGTTTCCTCCTGTATACAGGGGCTGCTCCAACATTCCCCATTTCTCATCAGTCAAATCCATAGAAATGATCTTCTTATTCTCGAGAAAATCACGATTAAGCTGAACAGCCCAATGTAGCTTCCCATCCAAAAACTTACATGGCTCCTTCAATTGCATCCCATCCAGAATCTCATCCTTACTTCTCCAAGAATCGCTCTTTAGACTATATATTGAGACCTCAAGATGATGGAAATTATGATTTTTTAGAACAGAAAGCACACCTACTACCTTATAATCATCAGTGGACTCATCATATCCAAAATCATAAATAACATCAACAGGACTACTATCATAACCATCACTTACTTTAAGTCCAAAATTAGGCAAATTCTTGAGCTTTCTAGTGGATGGATTCCATATAAATAAGTTATCATCATTAATGGTAAGACAAATCAATGCAAGCGCCTCTTTGCAGTTTAATCATGGGATAATCTAAGTCAAATGGCTCAGGCACAGAAGCATTAATGAGCTAAGAGAATACTCCCTAAGATTTATTTGAATTGGATGAGTCCCGAAAAAATACCCCCTATGTGTCAACAAAACCCTGTGGTGTGTTTGTAGTCTTTGTTCTAAGCAGATATAGCGAAATGAGTTTTGACGAATTCAGGGCTAGAGATTAAAGTAAGCCATGACTTCGAAACACACCTGAACTTCAAGAGGGATTTGACAGGAACCCTTAAGAGTATTTCAACGATGAGTGCTGATGGAAGAGTGGGCATTGTAAAGATTGAACCTTGCATTGAATTGGATGAAAGTTCTCTCTGTGTTGAGAGTTTACAGTTGCAAACGAGAAAAGACTGCATACTGAGAAATATTTAATTTAGTACTTTTCTATATTTTCTCACTTTTGACCGTAGAGCTTAATACGAGATGGCTCATCCATATGAGCTAGTTCATATAAGCTTTGAAATTTGATAGATTCAGGACAGGTTGGTTTGTGGACCTTGTCGGGTTCGCTCACATTTTTAAAAGTATATTTTTTTATAAATTTTTAAATTAAAGTATAATTTTAAAAATTAAAATAAATATTACATGGTAATAGTATTTCAATTACACATTATAAAAACATAATTTGTATCTAAATTTTAATATTTAAAATTTTTTAAATGAACTTAAAGTTTGGACTCTTGTTATTTTTAATACTCTATTTTATTTTATTTACTTATTTTTAATTCAGCCCACGAAGCGGCACAACCCAAATGACAAAAGCCTCATAAATCAGCCGGCTTATGCGGGCTGGGCTAAAAAGCTCATTTTAAATGGGTTTCAAAAATCTTAGCTCAGTCCTACTAAATCACGAGTTAAGTCAGGCCGGTCCAACGGACCTAGCCCATATTGACGGCTCTATTTGAGAGTTTACAGTTGGATAACATACTTTTTTTATTTAGTACTTTTTCTATTTAAAGAAATATTTCATTTATTTTGATTTGGCATAAAATTTAAATAATTAAAGAAAACTTTTAAATTTTATGGTTCAAAATTATAGTTATGTCAAATTAATCAGAATATCTTTTTAATCTCATTGTCACAAACATGGCACGTAGAAAGTTGAAATTGAAATTGAAATATTACTATATATGAAAAGAGATTATTTTTTTAAACAGACTGAAAATAAAATTAAGTTATTATTTTTAAATGTAAAGAGTAATAATTTAAAATATTTATTTTACCTTTAATGAAATGATTTACAGGCATATAAACGTCTATCATTTATTTAAGGTCACAACTTTTCTTAAACCAACTCATATAAAATAGGATAGTAGGAGAGAGCGAGTAGGTAAATCATGGCTCTTTTGAGGTGTGACGCAACTGGTAATGTCAAGTCAAAATAACAATCGTATAAGCTCACTTTCTTTTTTGTTGGACAAATCACCAAAAAGTGAGGAAAAAAGGGAGCAGCCCCATGAGCTCACTTTCTTTTTTGTTGGACAAACTGTCAAAAAGTGAGAAAAAGAGGGACCGGTGTAAAACATAGCTTCCGTTTTTATACTGATAACAAAGTAGAATATACAATTTGAAGCAATTTTCGTAACCTGTTAATCACTATACTAAATCTTCAACTTGTATTAGAAGGTGTTAACACTTGTATATTTGTCTATTAAATCAATTTTGACTTTTATATACAATATAATTTTTTTACGAAAGGAAGGTGGGCGGGCACTAGGGCAATGATTCACTGGATAAATTATAGCTCCATGAACAGTAGGAACACCAAGCGCATCTGGTGTAGTGGTATCATAGTACCCTCCCACGGTACTGACCGGGGTTCGATTCCCCGGATGCGCATTATTTTGTTAGTTTAAAACTACAATCTTATAATTCTTGTAGTTTATGTTTGATTATTTTTTTATTTTTTTTTCCTTTTCCTACCTTCAAATATAGGAGTAAATATTTATTCTTCAAATTATTTTACAAAATTTAATATTGTATAAAATTAATCCATACGAATATTGTAATAAAATATTTATATTAATTATTGTATCTTAAGAGATATATAACGTCTAAAATAGATAAGTACAAATGAACATAAGATTATTCACTAATGCGATCAATATAAGAATTTTATATCATCAAACCACTTCTACTTGGGTCCGTTTATTGTTTTATTTTGATATGCAATTTGAATTTATTAAGTAGTATTTTTTATAAGATTCATAAGTTATGAAAATTATGATTTTTTTTTCAATTTTTACATAATCTTATTAAATATACAAATTATAGTTTATAAATAAGTTATTGAAATATCTTAAAGCACCACATTAATAAATCACATACCCCTTTCGTTCACTTTTATCTATCATATTTCATTTATCGATGTTAAATTATATGAACTTTGACTAATATTTTAATATATATTTCTTCATCATATTAATATGAGAAGGATTGCAACTTATAACATTTTTCGTATAATTTTCAACCATCTAAATTTTAAATATTAAATTTAGCTACTTCAAGTTGATCTCAAAAAACAAAACAATAACAAGTAAAAATAAAGAGAGGGAGTACTATATATTTTTTTTATAATAAATATTTACAATTATAAATTTTGAGATACATATAATTTCATACAATTTACTTATCATTAACAGTATAATTAATTATTCTTTAACATAATTCTTTCACAAGATATGAATAATCCCTTCCGATCGAGCATGAACTTTTTATCAAAATTTTAAAATTATAATTCCGTTTCTTACAAAATATATAACTTATGGTTCATATTACGTTAAAGTCAAAATCATCATTTAAAACCCCCTTTCATTTCATTTAACGTTAATCATAGAATACAAGTTGTAGTTAGTTCTAGGAGGTTCTAAACATATATGGGGTGAATAAGCAGGCCACATCACCTTGTTACTTTTTTCAAAAAGCCCAATGAATCCACGTGACTACGTATCTTTAGAGGCCCAAAATTGAATTACGTGGCTCAACAAATATCCACCCTTTTTGTCATCTCCCTTTTTTACCCTTCCATCATGCACCCTATAAATTCCCTTCCAACTTTTATTCTAGTATATCAAAGTGAGTTAACAAGTTTGGTCACTAAAGAAAGCTATTTTCTTCACTTTCTAATTAGCTTGGTCACCAAAGAACACTTTTTTTTGCACTCTAAGAAGAGTAAAGCATTTTCTCTTTCTTTTGTGAGTTTTAGAGAGGATGACAACTTCATTTGCCATGCAATCCATGATTTTGGGAAGTGCAATTTCTTCCCAAAGTAGAAATGGGTTGAATCAATTTGTACCTAGTTGTAACTTGCCACGCCTTCACAAGACTTCACGTCTTCGTGTTAAGTGCATGTCTGAGGTTGGTGCATAGAACTTAAATTCTTTTTATGTTGATTTATACATATATAGTAACCTTTTCATTTAATTAGTATGGTTTGGCTTTATAATTAGTATGCTAATTTTATGTTTTTCAGTAGTGTATTATGACACGTATGCGTGATTTCTCAAACATAATTGAAAAATGCAGGATGGTGAGAAATTAGAGCAATCTGTAGATTCTGCTACTAAAATTCCCAAGTCAACACCTGCTCCTCCTTCAAAGGTTGGTTTCCTCTCTCTTTATAAGTTCACATATCTTACATCAAGCATATTGAACATTAATTTAATATTTCTTTTCTACTTTTTGTGGGTTTTTTTATATAATAGGCAAGCACCAACTTCTTCGATGTGTTCTCGTTCAGTGGTCCAGCACCTGAGAGGATCAACGGTAGGCTAGCAATGATTGGATTTGTAGCAGCCATTGGTATGGAGCTTGCCAACGGGGCAGATTTGTCTGCACAGTTATCCAGTGGTGGATTTTCATGGTTCTTGGGAACAAGTGCTTTGCTAACTTTGGCTTCATTAGTCCCACTCTTCCAAGGAGTTACTGCTGAGTCTAAATCTGGTGGGATTATGAGTGCTGATGCTGAGATTTGGAATGGAAGATTTGCTATGTTGGGATTAGTTGCTTTAGCTTTTACCGAATATGTAAAAGGAGCTGGTCTTTTCCAAGTTTAAGTTTGTAAATTGACCAATATAAATTGAATCATGTGCCCTTAGTAGTAAATCGTAAAATTTGATACCAAAGTATCATGTTACTTGGTATACGTTGTAATATATTTTGGTAATCAATATAGTATTCAATATTTTACCAAAGGTGTACTGTCGATATCATACTATTGTTTTGTAGATAAAGCAAGGTGGAGATGGTAAAAAATCAAAATATTTGGCACCACAACTTTGCTATCATATTACTTGATATACGTTGCAATATATGATGGTAATCAATACAAGTATTCAATATTTTACCAGTAGATACTGTCGTATACTAAATTTCAGACATCATCCCGCACAAGATTCACTTTGAGTAGCAAATTAGATTGTTCATACCTTCGTGAATCGTAATGGAATGTTCATGATCTTTTATGTAAATTCCACTCGACTCAAACGTAACCGATCAGATCATCCAAAATGAATGGTAAGTAAAAAACGCATGCTTTTTTAACACGTATATTATATTGAATCTATGCTTATATTTTCACACAGCTTTGCGTCACCATTACAGCATCTATCAAATACATTGTGGAACAGAAAACTATGTACTATTGACACCCTCAATTTAAAATTAGTCTGCTTTATAACTGCTCTACTTCAACAGTCACTTCATTTGGGTCACTCGACCAAAAGGGCAAGCAGATATCGTAGTTGCATCTTCAAAATTGACAATGGGGGTTATTCTACCTTGTAGAACTATAATATACGCCTAACTCGACCAATACCTTTATTTATTATACTGGTGATATTTCAATTCTTCACTCAGCCGTAAGTAAGAATCCTCTACCTTTAAGTTATGAACAGAAAGAATGACAAGAATACATATCTATAGATACATGTATGTATATACACAGCGTAGTCTTCTAGGTTCACAATCCGTCGTCACACTGGTACCTCTATATTTAGCTCATTTCCTTTCATGTCAGCTTTCTGAGGCTGAGGCTTTTCAGCCTCCTCGCCTACATTATCCTGTTTCAGACACCAGAACGTCTCAGAAAATGATTCCCCAAAACTACGATAATCAGATAATTGGTTAGCAGTAAATACACTTCAACCCTTCCAGAACAATAAATTTTGAATAGAACTGAAGAGAGAGCAAACAAGTAATTTTAAAATGCAATGCTGAACCTCTCCAGGTGTGACATTGAAGGATCCTGAATAAACATAAAATTTTAATTTTGCAGGGGACCATATATTTGATATTCCACAAAGACAAGCATGTGTCGTCTTTTATGGAGATGGAATTCTAATCATGCTGTTTTGACAGTTTGCAAGAGCAGGAAAGCATATAAGAGTTGGCTTTGGACAGGTGGATTAACCACCACAAACAGAGAGAGAGAGAGCGCGACAACACTTGGAAACATAAAAGAGAAGGCAATATACAGAGAAAGCCAGTGCACATAAATTTAGGCTCAACAAACCATATTACTTCCATCAAAATCAAACCGTATTAAGGGAAACATTCTAACATGGTCAAGAAAATATCCTGGAATTCATCAAATCCACAACCAACCATAGAGGCATAGACCATACATAAAATGGGTCAAATCAAGGCAGGAAGCAAGCATACTTACTTGGAGAGGAAGGTCAGCTGGGAAAAGATTTATGCTGCTAGGAGAAAAGTTGAGACCACTGCCGAAAACAAAGTGAACAAATAAATTACAGATTGGAAAAATCTACATCCACCACCACATATGAAATAGGTATAAGAGGATAAATCCACTTGCACAGTATATGATTCAATCAATAAATGGTAGATTACAAGTTTCAAAAAAAACATTGAGGAAAAAAAAGATATAAAACTTGGAAAAGCACATGGCATTAAAGGATACTGGAACAAAGAACATGTGTTGTACTATGAAAACCAACCTCCGAGACAACACCAGTTGCCACACATATGGAATGAAGAACTCCTCAGGATGACTCTCTTGTTCATATGTGAAACGCAATTGGGTAAACATCTGGTGGGTGCGAACAAATATGATAATCAGATACAATCAACTAATCTTAAGTTGGCATAACTACTAAATGAATTGGTATTCTACCTTTAGTCCGTCAGCCCTCCAAGATCGGCAATTAACAATAATCACTTGCAGTACTTTCTCGACAGACCATTCCCCATCCATCTTTTGGGCATCCATGCGACTGTTGAAGAAGTCCAAAACCTTGAAATAACATCACAAAATCATAATGCCTTCCAGACTACACTACCGAACTATTACAGTGAGTGGAAAATAAGTCCCACTTCAGGGAACCCCTTTGCAAAAACATAAGAAACTGCAAAGTGCACAAATGAATAAGCACACCATAAATATGTTGTCAAGCAGTTCATTGAATCGTGGATGACTTTTGAACGGCTGAAAGACTTCCTGCCTGTGCATAATTGCGTAAATAACCTGCCAGTTTTGGAATGCTATTAATAAAAGCTACAAGAAGCAAATAATCCTCATGAACAAACAACTATAGAAGATCGAATGTATTGATACCTCAGGATTCCGCGGCAAGGAATAGGTCAGAATTGCATTTAATATCTCAAGTACAATTCTTAAGAAGTCAGTATAAATATGCAGCTCAGCTGCCTGCAAAAATATTTGAAGAACTTTAATGCTATCAAGTACCAATTATGCTTAGATGCAAGCAATCAATAAAGAAAAGGTAAATGAGCGAGAAGTACCATGTCTTCTTGGAGATTATTTCCTTCCTTCGATTCACCGTTGGACATATGCATCTTATCATTTTTCATCTCTGCCAATTTGTTGTACCTAAATTATAGGTCAAGCTCAAAATAACAATCAATCAACCAAAACTCTTCAAAACTCACTAGTAGACACAAGGAACCAGAAACTTACTTGCGTGCAAGCATGTCAAATAGGCTCACTAAACGTTGTGATGCATACCCACTTAGGCGATGGACATGAGGTGCCATATTAGCTAAAGTTGCAAGGCAATTGGTATGAAGGTAAACATCCTGTTAAATGCATCAGAAAACACATGCTTGAAGTCAGCTTTTATGGTTTGATGAACTTCATTATGCAACACATCCACAAATTACCAATCACAAGAGAAACTTTGTTGATAAAGAGGAGGAACTTTAATTATGCACCCCATGCTAGAACAAGGATCCATTCCATGTAGTTGTATTGGTCATACCCAAATTGCACATTACAGCATTCAAGTTGATGAATCAGTAGATCACTAAAAATAATGCCTCATGACAGTACATTCTGATGAGGATATACGTAATAGTTAAAGTGTAAAATACATATATGGTTGGAACTGCCAGAAATATTAAGAAACAATTTACCTTCCTGCCCAAGGAGAGAAAAAAGAAATAACAGCACAGAGAGGGAGAGAGAGAGAGCGCATGAAATAAAGAAAGTGCAATAATTAACCAACAGACATTCATATCATACCCGCAACTTAGACAGATTGTATTTCACCGTTCTCGTCAAAATTATGACCATAAGAGAACCAAGGGAGGTCTGATGAAGAACACGCTCTTGATACCATGGAACACTGGGCAGCACCTGCAGAAAGATGCCGAATCAAGATCATCCATGATTACATATCAAAAAGGCAGCGAGAGATTCTTTACTTACAAGTTTATGAATGCTGGCATTGAATGAGGAATCTTGGCTGAGTATAAGAAGGATAATAAGCACCATATATATCTGATTGGATGTCCTCCTAGGTGCATTATACAGTGTTTCGAGCAAAGGCATCAACTGTTTATTTATTCAAACAGAGAGTAAGATTCTAAATTCCAATTGAAGGGGCAAGAAATTATATTTAGCCATGCAAGAACAGTTGGAAACTGGATAAGAAACATATGTGGAAAAAATTCAGTATCTGGTAACGGATAACCAGGGATAAAAGTCCCAATTATTTATTGTTAAGAGTTAAGACCTCTAATCCATAAATACCGCAACTTGTGTGCAAGCAGTTGCAAGAAATCAAACTATGCCTCGGTACACTTTTATTGCTCAATACTCTCCTTATCCATCATGTATTCCCTAGAATCTTGATTTCCTTACACAGTGATTGCTGGGAGTGATATCCACAAGCAACAGCCATTATTCAGTCAAAAATAAAATATAACACAAGCCATCAAATTTTACCAGTGTATCCAGATCAGTCCGCACCAACACATACTCGAGAAAATCTGAATTCCCATGAACAAGTGAATAAAGCAGAAGTACAGAAGTCTCATCAGCCAAGCACCTGAAAAAATAGCACTCACTCAATAATAGAGCCATTTGTATGTAAACTACTGTATCATCAAATATACAAATAAACATATTTCATGCTATCATCATAACATGGAAGTAGGTAATGCATGTTTAACACAGACAAATTTGCAACGTAGAGGGCTTATCATTTGTAGTAGATGCCGCCTTCTGTGAACAGAAGCCAGAAGCCACAAAAAGACACAAATCTTCTTTTTGCATAGCAAAATCACTGCACATCTTTGGGACATGCTTTTTGACATTTTGGGTTTAAAGAGTACCACGTCAAGAGCCAATTTGGAGCTTCTACAAGGTTGGCAAAGAAGAGGTCTGAGAGGGATATATTCAAGAGTTTGGTATGCAATACAAGCCAATTTGGTGGATAATATGAGAAGAGAGCAAAGAGCAACTCAAGATTTTCTAAGACAAGGAGGACAATGTATCTAGTTTATCTTCAATGTATATCTTTAACTTTACCTTTTGGACCAGCATGGCAGATGTATATGATTGTCATGATGTAGAGTCATGATCAACTTTATTAGTTCTCTACATGATCTGTGAGATATATTTTTTGTGCTACTCAATTGTTCATACCAGCATACCCTTGATGCTGATAAATTTATAAAATTTCACCTTATCAAGGGGAAAAAGATCATAATGAGGAAGTAGTTTTAAAGGTATTTCACTATGAACAGACCAAAAGGATTGACTAAAAACCAAATGATAAAACATCTCTTCCACGGGGATGTAGAAGGTCACAAATAAACTCCTTGAGCATAACCAATTTTCATAACTAAATAGGAGCTACTATTGAACACTACTTTTACTTGTCACCTCAGATCAACAAGTGAGATAGATCAACACTTACATGCCAAGGGTATCAAAAAGAGAAGCAAAGGGTAATCTCACAACTGGACCAGCAGGTGCATTCCCCTCAACATCAACACGATCAACTGCTTGAGAGAACACAAAGGAGCTTAGAATCATGAACAAAATTCATGAAGTAGCAAAAGGGACACCAGAACGAAAAAAATAAATATTCTAACATTCAATATCCCGAGCATTCTCAAGGGCCTTGCAGTAAGGATTCTCAAAGAAGGATTCTTCCTTTGGTAGCGAATCTAGATTGTTGTAGTCAATTTTATCTTTGAAATGGTCCACGCCAAGACTCTTGCGGTAATGAACAAGGATGAGTAAAATATTAAGACTGTTGTCTGCCAATGGGCTTCTGTAAGCTTCATTACTTGAACTTGCAAAGAAATTCAACGGCAGTAGCACGAGATTTGCTGCAAGACAATGGATAAGGCCACGGTGACTAAACAAGAGGCACAATAAGTGAATGGATTGGGAATGGAGGGATTCAACAATTCTAGGATCATCTTTTGACTATGTAATGCTGCATGCATGAGCAAAGGAACAAGAAATAATTTTATTGAGTGGATATTGAAATGTGGCAATATATTGCCGAATAGGAGCCAAACTTGTGCTAAGCAAGCAATTATAAAGATCATACAAATGCAGATTTCAACACTTCCATAATATCCTATATGCTATAAGAGGAACGCAATAAATCACTTCACCTACCTGCAACTGAGCCAACTCTCTGCAAAACTCCAGGCTGATATCCTTCAGAAAATATATAATACGATGAAGCCTTCAGAGGGAACCGTGGTCGTGCAATGTAGTTAAGAAGCAGCTTACGAACAGCCAGATTGACCAAAGAAGTTGGCTGAAGACAAAAATACATTCAGAAGTGGCTCATGACTTGCCAAGGAATTTGCAGCAAATACAAAAGCAAATTGATAAGATTTCAATAGTTTTTAGAGATATCTAACTCAGAGAAATCAATGATGACCTGAGACATTGCTGCATCAAAGAAAGGATGAATATCATCGGCTCCAAGTGATGGCCCAGAAAGAAGCTGAGTTGATAACGCAACAAGCATGAAATTAAGCAACTCGTAGTGCAGAAGATACGTATCAGAGCTGTCAGAAAAACCACACAGTATTAAGAGAACAACTGGCAAGCCATGTGAGAAGGTATTTATTGCACAAAACTCAACATACCTTACATCTACTCTGCCAATAAAGTTAAGCACACTATTCACAACAAGATGTTCAATACTCTGTTCTGTAAAAGAAAATGAAAGACGAACAGTGGTAAGAGTAAGGAAGCAAAGGACTTGTATTCCCAGATGGATCTGAGCATAAAGATAAAAAATAAGTGAGAAGGTTAAACAACATAGATTCCTAAATGCTGGGGACTCAACCAGATCAGAATCATGCTGGGGACTCAACCAGATCAGAATCAGCAAAGAACAGCTTATGAAAGTTAACTCCAATGAAATAAGCTCTATAAGAGATACGAGTTAGAATCTGGAAGAATTTGTCGTTCACTACAAAGGTATGGCTCAACTTCAACAACTTGTGAAAGCTAACTCACTGAAATCAGCGCTACGAGATATATGAGTAGGAATCTCAAAGAATCATTTGGTCATGACAAACATATTGCTCAATTTCCTCCATAAATAAGTAAAAGGAAGTTTCTTAATTTACCCTAGCGTGAGTCAAAAAAAAAATGTAGTATACTTGGAGACAATCATTCAAGTTCTACATAAATTAGACTACAGCACTGTGTTTTGAACAGTGAAAATGATGTTCAGAAGCAAAGACACAATTAGGTCTACCTTACAAAATTAAAAAGGAATCCCCGATCAGATCTTCGAATAGCACAGACATTCACTTTGTTCAAGTCATAGTGGTTGAAATCACTAATGTTGCTACAAACTCCAATTGCCGCCCCCCACACAAAAGAAAAAAGAAGATATATTTGGAAGAGAGAACGAAATTGTAAAATGAAGCTGGACTATAGATAAGAAAATCAGAAAATGCCACCAACAATGAACCAACCATGTTCTGAATGCATTACCTTTAGGGACATTACTTGGAATTTCCTCACTTTCATTCAGAGACATGTATAGATCTTCAAAGTTGTCAGTTTTAGCATTCTCAATGAGGTGCTTCAGAAAAACAGATGAGACGTACACTGCATTGAGAGCTTTCACATAAGCTGATGAAGAAGCATCGGACATAGAAACACACTCTTGCAAGCACCAAGACAGGTGAAGTAAAATTTTGGCAAGATGCCTTGTGTAACAGTTGTTCTGAGCTGCAAGAAACAACAGTGGTATTAGAAGATCATACCAATGAGCTCATCATTCCCCTTCTCCCCAAAAAAAAAATGCAAAAGGAAAAGAGATGGAATAAACGTCAAAATAAATTATTCCCACTCATGAGCAAGAATTGGTTCTAGAAAAGTTAAACAGGGAAGCTATAGAAAGAAAAGACACAATACAGGAGTCGGATAAAAGAGTTTATATGGTTAGTGCCAATAGCCTGCTGATAAGTCATAAAGATGTAAGAGCGACATCTTACAACCACTGAAGCTATGTCGTTATAACTAATAATTATATATCAGCAAGAAAATACTTACAGCCCAATATACATAGCCTGAGGCCTAAAACAAGAAAGTAGAATGAGTACCATGTTTCACCCTCTCCCTAATTCTTTCAATCTTACATCACTTTATCAAAAAATAAATAAAAATCCAAGCTTTAGATAATGTTGCACGGAAATTAGGACCAACAACTAAGTTCATTTTTCCTGAAAGCAGCCCTCCATATAATAAGGGAGCACAAGAATGCAGAAAAGAGAGTACAATTTCTACTTGCACAACATTGGCAGGAAATTAATATACTCCATAACTTGAGGCCCAAGGAGAATTACCTAATTTTTGCACTATTCTGCAATAAGAAGAGGATTTATCAATTTAAACACTTAAGCAATTTGCATGAATCTGCTCAAAATTTCCAGAGTAGAAATTATTCGTGTTTCAATAAATAACCCCAGGGGAAAAAATTTAGATGTTCCATAGTAACTAACTTCACCTAGGCACTTGAACTGTAGCTGATCTTCAATTTGTCTCCACTCTCTGTGGGAGAGCTACTCCTACTTTGTAATTCTATCTAATAACAATTCCCATTTTTTATCTCCCTTGTTCTTAAATTATTACACAAGAATTCCAGATATACTATCATTTTAAAATGTAACAGAAATCAAATGTATTTCTAGGCAGTCCATGCTCTAGCTACATCTTAGCACAAATGGGCATGTAGCTGAGGCACTGCAAAAGCTTGATGCAAGACCTTTTAGTGCTTTTTTCCCTAATAAAGGTAATTTTTATTGAAAAGATGGGTTTTCTAAGAAATATTGTTATAAATACGGGGTAAACTTCATAAAAAGATGCAGACTGAATAGAGAGTCTTTCAAAAAGACATGGTTCTCTACAAAAAGCACCCAATCATCTGTCTCAACAAAAAGTACCCAATCATCTGTAATAACTAGGATATAGTAGTGCTCCAAAAACATAATAAAAGAACAAAGTTCCTCTAATATGTTGAAAAGTCAAAAGTGTTCCCGATCCCACCAAATGCCCTCAGGTTCCTCTCTTTATATTGTCCACATGACCACCTAGGGATGCTACTTCCCTTATCTCCTATATTTTCCTTTGTATTCCTCTGTAGCGTCAGGTCGTCTACTCTGTGCTATTAATCATAGTATTCCAAACAGATCCACAACGTACACCAAAGTTTGTCCAACACCAGAGAGTAAACACTTTCTTCGGTCATCTTTGTTACGTTGAAAATAATTCAGAGTAAATATCAAAAGAAGGCTCGGTTCTAGGAACCAGCAAGTACATCCAAATAACATATTTGTCCCCTTCAAAACTTTATGATGATCTACTTGTAGCTTATGGAAAACATTTATCTTTTTAAAATTTATCAGCTCATGTAGATGGATGTCTAAGAAGACATATTATACTCCAGAATCAAATTAAACTGCAGTGTCCCGCTAAATTCGAACAATAATTAAACAAACATCAAATTATTCTCTCTCTCCTAAACATTCCGTCCATTTAAATTTTACAAGGGTCAACTTGGAAGCTTTTGCTCTTTAATTGGAGATAATGATCCACTTTGAAGGAAATTTAGGCATTGAAGTTACTATTGCAATTTCTTCCATTTATAACCGACACCATAAAAAACTCTGTCAGAGAATTCTTTCTCCGGCTCTTGGGGAGCGCAAATGGGCCAAAATTTTGGAACCAAAAGACAATTGCATTTAGAAGTTCTAAAAGATCATCTAAGAGGATCAACGGTGCAGAACAGTTTTCAGTTGAATTATGATGTTGTGACCAGTTCCAGCTTTAGGATTGGGAGACAACTAGACTAGTTTCCACATTAAATAGAGTATGCAGGAGCACAAGAATACTCTGTATAGAGCTCCACAAGTGGAAAAATTTGATGGCTGGATTCAGACCTAACTGCCTAAACAACTAGAATAGACACTAAGCCTTTGCCAAATCCTTAAAAGGAGCCAACTACAGAGTTGTGCGAATTCAAAAAAACAGCGGTAAGAATCCCGGTGTATATTATGATTTTTTTCCTTTTTCATTTATTTTGGTTTGGAAACTTCCAGCCTATTTTTGTCAGACTCGCGAAAAATGTTGCCTCACCCATATCGGATTCTCTAACAATGCACTATTTTTGCAGTATCCAACACGCACCCAGCCATACATATCAACGAGTCCGAGCGTCATAGCTTCCAACCTGATAAAGTACCTCAACAACAGTGACAGTGACAATTCACTCGCTCAATTTCCCCAATTTACATACAATGCACCTTATTAAACTCTCAGACTACCACGGAAAGCTAAACAGCAACTAAACCTAACATGCGAATAATTTAATATCTTCCAATCATCAACTAGACTAATCAATAAAAGTTCCTACACGACATTACAAATACTGGCCTGAACCAATAATCAGAACCTAACATATGCGAGCTAACTTCACAACTTAACTACATAACTTTTTCTTTTCTATTCTTCAACAAAACTCAATAAATAATAATCAAGGAAATGAACAACTTAAAATTACACATAGTTATGTACCAAAGAGTAGGCAAGCTTGCTGAACACGATCCGAAGACCAGTGAAGATTAAGAGGAAGCTCTAGAAGCTTCTGCCAGTAATCAGACGCAATAGGAAACGATTTCTCGCCAATGAATGCTCCAATTAGATACTCCGCCGTTTCATGAGGCCTCGAACCACCGGTGAACCTCGGTGTTGACGGTACTCCCCCCATTCACACTACACCGTCCGTCCGGCCGACACAGGAAATTAAACAGTATGTATATAGAATCTTCTAGAATGTTATAGTACCTTCAGAAGTGAAAATTTACGACAACGTAGAGAGGCTTCAATGGCATTTTGCGATGAAAAATTTGTTGGAGCTGTGGATCTGAGAGAAAAGAGAGTGGCTTAGGAACGAAGAGAGAGAGAAAGGGAACTTCTCATAGAAATCTATTTGATTTTGGATTGTTAAGTAAAATAAAAGTAAAAAAAATAAAAACTTGAAATTTTAAGTAATTTACAAAATTGTCCTTGCCGGTTTTTTTTTTCGGAAATTTTTCATTCAATGAATGTGTTTTGAGAAGCTTTCTTTTCTTTATAAGGGAAACATATTTAATTTTTTGTCTATATTAGTTGAATGAACTAATTAAAGGATCAAACCTTTCATGTGAAAAGTCTATAAATTATTGTATCACAAATTTGGATTTTTTTGATCTTGTTAAATTTTTTTTTTTGAAAAATGTGAGGAGAATTAAAGGTGCGACGAGGGTTCCCAGGAAACAGTCTCTCTACATATGTGGTAGTGGTAAAGTTTGCGTATATCTTACCTCCCCAGACTTTACTTGTGGAATTTTACTGGGTATGTTGTTGTTGTTGTGAGGAGGATTAAAGGAGTAAATATTAGTTGTAAAGCTTGTGACTACAAAATTTAATTGTAGTTCCTTGTATTTAAGTTTAGGTTATGACATTTACATTCTCAAAATTAACATGTTAACATGATGATAATTTTATTTAATTTTCTATATGAAAGAAAATTGAGATATTTAAGATCTAGTTGCAATAAATCATGTAGCATGAGAATTTGATTTTTTGTATTAATAATAAATAAACAATATTACTGTTGATTATAAGATTGAAAAAAAGTTTTAAACATACAAATTATTGATGCATAGAATCAAATTGAATATCAACTTTAAGTAATTGAACAAGTTATATAAAATTCTAAAATATTCATTGAATTTCAATATTATAAATAAAATAACTTTTCTAGTTATAAAGAAATATGAATTAATATTTTCTCGTTCCTCCTTTTGTCCTTGGGTGATTAACAAAGAACAATTGGGAGAAAATTGGCAAGATAAACACACACAATATGTTCTTTTAATTAGTTTTGAAAGTCAACACTTTTTTCTCAACTTTTTTTTTATGTCCATCCGTATTTCGTATCTACATTAAAGCTAATTCGTGTTCGTGTAGAATCCATTTAGGGAAAACACTTCCTGTCAATGATTTTTCATATTTAGAGCTTGAACCTAAGAACCCTGGTGAATGAAGGAACAACCTTATCCACTCGACTTTAATGCTATTTTACTTAATTTTAATTATTTTTTAAAAGAAAAGCATTGTGCATTTTTAATGCATTCTGCCCTTCAAACATCTAACTAACAAATTTGCTTAATCTACTTTTGTTTCTCATTTAAATGTTTTTACACTCTTCTTATTTTTTAAAAAATAATCAATATTTATTTTTTAAATAATAAACACTACTTTATGCCTTTTCCTTTCTAAATAAAACACGTTAAGCAATTTGATTAATGACTTCTCTATGACTCATTTTTTAACTTTATTAAAGTCAATAGATGAAAGTACTTTTTCCTAACCTAATTACGTTATTTTCATTTTAGCAATACCTAATTAAAACCAATAATACTATAATGCATAATTTTCTTTTCCAGATTTTGATGATTTTTGACAAATTAAAAGGGCTTCATGTAGAAAAAAAAAATAAAAGAAAGGGCAAATTGGTCAATACATATAAGTTGGTGGAGTTTCACTATGACTTCTTATTAATCGGTTTGTTGCTGGTTTTGAATTTCGTCGGCGGAGCAATCCACGTGGCAATATTTGAGCTGATTCATCATATTCATATGAAGACTTTATGAGATCAATTGGTGATTATAAAAATTTAAAGAGTATTTTAGAAACTTATTGACATTGAAACGTGTCAAGTACACTAGGGTTTCAATATTCTCGTATGAAAATTTGACTTCGTCATAATTTAGTTAGCTAAAAATGTGACCATATTTACATTAATTTTAAAAAAAAATTTATCGAAATATACATATTATTTTATTGTCATTTTTAAAAAAATCGAGAACCTCTTTTCGAATATATCATTTTCTTTTTACCAATACATTCTTATTTTTTTCGGATGCATTTTCTTCTGTGTAATACATCCTTTCCCTCTGGAATACGTCCCTTTCTATGTATTTGGATGTCATATTCCTTCTCTGATACATCTGTATCCTCTCAATCTCCTCTCAAATAGATTTCTTTTTTATATATCCGAATATTTGCTGATATATTAGAGGATCAATGATTTATTTAGAAATGAATTTTAAATTTTTTGTAATTTTAAAATATATATATATATAATTAACTTTTAACGCTATAAAATTTATGTAACTATACTAATTATTAAGCATATATATTAAGTAGTAATTATAATTAAATAAATAACATTTAAGTCCATTATTTCCTTTTAACTTGTTCGATTTCCCTGCTTCTCCCTAAAAGTCACTATCTTCGATCCTGAATTACATATAAATACTTTTTATAATGATAATATTTTACTTATTTATCAAATAAAAATAAATTAAAGACTCACATATTCACTAAAAGAAAATAATCTAGAAAAAAACACTTTATTCGATTTAACCGATTCACGAATCAGTCAAATCGAATTTGTTCTTACATTTTATTTTAAAAGTTACTTCTATTTTTATGTTATTAAAAAATATTGCAGATCGATAATTCCTCATAAAAAATTAAGCATAGTGTAGTTGGTGTGGTATCTCAAAAGAACGTTAAAAGGATTTTTCTTCGTCAAACTTGTCATATCGAATTTATGTAATTTATTTATATTTTCATGTGGTTCACAATTTATTACATAATAATAACTTAGTTAATGTGCACCCAAAAAATATTAATTATAGATTTTTCTAAAATATCAACGATAACAAAAAAAATTATAGATCAATGCTATATCCATTATATTAATATTATATATATTTAAAGTTCTTTTGTAATGCTTGGGCAGTTCAAAATTATAAAACTTGAACGAGTAAAAAAAATAATCAAATATTGAATGAATAATTCATAAAATCTCATTCCATATTTCAAAAATATTGATCATTTATATAAGATAATTTAGTTTACTTTTCCACAAAGATTAGCTTGGCATCCTAACTAAAATTTAAAAATTAAAATTGACTCATCTAATTAATCGTAATGCGCTTGGTCTTTGCTACCAATAAAGTTAATTATTTGATTAACCCAATAAGTGAAACATGAAAATATATTCGATGACATTTTTTTTACAGTTCAAAACATTTATTGAACAAGTCTCTATCCGAATAGACTATTATAGAATTTAAAAATCATTGTGAAAGGGAATAGAAAATAAAATTGTTTATATAATATTATTAAAGTTGATAATTTTAAAAAATTTAATTATATTAAAATACAAATTATTTAATTATTAGTCAATTTAAATGGGGCTGGTCTAGTGAGATAAAGAATTTTCTTATTATTCGAAGCATACAATTGAAAGAGAAAGCATTGTCGGTGAGAAAACGATACCCAAACTGCAAAGGCAAATTATTCAGTACTTATCCATTTTTATGTTTTTTTTTTTTTATATAAAAATACCTTGCTAAAATTTAGAAGAAAAAAAAAACTTCGAATTTGATCATTATCAATTTAAACGCTATGAATAGTTGTTGAGGTTTAAACTTGATGAATTTATATTTATAATATTTGAATCGTTTGATAGAGTGTATAGAAATAATGCTAAATAAAATATATTAGTAATGTTTGTATAATTATGAAGAGGTTATTTCATTTTCATTGTTTGATTTGGTGTATTAAGAATAACATATATTGTTGTAAAATTACGTTTTTGGCCTGACTCACACGCCAAAAGTTAGCTCAAAAAAAGGAGGATTGCCTAAGCCTTACAAGGAGACTACTCATCTCATTAATCACCATGTGAGACTTTTTGTTTTTCTTCAACAATCGTATATTTTAATTATTTATCTTTTCTTTTATAAAAATACCATTTATAAATATATTGAAAAAGACGTTGAATTCTTTTTTAGGGACAAATATAACTTTAGTTATGCTAATGGATGATATAAAAATTCTAACATTATATATTAATATCATGAATTTTCATATATTAATAGTACCACAAAATATAATATTAATTATACATAGATAAAAAAAATGTACTAAACAAATATGGTATTACCAAATAATCCATAAGTACATTTGAAACGATGCTAAACTCCTAATTCCTACCTAATAATCTTCGAAATTGGAAAATTGTTTTTCCATTAATTATTGACTTATTGGCCCACTTGATGTTTTGCTAAATGGACTTTTAACCTGTGAAGTCTTCACGGTCTAAGACTGCATTTTATTGAATCGTGGCTTCAAAATTTACTTATTAATATGAAAATATAGGTATTATATTTATAATATATAGTTATAATTTAAAAATATTTGTTAATATTGATATGCTATAATAAATCTCCTTTTTCTCTCCTCTCTCTTGTTCCTCGCTACCTTCTCTTGTTCTTGCCTTTTTTTCCCTAGTTATAAGTTGTATCAATTTATCTGTTATCATTTATGATTGTATTTAATAGTGGGACTCTATATAGTAGAGACATATAATTATATCAATGATGGAATTGATACAACACGTATCAATATGTATTAGCTTAATAACATTTGATACACACTATATTGTTTCCATCATTGACACAAAGAATAAAATTCAAAAAGAAAAACCTTTAGTTTACTATAGATAAAGATTTGCCGGGATTGTATCCAAGACATCTTTTGAACTCTCCCTCATGATTTCATATGATATGGTAGGATTGTATCTGATACATCTCTCCCTCATAATTTTATTTGATGCGATCTTTATATATATAACTTGTATTGATACACACCTGAGATACAACATGAATTGGTAGAAATATGGCCTCTATGGGTATGTATGCATATTGATACAACCTATACACCCACATATTTATATATATATCTTAGATTCAACCTCAATATTGATACAACTTATACTCATCTAATACAACATATATCTAGCATCTCTCATTTCTCTATCCCATGTAGCATTCACCTTTCTCCTTTATCTTACTATATCATTCTTCTCTCTCCTTTCTCTAAGCCTTATCAAATATAATAAGTACAAGATTGTATCCACCGATACACGTTGTATCCATTGAATACATCATGTATCCTAGCATGTCTCCAGTCTCTCTAGCTCCAAACTCTTGCTCACCTCTCGTCTTTCTCCTCTCTCGAGCTATTGATATAAATGCTAATTAGATAAACTATAGTAATTAATAATAATTATGATCCAAATTATAGCTTACTTAGATAAGTTCCTCTTAAATAATCATAGCGGAAGAACCATTTAAATTTTAATAGCATGTAGTAATAATATATGTAAAACTATCGTTGAAAAATATAAATAATAAAAATTAACATAAATATTTGATCAAATAACACAAATTTGTCTAGTAGTAGAATTGTTTAGCGCCATGGTACATAAGGATTTAACTCCAAATTACCACTTTTCATTTTTTATTTTCCTTCTTAAATAGACTCCATCGATTTTTATAAAACCGACATATATAGTACCTCAATTTTTTCTATTTATTTTTATACCAATTTTTAAAATAAGAAATGATATTTTCAACGAATTTTTTTTTCTTTTACTAGTGTCTTGTCAATTAATTGGAAAGCCAAAAAGAAAAATGATCTTTTTTCTGTATGTGAATGATCTGTAAATGTGGTGAAACAAAACATATGTGGCAGTGCCAACTTAATTGCCTTATCCTAAATTTCCACTTTATCACAAAGCCAAGGCATGCTGGAGCAGACAGACAACTCTTTTCTGGAATCATTAATATAGCTTATTTATTTATTATTTAAAATCTTTTTCTTTTATTTATTCAAATTTATATTTTACATCATTTTCTTTTTTGGGTCGGGAGTAGTTACATAGCTTAATTGGTAAAGTATTAAGTTTTTTACTTAATTAATGATCACAGGTTCAAGTACAGGTTCAAGTTTTGCTTGTGAATGGAATTATCTTAAACGAAAAATGATTTGGTGTAAACAACACAAAATATCAATATTAACGATAGTGAATTTATATTTAATTTCACATACTTTTAATATAATTGAATTTTTATTCTTTTTGCTTATCCTTTGTCAAATTGCTGAGTTTGCCACTACTGCTATAATCAAATGAGATATAAATGACTAATAATACATATCTTAAATTCCAGTCTTAGATCTATGCTTAAGTGCCAATCATTTTTACTATTCGATCCGTTCATTGCACGGGATCTTCATAACTAGTCAATAAAGAAGCGAGAGCTTTTCAAATAATTTGATATGTATCAATTATTTTTCAAATAACTTGATATCATAAAATTTCTTACGAAACTTAAACTCTAAAATTTTAGGAATCAATCTTTTGAATATTCTCTTCAAATCTATTCTCATCTTTTGAATTAAGTTTTCAATTTAATTGGTGCAAACACGGAAGAATCAACTAACACTAAATAGGACAAATTCTTGATTGAAGCTAACATATTCCTGAGTCACTTTAAAATATCAATCTAAATAATATTTCAACTCTCTACATAATTCATTTGTTCAGACAGTCACAAGCTTGCTAAAGCTAAAAAAAACCTTATATTTTGGTGAGTCAATTTTTGCTCCTATTAAAATTTAGTATAGATTTATTGTAACCCTAAATATAAGGCACATTCTTTAAGACTTGCACGTATGGTAATAATATAGTAGGTCGGCGCAGAAGTGCAATTCGGCCTTCAACTTATAACATATCATGTACAGACTATATTATAGCTGTACCTAATATTCAGGAAATTAAATCAGATCTATATATGCGCCGACTTCTATTCTGTTCATCAACATTTTCGAAAATTAATATTTATTTCAAAAATTTGATCAAGTTTTCATTAAAAAAAAATAAGTTTTTTGTCGTTGGAGTAGTTGTAAAAACTGTTTTACACAAATTTTTTTTACTAATTTTACCCAGAAGCACTTTTAGGATATACGTGTAGTAGAAAATAATAGTGTGATATTAAAAAAAGTGATTTTTATCTTGATTGATCAAATAATAATTGTTGCTGCTCAAAATACTTTTTTAAAATAGACAAATTTTGATCAGACAAAATATAATTAATTCATCTGAATGTGCATCGAATCTAAAAGCTGCCAGAGAAATACAAGCGCTAGAATTCAGTCCCTTTGCACCTTGTGAAACCAAAAGTATTACGTAAAGAAAATTACTCTATTCGTTTTAAAAAGAATGTTATAGTTTAATTTGATACGAAATTTAAAAAAATAAAGAAAACTTTTTGATTTTGTGGTTGTAATTAAAGTTATGTCAAATGTACGAATACGTTTTTTAATCTTGTGGCCTTAGACATGACATCGTGCAAAGTTGAAATTAAAATGTTGCCAAAATATATCATTCTTTTTTTAACAGACTAAAATAGAGAGTACGTCATTCTTTTTTAAACAGAGTGAGTGATTTTTTTGTTTCAGGAATCAATTAATTTTCTATCATAGATTAAATTTCATGAATGATATAAAACATATTCAAGCTAATTTATACATCTTAGTCCGTTTGACCAAAGTTTTGAGAGTCAATTTTCTTTTTCTCATTTGACCCAAGTTTGACTAAATATTTATGTATTTAACCAAGCTTATTTTATGTGGGTGGAGTGACGTAATCACATATAGTTCACGGTGATCAATTAAATCTTTTTGTTAAAAAATTATGTTATTTATATAAAAAAATATATAAATCTTAAACACGCTTAATAAAAGTTTTGATTTCGTCATTGTGCAAATGGCATTATTGCCTGTATCAGACATGACAACAAGCCCTCTCAATTAACTCTTCAGTATAATGAGAACATTAACCAACACTTGTGAAAGATTGATAAAATTATTTCTAGCATCCATAGTTTAAACGCTATTTTAAATGTGCATTATTTGGGGATTCAATAAAAAAGATTGAAAATAATTTTATTTTTCTCTGTATATTTATATGAAGATAATTTAAGATCTTATTTCGAATGAAAATTTGAAAAAAGTTTTTTTTTTTTTTGTATATTTTGTTATTATTGTCATTTTTTTTGATAGTCTAGATTTGCTCCCTACTCCATCTGAAACTATTTACGCGATTAATCTTCTTCGACATGCATAATATATGTAGTTTTTGTTTTCTTCTTGTGGCAATCTTAATTCTCAAGGCAAACAATTATATCGTTAATTCCGTAACGATCGAATAATGCATAACACAATTAATATGTGATTAAAAAAAGTATTTTTTTTGTCTCAAAATAAGTGATGTTTTAATTCAAACACCCTCACTTAAGAAAACTACTCACCATTAAAAAATAAAACTTTTACTAATTTATTTGTTAATAAATACCTTAGAAACAATGTAGCTCTTTAATAATTATATAAAATTCTAATGTCTTCTTTATGTGAAATATCACCCTTTTATAAAATAAAAAATACACTTATTTGGCACATTGGATTTGTGCATAAAAAGAATTACTAATAGTTAGGAATTAGGTCATTTTTACAGAAATAGGAAAGGTCGGTCCGCCTCTGTCAAAATAAATAGTAAAAATATCCTATCTGTCAAGAAAAATTGAGACATGTTTGCCAACAATCAAACAAAATTTAATTAAGCTTCTAATGAAATTAAATCAAACAAAATCTAATTAAGCTTCTAATCTAATTTTATAATCCCTCAATATTCAAAAGCATCAAAGATATTTTTTCAAGTTTCATTAGGTACAAAGAACATCTCCCCTTTCTATCTAATCATGGTTAAATATCACTCACGTTCTTTAATAAACTCAATTATTAGAAATCAAGAATATATATTATAAGCTCAACTACTATGTCATCATTAAAGACTTATCTCTAATTAATCTTAAAACTTTATAGTTCTTACTTTACGACTTATATACAATCAACTTAATTTTACATTCATAGATGACGAGAAACATATTTTTCATGCCACTACAATAAAAGAGACATGTAGTGGTAATAATTTTTTCCTTTAAGCAACAATATTTATTACGAGGGGAAGAATCGATGAGATGAGTGTTCTTGAAGAGAAAATCATGATGGGAATTGAGAGAATTAAATTTTACTAAAATAGTTTCATTAGCTCCCGAGGTATTGTAAAATAAAATTATAAAAGCCCGTTCCGCGCTCTCTATCCCCTTTTTTGGGGTCTCCATGATGTTCGAGCGAGTTAAGCTTTCCTTCGTTTATTCCATAATCCTCTTAACTGAGGAAGGGGAACCCCATCGTGCTGGCTTGGCATGGAAGGACGACTACCCAAAAAGTCTTTTCCGCAGCTTGGTCCATAAAAATATTCAACGGTAATTGAGTTAATGTCATTGTATCAAAAGTCATCAAAACTTTTAACGATATTTATATAGAGTTTTAGCTAGTTATAAATATTTATATTTATTATTGTAGTTAAATGCGATATAACAATAAATACATTATTATATTGTCACTAAATAATTATCGCAAAATTGTTTATTTATTGTATTGTGTATGACCATTTAAGATATTTCATAACCTAAAAAACTAATGAGCTATCAAATTAGTAGGTGTTTGGATTGACTTAATTTTTTTTTGCTTTAGCTGAAAAAAGTAAAAAAAATAAAAATTCAAAAATGGGGATTCACAACTTATGACTTTCGACTTTTCACTTATAAAACACTTAAAAAATGTCAATCCAAATATTCTCTTAGTACTTTTTAAGTTTGTTTAAAATGTGGCGTTTAATCTGACTTATCATCTCGATTAATTTTATGGGTTATCTGCTTCCTTCCGCCGCCATATGTACCAAACAACTATGTCCTTACAAGTGTTTAAAAAGGAAAAATAGGGTTGCAAATAACAATGGACAAAGTACATTCAATAATGAAAGAAAGGAAGTTGACCTTCCAAGATGTGGAAGGTAGACCAAACAATTCCACGAGCTAAAAGGAACATAAACCACTTGAGAATTATAAACCACACTAAACTCGTAGAGTACGTTGGTTTCTTTTGCTAAAGAGTTGGCATTCTCCCAATTAATTAGCATCTAGTAACTTGTATTAGGTAAATCTCGAATCCTGCATGAACGCGTGATGTTTTATGCAGTGGACTTTCCTCCTCGTAGAACTAAAATCCAAGTTATAAAAAAGACAAGAATGGAAAAAGTAATAGTAAAGTGATCTTTTTTACTTTGGTGTAGAACCCAAAAATCCAAGCTGATGAGCCAAAACATCCACATGATCATCTTCATTTTCTTCAAGTAAATTGATGTCATCTTCAACATTTTCATTCAACAAATCCTCCCAAAATCCTTCATGATCAATAGTTTTACTCTCCATATAATATTCATTCTCTATGTTATAGTCTTCTTCAAGATTGATTGTGTTCCCATTTGGTCCTCCTTGCATGCTCATAGCAAGTGATCTCTCCAATTCAAGATCATCAAATCCACTCATTTCACCATAATAATATTCATGAGGTTCCATCTTTATATTAAAATTTCCATCACTATTATCAACACTATGGCCTAATTCTCCAACATTAATATTACTAGGACCTTGATGATCAATTTGTCTCCTCCTCTTATTCCTAATTTCTTCCTCAAGTTCCTTCCTTCTTTCCTTTTGTTGCATCATTTGCTCCAAGAACCTTGGATTTTGCATTGCTTTAGCCAAGAAATTCATCATTTGTTGTTGCTTTGTTTCTGTCCTCTTAAGCTTTTCTTCCATTGCTTTGATATGTGATTTTGTAGTCTGTTGATGTCGTTTAAGCTCCACCAATTCCATCATCAAATCTTGCTTCTCGCGCTTTAATCGATCAATTTCTCCATCTATATCAAGCTTTCCAAATTCAATATAAGAGTCTATACCTTGATTTGAAGCTTGTCCAGGATGGAAATTACTTGTTTTTCTCCTCCTAATTGTTTTCAAGAGATGCCTTTGTCCCCTCAAGAAACCTTCATGAGCAAACTCCCATTGGTCTGGATTAACCTTCCTAAATCCCTACATAATAATTAACATTGCTATTAATACTCATCCATTTGCAAGAGGAAAAAATGATGATGGAAAAACAATTACAATATGATTTAATTTATCTATACTGACAGTATAATATATACGCTATTATCTTTTAGGTGACATGACTGTATAAAAAGTATTTTACATAAATTGTCAGGGTATAATAGTTAGACTCATAATACAATTGTCTTGTGCATTCATACAAGAAATATTGCTAAGAGAAACTACATACACTAATGAAATATGTTGCTGGACTGAAGGTAACTGGAATTGGATCATGAGTTATTGTAATGTTAATTACATATAGGAAAGTGTACATTTTTTTGTTTTGAAACTGAAAATTTCACTTCCCTTTATTAGTTATTGAGCAGTGTAGATGCATATGTATAGTTCTCTAAACTAGTGTCTCTTTCTATTTTAAAGTCAATTTTTTTATATTTTTTTAAATTTAAACAAAACAAACAAATTTAGTGCAACTTGCCAATAAAGGAAAAAAAGAATCTAGTGCAAGTTGCATTTCAAATTTCAACACATTACTAGAAACTTCACAAACTCAAGAGAATTCTAGAGCACTATATATATATATATCAACAAATATATATGTGTATCATTATGTAGAACATCAAGTCTTTCTCTTTCTTGTTCCCTCTTTTGTGTGTGTTAGAGAATAAAATAATGCTTACATAAGTATTGAGCTGCCTGACAAAGCTTGAGAAATTGCTATGCTTGAAGTACCTTGGAAGAAGATTCATGGCAAAAGTTTGAGGATCCCAAACAATGAAACTATTATTACCTATACTCCAAGAAATAACATCATTTGTGTTTTGATCATCCACAAATTCATAAGTCTTTGTTAGAAATGGTGGAGGTCCATTCCCATGAAGTCCCTCCATTGGTTGAGGAATCCACATAGTAGGCTCATTAGATCCAGGAAACTCTTCTTTTATTGGTGTACTAAAATTAGGATCCATATAAATCTTGATCTAATTTAACAAGGGCTACTAGAATAAAGTTAAATCTTGAAATGAAAATATGATGTTTTTTTTATTTTTGAAGTTGAAAGGGAGTGATGCTAGCTAGCCACAACATCTTTGGGAGTTTTACTTTAAAAGGTTAGGGTTTGGGTGTGGATTAGGATAATCAAGATTTAGATGAAAAGATGGGGGGATGAAAAGAATTAATATTTCAAGAAAATAGAGGATAAGTAAAAAGAGTTTGTAAAATTAGAAAGATTTGGATTTAGATTTGGAGGAGAAGGAGATCTGAGAAATTAGTATGTTGTAAATGGAGGTCAAGAGAGAGATAGATATGGAAAAAGGAGCTGTTAGGTCACAGTTTGATGAATATAGGTTTTGATTGAAAATAATAATAGTTTATGGTATGGTCCTTAGATATTTTCAGTCTCTTTATGTTATTTTAATATGGAGCAACCCTTTTGGGAAGGTATTGGTAGGAGGACAATTTTATTTGTTCATTGAACCTAATGGTAGATAAAGTAAACAATGTGCTAATCAAAAAATTCTTTATAATTAGTCTATTATCTTTCTCTTACTGTTCAAAAGTAGTTAAAAACATTTCTTGACATTTTGAAATGTCTCAAATACTTGATGTGCAAAACAATTTCTTATTACATGTTGAAAATTCTCAAGTTTTTTTTAATAGTTGCTTGCTTGGCTTCAAAATTTTACCAAGAATGAAGAGGGAGACTCTAATCTTGAATATTTGCTTTGCCAATAATAGACTGAGAAAAATAAGTGTGAGAACTTTTAGGGAGGTCGGGATAATGAACAACGTGCTAATTTCATTGCATTGATTTAGATTGAGACAAAATAGACAGACAAATAGACAGACGATTTAAACAACGATTGTTCACTTATTTTATTTTTTTCAAAAGTAGTTCATTATAAGCAAATTCCTTGTGTGAAAATTAGTTTCTTCCCTCATCAATTATTCCATCCCTAAGCCACATGGGATCCAAGACTAAAGGTGTGTTTGGTACCAAAAAAAATATTTTCGTGAAAATAATTAAGTGATTTTTTGAATTTTATTTATGATGTATAATTGAAAAATTAATAAATATTTATTATCTCAAAAATATTTTTATTGTGATCTCAAAAATATGGGAGTGAGGGATCATGGGTGTCATGGGGTGGTCAAGGGGGTGGCGGAGGAGCGGAAGGAAGGAGTGGAAGGCGGTGAATAAGACGTGATTAAGAATCAAAATGTCATATATTGAATTTTTTTATTTTCATTGAAAAATTTATTTTTCTAAAAAAAATATTTTAAGCAATCAAATAGACATAGATGTTTAACTTATTTAAAATTGAGGTGTAATTGTTATTGGTACAAGATCCAAGCTTGTTTTAAGTTTAGGTAACTTATACTTCATTTTAACCCAAAATAAATTAATGAAAAAAAAAAACTCCAACCTTTACTTTCCATAAAAAGGCAATATTGGAGAACATAACAATAAGTCATTATAAATGCAGCTAATTAAGACATTTCTTATTTCCTTTCTAGCCAAACAGGGAATAGCATTCCAGAGATTTCTGGAGCTAGTGATTCATGTACACCCCCACAAAAACATTGATACTGTTCTTTTAACTGGAAATTTTGTTCTTTTTCTGATATTATTACATATATCTTTTTCCTTGTCTTTTCACAACATGGACCACTTGCAGATTTTAAGGTAGTGGACATGGGCAATTTGGTCTTGGAAATCAAAATTTCAGATCTAGTAAAATTGAAAATTTTCATGTTTATATTAGCTCAAGGCATAAATATATATTAGTGTATTTCAATTTACCACTTATAAATCATTGTTAAATCAATATAATGGTATAAATGAAGCGCAACGTCTAAAATATTACTATATATATATATATATGAGATACCATCTATAGTGAAAATTGTGAGTATTTACTCGAAATTATCAAGAAAAATAAAAATTCAGATTGTTTGAGGAATGAAGATCACATATATGAACAGAATTTTTATTTTTTTATGACAAAAGGAATCAGCCGCTACTCTTACACATGGTAAAATTCATCTCCTAGTCAATAGCTCGCAAGTTACACAGGAGCGGTAAGGCAAGTCCGGTGCGATAAACTCGACCCAGAATTTAGTACTCCCTCCATTTTATTTACCTACTATTTTGACTTGACACGGTATTTAAGAGAAAAAGGAAGACTTTTGAAACTTACGTTCTGAATCATTCTCAGATATTTGTATGACTGGGAATCATTTTATTAATAATAAAAGATAAATTTTAAAATTAAATTATTTTTAAAATTAAAATAAAATAATATTTTTTGACACAAATTAAAAAAATATATAATGCCACATAAATGAAACGAGGGATCGAGCAATATTTATGAAAAAGGACAATAAAAATATGAAGTTTTTGTTGAGATTTAATAATATAGCTTATGAGAATATTGTAGTATAATGTTGATTGGAAAAATCTTGCCTCTATGTCCCAAAAGTAAGGGAAATATCTTGTCCACAGTACATTTTTTCTAAAATAATATATGCATTAATTAAATTAAAGTTTGAATTGACAGGTGCCGCTTTTACAATATTTTATACTAATTATAAATGGTCCACTATCTTGATTGCAATAAGCATCTAGAACTTGCATTTAGCATATGATTATTTTTGTCTACTTTATTATAATATTATATCATATTCCTTCGGTTCACTTTTACTGTTTTATATATTTCATTTAAATAAAATTTTTTAAATATATATGTAGCAAGTAAAAATGAACGAAGAAAATATAATGTAATCCATAGGAAGAAACAGTTAATGGAGTATTGCTTCAGGTTAGAACAAAATTTTCATAAATTCATAATTAAAAAATTAAAAAAACTAAACATGATTAAATTGATGACGTGGCTCTTTTCTTTCCATTAATAACTCTTAAACAATTGGTATTACTATTTATAGTAGTATTCAGTAATGCAAATGGAAGTTATTGAGAGGGTTTAGGTAAAAAGAATTAGTGTTTAATTCTATAAGGTTTAAGATATTATGGTTTGGTACATTTACATTTTGCTTGTTTCCTGATCTTTATTGGCTCAAATTTGAATCTTAGTGGAACCATATTTGTTTATAAAGTGAATATTAAGATATTAATCTTAATTATCCAAATTTCAGTCATTAAATTTATTTTATTTTGAATTTATGACACTTATGATTAATCTCTCTATAATTTCCTTCTTGATTTGGACTATTACTGTATTTGTCTGTAAAATGCTTAAATTTTTCAGTTTCTAGCTCACTCTTCTTATAGCAGTTACCATCTTCATGGCTAAATAATTTTTTTCTCATCTAAAATATTATTATTGCTCTAATAAGTTTTATAACAAGCGGAAAAAATTAAAAATTAGTTACGAAATTTTATTCTAGCAACAAATCTTATTTATCAGATGTTCTTCTTTCTATCTGAACTATTACCATCTATGTAACCAGATTAACTATATTGTTACTTTTCTTTTTCATGAATTATCACTATTTATGAATTAAAACTAATTAATTAGGTCATCTATCAGTTATTTTCTTTTTTATTTAAATTTAAATAACACCATTTATTTAACAAATATATTTTAATATATAAATAATAATTATTCAAAATAGAAAAAAACACGCCAAATACAGGAAAATCTAAGGAGTACGTAGCCCATGCCCCGGCACGAATAACAACAGCAGCAATTATGAACCTATCCACATTTTCTTGCTTTTTACAAACATTATGTTTCGTAATAACAAAAACAAAATAATCATCAAAACATGTGGTGCAGTGAATAAAGTTGTTCTTTTTTTAATCAGAGATATCAGGTTTGATGAATTTTTTTTCGATAGGAAATGTTTTCTTCAAATAGAGCCCTACGTGGCACGAATCCGAATATAATCGGGCTTCACATTGGGAATAAAAAAATCTTTAATAGGGAATATTTCTCCCTAAATACAATCCTACACGACGCGAATTTGAATATGATTAAATACCAGGCATCAAATAGAATATATATATATATATATATATATATATATATATAAAAGAATTTAAGAGATCTACTTACAGTCCAGAAAGAACAAAAGGGGAGGCAGCAAAGCAAAGATGACAAATGATGATCAAAAAGTGTAATAACTAATAATAATCATTAGCCAAGTTTTGATATAGAAAATGCTAGTTACTTGTAGTCGTTATAGGCACAAGCCCAAGCCCATGACTTTGTATTATTTCAACACAAATTTATTTTTCGAGCTATGTTAATTATAGGATAAAAAATATAACTATATATTTTATACACCAAATTATATGGCTTACCAATTTTTTCTTATTTACACAAATATATCATTTTTTATTACAAAAAAAACAAAAGATGTTTGTTGATATTAATTAATATTGATTTGATTGATATTGGGAAATGAAAAAGTAAAATAAAGATGGTGTAATTTGATAAAAACATTTGTTGTTTTGATAAATAAAAATATTCTTGTAATTCTCACTCTTAAAGTGTCAATTCATGTATACTTCATATTGATAAATTTGACAATCTAAATATTTTTCGGTCCTCCACTCATTAAACTTTAAATGTTTACTATTTTTAATATATATTTTTTCTTTTGATAAATTGTGAAGGATATTTTTTATTTATTACCTAGGTATTTTATATTTGAAAAATATTTATCATTTATAACAACTGTATTATGTATTAAAAGTGAATTATACATATAATATATGTATATTATAAATGTATTAAAATATATTATACTTATTTTGATTAAAAAAACTACACTATATATTGAAAATGAATTATGCATATAATATAAATAAATTATAATATATATAAAAAATGTATTAAAATTATAAAAATGTATTATAAGTGTCTTACAATATATTAAACTTATATTTTAATAAGAAAAAAATTAAATCAATATCGAACTTTAATTTATAAAAGTAATATTTTATTTGAGGTTTGAGATGAGTGTAGTAGTAGGGCAGATTCCATGGCCCACCTCTCACTATATCCAACTTTAATTTTCTTCGTGTATTTAGGAAACTCATAATCACTATATATATTCATATTGAAGATATGTGATAAATTGACACGGACAAAATAAATCTAGTTAAAATTTTAGTATTACTTTTGATGATTTAACATTTCAAGACATTATAATATAATTTAAAATGTAGATGCATGATATAGCTCATATGCTAAACTAAATAACGTCTCATTTTTTGGCTGATTGACGAAATAACAATAACAAAGCTTTATCTACTGGGACGAAACCATGCCCTATTTTTGATTGATAGATGAAACAATAATAACAAATCTCGTCTAGAAGACGAAACCATGCCCCATTGGCTTATGGACGAAATAACAATAACAAAGCCTCATCTACTAGACAAGACCATGCCCTATTTTTTACTAATGAGCGAATAATAATAACAACAATAACAAAGCCTTGTCTATTAGACGAAATCATGCCCCATTTTTGACTGATGGATGAAACAATAATAACAAAACCTCGTCTATCAGACGAAATCATGCCTTATTTTTGGCTGATGGACAAATAACAAAGCCTTAGTCTACTAAACACAACGATGCCCCATTTTTCGCTGATGAACAAAATAATAACAATAACAATAAAAATTACACCTGGTCTCAACCTAGTAGAGACGGCGGCCAAGGGTAAGGCCATCACCAATTGACAGATGAGCTAATTCAATTCGAGGATCATTTGCTAAAAAGCTGTTGATGTCCCTAACAACTCCCCTCAATGCCTTTAACCCTGGTGGCATAGGATCATCCTCTGAAAGTGCCACTGTCCCAAACCATAAAGTGTTGTCATACCCTATTACTCCTCCCACTTTCACCAATTTTATTAGCATTTCATGGTACTTCAAATAGTTATCCTTGTCAGCATCAACGAATATGAAATCAAATGTACCTTCTTCTTTGTCCTGTTTTTATAGTAAACATTCATTACCACACAAATGTAAAACACCAATAGGAAGACAACGACGACAACAACAACATATCCAGTGGAATCCCATAAGTGGAGTCTGGGAAGGGTAGAATGTACGCAGACCTTACCACTACCTCATAGAAGTAGAGAGGTTGTTTCTTGGGAACCCTAACATCAATAGGAAGAGATTTAATTATATAAGTATATGCAATTATTGTTGAATCTATTTTCTCTTTTTGCTACGCGAACCAACTTTAGGCCTTGATGCTAGTACACTATGATAATATACATATTCAGAAACTACGTGAAAATTTTTGTAGTCATGTATATATAATATATGATCGAAAATATTCGAAAAAAGGTATGAAACCATACGTTAGTGAGGAGTTTCTCAAGAACAGGCAAAGCCTTTGATTGAATAAATTGAATCTTATGCTCCACTCCAGCCTTCTTAATAAATGGCAATCCAACTTCATATGCATCTTTGTCTGGATCAATTGCTACTATCTGTGTATCAATACATAGAAAACCATAAGTAATTTGAGTCATTATTTTTAAAACACCAACAAATAGAAGTCTTAATAACTTGCGAGGTGATGGTAAACAAAAAACAAATCTAAATTATCATTTTTTCGCGAATTCCACATTCTAAATATCAGTTGTTTTCTTTTCCTATCTAAACTATCACCATCTATATATGTTAAAACATATTTCAGCTTTCAGTTGTATTCTTTTCGTAGTTGAACGATAGTGATAGTTCAAGTAGATAAGTTGAGATGTGTTATAATATGTAGATGGGATAGTTTAGATAAGAAAGGGAATAACTGATAACTAGGATACGAAACTTGCAAAAACATGATAATTTTCAAATGTATTTTTAATTTTACCATTAGTTAACTCATAATTTGGCAATTACGACAATTAATTATAATTATACTCACTTTCCCATCTTCAGGCAAAGCAAGAGCAGTAGCCAGAAGAGAGTAACCAGTGAAAACTCCAATCTCCATTGTCTTCTTGGCATTCATGATCTTTAGGAACATCGACAGAAATTGGGCTTCATCTGGAGGCAATCTCATGAAGCTCCTGTGCGTATAAATAATAGTCGGCAAATGTATATTTATACTTTATATTAAGAATGAATATACATAGTCAAGGTATATATTTTGTATATTCTTAGCTAGTTTACAAGGTTGAAATTACTTGAGCCATATAAAAAACCACATCGATGTGAGATTTCTTCATCAAATTATTAATTATTGTTTGTCATGAAAATTATGTAATGACGCAACCAGCTAGTGATATTGCTCGCTTTGAGTCTAGGCCAGCGCAGCTTTAAAACGCATTACTAGTAGGTCAAACATGCTCACTTGTATACTTTACGTTTCTCTTATATTTTTTCGATGTGGAACTTTTATCTTAAGATAGATTGTTACAATTTACTCTATATTTACTTTGTAAATTTAGTCATATAAAAATTCCATGGAGCTTATAATAAAATCCAACATATGGGACTTACACTGTTTTATACTTGTCGAATGAGGCTTGTGTGAGTTCTTTTAATTGCTCATGCTCTCTTGGATAAACACTAGTTTCCAAAATGTACTGCAATCAAATGTGATAAAAACATAGGTTAGAAAAATCAGGATTGAATAGGTTGTTCTAGGCCATTGTTGGGAGCCATGATGACTCCACAAGGGCTTTGGGCTAGACATGATAAATAAGACTGATTCAGTTGATGTCATTGGACCAAATAAAATGTTGGAGAGTTTTATTTAGGAAAAATAACATAATTAGGCAAACATATGATATGTATTTGCATTATACAACTATAGTTTGAAAAAATTACAATTTATAGCTATAGTTAAAGTTTTGTTGCTATTTTCTCTCTCCTTTTTTCCTCTCTCTGTCCTCTCTCCTCTCTCTCTCTGCAATTTCTTGCAGATATACAATTACAAATGTATATCAGCTGCATATATACAATTATTTTTACAAATATACATAGTCAATTCGACAGATATACATATACAATTCTCCTCTCTCCACTCTCGTTCGCCTCTCTCCTCCTTCTCTCGATCTCGCTCGCCTCTCTCCTCCCTCTCTCAATCTCACTTGTCAAATATACAAATATATATGTATATTAATTACACATATATAATTATTTGTCAGATATACACATACAGCTTGACAAATATACATATTATGTATGTATATTTGTCAAAATAATTGTATATATGCAACTGGTATACATATGTGTTTGTATATCTGTCAACAAATTGCAGAGAGAGAGGAAAAAGACTAGAGAGAAGAAGAGAGGGGAGAGAAAATAGCAACAAAGCTCTAACTATAGTTATAAATTATAATTTTTTCAAACTATAATGATATAATGTAAATACATATCATATATTTGCCTAATTGCGTAATTTATCTTTTTTGAACACTTAAATACCCGAGTTGCATTCTATTATTGGGTTCCAATTTTTATTTCATTTTGTATATATACGTATATTTGGCTAGCATGCAAAGATTGGAAATATTATTGTATAAGTATAGATGAATAGCTAGACGAATCTAAATATAATAATAATAATAATAATAATAATAATAATAATAATAATAATAATAATAATAATAATAATAATAATAATAATAATAATAATAATAATAATAATAATAATAATAATAATAATTTCCCTTTTTTAAAAAATAAATAAATAAAGAGAGTAGGAAACTGACCTTCTTGAGGGCTTCACTTCGCAGAATAGAGCGATGTCCTCCTTTTTCTGCCATTAATTTAGTAAAATCCTTGCCGGTTTTCTAAGAAAAACAACAATATCGAGAATAAACTATTTATATATATTTGAAATTTATTGGGTGTAGGCAATTTTTAATTTTGCAGGGATCTACTGGATGAGATAGATCTTGTTATGATACCATGTAAAATTAGGTTTTGGACCTAACTCAAATTCTAAAAGCTTGATCAAAGGGAGGAGGATTGCCCAAGCCTTACCCATCTCATTAACTATCAATATATAACTTTTGTCATTCTTCAACATATAATAGCACATGAATTCAAAGTTAGTCGAGCTCCAATCTAAATTCAAACATTAGCTAGGAAAAAAAAAGTGACATGATAGGGAAAAAAAAAAAGTGCAAATAGTGAGCCCTTTGATGGTACATAAAATAAGAAAGACAAATTTAGTTGTACATAAGGAGGCATTTGGTTTTCTACAATAGCTAAAAAGAAAGTAGCTTAAAATTCTACATTAGAAACACTATAATGCAACATAAAAATATGCAATGCCTGAAATTTAAAAATCTTACCAAAAGGGAAGAAGTAGTTGAGTGAATTTATTTAGAAGAAGAAAAAAAGTGGTACTTATTATAGTATGGGAGGGAGAAGTTATTTTTATAAGGAAAAAAGAGTGGGAGAGTACATGGTGGTTGAATTGTGCATTTTTAAAGCATACTTGCCAGTCAACACCCAAACTTGATGGTCTTGAATCTTTGTTTTCAAGGTTTTTTTTTCTAAATATTTGTTTGGTAGGACATATGTTGACAATCAAACATAAATTTTAGTTGTAATATGTGGAGAAATTAGTTTTGCATAGGAGATATGAGTTGTGACATTTCAATAAGTTATAAAGAAAATATTTACCAAAATTTTTATCCAATTTCATATTGATTTTTTCTATTCCGACTCATCCAGTCCCCCCCCACCCCCCACCCCCCCAATCCCCAACCAACCAATATAAATGTAAAAAAGTAGTGACAAAATTATTTGTACTATATTAGAAGACACTGAGTGGTATCAACATGGTTGCTTAAGAGTAAAACTATAATCATTAAGGATACTTGTGTCATTTCACTTTGTTTCTCTGTCTCTAGTTAGTTTCACGTGACTGTGTAGCTTTATACGTGGCTTCCATGTCCCTCTCCATATGCTCTGCTACAATGCATATCCTTCTATCTATAATTTTCTATATTCCTCTACCAAACCACGTCTCATCTTCAACTTTCTCAAGAGTGTGGTTATAACATAGGTATTATTTTTTTTCTTGCTTATTCTTCTCTGCAACCCCCCCCCCCCCACCCCCCACCCCACTCCCCACCCCCACAAAAAAATTAAAAATTTTAATTTTTTACTCTACCCCTCTACCCCCACCCCATACGAAAAAAAGTTAAAAATTTATTTTTTTAAAATTTTTTACTCCGACCCCCCCCCCCCCCCCCCAAAATACATGTATGAATATCCACGATTAGGCATAAGCACGAAAAGGGAAAGGTGAGATCTCTGGGATGTGTTACAGAGAAAAAAACTTTCACACTGCATTTGTAGCTAGTCTAAACAAATATTATAAGACGTAGAAGTGGCAAGGACGATGGATATAGAGAATAGGATAGAAGATGTGGTGTGTTGGAAGGGAGGAGATGACACAATCAATATAAAATGCTACTTTTGTCAAGAAACTAGCTTCACTAGGGGGGAAGTCCAAAAGTTTTGACCAACTGAAGATGAAAAAGTCGTTTTCCAACATACCAAACACCCCCCTAATGGTACCTGCACCTTCTTGCAAAGCTCATGGAGGGAGTATTCTGCAAAACAAACGAATACAACCAACAAAAAGGAAATTGCAACTAACTTACAAACAAAATTAGGAAATATTGGATCACTTGACAAGAAGAAGTACCTAAAACGACATAATAGATTCCACTTGCATATAAACAATCAATCTCCCATAGGATGATGGGATTTATTTAGTGCCAGAGTACAACATTCAACAAGCTGAGTAAGGCACACATCAAGAACAGCAAAACCACCATATGGTAATATTTATTACAATATAATAAGATTTCAAGTTCCTCGCCTATAGTAGATTTAAGCAGCAGCATTAACAGCATGACCAGCGCCATCTGGCTTGACAAACGTCTCAACATATTCTTTCCTGCATGTAGAAAAGACGTTCATTAGCTTCCATGCCCAAACATTGTTTCTGGTTATCCAACTACAACAAATGACCAGATAGAATAGCGAGGGTCGAGAGATAGACCTTGCAGGCAGATGATCATGTGGACGATTGTATGGAGTCCAAATTGGGTCACCAACAAAGAGCCGCATTGCCTACAGAAACCATTTCTATAATCAAATATACCGTGCAAGAAGTGCAGTCAAGCACAAGTGCCTCCAAAGGAGGCAGCGATGAAAATAAAATGGCAATGCCATTACAGCATTAACTATGTATATTCCTGTATGCTCATATGAAGTACCTTAATGTAATTGCTTGAATCAAGTGTGAAGCGGTGATAGATTCCAGCTGGCAGAACAATCATTGCACCTTTCTTTACCCAGATGCGAATCCAGTTCTCATTTGCATCCCGAACATCAAAATAACCTACACCCAGAAGTATATATTTAGCAACAGTAGTTAGAAAGCATTATGGCAAAAGCGAATCAATAAACTTCAATCATACCACTTCCTGCAACACAGTAACGAATCTCCTCATCAGTGTGCAGGTGTTCTTCAAAAAAGTTCTTGATTTTCTCCTCGTAGTTCGGTAGTTTCTCAGGGCAAACCTCACAGAAATCCTGAAGCAAATTATGAACCCTTAAAGCTTCAGTACGCATAAAAAGAAGAGTACCAACTTGTATACATAATGAAAGGTCTCGGTTTTGTAACTTAAACAGACCATGTATGAATATCCACGTTCTTCCCGAATCTTCTTCAACTCCTCATCAGTCTCATAATTGTCAGCATCAAGTCTCCAGCTGAGCACTCCAAGTTCTGAAAATTTCACATGGTAATTGAGAAGGGAATATGAAGGCAGAACAAATCCAGCAATCAACTTGTAACTACACTTAGGGTTGGTTCATTATTTTATTCCTTGTTCACCATATGAGTAAGGACACAATTAAAATTTGAACAAATGATAATACATCCTATCAATGTGAGATTCTCATCCACCAATGGCAACATAAAAAAGATTTTCATCAATTCAATTTCTAACCCCAAAATACCAAAAGAGCTGCAACAAACTAGATTAGCAGTATTAACTGAAAAGTGATTTATCCACTTAACCAAAAATTTACATATGAGATCCTTATTCAGAGAACCCCAATATTTATTGGGAGTACTGGAGGGAAGACAAACTGCCCTGAAACCAGCTTTTTCTTTTTAAGTGGAAGGTGAAGGGGGATTTTCCATTCCTCGTAGATAATTTATATTGATATAATGCTCAGCCTGATCTTTACCAGCAAGCTTGTCAAGAGACACAAATTCCTTTGGCTCACGGTGATGAGGAAGTCGCTGGTCCTCATCGCTGTCATCCATGTACCATGCCTGGATGACGTCTTCTCTTGGATCCTGCAGGAATTGAGAAAACAAAAAGAACCTGTGAATAATTCTCCATTTCCTTCCCCAGCTCACCAATTTTATGGTAATCTATATTTCTATACATTCATTCAAAAACAGCATTATGATCATTCTTCTCTCTGCAAAAATAGGCGTCAAGTAATTCCAACAAAGTAGCCAAATCATATACAGTTAACATGTTAAACGAAACGCCAAAAGGTATAACCATATTATTGATATTAACATCGCAATATTGAAGGTATACAATTAAGCTTGCCACCCCTAAATCTGAACCAAAAAAAGGAGGGAAGGAAAATAAAATTTGGTGAGCATAAATCTAACTAGTCTTCGTTCTCAACTTAAAATAAGATTGCCTAGGAATGCTTGATGTATTTGTTTTTCCTTTTTGGTGTCTACTGTAAAAAAGTATTACAAGTTCTTCATCTAAGAGAACTCAAGAGGAGCTAACTCTATTAAAATAAATGCAGAACCACAGCCAGTTACTTCTACTCGGCAAAGAAATTATCATGTCCTTCAAACTGTGTTTGGTGATCTATTCAAGCTCAGCGTCAGTTTTCATATGAGACAGGTTTTCAGGTTCTTCAAGGTTTCTCATCTTGAAAGACATCTCAAAATTATACTTCTTGTATGCTTTTTGTGACAAATCGGAAAAATCCAAAACATCTAGCAGAGAAAAAATAGAATCAAATAAAAGCTGAAGTGATTAACTATCAAAAAGTTCATTTGAAGATATTAATCATCATAATGTTGTCAGGGTTTGCCTAGTGTGGGTTACCTCTCCTGTGTGGTTTGCGAGCTATTGCATAGGAGCGGGCATTTACCCTGTGCGCACCCAAAGGGTAACGGCTGCGGGTTTCCCTTGTTATAAAAAAAGAAAAAGAAAAAAAAGTTGCCAGGGCTTGTACTCTGGAAGGCCATCGGATTGTAGTTTAAGTCTCTAGTTGTAGACCTCATACTCACGCCTCAAAGAGAGGGGAGGGGAGTGGCATTATGGGGCCAACCCTTAGGACCAACTGCAGCCTTTGAAACAAGAGGATAATAGGTCTTCCCTCTACCCTTCTCCACTTAAAATACCAGGCTTAGTTGGCATGGCGTAAGGCTCAAACTTGTGACATAACACCAAGTTCCTCATCAACCTTTGACACATGAACTAAGCCCGGGGGCTTATCTAGTACTTTTCTCCCCTGTTTGAGTTCAAGAAATTCACATTCTACTCTATTGTATGGAAGGGAAGATCTTCATTCTAAAAGACCATAACTTCGTCATAAATTGATTTACTTTCATTTACTTCTTCATGGAAGTACATCTAATTTTGCTTCGTTTATCTATCTCCTTCTACCAAAATTCCTTTGTTAATCCATGATGACTTCCATCTAGTACAATAAAGTAGAAAAGAAAATAGTTTTCAACTTTCCTATGGTCAAGATTGTTTATTTTTGTAGTAACATAGATCATAGAATAGTTTTCAACTTCCCTATGTCAACACTTCCATTTTTACTAAAATATATAATATAGTAGTTTTCAACTTTCCTATAGTCACACTGTTTATTTTTAGCAAATAAACAGACCTACTTGAGTACAGAGGTCGAAGAAAGCTGTTAAATGTCGGTTTTTGATTCAATATTTGTGTAATTAGTTTGGTTTTGCTTGAGGACTACTTAATCATATCACTCTTCCTAGAAGGTGGGTGTAGTTTTCAGGTGTTCTTTAGGTGAAATTGTTTGGTTTGTCGATGGTAATATTTCACATTTATAACCAAAATGCGAAACTCCTTGAGTCGCATCAACTCCAGATTTGATCCATTGAAGACACCCCTTTCCCCAACAACAACATTGTCTACATCTACCCATAAGCACAATATATGTCCTAGCAAACTATACGTTTTTTTCCACAGAATAAACAATTGCAAGCCACCCAATTTGAATACCTTTAAAGATTTCACAAAATGGAAGAAGGGAGTTTTTCCTTGAGCCAAGGGTCTATCAGAACGAGTAAGGTTTGCGTATACACTACCCTCCCCAGATCTACTTCATGAAACTACACTGGGTATGCTGTCGTTCTTATTTATGGATAAAGGGAACACATTTAACATTTGTCACAAGAGAACAAATGCCAATGCAAAATCCCTATCGATGTAAGTATAAACAAACAAAAACCATTATTCACTAAGGGTAATTTGGGTGTATCAAACAATCTAGCAAATCCAAATAGAAAATAGAACTAATCAAAACCATTACAGAAACCAAAATCAAAATTAAGCAAAGTAAAGACAACCCCACTTGCAAATTCCTATCTTCTTTTTTTACAATAAGGGAACCTGCAACTATTACCCTTTGGGTGCGGACAAGTAAACCCTTGGTGCCTATGCAATAGCTTGCAAACCACGTAGGAGAGATAACCGAGGCAAGCCCGGTGCGACGGGCTCGACCCAGGCAAACCCCCAAATCAAAATTAAGCAAATTAAAGACAACCCCACTTGCAAAATTCCTATCTTTATGTGTATGCACAAACAAAAACGAATATATATCTATATATACACACATACATAGCGTATCAAATAAGCTAAAAGTTAAAACAACACACCTCAAACCCTTTACACAATCCAAAATCAAACTACCAAATCAACCATATACTTGTATAAGAAATTTCCCAGAAAAGATCGGAACTTTAACAAACATCATAAAAAACACAAAACACCCAAAAATCTTAAAAGTACCATGGAACACGAAAATACAATTCAGAAGCAGATCAAACAACTTCCCAGGAAAAACAAGTAGCATAAAGAACCCAAAAATTCAAGAAAATTAATACCCACACAGAAATTTTTTTACAAAAATATACAAAAATTCAGCACATAAAGATTGTAAATCAGCAAAAATTTTACATACCTTTGCAATGGAATCCATTTTAGTTTTTTGCTATTTCTTCTGACTTTCAGAGCGCTAAGAAATCTTAAATTGTGTGTTATAAGCCAAAATTGGAGAGAAAAAGATAATAGAACCCTCCTTAAATCTGGGTATCACGTTTTTTTGCACGTATAGTTTGTCAAATGACTAAAGTAACCTTTCTGTTATCACATCGTGTCCAGGTTAAATGAATTCACCATTTTGAGGGTAGATGAATGGAAGGGTGTTTCCGTCATTTGGGGTGTAAAATGGTAGGTGGGAAGTATTTTATTCTTGTGTGAGTAATACTAAGATCTTCATTGAATACTTTTACTAATAAAAATTTCATAAGAAAAGCTTATTGAGGGCAATTAGTTTGATTAAAGAATTGACATATTTTAAGTGGTAAATTTATATATAAAATGAATATTTGAGAATATGCAATAAAAAAATATTCCAAATTTGAATTAATAACATCGAATAAAAAGGACAAGTTTGTTGCACTAAAGTTATCGCTATTTGCAGTGTTCGAGAAAGGACTTACCTTGCATTAATAACATCTAATAAAAGCATTTTATCATGTGTTTAGATTCTTAACCTCTTGTTTGGATGGTTGTTATCTGTTGTATTGTATTATATTGTTAGTTAAAATACAATGTTTCATTGTTGCTTAAATTTCATCGTATGATATCGTTTAATTCCATCGTTAGCTAACAATGAAAGGACTCATTTTGTGTGACGATCGATTTGGTACGGTTGCATCGTTACTTTAACATCTTCTTCTTATTTTTTATTTTATTTATTTAATAATTCTAATTTATCATTTACCCTATCTTTTCATGATATCTCTCACATACTCTACAATTTATTATAGGTTTATCATTCAAATTATGGATGTATGACATTATATAATGACTGAGAACAATACAATTTATCCAAACATTATAATCATTAGAACAATACTGTACAGTCCAATACAATATAATACAACACATTATGAAACAATACATGACAACCATCGAAACAAAATGTAAGTAAAATTTATCACATGATTTTTCTCCTTGGCAATATATCAAAATCTCCATTTACATAATTTTATAATATCACATGTCTACCTCATGTCACTAATTTATTATTATTGGTTTATTCAAGACAGACTTTTCATTTTCTTACTAAATACTTTATTATATATGAGATTATGTTGTACTAATATTATTAAACAATGAGTTAATCACTTTTTCGTGCTTGTAATTTATTCAATTTGATGTTTGACTTCAAATCTCCAATACAATAAGCTCATTCATTACGTAACAAATACAATAAAAATCAAGAGCATGTTATTAACTCAAACAACATATGGACTTTTTATTATCAAACACATAAATTAAAATGATATTATGCAATGTTAGAGTCGGATATCGCAATGGAAAAATAAAAATTGAAAAAATCTTTTTTAATTTCTTTTAGTGAGAATAAAATAAAATTTTCAATAACATATTATTTTTTTCAAAATTGATTCGAATTGTTCCAAATGACTCCACTTTTACAGCTTGTTTGGATGATGGTTTTTCGTAGTATGGTATAGTATGGTTATTAAAAGAACGATGTTTATTTTGATTGTTTCATTAATTATATGGTATGGTATGGTTTTTGTTTCATGGCTCTATAACCATGAAAAAATCCCATTTTTTGAAACCACCAATGGTGGTATCCCATAGTTCTCTTTTTTTTTTTTTTCAATTATAGCCTTATTTAAATTTAAATAGTTATAATTTATCCTTTATTCTTTATTAAACTTTACCTTAATATATGTATTATTTTTTTTATTACTTTCTCCGCATCAATTTTTGAAACTTCTTTTCCACCTCCCGTCTTTCCTTTCACGTTTTAGTGTATTTTTTGAGGTTAGTTTATTTAAAAGTTCTTACTTTTTTTATTTTCTTGTATTGTTTGTATAGAATGAAGACATATTAGCTTGTATGTTTCCTTACTCGATTCTATGTATTTATTTTTTTAAAAAAAATTATTAAAAAACTATTGATAAATTTAATAATTAAGGATATTTTTGTAAATTTATAAGTTACGATACAGTACTATACAGTCAAATCAAACAACAAATTATTATTATACAATAGCAACCCGTACAGTCTATCCAAACATTGTATGATACGGTACTATATGATATCATACCATATCATACAATACCTATGATACATTATAAAACCATGACAAACCATCATCCGAACAAGCGATTAGTATTTGGTCTTGTAATGAAAATCTCAAGTTCCCAACAATATCAACTACAATATTAAATTCGATTCAAACCTTCAAACTTTAATAAATCCACTTTATTTCGTCTACAAACAAACAAACAAAATAAAACCCAAACATGATTTTTTTTTTCCAACCAAAATAACGCTTCATTCATGAACTTCTTTGGGCCATAAGCCCAAGAGCTAGTTAGCATTGGCCCATTTTATTATTGGGCTATATGGCCCATTCAAAAAGCAAGTATCACTAAATGATAAATTATTAGTTGAAAAAATAAATCAGGGATATATATTCTTTCTAGTACCCTTTAAAAAAATGAACATAAATAGTCGTTCATCAAAATAAAAGTCAACCAATATATATTTTTTTTATAAATTAATGTACGTTATACATAAATATATACTTTTGATATGAAATAGTGGAGTATATATGATTATTTTTATTAATCAATCAAATATATAATTTGTTCTGTTTAAAACAGAGTGAAATAGGAAAGCGATTCGATAAGATTAAACCATTGCATGAGATTTGAGGAAAAGTCACACATACATACAACGTATCATAAGTGCAAATAACAATAAATATTTTTCACTCACCACGTAACAACTTTAATCCTCAAAATTTACGTGTTAGAATTCAAAATTCAGCACAAGCTGAGGGAAATACAGCCTAATAAGGTTTATAATTCGTCAACTCTATGAATAACATCATCATTAATTGCATTAGAAGTGCTTTCCCTCAACCCAAAAGTTTCAACATATCGTTTCCTGGAAAAATATATATTAAATTTATTCAGTGTTCTTACACATCACCAATTTTTTTCAATTATTGACCAAATTACCAGCAGAAAAAAGGTTTAAGAAATTTAAATAAAAAATAAAAAAGGGTGGGGGTGTTAAAAAATTTACCTTGCAGGTAGATGATCTGCATGAGGACGATAATATGCTGTCCAAACAGGGTCACCAGCAAACAGACGTATAGCCTACAAAAATCAATCATTAGCGGAATCAGAAATTCATATAATAACGAAATTAAAAAAATATTATAATTGTAGTGTTAGAGTATAGTACGTAAATTCTTATAGTAGCTCAAAGGAAGGAGGATTGCCCGGACTTTTTGTCATTCTTCAACACCCTACCTCACGCACCAGGCGTGGGCAATTTTTAATTTTCGGGGGCTCAACATTGGGGTGTGAGTTAGACTCAAGACCTAATTTTACATAGTATCAGAGCAGGACCCATCTCATCCAATGTACAATTAAGGGGGCTCAACATTGGATGAGATGGGTCCTGATCTGATACTATGTAAAATTAGGTCTTGGGCCTAACTCACACCCCAAAAGCTAGCTCAAAGGAAGGAGGATTGCCCAAGCCTTATAAAGAGTCCACCCATCTCATTAATTACCAATATGAGACTTTTTGTCATTCTTCAACATACGCATAGCAAAAATTTATGTACACCTCGCTGAAGTTCTTATAGATAGAATTTGAAAATGTTACCTAGACAAATTTTTAGTAATTATGTAATTATGAATTTTAGTATTTGTATTCTTTAATAAGTACCTTAATGTAATTGCTTGAATCAAGTGTAAATCGATGATAAAGTCCAGCAGGCACAACAATTAATCCACCTTTTTTCACCCAAATGCGAATCCAAGCATCGTTATAATCTCTAATATCAAAATAACCTACAACGAAAAACGTAAATATTTTAATTTAAAAAATGCTATTAAACGCTCTGTCTAGTGATATAAATTCGTCAAATAAAAATATATATTAATATTACACATTATTAATTTGCAAATAATGTTTAATGAATGAAATCTAACAGTACCACTTCCTTCAAGACAGTAACGAACTTCCTCGTCAATGTGTATGTGTTCTTCAAAGAATTTCTTTAGCATATCCTCATAATTCCCTAATTTTTCTGGGGAAACCTCAATAATATCCTGAAATTTTTTTTATTTTGATGACGTTATTTTTAGATAATCTGATACGTACTATTAAGAGTCCGAACAAGGCTTGATTGAATAAAAAGAAAACTAGTTATATTTGTAATCCATATATAACTATATTATATGTAAAAAATCGATATACCATGTAAAGATAACTACGCGATTCTCGAATTTTATTCAATTCTTCATCAGACTCATATTTATCAGCATCAAGTCTCCAGCTAAGAAGTCCAAGCTCTGAAAATGTTATGTACATAGTAAATTTTAGAACGCTAACATTCTTTTCTTTATAGACTAAATAAAAAATATATTACTATCATATAAATTGAAACGGAAAAAATAATATATATATTTACCCGCAAGCTTGTCAAGAGATACAAATTTCTTTGGTTCATGATGATGAGGAAGCCTTTGATTGTTTTGATTATCATCCATGTACCATGCTTCTATGACTTCCTCTCTAGGATCCTTATTATGATATTCTTCTTCTTCTTCATGTAGATGACCAATTACACCCATTCCAAGAAACAACGCAAGTGAAATAACAATCTGTGTAGAAAAATTATCATTAGCTAGTTCATTTTAAAAATAAAAATGTAAAAAAGTTTCACAATGATAATTAAATGAGATAGGCAGTCTGCAAGATGAATTGAGTTAGGTTAAATATTCATTATATGATGTCAGAGTAAGAGTCATCCTAATTTTCATTTCTGATGTTGAGTCTTTATATTAAATCGTTCACACTTCAGATGTCCGATCTTAAACGTAAAATATTGGGCTTCCATATGAAATTACCCGCATCTCGAAATTCTCATTATATTTTTTATGTTGCCCTCATATTATTGTACTATATTTATTAAAATTCTTACTGCATGAAAGGTGCATTGGATGTTGACTTTATTTATCTACAGTATAGTTACAATAGAAATTACTGAGAAATAACATCACACACTCCATCTGTTCACTTTTACTCGTTACTATTTTGTTTTTCGAGGCCAACTTAACTAAACTTCAAAATTAAATTGCAGTAGCTAAATTTAATATTTAAAATTTAGATAGTTGAAAACTATACAAAAAAATATTACTCTATAAGTTGCAAACTTTCTCATATTAATATGATGAAAACATATACCTGTTGATCAAAGTTCACGTAACTTGACCTCATTAAGTGAAATAATAACAAGTAAAATTGAACAGAGGGAGTAATAAACTTCATAACTAGCATCAAGAAACTATACAATTCCCATAATAATTCAAGAAAAAATTGTGTATTCCGAACTAGAACAACAAATTAATTATAAGAAATTTATTTTATTTTTTGAAAAAAAATTATGAATTACATACCTTTGCAATGGAAACCATCTTTCCTTATTTGTCCAAATCTAATAATAATGGATATATATATATAGTAGTAGTACCAATTTTGAGTCAATGTCCATGGTCTTTTTTTTCTCCCCAAGTGGAATGTCTATGTTGTAATTTTTTATATTTAAGGTCGGCACATACTTTAATTTATATTATATATTTCTACGAAAAAAATTAAAAATGTCACTCTATGTCTAAGTCAAGAGACTTTTTCCTTTTACAAGGTTAGTTGGATGTGAAATTTAGTTTTTTTTATTACTACTAGTGTCTACTTGACTTAATTATATTGCTAAGGTGTTTGGTTTAAGTAATCTTGATATAATACAAATACAAATTTCATAAATGGCTCTAATTTTAAGTATAATTACTGAATGCAATTACGCCATAATTGTTATATCAGGGGAAAGAATTGTATCAACCAAGTGTTAGATATTTATAATTTGCTATAAAATTTAAAGTATAGTTATGTTTCGTGATTTTTCTGAAAAATTATAACTATGTATCATAATCACAGTATAAATATTTATTACATTGCTTGATTTTTTTTTTTATTAAAGGCTTCATTTTTTTTGAAAAAAAAAAAAGTTCGACCAAATTCTATGAAGAATCGGTCGACAAAAACTGCTAACCTTCTTGTCCTAGCCCATTGGAATGCAACTTTTAGTAGAGAGTTTTTTTATAAACAGCCTAGGTTTGAAATTTAATATGGTCAAATCGTTATATTTTATATAATTATATGGTATAATCTCTGCTATGTGACTTGAAGGGGAGGAGAGAGCCGAGCGAGATCGAGAGAGGATGGAGAGAGGCGAATTGTATATGTATATTTGTCAAATTGGATGTGTATATCTATCGAAAAATCTGGCAACCGAGATTCATAGAGGGAGGAGAGAGGCGAGCAAGATCGAGGGAGGAGAGAGGCGAGCGAGAGACGGTAGAGAGTGGAGAGAAGCAAAATATATATGAATATCTGTCGAATTGACTATGTATATCTGCCAAAAAATTTATATATGCAACTAGTATACATATGTAATTGTATAATTGGCAAGAAAGAGAGAGAAGAGAGAGTCGAGACAACAACAAAATCCTAACTAAAACTATAAATTATAATATTTTCAAATTATAATGGTATAATATAAATACATATCATATGTTTGTATAGTTACATAAATTTTTCCTTTTATATTGGTATTTAAGTGTATTTAAACACTATTTAAGTGGAGGTGGGGAATAAACTGTTTTAAACAATTCACTAAAGGTCTTCAAGGTTTAGACTCATTTTGTACATATATATTATTAAGCATAATTAGTTGTCTACGTGCAACTTGAACTTTGTTATTGCAAAGTATGTATCAACTTGACTCCTAAAATATATGTCATTCAAATTTTCTTTCGTTCACACTGAGTCTTTGTTGTTTTCCTTTTCTTTAATCATGTTTGAAACTTTAATCTAAATTTCGATGATATAAATTTGTGTATATATAATGAACATTTACCTCTCCGTGGGGTTAAAATTATTACGAAAGGTGTTCATTTCATAAAGTGCAATTGTAAGGTTGCAACAAATTTTAAAGACTGGTTGATATTCAAATCATTATTCGCGAAAAAAAAAATTACTTTATTCGACTCATTTTATATAACATTTTTTGAGTTGGCATAATATTTAAAAAAAAAAAACTTTTAAAATTTGTGGTTTAAAATAATTCTTAGATATTTGTGCGGATGAAAGGGTAAAATGAGAATTTTCAAGTTAAATTGTTTCTAATTAGAATAAATGACATTCTTTTTGTGACGAGTAAAAAGAAAAAATGCCACATAAAATGGAACAGAGAGGATAAATAGATACATAGGAACTTTATCAAATTATTTACTAAAAACCCTATGTTTGCTTTTGTATACAACTTTATGTAGGGATAGGGATGGCAATAGAGCGGCGCGTGGGCAGGTGCAGGATGGGTAGATCTCAAACTGCAAATTTTTTTAAACCATCCACCTCGTCCAGTATGATGATTTTTTTCATTATCAACTCGCTCCGCATAGACATGCCCCGCTTAAATTTTTAAATTCTTTTATATTTTAATTGAATTTAATATGAAAAATAAAAATTCGTATTTTTTTAATTTTTCCTTTATTAACATCTCAAGAACTAATTAACTATTTTTAGTTGATATTTCAACAATCATTAATCAAAAGTTTCCATTTAACATTAACAACTAACAATTTACCGGACATGCCTAGTTTAAAATTTAAAAAATAAATAAAATTAAAGTCAATATTTAATATAAAAACTTTATATTTTTGATTTTTACTAGATACAAAGATTTAATTTTCTTTGAATTCCTCTTTGATTCTTTATACCCACATCCCACCACACATTAGTTATATAAATAGTTACTTCAACCCGCCCCGCATCAGTTTTATAAATAGCTACTTCAATCCGCCCTGCACCACATAACTTTAAACCTATCCCACTCCGTATAGCTCGAAACCTGCCCCGCCTTATTGCCATCCCTGAGGGATACTCTTTGGTCCTTGTGCAATATCAGACCACATGCCATTGACATAATATCTGAACACAGAATAAATTCACCAACTAGAACTCAACTTTAACTCCCAGTCCAGATATATGTTCATGAGATAAGAATATTGATTATTACATTGTCTCCAGATATACAGAAGATATTATTCTCTACAAACATACAACAATATGCAGCAAAACTTGTTCCCAAGTTTTAATAATTTGCCTTTCTCAGAGGCTTGTATGAGACCAATGTCTTAGTGTGCTGCAAGAGGCACTCCTACTCTTTCAGTAATACTCTTGATGTACTCCTTTCTTGCTGGATGATCTTCTTGTGGTCGATTGTAAGGTGTCCACACCGGCTCTCCCACGAACAACCTCATCAACTGCACAACAAAATCATAAAAAGTGAAATGCGTAGCTAACATACCGTTAACACTATGTAGAAGTACTCGAATAGAGTCATTCCATTATCAATTATGTAGCGATAATTAAGGTGTAATTTCCGCTACTATTCTACTATAATCTTTGTTTATGTCATTGGTAGGTTTGATCTTTTATTCTATGCCTCATAAAAGAGAAACTTGAACTTGAACACACCTTGACATAGTTACCAGTATCGAGGGTGAACCGGTGGTAAATCCCAGCAGGCAGGACGATCATATCACCAGCCTTCATCCAGATGCGAATCCAGCGGTCATCCTTGTCTCTCACATCAAAATATCCACTCCCTTCCAGACAGTAACGTATCTCCTCATCTGCATGTATATGCTCCGTGTAGAAATTTTTCAACTTCTGCTCATAGTTATCCACCTTCTCAGGGCACAAATCCAGCAAGTCCTTCAAAACAAAAACATGATAGGATTAAGAAAATGATGGTGCAGCTCATTATGAATAGCTGTCAAAGAAAGAGAGCTTAAAATTGACGCAATAGGTACAATCTTTGAACATAAAATATAGAAAATAATCACAAAGATCAGTGCGCGCTATAGTGAGCTCTGGCAAAACTACACTCAAAGTCGATAGACTAATAGAACCAAGAAACTGAAGTTGCAAGTTTTGATTTTGAGTAGTGTGGAGATATTTGTGAGCTATGAAGAACACAAGAGATGACCATTTACGCTGAACATCACACACTTCTAAAGAGCTGATGTATAGTGTGCGCAAGTTTAACGAATGACAATTCTATATTCACCATCAGTCACCTTCCCTTTTGGACACAGGTTTTCAATAGAAAAACATTTCACTTGAAAAGCACTTACAGCAAAAGGATAAGAAAAGAGAGGCCAAACTGTCACCTAAAACATGGCATTAGCGCGGAACTCCTGCAGAAATACAACAAATATGGGACAGCCAAGAACTATGACCTTCTCATATTTTATTCCATACAAAAATATGAGAAATCTTGAAAATAGCTAATAATATTGCCTTATGATAGAAAGTGTCTAACTATTTCATTCCATAAATCGCACGTCTACGCCATAATTTTGTCATAAAGTTCAGCAGTAACATCATTCTTATCTCGGGATCAATTCTTTGTTCAAACTACCCTCTGATACTGCAAATAATGTCTCTAGCCTCCTATGTATTGCAGAAGACTTGAAGAAGTTCAATATTTTAGTATCTAGATAATTTCACCAATCAAGAAATCTAAAGTAGAAAGTGAACAGATTGCTGGAACTTGGGAGGTAATCACAAACCTAGTTAGAAATAATTAATATAGCTTCAACTTATTAGGCCTAAATCTAACTGCAAACTCATTTTTTCATCTATGATATTCCACGGAATCCCTGCGGACAATAGGAAACAAATATTAAGCTTGATATGACACAAAACAGAAATTTTCAGCAATAACTGTATTAAGCATAGAAGTGGCAAAGCTGAAGAAAGAAAATAGGCAGTTGTGACTCATAATATTGATGACGTGAATTCTACAAATTCTGAAACCATCTCTGTTTGTGCTTCTTAGAATAGGGGAAAAAGGTTAACTCAGGCTTAAATCGAATCATAATAATAATTCCTAAAGTAAATTGATTTGCAGACTATAGTTCATATCATAGGAATGTGCAATTGGGGAAACGCCTATGTTATGAATCAGGTCCAGCTTTATGTAGATAACAACATTACATAAGTCGCTATTGAGCTGAGAATAAGCAACAGGGCCGAGTTAATTTGGGATCCGGGTTGAGTAGTGGGCGCAAGAACAGTTCCATTAAAAGGGGTAGTGGTATGTGCTTTGGAGATTATGCAAGTGAAAGGTGTATTACAAATGAACCAAGGGCTACCTATTTATAGGAGTGAATTCTTGCTCTTAATGTCATCCATGACATCACTATGTAAAAAATATCAAGGTAGATATAAGTACAAATTACCTACCATAACTTTTAATACCCGTGAAGAAAAAAAATTTCCTACCAAATCTTCACACTAATTTTGAATCTCATCCTCACAATTTAACAGTTGTTACAACCTATAATAATTACTACGTAATAAAAAAAAGCAGACCGATGCACTAAAGCTCTACTACATGTGAAATGGTTGAACCACAAGAGTTTATTATATGAGGTTGATTTTGCAGCGTGAACTGGTGACCACGTGGTCACGAGGAAGGATAATCACTACTCAACAATAACAACATACCTAGTGGAATTCACAAGTAGAGTTCGGAGGGAATAAAATGTACACAAACCTTATCACTGTCTCACAGAGAGATTGTTTCCTGATAACCCTCAAAAACTCATAAAAGAAAAAATGAAAAGAAAAAGAAAAAAAAGGAAGAAGGACCAACGAAAAGCACGTGATAATATATAAATATGATCAATTTAACAGTATAACAGAAATACCATATAGTTGTATCCTCTACTTTCACGAATTTTCTTCAATTCTTCATCGTTCTCGTAACCAGTAGGGTTCAATTTCCAGTACAAAACTCCAAGTTCTGCCAATTTCTCCATAGACACAAACTCCACTGGATTCTTTTGGTGAGGTAGCCGCTGATCTTCTGAATTTTCATCCATAAACCATGCCTAAACTCATAAACAGTCAATTAATCAAAGATTTATCGAACTAATTAAGTGTTTTAATTTAACTAATCACACTTATAAAAAATTAGTGAAAAATAGTTATTGGAAACTAACCTCGATTGCCATTTCTGTTGATAAAATAATAATGCATAACAATTCTTTGGTAAACTGGACCTTTAATATAAAGTTACGCTATTTTTTAGAAAATTCCACGTGGACACAGTGATTTTCATTTAAATTTATGTGGAGAAAGTTTGTTTGTCTGTTTCTCGTGGCTTAATCAAATATCTACAATCGGATGGAGATTTATTATAAACCATATATTTATTTTTGTGCTGACATAGAATTCTCTAGAAATAAACTTGGCATATACTTACAAGCTATGGACTTATAAGGGCTTGTCTCGAAATGAGTTATCTCGAAATAATAATATTATTTTTATTTAATTTTAAAAATATAATTTTAAGATAATTAATCATAAGATGATAAATTTTAGAGTGATTTATTCTTCGACCAAATAAACCTAACAAGTTAAGAGTGACAACACACAAAATATAATAAGCACTCTACAATTAATTTTTACTGTAACAATAAAAATGTCAATGCGCTAATATAAATAAAAATTGAGAAATTTTAATAAATTAACTGATTAAGTAATTAAACTTTCACCTTGTCAGTTCGATTTTCCACTTTGGAATCTCTCCCCCTTCCCCAAATTTGAAAAAATAAAAAAAGTAGAGACATAATGAGTAGCATGTTCCATGCCCTTGACCAACCAATTTCATGCCCTTGAGCCTTGACCAACCAATTAATCTTGATAAAATAATTTATAGCAAAAAAAAAAATATATATATATCTAACATTTATTTTAGATAATATGTTTAAAATAAGTTGTTGTTTTTTTTTAAAAAAACATGTATGTTGATGTCAAACTCTATTACATAAATTGGGTCGAAGAGAACATTTTATTTGGACACTGTAATTTAATTTGTATACTTTTGAGAAGTCGTAACATACAACAAATGAAGGGGTTAGGCAAGCATGAATTTCATAGAAAAAAGTATAATTGAATTTCAGTCATAAATCTGTCTTAATTTCAGTTATACAAAATTTCATATATAATATTATTTAAAATTATTCTGAAATGAATAAACATGCAATTTCATATACCGTAACATTTTAGAGGGTCGTTTGGTGTGATTTATAAAAGTTAATGTCGGAATAACTTTTGAGTGTCCTTTAATCTATTATTTGGTCGCAAAAGCTGGAATAACTTATCCTAGGATTAAGAATTAGTACTAAGATAAGTTATTCCTCTTTGGGATAAAATAATAATCTCAAAATAACTTATCACTTGATAAAGAATATAAAATAACAACTCCTTAAATCTTATAACATAAATATTGGCAACTTCTTCTTTTTTACGTATTTATTTTAAACTATAACTAAATTCATACATCGAGCCAAAATAGAATTTCAGCTCAAACTTCAGGGACGTTGCTTGCAAAATTCCTCAATATATATATTGTTTAAAAAAATTGCACGTGTGAATTTGGTTTCATTTTTGGGTGGGTAAATAACATTTGACAGCATTTATTTTTCCATATTTACAGTGTATAGCAGGCTTTTTCCAGTAGAGGACATACGGCCCATCTGTCTTTACTCTGACTGAGCATTTAATGAGGCCCATCGAACTGAGCCCAATGGCCCACAAGGACAAAGGTAGGCCCATACTCTCTCATTCATTCATTTCACACAAATCATTCATACATTATTCAGCAAAATTTAGTAAGTTATTCAACATTTGATTGAGTTGGGAAAAAGATTTTTCTAGTTAACTATGTATTATATTTGATAAAATTTAATTATTTAGGCATGTATAAAGATAATTTTTCAAACTATTCATATGAAATAGGAGTCTCTTCGTCTTAAACTAAGGGTGACAATTTCAATCCATATAAAGTAAAAAGAACTAATTTAATTCATATTTATTTTAATGGATTACTCATATTTTTTAAATGGGTAAATATGGATTGATCTATTTTAAGAGTTCATACAAATATGATTAATATAGGTATAATATGAGTACCCATATAGACCTCACTCACAATAAAAAAAAATTTAATTGCACTAAAAGAATTTTTTGTGTGCATGAATTTTTTTTATTTTTCTTAAAAAATTTGGAGGCAGGAGTGGGGGTAAAGGGATGGAGGGTTGGGTGGAAATATGGGGGGGAGGGGGGGGGGGAGGTGGCTAAAAAATTTAACTTTTTTCAATTTTTTGGGGTGGGCATAAATATCGAAAAATCGAAAGACCGAACCGAACCAAACCAAAATCGATAACAACCAAACCGATAAATGTATATTATAATTGAGTTGGTTTGGTTTTGAGAATTTGAAAATCGAATTAAGTTGGTTTGGTTTCGGATTTAACCAATAACCGACCCTTGAACACCCCTAGTTGAGGGTGGAGTGGGAGTGGGAGTGGGTGGGTGGGTGATAGGGTATGGAAGTAGAAAAAAAATTTACAAAAAATTTTTGAAAATAATTTTTTCAAAAATAATTATTTGAGAGTAAAGTTGGGATGATAGAGGTTGAATATTAATAATCTAGTTTGATTTAATCTTTTTTGGCTTGAAAAGAATAAAGTGGACTGGAAATTTTTTATCCAAGTTATATCTGACCAAATCAATATTTACCCATATTTTATATGCGTCGATTGTGATTCAATTCATTTTGATTCAATTCATCCAAATCCAATCCACTCATTTACCACTTCTATCTTAAATTATACATTATAATTTGATTTGACATAAAATTTAAAAAATATGTGAAGATTATGCAATAATTTACTACTAGCCTCAGAGTAAACTATTTTTCAATTAGAAGAGTATATTCTTGTGGATTTTTTATCAAGTGGGACACCACATGAGTAAATTGTTGATCGTATTATTAGACAATTGCCAAATAAAAAAAATGTGTCAATTTTTAATCGATTTTAAATAAAAATGTGTGATATAAATTGAAACAAAATGAATACAATATTCTAAATATTAAGGCGTGCTCGGTATTCACTAGTATTTAATACATCAAATAGTAGTATTATTACTTCAGATATTAGTCAATACCCACGAATAGGGAAGTGGGTTTACCAAAAGTCCAAAAATACCAAGTACTCCTAATTGGTTTGATTTTTTTGCACCTGATGGTCTCTCATATAATGTCGTTGTTAGAACACTGTAATATTTCTTTTTTTGGATTAATATTTTCAATAGTGAATTGATCGATATTATACTCTATAATTATAGTTTGGGTGATTACATTTTGTTTATATCAGCGTTTGTATAATTTGCGCAACATTATACATTTGTATAATTCGTTATACAATTCATAATTATTATATAGTGTTTGTATATTTCGTAAACCCGATTCGAATATGTGGTGCACATCTCCATCTTATCTTGACCTATATTTTTCCAATTTTATTTTTTTGATTCTTTTCATATTTTCCCATCACTCGAGTCTAAGGATATGCATTCAATGAGTTTTAAATTAAACCAAATCCGAAGAAAATATGTGTTGCAGATGCATACTCCATTTGTATCAAATAACTATCACATTCTACTTTTTCAAGTGTGAATTTAACTAATTTTGAAGATAAATTGGATTAAGTTAATTAAATATTTCAAATACTAAAATCTATACAGGAAAATCCTACAAGTTACAAATTTTTTCTCATTAATGTGGAGAAAAAATATATTTAATCAATCAAAATTCATACTATAACTTAACAATAATTTTCTACTATATGAACACTTAGGTGTTGTTTGGTACAAAAATGAATAATACAGTGATTAGTAATGCAGGGATTAATAATGCAGGGATTTGTTATGCAAGGATTAGTAATGCTGGGATTATTTTTCATCCCATGTTTGGTTTATTGTTTTTCATTTAATTTTATGTTTGGTTTAAAATTCTATAAAATGTTTCTTTCCAATTATGCCCTTGAATTTGTATGAGATTTTCTATTTCATGTAATTAGATCAAAGTAGATTATTTTTTTATGACTTGTAATGTAATGCCCCGCTAATTACTAAAATACCCCTAGAGGAGAGGTGCGCGTAAAACGCGTCTTCCAATGCTCGGATTGAAAATCCGAGAGTGGATTCGTGATCAGCACTGAAAATGGAGTGGGAAGAGGGTCTCGGTCGAATTTTAGAGCAACCGAGTCAAAAGATAATTTTTCGTTCCAAAACGAAAAACAGTGAGCCTCCGCGACGGAACCGCGTCGCGGACTGGTCGCGGAGACACACTTATCTTTTCCGTAAAATTTTCGACGGAGTTGAGTTTCCGAAAATACACTGTCCGCGACAGGTCTGCGTCGCGGACTGTGTTATTTCAGACGGGGGAGTAATTCTTTTAAATTATGGAGGGCAATTTAGTCCATTCCTAATTATTCTAAACGTCCCCCTACGCCTAATTAAGGTCAGTTTTCGAAGAAAAGGGTTTCAAAAACCTAAATTCTAAGCGTTCTTCCTAAGAGTCACCTAAGGTAGGGCTTGAAGGAAGGGAGGATTGAGGAGATCAAGAGAAGGGTGTGCTTCCTTGTGTTAGCAAAACTTTCCAGGTATGTAAGGCTAACTTAAAGCATGGGAATGTTCTCCCATGTGCCCTTCTGAGAACTGATGATTAGAGTCATTGATGATGAGGTTGATGTAAAGAGTTGATGCATGTTAAAATTTACGTATTCTAAGTATAAATGATTTTCTTACAGAAATTGATGATCATCATTACTTTGTTTTATACTTAACTCATTTTTGTAAGTGCATTTACAAACCCTATATGAATTGCAAATTGAAAAGCATGCATAATGAATTTAGGGAATGAGTCTAGAGCCTTGACGATGATGATGTTGTGATTGTGTTTCACATTTGATGAGAGTCTTGATGATGATGTTGATGAGAATGATGTATTACGATGTCTTAAAATTCAAGGTCTAATTTCTAAAAAAGAAATCTTGAGTCTATGATGTTGATGTTGATGTTATGAGGTGAGGTACTATGTCCCTCTGGGACCGATGTTGATGTTGAGGTTTTATAATATGTCCCCATGGGACTGATGTTGATGTTGATGTTTATTACTATGTCCCTCTGGGACCGATGTTGATGTTGAGGTATTAATTATTATACCATGTCCTTATGTGACTGATGATGATGTACTATGTCCCTCTGGGACTGATGATGATGATGATGATGATGTTTATGAGCATGTCGAGTTCTGGGAGGAGTATTGAGCACCGAAATGGGTAGAGAGTGAGTCCCACTCGAACCCATTAACTACGTGGCCCGCGTAGGAAGAGAGGGTTGAACCGCAATGCGGATGGCTCCTATCTTGTCCCAAAAGTGGACTGATGTTTTTGATGTTTCTTGTGGATCCACTGATGTGATGTCCTTTACCCCGGGCAGGGTATTGGATGGATGTGGCAACGGCATCGCTTCGTTGTATCATCACTGGCTCATAAGTGATGGTTGTCGGTTAGAGAAACTCCCAGTTAGGTTCCTTTGATAGAACTCTGATGTTGATGTGATGTTGAGTCGATGTTGATGTCCCTTGAGTCGATGTTGATGTGATGTTGAGTCGATGTGATGTTCCCTTGAGTCGATGTTGATGTGATGTTGAGTCGATGTGATGTTCCCTTGAGTCGATGTTGATGTTCCCCTGAGTCGATGTGATGTCCCTTTGATGTGATGACGATGTGGAGATGAGAGGTTGATGAGTCAACTGTCTATTCTAATCTCTTGCCTTAGATAGACACTGACATTCTGATGGAATATGATGTTGAGTTGATGTTTCTTTATGCTGTGTACTTACCCTATTATTCAGCTATTTTACATGCCAGTACATTCCACGTACTGACGCCATTTGGCGCTGCATCGTTTTATGATACAGATACAGGAGTTAGAGGACTTCAGCAGACGCACCGTTGAAGCCGCAGAGTTCGAGTTCTGAGTTGGTGAGCCTCCTTGCTTTCCGGAGGAAACCCTTCTACTTATGTTTTTTTTCTTTATTCATTGAGTCTGGTAGCCATGGCATGTCACGGCACCACTCTTAGACAGTCGAGTTAGAATTAGAGGCTTTGTAGACATGATGTCGAGGATTGATGCAGATGTTTCCTTTTTGAACTGAGTAATATTTCCCTTACTTAGTTGATGTTGAGATTGATGTTGGCCATTGGGCCCTTATTTAAGGTATTCCTTTGATGTTACTTCCGCTATCTTGATGTTGAATGATGTGAGGAGGCTAAGTGGTTCGCTCAGGGGCTAGAAATAGTCTCTGAGTGCCGGCCACGCCCAGGGTACCCTCCCGGGGCGTGACATGTAACTAGTTGGGAAAATAATAATTTGTCATTATGTTTATTATTTTCTCACTTGAATTATTTGAGAATAAATAATTATAATTTTAATAAATTCATCACTAATAAAATGTGAATCTTTAATTTAATAAAGATAGACCATCTATTATTAAAATAGAAAAGATGGTAAACAATTGTAAAATAGACAATCTATATTTACACATAAAAAGTTGTAATTCTAATAGTGTTTATATCTTACGAGGTCATTCAACTTTGAGAATATATTTAACATCATTGGACTTTATATTGTATCAATGAAATCACTCAACTAGAATTAGTTATAAAAAAAAAATTTGACATGTCAAAATATATTTTTGTGTATTATGTCAATATGAAACAAATAAATAAAATTTAAAAATTTGACATGGTAAATTTACTTATTTTTATATTATGAAAATATGAACCCTCAAATAAATAAAATTTTTGTAAGCTAATTTATTTAAATAAATTTACTAGTACAAAACTACAAATATAAAATACAAAATCAAGAAAACAAAAATATGTAGAAGAATTTGAGGGGTATTTTTGTCTTTGTGTATTTAATCCCATGGTATTAATCCAAGGTATTAGCTAATACCACCAAATGGGAGGTATTAGCTAATACCATGTATGTGGTATTAACTAATCCATGGATTAGTTATACATGGGTCCAAAAATCCTACCAAACATAGTATTATCTAATACCATAAATAATCCATGGATTATTCCTCCTAATACATCCTACCAAACATACTCTTAAAGTTTAAGGATATAAATGTCAGCTGAATCCAGTTTAAATAACACATTTAAGTACTTAAGATTATCTCCGTATTCAACTTTGAACACCTAAAAAGTTTTTTAAACTTTTAAGGGTGGTTTGGAATGGTGCATAAGAATAATACTAAATAAAATGTATTAGTTAGTTATACTTGCATTAATTATGAAGAGATATCTCTTATGCATTGTTTCATTTTTGTATTAAAATAGTATGTAAAAAATATTTATTTACAAATATGCCCTCCACAAATATAGAGAAAAAGATATAAAAAAATGTTTGAGGGGTAGTTGGGTCTTTAACTAAATTAATGTATACATTAAATCTCTTTATATTATTAATACATAGAAATTCATAGTATTACTAATACAAAGCTTAATGAACAATAGAATTTACATATTGTACATTATTTATTATATTAATTATAATAGCATTGAAAAGTATACCAAACAAAATACATATGGGTGCCAAAATGAACCCAAATATGAATAATCTGCCCAGCTTATCTAAAATATAATGAGTTAGGCTAAACATAAGTAGGGTTGTGTTTAATCTCAATTTTTCAAGTCTTAACCCATTAAAGAGAATCTTCGCTTTAACCCAATTTAATTTTCAATTTCAACCTAGTTTAAAACTTTTTATTTGCTTAGTGCACCGAGCTTGTCTTTTTTGAGTTGAAATTCAAATTTTGAATGTAAAAGAAGAATATAACGTGTTAAATTTTTTTAGATTAAGTGAGTCAAATTGTGTTGATTATAATTCAAATCAATTTTTAATTCGTTTAATTTGATCACGATCTAATCCAATTTTCATTTTAACTCAAATTATCCCGAGTTTCAATTTAATCACTCGCATTTACACAGTATTTTTACTAATACATTCCATCAATAGGTAGATAAAGCACACTTACCCTAAAATATGAGACATAAAAATGAAAAAAAGTGAGAGAAAGATATAACATGAGGGCAAAGAGTGAAGAACACTCACTTCTCTGAATTCTCAAAAAAAGGAAATTATGTTTCCAATGTTCTGCCATTCTCATGAAAAAGAGAAGAAACACTGCTAAACAACTACACAACAAAATACTTATCCACAATCTTTCCATTAAATTGCTAGAGCAAAAATTAACTTTACAAATTATTCCAACTTAAAAAAAAAAAAGGTTCTAATTCAGATAATTATAGAATAATTGATTAACTAGTAGTAGTACATACTGAAAAAAAAAAAACAATTAAATACAAAAGTTAAAAAAGAAAAAAGGAAAAAGAGTAATGTACTAGTATTTTAAGTGTTTTATTAAATTAAGGCATGAAGAGATTATTTCCACACTTGCACCTCCACGCTTCAGGGTAGTACTCTAAAGTGAAACTAAAACCGGGGTGAATTGAGACCCGAACCGGTTTACACGGCGAACACTTTCCGCACTTGGATCTACAGGTGGGTGGTGATGAACCCGGTCCACTCAGTCTTTTCTGAGCCTCCACTCGCTCAATTACCTTTGACTCACTTCCACCTATGCTTCACGAAAACAACACATAATTAATTCGACATAAATCCAAATTAATCGAATCAGTACTCCTCTAATAGTCTAATAATAGTTATTCACTGTTAACTTAGCACAAATGATAGAGTAATTTTGTCAAATTACCTGTGTTGAATATAAAAAACATAACGTCTTGAAAAATGTAATAGGAAAACGACTATAATTAATGAAAAGGGTATATTAGGAACTAAGTATAAAATTATCTCTTAATTGCATAAAGTGGACAACTATTGTTGGGATGTCTATTTTTAATATAGTGGACAGTGCCGGAGCCAAAATTTCAATTAAGGGAGTTCAAAATTTGAAAAAGCAAGCACACGAACTTTCTAAACAGAGTTTAACATCTACTATATATATATAGATAAAAAAAATAATTTAAATTATATATAAATAGTATAATTTCCGTCGAATGGGCTCCACTATTGATAGTGGACAAGTAAAAATGAACATATATAATCGTGCATTCAACATGAACATTATATATGCTTCACAAAATTAACCAGGCATAAATTCAGATTAATCGGATCAACAAATCTTAGACACTATATAATTTAAAAAAATCAAAAGCTACCAATTATCAAAGTGCTGCAAAAATATATAGTACATGCGTACTCCTCTAAGAAGTTGTTTTAAAATAAGAAAAAATTGCACAATTCAACATCTTCTTGTGGGGTCCCGTTTGGCCATGGAGATTTAAAGTTTGCATTTTTAAAATTGTATTTGAACATGTATTTTACTTAAAAAAAAATTTGAAGTTGTGTGAGCGAAAGCGAAGTTTCCCCCAAATACTTCATGTGTCTGATTTAAAATCTATAGTTAAACGCTCGTAATCCGAAAAATAAGAGAAAAGTAAAATAATAGAGAAGAGGGGGTGAATAACTTACTGAGTGTTCGAGTTGGATTTAGACGAAAAGCAGAAACAAGTGGAGTAAGCAAAAGGAAAGTTAAAGTGGCTATTTTAGCAAAAGAGAGGCAGAAGTTGTGTTGGAAATTATGGTGAAATATGCCACCCATAGTGAAGCAAGGAGAAGGTATATAGTGTGTGTGTGTTAGATAATTAATGCACAAGTTTTATTAAATAGAGAAAGAAGAAGAAGAATTGAAGAAAATGGGAGTGGGTTGTTGAAGCATTGATTTGGGATTCTATTATTGAATGAAATGAAAAGGGGGGGTTGTAGAGGGTGAAGTTGTCAGTCCAAGTCAAAGACACAACACCCTAATAAGACTATTTACATTTATTAAAATGATGATGATAGAGAGACAACTATACTCATCTTTCTTTCTCAACCTTTTTTACCTTTCATGTTACTCCCTTATACTAAAATTTTACTTTTTGAAAAAGTTATATTTATCTTTTCTAATAACCTCTTTATCTTTATGAGATAGTGGTAAAGTCTGCATACATTTTACTCTTCTCAGACTTCACTTGTGGAATTTCACTGGATATGTTGTTGTTGTTGTTTATTTTCTCCATCTCAAAATTTATATGAATTGATTTGATTCAGTATGAAGTTTAAGCAAGATTTTTCTCTTAGTACTGTCACACGAGCTTAGAAAATTGAATAATGTACGACATATTTATTCATAGGCCTCGTTGATATACTAGAATGCCAATATACGTTTGCCTCTACACACATTAAGGCTGCCATCAATCATGTGCTTTATTAGGAAATAGAAACAGAAAAGCACTTTTATCATGTGTCGTTTAATGTGAGGTATAAAATATAATAATTTTAGGATAGGATGTATGATTATTTTATCTTGCGATTAGTTGGAGATATTAGATATGAGAATATGATATATTTTTTTTAGAATAAATAAAAATAAATTTGCCACGCAATTGAGCCATAAAAATAGTAAAACAACACAGAATATCATATTTTTATAATTGAAAATAATTTAATTTTAAAATTATTTTTATTTTTAATAAAACAATTTAAGAATACACAAATAATCGACGAGTATTTAGATAAAAAATTTCAAAGAGCACTTTTTTTCCTTTTCTAAATTTAATATCAAATAAAATAATATCTCATAATTCGTACTTTAATAAATACATGTATATGTGGGTGGTATTTTTGATGTACAATAAAAAGAAAATGACAAGTACTAATTTTGTTTGGATCCATTTTTGTGTGAAAAAAATTAAAAGCCTGTTGTAAATGGGACCCTAAATGTCACTGATTGATTGTGCCTGCCTTATTAAATTGTTTTTGGGATGGGGTGGGGGTATGAATTAGGACAGTCCTTATTAATTTATTCACATTCAACAGTATTGTTTCCCTTTCTTGGACAAAAATAAATGGAAAAAATGATACGAGGAATGATGGATATAGTAAAATTAATGGACCATAAGTGTCAAATGTAAGAAAGTATAGGGGTGAAAAAGTAAGAAAATAAAAGAAAGGACAGCACTCGTGTGATAGCTAAGATAAGTTGTGTGTGATGGAAATGGGGTGGCTGTCTTGTACGAGTCCAGCATCTATATAAGGAAGCATTAGGTGTGTAGGGACATGTGACCTAGGGATTAGTGAAACGAGTTAAGTTCGATTGACGAAAAAAAAATTATGTGATTATATCGTCTAAAAACGCATTGTATTTTAATGTGGGGTTGATACACTAGGTAGAAATGACATTATGTGAATATTCAGTGGAACTAGAGTAGTGATTTGTTTTAATTAAACAGTCAGCTTAAATGCTCTTTGTTTGTGTTATTTGATGTCTAAGGAAAGCCTGACACTAAGAAAATAGTTATTATTCCGTCCCCCACCTGATTACGTGGGATCAACTTGATCGTCTATCCATTAAAAACTAATCGAATTAGGATTGGAATCCTGTGTTCTTTTAGCGACAATACAAATCTGTTATGTCAATTTTTCTTGCCTATATTGTTTCATCGACTAGAAAAGTTGTTCACCCTGGACACACATGATATCATTATGAGTCTTAAGTTGAGTGGACTCTTCACTTTTGATATCGTACCTGTGTCGAATTCAACAAAAATATACTATTTTTTAAGAATTTGATACGCACCCGTTAATGTTTTTAAAAAGTTCAAATAATATAATTATAAGTACGATCGAAACACTACGCAACCACTAACTCCAAGATGATTTCGTGTTACCATATTACTTTATTAGTCCTCATCTAATAATTCCTACATTATAGTTTCATTATTCAAAAGTATATATATGTGTGAGTGTACAAAAAAACAAAGACATATATATACAAGCAATGTGCTTTGGGACAAGGAATTCATTTATCATCTTTTTACATGGGGTAGGAATACTGAGATTGTATATATTGGTGCTAGTCTGACAACAATAAATTCCACGTACCAAACATGATTTTATAAAAATATTATATAGAATTGAATATTTATTCAAATGTTCAAAATACATTAATTTCTTCAATTGCATGCACCCAATCCTCTTATTTGGATTTAATCCAAACAAAATTGTGACCATATATAAGTTTCCAAACGTTCAAATAAACATATTTGAGTTCTATAATATATTCCTATATTTAGTTACTTGTATGATAAGAAGTAGCGTGTATACAAATGCTATTAACATATTTAAGATCATATATTTGTGAAAATAAATTACGGCGATAAGACTAGAAATATTAAAAATATTCTTTCATTTATGTCCTATCAAATCAAATTATGATAAATAAATAAAATGGAGGGAGTAGTATATTTTAAATAAAAGCATACATGTGGTAAATCTCAAACATTATTTCGTCTTTGCAAGATATATTTAACAAGTGATATTTCATCTTCTTTTAGAAAAAGTATATACTCTTTCTGTCCCATCTTATGTAACATTCTTTGACTTGCCACGACGTTCAGGAAAAAAATGAATGCTTTTGAAATTTGTGGTGTAAAATCATTCTTAGATATTTGTGTGGCTAAGAACCATTTCATTAAAGGTAAAAAGGGAATTTCAAAGGTAAGTTGTTTCCAATTTGAGTAAGGTGACATTTTTTTTTGGGACGAGCCGATAAGGAAAAGGTGTCACATAAAATGGGACGGAGAAAGTATTACTCTTTAGAACAGACTTAACAGATTTGTTTAAGCCAAACAAGATAATCTACAAAAAAATTCTTAGCACAAATTAGGGCAATTTTTTTTTGTTTTGGTTTGTTTTTTATTGCAGGCGGGTCCCTCTGCGATCACAAATCTGGAGATCATTAATAGAGTAACATTTGTTCCAATTTGAGAAGTTAATGACATTAATTGTTGGTTCGAACCCATGTAGCAGCTCAATATTTGAAGATTCAACTTCCCAGCTTTAATTCAGGAAACAAGTGTTCAAAAATAGTCTACTAACTTTCCTCTGGTGAGGTATTGACAACTCAATTGAGATTTTATATTCAAGCATCAAACTCAAACTTCAAGATTATATTTTGAGATCAAGATACCCGCCAGCAAAGGCGAGGCGATAATTGAAGATGCAAGGGAAAATTTGAAAGAAAAGAGGGTCAAGACAAGTAGAATAGATAAGATTCTGCAATGTTTCCTTTCATTTTTATTATCTTCATTGTAATAATAGGAATCACAAACCGGAATCTCGATGGGACAAGACTCAACTCTCTAATCCATCCATCCATCTCTGCACCCACTTTAACTACATGTGACCTGATTCTCTTAAAACTCGAGATATATAGGCTGCCAGAAGCCAGGGCTCGGTCACTCTTGGTTGTTATTTATCTTTCTACTTTTAATAAATGGTTAGGCCAAAATTAGGCACGTTCACTTCTTTGCTTGAAAACTCTTCATGTTCCCAAGCAAAGACGGACATTCTATGAGCACCTAATTTTTTACCAAACCTAAGTTATGTATCTTTAGTGTTTAAATATTTATTTTGAATCTAAATTAGAATATTTTTAATTTTATTTTATTTTATTTTAATTATAATAACTATATTTAAAATAATTTTAAAACTACAAAAATAGAGCCACATTTTAGTGTAAACTTTGTTTTAAAGAGGAGAAAATTTCTAAAAAATATATATGTTTTCTTTAAATTTTGATTCTAATATATAATCTAGTATTATTAGTATTTTCTCAATTATATTTTAGTTTTAGTTAGTTATATATATATATATATATATATATATATATATATATATATATATATATATATATATATATATTTTAATTCAAAATAATTTTCCAACATTTTATTTATTTTTTCTTCTTTTCTTTTCAAAAAAAAAAAAAAACAAAAAATGAAATAAAAAAAAAATCCTAAAACTACCCATACCACAAACGACACACTCACAACTACCCCACGTTTCTTAACTCCCAAAATCCCACATTAGTACTGCAATATATGTACATTCCTACGCAAAGAAACACAGAGATAAAAAAAAACACACATTCAGCAAAAAGAAAAAAAAAACGCAAAACGAAGCCAAAAAAAAAAAAAAAAAACACGAAGAAGAAGAAAAAAGAAATTAAATTTTGTGACAAGATTAATATTCTTTTTGGAAATGTAGAACGAATAATATATATTCCCTTAATTTTACTTTCTTCTATTCTGCTTTGACGTACAATTTTTTTTTTTAAAAAAAAAAGAAATTAAATTTTGTGATCTCATGGAAATAAACAATCTTTTTAAAATGAAGACAAATAAATCAAAACAAAATAATTGAATTATAGATTGAAACCCCACGTATCTTTTGAAGGTGTAAGGAAAAGGATTTTTGAGAATCTGTGAGTAAATAATGTTCGTACTTTTTCACCTAATGTGTTTTGTGTCCATTCATTTATTTATAATGAGAAGGTCAAAATCTACTTACATACCAAAGTCATATATATGGTAAATTTAAGAGCACCAAAAATTGATGTAGTGTGATTTGGTGTAAATGTCACAAACATATGATTAACATTACTAAATATACTTTTTTGGGGGGAAATATTCGATGATTAGTTTACCAGATATTTTAATTGAATTGGTGGAAAATAAAAAGAATGTTCTCTTCGTTTTATTTTATGTGGTGTTGTTTAACTTGACATGTTATTGAAGAAAAAAAGAAAGACATTTGAAACTTCTGATCCAAAATAATCCTTAAATATTAGTTTGATTATAAATCATTTCATTAAAGGTAAATGAGAGATTTTAAAGTAAGTTATTTCTTGTCATAGTAAAGTAACACTCTTTTTGAGATGGAATAAAAAGGAGAGGGTGTCACATAAAGTGAGAACAGAGAAAGTAATGTTTTCATACGGAAAAACGAGTAAATTTTCTACTATTATTATATTTTTTTCTCAATAAGCTAATTCGATAAAAAATGAATAAGAAAATCATATTTTATAGCACAATTTTTACTACTTATTCAATGTAGGAAAAATTTGTGCTTCTAATAGCAGCATAAATATTTAATTACCCTTTACCCACTCCTCTAAAACATTTAATAGACTTAATTATAAAAGTATTTGTCTAGTCATCAAAGAATATGATGTAGTGAATCAGGTTACACTCTCATTAAGCAAAGGTCATAAGTTCGAGCTGTGATTATTAAATAGAACACTTCTGCTTGAATGGAGCTCTATTAATCGCGAAGACAAAATAGTCAATCTTTAATGTCAATAGTGTTGAATATTAAATTTTTGACCAAAAAATAAAAAGTAATTGTCCAAACTACTTTTGATTTTTTCCTTTAACATCTCACCCAAAAAGTTACACCACTATTTTTCATTTTATATGACATTTTTTTGACTTAACTGACATAGTAAATTAAAATTAAAAGTAATACGTTTGAAATTCGTGATATAAAATAAACCTCAAATATTTATATAGCTCAGAATTATTATATTATAAATAAAAAATTTAAAATTAAATTATTTTTAAATCATAGTAATGTGATATTTATTTTAAAACACACACAAAAAAATACCACCTAAAATAACGAGAAATAAGAATTGTCTAAAAAGCTATGGAACTGGTAGTGAGCCTAGGTAAAGTTGGCGGGGTACAATTATTCGTAAGATTCGTGTTGCCTCTTCTGACTAAACAAAAGTAGATGGGACTTTTGTGTTATTTTACTTATTGTAGATATTTGTGAATGATTCCCCTTTCACACACTGCCCATTCTTATTACACATTCAAACCACAACCCCCCTCTGATCAAATGCAGCAGCATCAGTGATGGAGTCAGTATTTTTATCAAAAGGTATTAGTATTTTTAGAATATGAGTGGGTAATTTTTGTATCAAGGGTATTTAACAATTGATATATAAATATCTCTATATTTAACTCGTATATTCGATAAAGGGTATTCATCTGACCACCCTTAAGTGAATATAGCTCCGCTCGTCCCTGAGCAGCATGAATCATTGTCTACTCCCTCCATTTTTTCAGTTGTCATGATTTTTATTTAAGAGTCAAATAATATAAATATTGATTAATATTTTAAAAGATATTTTTTAATTATATTGATATAAAAAAAATTATAATTCATAATACTTTTCATAGAGTTTTTAAAATTTTTAAATTTTTATTAAATTTATCTTTGAACGTTAGTTAAATTAACTATCGCAAAAGTTAAACGTGAAAACTGAAAAAGAACAGAGAGAGTAAATTATAAGGGGAAAAAAAGGGAAATTTTCAAAAAATATGCTACTTTGAAAATATTTATGTCAAATAGCCTGAAATATAAAATTATGTTTGAAGTAAAATTATTTTATATAATGTGTAGGTTAAATGTATAAAAGGTGTTTATACATAAATGTAAATTAAGTCGTAAGTTTATACACAAAATATAAACTATGTGGCGTCAGTATTTTTAAAAAATAGACAAAAAAAAATGTAAATATTTTCAAGGGAAAAAAAAAAAAACAGGGAAATGATTTGAAGTGATATTCCATTGGACAGTAACTGTTTACATTGCCAGTGAATTCATGTGGGCATTATGCATTTATGCTATATATCTTTGCCTTTTCCTTTTGTCAATTTCCTTCGTTTCGATTTATGCGATATGAAATTTTTAAAAAATTTAGCCTATGGTTATAAATATTTCTATTTTTTTCTTTTGAATTGATTTAATTTTTTAATATTAAAAAGATAGTTGAATTATTTGATATTCAAGATGAATGTCTGAATTTCTTTTTTTTTTATATTTATTCTTTCATCTATTGAAGTTTTTATATTTTAAAGAAATAAATTACACGGCATATTTATAACTTCACAAGTAACAATAATAATAAGTATGATCTAAATTTTATTTTTAAATATTATTTCTCAAATTAAATTAAAATAAAACAGAGAGTAACATGTGTAATAATTGATTAAATTTAATAAATTGGCCTTTGGGAATTAAAAAATTTAATTGGGGACAAATATATTAATCACTTAATAATTGATGTCCATAGATGTATTTATTATGATTATAGGATTTTTAAAATTTGACCCTAAACATTTAATTTGAGTGTGACTATAAAAAAAACTTAGCATTTTTCCCCAAATCCGAAGCTTGTAAAGTTGTAAACCATCTTTTAATAAAGATGTTCTTAATATTCCACAATCTTTTACTTTAATATTTTACCAACACTTTATATATCAAAGTAAAAATGAAAGGTTTAAAATCATGAAAAGGGAAAGAAAGATTGATGTTTTTTTCTTTAAAAATTGTTCAACGAATCTCTAATAGCTCCTGGACCGAATGCAAAAGATTTTAGTATCTCCTCTAATTTTATTTTATTTTATTTTTTTAACTAGCTCTAGATAAAAGAAAAATCTAACTTATTTTGAAGCAGAGAGGTTGTTTTCTGGGAACTTTGTCTCAAAAACTCATAAGCAGAATAAACTAGATATGACAAAAAACACATGTCAATATGTAAATACGGTAGAATTAACACATATATGAAAAACACATAAAATACGTCTACTCTTGCTACCTGACTATACCTCCACCTAAACCTACCAACCAATTAGCTTGCTACTCTAATTCGCGACCTCCGCTCCTTTCTATCGAAGGTCATGTCCTCGGTGAGATCCAGTTTTGCCATATCTTGCCTGATCACCTCCTCCCAATACTTCCTCGGTCTACCTCTACCCCTCAATGTAATTCTCAAAATCAATATATTAAAAAATATTATAAATCAAATGATTAATAATAATTTAAAATATTAAAAGAGATATGTTAAAAAAATCATTTTAATTTTGAAAGTCTATTTGTGTCACAAAATTATTTGAAGTGACATAAAAAGTCATGTATATTATAATAATTAACAGCTTAGATATTTAAAAAAATAAAATTTTTTAAATGATTCACCAAATTTTTTATGCGGACATTATATATAATATAAAGTTAAATAATAAAATTTGACTTAAAAGTTAAAAAGTTTATATAATGGTATCGAAATAGTATTGTGTTGAACTTGGTAAGTTGATATAATGACATTAAAGTAGTATTGGCTAGTTTTACTAGTTGGAATTGAAGAAAATAACAAAAAATTAAATTTAATCTTTTTATAAACATACAACAATATATTTTGCATAATGTAGAAGGTTTGGCCGTTTGAGAGATTTTAGCATTTTCAATAATAAGATAACAAAAATAGTGAAAGGGAAATAAAAAATAAGATTGAAATAACATTCGAAGAGATAGAATATACGTAGACATTATAAAATAAGAATTTAAACAACATAAAGTTTCAACGAAAAATATATAACGTAAAATTAGAATAATAAAAGTTGACTAAAAACTTTGAAAAGCTTATAAAATAATATTAAAATATAAATTGATTAGTTTTAATGATTGAAATTTGAAGAAGATACCAAAATATGAATTTGAAACGAATTGAGTATGTAAGTGTGTATAATCAAAACTGAAGTATATATTTGCCGTTACAATTAATTTTAAATATTATATTTCACTAATACATGTATAACTCTAATCAATAACTGAGCATCTCGATTGCCGTAGTACTAGTATTTTCCTAAGGGCCATTTTAATGCAAAATTCTACCCACACAATTAATTTTTTTGTTTCATCCTCCTTTAATTTTTTTTTTTAAGGAATATTAGCAATATAATTTTTTTCCCACTGCCTATCAATAAATTGAATGATCAGAAATGAAATATAATGGTTGTATAGGATCCCAATCAATAATGACGATCTTTGGTAGTAGTAAACAATATATATATATCTAATTTATACGATACATTTTTTTTTAGTTCATCATAAATAAAATTTAAAAAAAAATAATTTTTTTTATTTTTAAGAGATAAGTATAAAAAAAAGGGATAGTTAAGGTATAAAACTAAAAAAGAAAAAAGACAGTTTAAGCATATTTTTTATACTTATCTCTATTAATAATGAAATGATTTTCAATTACATAACTAATTAAATAATATTTCAGACCACAAATTTCAAAAATCTTTTGATTTTTTAAAATTTTTTTTTAGATTCATAAATTGAAAGGAGTAATTATTTGTTCTCTTTCCTTCAAATAAAATATGATTAGGATTAATTAAACTTATATATTCTCTTTCCTTATAAACAAGAAGGTAATAGGAAAGAAAAAATCCTCTCAAAATACTAGCATTTTAGGTAATTAATTTGATGCATATTTAATATATAGAAAAATATTTAATTTCTGCCTTAAATGAAATTTGATCCAAGATATTCCAATCATCAACATAAAAGGATGGATCTACATTTTTTTTTCCTCTGCACCAAATTCAAATAAACAAATCTGAACAAGAAAAAGAAAAAGATGACCTATCCACCATGGGGAACAATTTTTCTTATTTTCTTCCTTTTCCTTCGATATACATCTGCTGATTTAGTCACTGACGTGTGCAAGCAGACTCGAAATAATGATTTATGTACCAAAACTCTATATAACTCAAAAGAATACAACGATAGCATCAACACTGAAGGTCTAGCACGTATCATGATTAAAGCGGCCCAATCCAGGGCCGCTCACAATCTTTTATACGTTAAGAAATTGATGAATAATCAAAATTCAACCAATTCAGATGATCCCAACCAATGTATTCAAGTTTGCTACAAAGATTATAATTTGGTAGTAAAAGCATTTATCCCAAATGCACTTCAAAGTTTGTCTTCTGGCTCAAAATTCGATGCAGCTGTTGCCATTTTGTTATCTGCTGATCAAGTATTGAGTTGTCAAGATGATAACTGTGTGAAAATTTCATCCAATTTGAACGATAAATGTAATGAGTATGCTGATTTTGCTCAACTTGTTGCAGATGTATTAAGAATTGCTTAAAAATAAAAATTTATTAGCTTGAATTATTTGGTTATTTTAATTTAGTTTTTTAAGATTTGTCCAGATAACTGTAGAATTAAATATAATTTATCCCCTATATCGATTACAAACAACAACAACATACCCAGTGAAATCCCACAAGTGGAGAGTAGAGAGGTTGTTTATGGGAACCCTCGTCTCAACAACCCTATATCGATTAACAGAATCAAATCAAATATGTGACTAGAAAATATAATTTAATTTAATAATTTATAAATTAATTATATTGATATAATTATGATTTTTGATCAATAAATAATCCAAATCCATTAGTTGAACTGTGAACTTGTTATTGGCCTTTTCAATAAATGGGCGCTCTATTCAATTTTGTACATATTCAAATGTATCGTTAATCTAATTTTATGTCATAATAATTAATATCAACTAACAACTTTAATTTAAAATTTTCAGATTTAATTTAGATAACTTAATGATAAATGTTATGTATTTATTTTCAGTAAAGTAGCATTAAGGGATCGTTTGGTGTGAAAGATAATATTTACAATCATGAAATAAAATTATAATATCACTTAATTTATTATGTTGTTAGAAAATTTGGAAAAACTTATCACGAAATTGATAGTTAGTACCATGATGATAAATTATTCCTCCCTTTTAAGTGTTATAGTAATCCTCGAAATAAAATAATTAACATAAGTTATCTTTTTATATCTTACTTTTCATATTTATATATATATATTTTTTATTATCATATATAACAATATTCACAATGATTGCTCCTTATGTTTATAAAATAATTCTAATTTTCTATTAAAAAAATTGCACACTATTCAAACATAGTGTTTATTTATAAATTTATTTAGCTAATTCTTATGTTCATTATTATATATATATATTTTATTTTTTTCAACTACTAAATTAAATATTTTCTATTACATATCCTTTTAATCATTAGAAAACTTATATTTTATATATCAATTAAGTTGAATATAACTTTAATATTCTACGATTTAACAGCAATATATGTTTAAATAAAGTAATTGTTGACATCTCGAAGGGGCAATGTCGTGGCAATTTATGAATTGACTTACAGCTCGTGAATTGACTTACATAACAAGGTTTCATGATTTAGGGATTATTTATACATATTGCATTATCAAGAGGCCATTCATTCATTTTGCATTGTCGAGATGATCATTCATTCATATTGCATTGCCGCGAGAGTCATTCATTTATTTTGCATATTCATTCCTTTTGCAATGCTGAAAGAGGACCGTTCATGCATATTGGATTGTCGAGAGGGTCATTCATTCATATTACATTGCTGTGAGGGTTATTCATATTGCATTCAATAAATCATCTCATTCGTCCTATTAATGAACATGCATCTTTAATCATTCTTCATTCTTTATTTGTTCGGACGATGGAGATGTATTCATATTCTACAAATGGATCATTTTTATTCATCCAAGTCAATGGACATGCATTTATATTCTACCAATGGATCTTATTTGTCTTTTCAGGACTCACACCTTCAAAAATCAGATGAAGATTGTCAACATACTTTGAAAAATGATTTCAAAAGATGCTTTCTTGATAAAACCACAAGTACAAACCAGATCAACAAAGACACAATAATGTAGAACTCTTGAAATTTAGAAGCAACTTCCACCGCAGTCAAGGCACTCTTGTTGAACGTCATATGTTTGGCCAAAATTGGGTTCGTCAATTCTTTTTATTCACGATCTCTTTCATATCCCAAGAAATGACAGTTCTTGACACCTAATTTTGGGTCAACATTTTAAAAATTCAAACTTTTTATATTGTTATTTTTTAAATAATTTAAAATATCTTTTTGACAATTTTAGATTACGTTTTGATAATTACTCTTATTTTTTAAAAATTAAGATCTTAATTAGTTTAATTTTAAATTTTAATGCAATCTAATAATTCTTTTTTTACACAAATAAAAATTATACAAATGTATTTTAATTGACCGACAATTTAGACCCTTATTATTTTTAACCCATTAGATTTTGAAGTATGTATATAACTTACATATATTAAAAATTATATACACAATTCAAAACCTAATGGGCTAGAAATAATAAAACCCAAATTATGAACCAATTAAAATACATACAATTTTTATCTGTATAAAACTAAATAAATTATTAGAGTGCCTTAAAATTTAAATTAAATTAATTAAAATCCTAATATTTTGAAAATAAGAGTAATTATAAAAAAAACTTATATAAATTTGTCAAAAAACATTTTAAACTATTTTAAAAAACAAAAACTATAAAAATTTTAAAATATTAGACTAAAATCACATGTCAACAATAATATAAATAATAAATCTTCTCTTATTTTAACAAAAAAAAAATAAGTTTTATTTTTAAGATAAATAAGATTAAAAGTTTATTTTTTAAAACAAATACAGTCTAAATGAAAACACTCAAATATTTAAGTTAGATAAAATGAAATTTTTATTTTTGTTCATAAAATTTATGCAACATACATTATTTTAAATACAACAAATAAATCAATCAGTTAAAAAAAATCTAACATAACTAATCTCAGCATAAGTTATCCCAACATTACTCATTTTCAAAAGAAACAATAACAAAAAACAAATACTTTGAAATAAAATCTAGCTTAATTTCTATATATAAAAAAATAACAAATACTTTGAAATTAATATGCACTAATATTTACAAACATTTTCATAAAATATAATAATATAGAATAAGAATCATAAACCACAACAATGAAATTCTACGAGTGAAGTTTGAGAAAAATAAAATATACGCAAACCTTATCATTGCTTCACAGAAAAAGAGAAGTTATTTCCTAAGAGCCCTCCGTCTCAAAAATCAGAATAAACATTATCGTAAAATATAATGCAAATTATAGAGTGTAGAGGCATCTGAATGCACAATGCATGTGAGAAAATAAATGATTGTGCCAGAATCTCCGCCCCAAAATTTCATTATCGGCAACGTACAGCGCTGATTACGCTATGAATGAAGCGCATCAGAGACTCTAATTTATTGCCTCTTTTTTTTTGTTATCATAAAATCCAGATAAAAAGAAGTTTTCTGTAGCTGTTTATTTATAATAAATAAAGAAAAAGAGGCATCAGAGAATTGTAATTTGTATCAACAAACTTAATACATAAGCTTTCAAAGTTTGATGGTATAATTATTCATCATCATAGCCTCAAACATATTAGATTTAGAGATTCAAAAATCAGATAAAAAACAAAAGAAAAAATCTGAATTGATACTAATTGAAGACATTATAAAAAAATAATAATAGGAGTTTCTTCAAATGGAGGCGATGATGAAGTGTTGAAGAGAAAGAAGGCGGTAGATGAATATATATAGGAAGTGAGAGCGGCGGGTAGGTTCAATAACCCTAATCTTGGTCTAGTGGAAAGTACCAGAATAACCTTTGTTAGGTTTAGGTTTCTAAAAAGACGAAAATAGCCTCAGCTAAATGGAAAATAGTACCACCTAGTTTGGAGAATCCTATAGTTAAAATTCATCCTAAAATAACGACGAAAAGTCTCATTTTATGTAAGAATCAATTTGGTGTGATCTTATCAGTGCCTCAATATTTTTTTCTTATTTTATCTTTACTTATTATTTAATAATCGTATTTTATTCTTCATCCAATATTTTTTTTTTAAGTAGTTTTACCTCATACTCTATTACCGCTTGAGCAATACTCCTTCAAATATTTGGTAAGAAATAACCTTTGTCGTGTGAGACTTTCTAACGCAAATGTTACTTAAATCTTCAACATGAGACGTTGTAGACTATTTAATTAATTATTAATTTAGAATCAAAGGATGTGGTGCAATGATTGGCTTACTTCTTTTTTAACTCATGGTTCTTGGATTTGAGCTCTTAGAACGGAAAATTTTGAGGTAGGGAGCTCTTCATTTACACGGCACGAATTCGGATTAGTTATATCCAATATGGATACCAAGGGAAACCAGAAAAAATAATTAAGTAGCTCTGTTTCTTTCTTCTTTTTATTGTGTTGATTGTTTCATACTCTTTTGCCTAATCAAACTACAGTTGCTTGAAATTTTAAAGAATTCATGATAAAGTTAGCATTTTTCATGTTTATACATACTATTAACAGGGAATTTACTCGTTCACATTGGTTGTGCAATGGCCTTAAAGGAGGTCCCTAGGTTTTTGCTTAATCCACTCATTACCTCCATAAACAGGAGATCTTGGTTGATGTGGTTGAGAGTTAAGAGGAACGAAAAAGAAATTAATGGAGGTAATGAGTGGATTAAGCAAAAAACATAATTAGAGATGACTTATCAGGAAAATATAATGAGAAACATGTGCCGGTGGGAGACAATAATTACCCGTAGAATTAATCAAGTTACGTCCAAGCTGACTCAGTCATCACGGGATTCTAAAAACAGGTAGTTGAGCTCTTAGATTTGTTTCTTCATAATCAAAATCAAACTAACTATACACGAAAATCAACATCTTGGAGCTCTAAAGGTAGTGCAATATATCCATTCTTAAGAGCCATTAAGTCACTTGAATTCCCTTTTAAATAAGCTTCCAAGAAAGCAACCACAGTTCCTCCAACAAACTTCCTCATAGGCTCTCTAGATTTCCCATTCTTGCATAAACAATAAGTTGCCATACCTCTAACCCCTTTCGTTTCATCGTCTAGCATATCAACATGTCCATAATCCTTCGCGACAAAGTAACAAGCTGGCCTACAACATTCGTTGTAGAAATCACGATGATTAACTCCCTTCGGAGCACAAGGAGGAAACATAGGATTCTTCTTTACTTCTCCCAAACCCGAGCCAATTACCATAACCGCCATATCTAGATTGAAAGACTGAGGAATGTATGTGAGGACGGGTGGTGGAGTCTGCTTTCCTTTATCCATACCATCAACAGGATCAATGCCTATCAATGCTGAGAATATCAGTTTAGTAGAAACATTCCCAACTTTGCCAAGAGCTAATGCAAATGCAGCTTTTCCCCCGCGACTATGTCCAGCTAACGCGAGTTTTTTCAAGTTCGGCTCAACTTGAGAGGGAAGAAAATGATGTAATCCTTCAGGTAACCAGTTTGTGATTTCAGCAGTCGATTTTATTTCGTTAGTTGTATCTGATCCTTCCAACCAATACAACTAGTAACATATGCAAACAAAATAACCAAACTGAGATCCAAGAATCTGAATCATAAGCATATCATAAACAAATTTAACTAACTTATATACATCTATCAAATCGCCAAAAAGGTAACTACAAGTAATTGTCCATAATAAGCTAGAAAATAAGACAAGATTGGTTACCTGTTACAACAAGTTAAATTACAGTATGATATAAGTTGAATCCATTATAAACAACCTTTTGAAACAAATCCATTGAAATTACTAGTAATTATTTGAGACAAACTGCACAAGTAGTTATCAACACTTTAAGATTGTCACCTATCTTTAACCATTATCCAGCAGCTTAATTATCATCTTTCCACATCAAAGTAATGTTTATATTAAAATCTTTCTACTTTATCTCAATATAGAAGTTAAAAGGGTGTGATCCGGAGGTCGATGAAGTGATTGAGATAGATCTCATAATCATAAAACTATTTGGTACATGTAATTAGTCTGAAGTGCATGCAAGCTGACTAAGACTCTGCGGTTATTAAAGGAATAAGAATATCCCAAAAATTCTTGACAACTAAAAAGGGAGAAAAAATAACCAACCTGAGGGGCCACAACAATGAAGCCATGAGAGGAGATATGTTGGATAAGCTGAGAGTAGAAATAATTGTAAAAAAGATAGCCATGAAGGAATAAAACTACAGGAAAATTCCCTGGTTCAGATGGGGTAGAAATCAAGAGTGGCTTTGGAGGAAGAGGAAAAGAAGAATTGATACATGAGTGTTGTTCAATATTCAATAGCTTAGTTGAATAGTTTCCAATGTCAAAAATAGTTGTGGAAGAAGAGCAAGTAATCACCATGGATGAGTTTGTTTTTATGTTTTTTTTTTTTTGTGTGTGTGTTTTGGAATTTATAACCTATTTTGTTTCTTTTTCTTGATAATTGAGGATAAAGCTGATTCTTGTGGCCCTTGTTTTGCTCTCACCTTAGTCATGTGTCCCATAGTTTTTCCTTGTTTTTTGAGCTGTGAAATTTGTATTTGAGCAGTGTGAACTAAAGTTGGCTAGATATTTGTGTTTTTTTTTTCTCTGAAACAATAGAAATAACGTTTGCTGATCACTTTTTGATATCATTATAAAAATTAGTTATATTTTAGTTTTAAATTTTGGAAGTATAAATTAAAGTTCATACAAAAAATGTGAGGTTATTTTTATACTAAATGCATTTAGAGTTTGATAAATTGAAATGAATTTGTTCTTCAAGAGATACGAGAGAAATTACCACCAAACCTTTCTGGAAAAATCTTATCAACATTTTTAACATTAAGCTTTAAGGAGAAACAAGCTAATTACATAAATATTGCTATCATATTTACTAATCTTTTTTATAGTTTAAAATATTTATATTTTATATCTAATTGATAATTTCATATCAAATTTCAAGTTAGATACATTTAGGTACGTATTTTTTGCTATCAAATGTATTGAAATATAGAGAAAAAGTGAGCGAAGAGGTGTGCAAAATTGGTCGTATCTCAGATACATACAATCACACTAGATACATGTATTTGGGATACTAGATACAGAAACGGGATGGGAGACTGGCGAGTGAAACGAGAGGGAGTTAAACGATATCTATCTAAGTATCCCAAATACATACGAACTCACTTAAATATATTATATCTAGAACAAATTATACTTATTTTTAATCTTATATATCTTGATATATCTGAATATAAAAAAACTCGATAAAATTCATAATATTGTGAACTAGCAATGTATTAAAGTTATTAAATCCTAAAGTAGTGAAATTTCTGTAAGTTACTCAAATTTTAGCCTGTAAGTTTGATGTTTGCTCAGCACTGCATAGCCATCAAGCGGATGGCTCAATTTGTTGGGCCCTTCTAGTATATGTGGGCTCAATATATTTGGACCCAATGGGCCTCTTACCCATGGTTATGGGCGCAATTAGCATGTACATAACACTCCTAATAACTATTGGCAAAAGTTCAATCAAACACTTAGGAAAAATTATTTGGACGACTACTTTTTAAAAAATAATTATTAAAAAATGAAATTCTTTTATAGATAGTCTAGGTTTGAAACTTAATATAATCAAATAGCTATATTTGCATAATTACAAGCATAACCTCGGCTATGTAACCTGGAGAGGACAAGAGAGGTGAGCGACATTAAGAGACGGAGGAGAGAGGCGAGAGGCAAATTGTATATGTATATTTGTCAAATTGTATGCGTATATCTGTCAAATAATTATATATGTGTAACTGATATACATATGTGTTTGTATATCTAGCGAGCGAGGATTGAGAGGGAGGAGAGAGGCGAGCGAGATCGAGAGACGGAGGAGGGAGGTGAGCGAGAGAGGGCGGAGAGTGGAGAGAGACGAATTATATATGTATATCTGTCGAATTGACTATGTATATCTGTCAAAATAATTGTATATATGCAGCTGGTTTACATGCATAATTGTATATCTGGCAAGAAATTGCAGAAAGAGAGGAGAGAGGAACTACCTCTCGATATTTTTAAAATCAGAATACAAAATTTGAACATACTATCTTCCACGTTATCGACAACCACAAAATCATCAGGCATGCATGCATGCAAAATTAATTTTCTTTTTTATTTTTAATTTGCAATGTACACACGATGTTCTATTATTTTTTTAGTAAAATGTGAAAGAATAGTTTGCTACGTGTTCATTGCGCTGCATATTTAAAATAAATTCCCAACCTCTCATTTCCACTTTCTTTTTTTAACATAACAATTCCAAAAAGAAAGTTTTTAAACAAAAAAATCCAAGAAAATTTTGTTGCCTTCACAAACTTTTGTGTTCTTCTTCTTCTTCCTCCATATTTCCTCTAACATAATCTCTTCATCACATTCAAAAAACATTTGTTATTTGCATCAAAATAATATTAATACCCTCATATCATATCAACCCTTTGTATACAGGGGTTGATTTATATCTGATAAACCACATTTTCTTCACCAAACCCTAGAGGTAAATTTATCATTTAAAATATTAAGGGCACTTCTTAATATAGGATAACGGGTACAAAAAATTATCCTTAAATTTTGTGAAATACAATAATTTTATCTTTCATTGATCATAAATTTTGAATTTTTTATGTTACAATTCGAAATTCAAAATTGTGTTTAGACATATATTTTAATCGATTACCAAAAAGAAATATGATATTTCGTGAGTGCAAGTGCTAAAAACTGGTCTTTAAAAACCTGAAAAGATTTGAAATATCATATTTTCAAAATCTACTGATTAAAAATAATATTTGAAGATAAATTTTATGAGCAAATATATATTCAACCATTTAAATGTTTTACTTTCTTTGTCTATAATATATAATTCGACTTTTTTTTCATCAGATTTCTCGAGAAGCAAAACGTGACAAGATGTTCAAGCAAAATGGTGTGGACATTGAGTCCGGGTACAAGGGCGGCGGTGTTGCCGGCGGTCAACTATATCCGGGGATGATAGAAGATCCTCAGATGAGATGGGCATTCATCAGAAAAGTTTACTCTATTGTCTGCACACAACTTTTTTTCACCGCCGTCATCGCCGCCGCCATGTTCTTCACTCCGGCGGTCAAAGTGTATATGAGAACAAGTTTGGGCATAATCACCATGATTGTTCTTTTTATTACAGCTTTTATACGTACGTAAAAACAAAAACTCCTTTATTTATTTACTATCTTTTTTTTTCGGTTAATTATTTAATAATGTTAAATTTTTCGTTTCAATTTATTTATCCATTTTTCTTAAGAAAATATTGATTTATGATTGATGAGGATGGATTTTTCTTCATTGAATATTTCTTTATTTATATGTTATTGCAATAAAAAAAAACTGTTTAGTTATCCCTAGAAACGACTTCTACTGCTTAGACTTATTAATTAAGTTGTATAATTTTATATTTTTTACCATTATTATTATAATACATATTTCAACCTGCGTGAATACACTAAATATGAAAAATCAACCTTCTTTCTCCATCTTTGTGATATTGAATGTGTGTGTATATATATATGTATGATATTTAATGTCATCATTGTCAATTTTCATGATTTAATTTAAATGTATTAGTACTAATTTCTTTTATATTTTTGTACAAGATTTGCAGTTATCATCTTGATGGGTCAGTATGGGAAAAAACATCCATGGAATTATCTTCTTATGGGACTGTTCACTTTGTGTTTAGCATGTGTTGTTGGAGCAGCCTGTACAATGAAAGCCGGTAACCTTTATTCAATTTCCGTTTTAATTAACTCGCTATATATAATAGATTAAATTACGTTAAGAATTTGAAAAATCTATTTTTTATATACTCTTTTTGTCTATTGAAGACAAGTTCTTTACCTTCGTGAGGAAGGGGTAAGGCTGCATAGACCATCATTCTTCCAGATTTTACTTATTGAATTAAATTGAATATATGATCGTTATTGTATTTCATCAAGTATATAATTGGACACCAATGTTGTTGATTGCTTTTCGCGCCAAACGCACAATGAGATCTCCATTTAATTTTTTTTTTTAATTTCAACTCAATATTATTATGTATCCGTTTTTGAGGTCTGATTAATCCATAGACGGTCATGAAACATCATTTTGAAGGGTATTTATATTAAAAGTGACTCTATACTCAAGGCTCAAACATGTAACGTCCAATTAAAATTTGAAGAAATATTACCATCCCAGCACATCTTTGGTGGTTGTATTTTCACAAACAATAGAAGTACTCAAATTATTTCACATAAATTTTATAAGGAGATTAAACTTTGATAAAACACAATTTATATAAGTAAATCATATTAACTTTTTATAAAAATAAATATCTAATTAAGACTGATAATTAGACATGAGTAATGAATTTGAGATTTTCACCTGATACGGCCTGATTAAACCCTTCGAATTCATTGGATCTTTTTACGCGTTCCTGTATAAAACCAATCATTTATGTAAATTTTTTTTTTTTCACAGGGGAAACTATCTTGATTGCTGCTGGGCTAACAGTTCTTATAACTCTTAGCCTTACCTTTTACACATTTTGGGCTGCAAGCAAAGGCAAAGACTTCACTTTTCTGGGCCCATTCTTATTTTGTGCCTCTATAGTCCTTCTTATGTTTGCTCTATTGCAGGTATGTACGTATATTATATACAGTAGCTATATACACATATATATGTTTGTTGATATACATATATTATATACATGTATATACTTTTTTTTTTCAACTAACAACATTTTATTTTTCACAATATTGCAACAGTTTGTATTCCCTCTGGGACGCGAAGCACGCGTGGTATATAGTTGTCTCGCAGCATTACTATTCTCAGCATATCTCATATACGATACAAATAATTTAATCAGGAACTTCACGTACGATGAATATGTCAGCGCAGCAATCTGCCTATTCGGAGACATAGTTAATCTCTTCTTAGCTCTTCTTGGTATCTCAAGTGATTAAAAATAATTACTCCAATTTGCTCAGAAAATTTTGTTTTCAGAGCATGTAATGTTTATAATTTTCTTGTGCATAGAGTTTGTGTTTTTTTCTGTGTAATTAGCAAAACTGGAAGATTTCCTATGGTTTGAGATTTATCCTACCACATGTGGAAAAACATGTTTTCAGAGAATGTTTTGTTGTAATTTTTACTTTTTCTCAAATTGGTAAACTTGATTGAACTTTACTTTTTCTTCAATTTGAATGTTGAAGGTAGAATAGGAAAGAGAAAAAGCGTAATACATAAATGTATCTTTTAATTTGGTTTCATTTAGTATTTATGTCCTTCGATTTTGAATGTGCACAATTAGGCATGTAAACTTTTTATAGAGTTGAACTATGTACACGCGTCCTACTTGCGTTTTACGTGGAAATTCACGTCCTAAGCAATATATTATTATGTGACATCCTAGAGCTATGTCGTATGACAATCATGTCTATTTGTTCATTTTTTTTATAAGTTTAAGTATCTAATTATACATATTAAAAATTAAATTGGGTAAAATGTCCATCGAGACTAAGTTAAAAGGCATATATATTTATTATGACAAAAGAAAATGTTAAGAAGTCTCAACATAATATGAAAAATAGGAGTTTGTCTCTTTGAGCAGTTCTCTCCTTATTAGCTACTCGAGCTTTTCGATTTATATTAGGTCAAGATTCTTATGAAATGTTGGTATCGAAGAGTTTCACATTAAATAAAAAAAAAACGATCAGTATATTTCACTCATTAGATGGTGTAACATAATGTGACTCTCCTCATAAAATAGTGCAAAAAACACAGTAGAATCATGCAACACACATTGCTGGTGTGGTGTGCTTTTCGCTCGCGAGAAAATCTTTTTTTAAAGAAATAAAATAAAATATTATTCCTACTAAAGATGGGCCTCCAAATGGAAACAAAAGAAATTAGTATAGATCAAGACAAAAACAAAGTGTATCTATCTTGAAAAAGGAAACCTTGATGTGAGCTTTGAGTAACAAACAAAGGTATAAAAGCTTAAGTCCAAAAACTTAATTAAGTGCCATAAAATCACAGACAAGTCTTTATATCCCACTATATTATACTCAAAAATTGGATCTTTTTTCTCTTTTTGACTGCCTCAGTCCAAGATACTACTTTCCTTTTCCCCACAAAATATATATTATAAATATTTATATAAAAGAATAAAGGACATGGATCACATGGTTTTCCAACTTTTCTTTGGTTCACTTTTACTTTATCCTTAACAAATGAAATACAACAAAAACCTTAATACAACAACATACCAGTGAAATCTCACAAGCAGTCTGGAGAGGATAAGATGTACGCAAACCTTACCACTACCACATAGGTAGAGAGGCTGTTTCCTGGACACCCGCGTCACAAAAACCCATCAGAACAAAAACCTTAATATTAGCCCAAAATAATATTCTTCAGAGTAACATACACTAAATTAATTTTCATCTTTACAATAGACATACTTCCATAAGTAAAAAAAAGCAAAGAACACCCCACCCAATATCATAGGAATTTGGTTAGTAAAGCCATACTAAATCAAACTTACTGATTATGCAGGTTTCTAACACCCACCCTCTTAAGACTAGTAAAAAAACAACTTCAAAATTTATGTCTACTATTCTTTTCAGCAGCAATACTTAGCAACCTTGAAACACCTTGAGTCCATAGATCATACTCTCTCTGATCTCTGCATTCGAATTCAACGACCCCTCGTAGAACAGTCTTCAACGCGAAGTATCGGAAGTCATCACCACCGGGGAGCAAGTGGCGCCCTGGCCAAGCAGGAATATCTTTCAAGACTTCCAGCACCACATCTACACAAACAATTTCAAAAAGGAAAAGGCTAAAGAACAGTATAATAAAGATGACAACTTTATCTATCTTTTCCCACTCCTTGATCAAAGTTGTGGATTTCTTGCTTTCTCAAATCCCCAAAAATACAAGGAAAGACCCACAATCCAATTGTGTTCACATCATGAGAATGAGGAAGAAAGACAAAAAGCAAAGCAAAAACTTACTCTTTTTCTTTTTTGTTATGGTCCCAGCAACATGCCTACTCTTCATTTTCAGCATCACCTGCAAAAAAGAAACCTCCAAGATAAAAATTCTGCAGTAAAGAAAGTAGATTCTTTTGTTTCGATTATGCGATAACTTTAACTTTTCATCATCAATTTTCACCAAGAAGTTTCTACTGTGATCATAGAATCATAGTCCCAATGAATACTATTTTGAACGTGAGACTATTGATTATGCAATTATTGTAAAAGGAACGCCTACCTGACCCGTCCTGTTTATGTATACAGATACTATCTTCCAATGAAGGTCACCTGCAATAAGCATTAGACAAAGAACTGTTTAAACTTTGAAAAAAAGAAACTAAACCCCATCTCAATTTTAAGGAAAAACAACCAAAATTCATAGCTTAGAAATGATAATTTAGGATATTCAAGATTGAATTTATACCTTTGCGAGTACGCTTGAGGAGTTCACCTCCTCTTGCAAGCAATTCTCTGCTGCAAATGCCAAGAAAATTCTCCTCGGGGATTAGCTCGCCACTGGAACTACCATTGCTGCCACCACCATTACCACTTCCCATCCCTTTATCAACTGGAATTACTGCTGCTATGTTCCATACTTCCTTCAATGTTCTAGCCTTTAATGTAGCCGCACCACGTAGAGCTACAAAATAATATTTGCAAATTAAAGAATTTACATATATGATATAACACAAATCGAATCCACCACCTACCACAAACGTAAGGATATTATTAATTTCTATGTATGATCCCACAAAGTTGACATAATTGAGAAATTCAGAAGTGTACCAGTAGCTGCAGCTGCAGTTAATGTCATAATATCCCCTGCTGATCGAACGTTCACAGCAGAACTAACAACTGATGCAAGGTGCTCGCGTTCAGCTCCCATAGCCTCAGCAGCTTCAACACACTGTGCTGCCACCAACGTAGCAGCAGAGGCCACAGCCATATCAGTTTTCGCCATCTGCTCGTCCTTTCCATTACCGGAGGAGGCTGCAGTGGCTGCCGCAATAGCAGCAACAGCAGCAGCAACTCCTGCAACTGACACAGCAGCATGAAGTTGTGCATTATGTGCCCTCATCTCCTCTTTCTTCTTCTCCCTCCTATCCTTCAACCACCTACCCACCGTCTTTCCTCCACCACCGCCACCACCAGTAACAGCTGAGCTGGTAGCAGTAGCGCTGCTCCTGTACTGGTTAGTAACCGGAACGTTGTTCAAACGACAGTACTGAAGATAACAAAACTATGTGTTAGCATCCATTGAAACAGTTTCAGTAACAAATCAAAATGCTGTCACCACACCATTTCGGCAGAAAATAATGCCAGTAAAGATAACCTACATTCTGGAAGGGTACTTAACAGCAAAAATTTATGAACCATAAACCCTTGTGACAGCATTAAATCTCAAATTGATTGAAAACCCCACCAAGAACAAGGACCATTTGTTCTTAGCTCTCAAATAAGTGTCACTAAACCAACACACCCCACTCCAACCCACCCACCCACCCACCACTCCAATCAAGAATGAATTTTTTATTTTACCCAATATTGACATTTAAAGCAAAGGACATTCTGGTAATTAACACATTCAGTACTAACACATACAACTATAGAGGTACCAATATCTTTTATGTACTATACAGAGGAGATCACAGTGAATACACTGCCCTTTACCCACAGCTAATCATGTACGGAGAATTTTTCATAACAGTGAAAAAAAATTAGTTCTTTCGTATATTAATTCAACAAATACCTCAACATAAAAAGTCAAAAAGTAGATTTCCAAAAACCCCATAGTGGAAGAGAAGCTGCATCATAAATGATCAATTCTTGAAATTAAAAAAACAGAATACAAAAGCGAGAAATCTTACTTAACAAGTGATTCAAGACTTTTCTTTCGTACACAGAGCAAAGAAAAGCATCAAATTGGTACAGGGTTTGGTTTGGGGGGGGGGGGGGGGGGGGGTTATTGGTTAAAGAGAAAGCTGATAATATTGTCTCTCCCAAGTCTGAAGCTTCACTCTGTTATTTCAGAACTCGTGCTTTGAATTAGAAAAAAGTAATAATGGAGAAAAAAGGAAGCACCATCTGAGTCATATGTAATAAACAACACCATTAATAGAGAAAAAAAAACATAGAACACAAACCTTAGATTCCTCCATTTCAGAAGGAGAAACAGGGGGACTGTCTGTAAGAGAGCCACCATTTAAAGGTCCACTACTGTGAGAGAGGCGCCCAGATGTGCGTGGTGAAACATCCTGCTGTACACCACAAATATAAAAATCAATCAATAAAATAATGGATAGCACTAAAAATTAATGAAAAATGGGATCATTAAGGATTTAATTCGCAGAACCCCAGAAACAAAAGAGACAGTATTATTTTTTTCTTTAGACAGAAGAAATGGAAAGAATGATTGTTGGTGGATTTTAGATTATTAAAATAATCAAAGCCAAACCCAGAGAGAGTAAAAACAGTCCCTCTGTAAAAGCAAAAATAAAATTCAATACACTTGTTGGTGTTTTCAAGAAACCATAAAGTAACAGTTGTGTCACCATTAATGTCTCACAAACTCAGCTCCTATCAAGAAGCTCTTGGTTTTCCCAAAAAAAAAAAATTAAACCCCACCATAAAGCTCCAAAAATCTGAAGAAAAATCCAAAAAAAAAAAGAGATTCACTGGAAAACAGAAATAAACAAACAAAACGAAGTCAAATTCCTCAGTTCTTTGCGAAAAAACAGGGGTACTTACAGAAACAGACATAATACGTTCCATAATAAGCTGAGAAGTTTCAGAAGAAGCAAAAGAAAAAGGGTTGCCGGAAACAATGGCAGATTCATCTAATTCAGCGGCAATATCTTCCGGTATAGTGCCACTACCACTCCCGATATAAGAAGGGCCAGCATTTAAATATGATTTAGGTAAAACTTGAGAAGGAGCTAAAGCTTTAGAGACTTCAAAAGCAGAGAGACTCCATGAACGAGATAGAAATTCCATGGGTTCTTTGGGTGTCTCCGGCGGCGGTGGCCTGTACATTGGCTGAACTTGGTCCATTTTTTCCGGTGAAAATTTTTGAAGATTGTAAAAGTGAGAAAAATGAGAGAGGGATTGCTTAGTGTTAGAAATGGAGAGTATTTTTGATGCTTTATAGATCAAAGGAACGAGAAAGTGAATGTTGTACAGTGACTCTGTGTGTGTGAGAGAGAAAGAGAGAGAGGAGGAGAAAGACAAAAAGCGCAGCTGAATTGTCAGTGATATATTTTACATTTAGTATTTGGTCTAAGTATAACTAATCCAGATATATTAAATAATAATCTCAAGTTCAATGTAAGACTAATTATATAAAAATTACAAAAATTACGTAATACTCCGTCTTATTTTAATTGAACTTGTGAGTTAATACACATATTAAGAAAAATATTTAAGATAAAATTTACACCATATTTTTCCACTATTGTCCTTTGTAAGATCATAAATATGTAATATAATTTATCTCCTAGAAAATATAAAAATTCAATAAACGAAAGGACAAATATGAAAAAAACTTTCAAACATTCACCTTGAATATTTTGAACAATAAAAAAAACCTAAAAAGTTTAATTAATTTGGGACGAAGGGAGTGCTATATTTAGTTGTAACTTTATAAATCAACTTCGAAGAAATTAAGTATATAAGAATGATTTTTTTAAAAAATATCTTTTTTCTTGTTTTAGGATTATTTTAATTTTAATTTCCTATGCAGTATATTTAAAATTACAAGATTAAAGAATATTTTAATATATTTAATATAATTTTAATTTTAAAAAATAAAATTAATAAATCTTCTTTATTTACTTAAATTGTTTTTCAAATCAAACAAGATAATTCATTTTAAAACATGAAAAATCAAATACTATGTGGTGTGACTAGCTACCCTTCTCTCCATCCCATTTTGATTGTCATAAGTTCTATTTTTTGAGTCAAACTATATAAATGTTGACTAATATTTTAAGATATATTTCTTATAATATTAATATGAAAAAATGACAATTAACAATTCTTTTCATATAGTATTTTGAATATCTAAAATTTTATTTTGAAATTAAATTACTATAATCTATTTTAACTTTAAAAATCAGTCAAATTTGACTTTTGAAAAGCAAATTAAGCAATTAGTTCAAATTAAGCAGGAAAAAAGGATCTAACATATCATTCAACTATGTTACTTAAAGCTAATAATTTTTTTCTCACACATTTTTCTTGACTTTTTTAATCCAACAATTGATTTAAATTTATTTTTCCACTAATTTTCTTCTGAGATTTATCAAATATGCCCCTTTTTTTTATGGATAAAAAAATTAATATTATATATCCACAAAAGATTAGTTTAAATTTTTTTCGTTATTTTTACTCCTTTTCATTTATAGTTTTTTTCCTTACATTTTTACTTTCATAAACAACGAAAAAAAAATAAAAAAAATTCAAATAACGATAATAAAAAATAAACATATAAAAAATTCAAATTCAATTAAGCTACAATGTGAATGTTAAATATCAAATAGAAAAAATTAATGATGATAGACTAGCCTTCACCTTTTCCACAGTATTATTAGCACTCAATCTAATATTACTTCATCCTTATTTTTGACCTCCATAGATAGCATATCATGTCTAATTATTTTTCTTTTTCACTTCTTCTTAGGTCTATCTCTACGTTCTTTAACACTGCATACTTAAATTATCATATATTTTACAGTTATTTTGAAATCTACACACTTCCTCTTTATATATGCACGACCCTTCACGAGACTTTTTTCTTCTTGTCTGTCATGGAGTCTACTTTCGTAGGGATGACAATGGAGCTATGCAAGTGGATTTAGAGTTATGCAGGGTGCAACGTATTTAGAGTTATGAAGAATGGGGCGAATTCAAGTAATCATTTTTTAAATGAACGAAAGGCGGGGTGGATTGCACGTTTAAGGTACCAGAACAAGAATTCAAAAAAAAATTAATTTTTTGTAATTTGTAAAAATTACAGATATAAAAAATTTAAATTTTAAATTCTTTTCTAAAATTTAAACTAGACGTCGGTAAATTATTAGTTCTTGAAATGTTAATTAGAAATAGTTAATTAACGATTAAAAATAACTATTGAAATGTTGATTAGAAACCGTTAATTAGTAGTTTAGATGTTAATAGCAAAAAAAAGTTTAAAAAATTAAATTTCATTTTTCATATTGAACTCAATAAAAAAACAACTTAAAAATTTATGCGGGGCAGCTTCAAAATGAAAAAAGGTCATGCGAAGCGATGTTAAAAGTTTGAGGGTTAAACTCAACCCATCTCGACTACGTCTTGCACCACCCTATTGTCATCCTTATACTTTCACCTTTTTTTTTTTAATATATAAAACTTCATTCTCAATTTTATCTATAATATTTGATTTGCTTGCACATACATTCATCTGAATATTTCATCTTTTGAACATATACATTCTTTAAAATCAACATTCTGTTTCATGCAATAATGAAGATCTAACCATCACAATACATAAATTACTTGTCACGCCCCGGGAGGGTACCCTAGGCGTGGCCGGCACTCAGAGACTATTGCTAGCCCCCAAGCGAACCACTTAGCTTCATCACATCATTCATTATAGACATTGCGGAAGAAAATAGTAAACAATACTTTAAAATAGTGGGCCAATGGCCAAACATCAATTTGATCATCAAAACCAAGCAAGGAATTATTGCTCAGTTGTCAAAACATTCACCTTGACTACATCATTATGTCTACGAAGCCTCTAACATTATCTAAACCGTCTAAGAAGGGGACCATGACATGCCATGGCTACCCGACTCAATGAAATAATAGGATAGCATCAAATAAAGGTTTCCTCCGAAAACAGGGAGGCTCACCACAGTCAGAACTTGCAAACACTTGGCTTCAACGGGGCGGCTGCTGAAGTCCTCTAACTCCTGTATCTGCGTCATAAAACGATGCAGCGCCAAATGGCGTCAGTACGTGGAATGTACTGGCATGTAAAATAGCTGAATCACATCATTAGAATCATCCGAATATAACGTACATCATCATGAGATTTTAACATTTATATCAGGGAAACATTAACATTGACCTTTACATTAACATTGACCTTTGCATTAACATTAGCCTTTACATTAACATTGACCTTTACATTAACATTGACCTTTGCATTAACATTGGCCTTCAGATTAACATTGACCTTTGCATTAACATTGGCCTTTACATTTAACATTGACCTTTGCATTAACATTGGCCGTTACATTAACATTGACCTTTGCATTAACATTGGCCTTTACATTAGAGTACTATTAGGGAAACCTTTTCTGAGAGGCCTAACTGGGAGTTTCTTTAACCGACAACCATCACTTATGAGCCAGTGATGATACAACGAAGCGATGCCGTTGCCACATCCATCCATTACCCTGCCCAGGGTAAAGGACATTACATTAGTGGATCCATAAAACATAACATTAGTCCTCATTTGGGACAAGATAGGAGCCATCCGCATTGCGGTTCAATCCTCTCTTTCTACGCGGGCCACGTAGTTAATGGACTCAAGTGGGACTCACTTTTATCCATTTCGGTGCTCAATACTCCTCCCAGGACTCGACATTACTCATAAAACATTAACATTCATTTGTCCCATAGGGACACATTACATTATTATTAGTCCCCATAGGGGCATAACACTTTATCATTGACATCTCCTTTACATTAACATTAACATCATTGTCATTCCATTCGATTAACATTAACATCATGGACCTTAGGAACACTAGTTTAGGAACTTTGACTCTCAACTTAGAGACAATCCCACATTCACATGCTCAACGATCATCATTCATTATTTTATCATTACTCTAGACTCTACACACACACCCATGTTCATCATGCATGCTTTTCTAGGATACATATACAATAGATATAGGGTTTTTAACTAAATGCTTTTCAAGAAAATAGTTTAAAAAGGATGCATGAGGGTTTTTATGAGGGTCATCATCAATGCAGGAAAATATGTAGGTTTACGCATAAAATAATGGCATTTATTCATTACATTACATGAATTAACATGTTTCACTTCATTACCCTAACATCATTCACCATTAAACTTTAATACATTACTCATGGGGCACATGGGAGGACATTCCCATGCTTTAAGTATAGCCTTACATACCTGGAAATTTGATATCACAATCAAAATTTGATGAATAATCGTTTTCTTGGAGAAAATCCTCAACCTCGATAGTTCTTTTAGAATGGAAGAACTTGGAAAGACATTGTTGAAGAACTTCTTTTTGATACTTGAATTCTTGACTCAAAATCTTTAGAGTTTCTTGGTAAAGAATCCTAATCCATGGAAAGAAGAATCAAGGAATCCTTTCTTGGGATTCTTGAATTTGCTTTCTTGAAACCCTAGGTTAGGATTTAAGATTCTATTAGGGATTTCATGAATAGATAGAGAAATTAGCTTAAAGATTACGAAGAATAACTCACCTTGATGAAGAATCTTGAAAGTTAATCCTAACTTGATGACTTTCTTGATGATTCTTGAGCGTTTTATGTTTAGGAATGAAAGAGAGGGTTTTGACTTATGAAACTGACGTATTATGCTTTTGGGACCTTAAATAGACCCCCAAAGGCTTTAGGGTAAAAGTACCCTCAAAATAAAATAAAGGAATGTCGGTTAGCTTATCCAGAAAGGGTTCGCGATAGGTCCGCGTCGCGGAGCCGTCGCGGACCTTTAGACAGCTCTGCAGTTCTCCAGTAAAATGGTCATAACTCTCTACTCCGAACTCCGTTTAACGCCAAATAAGATGCGTTGGAAAGATAATTCAAAGATTTTTAATTTGATATATTATGGGTCACCTAACTCATTATACTTTAGGAGATATGGTCATTTGAAGTTGACCCTTCCATCAACTCATATGAAAACTTAGTCACTAGAAATTCTTTGGACTTGGCTTGATGTAAAAGATCAATTATAACTCTAAATCACATCTAATATACTTTAAATACTTATGAATTGATCCTATAATATGAAGGATGCCTCAACCTTAGTAAAAAAAAAAGTTGGGGTGTTACATTACTTTTAAGTTCTATTGACACATTCTTGTCACACTATTCTCCATATATAAGTCTTTATTTCACCTACCTCGCTCCAAGTTGAGTGACGTAATACTTATAATGAAGAAAGGGTTGAAAGTGAAGATCGATATACAAATAATATTTCAAAAGAAATATTTTAAATATGTTAGGTCTATAATTAAAAAAAATGAAGAGATTGATGATAAAAATGTTTTATCCCTATCAAACACACCATCTATCTTATAAAAATCATTCAACGTCTTTCTCTTATATAAAACTAGTTATAAAAATTTTGTATTGTGGGTCAATATTTATTCACAAATTTATTTTTAAATGGTACTAATTAAATGATATTGAATCACCTTATTAAGGGTAAAATAAATTTTTTATATTGATAAATTTTAAATAATATTGATTAAATAATTTTAAATTTTTACGTCAAATTAAATTATCATATATATTTGTGTAGTATTAAATCATCTTATTTTTTTGCGCACAAATTTAATAGGAAGAGGTACATTTTAAGGATGTCCATAGTTAAAATATTTTTTCATCATTGATAGTTAATTTTTTACTCAAAGTAATTTCAAAATATGCACGAATATTATCGACGTTCAAAATAATAAAATCATAATTAAAAATTAAATTTAAAACCATAGGTTATAACTATAACTAAAGTGAATCCCATAACTTTGAAAAATTTATACATTAATTAAACTAAAATATAAATAATTAAAAAGCTATTTTTTTTCAAAATTATCCTTACTGAGACAGACACATCAACGATAACGTGCTTGCTTTAGCATCAGAAAATACTATACAATATTTCTTCTGTTATTTTCATTAGTGGTTTAGTTTATGAAAATTGATAAATCCTTAGCTTTAAAGTATTTAACAGCGTCTTGGTCAGAAGAAATAGGTAAGGATAAATAATTTAAAATTCAAACAGCAATTAAGTCGAAGAACTCGTGGTTAATTATGTGGTGAATTAGGAAATATTATGGCCAAATAAACACATAAAACTATATAAAATTACAGGATTTTAATCCATTAATCTTAATTAATAATATTAGTTTAGGCATGATTATATTAAAGCAGGTAAAATGTCAAGAAGACGATTACGATGGTTTTCATTATTCTTTTAAGCTCTCTGTATCATTACATGATGACAAAGCTAAAATAATACTGTATTTATTTCTTAAATAAATAAAAAAAGTCAAACAACTTCTTGGTCTTTCGGGTCGGATTAAAAAAAAATATATTTTTAGCATTTTAACAAGTTTGAAAAAAAGCACGAAAAATATGGCGTAATAGATGGGGTTATTCCTTCTTTAACTTGAGATCGCAGATTCGAGTTTTCAATATGAAAAAAATCTTTTACAGGAAGTGCTTCTCCACAAATGAACCCTACGCTACACAAATATCGAATATTCAAAATTCAACACAGATACTGAACATCGGGTGAGAAACAAGAAAAATGTTATTAAAAAAAATCATAGGATATTGATCATGACAGAAGGTATGAATAGTAATAGTTGAGTATTATCTCACTTACTCTCGTAACATCATAATATTATTCTCTTATTTTTATTTTTTTAATTTTTGTTACTAATTACTATAAGTATTTTGTTGTAGTTAATTACTATTTCTCCTTTAAAATGTTTTCTTGCAATTGAAATTAAATTACTTATCTTTTGAGAAAAGAATAAAATATGCATATATCTTATTTTTTTAAATTTTACTTATGAAATTATATTAAATTTATTATTTTAATTTTTATTGTGGTTCACAAAAAATTACTTAACTACAATTAAAATCGAAGATTTCAGTATGCTACTAGTGTTTAATGTATTTGTGGTACATCTCCTTTAATGTTACGGAATTATCAATTTTTAGGAATTTAATTGGCTTGCAAAAATTCTTCTCTCCCTTAATTATTTCATCTCTTTTTATTATGTTTGCATGGTTTGCACATTTTTATGCTCACGTGGCATTTATTCAAGGGATTAAGTGGTAAAAAATATCATGTCAATGCAAATAATACATTCATTATGTTGTTTCAAGTGTTAAATTTGATTAAAATTAAACCTTACACCTATATATTATTAGTGAATTCAACTATAGTACTTACTATTTATATAACCATCAAAAGATGTAGTGCAGTAAATAGAGTTGTTTTTTTCTTAACCAGAAGTCTCAAGTTCGAGTTCTGAATATGAAAAAATATTTGACAGGGAGCAATTTTTTTCAAATGAACCCCCTACGCGATATAAATTCGAAATAGTCAAACTCCAATGCAGATATTGGACGTCGAATGAGAAACTAAGAAGAAAAACACTATTATCTACGTAACCCTACTTCATTTTGTGACATTTCACCTATCTCGTACTAATTCATCTAGGCCTATTATTTATTTATAATTATATCATATACGTACAATAATTTGAGGACAACATCCAAATAAAATTTTTAATTATATCATTACGTCGAGGGTAAAAAATATCATTTCAACGCAAATAATACATTCATTATGTTGTTTCAAGTGAAAAAGGTTAATATTTGATTAAAATTAAATCTTACACCCATATATTATAGGTGAATTTAACTATAGTAGTTATTATTTATATAATCACCAAAAGATGTAGTGTAATGGATAGAGTTGTTCTTCTCTTAACCAGAAGTCTCAAGTTCGAGTTCTGGATATGAAAAAATGTTTGGCCGGGAGCATTTTTTCTCAAATGGACCCCCTACGCGACACGAATTCAAAATAGTCAAACTCTAAGGTACTGAACGTCGAGTGAGAAACTAAAAAGAAAAACGTTGTAATCTACGTAACCCTATTTCATTTTGTGACATTTCACCTATCTCGTACTAATTCATCTAGGCCTATTATTTATTTATAATTATATCATACGTACAATAATTTGAGCACAACATCCAAACCGTCATGGTTGTTCTTATCAAAATTATTAAGTTAATATATAGGGTTTTTTCCTAGACTTTTCTTGCTAAATTAAAAAATTTTTTTATAGAAGCTGTCTATATATATTAAATTAAATTAAAAACCCCACACGGAGCTGAACCACAAACCTAATGAACTGTGACCCATCTGGAAAATTAAATGAATGGGCCCTAATTCTTGTGTGTATAGTAACTCTTTGTTACAACTTAGAATATGTTCAATTTTTTTTTTGGTCACATAATATTATTTCATAAATAGTCGATCGTACGGTATAGTAGGGTTCACCAATATTTGTTTTGGCCATGAATAAACATAGAAAGTAGGAGATGTGTAGCATGTACGATCGAATTCTATCTGATTGTTCTGTTTTGAAATGAAGTCTTTTTCTACGTAAGTAAAATTTTGTGATTTTTAAGCCAACTCTAACTATGAATAAAAAGAGCGATTACAAGGTTACTACATGAAATGACTAGGACAATAAATGCATATGTGGTTTCATCTTTCACTTTGAATTATGCATGCTTAATCAGAATTTGAAGCCTATAAATTTCGAATTAATGCATTTTCTTATATGAATAGCTGTCCTGAAAGATCCAATGCTTAACTACTATCAATTACTACATTAAATGTAAGGAAACTTTTTAGAATTTTTGAAGAATTAAAATTGAATGAATAGTTTTTGTTTTATCCAAAAATTGAAAGAATGGTAGGGGTCAATGATTGGGAAGTGATAACCTCCGAATATAATGCAAACGTTTGGCCTTTAATTAATTTGGGACATGTGTTATCTCCATCATTCATATGTCAAACTTGTCAATATGCAATTACTTCTCCTTGCTATAACATCACTCTCATTTTCTTAAAAATTGGAAAAGAAAACAAACCAAGATGACATTTCAAAATGATACTAAGTTCGTAGAATGTATAATTTAATAAAAGGAAATCTTAGTATACTAAGCACTCTCTATATACGAGGTTCGCAAAAGGACTGAACTAGAAGGGTGGTTGCATAATTATATAATGAGAGAGCTGATATATCTCATTTGTTCAAGTATTGATAGACAAGGGTGAAGCTGAAATTTCAAGCTTATGAGATTTGAATTCTATCTTTATTACGTTATTGAGCTTCATAACTCCATAGTAACATGTCGTACATATTCAAATTGCTTTTCAAGAAAAAAACAGGATTTTAATGTACCCAAAATTAATGTGTTAGGTCGAACCTTTAGCTTATATGTTAGCAGTTTTTTGTTGATGAATAAAGTTATCTTATACATGATAAAAAGCAACAAATATCACATTAAATAAGATCATGATGGGAAGAAAAGAGGTATTAATAAGTTCATGATGTGAAGAAAAAAAGGTATTAATATAAAATACGTTTATATTAAATTTATTTTTTGATGACTTTATGATTTAAAAGGTGGTAGAGGACATTCTTGGTAGGTAAGACTTGTAGTTGAAAGAGGACCTATATATATTTTCATATCTTAATTACATGACCTACTTCATGAATCTTTCTCATCACTTATTAATTTTACTTCCAAATAGTCAAAACCCAAAACTTCCTAGTGATCCATTGAGTTGTTATGGCATTCAAAGGATGAAACATAAAGTTGCTATGTACTATTTAACTACCCAACTTTTTTACGTGATATCCAAAATTTACTTTGATTTATTTGCTAATTAAATTCGTACTTCACAAAATTTATTCTGATAAAAACGCTTTCTATCAAAAAATTAGTACTTGTTTTGTAGGCTCAACTCAAACCACCGAATAAATTTAAGAATGAAGGGATCATATTATTTTTATCACATCATTATACGTTGCTAGCTGATTTTCTTTATTCAAGTAAGTGATATCAACAAAAAAGTAGAAAATTATAAGATGTCAGATTTAAACCCTGGGACAAGCAAACATAAGGTACATTATATGTATCGTTGGAAAGTAACAAGTACATGGTGAATAATCGAATATAAAAATAAAAGAATTGTCACATTCTTGGCCTTGGGTGGGGTGGGGTGGGGTTAGAGAAAAATATAAATGCTATGTAACGTTTAACTAAACGATAGTTCCATCTTCTTTTCTCTTTTTATTTTTTTAGTCCAATTAATGGTTAATTAAGAAATTATTGAAAGATTTTAATTAAATTTTCTTTTCTTTAATGTGCACTATTATGGTTGGGTTTATATTTTTACTTAAGTATTAATGGGGGCAGGGCTATAATTAAAAGAGTTTCCTTAATCCAAGAATTAAAGCAAATGATGGGCCTTTCTTTGAATGATGATCATTTTATTTAGCCATGTTTAATTCTTATCATTGGATTATAAATACATACTTTTTTGCTAAAGCAAACAATTTTGGAATAATCATTAGGTTAATCAAAAGTAGCATCTGCCGTTTCCACTTTCGTTTTCCCTTTAATTAAGGAGTTTCTATAAAATTTAATCCAAAATCGAAGACTTTTTTTTTTAATCATATGATATCAGGAATCGCTTAGATGTTTTAACTTTTTTATTTTTAATAATATTAATCAATAATCAACGTAATTTAAATTTATGCTAGATAGAGCTTATTTATAATTATAAGTATTCACAACATTGTTATTGTTGGGTTTAAGTAAGGCGCGAATCGAAAAATGAGAATAAAGAAATATGTAAGAACAAAGTGAGGAGAAAATGAAAAGTTATTTTTCTTGCATTGGTAGAAGAAGAAAAGTTTTGTCGTTATATGTAAAACCGCTTCATTTAATTTTTAAAGGGTCGAGTAAAGGATGTCTTCTTTCACGTTGCCGTTGTATGCTCAACTTTGGTTCTTCTGCCAAATGATATGATTAATAATTTTTTAGACAAATTTATTTATCAATCTCATTATTAAATTTTTTAATATTAATTCAATAAATCATTAATTAATAAATTTTTGAATTATGAAGTAATTAATTTGCATACTTAATTTGAATTAATTAATTCAGGTAATGGAATTAATTATTTATTTCATAAAAAGAAATTAATTTAAAATTCTCAGAACTCTTTCGAAAAGAACGGACTCCTTCAAACAAATATTACAATAAAAACTACAAAGTGAAGAATTGTGTACTCAAAGTTATAATGATATAATATTGGTCAAATAATAATCAAAAATTGAAGGACGCTATATGTGAGTCATTTTTATAATTAGGAGATATTTTTGACTTTTTTATATTGTATAAATTAATTCAAGATCGTTATATAAATCTCATAAACTTCAAATTCTAAATTCTCTTGTACATATAATGATATCATATTGAATTATGTGATAACAGAGACCTGCAAATCTTTTATTTTAAATCCTCAAAAGTTTTGAGGCCCTAAAATTTTTGTAGTATTAGTTTGTCAATTTATTTATACTTAAAAATGTTAAAATTTGCAAGAAAAAAGACAATGCAAATTCTTTATAAAAAAAAAAAAATTCTTCTTCTGCTTATTTTTTGCAATAACAAAATATTTTAGATCTTGAATTAAATTACTCAAATGTTCATACTACTCTATAAAATTTCTTATGCAACAAAATCTAAGGTAATGTATTACATACACATGGCTAATTTATTAACTTGAAATAACCCCAATAATATTAATTATTACTATCAATTTTTATTGTAAATTTAAAATAATAAAAAATTCAAATCTTTTATTAAAAGATAGCTTTAGCTTACTTTGTTATGGTAATTTGAAGGTGGGAAGTGATATCCCACTCTTAACAAGTTTTTTACTAAATTAATAAAATACTTATTCTAAATTGGATATCATTTTCAACCTTCAAATTACTAGTACAAATATAATTTTATTTGAAAAATTCACGAATTTAAATATAATTTTGTATCTCATATTAATATTTAATTTATGTGTCTGAGACAATTATATGTGTTCATATTTATGCGTGGATCAACTAGTACAACATATGAGTTCATACAAAAAAAAAATTAAGTTGAAGGAAGTTATTATTTTAGCCGTTCTTTTATTCTTTTATGAAATACGGAGTAGCGCTTACAAGAGGTTATTTTCCCTATCCTATGTTATAAAAAAATCATTGATTTACAATATTACAAAGTATACATCTTTAATATATCCACAATATATATTTTTTTTTGGGGGTGGGGGGGGAATTTAGTACGTAAATTGAATACTTTATAATTTAATATTTTTTTATTTTTCAAATTTATTATTTATCATAATATAATAAATTTCACACCATGTATATGTGAAAAATTATTAAAATTTTAAAAATTGGACTCCATAAATATTAACTATGCCTGCTCGTGTGCTTTTAGCTACTTATTCTTATTCGGTTGTGCATAAATTTTTATTTGTTTACTTATTTTATTCCTCTTCACATGATAAGATGCATATAGTAATATAACTATGTTTTCAATATTTTTATATAAATGATGTTATTCGTATTTACACGAATAAACATTGTGAAGATGTACCATAATAATCATGATTCTATATTAAGTTATTTTACATTTTAAATCTCGTTTCACATTTTTTAATAATCTTCATCGTCCTCGATAAAATTAAAATAATTAAACCATTTTATTTGGAAGATCCATAAAAGACTGTTGAAGCAAATTTAAAAAATTTGCGATATTATTATGAAGATACAAGTCATCTAAGATAATGGTAAACGAAAAGGATGAAAAATATATTAATCTTAAATTTATAGAATGAAAAAGAAAAAAATATCATGATGAGAAATCAATTAATTTTACTTAAAAGTTAATTAATTATTTAAACTTTTATTTTATCAGTCAAAATTTAATTCTCCATCTTATAATCTTCTCTTTTATTTCTTTCCATGAATATTTTTTTAAAAAATAAATAAATATATAAAAGGGGCCCCAATGGTGAAACATAGGAGTAGTGAAACAGAGGAAAGTCACACGCTTGTGTCGGAATTGTTGAGAATCGAAAACTCAGTTGTTTTGCTTACCTCACACCCCTACACTGTTTTCCTCACTTTTTTTTTTTTTAAATTTAGATATTCTATATAATATCAACAAATAATAATAGATCAGTATATTTAATGAATTTATTAGTAAAATTTTAGAAAGATAAAATATATATTGATTTTATCGGCTATAATTATTTGTTGAAATAGAGAGACTCTTTCTTGAAAGACCCTTGACAGCAATCTAAGTATAAAAAAGGAGACAGTGAAAAAAAAAGTAGCAAATAACATGCTAGCAGTGCAAAGCCTATCGGAAAGAAGCAAAGGAACAATAAAATAGTGCAATAAGTGAAATGCATTATTCTAATAATAAATACCAATCACCATAAGCGAGATAGTAGTACGTTACCTACTAATTCTTTATTCGAATAATTCGAAATATAAAATTATAATTTAAAATTATATAAATATTTTTAAAATGATAACCTCAAATGTTAGTAGGATAGTATTGAAGGGGACTAATAAGGAAGTGTGCTAAAAAGGCGTGGGTAGCATAAACTGAGTAAACTCATCATCTTCTCTCGTATTCCAAAAATCCAAAAGATTTGCGTAAAAATGTGAATTTTACTCCTTTTTTTTTCACTTTTTTACCTCTTCCTCGTTTTCAAGAGTGAAAAATTACCAACCAATTACAACAATGTAGTACTCTTCCACCCTATTTTAGTTGTTATGTTTCACTTACAAAAGTTAGTTTAATTATTTTTTAAAGTTGAAATTAGATATTTAAAAAAAAAATTAGATATTAAAAAATTACAAAGAAAACATTATTGATTGTAATTTTTTTGTATATTAATATAATGAAAAAATATATTTTAGAGTGTTAGTCAAAATTTATATAGTTTAACTATAAAAATCAAAACTATGACAAGTAAAATAGAACAGAGAGAATGAATTAATTGAAATGGAGCACTATTTAAGTGATTATTTTGTGTGTATTCGGTAGAGAGGAAAATATTTTCATAAAAAATAATTTTGCAGAAGATGTTATTCAGAAAAATAAACAATTTTTAAATATATTTTTGTATTAGTGAAAATAGAAATAAATATTCTGAGAGGTGAATATAAAAGCAACTAGAGTAAAAATGAAGATGAGGCGTGTTATCGAAGAGCTAAAGAAACTGACTAATTGTTAAACTTGTTTTTATTTTTCACTGGGTAAATTATTACTCCACCGTTTAAAAAATAATAATTTACTTTTTTTTGTTTTACGTATTTTTAAAAAATAACTTATTTTTTAATAAAATGTTAATTTTAATTTTTAACGTGGCATATTTAAGACCAAAAGTTTAGATAGTGACTCGTGAGACCTAAGATAAATTCCCAGGAAACAAAATTCAATTCAACATATGAATATGTGATTTGAAATGTCTATTAAAATAAAAATATTGATATATTAAAAAAAATTATAATATTATAATTTTTTATATTAAAATATAAAAAAATATATCTTAAAATAATCAAAATTTATATCATTTGCCTCCCAAAAGAAAAACATATGATACTAAAAAGAAAGGAAGGAGAGTACTATATATATATCTAAATATCCATAATTATTCTTGATGAAAAATTCAAGAACGTGAATGGTAATAGTACAATTCGAACAATTATTTTTTTTAAAGTTTAGATCAGATTAATATTTTGATTATTTTATTATATATACTTAAAATTATACTTTTCGAAAGCATCCCGTTAGCAATTTTGATCCTTTCCTTTTAAAAAAAGATATCGTGTAATAATAACAAATAAAAATTAGAACACGATATCAAGTATGTATGGTTTTATAAAATTTTGGCAAATACTCTTTAAATATTGTTATTATTTAAAAGATGGTGAATTAGGAAAATATGAAAGACAAAAATAATAAATAATCCCATTAGTCAAAAAATGAGGCTGCAACTTGAAATACCAACAAGTTCACTGAAATAAACATTCTTTTCATACATCTAATTTGGTAAAGAATTATTAAATTTCTTTTTCTTTCCGCATTTTTAGAAATATGTGTTATTGGAGGGTTTAATTTACTAATGTGAATATAGAAAGCCAGCATAAGTTGCATGTATTTTCAAATTATTTTAACATACCACAGATAATTGACCTTCATTATCTCTACTCTATTAAAGTTGAAATTATAGGAGAACATTGCTAAACTAAAGTGCTCTGATATTGAATATCCATATATATTTTTAATTTTTCCTAAATTTTATGTCACATAAGATAACGATAATTGATTATAGAGGGATTCTTTCGGTTATATATATGTAAAAAATTATAAATAACATATTGTAGAAGACCAATTACTAGCTCTTTTTGATATTACTATAATCCTTTAATTTATCAAGGACACATATACATTAATTTATTGTCAGGATACACAAATTTCGCCTCATTAATTACAATTTCAGTTGAGTTAAAAAAAGAAAAAAATCAAAATTGTAATTATGTGTGCCTAAAATTACACATACCTAATAGATGTGAAACTTTTCTATTTGTAATAGCCTTTCAAAATTCAAATCCACAAGGAAAAAAAAAAGTTTTTCAGCTTCTTTCTGTCAATTAAAAAAAAAGTTATTGATGAAAGTAGAAAATTTTTGTATCAAAATCTTCTTTAAATGTATTTGATACAAGATTTTTACTTATTTCATTTTTTGTCATATCTACAACATAGATGTCAGACAAAAAATTTCTTGATATGCGTGAAAAATGAATCAAATACCGGCTTGCACAATGACCTCAAGTGATTGAGTCAAAATAAATAAGGACATTATAAGGCTGTGTATAATGAACAAAATAAATACTCGGCCAATATTTATGATATATTAATACATGATGAGGAATGCAATACAGTGAACTCAATCATTTGTGATAAATTGTGTTTGGAACCTTGAATAAGATACAAAATAAATATGTATACACATTAATGCATGTTGATAAACATAATATCTTTATATAGCATATCTAGTTAGTGAATTTTAAAGAACCTGATACATAAATGTTTTTAATCACAAGAGTGCTGACAACTTTAGCCAAAAAGATATTATCTCAAAAACATAAAATATATGAAAGTTGTCCTACGATTAGAGAAAATAGGAAGATATTGGGGGAATGAAAATATGAAGAAAAAATCTAGGGATTTGAAATTATGTATACGGCTAGTTAGTTTTTAGAGATAAAAAAAGAGGAGATTTTTGAGATATTTTAAAATGGTAGGAAATAATAGTAAAAAAGATAAATAAGTGAGTATAGTTAAATAATTATTCCTATATTTATTGACGCTCGGATTGACTACATTTTGACCAATGGTTGTATGTCCCTCGAAAAATCACTTAGGAAAAACATGATTTTTTTTTTCTAGGAGTGTACTATAATTTGATGACTAAAATTAAATTCAACTCAACATATAATATGTGATGTGAAGTTATAACTTTTGAAGTTAAGTTTATATATATTTTCAACAGTAGTAATTTGTTCAAATTAATGAAGAATTAAACTACAATTCTAGAGAGGACAAATTTAAGGTCTCATTTTCATCTGTAAATTGAGATAAGTACATACGTTGTTTCCATGCCACGACAAATATATTTTCATAAACACTTCAAAATTCATAATATATGCAGATAAATAAATATGCAGAGGAGGGGATAACGCCGTTTGGCTCTTGGATAACAATTTGGAGATTATAATATTTGAATTAATTTATTATATTTGAGATGTAGGTTAAAATATATAGGTACATATCAAATTTGATGGAACATGTTGGAATATATTATATTTTGGCTAATTGAATATATAAATTTAATTTTAAGGTATTCATCTTGTTTCGTTTATAAAAGTAGGAATGAAGACAAGGACAAAAGTATAATTAAGTAGGGAAGAAGGAGAAAATATTTTGTTTATTCAAAATTTTATGAAAGCAGACACGTCGACGAAGAACTGTAACTATTATTTGTTATAATCATGATTGTTATGGTACATCGTCACATATGTTAATTGGTGTAACCAAGAATAAGATCATATATATATACAAATATTGAAACATAGTTATATTACTATATGCATCTTATTATGTGAAGAGAAATAAAATAAGTAAACAAATAAAAATCTATAAACAACCAAATAAGAATAAGCAGCTAAAAGCACATTAGCAGGCATAGGTAATATTTATGGAGTCCAACTTCTTAAAATTTTAATATTTTTTCACATATATATGTTGTGAAATTTATTATATATGATAAATAATAAATTTGAAAAAAAAACTTTAAATATTAAAATATTAAATTTACGTATTAAATTCTCTCCAAAAAAATATACCATCGATATATTAAAGGTGTAAACTTTATAATATTGTAAATTAATGATCTTTTTATTAACATATCATAGTGAAAAGAACAACTAAAGTAATATTCAAACTCATGAATTTTTCAAATAAAATTATGTTTGTACTAGTGATCAGAAGGTTGAAAATGATATCCAATTCGAAATAAGTATTTTATCAATTTAGTAAAAAAAACTTGTCAAGAATAGAATATCACTTCCAGCCCTCCAAAATACTAGAACAAGTGTGACTCAATAAAATCAGTAAGCTAAAGCTATCTTTTAATAAGAGATTTTAATTTTTTTATCCATACTTACTCATATTTATGTGTATTATAATATTTTTATAAGGTATAATATTTTAAATTTACAATAAAAATTGATAGTGATAATTAATATCATTGGGGTTATTTCAAGTTAATAAATTAGCCATGTGTATGTAATACATTACCTTAGATTTGTTGCATAAGAAACTTTATCCAGTAGTATGAACATTTGAGTAATTTAATTAACCTTCTAAAATATTTTGTTATTGCAAAAAATAAGTAGGAGAAGAATCATTTTTTTTTAATAAAGAATTTGCATTCTCTTTTTTCTGGCATATTTTAAAATTTTTAAGTATAAATAAACTGACAAACTAATACTACAAAATTTTTAGGACTTGAAATAAAAGTTTTACAAGTCTCTATTATCACATAATTCAATATTATATCATTATATGTATAAGAGAATTTAGAATATGAAGTTTATAAGATTTATATAACGATCTCAAATTAATTTATACAACATAAAAGAGTAAAAAATATCCTCTAATTATAAAAATGACTCACAAATAACGTCCTTCAATTTTAAAATCTAAAAATATCTCTACCTTTTAATTCAAGCTTAAGGATATTCCTCAAAAAAATTCTGAATATTGGTCAAATTTTACTTTTTAATCAATTATGTGACCTATTATGATCTGTTACATTTTAAATTTAGAATTAAATAAAATTCGCTCATATTTTAAACTCACCTCGCTCCTGACCTGTTTCCCCTAAAATCCGGATCCTTCATCAACATTAGGACAAAACATATAGTCCCTGACAAAAGTTGATCAAACACTTTTCATTTAAACTTTTTTTTTAAAAAAAAATTGTGAACTCATCATATTGATAAGTGAATAATATAAAATATTTCATCTTTTTCAATTATATGAATCAACGTCAATATGCCATAAAAACTCATATTTGTTTTAATCGACAATGATGTGTGTAATTTAAATAAATGACATTTTATATAGTAACTTATTTATGTGGTAAATTCTTGAGAACAAACACAAAAATATTTTATTAAAACTTGAAAGTATTTAATAAGAACTTAATTAAGATATTAAATTATGACAAATCACAATTCGAATGTCTAAATGGAATTAATTGACAAATTTAAAAAGTTATCGGTATATTAAATCTTATTAAAATATAGGCTATAGAGATATAAAAAACTTACGATATAAATATTTATAAATTGTATGAAAATTAAGAGGCTATCATTTTAATACTGTGCCATACTCTATACGAGAAGTTCAAATGTTTCTCTCAAAGAAAATGTATCAACTCTTCTTTCTTGTACCGTACAATTCGTTTAACAACAACTTTTAAATTATTAGAAAATTATTTTTTAATTGTGATAAAAAAAAAAAAGATTTTGAGCAGAAATAAAACGGGTTCAGACAAAATAGAGAATAGAAGCTCGATATTTGTTTCTTTCTAGGAAAAATTACTTCGATGAGTATTTTTAAAAAATAATTATTGATTGTATAATATTTTTTATTTTATTATTTTGTAGTAATATTATGCTAAATCCATATTTATATTAAAAGTGAATTATATGCATGTAATATAAATATATTATAAATGTTTAAAAATATATTGTACTTGTTTAGTAAAAAATTGACACAATATGTATTAAAATGTGTGATAAATATATTATCTATTAATAAAACTTTTATTATATATATATATACATATATATATATATATATATATATATATATATATATATATATATATATATATATATATATAAGTGTTTAGCAAAAAATTTATTATTATTATAAATAATAAATATTTTCTTAGTATAGTGTATCTTTGCGCTGAATTTATTTATCGACCAATTTTAACCCCATTTGACACTCTTGAATGTGCCACTTCAATTGAAATTCTTTATCCTTGCTAGCTTGATGGTAATGTCACGCCTCGGGAGGGTACCCTAGGCGTGCCCGGCACCCAGAGACTATTGCTAGTCTCGAAGCGAACCACTCGTTCTCAGGACAGTCATTCAACATCAACACATCGGAATTAGAATAGTGAGCTACCTTAAAATAAAGGTCTAAATGGCCAACATCAATCTTACCATCAGAAGTAAGTAGTAAGTACTACTCAATTCATAAAGTAAAATCCATCAACATCAAACCTTTACTCATGTCTATGAAGCCTCTAACCTAACTCAATTGTCTAAGATGGTACCATGACAGGCCATGGTTACCTAACTCAATGAATAACGAAAACAACAAATAGAAGAGTCTCATCCGTATAGCAAGGAGGCTCACCAATGTCGGAAGTCGAAACCTCTGACCTCAATGGTGCATCTGCTGAAGCCCTCTAACTCCTGTATCTACATCATAAAACGATGCAGCGCCGAATAGCGTTAGTTCGTGGAATGTACTGGCATGTAAAATAGCTGAATAACAATAAAGTACAACAACATAGGGAAAACATCAACTCTGTAACAACCCATCTTGAGATGAGATGTCCCACATTGGCAAAACACAGAAGAGATGATGGGTATATAAGTAAATGACTGGTCCATATACTGTGAGGCGCCTTTTGGGGTGAGCCCGAGGGACAAATCCGTGATGGGCTAGGCCCAAGAGCGGATAATACTTCACAGTGTTGGGCTAGGTCGTTACAGGTCGTATCAGAGCTACTCTTGTGTCAGCCTTGTCGATGTGGGGCTAGAGTTCAACTGAGTTTAGGCGAATCCCGGTGAGGCGGGGCAAACCTCAGTGCTGAGTCTAGGCGAATCCCATACGGTGGGGCAAACCTCAGCGAGGACGCTGAGTCCATAGAGGGGGTGTATGTAACAACCCATCTTGAGATGAGATGTCCCACATTGGCAAAACACAGGAGAGATGTTGGGTATATAAGTAAATGACTGGTGCATATACTGTTAGGCGCCTTTTGGGGTGAGCCCAAAGGGACAAATCCGTGATGGGCTAGGCCCAAGAGCGGACACTACTTCACAGTGTTGGGCCAGGTCATTACAAACTCAACATCTTACTCCATCAGAATGTCAAGCGTCTATCTATGGCAAGAGATTTAGAATAGACAATTGACTCATCAACCTCTCATCTCGACATCATCAACACATCCGACTCATCTCTAGGAACCTCGACTCAACTCAACTCAACTTAGGGAACTCGACTCATCTCAACTCAAGGAACATCAACATCAACTCAACTCAGGGAACATCAACATCGACTCAACTCAAGGGACTCGACTCAAAATATCACATCAACATCAACATCAGAGTTCTATCAAAATAGAACCTAACTGGGAGTTTCTCTAACCGACAACCATCACCTATGAGCCAGTGATGATACAACGAAGCGATGTCGTTGCCACATCCATCCAATACCCTGCCCGGGGTAAAGGACATCAACCTCAGTGGATCCACAAGAAAACCTCAGTCCTCATTTGGGACAAGAAAGGAGCCATCCGCATTGCGGTTCAATCCCCTTTTCCTACGGAGGCCACGTAGTTAATGGGTTCAAGTGGGACTCACTCTTACCCATTTCGGTGCTCAATACTCCTCCCAGAACTCGACATGCTCATAAAACCTCAACCTCATCAGTCCCATAGGGACATAATACCTCATCATCAGTCCCGTAGGGACATAACATAATACCTCAAACATCAACATCAGTCCCGTAGGGACATAGTATAATACCTCAACATCAATATCAGTCTCGTAGGGACATGGTACCTCAACATCAACCTCACCTCATCAACATCAACATCAACATCAACATCAACATCATGGACTCAAGATACTCTTTTAGAAATTAAACTTTCAAATTTTAAGCCATCATAAAACATCATTCTCATCAACATCATCATCAAGACTCTCATCAAATGTGAAACACAATCACAACATCACAACATCATACTCTTTACGGCTCTAGACTCATCTCTCAGTTCATTTTTATATCTTTTAATAAAATATTCATAGGGTTTAAAACACACTCATGAAAATGAATTATGAAATAAATTAAGTTTGTGATGATCATCAATTCATGTAAAAATATATGCAGAAAAATAAAACTCAGTGTACATGCTTATCAATCTTTACATCAACCTCATTATATTCAATATACCATTCGATTTGCTCAGAACGGCACATGGGAGAACATTCCGATATTTTGGGTTAGCCTTACATACCTGAGATGATTTGCTAACACCGTTCTTGCAGAAACTTCTCTTGATTTCCTCAACCTCAACTACCCTCAAGCCCTGACTTAGTAACTTTTCTAGGAAGAACGCTCTTAAATAGGGTTTTTGAAACCCTTCTCTTAGAAAACGACCTTTATTCGTCGTAGGGAAAGTTTAGGAAATATAGAAATAGACTAGAATGCCCTTCGAAATTTAAAAGAACTTTTTCCCCGATCTAGAATAACACAGTCTGCGACGCGGACCTGTCGCGGACAGTGTATTTTCGGAAACTCAACCCCGTCGAAAAATCACAGAAAAACATGAGTGTGATTCCGCGACAGGTCCACGACGCGGTACCATCGTGAAGTCACACTGTTTTTCGTTTTGAAACGAAAAATTATCTTCCGACTCGGTCGCCCTAAAAATTGATCGAGACCCTTCTCCCACTCAATTTTCAGTGCTGATCACGAATCTGCTATCGGATTTTAATCCGAGCATCGGAAGACGCGTTTTACGCACCTTTTCCCTAGGGGTATTTTGATAATTTACCGGGCATTACAAGTAAATTATATTCAAGACTTTCTCAAATTCGTTTGCCCAAAATGCAACAATAATAAGAATATTGAATCTTCATTCATAGTTTGAAGGTAGTCGATTCCTCATCATGATATTTTTTTCTTTTTCATTCTATAAATTTAAGATTAATATATTTTTCATCCTTTTCGTTTACCATAATCTTAGATGACTTGTTTCTTCACAATAATATCACAATTTTCGAAATTTTTCTTCAATAGTCTTTTATGGATCTTCCAAATAAAATGGTTTAATTATTTTAATTTTATCGAGGACGATGAAGATTATTAAAAAATGTGGAACGAGATTTAAAATTTAAAATAACTTAAGATAGAATCATGATTGTTATGGTACATCTTCAATAAACAATGTTTATTGGTGTAACCACGAATAACATCATTTATATAAAAATATTGAAAACATAGTTATATTACTATATGCATCTTATTATGTGAAGAGAAATAAAATAAGTAAACAAATAAAAATTTATGGACAACCAAATAAGAATAAGCAGCTAAAAGCACATGAACAGGCATAGTTAATATTTATGGAGTCCAATTTTACAAAATTTTAATAATTTTTCACATGTACATGGTGTGAAATTTATTATTTTATGATAAATAATAAATTTGAAAAATAAAAAAAAATTAAATATTAAAGTATTCAATTTACGTACTAAATTCTCTCCCCCCCAAATATATATCGTGGATATATTAAAGATGTATACTTTGTAATATTGTAAATCAATGATTTTTTTTATAACATAGGATAGGGAAAATAACCTCTTGTAATCGCTACTCCGTATTTCATAAAAAAAATTAAATTTATTTCAAACATTAAAATAAAAGAATAAAAGAACGGCTAAAATAATAATTTCCTTCAACTTAATATTTTTTTTTGTATGAACTCATATGTTGTACTAGTTGATCCACGCATAAATATGAACACATATAATTGTCTCAGATACATAAATTAAATATTAATATGAGATACAAAATAATATTTAAACTCGTGAATTTTTCAAATAAAATCATATTTGTACTAGTAATTTGAAGGTTGAAAATGATATCCAATTCGAAATAAGTATTTTATCAATTTAGTAAAAAACTTGTTAAAAATGGGATATCACTCTCAACCTTCAAAATACCAGAACAAAGTAAGCTAAAGCTATCTTTTAATAAAGGATTTGAATTTTTTTTAATCCATAATATTTTAAATTTACAATAAAAATGATAGTAATAATTAATATTATTGGGGTTCTTTCAAGTTAATAAATTAGCCATGGGTATGTAATACATTACCTTAGATTTTGTTGCATAAGAAATTTTATAGAGTAGTATGAACATTTGAGTAATTTAATTCAAGATCTAAAATATTTTGTTATTGCAAAAAATAAGCAGAAGAAAGAATCTTTTTTTTTATAAAGAATTTGCATTGTCTTTTTTTTTTTTTTGCAAATTTTAACATTTTTAAGTATAAATAAATTAACAAACTAATATTACAAAAATTTTAGGGCCTCAAAACTTTTCAGGACTTAAAATAAAAGATTTACAGGTCTCTCTTATCACATAATTCAACATGATATCATTATATGTATAAGAGAATTTAGAATTTGAAGTTTATGAGATTTATATAACGATTTTAAAATAATTTATACAACATAAAAGAGTCAAAAGTATCCCCTAATTATAAAAATGACTCACAAATAACGTCCTTCAATTTTAAGATCTAAAAATATCTCTACCTTTAATTCCAAGCTTAAGGATATCCCTCAAGAACATTCTGAATATTGGTCAAATTTTGCTCTTTAATCAATATGTGACCTATTATTATCTGTTACATTTTAAATTTAGAATTAAATAAAATTAACTCATATTTCAAACTCACCTCGTTTCTGACTCATTTTCACTAAAATCCAGATCCTTCGTCAACATTAGAACAAAACATATAGTCCCTGATAAAAGTTGACCAGACACTTTCTGTAACGCCCGGTAAATTACCAAAATATCCCTAGGGAAGAGGTGTGCGCAAAACGCGACTTACGATGCTCGAATTAAAAATTCAAGAGCGGTTTCGTGATTAGCACGAAAAATTGAGTGGGAGAAGGGTCTCGGTCGATTTTTAGAGCGACCGAGTCGAAAGATAATTTTTCGTTCCAAAACAAAAAAACAGTATGACTTCACGACGGAACCGCGTCGCGGACCTGTCGCGGAGCCACACTTACGTTTTTCTGTGATTTTTCGACGAAGTTGAGTTTTCCAAAATTGAATTGTTCGCGACAAGTCCGCGTCGCAGACTGTGTTATTCCAAGTCGGAAAAAGTTTCTTTAAAATTTTGAGGGGCATTATAGTCCATTCCTGTATTTTCTAAACTTCCCCTACGACGAATAAAAGTCGTTTTTCTAAGAAAAGGGTTCAAAAAACCCATCCAAGATCATTCTTCCTAGAAAAGTCACTAAGCCAGGGCTTGAGGGAGAGTTGAGATTGAGGAAATCAAGAGGAATTTGTACCAGAAATCGCGTTAGCAATCATCCGAGGTATGTAAGGCTAACTTAAAGCATGTGATTGTCCTCCCATATGCCCTTCTGAGTAAATTGAGTTGTGTATTGAATATAATGAGATTGATGTGAAGATTGTTGAGATTTTATACAAAGTTTTACTTATTGCATATATTTTACATGAACTGATGATCATCATAAACTTGGTTTATTGCATAATTCATTTTTTATGAGTGTTTTACACAAAACCCTATGATTCTTTATTAAAATGTGGAAGAATGAACTAGGGGATGAGTCTAGAGCCTTAAAGAAGATGATGTCTGTGATGTCGTGATTGTGTTTCACATTTGATGAGAGTCTTGATGATGATGTTGATGAGAATAATGTTTCATGATGTCTTAAAACCAGGAGTTTTATTTCTAAAAGAGTATTTTGAGTCCATGATGTTGATGTTGATGAGGTGGGGTGATGTTGATGTTGAGGTATTATATCCTTACGGGACTGATGTTGAGGTATTATATTTTGTCCCTATGGGACTGATGATGATGTTTTATGTCCCTTTAGGACTGATGAGGTTGATGTCTTATGAGCATGTCGAGTCTGGTAGGAGTATTGAGCACCGAAATGGGTGAGAGTGGGTCCCACTTGAACCCATTAACTACGTGGCCCGCGTAGGAAGAGAGGATTGAACCGCAATGCGGATGACTCCTTTATTATCCCAATAGAGGATTGAGGTTTTTCTTGTGGATCCACTGAGGTTGATGTCCTTTACCCCGGACAGGGTATTGGATAGATGTGGTAACGGCATTGCTTCGTTGTATCACCACCCGCTCATAGGTGATGATTGTCGATTAGAGAAATTACCAGTGAGGTCTTACTTTGATAGTACTCTGATGTTGATATTGATGTGATGTTTTGAGTCGAGTTCCTTGAGCTGAGTCGAGCCGAGTTCCCGAAGTTGAGCTGAGTCGAGCCGAGTTCCCTTGAAATGAGTCAGATGTATTGATGATGTCGAGGTGAGGGGTTGAGGAGTCATTTGTCTACTCTATTTGCTTCCCAGAGTTAGATGTTTGACATTCTAATGGAGTATAATGTTGAGTTGATGTTTTCCTTATGTTGTTGTATTTATATCGTTACATTCAACTATTTTACATACCAGTACATTCCATGTACTGACGCCACTCGGCGCTGCATCGTTTCATGATGCAGATACAAGAGTTAGAGGACTTCAGCAAGCGCATCGTTGAGGTCGGAGGTTTCGAGTTTCTATCATTGGTGAGCCTCGTTGCTATTCGGAGGAGACCCTTCTATTTGTGTTTTTGTATTTATTGAGTTGGGTATCCATGGCCTATCATGGTCCTATCTTAGACGGTTGAGTCAGGTTAGAGGCTTCATAGACATGACTAGAGGTTTGATGTTGATGGTTTTCCCTTATTACTTGAGTAGTACTTATTACTTACTTATTAAGATAATGAGACTGACATTGGCCATTTGGCCCTTATCTGAGGTAGCTCATTTCTTTATTTTCGCTGTGTTCATGTTGAATGACTGTCCTGAGAACGAGTGGTTCGCCCAGGGACTAGCAATAGTCTCTGGGTGCCGGTCACGCCTAGGGTACCCTCCCGGGGCGTGACACTTTTCGTTTAAACTTTTTTTAAAAAAAAAGAAGAATTGTGAATATTCTCAGGGAGTCATCATATTGATAAGTGAATAACATAAAATATTTTATCTTTTTTAAATCATATAAATTAGCATCAATAAACCGTAAAATCTCATGTTTGTTTTAATCGACAATGATGTGTATGATAAAAAAAAATAACAAATTTTATATGGTTAACTTATTTATGTAATAATTCTTGAGAACAAACACAAAGATATTTTATTAAAACTTTTAAAATATTGAATAAGAACTTAAGATATTCAATTATGACAAACCACAAGTCGAATGTCTAAACGGAATTAATTGACAAATTTAAGAAGTTATTAATATATTAAATCTTATTAAAATATAGGCTATAGAGATATAAATAACTTACAATATAAATATTTATAAATTATATGAAAATTAAGAGGCTATCATTTGAATACTGTGCCATACTTTATACGAGAAGTTCAAATGTTTCTCTCGAAGAAAATGTATCAACTCTTTTTTCTTGTACCGTACAATTCGTTTTAAATTATTAGAAAATTATTTTTTAATTGTGATAAAAAAAAAAGATTTTGAGCAGAAATAAAACGGGTTCAGACAAAATAGAGAGTAGAAGCTCGATATTTGTTTCTTTCTAGGAAAAATTACTTGGACGAGTGCTTTTTAAAAAATAATTACTAATTATATGATATTCTTTTATTTTATTATTGTATAGTAATAATATGATAAATCTTTACTTATATTAAAAGTGAATTATATGCATGTAATATAAATATGTTATAAATATTTAAAAATATATTGTGCTTGTTTGGTAAGAAATTGACACAATATATATTAAAATGTGTGATAACTATATTATTTATTAATAAAACTTTTATTATATATATATTTTATAAATAGTTTTCTGTAATATGTATTAAATGTATTATAAGCGTATAGCAAGAAAATTATTATTATTATAAATAATAAATATTTTCTTAATATAGCTTCAATTGAAACTCTTTATCCTTGTTAGCTTGAAGGTAAATTATGTTCAGGACTTTCTCAAATTTGTTTGTTCAAAATGCAACAATAATAAGAATATTGACTCTTCATTCATAGTTTGAAGGTAGCCAATTCGTCATCAAAATATCTTTTTCTTTTTCATTCTATAAATTTAAGATTAATATATTTTTCATCCTTTTTGTTTATCATAATCTTAGATGACTTGCTTCTTCACAATAATATCGTAAATTTTTTGAAATTTGCTTCGATAGTCTTTTATGGATCTTCCAAATAAAATGGTTTAATTATTTTAATTTTATCGAGGACGATGAAGATTATTAAAAAATGTGGAACGAGATTTAAAATACAAAACAACTTAAATTAGAATCATGATTGTTATGATACATTTTCACAATATTTATTGGTGTAACCACGAATAACATCATATATATATATATACAAAATATTGAAAACATAGTTATAGTACTATATGCATCTTATTATGTGAAGATAAATCAAATAAGTAAACAAATAAAAATTTATGGACAACCAAATAAGAATAAGCAGCTAAAAGCACATGAGCAGGCATAGTTAATATTTATGGAATCCAATTTTTAAAATTTTAATAATTTTTCACATATACATGGTGTGAAATTTAATATATTATAATAAATATTAAATTTGAAAAAATAAATAACTTTAAATATTAAAATATTAAATTTACGTACTAAATTCTCTCCCCCAAATATATACTGTGGATATATTAAAGGTGTAAACTTTGTAATATTGTAAATCAATGACCTTTTTAATAACTTAGGATAGTGAAAATAACCTCTTGCAAAATCGCTACTCCATACTTCATTAAAAAAAATTAGATTTATTTCAAACATTAAAATAAAAGAATAAAAGAACGGCTAAAATAATAAACTTCCTTCAACTTTATATTTTTTTTATATGAACTCATATGTTGTAGTATTAGATCCACATATAAATATAAACACATATAAGTGCCTCTGGCACATAAATTAAATATTAATATGAGACACAAGACTATATTTAAACTCGTGAATTTTTCAAATAAAATTATGTTTGTACTAGTAATTTGAAGGTTGAAAATGATATCCAATTCGGAATAATTATTTTATCAATCTAGTAAAAGACTTGTTAAGAATAGGATTTCACTTTCAACCTTCAAAATACTAGAACAAAGTAAGCTAAAGCTATCTTTTAATAAGAGATCTAAAATTTTTACCCATACTCATGTGTATTATAATATTTTTATAAGGTATGATATTTTAAATTTACAATAAAAATTGATAGTAATAATTAATATTATTGGGGTTATTTCAAGTTAATAAATTAGCCATGTGTATGTAATACATTACCTTAGATTTTGTTGCATAAGAAACTTTATAGAAAAGTATGAACATTTGAGTAATTTAATTCAAGATCTAAAATATTTTGTTATTGCAAAAAATAAGCAGAAGAAGAATCATTTTTTTTTTATAAAGAATTTGCATTCTCTTTTTTCTTGCAAATTTTAACATTTTTAACTATAAAGAAATAGACAAACTAATACTACAAAAATTTTAAGGCCTCAAAACTTTTCAGGATTTAAAATAAAAGATTTACAGGTCTCTATTATTACATAATTCAACATGATATCATTATATGTATAAGAAAATTTAGAATTTAAAGTTTATGAGGTTTATATAACGATCTTAAATTAATTTATACAACATAAATGAGTCAAAAGTATCCCCTAATTATAAAAATGACTCAGAAATAACGTCCTTTAATTTTGAGATTTAAAAATTGTAACGCCCGATAAATTACCAAAATACCCCTAGGGAAGAGGTGTGCGCAAAATGCGTCTTTCGATGTTCGAATTGAAAATCCGAGAGCGGATTCGTGATCGGCACGGAAAATTGAGTGGGAGAAGGGTCTCGGTCGATTTTTAGAGCGACCGAGTCGAAAGATAATTTTTCGTTCCAAAATCGAAAAACAGTGTGAGTTCGCGACGGAACCGCATCGCGGACCTGTCGCGGAGACACACTTATGTTTTTCTGTGATTTTTCGACGGAGTTGATGTTTTCCGAAATTACACTGTCCGCGACAGGTTCGCGTTGCGGACTGTGTTATTCCAAGTCGGGGAAAATTTTCTTTAATATTTCGAGGGGCATTCTAGTCCATTCCTATATTGCCTAAACCTCCCCTACGATGAATAAAAGTCATTTTTCTAAGAGAAGGGTTTCAAAAACCCATTCAAGAGCGTTCTTCCTAGAAAAGTCACTAAGCCAAGGCTTGAGGGAAGTTGAGGTTGAGGAAATCAAGAGAAGTTTGTGCAAGGAACTGTGTTAGCAATCATCCCAGGTATGTAAGGTTAACCTAAAGCATGAGAATGTTCTCCCATGTGCCCTTTTGAGTAAATTGAATTGTGCCTTGAAAACATAATGAGGTTGATGTGAAGAGTTTTAAGCATGTATATTGAATTTTACTTTATGCATATACTTTACATAAATTGATGATCATCATAAACTGAATTTATTGCATAATTCATTTTCATGAGTGTTTTCTTTCCTCAAAAACCCTATAACTATTTTATTAAAAAGGTGTAAGAATAAACTAGGAGATGAGTCTAGAGCCATAATGAGTATGATGTTATGATGTTGTGATTGTGTTTCACATTTGATGAGGGTCTTGATGATGATGTTGATGAGAATGATGTTTTATGATGTCTTGAAATTGGAAGTTTAATTTCTAAAAGAGTACCTTGAGTCCATGATGTTGATGTTGATATCGATGACGTGAGGTGATGTTGATGTTGATGTTGAGGTACTATGTCCCTACGGGACTAATGTTGATATTGAGGTATTATATTATGTCCCTATGGGACTGATGTTGATGTAAAGGTATTATAGGGAACTGATAATGATGTATTATGTCCCTATGGGACTGATGAGGTTGATGTTTTATGAGCATGTCGAGTTCTGGAAGAAGTATTGAGCATCGAAATTGGTGAGAGTGCATCCCACTTGAACCCATTAATAACGTGGCCCGCGTAGGAAGAGGGGATTGAACTGCAATGCGGATGGCTCCTTTCTTGTCCCAATAGAAGACTGAGGTTTTTCTTGTGGAGCCACTAAGGTTGATGTCTTTTACCCCGGGCAGGGTACCGGATGCATGTGGCAACGGCATCGCTTTGTTGTATCATCACTGGCTCATAGGTGATGGTTGTCTGTTAGAAAAACTCCCAGTTAGGTTCCATTTTAATAGGACTCTGATGTTGACGTTGATGTGATGTTTCGAGTCGAGTTTCCTGAGTTGAGTTGATGTTGATGTTCCCTGAGCTGAGTTGATGTTGATGTTCCTTGAGTGGAGTTGAGTCGAGTTTCTTTGAGATGAGTCTGATGTGTTGTTGATGTTGGGATGAGAGGTTGATGGGTCAATTGTCTACTCTAATCTCTTGCCTTAGATAGACGCTTGACATTCTGATGGAGTATGATGATGAGTTGATGTTTTTCCTTATGTTGTTGTACTTATATTGTTATATTCAGCTATTTTACATACCAGTACATTCCATGTACTAATGCCACTCGGCGCTGCATCGTTTTATGATGCAGATACAAAAGTTAGAGGACTTTAACAGATACACCGTTGAGGTCAGAAATTTCGAGTTCCGATATTGGTGAGCCTCCTTGCTATCCGAAGGAGACTCTTCTATTTGATGCTTTCGTTATTTATTGAGTTAGGTAACCATGGCCTGTCATGGTACCATCTTAGAAAGTTGAGTCAGGTTAGAGTCTTTCATAGACATGAGTCAAGGTTTGACAGTGATGTTTTCTTTATGAACTGGGCAGTACTCTTACTTACTTAGTATGATGTTGAGACTGATGTTGGCCGTTGGCCTTTTATTGAGTTAGTTCATTACCTTGTTTCCGCTATGTTGATGATGAGAGACTGTCCTGAGAACGAGTGGTTTGCCTAGGGACTAGCATTAGTCTCTGGGTGCCGGCCACGCCTAGGATACCCTCCCAGGAGGCGTGACAAAAATATCTTTACATTTAATTTCAAGCTTAAGGATACCCCTCAAGAAAATTCTGAATATTGGTCAAATTTTGCTCTTTAATCAGTATGTGACCTCTTATGAACTGTTACATTTTAAATTTAGAATTAAATAAAATTCACTCATATTTTAAACTCACCTCGCTCCAGACCTGTTTTCCCTAAAATCCGGATCCTTCATCAACATTAAAACAAAACATATAGTCCCTGACAAAAGTTGATCAGACACTTTCCATTTAAACTTTCTTTTTTTTTAAAAAAAATTTGTAAATATTCTCAAAGACTCATCATATTGATAAGTGAATAACATAAAATATTTCATGAATAACATAAAATATTTCATCTTTTCAAATTATATAAATCAGCATCAATATGCCGTAAAACCTCATGTTTGTTCTAATCGACAATGATGTGTATAATTTAAATAATGACAAATTTTGTATGGTTAACTTATTTATGTAATAAATTCTTGAGAACAAACACAAAAATATTTTATTAAAACTTTAAAATATTTAATAAGAACTTAAGATATTCTATTATGACAAACCACATTTCGAGTGTCTAAACGGAATTAATTGACAAATTTAAAAAGTTATCGATATATTAAATCTTATTAAAATATAGGCTATAGAGATATAAATAACTTACGATATAAATATTTATAAATTGTATGAAAATTAAGAGGCTATCATTTTAATACTGTGCCATACTCTATACGAGAAGTTCAAATGTTTCTCTCAAAGAAAATGTATCAACTCTTCTTTCTTGTACCGTACAATTCGTTTAACAAAAACTTTTAAATTGTTAGAAAATTATTTTCTAATTGTGATTAAAAAAAAAAAAGATTTTGAGTAGGAATAAAACGGGATCAGACAAAAGATATTTGTTTCTTTCTAGGAAAAATTATTGAATGTTTTTTAAAAAATAATTACTGATTGTATGATATTTTTTATTTTATCAATTTGTAGTAATATTATGCTAAATTCGCATTTATATTAAAAGTGAATTATATGCATGTAATATAAATATACTATAAATATTTACAAATATATTGTGCTTGTCTGGTAAGAAATTGACACAATATATATTAAAATATGTGATAAATATATTATCTATTAATAAAACTTTTATTATATATATATATATATATATATATATATATATATATATATATATAAAAGTGTATAGCAAATAATTTATTATTATTATAAATAATAAATATTTTCTTAATATAATATATCTTTACACTAAATTTATTTATCGACCGATTTCACCCCACTTCAATTGAAATTATTTATCCTTGCTAGCATGATGGTAAATTATGTTCAAGACTTTCTCAAGTTTGTTTGCACAAAATGCAACAATAATAAGAATATTGACTCTTCATTCATAGTTTGAAGGTAGTTAATTTCTCATCAAGATATAATTTTCTTTTTCATTCTATAAATTTAAGATTAATATATTTTTCATCCTTTTTCTTTATCATAATCTTAGATGATTTATTTTTTCACAATAATATCGTAAATTTTTTAAATTTGCTTTAATAGTCTTTTTTGGATCTTCTAAATAAGATGATTTAATTATTTTAATTTTATCGAAGATGATGAAAGTTATTAAAAAATGTGAAACGAAATTTAAAATGCAAAACAACTTAAGTTAGAATCATAATTGTTATGGTACATCTTCATAATGTTTATTAGTGTAACCACGAATAACATCATATATATAAAAATATTGAAAACATAGTTAAATTACTATATGTATCTTATTATGTGAAGAGAAATAAAATAAGTAAACAAATAAAAATTTATGGAAAACCAAATAAGAATAAGCAGCTAAAAGCACATGAGCAGGCATAGTTAATATATATGGAGTCCAATTTTTAAAATTTTAATAATTTTTCACATATATATCTGGTGTGAAATTCATTATATTATGATAAATTATAAATTTGAAAAATAAAAAAACTTTAAATATTAGAGTATTAAATTTACGTACTAAATTTTCTCCCCCCAAAAATATACCGTGGATATATTAAAGATGTAAACTTTGTAATATTGTAAATCAATGACCTTGTTAATAACATAGGACAATTAAAATAATCTCTTGCAATCGTTACTCCATATTTCATAAAAAATATTAAATTTATTTCAAACATTAAAATAAAAAAAGAAAAGAACGGCTAAAATAATAAATTTCCTTCAACTTTTTTTTTATATGAACTCATATGTTGTACTATTCGATCCACGTATAAATATGAACGAAATACTTCAGGCACATAAATTAAATATTAATATGAGATACAAAATTATATTCAAATCGTGAATTTTTCAAATAAAATTATGTTTGTACTAGTAATTAGAAGGTTGAAAATGAAATCCAATTCGAAATAAGTATTTTATCAATTTAGTAAAAAACTTGTTAAGAATGTGATTTCATTTTCGGCCCTCCAAAATACTAGAACAAGTGTGACTCAATAAAATCAGTAAGCTAAAGCTATCTTTTAATAAAAGATTTTAATTTTTTTATCCATACTTACTCATGTGTATTATAATATTTTTATAAGGTATAATATTTTAAATTATAATAAAAATTGATAGTGATAATTAATAGTATTGGGGTTATTTCAAGTTAATAAATTAGTCATGTGTATGTAATACATTACCTTAGATTTGTTGCATAAGAAACTTTATCTAGTAGAATGAACATTTGAGTAATTTAATTAACCTTCTAAAATATTTTGTTATTGCAAAAAAATAAGTAGAAGAAGAATCATCTTTTTTTCTTAATAAAGAATTTGCATTCTCTTTTTTCTGGCATATTTTAACATTTTTAAGTATAAATAAACTGACAAACTAATACTACAAAAATTTTAGGACTTAAAATAAAAGTTTTACAAGTCTCTATTATCACATAATTCAATATGATATCATTATATGTATAAGAGAATTTAGAATATGAAGTTTATAAGATTTATATAATGATCTTAAATTAATTTATACAACATAAAAGAGTCAAAAATATTCTCTAATTATAAAAAATGACTCACAAATAACGTCCTTCAATTTTAAGATCTAAAAATATCTCTACCTTTTATTTCAAGCTTAAGGATATTCCTCAAAAAAATTCTGAATATTGGTCAAATTTTGCTTTTTAATCAATTATGTGACCTATTATGATCTGTTACATTTTAAATTTAGAATTAAATAAAATTCGCTCATATTTTAAACTCACCTCGCTCCTGACCTGTTTCCCCTAAAATCCGGATCCTTCATCAACATTAGGACAAAACATATAGTCCCTGACAAAAGTTGATCAAACACTTTTCATTTAAACTTTTTTTTTAAAAAAAAATGTGAACTCATCATATTGATAAGTGAATAATATAAAATATTTCATCTTTTTCAATTATATGAATCAACGTCAATATGCCATAAAAACTCATATTTGTTTTAATCGACAATGATGTGTGTAATTTAAATAAATGACATTTTATATAGTAACTTATTTATGTGGTAAATTCTTGAGAACAAACACAAAAATATTTTATTAAAACTTGAAAGTATTTAATAAGAACTTAATTAAGATATTAAATTATGACAAATCACAATTCGAATGTCTAAATGGAATTAATTGACAAATTTAAGAAGTTATTGATATATTAAATCTTATTAAATTATAGGCTATAGAGATATAAATAATTTACAATATAAATATTTATAAATTATATGAAAATTAAGAGGCTATCATTTTAATACTGTGCCATACTCTATACGAGAAGTTCAAATGTTTCTCTCAAAGAAAATGTATCAACTCTTCTTTCTTGTACCGTACAATTCGTTTAACAACAACTTTTAAATTATTAGAAAATTATTTTTTTAATTGTAGTAATATTATATAAAATCCGTATTTATATTAAAAGTGAATTATATGCATGTAATATAAATATGTTATTAATGTTTAAAAATATACTGTGCTTGTTTGGTAAGAAATTGACACAATATATATTAAAATGTATGATAAATATATTATCTATTAATAAAATTTTTATTATATATATATATATTTTTTTTTTTTTATAAATAGTTTTATGTAATATGTATTAAATGTATTATAAGTGTTTAAAAAAAATTTATTATTATTATAAATGATAAATATTTTTTAAATATAATGTATCTTTGCACTGAATTTATTTATCGGCCAATTTTAACCCCACTTGACACTCTTGAATTTGCCACTTCAATCGAAATTATTTATCCTTGCTAGCTTGAAGGTAAATTATCTTCAAGACTTTCTCAAATTTGTTTGCCCAAAATGCAACAGTAATAAGAATATTGACTCTTCATTCATAGATATCTTTTCCTTTTTCATTCTATAAATTTAAAATTAATATATTTTTCATTTTTTTCGTTAACTATAATTTTGGATGACTTATTTTTTCACAATAATATTGCAAATTTCCGAAATTTGCTTCAATAGTCTTTTATGGATCTTCCAAATAAGATGGTTTAATTATTTTAATTTTATCGAGCACGATGAAGGTTTTTAAAAAATGTGAAACGAGATTTGAAATGCAAAACAACTTAAGTTAGAATCATGATTGTTATGGTAAATCTTCACATATGTTTATTGGTGTAACCACAAATAAAATCATATATATACAAATATTGAAAACATAGTAATATTACTGCATCTTATTATGTGAAGAGAAATAAAATAAGTAAACAAATAAAAATTTATGGACGACCAAATAAGAATAAGCAGCTAAAAGCACATGAGCAGGCATAGTTAATATTTATGGAGTCCAATTTTTAAAATTTTAATAATTTTTCACATATATATGGTGTGAAATTTATTATATTATGATAAATAATAAATTTGAAAAATAAAAAAACTTTAAATATTAAAGTATTAAATTACGTACTAAATTCTCTCCCCCCAAAATATACCGGGGATATATTAAAGATGTAAACTTTGTAATATTGTAAATCAATGACCTTGTTAATAACATAGGACAGTTAAAACAACCTCTTGCAATCGTTATTCCATATTTCATAAAAAATATTAAATTTATTTCAAACATTAAAAGAAAAAAAGAAAAGAACAGCTAAAATAATAAACTTTCTTCAACTTTTTTTTTATATGAACTCATATGTTGTACTATTAGATCCACGTATAAACATGAAGACATATAATTGCCTTGGGCACGTAAATTAAATATTAATATGAGACACAAAATTATATTCAAACTCGTGAATTTTCAAATAAAATTATGTTTGTACTAGTAATTAGAAGGTTGAAAATGAAATCCAATTCGAAATAAGTATTTTATCAATTTTAGTAAAAAACTTGTTAAGAATGTGATTTCATTTCCAACCTTTCAAAATACTAGAACAAGTGTGACTCAATAAAGCCAGTCTATCTTCTAATAAAAGATTTTAATTTTTTTATCCATACTTAACTCATGTGTATTATAATATTTTTATAAGGTATAATATTTTAAATTTATAAAAAAAATTGATAGTGATAATTAATAGTATTGGGGTTATTTCAAGTTAATAAATTGGCCATGTGTATGTAATACATTACCTTAGATTTGTTGCACAAGAAACTTTATCTAGTAGTATACACATTTGAGTAATTTAATTCAACATCTAAAATATTTTGTTATTGCAAAAAATAAGCAGAAGAAGATTTTGAGTAGGATTAAAACGGGTTCAGACAAAAGATATTTGTTTCTTTCCAGGAAAAATTACTTCGACGAGTGTTTTTTAAAAAATAATTACTGATTGTATGATATTTTTTTATTTTATCATTTTGTAGTAATATTATGCTAAATTCGCATTTATATTAAAAGTGAATTATATGCATGTAATATAAATATATTATAAATGTTTAAAAATGTGTTCTGGTTGTTTGGTAAGAAATTGACACAATATGTATTAAAATATGCGATAAATATATTATCTATTAATAAAACTTTTATTATATATATATTTTATAAAGTATTTTATGTACTATGTATAAATGTATTATAAGTGTTTAGCAAAAAATTTATTATTATTATAAATGATAAATATAACTTTTTCAGTATAGTGTATCTTTGCACTAGATTTATTTATCGACCAATTTAAACCCCATTTGACACTCTTGAATGTGCCACTTCAATTGAAATTCTTTATCCTGGCTAGCTTGAAGGTAAATTATGTTCAAGACTTTCTCACAATAATATCGCAAATTTCTCACAAGACTTTCGATATCTTAGATGACTTGTTTCTTCATAATAATATCATAAATTTTCGAAATCTGCTTCAATAGTCTTTTATGAATCTTCCAAATAAGATGATTTAATTATTTTAATTTTATCAAGGATGATGAAGATTATTAAAAAATGTGGAACGAGATTTAAAATGCAAAATAACTTGAGTTAGAATTTAAAATTCTTATATAAAAGCTATTTATTGTATATTTTATATTGTAATACTAAATAATGTTGCTCTTTATTATATACTGTTTCACAGACATGTTTCAATCAGATTACACATAAGAACTATCCAAATAAGAAGAGATAACCAGCTTTATTTTGTCATTATAGCCACAAAATCTGCAACTTGGGGTTTTGGAAGTTGACTTGTGATTGATTGAGATGGAATAGATATACTTCCACCCTCTTAATTCATATAATTTTAATAAAATGAAATAATATAATCAATGTAATTTCATATGTGAGATTTGGAGAGAATAAAATGCATGTAAATTTTCTCACTATCTCATAGAGATAGATAGACTGTTTTTAGAAGACCATTGTCTCAAAATATGAGGCCTCAAAAATGAGAAGTGAAATTTTAATATAAAATGAAACAATATACATATAGTGTCACATCTTACACACAAAGGACGTGGTGCAATGGATGGGGTTGCTTCTTTCTTAATCGGAGATTTCGAGTTCGAGTTTTAAGTATTAAAATTTTTTTGATAGGGAGTACTTTTCCTCAAATAAAGCTTTACATCTTATGAATTCGAATATAATTAGACTCTAATATGAATATCGAATATCGAATATCGAATGAAAAAAAATTAGTGTAACATCTTTTAATCCATAAATGAGAACTGAAATTGATACTAAGATGGAGACACATAGCTTAGAGGTAGCTTCACTTCCCAAAGTCCATTGGATTGGATTGGTACCACATACATAGTTTGAAATAATTACCAATAGGCTATAGGTTTTAGCTAGTGGTGCTAGTTTTCATTTATTAGTGTGATTGAAGTCCCTGACTATTTTGCCTGCTCTAATTCCACTACATTTTAAAATAGAAGCTAGTGCTAAAATCTAAAGCTCATATGTTTCACTAGATATGGACGATTAAGTTGCACCGACTCTTCATTTTTAATGTTGTATTTGTATTAAATTTTTTAAAAATATATATATTTTTTATTTTATTTTATGTGACATACTTTGATTTAGTATAGTATTTAAAAAAAAGAAAGACTTTTGAAACTTGTGGTTTAAAATCATTCTTATATGTTTGTGTGACTGAGAATCATTTTATTAAAGATAAAAATAAAATTTTTAAGGTAAATTATTTTCAATTTGAATAAGATGTCATTCTTTTTGGGACGGACCAAAAAGGAAAGGGTGTCACATAAAATGGGACGGAGGAAGTATTATTTTTATCGAATCCAATGAAGAGTTCAAAAAACAACTTAGATATTGATGTGTACAATTGAAAGAGGAAACATATTTTACGCAATTAATTTATTTAATTATCGACATAATGAACATTTGAGAATACACATATAATATTTTATCAAATGCATAATATATAAATATATTTTTAAAATTTGATTTTACTTTAGCCAACTAACATGCATCTATGTTCTTCCGCTCTTGGTGTATATATAAATGATATTAAATTTTATATAAAATTGAACAAATAAATAAACGCGCCTAATATGACATCTACGTAACAATTTAGGTGTGATATATTCGAATTGATTGTTGATTTATTCAATCTTTTTTCCTTAAAAGAAGAAAGTCTCAACTTGCAAAATTTAAGAAACTGAAAAGGAAAAGTTAAGAATAATGGAAAGACACAAAGTTCAAGTCTGTGTGAAGAAAAGATAGAAAAAGAGTGTTTTAATGAAAGAGAAAATTTAGGTGATGAATAGCTTTCCAAAAATATTAGTAACGTCTTTTGGGAAAAACATCACCTCAATATTATATTAGGAGGAAATATGGATGTATTTATACATAAAATATGAAAGCTAAACGATGAAAAATATCCTCGAACTATTTGAAATGGAGCAGATATATATTAAATATATATGTATGTATGTATTTGTGTAATCCACATGTATCTGGGATATCAGATATATAGGAGAGTGGCAAGTAAGATGGGAGAGAGGCGAGGGAAGCTAAGGAATCTAGATTGGTTATGTATCTCATATACATGCAAATTCACTTGGATATAATGTATCTAGAACAAGTTACACCTAATTTTGACATATCTAGAAGTATTTAGACACACCAAAAACCGGGTAAGATACATAATATTGCAAACTAAAGTGTATCTAAATAATTAGTTTCTAAACTCATGGCATTAATGTAAGTTCCCTATTAAAAATTATATATAATGATCGGGTTCTTGTATATTAAGTGAATCTCAGGGTATGACATACCAATTAAGAAAAATATTTGAGGATAAATTTTAGAGGTAACTTTTCATTATTATTCTTTTTAAATATTCTCCTGAAAAATGTAAAGTAGTTAAGAATCTCATTAAAAGAAATCGATAAATATTGAAAAAATTCTCAACAATTCTCTTGAATTTCATTTATTTAATTTGGACTATGAAAAATGTTGTAACAATTCATCACTTAACATGGACTCAAGGGAGTATTATTATTTTTTTATTCTTTAACTTATTTACTTTATATTATCATTCTTCATTAATTGAATTTAATAAGTGTTAAATATTTTAAATATATGTTACTGTATATATGTAAATAGTAGTACTAGTAGTAAATATAAAGAGTTTGATTTAAATTGAATGATAGAAAAGCTGTCAATAAAACCCCACACAAAGCTGAACCACAAAACTTAAATAGGTACATTAAGTGTGACTTGTCTGGTGAATTAAATGAAATGGGACCTAATTTACCCATACCAACAAGATAAAGGACTCTGCACACACAATGGCAAAATCTTCCTTTCTTTATGTGCATATCTGCACAACTTATGGGCTTAGATCTTTTAAACGAGGGTTTTTTGAAAATGATTTCTCTATCTCTATGAAATAGTGTTAAAATCTTCGTACATTCTATTCTCCTCAGATCCCACTTGCGAATTTCACTGTTATTGCTGCTTAAAATTTGGACATGCTATGAGAAGTTTGATCACCATTAAATAGGATTCAAAATTTTATGTTTATTCAATAAAATTTGATTTTTAACTAGTTAATTTGTGCAGTGTAATTACTTTGATTACATTGAGAATTAATTTTAAGATTTTTTTTCAAGGATTATAATTTAAGGAATGTTTTACCTGCATTTCATTCAATATTTTGCCCCACAAGAATTAATTATGGTGGCAATATAATCAATGATTGGAAATAATGAAAATAATTGACCTTTGGATTCTGGACGTGTGTGTTATCCATCATTATTGTCAAACTCATTTCCTTCAAAAAAAAATCGAATGAAAAATAAATAAAAGGACTTTTATCTTATAATTAAATCTTGGGAATATAATTCTTTGTAATAAAAAAATCTTGGTATTGAATTTAAAATCTTCAACCTTTCATTTCGTCAAATTCAACAGTATATATTTTAATAAAAGTATAGGGAGTAGGGACATAAATTATTTTCTTTTAAGTTGATAAATTAATGTTGAAACTAATTGTTGGGTTGGGTCCATATATTCATAAGGAGTGCTAATTAGTTTATCCTACTTCTTAATCCTAACTCTTATGAATTTAATACACCATTATGGGCGTAGGAAAAGATTGTTTTTTCATATTAAATGACAATTAGGGTTAGTGAGATCTTTTAGGTTGTGAACAAAGAAAATTCATCTGCTTTATAAGAACTTTTAACTATTAATGACGTGAATCATAAATACTCAAATTCGTTTTCACTTCGGAGAAATCTCATAGATCTCTACTAGAGTTAACTTTTGGTTTCACTCACATCCATCTAATTCTTGGTATACTTGATATTAGAGGCTAAGGGAGAGTATAGTTATATTTGGTCCAAGCCCTTTTTGTCCTGAAAATTTTTTGGGTAAATTTGTACGAATTATTAATTTAAAATTTAATAACTCAATAAAGCTAGTATTTCCAACCGATAACTTATAAATTAATTATGTATTTTATATTGTTCATGTTTCAGAGGATGTTTCATCTTGGTGCGTAAAAGGTGTCTTACATCGATAGATACATAAATTATTTGCCTCATATCATGATCTTAGTCTTGTTCTCACTTTATAACTTTAACTTTTGACGTTGAATAAGGTGTCAAATATATTTGATTTCATATTTCTTATCATGAATTCTTCTTTTTGAACTAAATATATGCTTCCATCTAGTGTCGTTTTCTTTGTTTTTTCTCATTGAATATTTTTGACTTTCTTCCATGAGATTAGATGTATTATAAGTTGGTGTGACATTTACCAATCAAGAATGAATTAAACATAAATGCAGTGTTGCAATGTTTATCTAACTAATTGTTTTCAGATAATCAATAACAACCTAGAAATTTTCCATCCAAAGTGGCCACTTATCATTCAGGAATGGCCACTCAGCTTTATTATCGACAATCTTAGTAGTTCAGTTGATTAATTATCTTAAAATTCACTTTATTGATAATGATTTAATTCGTCAAACCATATTAAAGAGATAGTTCATTCCTTAAAAAGTTGATGTGGGATTCACCTTCCGACCTCACGCTCTAGACTGGATATCTGGATTCTGATGCGTAGACAATTTAATATAGGACTCATCATTAGAAATAAGAAGTAGAATGAATCCTACTATGAGACTGTGATAAAGAAACAAATTTTGAGTCTAACTTAATTAGAAAAGCTAGCTCAAGATCAGTTGGGGATTATCCAAATAATATTAAAGAGATAATTCATTCCTTAATCGCCCGATATGGTCTTTTCACAAAAACTTACACAAAGTTAAAGTGTTTTTTTGGTTCTGGAAAATAATTCACTAATTTTTATAATATATTTTTGAAAACCTAAATTATATTTTGTTGCTCATAGGAATTGTGATTATTAAAATTTGTCAAAGTGACAATAATCACAAATAAAGACACTCCTTAAAGTGCCAAAATGATGATTAGTCATTAGGATAATGAACACTAATCAAGAATATATAATAGATGATGGATTTGATTATAATTAATCCTAAAGTAGAATTATATCCATTCTTACTATTTTTTTTTTCTTTTCAGCAATCATCATGGCATTGGTTTGTTCATTTGGTTTCAAGTATTTAATCATATTTGCCTTTTTCTTTTTTAATTTTCTTTATTAGTGCGCCATTATTGGGTTATAATTTTCTTAGTAGGACAAGATATGTTAAACAAGGTTCCTTAATCCAACAATTAAAGCAAATGATGATGGACTTAAGTTTTAATCATGGTCGTTTTAATCCTTAATACCTTGTGATTGGATATTAATGCGTTTTTTTTCATAAAACCAAATAATTTTGTGAGAAAAAAAAATCATCGTGGACATTCTTTCTACTTTCTATAAATTAGAATACTAAAAAAGCTCGAAAAATAAAATATGCTTAACGAAATTTCTAACTATGTCATTACTCAATATTCCTAAGTAGTCAACCTTTCATTATTATTACACAAGGGTGCTTTAAACGAAAAGGTGAAAACCTCCAAGTTAACCTTCATAAATTTGTTGTTGAATTTTTGACCTAAAAAGAGTAGGGATTACATAAATTCACATTACTAAGAGCTAATTGTATTTTATTTTTACTCTTTTTTAAATTATAAAAATTTCTTAAATTTGGAGAAATCCAGATATATCGCATACGTTGAATACATTATGTAAAGTGATATATTCGATCGATACATCGCGTAAAATGATGTATTCGAACAATACATCGCGTAATGTGATGCATCAGAAGATATAAGAGGGTAGGAATTTTTGTAATTTTTTCAAATGGTGGAAAATTTTATAGAATATGGTAAAATAAATTATGTATTTAGGTAATTTTTCCTTAAAAAAATGGAATAATATTGAAATGGGCCAGGCCCAAGTAGAGCCAACAGGTATACTACGATCCAACAAACGTAATTATATATACAAGTATTAGTGTTCATTTTAGGAAAAAAGATGTAATTAGATAATTTTAAATAATCATTACAAATACATGGAAGCATTAACTCATTATCAATTATAACATATTGTTGAGGAGGTTATTAGTCCAATTAGTTAGAAGAGTAGTTAGTTAGTTGAGAGGGTAGTTAGTGGTAGTTAAGAATGTAATTAGTGGTTAACTAACCACACTATAAAAGCCTATACCCTCCTACTTGTATTCACATTCTGCACATATGAAAAAATGGCTCTCTTTCTCCTTAACTCTCTGCATCACTCTTCTTCTTCCTAGCTGTAATTCAGCTTATCACAGCTTCTACATTGAAGCTCTCATGGTATCAGAGCCCAGATCCGAGGGAGAATAGATCCGCGAAGAAAGCTAAGGTTGAGCCTTGAGGAGTTCAAATCAGAGAGGGTGCAAGTGTTCATCTAAAACGAATTGAAATTGGGTGGAATTGAGCTTTGAGAAGCTCAATTCAGAGAAGATTCAGTTCTAGGAAACTGCAATTAAGCTTCGAAAGGCTGAAATTTAGAGGTAATCGAGTCTTAAGGAGCTCGAATTGAAGAAAAGTCACTGGAATCTGAAGAATTTCAGTGGTAAGAAGAATCTAATTCGAAGTCATAAGCAGAAATTGCAAGTTGTGTTTGGGTACTCACAACATCAGATCAGAAGAAGATGTCTAGTGCTGAGGAGTTGCATGCGAACTCAAATCCATCAACATCGAGGAACTCAATTCGAAATGAGGTTGATCATAATCATCCTCTCTATCTCTATCCGAATGATACACCAGGTAGTTCACTTGTTTCTATTCAGCTTGTTGGTTCTGAGAATTATGCTCTTTGGAGTCGGTCCATGACTATAGGGCTCCTAGGAAAGAGCAAGTTAGGCTTTGTAGATGGTAGACACACTAAGGATAGGTTTGATGAGTCATTGCATGAGCAGTGGGAAAGGGTAAATGCTGTGGTGTTGTCGTGGATTATGAATTCTGTGGGAAAGGAGTTATTAAGTAGCATTATCTATGCTTCTAATGCTCACAAAGTTTGGTTAAACTTAAAGGAAAGGTTTGATACTATCAATGGATCAAGAATTTTTTGGCTGCATAGAGAAATTGCTACCCTCACACAGGGCACTATGTCAGTGGCTGAGTATTTCTCTAAGATGAGAAACCTCTGGGATGAGTTCGATGCCTTAATGCCTTGTCCTGGCTGTAGTTGTTCTGAGTCCCAAAGGTATGCTGAACATCATGGATACCAAAGGCTTCTTCAGTTTCTGATGGGGTTAAATGAAACATATGCTCAATGTCGAAGTCAAATATTGATGATGGTACCTACTCCTTCCTTAAACAAAGCCTACTCAATGGTTATAGATCATGAAAGCCAAAGATCTATTGCTACAGCTGCATCTGTAGTGAATGGCTCTATAGACAGTGTTGCCTTCTTCAGTAAGAAAGGAAATGTGAGTTCAGGTTATAAAGAAAATGGATCTACTACTGGATTTCAAGGGAACAACTACAGGTTTCAGAAAAAGATGCCTGTAATTTGTGAGCACTGTGGGTACACTGGTCACACAAAGGCAAACTGTTACAAGATAATTGGATATCCACAGGGTTGGCCAAAAAATAAGAAGAAAGGGGGAGCTCAATATGCTAATGTAGCTGAAAATAATACAGAAGGGTCTCATCTATCTCAGCAAGGACAACTAACCCCTTATTTCACTCAAGATCAATATCAGCAGATCATTAGTCTTCTAAACAAAGGAAGTGAAGGTAGTACTAGTACTCCTACAGCAAATGCAGGTAATATAACTAACTCAGATGTTAATTCTAGTAGCTCTAAATGGATAGTTGATTCAGGGGCAACCAATCATATGACATCTAAAGCTGAGTTGATATATGACACAAAAAAGGTTCAGAAAAATGGAAACAATTGTGTTCACTTACCCACAGGTGATGAAGCCAAGGTCACTCATATTGGCAAGTCACATATATTAAAAGATCAAATAGTGTCTAATGTATTGTTTCTGCCTGAGTTCAAGTGCAATCTCTTATCTGTATCTAAACTAACCAAGGAATTACAATGTTCAGTGAACTTCTTTCCTGACTTTTGTATATTCCAGGATCTTTGCACTGGCTTGGTGAAGGGGATTGGTAGGGAAGATCAAGGATTATACATTCTCAAAGGAACCAATTCTTCTTCAAACTTCTCCTCAGTCAATTCTTCAATTCATCCTTCTTGTTACACAGTAGAAAATGCTGATCATCCTAACAATACTACTTTGTGGCATAGAAGATTGGGACATGCTCCTCTTGACATTATTAGAAAGCATGTTTCACTTCAACAACTTCATCCTGAAGACCACAAGTATACTGTATGCCCTCTTGCAAAGCAAACAAAGTTACCCTTCTCTAGAAGTGTATCTAGCACTAAGTCTGTTTTTTCTCTCATTCATTGTGACATTTGGGGTCCTTATAAGGTTCCCACTTACAACAATAAAAGATTTTTTGTTACCATTGTAGATGACTATTCCAGATTTACTTGGTTATTTCTCATTTCTTCTAAGTCTGATGTATTGGAGGTCTTAAAGTCATTTTTGACAAAAATACAGAACTTTTTCTCTACCACTGTTAAAGTCTTAAGAACTGATAATGGTAGTGAGTTCCTCAGTTCTCATTTTCAATCTCTTCTATCTCATCTTGGCATTACACATCAAACCTCTTGTGTTTACACACCCCAGCAGAATGGGGTTGTAGAAAGAAAACACAGAGTTATATTACAAGTAGCTAGAGCTTTAAGGTTCCAAGCTGGTATTCCCTTAAAGTTCTGGGGAGAATGTGTCCAGACTGCTGTATATCTGATCAACAGAACTCCTTCCAGAATTTTACAATTTGTATCTCCTTATGAAATCCTATTTCAACATCCTCCTTCACTCAATCATCTTAGAGTGTTTGGAAGTCTAGCTTATGCTTCTAATCCTAAAATCTCAGATAAATTCTCCCCTAGAGCAATACCTACTGTTTTTATGGGATACTCATTGTCACAAAAGGGCTATATACTCTATGATATGCATTCTAAAACCTTTCTTGTTAATAGACATGTTGTATTCATGGAGTCTATTTTTCCTTTTCTGAACATCAAGTCATCTGGAACTCCAGTATTCCCAGTGGTTGATCTTTCTACTTCTGATCTTTCCACACCTTCTGTCCTTTCTTTTCCTACTTCAACTTCTGAGTCTAGTTCCTCATCTACATCTACCAGTCCTAACCAATCCATTATCCCATCTACTTCACTATCTACTCCACATGTTTCTACAGCCCCTAGAAAGTCTTCTAGGATCAAACATCCTCCTATATGGATGCAAGACTTCATCACTCCTGTCACTAACTCCTGCTGCTATCCTTTATCTTCCTATATAACCTATTCAAACCTTAAACCTACCTATCAACATGCCCTAGCTGCTTACTCTTCCTTGACAGAACCTACATCTTTTCATCAAGCTTCCAAAGATCCTCTTTGGATACAAGCCATGCAGTCTGAGATCACTGCTCTAGAAGATAACAATACATGGACATTAGTGGATCTTCCATCTGGAAAAACACCAATTGGCTATAGATGGGTGTATAAAATCAAGTACAGATCTACAGGTGAAGTTGAAAGGTATAAGGCCAGGTTAGTGGCCAAAGGTTATAGTCAAAAGGCTGGATTGGATTACTCTGAAACCTTCTCACCAGTGGCAAAAATGGTCACTGTCAGGTCTCTAATAGCTATTGCTGCTTCTTCTCAATGGCCTATTTTTCAGATGGATGTACACAATGCATTTCTTAATGGTGATTTACTTGAAGAAGTGTATATGACTATGCCTGAGGGGTTTGCTAGACAGGGGGAGGATCATAGAGTCTGCAAACTCAATAAGTCACTCTATGGCCTTAAACAAGCTCCTAGACAGTGGAACAAGAAGCTGACTGATGCTTTATTACAGATGAGTTTTATACAAAGTCACTATGATTATTCACTCTTTACTAAAACAGTTGATCAAGAGATAGTAATTGTATTAGTCTATGTTGATGATTTACTGATTACTGGTAGTAATCCAATGCTCATAAACCAAACCAGACACAGCTTGCAACAACAATTTAAAATGAAAGACCTTGGAGAACTTAAGTTCTTCTTGGGAATTGAAGTGTCCAGATCTCAAACTGGAATTTTGATGTGCCAAAGGAAGTATGCATTAGAGTTAATTGCTGAAGCTGGATTAAGTGGATCAAGACCTGCTACAACACCTATTGATGTAAGTCAGAAGTTAACCTCAACTGATTATGATGAGAGCTTTCCAAACAAGGATGGTATTACAGATGAAGTTATCTCAGATCCTTCAAGATATCAGAGACTGGTTGGTAGGTTGTTATACTTGACAATGACAAGGCCAGACATCTCATTTGTGGTTCAGATGCTGAGCCAGTATATGCACAAGCCTAAAATGTCCCACATGGAAGCAGCATTGAGAGTAGTGAGATACTTAAAGGGAGCACCTGGACTAGGAGTATTCATGCCTGCCAAAAGCAGTAATCAACTACAAGCCTATTGTGATTCAGACTGGGGAGCATGTTTGGAAACTAGGAGGTCAGTAACTGGTTATGTGGTGAAGCTTGGTGAAGCATTAGTGTCTTGGAAATCAAAAAAACAAGACACAATATCAAGGAGTTCAGCTGAAGCAGAGTTCAGGAGTATGGCAACATGCACTGCAGAAATTATATGGCTCACAGGTCTGTTTAATGAAATGGGAGTTAAGGTACAACAACCAGTGAATCTTATGTGTGACAGCAAGGCTGCCATCCAAATTGCAGCCAATCCTATATTTCATGAGAGGACTAAGCACATTGACATTGATTGCCACTTTGTAAGAGAGAAGATCAACCAGAAGCTCATCAAGACAAATCATGTGTCAACTAAAGATCAACTGGCTGACATTTTAACAAAAGGATTGGGAAGAACAGCTCATGAATATTTGCTTAACAAGCTTGGACTCAAGAACCTCTTCAAGCCATTAGCTTGAGGGGGAGTGTTGAGGAGGTTATTAGTCCAATTAGTTAGAAGAGTAGTTAGTTAGTTGAGAGGGTAGTTAGTGGTAGTTAAGAATGTAATTAGTGGTTAACTAACCACACTATAAAAGCCTATACCCTCCTACTTGTATTCACATTCTGCACATATGAAAAAATGGCTCTCTTTCTCCTTAACTCTCTGCATCACTCTTCTTCTTCCTAGCTGTAATTCAGCTTATCACAGCTTCTACATTGAAGCTCTCACATATCAACCTAAATAGCCAATTATAATATACATGATAATCAAAATAGAGGCATATGCGTATGTATATAAAGACATCAATTGTATGTGATCCAACAACTGAATTCGATATATGTGCCTTCAACCTATATGTTCATGACGATCTTTATAAGAGTAACGTTCATTTTTCAACGATCAAAACTGAGTTGGAGTACAGGCGCGAAGGCAGAAAGTTACTTTCTCAGTTAGGCGGGAAAGAGCGAAGCAAGGGCGTAGCAGCTTTCACCAGGGAAACTTTCTATTAGGAATGGCTTCCTTTCAGATTGTGTTGTTACAGACCAGACTGTTCTAATAGGGCAAGATCCGATCCTCTGCAGGGGAATCTCCATTCACTGCTTCCCCTAATATCCTCCCTTTTCCACATCATGGGGGTTTACAGGAGATCCTAGAGGCTCGCTCGAAAAGGCTGCTATACTGAAATGTCAATAAAAATCCAATAGTAGAATATGCTAGCTCAGGTAATTTTCTTAAAATAATGACACTAATCTATGCATGATTACATGCAAATCCTGCTGTAAACTATCAACATCATCTAATCATAGTTTCTATAAATAAAAACTATTATTTTATTTTGAATATTTTTGGAAGAATTGAAGTTTCATCCAAATTTAAAGTCACTACTTTTGTGAAACAAACATAATAGTACGATATTATCTATCAAAGGTCTCATTTTCATTAATTCCTCTAATTAAACACTTCGAAAATTCCAAATAAAAGTCAATTATTCACATAAAATATTTTAGTATTTTAATTTGATACCTGAAAGGGACTTCAAAACTCTTGGATAATATACATTTATTATTGACAAAACGTTTTTTTGTCTAGTAGGGTTTCCCAAGTCTTAGTCCAGTACAACTATTTTTATTTTGTATACTTCTTTCAATAATTGTTTAGGTAATTTTGCACATCTTTTCAGTAAATTTAAAGATTTAATTTAATTTTTATATACATGATTGTACTTCTAGATTTTATGTATCTTTCAAAGTCTCCATCAAATATTTTAAAAATTTGGACTATTCAATTATTTTAAAGAAAAATATTAATTAAAAATACCAGAAGAAGTCTAGTCAAATCTGAAAAATCCCAAAGTAGAAATGCACAAAACACCAAAACTGGAGTAAAATATAGCCCATCAAAAAGATGCACCAAATAAGACTTAAAAATAATAAAAAATAGAAAAAAAATTGCATGTTAAATCATCCAGTCTGTTATACATTTGATCAAATTATCTAAAAATATATTCTCCATTTTAAAACGAAAGAATGATTTATTTATTTTTTTGCAAAATTTCAATTTTAATTTTTCACGTGTTATATTTCAAATCATATAATTATAAAATATTTTGATTTATCTAATATAACTTTAATTTAGAATTACAAAATTTTAAATTTTATATCAAATCAAATTACGTTTTTTTTTAAAATAGAGAAAATATTTAAATAATCATTTTAGAGTAACTCACAAACCTGAAGAGACTAGTTTCGTCATTTTTTTAAATCCATAAACTATAATAAAATAAATCATGGTGGGTCAATGAATAGACATATGTAAAGATTGGGATAGTAACCAAAAGTAGAAATAAATTTTGGGGGGGGGGCAGAAGTATAATTCCGTAGAGAGGAGGGAAAGTATTTATATATTATATACTAGACGGAAAAGGATAAGAAATGTCTTTCGTTTACGATTTAGTTTAAAAATATTTTTATTGTTAATATTTTGATTTAAAAATATCTTTGTTGTTGATAGTTAATCTAAAAATACTTTTATTGTTACTAAATGGATCAAAATATCTTTTCAAAAATAAATAAATATATTTTTAAAACATATTATGTTCCTAATAATAACATTACTTTTAAAGAACTCCTTTCTTGTTTTGTTTCTTTAAAACTACTTTAATTAATAAAAAGGTATGGAACTAACTTTTTTCCTTAATCTCATTTTATCAATTAAGATAGAATATCATACCCTTGTAACAAATAATATGTGTCATAAATATAAGATCATAGTAAACACAACGTTGATTTTTATTTAGATAACGATAAAAATAGTAATTATAATAAAACAAGAAATATTTTTGTTTTTTGATTTTTTATCGAAATTGAAGTAGGATACATATTTGTTAATAAAAATATTATTAGAAAAATAATGCGTTAATAAAAAATAAATAACAAATTTATTTTGGAAAAAGGATATTTTGACCCATTAAATAATAAATAACGATATTTTTGGATCAAAGTATTGACAGCAAGCACATTTTTGGATCATTATAAATGAAGGTTATTCAATACACATAGTTTAAGATCATTTTTTATTCTTTTACCTATATTAAATAAAGAAATAAAGCCTCCATCAACTTCCTTCTACACGTACATTTACATGAATCACACGGGCTCGTTTCGGAGATAATATCTTTATATGATCACTTAATTTTTTTTATAATTCAAAAATCACTTAATTTAAGTTATTATCCAGATATTAATCTTAGAGAAGAGAAACAAGTAGAGAAGCTTGAGTCATTTTTATTATTAAGTCTTGAAAGAGTACATGAGGTATGATGTGTATATATACATCAAGTAGCTGTTAAGCTACTGTAATCAATAGCAGTAATTAACAGATTAGAAGTCTTAATAACTAACTAATCTTATTAACTAATTAACTCAACTACTCTTTTAACAAACTTAACTACATTTTAACAACTTAATATGACCCTTCTCTTTAATTATTTTTTAATATAATCTTCTTATTTTAATTATGCGTTTTTTTAGTCTATTTACAAATATATATACTATCACTTTCTAATTTGTATATTTAGTCCTCTAGTGATTATTACACTTTTATATTTCATCTATCATATTTAAAATTACAAAATCTAAAAAATACTTTAGTGTTACACAAATAAAGGGTATTTCGATGAACTAAGCTTCAACTGTGTGTGAAGTTTTGAGAAGGAATGGGACCAGAAAGTCTAGTATATACAATTTTATATTGTATTTATACAGAAAAATCATTTACATAGTTCAAACTCACAACTTCTTATTGATCATACCAATTATATTAACATTCCTCTTCTAAATTAATTACACACATATTTAATTTAAAATTACATAATTCAACACTGTTTCTTACTCAATTTCAAAATTTAATTCATGCATGGTTAAAAATAAGACAAATAAAATAAAATGAAGATAGTACCGTGAGAGAAACACTGAACATTTGGGGTGGAGGTGTGGATGGGTTGGGGGGAGGGGGTTATACCTTTTAACTACTGTTATCCAATACTGTCAGGTTTTCAATCAAGCTGGAGTAATCACATTTTAAAAGTGTCAAAACCTAAAGATGGCTATTAGCTACAACATCTTCAATGGCCATTTGAAGTGAACAGTTTATCATGTAGGGGTGGATTGATGATTGATAGAGATGGAATAGATGGATGTCTAGTAATAGGGTCACATTTCTATAACTTATAGACTCAGACCAACAAAGATTGTGGTGGAGTAGTAAATATTCCTTCATCCTTAACCAGAGGTCTCGGGTTTGAGTCCCTTTGGGTACAGAGTCCCCTTTGTTAGGACGCGCTTTACCCTCTAATGTGGGACTTCCTGGCCTGAATCCGAATTTAGTCACGTTTCAATTGGACACCAAACATCGGGTGAGGAACTCCCCCCCTCCAAAAAAAAAAAAAAAAAGTATAAACTTAGAATATAAAGCATCGCTATTTTAAAAAAAAGAAATTATCTATGAATTTCATTGCTAATTCATTCCTAAAATATAATTATTTTTTTGACAATTTTAACCTTAATTTGTTACTAAATAAAACTAATAAGTAATAATAAATTACTTATTCAACACTTAACAATTTTCATGAAATTTTAACTAACATAAATTGAAATGAAAACAGTAATATCTATTGTCACTTTCCACTTCCTATTACTCTATTTAGAGAGTAGCCCTTAAATTTAGGAAGTAAAATTTGGTATAAGAAAGAGGAAAGCTACAAAAATCAAGAAGTGAAAAATATTATAGCTAAGAAAAGTATGCAATAATGCAATACAAGAATCTCAGTGACATTAATACACAGAGTGAAAAATGGAAAAAAAGAAAAAGACACTGCTTTTCTTTTTTCCTACACAAAAAAATGAATGTAGAGGTAGCTTGTGTGTGTAATTAGTAGGTGTACATACATTTTTAAGATTTCATGTGCCAGTAAGAGCAGAGTTATACATCATTTACATTGATCTGCTGGTCTTTTTAAGGGTAAGCTTTTGGATGGCAAATAATCTCCGTCTCAAATTTATCTGTCGTAATTTTTAAAAATAGTTAGTACGTATTATTTTTGAAGTTCAAGATAAATTGATAAGTATCATCTTAGGCAAAGTTTTTTTCAGTATACTCTTGTACTTCATTATTTTATCCGTCTCAAATTTATCTGTCGTAATTTTTAAAAATAGTCAATACTTATTACTTATTATTTTTGAAGTTCAAGATAAATTAATAAGCATCATCTTAAGCAAAGTTTTTTTCAAGTATACTTTTGTGTTTCATTATTATATTAGTGTTCAATTTTCAAAGAATGTTGATTAAATAAGAGTTTGTTACCTGACTTAATCGCAATACTTATCCAAAGACAGGACAAGTTGAAAGAGCTTCGATAGTTATGCTTTTTGTCTCACATAAAATAGAAAGTTTAGAGTGTTATACGAAGAACCTTAGATAAGGGGATTATGTGCACACTATAGAGGAGAAGAGGCAGAACACAATCGATTATGTGCCACAAGATACGCTAGTATTGTAAAGGCAGGAATGAGTTAACAATGTTCGAATAAGACTGACTAAAAGCTAAAAAGAGAAAGAGAAATGACTCTAGTTGTTGAGTACCCTGAGGAAGGTATCAGATCGACTTCTAGTTGTAGAGGATACACGAGACTCAACAGTCTAAGGACTATGTGTCTAAAGTTGAATAGTAATAAATAAATATGTAAAAAAAAATATACCAAAAGATAAATATAACATTTCTTTAAAAGTCCAAAAACAAATATAATATTTTCCATTAAATTGGCAATTCAAAAGAAGATGGCTATTTACTCATTTGGTCCCATATCAAATATGATTACTTTTATAATAGGTCACTTGATATTAATCATAATCACAATTGAAAAGCTTAAGATGTTACTTAAATTTGGGCCAAATTCAAAACAGCCCATACAAAATCATGTACAAATTCATTGTCAAATCCACTAGAAGCTCTAATTATTATTCCTAGGCTTTGGCCCAATTTGGTTCTAACTTCTAAATCATAGACTCATAATAGTGAATTAGTGCTTGATAAAAAATGATTAGCTACTTAACTTGTTTTGAAGTGACTAAATTATCTTTATTTATTCTTTGATCTTAATTTAGTACTATTATTTTTTCATCATATTAATGTTTCAAATTTTATTGGTGAAACTCCAAATTAGTGACTATTTTTTCAAATATATGGTCCAAAAGATAAACCAGTAGGGGCTATTTCATCAATGAAATCTCTCATGGAAAGCCCATATTTTTGGGCTCTTTTATAAAGCCCATTGTCACATATTATTAGTGTAAAGTATAGACATGTGACTTTATGTTGACTAGCTTCATTGCTTGGGGAAATACACAAATAATTTTTCAGCCTTATTTTTAAATAGACAAAAAAAAAGTTTAATGGTTAAAAAACACACCGAAACCATCTTCCCTTTTGTTCTTTTTTGAATTTCATACCTCAACAATCCTTTGTTCAATCTGCCTACTATAACTATTAGTCATTTTGTACCAAAGCACACCTCAATATTGAGTTGGCTAAATAATTGCTCCCAATTGACAACATGCTCATATAGGCCAACATAGCATCAAGATGTGTTTTAACGCAAATGGAGTGATAGTTTAGATAGTTGAATGAGACAACGGATAGTTAAAGGACAAAACCTGCAAAAATATGATTGTGTATTTTTGACGATTAACTCCAGACAAAACATAAATAATTTTAAGGGCTATGCACAAGAAGTACAAATGGTTCAATCTTCCATCAAATTTGGTTATGTCTATCACCAAATTCAAAAAACTCAACCCCAGAATGCTATATACAGGGAATACATATAACTCAATGTCATAAGAAAGAGAGATATAATCTGCCTATGATCTATATAACAAAGCAAAATTTTCTAAATCACTTGTATCAGATTAACAAAATATGATATCCAAGCCAAACCAGCTGCAAAATGACTTGCTTATTCATCAATGCAAGAGCAACCATATCAAAAAATCGCAGCTATAGATGCAGCTGTGATGAGCAACCAGCCATAGCCACCACCAAAAATCGGAATAGCTGTTTTATGCAGAAAAAAGAAGAAGAAATAATCGGAATCAATACAGCATTTGGGGTTGATTAGTTAACTTGCAGTGTTGCATATTGAGATAAAGATTACTCATATACAAGCACAGCCAGGAACTTTCAGCATGCTTTGTACCGGCCACATTCATAGTTTTATGCTTACCTATACTTTTGCTGTTATCAGGCAAACTCGGAGGTGGAGAAGATGACTTGTTCGTTAGATCAAAACCCAACTGTGCACAATCCATTCCGATAGCACCTATTACATTTATCAGATGGTGGTCACAAGTCAATTTTTTTTCCAAAACAAAGACTGATCAGTACTCATTCATAACTATCTGATTACACTTTTACTCCCTTCGTTTCAATTTACTTTCCTTTCCGTCTAGTAAATATCTCTTACTTTAACTGGCAACTCTTTAGTTTTAACTTTTCATATGACATGTTTAAGACGACAAGATTCAAAAGTCTCTTTTACTCTCTTAAACTCCGTGTCAAGTTAAAACCAGACAAACAGATAGAAATGGAAGGAGTATTAGAAAAGGTTTCATAAGGAATGGTTCTTACATTCTTTGAAGCAAGGGAAAGCAGTTTGATTGAGTATATTGTAATAACCCTCTTGGCAATTACAAGAATATGTGAAGGGAGAAGTCTTATTGCACGAACCTCCGCCACAATCAGCCCAATGACATGCTAGAAGATCACAACAAAAAGAAACAAAATTATTAGCAAAATCTCCAATAACTACTCCAGATTACGAAAAGTATAGCATAACTTTAGGAATAGCAAATTGTTATTACGTTCAAAGAATGATGTATTGGAGCGTCTATCAGGCGCTGGAGCAGGAGGAGCCCCCTCTCCACAGGAGAAATTTACAGTACCTGCAGAGAGAAAACATCAATATCAAGAAAATGACTACAAGCTATAATAAATGAAACGAAAAAGAATATGATCGTTTATTTGGGCAACCATTTCAATCAAGCTAAAACATTTAACTTGAATGAGTCAAAATGAAAGTGATACTTTGATTATAAAGTCGTTACTTGCTAGAGTTTGTTTCCTTCGCGGAGCACGTTGATTGTAGCTTTCTGAATCAATCAAATTTATTAGGCTAAGCAAATTAGTGTGAACAAAGTACATCAAAAGTCAAATAGGTTGAAAAAACGAGCTTTCCATTTAATAGATTACTGTTCTATATGTCAAACTCGATAAAACGTGTAGATTCACTATCACAGAAATGTAACATTCTGCCCCCTGGAAACCAAATACTTCAGTCATAACATGAGAAGAATGAAACAGAGAACTTCATCCAACATACATAGAATTTCCATTAGTTTAATTTCTTTTGATGAGTTTTTGCTACAACAAGAACAACATACCCAATAAAATCCCACGAGTGGAGTCTAGGGAAGGTCGAGTATACACAGACCTTATCACTATCTCATAGAGATAGAAAGGTTATTTTCCGACGACCCTTAAATATATCAATTCCAAAAGAAGAAAAGATTTTCATAATAGATATATTAGTAATTTTAAATTTTAATCAGAATTCATGCCAATACCAGTTATGATCAATCCAGATAAAAAAATTCCATATTGAACATCTTTTTTTCAAAATCACTCCTCAAGCATGTCAATTCAGAGACTTACTATGCACAAATAGGTTCCGAAATTGCTAAGAACAAAAAGAAAAGAGAACAAAAAAGCAGAGGAAAAGAACAAACAGCACAAATATCCCATGCCAGCGTTTGACCATAAATTTTAAAAAATTATCATCAAATACCTGTTTGATCATAAAATTTAATCAGTTGAAAATTTAATCTTCAAATATTTTCAAGTTGTCAAAAACTAGCTCACACCAATATATGGCAGTGTGTATTTTAAAATACTATACAAAGTCATACTTTACTCTTAGGTTACTAATCCCCACTTACCACAAGTGATTACATCATATAATAGAAATATAAAATCTACAACATATCTAGAAACACACCATTTTAATTATTATTGTATATTAACTCGAAATCATCGTAAGAACAGTACTTACAATTGGGAACAACACAAGGAAGAAACTTGAAAAAAACATCATTTTCTGAACGAGTTTGTTTCCAGCCAGCATCACATTCACAAGCAAAACCAAAAGTAGCATTTGAAGAAGCCTTACAACTTCCTTTTCCACAATTCACTTCTTTACACACATTATCTGAAAAAAAGAACATCAAAATTAAATCTTTAAAGAACCCCAAATCAAAAAATAAAAGAAAAAGACAAATTAAAGACACCCCATTTGATAAAAATCAAAACTTTCACCAAAATAATGAGTGAAAATTAGGAATACCTACCAAAAATGGGAGAGAGAAAAGGAGGCAGAGCATTGTTTGCAGAAGAACATATTGGTAAAAGAAGAAGAATTAGAGAGAAAATTGTGAAGATATGAATTGAAGCCATAGGTGAAATCAAGAATCAGCTTGAAAAGAAAGAATTTTGAGGGGGGTCTTGTGTTTTGTGGGTATTAAATGGGTGAAGATGGAGTTTCTTTTTTTAATTTTTAAAAATGGAAGTTTCCTTTGACATGGGAAGTTAGAAAAATATAGTTGTGGTCATGTCTGGAAAGCTATGAAAAAGATGACTGATGGACTTCTTCTTTCAGTTTTGGGCTTTTAATTGTATTTATTTATTATTTGCACGGTTTGTATTTTAAAATGGCAATATTTTAAACCTTTTATTAATAATTAATTTATATTCCATGGGTATGTTGTTGTTAAAAATTTATACCTCTTTCTAAATTAAAAAGATAGTATGTCACAGTTTGATAATTCATTTATATTGAATTAGAGACAATAATAATTAATTAATAATTAACTGAGAGTGTATTTTTGGCAAGTAAAATTAACCTTTTGACTTGGTACTGCTTTAGTACCTTAGTTTACGTGTTACGGTTCCAAATATCACTATAATTTTTTTATTATTATTTTAAATTTTTTTAGAGTGTTATTGTAATGCACCTTGTATTTCGTTTTATGTTTAAGCTACGCTAAATATTTTTGACAAGTTATTTTTTAATATGTGTATGAACATAAATTTTGTGAGAAATATTCGATTTTTGAAAAAATATATAATTTGTAATTATAAGTTTTAAATATTATTTAAAATACGGATTGATTTGTGTTATTATTTTATAATGAACATGTTCCACAAAAATTTATGATAATGTGAGCAATTAACATGAATTTGAAAAAAAGAAAAGAAAAAACTCATTGATTTTTATATGAAAAACTAGTACTCCCTTAATTGAAAGCAACTTCAGAGAGCAAGCTTGGATAAAAATTGTATAAAATACGTATATATTTGTATAAAAATTTAGAATAATTTTTAATTTTAAAAAAATTTCAAATACTAAAATCTAGCCCAAGTATTATTTCTTTTCTAGTATTTGAAATTTAAGATCTTTGTCAAATTGTATAACCAAAATAAATTCATTTCTTTTTAATTTATTTAGAAAGAATGATGGATTTATCTATTTGGGAATAATTTATTATGGAATCCACTAACCACTAACAATTAACAATTTGATAGTGACACAAAATACAAACTTCTAACAAATTTAGGACAAAAATTACTCACATACACAATGTTTTGTCATTTTCACGAGAATTCCTTATTTTCTTCTTTTTATAGGGAAAATTAGTTTGTACCTTCTAGTATTAGGTAGTTGTAAATTCCATTGTATTCCCAAAAAATTAATTTACTTCCTCTGTCGGACACATGAATTAAGAAACAATAAATAAAATCAAGAGATAATTTTATATACAATATTTAATAAAAAATTATTATAATTAATGATAAGAATATTTTCGCCATTTATCTTTATTTGTTTACTATACTAAAAATATATGTCCAATAATATTTGTTTACTTTACGAAATCAAGAGATAAGTTTCTTATTTACCTTTATCATTAATTATAATTATTTATCTATTACATTTTTCAAGATATTATATTCATTATATTCAAAAAGTGATTTGGTAAAATTATCCCCATCATTTGCTACTTCTTAATTAATCGTTGTGCCAAGTCAATAGTGAACAACTATTGTTGAATGGATGGAGTAGAAATTAAGTGTAAAATTATTTTTTAATTTTATAAATTATACAAATATTTATTTTTAATATAGTGAATAAGTAAAGATAGTATATGCTATTCTTGTATTGTAAGATTGGTTGAGCAGGTGCAATTAGTCAATTACTACATCATAAATGAATTTTAGGGATAATTAATTAACAATAGTAGCTTGATTGCCGTTAAATGCATTTTTAGGCCATTAACATTCTTTCTAGATATTCCTAAAGCTTATAGCAATTCAACGAACAATTTTAGAACATCGATAAAATCTTTATGTACTGCTAAATAAAAAATACTTTTGTTGTAATGAATATGTGTTATTTTTCTGTGTGTGTGGTGGTGGGGGAGAATTGATATCTCTTTATCCCTTCGAACTTGTCCAGTGCAACGTACATTATGTGTTTTACGAGTTACTATAAAAAATTAAGCTTACTCAATATGTAACTGAAGGATAGCGTCTATGAAATTTTCTGAGATTATATAAAATGAATAATATTAAATATAAACAAAATTTGTACCCAATCACATGCCGCAGACCGACCAATTCGTTGAGTTACCTAATAATGAAATAAATGTATTGACTTTTTAAGCAGTGTTCCAATTGAACTAACAATGTGGTAGGCTTTATATTTGAAATATGTAAGAATAGGGTATAAATTTGGGTGGCTTCTAGTGAGAAGGAACATATTTTTTGACCCAAAAAAAAAAATTGATCATGCCAATATAAATAGACTAGAATATATTTCTTTTTTTAAAAAAAATCTTCTCCATGAAAATGTTTTCCTCCATACCACCAATTTATTCAATGCATGGTTCCAATAAAATTGCTGAAGGTGCGTTGAAGATTTTTTTTTTCCATTCCCCCACTTTAATTGTCATAAATGAAAGACAGCAATTCATAGATTAGGTAGGGGTTAGCTGATATATTTGCCACCATATGGTGGGAACTAGTTGACTTTTTCCTTTTTACTTTCTCGTTTCAAATTTATTTATCAAATTTTAATTCAACAACAATAACAATAATAACACATGTGGTATCTGGGGAGGATAGAATGTACGCAAATCTACTCTCATTACAACAACTCATAAGCAAAATAAGCTAGTTATGGAAAACAGCAAAGAAAGAGAAAGAGAAAGTGAACAGAAAGAACGATTAATAACGAAAAACACATGATAGCAAATAAATACGAGACAATTAACATATATAATAAATACGACAATTAACAAATTTTAATTTAACGCACCTATTAAAAAATATGTATTAATATAATCAATTTAACATTTTATTTTGATTAATTAATAAAATTTTAAATATATTACTCATTATATTATTTAAAAATATTAACAAATTGATAATATAATAAAAGAAATTAAAAAAATATTTGACAAATAAATTTGAACGAAAGGAGTAATTCATAAACATACCTCCAGGCCAACTAAACCAGAAAATTTAGTTATGTAGCTTCCCTTCCACTTTCACTTTCACCTTCACCGTAATCATGAATATCGATATCATAGTTCTTTCTCTCATAAATTAAATTTATAAATTAAAAATATATGAAAACTATATGATAATAATTTATTTTTTTTATTTTTATAAATCGTTTTAATTTTACCTGTATAATTTTGAAAATCTAGAAACTATTTATTACTTTATAATAATTTATGGGTTTTATATTATATTTCAAAATTATCGGCTGATAGTAGGTGATATTGAACTTTTTAAAAATCTAATTAATAAATGGGCACTAGAAATCTAGATCACGTCTATTTTCTAGTCGTTACACGTTAGCGGATTTTTGACGTATCCTCGTGATCACATTAATTATAGAGGGATTATTTAAGCCACTTAATTAGAAAAAATGATTATGGTTCTAATTAAATCACAAAATTTTAATTCCTCCAAAATTCTAGAAGTATATTTTTTGGGAATAGTTAAATCAGTGCATTTTACATATTGTACTAATATTTAATTTTTAAAATTAATAATGAGATGCACGTCTCTCTACGAAATCTAGAAGATGGAGACTCCAAATATTCCACAATAAGTCTTCATAGGTGAAGTTGAAAAAGATAAATAGAAAATTGAGGGGATTTTTTTTATATATAAATATACTTTTTAATTTGACCTTAGTAATATCATATGCGGTACAATATGTGATAATTGACGTAAAATATGTTCGAACTAATTTGTGTTATACCAGTTAGGACTCGTATATATATTTGTTTAATTTCATGTAATTTTTTAAGTATTTATTTTTGCTCATTAAATATTGAAGTGTGTACGTATATATATATACTAATTGAAATCAAGTTAATGATACATTTATATATTGTACCGACGTTGTATTTATTTTCCTATATAGATTGACTACTCCCCAACCCCAACAACAACAACAAAAAAAAAAGGAGCTTATATATATATTATAACAAAATAAATTCTCTGTTAGGCCTAACAAATTTCTTAATTTTCTGAGGTTTTTGGGCTTTAGAAAGACAATTTGTATTCTAAAGTTGCTTAGGGTAATTGGGCCCGGTTATCAGGGCCCATGGTGGAGAGCCCAAACTCACCATGGGTCAGGCTGGAAAGGGCCTAATATCCATAATTCCATATAGGACTCTCTGACCTCCACTAATGTCCGTCCATTTTTTTAGGGGTAAATTACGTGACTAAGGAAACGTATGATATGTATTTATTTTATACTATTATAGTTTGAAGAAATTATAATTTATTGCTATAATTAAAGTTTTGTTGTTGTTTTCTCTCTCTTCCCGCAATCTCTTGCCAGATATACAAATATATATGTATATAATTGCATATATATAATTTTTACCATATATAAATAGTATAAACCCCCTAATAACAAGTGGCTCCGCCATTGACTTAAAGAAATCTCAGTGACAAGGAATAAACTCAACTCAGCTCAATAATGTATGCAAGTTTTAAGAATAAAATAATGCTTCAACAATCATATTTAAATGTACTCAACTAAGTGATATCATGTATATTCACTCATTAGGGAATTTCTATAACCGATAGTCATCACCTATGAGCGAATGATGATTCAATGAAGCTACGTCATTGCAACATCCGCCAATACCTTATGAGGATAAGGGACGATCGACGTCAATGGATCCAATATAAAAGTACTCCTTTGAAACAAAAGAGTCTTAGCCTCTATCCATACAGGCTACATATAGAGGTGGCAATTTCAGCTTATTTAAGCTGCAATGAGTCTATTTAACCTATATGTATTTTAAAATGTCACTCATACTTTTTAAAGAATAGGTAAATATAGGTTGCTCTATTTTAACAGTTCATAAAAATATAACCAAAATGGGTAAAATATGAAAATTCATATTGATTCATAGATCCTCCACTCATAATAAAAGAATTTAAGGTGGGATGGAGGTAAAAAACCTACCTCACCCCACCCCACCCCTACCCATACACTCACAATCAATTTTTTTAAAGAAAATCAACTTTTTTTCACCAAAATACTTGAAATACTTTTGGGAATTACTTTTGAAATTCCCAAAAGTATTTTTGAAATAGCCTAAAATAATTCCTTTGAAACAAAAGAGTCCTGGCCTCTATCTATGCACTTTTGTTACTCAATAATAATTGATATTAATTATTTTTAAATAAGATAATTGTTATATTTTTATTTATCTGCGTAACACACGAGTACGTATACTAATATAAAATAATACAAACAGTACCAACATGTAAAAGGGAACACAAGGTCGTGATTTTGTTTGATGACAAAATAAATTTGGTATCTCTTGATTTAAAAATCTTTGTCATATACACTGACAGAGACAAAAATAAATTTAATGGGTGGGATTTTTGGGTTCTAATAGAGCCAATTCGAGATAACGTCAAAAATAAAAAAAATAATTAAAAAAAAGAGGGACGAATATAGACAAATAATTTGTAATAAGACGTAATAATTTATCAAATTAATTAATTAAATACACGCCCAAAAATTAAAATGGCAACTAGCAAATAATTTATATATAACACATGTGGTTAGTTCATAACCAGACAGTCCACGAATATCAATCTATATAGATTTTTTTAAAAAAAAAAGTTAATTTTTTACTTATTTTTTAGTGTTTAATAAATAAGCAAACAAAATAATTTTAAAAATATTTATATATAATTTAGCAAATTATCATAGGAGCAGAATGAGATGGAGAGTGTGGTTGGGTGAGATGGTCGATGAATCGGGATTGGGTATTATTTATAAAACTCTTTTTTTTTTATCAAGAAAAATATTTTCCTCATTTTTAAATAACTTATTTTGTAAAATTAAATATATTTAAAAATATTTTGATCATTCAAATATTAAAAAAAAATTAAAAAATATTTTTCTCGTTTAAAATAAATCCTTAATTAATTAATAGATAATCACAGAAATTATGAACCGACACAAAATATACAGAATGTTTCTGAAGGGGTATGGACTGGTGCCCACATGATTTGATTCACGTATGATATATATATATACACATACAATTCATATAAATATTTTATTATTGAAGATCTTACAGTATATCAGCTTTTGTTGACTGATCAAAAAACTTGAGATTTTTTTTAAAAAAATATATATTTGGAGCAAATATTTTCATTAAAAAAAAAAAAGAGAGATGAAGGAGAACAAGAAAATGGCTTTTAAATTCTATAAAAGAATATATAATTTGCAATTTTCTTAAGGTGCTTTGACTCTAGTCAACTCAAATTTTCACTTGTCAATTTCACACCTATTGTCTTAAAGGAGTCTAAATTGTTTGTTTACTAGTTATGTCATATGTGACATCACTTTTATTTCAAAAGGAAAAAAAAAGTTGATCCATACAACAATAATATCTTTCCGGTAAAATCTCATACGTAGGGTTTGGAAATAATAAAATATACGCAGACCTTATCACTATCTCATAGAAATAGAGAGACTGTTTTTGAAAGACCTTCAATGTAAATATATCAGCCCTAAAAGCAGAAAATACTAGATACAAAAACGACTACAATGGAAAGTAATTGGAAACTCATAAATACAATACAAATAGCAAAATAAAGGACGGTCAATAACAACACAATATAAAATGACACGATTAGTCCTACAATATCACAAGACAAGACATCATCATCATCCTACCCTTACTAGCCTACTAGCATTCTAGCCTAATATGTGAACTCTCATCCTTTCTATCTAAGATCTTGTCCTCGATGATACAATGGATTCATATTTATAAAATCAAATGTGAAGAAACTTTCAAATATAAAACTATATCATTTTTTATTAATAAGAAAATAGTATAATTCAACACACGGTTTTAATAAGATTTGGACTTATACTAAACTTACAACATGAAGAAAAGAATTCCTTAATTAATCAATTTAAAAGGTTAATTACACACACAAAAACTAAATAAATAATTAAGAAGGCCAAGAACTAGCTAGAGTGTTACATCAAATCAAACACAATGGAGATTAAGGGGAACATGTTAAACAATCCATGTGATTGCCAACTAAACACTTATCATTAACTAAATTATACTCCATTAATGGAACATCAAATGTTCATATGCTATTTGTCTTCATTGATTTGGACCCTCATTAATTAATGTTCATGCACCACTTAATTACTACTTTTAACAAAAAGCTAATTCAACCTCTAATCCATAAAAAAGAAAAAAAAAAAAGGCATGATGACGAATCCTAATATCTTTTTAGTCCAAGTAAACTTAACTTTCTTGATTCCTAGCTACTTAGAGTACATTTTGGGTTTAAAATAATTAATGTTTTAGACTTGGACATATGAATTAATAAACTTACTTAATTCTTAAAAGTAATTTACGTATAGTTTAAATATGTGGTTCGTTATATTTTCGGTTCAAATATATCTCTCCAGTTATAGTTTTGGATCAAATATCTCTCTCTTATTATATTTTGGCATAAATTTATATTTAATTTTAATGGTTGGTCAAAAAAGTCATATGTAAAGATAAAAAAAAATATTGATTAAACTAATCCTTCTCTATGATTTTTCATCTTATAAAAACTTTAGTGTGACTAAAAATTTTATTTTTTTATTCTTAATTTTCTTTAAAAGTTATTTCAAACTATCTTTCTAAAAACAAGACAACTAACTTCCATTTCATATTTTCTTTGTTGTTCCTCCTTTTTTTTTTTTACACAAAAAGCTTTAAATTGATTTTTTTTTTACAGAAAAATCATAATATTATAGTCATTGAAATTAAAAAAAACAAAGTATTTATGTTTTTTAGCCAAACTCGTCAATACATAAGTGTTTATTTATCCATTTTCGTCGTACAAAGTTCTCCAATCCACAATCTACAATTTAAAAGAGAAAACAACATATCCAAAAGAAAAAGAAAAGAGTCTATCATTAGATTATTTGTTAAAATTAAGAGTAAATTTATGCTAAAGCATAACAAAAGGGATATAGTCGGCCCAAAAGTATAACGGAAGGGATATATTTAAATAAAAAATATAACGAAGATATATTTAAATTATTTTTAATAGTATGAATGTATATTTGATCCTTTCGTGTATTAAAAATAAGTTAAATAATATGAAACGGATAGTGTATAAATAATAAACAGATGGAGAAAAGACATTAATAATTGAACACCTAATATATTCATATCATCTGCCGCTGTCTTCAAGAAGTTAATTAATGTTGTAATATTAATGAAAATGTCTGCTCACCGACTGCTATATCCATATCTTCTTATTTATTTTACCATAATTAATTTAAGACTTCCTTGGGCCATTATTAATTTTCCTGTACTATTTTCAGATACATTATTATTAAAATTACGGAAGATTTTTAATTTATGTGATAATAATATCTTGGGAAAAGATGTTTTTTTCCCCTACCAAACACTTTTCTCTATGTATGTACTCTCTACATTTAATTTTTGTGTTGTTACTTACGGAAACAATTAATGCTTAGAGTAGAATGCTTTATTATTATTTCTTAATTTTAGAGTATTACTTAAATAAAATGGATTGATGATAGTAATTACATGGTGTTTCGAAGTGTATATAAAAATGACACCTATTGGATGTGGTGAAATAGAAAAGACTGTTTCTTTCTTAATCAGAGATTTCAGATTTGATCTTTGCATATGAAAAAATTATTGATAGGGAGTGTTTTCCTTCGAATGAAGCCCAACGTGATATGAACTCGAATAGTCAAACTTCAATGTGCATATTGAACACTCAAGAGAGAGAAAGAAGAAGACAAACTCGACGCAATAAAGCTCCCGCTGTGCGTAGGGTTTGGAGAAGGGCTCGACCACAAGAGTCTATTCTACACAACGTTACCTTGCATTTCTGTCAGAAGTTATTTTCAAGATTTAAACCAGTGACCTTCTGATTACGTGACTGCAACTTTATCAGTTACTTCAAGACCCTTCGTCAATAGATAAAGAAAAAATTAAAAAGTGACACCTTCATTGGATCATGAAGCATGGGGTGAAAATGACAGTACAAGTAGTCAATCCCAACATCTGGAAAAGGATGACACATGGGGCACCCCTCCTTAGTGGTCCATACCCTAAATATGTAGGGCCATATGCAACCCCCACCCACCCTTCCCTTGTCCTTTCAATAAACCAAATTCATGGTTAAAATATTGTGGAGTTAACTTATATATGGTGATGGAAGGAAAAAAAAATGTTCTTACTTTACTGTACAATTACGAGTTCTACGTCAGTATAATTCGATAATGTAAAATTTCCAAATTCACCATTAAATGAGATGAAACAGAATACGTTGAAAGATGAAGAAGAGCATAATATCACTTGTAAATCTATTTTCTTCGTCGCGAGTAAAAAATCATTTTCCATATAAATCAAATGTTGTTTGTCCACAAGTGAACTCAAATAGAGCCAACTTACCCAAGCAACACAACTAGTGGCCTAACACTTCCAATCTTGACTAGGAGTACTTTACAAGGATTTTGCATGTTCATTGACTTTTCTTCCACATGGGCTTTCCATAAAATAACTATAGGCATCAGGAAAGGTGTATCAATAAATTATTTCTTAAAAGTTACTAAATTATCCTGATCTAAACCCCTAATAATGGGTGCATTTTAAAAAGGGAAAGGTTAATAAGTTGGACAGTTGGTGATGGGAAAAGAAATATCCACCTATGGGTAAAGAATCCAATTCCATGATCTCCCCCACAAGTTTTCAACTTGGCTTTAATAGGGCAGTTTCCTTGATATTTCTTTACCTCACATGACCTATATTCCTCCATTTTTTTTAAAGAGAATCAAGACAATAACTTGATTATATGCATGTTAGTTTATTCTTTTTATAAGTGGTAAAATACAGCAAATCAAAGAGAATAGAATGCAACTGTATTTAACACCTAGGCATACACTCTTTCGTTACTGTAACAAGTGTCGTTTTAGCTTATTTCATGCTCATTAAGAAAAATAATAAGTATAGTTCACTAAAATGAAACTTATTTTGGAACGGAGAAAATAGTACATTGAATTCTTGGTTCAATAAAGAAGGCCAAAGTTGTACTCAAAGCTGCTGATCATTCATTGAAGGGAGATATAGACCTATCAATAGAGAAGTTAAAAATATACAACATCTTCCAATCACATCATTTGTTTCTTTCTATCTATACTTCTTAGTTAGTTACATATCTTCATTTGCTCTTTTCATGATGCATTTGCTAGCTTAGAAGATTGTGAAAAGGATGGGGAAAACAGGTAGGTGGATAAAGAACTTCTTGATTGGGAAAAAAGATAAAGAGAAAGACAAATTAGAAGGAGAAAAGAATCAAAACTTTATTATTAGCAATGAACATCCAACAACTCCAATTTCAGTCACTTCAACAACTCCTAAAGATAAGAAGAGGTGGAGCTTCAGGAGGTCATCAGCCACCCAACCAGCTCAGAGAGATTTGAGTGGCACCGACATCGTCGCCGCCACAGCAAAACAAGAACTTCTTGATTCAGACAATGAACATAAGAAGCATGCTTTGGCTGTGGCAGCTGCCACAGCAGCAGCTGCTGATGCAGCTGCAGCCGCTGCCAAGGCTGCAGCAGCAGCGATCCAACTCAGTGCTGCTGCAAGATCCTTTCAAGTTGAAGAGGAAGCAGCTGCCAAGATTCAAGCAGTTTTCCGCGGTTATTTGGTAATGCCAATTTCAGGTTGAAATCACTCAACTAGCCGTTATTATCTTAGAAAGTCGCTCTGATAAAGAAAATGGCTTTCTGAGATAATAACTATTAATTGTGTGGCTATTTGAGAAATCAAGTCTCCTAGTTTTCCAATTCTTTCTGATCTATGTTCCAAGATTACATTTTTAACCAACTGTTGCATTGGTAACCTCTGCAGGCAAGAAAAGCCTTGAATGCACTAAAAGGGCTAGTCAAGTTGCAGGCCTTAGTGAGAGGTCATTTAGTGAGAAAACAGGCTGCCGCCACTCTTAGATGTATGCAAGCATTAGTAACTGTTCAAGCTCGAGCTCGAGCCCAACGAATACGAATGGCTGAAGATGAAAATCCTATCAATCCAAGACAATCTGTTCACAGAAAATCTACACAGGACAGTAGACAGAGACATTCATATCAAGTATGTCTTACATTTTCATTCTTCTTCCATCAAAATTTCAAGAAAGATTCATACACAAAATAGCTTAGTGCACAATATCATGTTATATGACTAAATAGACTAGCTCGTTGACTATCTGAACTTTCACCTTGTTAACAAGGTTCATTTCCTCTGTCTTTTCTCTAATGCTTCATTTGGTCAATGTGAACCAATAGGATTATGACGAGGACATCAAGATTGTTGAAATGGATTTGGGTGAATCAAAAGTCAGCACAAAGAGTAGAAATAGTTACTCAAACCAAGGCCAAACAGAGAGAACAGAGCACAGATTTTCAACAAACAAGGCATATACAAATCAAGAACATCAACACATTTCCCCAGTACCATCAGCTATAACAGATCAAAGTCCAAGAACCTACAGTGGACACTTTGAGGAGTACTCATCATATCCCACAGCTCAAAGCAGCCCTCAATACTACAACACCATGTCAAAACCCGATCCATCAAGAACCCCATTCTCATCGTATGCTCGTTCAGAGTATGCAGAACCTGAACCCCTTTACAATGAGTATCCATTTTATCCAAGTTACATGGCGAATACTAAGTCATCCATGGCTAAAGCACGATCTCACAGTGCACCAAAACAACGTCCTGATCAATCATTCGAGAGACAACCAAGTAGACGAAGGCCATCAATAGAAGGACGAAACGTCCCAAGGGCTGTGAGAATGCAAAGATCATCTTCACATGTTGGATCAACAGCTCAAAATTATCAGTATCCTTGGTCAATCAAGCTTGATAAATCAAACATTTCAATCAAAGATAGTGAATGTGGATCAAATTGCAGTGTCTTTACTACTCACACTAATTACTGCAGATCACTTGTTGGCTTCGACGTATGTACAATATTTGTTGTCAGTCTATATAAGTTAAATACAAAGTATATAATCGCGAAAATGATATTAACATAAAGACTTATTTGTCTTCTTTGATTTTGATTTCAGGTTCAAGAACATAGGTACTAATAAAGTATGGATCATCAGAGCTATCTTCAGCAAGAAAAAAAGAACATGTCAAGTAATTTTGACAATTTTCTATTTTTAGTACTAAAGCCCTTTGTATGTAGAGAGTTCAATTTGTTTGTTTAATTGTCTACTTTTTAAATTTTATTTTTAGTTGATTTGCTTCTATGTGTTTGATGGTGTTTTTAACTGTAATGAAAAAAGTTGTTCATACTCATTTAATTTTTTTTTTTGTGAGTGTGGTGAATATTGGACTAATATAATTTTTATTTCCTTGATGAAGGTGTTACTTTACTGTTCAAGTAGTATATGATTTTATTGATTTGACGTAAATGTATGCATAATTTGAATTCTTCTCTTTCTTGTTTCGTCCAAGTATTTGAAACTATATTCTTAGATAAAATAGAATTTGCTATTTTTTAAGAGTCAAACTTGTCAAGATCCTGAGGTTAAATCATACAGGGGTATAGAATATGAAGAAAATTATTTTTGAGGTCTCGATTAATATGGGTTCGCACCATGTACTTCAACCTATTAAAGGGCGAAGTCCTTAAATTGTTAGGGATATTTATATACTAATATTTGTCCCAAAAAGAAATAATTAGTGAGTGAGAGTTCGCTAGTTGCGGGATATTCATAAAATAAATCAAGAGTAAAATGAGCGCCAGTTGTCCTATAGACAAATCTTCAAGATCAAAAGTCAAAAGTGTTATCCATAGAACAAAGTTTATTTGTCCATAAGGCAACTGAAATAAATAATCCAAAAATTACAGAAATACACAACTTATATTTACATAATTTCATATAATCTCGACTCTATTACAAAATTATAAAAATTCCTTAAATGATACAAAACTGCAACACTTATTGATACAAATTATAATCTGTACATAGTTAAAATCCCTTAATGCTCCTACCTTTTCGACATGTATCACTGGTTTTGTTTTTTGTATAAAAAAAGGGATTTTTGGTAATTTTGAAAAAAATTGGTATTAGTTGAAATTAGCTCCAAAAAATATGAGATTTGTGTAAGTTACCCATAAATAATCATCCCAACCTCATAATCAAAGACCGGGCTAGATTCAAGTATTTGATGCACCAGATATATGTATCCAAGGTACATGCAAGTCAAATTAGGTGTAGTTTATTTTATATACTCTGCATTCAAACATGATTCACATGTACCAGGGATATACTAATTCTCTTGCTCGTACCTCTTCTATCTTGCTTACCTCTCTTTGTATGTATATGTATTTTAGCATGTATCAGGTATCAAAAATACACATAACTAGTATCAAAAGAGACACGTTGACTCTTTCCCTCTCCCTTTGATTTTGTATTTTAATATCAAAGATACATGTATCTCGTATATTTGATAATGGTGTATCTAATTTGAAAATTAGTATGAAGTTATTTATAAACGAGACAATATCTAATTATTTTAAATTATAAAATGGATTAGTATGCATGATAGAAATATTTGTATAAGAAAAGGTAAGGTAGTTTTTTCCCTTATTGAAATAAGTTAACAATGGGCTCATAGTTATTTATGTTTTGTAGAGTAAGTCATTTGGGATTCATTGGTGTTTCAAATTGGGCCTCACCGTCCAAGCCCAGGCCTACCCTTCCTTTTTCTGATTGTCAATATTTACCTGTATAAGCCAAACGTCGATTATAAAATAAAAAGTAAAAAATAAACATCGGGAAATTATCTATTAATTCTTTAAGAAAATTTTTAAAACTAATGGATAAACATTGATTATAAATAAAAAATAAAGAATAAAGAATAAATATAAAAATTTATAAAATTAGTAATTGTGTTTAAATGCTACATCAAAAATAAAGTTGAACGTTAAAATCGAACAAAGGCAAGATAAAGTATCAAAATAAAAAATAAAGTCAAATTAGAGGAGTTGTGTATGTATCTTTAATTGGCTTTTATGTCATGTCATGGCATGTGAAGTACATTGTCCCCCATTTTGTTGATTCCTTGGATATAAGTGTCAAAATGGAAAATGAAAATTGGAGTTGAAGGGTTAAAATGGAACAAGATTGAGTTGGAGTGCCAAAAAAAAAATTTAGGGCCAAGTTTAAGGGGCTACATATGTGTTTGGCCGGAGAAGTAATATAATGATTTTTCAAGTTTAAAAGGAAAAAGAACATGTAGGGTAATAGTCAAAAACATTATTTATTTGTGTGGATTTAGTTTCATAATTACTTTATCATGTGTTTTACGTGTTCAATTGAAATAATATAATGTATTTCGAGTGTCTAAATAAAATCACTGACAATTTAAATGTTTGTTAATATATTCATCTAAAATATTTGTATCTTAATATATTAAAATATCTATAATTACAACTACTATATAATTGTACATATGTATATATGTCAAATTGTATGTGTATATTTGTCAAATAATTGTACATGTGTAACTGATATACACATATATTTATATATCTAACAAGCGAGATTGGGAGAGGGAGGAGAGATACGAGTGAGATCAAGAGAGGGAGGAGAGAGGCGAGCAAGAGAGGGAAGAGAAGACAAATTGTATATGCATATCTGTTAAATAATTATATATATGGAACTGGTATACATATGGATTTGTATATCTGGCAAGAAATTGGAGGGAGAGAGAGAGAGGTGAGGGAGAGGAAGAGAGGAGAGAAAAAAATAGTAATAAAACTCTAACTTTAGCTATAAATTATAATATTTTCAAACTATAATGATATAATATAAATACATATCATATGTTTGTCTAATTACGTAATTTACCCTTTAAGTTTACTCCTCCGACTTAAAGAAAAGAAACAAATTTATGAATTAACGAAATAATTAGCGTACCCTTATGAATACATCCAACTCAATAGCTATTTTCAACAAATTTAATAGAAGAAAATTTCTACTACTTATAAATAAACTCAATATCAATTAAAGACGAACCAAAACACAAAATGATTCAACAAATTTTGAAATTAAGCTTTTGACTTTGGAGCAATAATGGGAAAAGCAAAAAGTAAAAAATAAAAAAAATTCAACACTATAGAAAATACATTAATAATCACAACCACAAAATAAAATTGACTACATCAAGTGCATGGAACTATACTGATACATTCCCACATGGCTTATATAACCAAACACTATATTCTTCATTTTCCTGTCCACAGAAAAAATATGACTTTTAATCAAGCAGAATATTCAACAACTCCACAACTAAAATTTGATCAAGAATGCTAATTCAGTACATGCATATCTATATATATATATATATATATAATTCTGTATTTAAGGATAAATTTTTGACAAATAATTAGATTGGAGGCAATATATATAAACTAAAAATATAACGAACGAAATATATTTGGATCGAAGATATTTAAATTATATTTAGTGTCAAGTTCTGATTCTGCCACGACGGGCCCTTTAGAATATACCTAGTGTTGCTGACATCATATATTCCTCTATTTTCCCTAGCCATTTTTAATGTCTGGTTATTTGAAAAAATATGTATGTGGTCATTTATGCTTCTTTATAAGTCAATCAAAATTTCAGAATCAATCATTTTCTTCTGTAATATTCCAACAATCACTACTAAAGTAAAAGAATAAACAGTGAACAAAGTTAAACAATAAAATTCATCACTAATTTTGTTTAAAGGAGGGATTAGCGGGGGTGGCACGACAATGTTAGAAAAAAGACAAGCGTCTTAGGCTTCCAAATTTGAGGGCCTCAATTTTTATTTTAGTAATAATAGGTTATAGATTTTTTTTAGAAAAAAAAAACTAAGTAAAGATAAGATTATTTCTGTCGTATAAAAAGAAAGAATTATTAGAATAAGTTTGACAAATCTGGAGTATCATTATATAATTAATTGAAAAAAAATTACTGAATGAAATTAATTATAATTCGTTTAAACAACTCTGCATTTCAAAGAGATAGAAGAATAAAATTCATAAGAAAATATATTAATTTATTTTTTTTAAGTTTAAGGCCTCCATTTGATTTCCGCCTTAGATCACTAATGTGCTTGAGCGACCCTTGGGGACTAGTAATATATAATCTAAAAATAATATGTTAGTTTAACGATAAACTATCACGAATTTGTTGAAGAATGGAAAATTAAAAGTCCACGTTGGTCGTAAATGAAACAGATGATTTTCTCTTTTTTGAGCTACTTTATTTAGTGTATTAGCTAAGCGCATGACCTAATATTACATGATATCTGAAACACGACTCATCTTATTCAATATCGAGCGTCCAAATTAAATTGTCCACGCTTCAGATATATTCAGTCCTACTCATAAAGTAAGATAGTGTTGAAAAATAAAAAAAAAAGTCTCACGTTATTGATTAATAAAATTGATGATTTGGACAATCTTCATCTTCCTCTCTACTGTTCAGAATTTTTTTGAATTAGCATCTTTCACATGGTTGGTCTTCTATGAAATTATTATTGTGGTCTTGTACCTTATAATATGTATTTTCAATTACTGTATCATTGCATATCTCTATTATTGATCATAGTGGATTCTCTGCCCATTTTATTAGTGCGTTCATGTTTTTTTCCCTTTCATTAGGAACACCTTATTTTGTGGGGAAGGTTACCAAAAAAATGTTACATTTTTACAAATATTATATTAAATACCTTAACACCTATGTAGGGGAACTTTCACTATATGGTCATGTGTATGTATTTTCCTTGTAGTATACTATCATTTTAAATAAGAAGACGCGGAAGATACGGATTAGGGTAGAAAATTAATAGGTAGTAGTGCTTTGTCTTGTTGTCCTTAATAGTAGTCGTGGGACTATTCTGGTACTTTTTTGCTTTTTCGATTTTGATTTTGTGACTATTAATTTCGTGTAGTTTGTTGTAGTATTATTCTGTTGTAGTGCAATTATGTCCCCATTTGTTTTGTTATTATCGATCGTCTATTATTTTACTTTCATTGTGTCTTTTCCTACATTGTTTTTGCCTTGAACCTGCAGGTTATCGTAAGCCAACTTCTCTATTTCACTTCTGAGGTAGAAATATATAAGGTCAGTGTATACTCTATCCTAGAGTTTTAGTGTATCAGACTCTTTTTTTTTAATTTATATAAAATGATAGTTATAGATACTTATACTTATTATTGCCACTAAATATATATAATATAACGACAATTATATTATTATCGTTAAATTCTTTGTTTATTGCAATATGAGAAAAAGAGGTATAATTATTGCATCTTATAATACAAGTAATTTAAAATTATAGAAGACAACAAGTGCAAGCTAAGGCTTGATCTATATAAGCACTCACATTTATACTATATAGTATATATATTAAAAAAAAATTGAAGTTTTTATTTGGATATATATAGTAAGGACTTATTCTGTAGCTATGATGCCAAACATTCATATTTGATGTACAACCTAAATTATTACACATTCCACTAACAATTGTTTATTCAAATAAAAATTGTATCGAAACTTTGTGCATGTATAAAACTTTGAGTTTTAAGAGATAGTTTTGTTATTAATTATAATAAGACGATTCGATAACAAATTAATATTTTCTAGGTGCATTTTATTTATTTTTCTCGTAACAATTTAATAATTTTAAATAGTTATTTAAGTTATATTAACCAGTGAATATGATACAAATTAATTACCTACTGGTCATCAACATTATATTATAATTTATGATATTCCAAAAAGTACTTAAAGCAAATTAAATCTATTATATTACATCATGGTCAACTTGTAGTTTCTACTTGATTCCTCAATTGATCATTGGCACGTGATATACACATTGCTTGACTAATAATATTTAGTGACAACAATTTTTTTAATTGAGTTAATGATATTGCATTCAAAGTCGTTAAAATCTTTAATTATATTTAGGTAAAATGTTAGTTATAAATATTCGTATTTATCGTTATCGTTAAATATATTATAGCGGCAACTATATTATTGTTGGCTTATATAGCTTGCCTTCAGGTGCTTCTATTAATGCATCAATTATAAATTATATAATTCTAGTACTACTTATAATTTATTTTTTATAAGATTGATGGTATTTGTTTGTTATTATAAGGAAGAGAATCTTATGAAAGATAATCCACTCTAATTAAATAACTAAAATTATTTGTGCCTTATCAATTCAAAAGAAATAAGTAGGATTTTGGACAAGATTTGAAGATTTTAAAGTTACATACAAATAATTAAAAATGAGTCTTCTTATTTATATATGAGCAAATGAGGTGAACTGATTTCCAAATGGTAACTTCTTTTTTTTAAAAAAAAAAAAAAAAATGGAGGTGGGGAAGGGAGAAATGGGAGGGGGATTACAATGTGGGAGTCGAAACCTCATCAACAAGATGAGAGTTCAGATAGTCAACCAACTGAGCTATTAAGATTCCGTCAAATGGTAACTTTGATTATACAAATGGGGTTCACTTTTAGTTATTTAATCAAGGGGTTTCAAACATATATCTTCTACAAATCCAATCCCCAAATCTTGACCAAAATCCTACTTATTTCTTTTGAATTGATATGGCACAAATAATTTTAGTTATTTAATTTGAGTGGATTATCTTCATAAGATTCTCTTATAGTTACAAACAAAAATGAGGTGAATATACCAACAAACCAATCAAAACATTGGTAAATTAATATTTGATAAATAACTATATATACATGTTTTCGTGGATAATCGCTCAACGATCGCTCTATTAAAAGTCATGATAAATACTCTTTGATAAAAGTTTCTAATTTAAACTTTGCAAATAAAATTATCTTTAATAATTAGCATTGTACCTCTAATAACATAACTTCGTAGTATAAATTCAGATTAATCAAACTCCAAAATAAATATGAAACGCAAAAAATGGGCCAACATTTACTTCAGTATTTGCACCAAAATTACTAAATTATTTTTTAGATTAAAAATATCACTCAACTTTATCTAAATAATTTATTTTTTTTAGATGTTGTAACCAAAAAGTCATTAAATTAGTATCACCGGAAAGTCGCCGGAGAGAAACAAAAGAAACATGTTGAAAGTGGGACTAATTATTTTTATGATACTATAATTAGGTAAAATTTGGTTAAAATTATTATAACTCAATAATTTGACAAAAAAATCTCAACATATGTTAGGTTTTAGTTGGTATAAATCCTCATTAAACAATCCATAATTCACTAATAAAAAGGTTAGTCCAATTAACACTTTTTGCCGGTTAAAAAAGTTCAAATTATCTTTACTAATAATAAACGAAGTTTAATTTAATTTAGATACTTGCATTGAAAAAGAATATAATAAAGATTCAACAAAAAGTTGATACAATTCCTAATTTCTTGTATCTTCCTAATTCCCAACACACGACACGTGTCCTATGTGGATCTATAACAACCAATCATACGTGTCCACGCAAGTATACTTTTTTTTGAATGGTGACGTAGGAAGGCAATGTGACCTTACACTTAGCTGGAATATCAATAACGTTGTGAGTAGTTAAGCTGTTGATTGGCTGCCACGTGTCACCTAATAAAAAATTATTTTTTTAATATTTTATTACAACAACACCATACCCAGTTAAATCCCATAAGTGGGGTCTGGGGAGAGTTGAAATGTACGCAGACCTTCCCACTACCTCGTAAGAAGTAGAGAGGCTGTTTCCTAGGGACCCTCGTGTAATGCCCCGCTAATTACTAAAATACCCCTAGAGGAGAGGTGCGCGTAAAACGCGTCTTCCAATGCTCGGATTGAAAATCCGAGAGTGGATTCGTGATCAGCACTGAAAATGGAGTGGGAAGAGGGTCTCGGTCGAATTTTAGAGCAACCGAGTCAAAAGATAATTTTTCGTTCCAAAACGAAAAACAGTGAGCCTCCGCGACGGAACCGCGACGCGGACTGGTCGCGGAGACACACTTATCTTTTCCGTAAAATTTTCGACGGAGTTGAGTTTCCGAAAATACACTGTCCGCGACAGGTCCGCGTCGTGGACTGTGTTATTTCAGACGGGGGAGTAATTCTTTTAAATTATGGAGGGCAATTTAGTCCATTCTTAATTATTCTAAACGTCCCCCTACGCCTAATTAAGGTCAGTTTTCGAAGAAAAGGGTTTCAAAACCTAAATTCTAAGCGTTCTTCCTAAGAGTCACCTAAGGTAGGGCTTGAAGGAAGGGAGGATTGAGGAGATCAAGAGGAGGGTGTGCTTCCTTGTGTTAGCAAAACTTTCCAGGTATGTAAGGCTAACTTAAAGCATGGGAATGTTCTCCCATGTGCCCTTCTGAGAACTGATGATTAGAGTCATTGATGATGAGGTTGATGTAGAGAGTTGATGCATGTTAAAAATTTACGTATTCTATGTATAAATGATTTTCTTACAGAAATTGATGATCATCATTACTTTGTTTTATACTTAACTCATTTTTGTAAGTGCATTTACAAACCCTATATGAATTGCAAATTTAAAAGCATGCATAATGAATTTAGGGGATGAGTCTAGAGCCTTGACGATGATGATGTTGTGATTGTGTTTCACATTTGATGAGAGTCTTGATGATGATGTTGATGAGAATGATGTATTACGATGTCTTAAAATTCAAGGTCTAATTTCTAAAAAGAAATCTTGAGTCTATGATGTTGATGTTGATGTGACGAGGTGAGGTGATGTTGATGTTGAGGTACAATGTTCCAATGGGACTGATGTTGATGTTGATGTTTTATACTATGTCCCTCTGGGACCGATGTTGATGTTGAGGTATTAATTATTATACCATGTCCTTATGTGACTGATGATGATGTACTATGTCCCTCTGGGACTGATGATGATGATGATGATGATGATGTTTATGAGCATGTCGAGTTCTGGGAGGAGTATTGAGCACCGAAATGGGTAGAGAGTGAGTCCCACTCGAACCCATTAACTACGTGGCCCGCGTAGGAAGAGAGGATTGAACCGCAATGCGGATGGCTCCTATCTTGTCCCAAAAGTGGACTGATGTTTTTGATGTTTCTTGTGGATCCACTGATGTGATGTCCTTTACCCCGGGCAGGGTATTGGATGGATGTGGCAACGACATCGCTTCGTTGTATCATCACTGGCTCATAAGTGATGGTTGTCGGTTAGAGAAACTCCCAGTTAGGTTCCTTTGATAGAACTCTGATGTTGATGTGATGTTGAGTCGATGTGATGTTCCCTTGAGTCGATGTTGATGTTCCCTTGAGTCGATGTTGATGTTCCCTTGAGTCGATGTTGATGTCCCTTGAGTCGATGTTGATGTTCCCCTGAGTCGATGTGATGTCCCTTTGATGTGATGACGATGTGGAGATGAGAGGTTGATGAGTCAACTGTCTATTCTAATCTCTTGCCTTAGATAGACACTGACATTCTGATGGAATATGATGTTGAGTTGATGTTTCTTTATGCTGTGTACTTACCCTATTATTCAGCTATTTTACATGCCAGTACATTCCACGTACTGACGCCATTCGGCGCTGCATCGTTTTATGATGCAGATACAGGAGTTAGAGGACTTCAGTAGACGCACCGTTGAAGCCGCAGAGTTCGAGTTCTGAGTTGGTGAGCCTCCTTGCTTTCCGGAGGAAACCCTTCTACTTATGTTTTTTTTCTTTATTCATTGAGTCTGGTAGCCATGGCATGTCACGGCACCACTCTTAGACAGTCGAGTTAGAATTAGAGGCTTTGTAGACATGATGTCGAGGATTGATGCAGATGTTTCCTTTTGAACTGAGTAATATTTCCCTTACTTAGTTGATGTTGAGATTGATGTTGGCCATTGGGCCCTTATTTAAGGTATTCCTTTGATGTTACTTCCGCTATCTTGATGTTGAATGATGTGAGGAGGCTAAGTGGTTCGCTCAGGGGCTAGAAATAGTCTCTGAGTGCCGGCCACGCCCAGGGTACCCTCCCGGGGCGTGACAAACTTGGTATCAGAGCACAGAGTTCAAGAGTCCTAGGGAGTCTACGAAGCCGTGTCTAGTAGAGTCTCGTTTATGCGTGTGTTGTGCACCACACTTCATAAACAGGATGCTACAGGGCATTTAGGAAATGGTTACCCTTCTTTGATGTTCTGATGTCGTGCGATAAAGCTTGGCTCTATGAGAGCCCCTTTTCTAATTCGTGCGTTACGCGTTTGCAGATAATGCCTCCAAAACGCACAGCTGCTCAAAGGGATGCCTCAGTCCCTAATACTGAGAATCCCTTACCAGAGGCCCCTCGTCAGCATGAGACAAGGAGACGGGGCGACCTGCTGGAGCTACTGAGGCTCCACCAGCACCTCCGGTTCAGTCAGCCCCCACTTCGGAAGCGGACTTCAGGGGAGCTATTGCTATGCTCACCCAGTTAGTAGCCTCTCAGAGTAGCAGTCGTGGTCCCCAGGCCCCTAGCTCCAGTTCTCAAGAGTCTACGGCTGCAACCAGGCTCAGAGATTTCCTGAGGATGAACCCGCCGGTCTATATGGGGTCAAAGGTTGAGGAGGACCCACGGAACTTCATTGATGAGATGCGTAAGATTTTGAGGGCTATGCATGCAACTGAGGTGGAGGGAGTCGAGCTGGTCTCTTATCAGCTTAAGGATGTTGCTAATGTCTGGTATAACCAGTGGGAGGATGTTAGAGGTGAGGATGCAGAGCCTGCTGAGTGGGAGGAGTTTGAGAGTGCCTTTCTTGATCACTTCTTTCCCCAAGAGTTGAGGGAGGCGAAGGTCGAAGAGTTTGTGAATCTGAAACAAGAGGAACTGACGGTCAAGGAGTACAACTTGAAGTTCATCCAACTGTCCAGATATGCTCCAGAGATGGTCCTTGATATGAGGGCAAGAATGAGGAAGTATGTGTCTGGATTGGGCAGACACGTAAAAAGGGAGTGTAAGGCAGCATTGCTAATTCCAGACATGGATATCGCTAGACTTATGGTCTACGCCCAACAGACTGAGGAGGACAAGAAGAGGGACAGGGAAGAACAACAGAAGAAGAGAGCCAAATCGGAAGGGCATGAGCCTAATCAGCAGAAGCAGAAGAAAGGTGATAGGACATTCTTCCAAAAGAGGTCTTCTAGCCATGCACCGTCGATGGCGAGTGCACCTGTTCAGCAAAACAGGTATGATCAGCGATCCTATGGGTATCAGAATTTCAGAGCACAGGGACCTCAGTCCCAAGCCAGTGTTGCTCAAGGTCCGAGAGGAATGCCACCCTGTGGCAGGTGTGGCAAACTGCATCTTGGTGCGTGCCGTGAGGGCACTAATAATTGCTTCACATGTGGGCGACCTGCCCATTTTCAGAGTGAGTGCCCTACGAGGACTCAGAGGTGGAGCGACAGAGGAAATAGAGCTCAGTCTTCTACAGCGCCCCTTGAGGGCAATCGTCAGAAGGCAACTACTGCTAATGCTGGAGGCGGGACAAATCGCCTGTATGCGATGGGTAATCGACAGGATCAAGAGGTTGCTCCAGATGTTGTTACGGGTATGCTCCGAATCTTTTCTTATGATTGTTATGCACTACTTGACCCAGGTGCCACCTTATCTTTTGTGACGCCCTATGTGGCCCATAAATTTGAGATTATTCCGGAGTGTTTGCTTGAGCCTTTTTCAGTATCGACTCCTACTGGTGAGTCAATTTTGGCTAAGAGAATCTATAGAGATTGTATAGTGTCCATCTGTCATAGGGATACTTTGGCCAATTTGGTGGAGTTGGAGATGGTTGACTTTGATGTGATTCTTGGTATGGATTGGCTCCATGCGTGCCATGCATCCATAGATTGTAGGACCCGAGTTGTTAAGTTTCGATTTCCTAACGAACCGGTCCTAGAGTGGAGGGGAGGTTATGTTGCACCCAAGGGTAAATTTATTTCTTACCTGAAGGCGAGGAAGTTAATCTCTAAGGGGTGTATTTATCACCTTGTACGAGTTAAGTCTGATGATGTTGAGTCCCCTACTTTTGAGTCTGTCCCGATTGTAAATGAGTTCCCTGAGGTGTTCCCTGAGGATTTACCTGGAGTCCCTCCTAATAGGGAGATCGACTTCGGTATTGATGTACTTCCTGAGACGCAGCCTATTTCTATTCCACCATATAGGATGGCCCCTGCAGAGTTGAAAAAGTTGAAGGAGCAGTTGAAAGATCTGTTAGAGAAGGGTTTTATTAGACCCAGTGTTTCTCCTTGGGGTGCTCCCGTTCTGTTTGTACGAAAGAAGGATGGGTCACTAAGAATGTGCATAGACTATAGGCAATTGAACAAGGTCACAGTCAAGAATAAGTATCCTCTTCCTAGGATAGATGACTTGTTTGACCAACTTCAAGGTGCTTCATGTTTTTCGAAGATAGACCTCAGATCAGGTTACCACCAGTTGAAGGTGAGAGAATGTGATATCCCAAAGACAGCTTTCAGGACTAGATATGGCCATTTTGAGTTCTTGGTCATGTCCTTTGGATTGACGAATGCGCCGGCAGCTTTTATGGATTTGATGAATAGGGTGTTCAAACCCTACCTTGATATGTTCGTGATAGTGTTCATTGATGATATCTTGGTATATTCGAGGAATGAGGAAGAGCATGCTGAACATCTTAGAGTTGTCCTTCAAACTCTTAAGGATCAGGAGTTGTATGCGAAATTTTCCAAATGTGAGTTCTGGCTCAAATCAGTGGCTTTCTTAGGCCATGTGGTATCCGGTGATGGGATTCGAGTAGATGGTCAGAAGATTGAAGCGGTTGCCAACTGGCCAAGACCGACCTCTCCGACGGACATAAGGAGTTTCTTGGGCTTGGCAGGCTACTACCGCAAATTTGTTGAAGGATTTTCTTCCCTATCCGCCCCATTGACTAAACTGACCCAGAAAAAGGTCAAGTTTGAGTGGTCTGAAGAATGCGAGAAGAGCTTCCAAGAGCTAAAGGTTAGGTTGACTACTGCACCTGTATTGACCTTGCCTGATGGGACGGAAGGTTTTGTAGTATACTGTGATGCGTCAAGAGTTGGATTGGGATGTGTGTTAATGCAAAGAGGTAAAGTGGTGGCTTATGCTTCCAGGCAGCTTAAGGTCCATGAGAAGAACTATCCGACCCATGACCTTGAGTTGGCAGCAGTGGTGTTCGCACTTAAAATCTGGCGCCACTACTTGTATGGACTGCATGTGGACGTGTTTACGGATCACAAGAGCTTGCAGTATGTCTTCAGTCAGAAAGAGCTTAACCTGCGACAGAGAAGATGGTTGGAATTGCTCAAGGACTACGACATGAGCATCATGTACCACCCAGGTAAAGCTAATGTTGTTGCTGATGCTCTTAGCAGGTTGTCTATGGGTAGCACAGCCCATGTTGAGGAGGAGAAGAAGGAGTTAGTAAAGGAAGTGCATAGGTTGGCTCGATTGGGAGTCCAGCTTGAGGAGAACGACGAGGGAGGAATTAGTGTGCGGAATGGGTCTGCATCGTCCCTAGTGACAGAGGTAAAAGAGAAGCAGGACCGAGATCCTGTGATACTCCAATTGAAGGAGGATGTTCAGAAGCAAAAGGTGATGGTCTTCTCCAAAGGGGGAGATGGTGTATTGAGGTACCAGAGTAGACTGTGTGTCCCTGATGTTGATGGTGTCCGAGAGAGGATTCTAGCTGAGGCCCATAATACTAAATACTCCATTCACCCAGGCTCCACTAAGATGTATCACGATTTGAGAGAGGTCTATTGGTGGAGTGGGATGAAGCGAGATATTGCGGAGTTTGTTTCAAGGTGTTCAAATTGCCAACAAGTAAAGGTTGAGCATCAAAGGCCAATTGGTTTAGCCCAAAACTTTGAGATTCCAGAATGGAAGTGGGAGATGATTAACATGGATTTCATCACTGGGCTACCGAGATCCCGGAGACAGCATGATTCCATATGGGTGATTGTGGACAGAATGACGAAGTCAGCGCATTTCCTGGCAGTCAAGACGACTAACACTGCAGAGGATTATGCCAAGATGTATATTCAAGAGATCGTGAGGTTGCATGGAGTTCCCTTGTCCATTATCTCGGACAGAGGAGCCCAATTTACTTCTCATTTCTGGAAGTCCTTCCAGAAAGGATTGGGTACCAAAGTGAATTTGAGCACAGCTTTTCACCCACAGACAGATGGTCAGGCAGAGCGCACTATTCAGACGGTGGAGGACATGTTGAGAGCATGCGTCCTTGATTTCAAAGGAAATTGGGATGATCATTTACCATTGATAGAATTCGCATATAACAATAGTTATCATGCGAGTATTCAGATGGCTCCTTATGAGGCCTTGTATGGGAGGAGATGTAGAGCACCAGTAGGGTGGTTTGAGATTGGAGAGGCTGAGTTGATTGGTCCTGACCTGGTTCACCAGTCCTTAGAGAAGGTGAAAATTATTCGGGAAAGATTGAAGACTGCCCAAAGCCGTCAGAAATCTTACACAGATGTGAGGGGGAGAGACCTAGAGTTTGAGGTGAGCGATTGGGTTTACTTGAAGGTATCACCCATGAAGGGTGTCATGAGGTTTGGGAAAAAGGGGAAATTAAGTCCTCGTTATATTGGCCCATACCAGATTGTGCGAAGAATTGGGAAGGTCGCCTACGAGCTAGAGTTACCCTCTGAGTTAGATGGAATCCATCCGGTGTTCCATGTTTCGATGTTGAAGAAGTGTTTGGGAGATCCAGCCTTGGTAATTCCTGTGGAGAGCACGGGAGTTAGAGATAGTTTGTCTTATGAGGAAATCCCAGTCCAGATCCTTGATCGACAGGTTCGCAGGCTGAGGAACAAGGAGATAGCTTCTGTCAAAGTCCTGTGGAGGAATCAATTCGTTGAGGAAGCCACATGGGAAGCTGAGGAAAAGATGAAGGCAAAATACCCGCACCTGTTCGTGCTCGAGGTTGATGAAAGTGTCGAAGGTAACATTTTTACCTGTATGAAAATTGATGTTAATACCATGATGTGATGTTTATAAAAATTGATGTCTCAATATATGATTAATGAGGTTGATGAGAAGTCGAAGTAATGATGTTGTTGAGAGAGTATCGAGGTGAGTCTTGAGTTTATTCGTGCTAAATGTCGTTCCTACTCATCATTCGAGGACGAATGATCCCAAGGGGGAGATAATGTAATGCCCCGCTAATTACTAAAATACCCCTAGAGGAGAGGTGCGCGTAAAACGCGTCTTCCAATGCTCGGATTGAAAATCCGAGAGTGGATTCGTGATCAGCACTGAAAATGGAGTGGGAAGAGGGTCTCGGTCGAATTTTAGAGCAACCGAGTCAAAAGATAATTTTTCGTTCCAAAACGAAAAACAGTGAGCCTCCGCGACGGAACCGCGACGCGGACTGGTCGCGGAGACACACTTATCTTTTCCGTAAAATTTTCGACGGAGTTGAGTTTCCGAAAATACACTATCCGCGACAGGTCCGCGTCGTGGACTGTGTTATTTCAGACAGGGGAGTAATTCTTTTAAATTATGGAGGGCAATTTAGTCCATTCCTAATTATTCTAAACGTCCCCCTACGCCTAATTAAGGTCAGTTTCGAAGAAAAGGGTTTCAAAACCTAAATTCTAAGCGTTCTTCCTAAGAGTCACCTAAGGTAGGGCTTGAAGGAAGGGAGGATTGAGGAGATCAAGAGGAGGGTGTGCTTCCTTGTGTTAGCAAAACTTTCCAGGTATGTAAGGCTAACTTAAAGCATGGGAATGTTCTCCCATGTGCCCTTCTGAGAACTGATGATTAGAGTCATTGATGATGAGGTTGATGTAGAGAGTTGATGCATGTTAAAAATTTACGTATTCTATGTATAAATGATTTTCTTACAGAAATTGATGATCATCATTACTTTGTTTTATACTTAACTCATTTTTGTAAGTGCATTTACAAACCCTATATGAATTGCAAATTTAAAAGCATGCATAATGAATTTAGGGGATGAGTCTAGAGCCTTGACGATGATGATGTTGTGATTGTGTTTCACATTTGATGAGAGTCTTGATGATGATGTTGATGAGAATGATGTATTACGATGTCTTAAAATTCAAGGTCTAATTTCTAAAAAGAAATCTTGAGTCTATGATGTTGATGTTGATGTGACGAGGTGAGGTGATGTTGATGTTGAGGTACAATGTTCCTATGGGACTGATGTTGATGTTGATGTTTTATACTATGTCCCTCTGGGACCGATGTTGATGTTGAGGTATTAATTATTATACCATGTCCTTATGTGACTGATGATGATGTACTATGTCCCTCTGGGACTGATGATGATGATGATGATGATGTTTATGAGCATGTCGAGTTCTGGGAGGAGTATTGAGCACCGAAATGGGTAGAGAGTGAGTCCCACTCGAACCCATTAACTACGTGGCCCGCGTAGGAAGAGAGGATTGAACCGCAATGCGGATGGCTCCTATCTTGTCCCAAAAGTGGACTGATGTTTTTGATGTTTCTTGTGGATCCACTGATGTGATGTCCTTTACCCCGGGCAGGGTATTGGATGGATGTGGCAACGGCATCGCTTCGTTGTATCATCACTGGCTCATAAGTGATGGTTGTCGGTTAGAGAAACTCCCAGTTAGGTTCCTTTGATAGAACTCCGATGTTGATGTGATGTTGAGTCGATGTGATGTTCCCTTGAGTCGATGTTGATGTTCCCTTGAGTCGATGTTGATGTCCCTTGAGTCGATGTTGATGTTCCCCTGAGTCGATGTGATGTCCCTTTGATGTGATGACGATGTGGAGATGAGAGGTTGATGAGTCAACTTTCTATTCTAATCTCTTGCCTTAGATAGACACTGACATTCTGATGGAATATGATGTTGAGTTGATGTTTCTTTATGCTGTGTACTTACCCTATTATTCAGCTATTTTACATGCCAGTACATTCCACGTACTGACGCCATTCGGCGCTGCATCGTTTTATGATGCAGATACAGGAGTTAGAGGACTTCAGCAGACGCACCGTTGAAGCCGCAGAGTTCGAGTTCTGAGTTGGTGAGCCTCCTTGCTTTCCGGAGGAAACCCTTCTACTTATGTTTTTTTTTCTTTATTCATTGAGTCTGGTAGCCATGGCATGTCACGGCACCACTCTTAGACAGTCGAGTTAGAATTAGAGGCTTTGTAGACATGATGTCGAGGATTGATGCAGATGTTTCCTTTTGAACTGAGTAATATTTCCCTTACTTAGTTGATGTTGAGATTGATGTTGGCCATTGGGCCCTTATTTAAGGTATTCCTTTGATGTTACTTCCGCTATCTTGATGTTGAATGATGTGAGGAGGCTAAGTGGTTCGCTCAGGGGCTAGAAATAGTCTCTGAGTGCCGGCCACGCCCAGGGTACCCTCCCGGGGCGTGACACCTCGACTCAACAACTCATAAATAAACTAGATATTTTTTTTAATGTTTTATTCTCAATTTTTAATTACTTATTTTTCTAATAATTTCTCGAGACCTAAGAGTAAACATCAATAAAATTGAGTATCTTAATAAAATACTCATATGAGTTATTATTTCTTAAGAGGTGTGCAAAGTCTTAATTGGATAAGTTGCTCTCTCCAGTCATCTTTATTTGTCCGCTATACTAAAAAAAAGTTGTCTAACAATACTTTTTCATTTTATGAAATTAAGAGATAACTTTACACTTTCCTCTGCCCATCTTTTACTCGTCTATTATACTTTTTTGGGATGTCCAACAATATTATTTTACACTTAGTTCTTAAATTTACCCTTATCTTTAATTATAGTCATTTTCTTATTGTATTTTTCAAGACATTGTATTTATTATATTTAAAGGGTGATTTGGTAAAATTATCCTGTCATTTACTACTTCATAATTCCTGTGTCAAGTCAATAAGAGATAAGTAAAGATGTCGAAGGGAGTAGCTTCTAATTTACCTTAATAATTAATGGGGAGTTTTCAAAAATACCAAGTTTTTGGATAAAAATTACATGCCCCTACCGAATCATTGAAAAATACCATATAAAATACCAACTTTATTTACAAATTTAGGAGAGAGAGTGTTTTGAGTGTGATTATTGTGGTGTGTGGTATGATATAATAGTGTTGAAAAATGAAAAAGAGTGTGTTTTTTTTGGTATTTTGATAAATAAATTTTAAAGTGTAATTTTGGGGGTGAAAGTTGTTATTTGTGTAAAAATTTCCATAATTAATTATAGTTATTTCTCTATATATAATATATTTTGAGATATGGTGTTTATTATATTCAAAGGGTGAATTTAATAAAATTATTATTTTTATTATTTTTTAATTCTTATGTCAAATTAAAAGTGAAGAACTAATATTGAACGGAGGAAATAAAACGAAAGGAACGAATAATTTATTAGATTTATGGAAATTGCAAGCATAGGAACCAAGAGTTTTGCGTTGTAATTTATTGAAGGTGATACGTGCTTAGTTAATATTATTATTATAATGAAAATTTCTAATAAGTCAAAAATTTATTTTTCAAAGAAATTTTTACACAAATAACAACTTTCACCCCCAAAATTACACTTTAAAATTTATTTATCAAAATACCAAAAAAAAAACACTCTTTTTCATTTTCCAACACTATTATATCATACCACACACCACAATAATCACACTCAAAACACTCTCTCTCCTAAATTTGTAAATAAAGTTGGTATTTTTTATGGTATTTTTCAATGATTCGGTAGGGGCATGTAATTTTTATCCAAAAACTTGGTATTTTTGAAAACTCCCTTTTTCAAATTAGTAGATATCATCTATGAATTTTCTTCTAGTTTATTGTATACTTATTTTTAATTAAGCTTATATTGATACGAAGAATTTACGAATTTCACGAAATAACTTTCTTTGAGATTTAATTTTAGGTCCCAAATTATTCTTTTTCTACTTGGCCATTTGATATTCAAAGTATCAATAATTTAATTAATTTGCATTCGCGCGTACACTTCAAACTATTTAAAAGGAAAAACATTATCAATTTTTTTTTTCTAGAAAAGAATTTAATCTCAAAATTTTTAATCTAAAATAATCTTTAATTAAAAAAAAATTATTTCATCACACAATATTTCTAGAACTTGTTGATAGTGACAAATCAATTTCATGGATGAGATATTTCTCTGTGTCCCATCAAAAAAATTCTCACATTTCTTGTGTTAGCTCAAAGAATGGTCAATATCGTTCCCCTAACTCTCGAAATCAATGGGACCTCCACACACACACACACAAAAAAAAAAAAAAAAAAACCGTAACCAAAAAAAAAAAAAACCACCTTCCACATCAATTTATATTTGACTTGAGAAAAAGTTTTTTTAAAATGATGATTTTTTAAAATTTCTACATAGTTTTAAATATTTGTGTAAAAAAAATTTAAAAATTAAGTTATTTTTAATTATAAAAGATGACTTTTTTTCCGGACATATTCCGTTTGTTTCACATTAATGGTCTACACTATTATAAATAGTTGTTTTAAATTGTTTGTCAATTTACAATACTAAAATAGAATTAATTAATTCTTTATTTATCTTTAAATTACTTCTTTTTTGATAGTGTAAACAATTTATATAGTTTCAAAAAAGTTTTTAAGGGCTAAACTTGTAAAAGTATCCTTCTTATTCCTTGAAAAATGAAAAGCATGTAAAGAAGAAAGAAAACACCTAACATGAAATAAAGAAAGTACTATTAAAAAATAAATATATGTCACATAAATTGAAATCGAGAGAGTAGCAATTATCCCCTCTGGTCCTTCTTTTTATATGTCACCTTTTGTGATGACACTTGCATTAAGAAAAAAAATTAGCTTTACTATTTTGTCTTTATTTAATATACATTAATTATTTTTTTAATTCTTCTAGTTGACCAAATATATTTTTTCAAAGCTCATTAATTATCAAGGGTAAAATAAGAACTATATCATTTATGCATTAATTTTGTGAAATGATATACATTAAGGATCATCTATATATAGGAAGGACGACATATAAAAGAGACCGGAGAGGGTAGTAAAGTTTTGAAAAAAGGAAAAGGGTACTCCACTCCACCTTCTCTTGGCTCTCTATATATAGACATCCTCTATAAGTCCCAATGCATAAGAAACCAAAGCCATTTTCTCATTTACATCATCATCTCTCTTTCTCATTGAAATCACCCACATTATAAAGTAGCCAAGTTCTTAGTGATATTAATCATCATCATCACTTAATCTTTTCATTAATTAGCACAAAATATCACTACTTAGATAACTATGGGTAATGCTGATTTTAATGATCAATATTCCCATCATCATCAAAGGGTTGAAATTCCACCACCAAAGCCATTCTTGAAGACCCTCAAGTCCAATGTGAAAGAAACATTATTTCCTGATGACCCTTTTAGGAAATTCAAGAATCAACCATTTTCCAAGAAAATCTCTTTGAGTTTGCAATATTTTGTTCCAATACTAGATTGGGCTCCACGTTATACATTTCAATTATTTAAAGCTGATATTATTGCTGGAATTACAATTGCTAGTCTTGCTGTTCCTCAAGGGATTAGCTATGCTGGCTTGGCTAACTTGCCTCCTGTTATTGGACTTTGTAAGTTGCTATATATACCTCTGTCTCGTAGAAATAAAGAGTTTGTTTTTGATTGACCATTAACGAGATTAGCCTCCTTCTAATTAACAAAGATACTATAATCGATCATGTCTTTATAATATGTGTTTTAACATAAAGAATCTTTACACTATATCATATTATTGAATATTTTTGGCATGGAGGTCTATAACAAAGTTAGGTGACATGACAATGTTGTTGTATATCAGTATTTCTTGAAATATGTACACTTTTAATAAGGAACTATAATTATGGTTAGTGTCTTGATGTCTAATTAGTTACAAAATGATACTTTTTTCCGTTTTATTTTATGTGTCTTAGTTTGACTGGATTTTAATTTGGACAAGCCACGTAGAGAGCCGTCTGAATCCTGTAATTTTAAACTGAAAATTTGTATAACGTGTAAAAATATTTTCCGAATCTTGTGATCTTAAACACACGTGACGTGCAGATTCAAGCTTTGTGCCACCATTGATATATGCCATGTTGGGAAGTTCAAAGCATTTGGCAATAGGGAATGTGGCAGTTCCATCACTTCTCATTTCTGCAATGCTTGGGAAAGTTGTTAATCCTCATGAAAATCCTAAACTTTATCTTCAATTGGTATTTACTGCTACTTTCTTTGCTGGAGTTTTCCAAGCTTCTTTAGGCTTCTTAAGGTCAGTTTTTTTCTATATCTGTTTAATTAATAATTTATCTTTAATCTACACACTGAGATGTATAAAATGATGTAATTATAATAAAAACTAGCTTATATATATTATAATTGATATAGTTGCACTACCAGTGTATCTTAACATGTTATTGCAAGTGACTAACCTGTCTTATTTTTAAGATTATATATTAATCTCACTTATTATGAATAGTTATCGATAATTTATACATTTACAAGAAAGTTTCTAAATATAGATGTTTATGCTAAGTTTACATTCATTGTCATACATAACGTTCCAACTATATATATATGTTTGTACTATACTTTAAATTGATTTAAAATTCTGAATCCATCTCTCATAATTGCGCGCCATGAGATACACATACTTAGGACCTAAGTTGTATATACTTTTCACTTCTGATGTCATAAACTCGTGTCGAATTATCATAATATTAGAGAATTCAATACGTATTTATTGATATTTTTGAAGAGTCCGAACATGGTTTAATCTTTCTAGTTAAACTAAAGTACTTGTTTCCTCATGATGATAGGCTAGGGTTTATAGTGGACTTTCTGTCTCACGCAACAATATTGGGGTTCATGGGTGGAGCAGCCACTGTTGTGTGTTTACAACAATTGAAAGGAATCCTTGGACTCCTTCATTTTACACATCAAACTGATATTGTCAGTGTCATGACCTCTATCTTTACCCAAATGCATCAGGTACATATGTAACTCCTTTATAATTTTAATATCACTCGATGTTTGATATACGTTAGCTTTGTGATCCAATTAATATTAATTTGACTTTAGAATTTAAATTGAGTACGAGTGTTTTATTTTTAGAGCTTAAATCTGAAACCTCAAAAAGTTATAATCGAAGAATTACTTACCGCTGTATACCTAATTACAATTTGTTTTTAAAAATATTTTAATAGTAGGTTATTATAATTAGTCTCCAATTTTATGTTTTTCTTTCTTTTAGTTTCTAAAATGTTTTATTATTGTTGTTTAATTAATGCAGTGGAGATGGGAAAGTGGAGTGCTAGGTTGCTGTTTCCTCTTCTTCCTCTTGCTGACCAGATATTTTGTAAGTAAATTAATTAAAAAATCATATTCACTTTACATCTGATATTATAAAATTAAAATAGTTTAATTATAGAAGTATGTTTAATATTATTATATATATATGTTACATGCATGAACTCTCAAATTTATGCCTAATTAAATATATATAAGTATACTAATTTATTGTTTTTGGTGTAATTCCTTTTGGCAGAGCAAAAAGAAGCCAAAATTCTTCTGGATAAGTGCTATGGCGCCTCTAACATCTGTAATTTTGGGAAGTGTGCTTGTTTATTTCACTCATGCTGAAAAAAATGGTGTTCAAGTGGTAATAATTCCTAATTAAATTCATATTATAGTATTGTTAAAATTTTAATTTCATCTCTATATATGTGTATAATTGTAATTAATGATAAGTTAAGTAGTGACTTTCACATGTTGTACGTGTCCTTTGAATAATTAATTATTATTTTAGTGATGTAGTTGTATATAATTAATTTTTTGGAATTTTGTTGGATTTAATTTTGCAAGATTGGACACTTGAAAAAAGGGATAAATCCACCATCGTATTCTGAACTGGCATTTAGCTCAGAGTATCTTGCAATTGCCATTAAGACTGGAGTTGTCACCAGTGTCATCGCCTTGGCTGTAAGTACTGAACTCGACACGAATTCAGAATTTTAAATTTATTAATTTTGAATCGAGGATATAGGACAACAATTGTATTTGTCATAAATGCATGATTTACGCATATAAGTGATTTTTTTTAATATAAATATAAAGTTAGGTCAAAGTTACTCTATTTGAATTGCATGGTTTGACTTTTTCGATTTGCATTAAATTTTCATGACCTCATTCTATCGCAAATTTGAAGATATTTTGGGGCAGAAAAATTTTTTTTACGGGAAAGGTTCTAAATTATGCATGAAGAAACGAAAATAATGACATAGTGTAGTCGAAAAAAATTATGACGTATGAATAATATTAGTCCAAATATGACTCGTTGACTTTTATTTTTAATCTAAACTATACTATAATCTTAAAAATAAGACAGATAATATACTAGTAAAGTCTTTTTGGATCAATCCAAAGCCCAAAAAGGTTTTTAAAAGGTTAAAAGGTCCGTTGAGCGCCTCAAGGCTATGTCATAATAGATCCCTTGCCCCGGATCGACTTCAAGATCATAATTGCTCTAGTAAATAACTAAAGAAAATAGATAGATAGGAGATAGAAAAATAGAAGAGAAACTGAATTGGATCAGTTTCTCCTCAACAAATAAGTGCTTGGACCACAAAAATCCTACCTAATGGAGAGATAGTTGGAGAGGTAACAAAACCCTATACTTTTCATTACAAAACAAATAAACCGGAAAAAGATGGATTATTTTGTGAAAGAATTTTTGGTTCTCTAAAAAGCGAAATTTGTGCTTCTGGAAATTATCGAGTAATCGGAGATGAAAAAGAAGACCCTAAATTTTGTGAACAATACTCGTAACTCCTATCTTTTCCTAAGGATAGTTGTAAATAAATAAACAATAGTACGTGAAGTATTTATATTGCCAGCAATAATTTGTTCATTTTATTTCTTGAATAGCAATTTATATTATTACATATTACAGGAAGGAATAGCAGTTGGAAGGAGTTTTGCCATACTTGAAAACTATGACATTGATGGAAACAAAGAAATGATTGCCTTTGGGCTAATGAATATTGTTGGTTCTTGCACTTCTTGCTACTTAACCACAGGTACTCAACACTTCTTGGCCCAATCCAAACTATTCAACAAAAACACAAGCCCAATTAAGTTCCATCATCAGGCCCATTAAAGTTTTCCTCATTTCTCTCATCAACTAGGATCGGAATCTTAACATTTTTAGCCGGATGACAAAAGAAAAAAATAACGTAACTAAGCAATCATATGATATGTATCTACGTTATACGATTATAGTTTGAAAAAATTACAATTTATAGCTATAGTTAGGGTTTTGTTGCTATTTTCTCTCTCCTCTCTTCCTCTCTCTCGCCTCTCTCGGCAATTTCTTGCCAGATATGCAATTACATATGTATACTAGCTGCATATATACAATTATTTTGACATATATACATAGTCAATTCGACAGATATATACATATACAATTCGTCTCTCTTCACTCTCTGCCCTCTCTTGCTTGCCTCTCTCCTCCCTCTCCCAATCTCGCTTGTTAGATATACACATACATATGTATATTAGTTACACATATATAATTATTTGACGGATATACAAATACAATTTGACAAATATACATATACAATTAGCCTCTCTCCTCCATCTCTTGATCTCGCTCGCCTCTCTCCTCCCCTCCAGGTCACATAGCTGAGGTTATGCCGTGTAATTATGTAAAATATAGCTATTTGACCATATTAAGTTTCAAGCCTAGGGTATTTATAAAAATTCCCCCCTAAAAAATGAAAACTATACAAAATGGACTCAACTGTGAAATTATTTATCAAAAATGGACCTAGCCTAAACTATTTACCTACTTACTCCACTTTTTTCTTTCTTATTTCATGCATGACGTTTGCATCACTATTCTCTGATACTCTCGATATATGATACCATAGCAATATCATATACGACTAAGCTTTAAAAGAAAAGCTGCACCTTAAAAGTAGAAAGGTATTTGTTTTGGGGATGGGGTGGAAGAAAAAAGAGTTGCATAGTTTTCATTTCTTCATTATTAGTATTTCCTGCTACTAACTACGGGAAATCCAATTATTCCTACAAGTTTAGTCACGAAAATCAGTTAAGTAGATGAAAGAAAAAGCCCATATATCAATAAACCCAATCAACTGTAGATAAACAAACCAACCTTCCTTACTAATCTTTGGATGCGAATTACATATTCATATCCACAATAAAAGAACAAGTGTATACTCCGACTTCTTACCTAATTTTCTCCTTTTCCTTTTCAGGACCATTTTCGCGAACTGCGGTGAATTACAATGCAGGATGTAAGACAACAGTGTCCAACATAGTAATGGCAATAGCTGTGATGATAACATTGTTGTTACTCACACCATTGTTTCATTACACACCCCTTGTTGTTCTTTCCTCCATTATAATTTCAGCCATGCTTGGCATAATTGACTACAATGCTGCTATCCACTTATGGAAAGTTGACAAATACGATTTCTTCGTATGCATTAGCTCTTATATTGGGGTCGTCTTTGGTAGCGTTGAAGTTGGCCTAATAGTCGCGGTAAGCACCTTAACATGTTATAATAGATCGATTACTTATAGTTATCTTTTAAGTTACCTGATTACGACATGTTCATGTTTCAATTTAAATGCTTCCACTTATGGTTAATATTTTTTTTAATGTTTGATATATTTAGGTGGCAATGTCTTTACTTAGGATACTTCTCTTTGTAGCAAGGCCTAAAACATTTGTTTTAGGTAAAATACCTAATTCAATGACCTATAGAAACACTGAACAATATTCAGAAGCAAGCAGTGTTCCAGGAGTTCTCATCATACACATTGATGCCCCAATTTATTTTGCTAATGCAAGTTATTTGAGGGAAAGGTAAACAATAACGGAGAAATAACGTTTACTGATCATTTTTCGATCATGTTTTTAGAAAAATAATTATTGTCGTGGAGTTATTTTATGAATTTTATCGTATAATATCGTATTAATTACTAAACTATGGGTTGTTGGAATATCTTTAGAATATCAAGATGGATAGATGAAGAAGAAGAGAAGCAAAGGACATCAACAGAAATTGAGCTACAATATGTCATATTGGATATGAGTGGTAATTAAGTTTTAATTCAAGATAAAGAAATTTGTCATTATTAAATGTTAATTAGATTAAAAAAATTATTCTTGTTAAAGTTTTTAAGTGCTGACATTAATCCTTTTAAATTCAGCTGTTGGAAACATTGATACAAGTGGAATTAGTATGCTTGAGGAAGTGAAAAGAAATGCAGATAGACGATTCCTTAAGGTACATATAGGAACAAGGGGTACTCCTTCGTCGGAAAAATTTTACTTACTTTGTATTTTGAATTCTGTTGGTGAAAATTCTGACTCTGATACCGATTATGGTTTACTATTTACTTGTGTTTAATATAGGTTTTATTGGCAAATCCTGGAGGGGAAGTGATGAAGAAATTGGACAAGTCAAATTTCATAGACACAATTGGCAAAGAATGGATTTATTTAACAGTTGGTGAAGCAGTAAATGCATGCAATTATATTCTTCACACTTGCAAGTTTCAATCCAAGAGAAATGATTCTGCAGCAACTCCAGATGATAATGTATAATGATCATTTAAGTTAATGTTGGTGATTAAAATAATTTAAGTGTATTGCTATTAGTTAATTTATGTTTAATGTTTCACCAAGTGAAACATATTAGGAGCTTGTTTATTCACCCTAATGCAATTTTGTAAGATTTTAAATGTTGTGTGTTTAAGTTATTGAAAGTTTGTAATATTACAGTGCTAAACTATTGTACTTCTCTGCTCCAAAAATTATTTTTAGTGAAATAAGTGATTTTCAATTTATCTTTTTTGTTCGATATGTAACTAAAAAAATATTATATTAAAAATATTTATATATGATCTAAACAAATACTATCAGAGGTGAGTATGAAGGGGGTGAGGTAGTGGGGGAGATGTAAGCAGCCCACCTAGACGCAACCATCAATGGTTGATTCCATAGTTCGAACTCATAACCTATGGGCTACCAAGAAACAAGTTTATCATTGGTCCAAGAAGTATCCCTCTCGATGATGAAGCTTATCCCCCATCGTCTCACTAGCAAACCTTGACCCTTGTTATCTTGAGATCATATCTAGTATTCAGAGTCTGCCTCGATTTGGTACCGCTCTCGCAGTCCGCATCGAAACAGTGCTTTACCCCTAGATGTCCAGTCAACTGCTGCGCCTCAATGCATTTCAGGGAGAACCAGCTGAGCTCTGGGAACACTAGAAAGCTTTTCTACTTAAAGGAGTCCTTATTAGCCAAAAGGAAGTATATACAAAAGTTGAACCAAAATATACCAAGATATGAAATACATCCAAGAAAGGGGTAGTTAAAAAGGGTCTGGATAACAGTGATGAAATCAAGTTAAGGTAACAACAGCAACATTGCTTCTAGCCTCACAAATTTACAATAGTTTCAATCCGAAAACGATTGAAAAAATGACTTCTAAGAAACTCAGTGCCGGCATCAAACAGGCCAACAACAAAGTGAAAGCAGAAACGAAAATACACAGGATACGTGACACTAGGAAATTCTGATCTACTATAGGAAAACTTCAAAAGATTTTGACATCTTGACAGCTAACATAACCTTACCAAAATAAGAGAACTGCAGAGTTTGACAGCTTTGCCCATTATCGCGCTAATCCAATGAAAGTTTTGACCTCAGTGCAAGGAAATTCAAATTGGATAAAAGCAAATATGATGTACTGTCTTGCTTTTCCTCGTAGATAACAGGCCCAATTTCTCCCCAACATGATCCCTACCCATGATACGGAACTGCAATTATCTTAACTATACTTGCTTGAATACACGCGGAAGAATTTCATGTGCACTAATATCCAAAGGCACTGGATCCCTGAAAATTGAAGACGGAGTTAGTTAATCCAGGGTCTTCACCTAGTACAGGAAGAAGGAACCAATGCTCGAACTAAATTTGCTTACTGGCAAATCATTCCCTAGAAAATTAAGCATGTATACTAAAATTATATACAATCAGCTCTAATTACTCCACAAGCACAATTATGCAAAAAGATCTCATGAAGAATAGAATAGTAGCAACAACAAAATAATGTGGTGATTGAAACACAAAAGACAACAAATGGTAACAGCTAACCAAAGCAAGAAACGACATGTACAAGGCTAATACTACGACATAAATGGTGCAACTAGACTCCCACCAAGCTTAATAAGGCAGAAAAACAGGAGAAAGCTCAACTACCTACTAATCTTTTACCCTAATCTGCGACCTCCATATTCTCCTATCTAAGCAAGACACATATTGAAGTCACGTGTTTGAATATGCTATGTATTTTATCCATAAAAGAAATTAATTGCATTTGTAATGCATTTCGTTAAAATAGAGTAAGGTACACATGCATGTGGCCGTGACATCCTAAAATATTTCTCATTTTCTGTGAGCTTGTGTTTTGGCTAAGACAAAGTGAACTGACCTGCATAATGTTTTGCCTTTCTCGGTGGAGCTAGGGATAAACCACAATCTCCGCACTGAAGGAGATTCAAATTGGACAAAAATTCCATCATTTTGTCCATGCTTCCATTTTCTTGATCCTTGACCTTTCCATACCTGTCAGATCACATCATTGAGAGTCAAACAATCATGATAGAATAGATCAATTGCAATAACTGCATATATAAACACAATGTCGTCTTTGATTCGCACCAGATACTGACTTGATACTAAACCATCAACAGTCAAGATCACCTTTAACCCACTCTCCCAAAGATACAAGTCAAGTTCATTCTGATTTCAACTTCCTTTGGCCTGTATTTGTCTGAACCAAGCTAAGCAATCTAGAAGCTAAAAGTTAACTTTTTTAGCATCTTTTTCTTTGCTTTAACCATGACTTATAGTGATGCCAATAGAACAAAACACAAATTAAATCCAAATTACAAAAGTCCATTTGAATCCGATTAAGTTGTAGAACAGAATTATAGAACCAACATCCAGTATTCATAGAGCCAACATAAAGCAGTTCACAATTACATTAAAAGGGCAGCACGGTGCACAAAATATCCCGTGTTAGCAGGGGGTGTGATGTCAACAATCTTCCCTAATGCAAACATTAGTAGTTACTTCTACGGGTCGCATCCATGACCTATAGGTCTCACAGAGAAACTTTACCGTTGAGCCAGAGCTCCCTTCAGTGATACAATTACAGTCACTAACAGATTATTTTTCTCACCTGACATGACTTCTTACAAACAATGACTTCTTATAGTTGCACAGGGAGATCAAATATCGGTCATTCCTTCCATTCCTTTTTAGTTGCCATGATAAGGTTATGCACAACTCTTAAGAAAAAAATTAATTAGGAGAGTAGTTTGACTAATATGTCCCTAATTAATTCTTTAATCCTTTATCTATTTACATGCCTCTTAATTCTAGAATAATTAATACGAAGGACAAAGTTAGGAAAAAATAATTAATTTTCTCTTGATTAAAAATAATTAATTTTCTCTTGATTGTTTAAATTGACAACTATTTTGGAACAAATATTTTTTTAGTATACATGACAACTGAATAGGAAAGGAGGGAGTAAACTGGAACAAGATTAAGCTAATAACCTCTTTTTTTAGTAACGATGGTGTCTAGACCAACTTGTACACAGGTAAAGCTAATTACCTCTTTATGCCTTTCAGTGTGTGAATCCATAAAAAAAACCATTTTTAAGAGGTTTATCTGTTTTCTTTGAACCATAGACTCTTGATTGCAGAATCCAGTATCTGTATGCAACTTTCGTGTTTTATATCAAATTGAAGAAAATGAGATGGATGAAAGCACAAATTTTTAAACTTTTTCTGTTTCATCATTCATGTACACATAACCAGCTAATGTTACCGGGCCTCTTTCTTAGGAGTTGTATCTTTCTTTTTTTAATGTGTGTGTGTTTGTGTATCTCTGTGAGGGTGGATAGCTACCCCTTCCAAAAGAGTATTCAGGATTGAGTTTACCTGTGGATAAGATATGATACTTTTTGGTGTCACTAAACACGCAGCTTGAGCGAAAGAATCTTCAGCATACTGTCGAAGAAATGCAAAACAACTGCTGTGCGTATGGGGTGACTCAAAAGCCTAGCACATGAATAAAAGTACACAATTAGATAGAATATGCTATATCCAACTGCACTTGACAATGTAACCTACATCTCACAAATTCAATTCAAACATGTAAGAGAAGGCTGAAATCGTTGGAAAAACATGCACGAGGAGAAATTTTGGAAGCAGTTTTAACACCTTATCTATATTAACAGCTGGAGCATACTTCTCCGTGTCTGTCTTCTCCTTGTTAAGAAGAAAATAAACTCTAGGATCCACTTTTGAAGTTTCATGCCATGACTTAACAGCATTCTCTACTGTTTCAACAAGGAAAGAGAAACACTCTTTCCAGCCACCTTCAGCTCCATATTTTTCAGACTGCAAAAGGAGAATCAAGCTTAGGACATCATGTGGAAACTTCCTGGAAAGACAATTTCCAGAAATTATTAGGGCTATATCACACAGCTGGTGATGCCACGATATCTTACCTGAATGAGGAGAATAGGTTACATTTCACAGTTTGTATGAATTAAAAGTACTATATGACCAAAACCTATTAAAAAGTGAACCAGCAATCATGGAGATCGAAAAAAAAAAGGCTTCACGGCAACATATACATTAACATTTTGGCACAGATATGTCTCTAGAAATATATGCAGAAGACACTGACCAGTTCAGATTTCAAAGCACCAAAATGCTTTGCCATGTCAACATTCGATCTCATGTTCTCCAGTTCTTCAGTTCGCTTCTTATCTTTAGCCAGCTGTGTAAGTGTCCTCATCTTCTTGGATACTTCCGAACTTTGTGGATTGTATTTTGATGCAATCTGGAAAGCAGCTAAGGCCTACATCAAGATAACAAATATCAAAACCAGAACATGAGAAAGTTCTCCAATACATAAGAGGAAACATTTATACATACATCATCATAGCGTTCCATAGCCTCTAGTATGCATCCCTTCCTGAAATAACCCTACACGTGCAATTGTGTCGTTTTATAAGCAGAAAAACTTTGGTCAGATAACAAGAAGTTAACACATTTTCCGGAAGCATACCTTTTCCCACTCTGGTTTCAGATTGATCGTCATTTCAGCATCAGCAAGTGCTTTGCTAAGTTTAACCAGATGCAAAAATGCTGCAGCGCGATTGCTGTATATAGTTGAAGAAAGAGAGAAGTATACAACGAACAAGAGTAAGTTTCACAAACTCAATATAATGACAGAATTTGAAAGAAATTCCGAACCACAACAAATATTCACAAAGAAAGATCCACAAAAAAGCAGGTAATCCATCAACGAAAAAGTGGTACATGGCATTATGATTTTCACTTAATGGGTATTACAAACCTTTCTTTTGGTAGCACTTAATTATATGCAATAGAGGCATAAACAGCGAGAAGGGAAAAGATTATGCTCGTACAACAATTTCCAATTAGTAAGGCAAGAATACCTAGAGGGAAGATGGAAAATAACTGAAACACAAGAACCTAGCAGAAATCTACGAGTTGCTGGTGAGTAATCTAGCAATCTATATAGATTTCTAGCCTAATTAGGATTTTTACTTTTTAATTACAATGGAGCTCCTTTTGCAATGATTGATGCTAAAAGAGAGAAGTTCCTTAATAGGCCTACAATCCGTCGGAGGCAATGAGAACTTACCTGGGCACACAACAGAATAAAAGAAAGGATCAACATTGGTGATATAAACTAGTTGAAATTAATGGTTTAGTTTCGTTACTATTACAATTACAATAGATCTGATGTTCAGGATTCCTTTTAGACTGGTTAGACTTGTCAGCATAGATATTACCTCTACCATTTTGGAAATGTGTAAGGAGAACCTCTACTTTTAGAGAACCCTAAATTGTCTTACAAGACAAAAAATCATTATTGGAACGAAATAGTAAATAGGACGGATAAAATCATAGAGGATACAAAATGCCACCCCAATTAGTAAGACCAAAGCATAGTCAATTGATTAAGACATTCTATTGGAGTTCCTTCCTTTTCCAAATTTTAACAGAAGTATTTTCGACCCCTCTCTCTATCTCCAAGCACACATAGCATTAAGCAACGCTAGGGGTGTGCAAAAACCAAACCGCCCAATAAATCAAACTGATAAAATATGATATTGGTTTAACAGATTTTATAAAAAAACATTATTGGGTTATCAGTTTGGTTTTGATTTTTTAATATTGGGTAAGGGTGCGTATCGATTGATTTAGTTTGGTTTTATGTATTTTTTTTTTTTTTGAGAAAGGTAATGTTGTATTCCCCAGCATTAAGGATATGCTGGAGACCTCCAAGAAATGGTTTATAGATTACATAGAGCCTATAAAATCTAAAATTTGTGCAGCTTCTTCTATCCCTTCTTCTTTACACCAAAAATAAAAAGTAGTCAAGCAGTTCCATTTGACTTTCTCAATTGAATTAGCCTGGTTTCGAAAGCATCTACTATTTCTTTCTTTCCAGATAGACCACCAAATGCATGATGATATTATACTCCACCATGTTTTCTTACATTTCTCCCCCTTCTACTGATCCAGCAACTAAACAGATCTGCTGTATGCTCAGGCATAACTCATTCTGTATGAGTTAGTGCCAGAAAAAGGTTCCACAATTGTGTTGTCACTCTACAATGGAGGAATCGATGGTTGTTAGTTTCCTCGGCATCATTGCAGAGAGAGCACCAAGAGGCGATATGGAAACCTCTCTTTTTCAATTTAACATGTGTGGAGCATGCTCTTCTGGCAACCAACCAAGAGAAACACCTTATTTTGGTTGGCAACTTTTTCCTCCAAATCTGTTTCCAGGGGCCGAGCTTACAACCTGGATACTCCTTCACCTCCTTAATATATAGCTTGTTAACAGAAAGGCTTCCATCTCTAGAGCGTTTCCATCTAATAGAATCTTTTTCTGCCGATAACCCATTGAAGTCATTCAAAACTTGTAGTAGTTCAGCCACTCTCTCAATTTCCCAGTCATTTAAATGCCTTCTGAACACAATATTCAATCCATGAGTAGACCATACCTTAGCCACTGTTTCTTCCGGATTGGTGCTCAAAGAAGATAGGTCTGGAAATAAGACCATCAGTGTCTCATTTCCATTCCAATTGTCCTTCCAGAATAGGATCTTAGTCCCATTTCCCACCTTGTAGACTATGTTTCTACTTAGATCATCCCAGAAGTTCCTTATTGTTCTCCAAACTGACACCCCATAAGTGTTATTCATCATGTTGGAGACCCAATTTCCATTTAGCCCATACTTGTTGATTATCACCTCCCTCCATAGAGCATGTTCCTCAGTACTAAACCTCCAGAGCCATTTTGACAAAAGGCATCTATTCTGCAGCCCCAAGTTTCTAATTCCCAGACCACCAGATTGTTTATATAACTGTGTAGTCTGCCATTTGACTAAATGCAACCCCTTCCCTTCCTTATGCCCTACCACAAGAAGTCTCTTCTCAGTTTGTCAAGTCTTTCTTCCACTTTGGCAAGTATAGGGAATAAAGACATAACATAAGTTGGAAGAGAGTCCAATACTGAGTTTATCAAAGTGACTCTCCCCCCTAGAGAGATATATTGAGCTTTCCAATTGGCCAATTTTTTCTCTGCCTTTTCAATTATGCCATCCCAAATTTCTAGTTCCTTATGTTTGTGACCCAGTGGCATGTCCAAGTAAGTTGTGGGAAGCTGTTCTATTCTACACCCTTATATCCTAGCCAGGCTCTGAAGTTGAGGGACTTCTTTAATTGGAAAGATACTGCTTTTCCTCCAATTTACAGATAAACCAGAGACTACTTCAAAAGCCACCAGAGTCAGTCTTGTAAAAGCAACCTGTTCAGCCTTGGCTTCACAGAAAATAATTGTGTCATCTGCATAGAGCAGATGACAAATCTGCATTTCCCCTCATGAAAAGTCGCTGACCTTGAAGCCTTTTAGCCAACTGCTTTGTATGGCTACTCTCATCATACTGTTATAGCCCTCCATGGCTAGATGAAGAGGAAAGGAGATAGTGGATCTCCCTGCCTTAGACCCCTTTCTGATGGGGAAAAAACAACATATTCTCTGTTCACTAAAATGGAGAACCTAACAATTTTTATACAAAATTCAATCCACTTCAGCATTTTCTCCCTGAAACCCATCTGCTCCAGAATCCTGATTAGGAAGGCCCAATTGACATGATCATAAGCCTTCTTTATGTCCAGCTTACACACAATTCTTGGATTATCTCCTTTGAGTCTAGTGTCTACACACTCACTTGCTATAAGTGCTGCATCAATGATCTGCCTACCTTTTATAAAGGCCAATTGGTGCTTATTCACAAGCTTATTGACCACTTTTTTTTAACCTTTCTGCTAATAACTTGGCAATAATCTTGTAAATACCACCTATCAAGCTTATAGGTCTAAAATCTCTCAATTCCATAGCTCCCACCTTCTTGGGGATCAATGCCACATAGGTTGCATCAGGCTCTTCTCAAACACTTGGTGGTCATGGAACTGCCTCAAGGTGCTCAAAATGTCTTTCTTCGGCATTTCCCAAAAGTTCTGATAAAAACTCATGTGAAAGCCATCAAGGCCTGGAGCCTTGTCACTTGAAACACCACTTGAGTGCCTCCAGGACTTCATCTTCCTCGAATTGTCTTTGTACCCACTCCTTTTCCTCCACACTGATGCTTTCACTCTCTTGAAGATTAAAAAGTGGCCTCCATTGTTCTGATTCCTTATAAGTTTCTGATAAAAGCTTACAACTTGATGCTTGATCACTTCTGGTTCAGAAACAGTCACACCTTCCACTTCTAACTTTTCGATTGTATTGAATCTTCTATAAGACATGGCCATTCTATGAAAGTATTTGGTATTTTTATCTCCCTGCTTGAGCCACTGTACCCTAGACCGTTGTCTCCAAGCTATTTCCCCATTCTTGGAAATTTTTGCAAACTCATTGAATAACTGAGCTTTGTGTAACCTCTCTTCTTCATTAAGTGTTCTTTGCTCCTAGATTGTTTCAAAGTTGCAACCTGGTTCAGCACATCCTCCTTTCTATGTTTCCAATTGCCTCTATTCTCTAGCTCCCATTCCTTTAATCTCCCTTGGAGCAGCTTTAATTTCAGTGCCAACCTATAAGAAGCAGTTCCATTAACAGTGAAGGATGTCCACCATTCTTTAACTTTTTCTCTGAACCCTTCCACCCTCATCCACTATTGCTCAAACTTAAAATAAGTCTTCCTGAGATTTAGCTTTCCACAGTTTGGACTTATTGGATTACGATCTGAGCCTACTCTTCGGAGCATGCTTTGTCTGATTTGTGGGAACAATTCCTCCCATTGATTAGAGTAGAGGAATCTGTCAATTCTGGAAGCTGTTGTGTGGTTGTCACCCCTTCTCCAAGTATAAGATCCTTCAAATAAAGGAGGATCAAAAACTCTATCTCGTTGATCCAGTCAGTGAATTTTGTCATTGCTCCAGATAGGTAGTGGCTGTCAGTTCTCTCGTTTGGATATCTTGTGACATTGAAGTCACCTCACACCACAATGGTCCATTAAAAGAATTTCTAATTGATGCCAGCTCCCCACACAATTCCCTCCTCCTTATTCTGTTGCAATCAGCACAAATTGGACTTAGAAACCAAGTGAGATTTTGTTCGATGCCTTCTAGTTTACATGTAAGCATTTGTCCAGCAGTCCCTATCAACTCCCCCTTCCAAAGCCTCTTGTCCCACATCACTACGATCCCTCTACTTCTGCCTACTGCATCTAAGTGGAGCTCGCCCATCCACCTGTTATACCACACGACACCTCTTTGAATAAAGCATTGCCAGTTCCCCTCAACTTTGTCTCCACAAAGACATAGATGTCAGCCCCCCACTATTTAGTGAAACTCCTAATAAGACTCCTTTTATTCCCCTCCATTCAGCCCCCTTACATTCCAAGAAATAATATTGATCTTCATTAAGTCTAAGAGGTGTTATTCTCCCTCTGCATTTGGGTTCCCCGTCTTTAAAGACCATGTGAAATTCCAAGTTTTTCAGCTCCTTAGGGATACTATGCTGGTTGTTGTTCCTCTTGGTCACCTCCTTCTTTTGATCTATGTGGCCTCTATTTTGGTTTTATGTATTATCGGTTCGGTTAGTTGATTTTCGATTTTTAAATATGTTAGACTAATAACCAACCGATAAAAATTTTAATCAATTTTCGATTTATTGATTTTTGGCCCATAACGGTTTAGTTTTCGGTTCATCCAATAAAGAAATGCTCATATAACAAAATAAATATATGACTCCAACATTTTGACGCGGCAAGATAATACTGTAACTTCACAAAATGCTCATATAATAAAAACAATAATAACCAACATAAAAAAAAATTATACAAATGTAACAAAAACGAAATAGTTTATCTTTTTCGAACTCAAAGTTATTGTGAAGTGTGGATTGAAAGCTAAAGGTTAACGACAGTAACTAGTAAGGTAGTGACATTAATATTCAATATTTATATAATGTTGAAATAGTAAATTACTGGGTTATCGATTGACCCGATAACCCAATATTAAAAAATCAAAACCAAATAGATAACCCAATAATGTTTTTTTATAAAATCATTAAAAATTTGTTAACCCAATAAACCTATAACCATAAACCAATAGCATTTTTCTCGATTTGATTTATTGATCGGTTTGATTTTTGTGCACCTGTAATATTGGATTATTGGATTATCGAGTAAACCGATAAACCAGTAATTTACTACCTTACCCTTATTAATATTAAATATTAATATCATTACCTTACTAGTTACTGTTGTTTCCCTTTAGCTTTCAATTCACACATTACAATGACTTTGAGTTCGAAAAAATGAACTCTTTCATTTGTGTTGCATTCATATAGTTTTTTTGATGTTGTTTAGTACTGTTTTTATTTTATGAGCAATTCTGTAAAGTTACAATATTATCCTGTCACTTCAAAATGTTGGAGTGTCATATATTTATGTTATGAGCAATTTCTTATTGGATAAACTGAAAATTGAACCGTTAGAGGACCAAAAATCAATAAATCAAAAATCGATAAAAAATACCTTATTGGTTGGTTATTGATTTAACATATTTAAAAATCAAAAACTGATAAATCAAATCGATAATACATAAAATCAAACCGAACCGACCGATGCACACCCTTATAAGCAGCCTTCAAAATTGCCCAAAACTTTTCATTTTGACACTTGAACTAAGACTTGTCCCAAATTGATGGGTTAGTGTGACATCCATGTAGTTATGCACTCTTTGAATAGAAATCTATTTTACGAAAGACCCTGTCAAAAAGCTGGTAGTACAAGCTGGATCTTAGCCTAAATTCTTTTTTTTGAAACTGGTAACTTTGTATATATCAATAGGAACAGATCAGTACATGGGTTGTACTAAGGCCATATTTACAAGTAAATCAGATCCTATGATCCTATGTCTACAACGAATCTAGCACATCAATAATAGATATGGGATCATTAGACCAAATCTAATTACACCAAAAACAAAGAATCAAGATACAATTCAATTTGATCTGCTCTATACTATTCTCTATGCTCTCAAAACACCTAGCATTTCTCTCCTTTCAAATTGTCCATCATATGCTGACTGGTATGATTCTCCATCGATGTCTGCTTCTTGCTTGAAATCCAGCTTCTTCCCAGCTTTGAAGAGCCTCTGTAACCTTTGCTGGCATAGACCAACAGAAACCTTTCAGGTTTATGCATAGCCTCCAAAGCTGAGTTGTGATCTTGCAGTGAAGGAACAAATGTCTAACAATTTCTGCTTGTTCTCCACAAAAAACACATCTGGGACACAGAGTTATCCCCTTTTTCATCAAGTTGTCTTGAGTATGGACAACTTCCTTAGATAAGAGCCAGAGAAAGCATGCCACCTTGTATGGAATATTTACCTTCCAAATAATTTTCCACGGCCAGTTGACATTCTGTTGATTGTGATTATTCAACCATCTGTATGCTTTACCTACCTTGAAGGTTCCTCCATCACTGCCCTGCCACCGAAGCTCATCTTCCCCTTCTAGAGTTCCTTTAAATTGGCCAATAGTATTCAAAAATTCTGCAACTCTTGTGATTTCCCAATCATTTACTTGCCTTCTAAAGCTGATTTCCCACCCATCAGGGTGTCCACATTTCAGCAATTGTCCTTTGCCTATTGAATTGTATCTATTAAACACCTAAAGTCACAATCTCACTTTGGAATGAAATGTGTGATTTAGTCTCGCCGCAATGGAAGGGGACCAATAAATGAGTGACATACGTACAATAACAAAAGAAACAAAATTCTTCTGTTCCCTCAATGTGTGTATTTGAATCCAAAATGAAAAATTCAATGTAACCACCTCGTATTGACGGTGAATGAACCTATTGCTGCTAAATTCCTAACACAATAATTATCCATTATATCTATCTGATAACCAACACCTCTAATGTCCAACGTTTTAATTAATCCTTCTTCACTCAAATTCTCTACACCATAATGTCGGAGGAGGAGGAGGCGTAACCACCACAGTTGATGGAGGAGATAAATTAACTGATGCCGACAGCTGAATTGAGGTTTTCGTGACTAATAAAATTTCTCTGTGGGGTAATCTATTAATTATAGTTTATAAATCAAAATATTTTGTCTAAATTAGGAGAAATCGGAACAAATGGAAAATTGAGGTTGGCAGTTGAGATACTCGGCCAAATGCTTACCAAATTAGAAGAAATCCATTGATAGTAACGCAAAAGATAAAAATTTAATTAGCCTCCTCTATTCCTCAACTTTTTCATTCATATGTTCTTTTTCTTCTTCTGGTGAAGGGATTTTAGCCAAGGAATAGCTATCACTGCATAAATAAATATTTTTGCCAACAGAGTAATTGGGTTTTTTAGCAACGATTGAAATATAAATATCCACTAGAAATGTTACAAGTTGGATTTTCCTCTAAATAATATCAGATACTAGGGATCTATTATCTAGCTATTCTACATTTCCATTTCCCAGGCATCATCCAAATGATTTAATTTTCAGTGACGGATGAGGATTGGCGGAGATCTGGTGGCTACATGGTAGATTTGGAAAAGGAGATATTTTGCACTAAAAAAAATTATAGTATATGTTTTTCATTGTTTCACAAACTCAAAAGAAGTGGAACTCACAAAATGTGATACGTCATCATTTTGTATTTAATAGACACAATTTGATAGGTGTTGAAGGGTCTAATAAAAACAAGTTTAGTTCAAAGTGTCAAAATGAAAATTCAGACTACTTTGAGGGGCCGCTTATGTATTCGGATAAGTGTATGTGTGTTCTTAATTTTCTCATTCTCTATAGGCAATTATCAACAGCAGAAGGATCCTAAAATTGCAGTAAAGGGAGCATTAATGAAAATACTACAAACATTGATATTTATCAAACTAATGGATGTAGCTTACAAACAAATAGTTGTAGTATTTCTCTGATTGGAGGTCTTACCTAGAATATTGTCCGCCAAAAATGACGTACAATCAATTGATTTTTTATGAAACAAAACACACAATCAATGAAAATTTTTTATGAAAAAAAAATAGATACAATCAGTTTATATATTGCACATCAATAACAATATATATTCGTGATATAAAGAATTTCCTAGCTGACAACTTTGAAATAGGCCTCAAAACTTTCTAATAGTAGACTTCAAGGAGGGGAGAATCAATGTTATTAAAAATCCCGTTACATTGAACGAGAGGCTATCCCTTCAAGGACAAGCAAATGCACTTATGAAAAAAGTGCATGACAAAAAACGACACAAAGCGATCCCCAAGAAGCAGTCGGTTCTTTAAATCTCAGTTCTGGGAAACGGGTCAATGAAAGCATTACTGAAAATATTGGATCCTACTTAGTTAGGTTAATTACATATTGATTATCACATTAGAAAATTCATGTATAATTGATACTTTTTGTCCATAAATTGCCTGCTTCATTTCAAGAAGTTTGCGCTTTTACTTATCACTTTTTGCTCAAGCCCCAAGGATCTTGTCGCTTTGCGATTTTTGCTTTTAAAGAAATTAGGGAAAGTAAAGACGGATGCCTCACAATTTAAATGTGTTTTCTGATATCCGAAACATCTTAATAGTAAAGAAAAATATACCAATATGGTTCACAACTAAGTCATTTCTGCAAGTTTAGTGGTTTTCTAGGTTCTCAATCAAAGAAAAGCGAACACGTGATTAGACCACAAATTCTTCATTTCTTTACATGTAAAAGTCCTTTTCTGTCAAATCTACGCTTACTTTAACAATAAGTCTGTTTAGACCATAAATTTCATTCAATTTTCAAATAACTAGAAGGTAGTCCCCTAACTTGTTGAAATTAATTAGCTGCATTTGAACATAAATTAGAAGTCCATTAACAATTTCTATTTTAGAAATAGAGTCAATCAAGAAAGACATATTAGTAGATAAAGAACATATACAGGCAATGGCACTCCAACAATCTTGGCAGGGAGTGAAAGAAGGGAAGGAGAACTAGAAGTACGACAAAAAGGGTATGAACTAGGTTGCTTCTAGGGATTGCAATCACTTGTTTGGTTGAGATTACCATCCTGACCAAAGAATAAGGTTCAAAGAAGAATTCCCGCCTACATCTACATGCCCATTAAGAGCTACACCTGAAATGAGCTAATTGCATAGGCAGAGAGAAACTTCCCTAAAATCCTAATAGCAATTAACCGCATTGGAGACAACTAATCACACTCTAAGGAGCAAAAGAATGTGTACCCAACCACAAAAATCCACAAGCAAGCTGAAAACTCTAGTCCATAAAATGTATAAACCAACAAGTACAGGATAGACCAATTGAAATATGATGACATCAATTTTGAGTAGCCAACACAACACATACAAGTGATATGACAACTTCTCTACCTAAATGAACAAACCCCACAGGCCAAGATTACATCTTTAACAGAAAAATTGCATTTTGATAATGAATAATGAACCTGTAAAGAGTGGCATTTGATGGGTCTTTCTTGATTGCTTGAGTGTACAAAGCTGCCGCTTTGAGATAGTTCCCAGCTTTGAAGAATTCATTTCCCTGATCTTTCAATGTTATCTCTGCTTTACCTTCCGATTCTCCCATCTTCTCTATCACAAATCTCACAGCAATTTGCTTTCTTGGCTATGGAGATTTTTGAGTTTATTAGGGTTTTTGAGATCTTGTTTTTTTCTACTCAACATGTTTGTTCTAATCTTTGCTCTTTCAATTTTGCCTCATTCCCAACTTTGGGCCCCACTCAAAAATTGGCTATTTTTTGTTGGTAAATTTAACTATGTTTTTGGAAAATATTTACTTTCTTCGGTCCCTTTTATCGTCTCTATTATAAATAAATAGTTCTTAATATATGTTATTTTATAAAAATAACGTATAAATGATATTGTTCTTACTATTTTGCCTTAATAGTTAATGAGATTTGAAAAGATATATTTGACCAACTAGAAGAACTAAAATAAATAATTAAAGTATATTGTAATTTAAGTAAGGGCAAATTAGTAAATTCACTTTTTTTTTCTTAATGCAAGTGCAAGTACAAAAGGTAACATATAAAAGAGATCGAAGGGAGCATATTATAAGACATACTAGGGTTACTTACTAAATGTGTAAGGAAAATTAAACATATATATATATATATATATATAATGTATCAATATTACATAGTAATATACACACAGTAATATATAATAATGTATATATGGTGTATGATATGATGTATACATATATTATAAGATGTATGAGATTTTACTGGATATGTTATTATTGTTAGGCTTAACTCATAAACAGACACCTAAACTTGTCCTCATTTTTCATTTAGACACCTAAACTAAGACAAGTTCCTAATAGACACCTCAACTGTTAAGATTTGATCCCATTAAACACTTTTATCCTACTTGGCACTCTCCGCAGTCTTTTTTCATGTTAATTATACTGTTTTTTTAATTTTTCAGCCAAAAATAAATAGTTGCGGTCCAAAAAAAAATTTCTTCATAAAAGTAGGTTCTCAAAATTCTCAGTTATCCAAAAAAAAAAATTCTTCATTAAAGTAGGTTTTCAAAATTCTCCGTTAACCATGTGCGAAAAAATTATTGCAATTTTAAATAAAAAATTTTTGCACATGGTTAACTGAGAATTTTGAGAACCTACTTTTATGAAAAAAAAAATTTTGGACCGCAACTATTTATTTTTGGCTGAAAAATAAAAAAAAATTACAATTAACATGAAAAAGGACTGCGGAGAGTGCCAAGTAAGATAAAAGTGTTTAATGGGATCAAATCTTAGCAGTTGAGGTGTCTATTAGGAACTTGTCTTAGTTTAGGTGTCTAAGTGAAAAATGAGGACAAATTTAGGTGTCTGTTTATGAGTTAAGTCTTATTGTTGTTATATATATGATGTATAACAATGTATCAAAAAAAATATCCATCTATATACGTTATCGATATAATAAAATATATGCCCTTAGTCGATTTTTTAAATCCTTTCATAAAAAAAAAAAAAAAAAAAAGCAACCATCATTAGTGGCTGAGCAGGGAAAAGAAGAGTGAAGTACATTGCAAGTAACAAATATAATCAAATGGATTATTTCTATCATTAATAAGTGCCACTTTGGGGACGACCAAAGTGGCACTTCGGTAAATTCCCTCTCGAGCGTGGGCATTTCTCAGGGCGGACCATTAATGGCGTTTTCGTAATTACCGGGTACTCGAGGGGCATTCCGCTACGTCCTATTCCCTCCCTATAAATGCTGAGCCTTCCGGTGCTTTCCCTTTTTCCGCTCCTTTGTTAGTTCGCCGGAGAAGAGGCCCACAGCGTCGGCGTTTCAAGCTCCACTGCGGTCCAGGTAACTACATCTGCCGTTTTTTTCTTAATTTGTCTCTTCACTGCGTGCCGCACCACCATAGGTGGTTCTATTTGGATCCTAAACAAAGAATTTGAGATGCATATCCAGTCTTTGCAGCAATGTTCTTGGGTTATGAGTTGTCAATGTTGCATCTTTCGTTCTGAGTGTGTATTTCGTGTTTTTGGCCTCTGATTTCTGAATGGAAGGTGTTTTCACAGTGTTAATGGGCGGTCCTTTTGGGATAAACAAAGATTTTACCATGCATGCCCACTGTTCGACAGTATGTTCTTCGTTTGTGACTTATTGCGATGTTGCCCAACTCAGTGTTTCAGGTTGCTTACTCAGTTTATATTGTTGGTTTTTTCCTTGTGAATTCTGGTCCACTATTCGAACCCATGTTTTCCGCTTCTGAGTTGTTAGTGTTGCATCTTCCTTTCTGAGTATGTAGTTCGTGTTTTTGGCCTCTGAATTCTGAATGAAAGGTGTGTTGATTGCGTTAATAGGTGGCCCTGTTTGGATCGTAAACAAAGATTTGGCCATGCATGTCGATTGTTCGGCAGTATGTTGTTTGTTTGTGAGTTATTGCGATGTTGCCCTGCTCAGTGTTTCATGTTGCTTGGTCACTGTATATTGTCGTTTCTTTCCTGTGAATTCCGGTCCAGTCTTCGAACCCATGTTTTCGGCTTGAGTATTGTCAGTGTTGCAACAAACCTATGCTCAACAATTTTATAAACACCATTGCTCCAAGCCTGCTTCATGATACATTATTCAGAGTATATAAATATTGAAAACTTTCTGACTTCTTTATAAAATCCCTTCGCAGGTGTATGTTTTGCTGCTGAAAGTTGGTTGTTGCGATAGTCACTCAGCCTGTCGATTTTTAAAGTGATGTAACTATTTAGGCTACTGGATCCGACTTGCGAAGACAACTTGGCGAATCGTTTGATCCCCCCAGGTAAGCTTCTAAATCTATCACTCCTATTACACTGTGCTAAACCATGAAACTTTCAGCCACTCAACAAAGTCTTGTATAGGATCCTTTTCTTTGTTCCGGCCGTAGAGAAGAACTCACTTGCCTCCTTCATCCATTTTATTAACTACATCATAGATTCTTACACTAAATTCATTTGCTACATAATAGACTGCGCACATAGCCACTCCACTAGGCCATTCAGAACATCTTCCTTGGTGGTGAGTGTCCTCTTTGAATTCGAGGCATCTCCATTTGCATCAACAACATTCTGAACATTTGGCCTGGCACTGGAATTCGCAAAAAGAACAGAAGAGCCATAAGGAAGTTATCAGTAGATCGTCCTAATCTTAAGTCTCTCAAGTTGATTGACATCACAGGAATAATGATGCTACTACCTCACTATCAAAGACAGAATCTTACAGCTCTTCTTTTGTATGAACCAATTACCTTTCCAAAGCAATCTGAAAGAAATATGTCCATATTTATTCCCAAAAAAAAATCATGTCACAATGTTTTAAAATTCAACCAATATAATCTTGCATGCCCACTTTGTCTAAAGAGTACAATATTAATTGTTGAATTTGATTTATATGATCTATTCTTTTAAATTTATTATCTTTCCTCCTTTGTTAGTTGAGAAATTCAATATAATTAAAAGAATGATACATCATGTTTAAGATCATATGTTTTAAAAGTCGTCTTTTAAAATATATTCCATGAATCCACTCACAAGTACCTTCATTCAATTTCCAAATGCCTTTGTTTTGGTATTCTGAATCCTTACTACTTTTTTGGCTACTGCAGCATGAATTTGCAACTATGGACACTAATGTTTACCCTTGGTTTCACTATATCAGCCAGGTAAGCAGTTTCAAACATCTTTTTTTGAGTTATTTCACTACTTTGGCTTAATATTATGTTCCACATTTCAGTGTGAGAGTTTCAAATGAATTTGGGGCAGGAAATCCAAAAGGTGCAAAATTCACAACTGGAGCTGATTCGAGTAATTTTGAAAGCTAAATTAAAGAAATATACTCGAAGGTACTATAATTTGCGAATTTTTTTCATTTCAATATGATGAAAAAATACAAATGAATTGGATATGAAGGACATATCTTCATGGATTGCAATTGAAATGATCATTTTCAATGTCCTTTTGGACTGGCTCAGGCTTTCGCAAGCTATGTTGTGTGGACTCTTTCAAAGTGTCCACGGGTGCATGTGGGACCCTACAAAAGTGATTCATTTTTGGAGGATTAACACGGGTGCAGCACTATTATTGGAGAGTCGGCGGCCCAATTCTTAAATTCACATTGAATTAGTAGAGCTTGTTGATGCTGCAGTTTCACCTCGATATTTTCAAGATTTCTTAAGTGTTGTTGGAGTTGCAGTTGCGTTCGACAACGATCCATATCTCAGGTCAGCCAGTTGAATCAGACTCTGTAACGTCGAATCTATTATCTTGATTTTCCAGTGAAATCGATTAAAGGTTCGATCGTTGATTAGAATATACAGTAGTGTGAAAGTGCCCTGATTAGTTTCTTCATACAACATCAATGACCTGATTTCTCTGTTTGTATAGTTTGAAGTGAGGAAAAGGGGTCTTTTTAAGTTATGCAATATTGTTTTGCTAACTGAAAGATATGACCGCATAACTAAATCAGTTGGAGTGGTGGACCTTTTGTCCTATTTTTCTCTGATGTGAACTGAAATATGCCCCGGTGACATTGTGGAATTGATGCAGCCATTTATATATTAAGCTAAAATGGGAACTAATGCTCATGAGCCACTCAGTTCCAGAAAGCACTGGCCAGTTTGGGGAATTCGGGAAATAAAGATAAAATATTGCAAGTCAAACATGATTGTTCTTAAACTTGATTTTGATATATAATTAGCATAAAAAGATCTTGATTTAAATATCAAATTGTCTAATTTAAGTACCTGCTTTAGTGGAGAAGGTATTGCTTTTGTCTCCAAGTGTTTTTTGATTTGTTGTTTGTATTCTAAAAAGGTGTTTTCACCAAATTACACCCTTCCTTCGCGAAGGAGCAATCCTAATGTAATGGCAATTGATATCAGTCAGGTTCTTCAGGTTGTCGATTGTGTAATTAAGCTTTTGGACCTTTGGTTTGTTCGAATCAGGCAAGCAGGGGACCAGGCATGGATATTCGAAATCCTCATTTACTGGCTTTTCCTGCAGCTGCAATGTTCATATATGTTGCTACTCATATTTCCAGTGTGTACCTTCCACTTCCAGTATAGAATGCAACCATATTAGTACTTGTTTAAATTTCAAACCATCTCCATAATAGAAATATGTCTTCTCACTTGACCAATAACTTCAGATATCCAAGATACAATGTGGTAAACTTGTTAAAAAACAAGAATAGACATGAACGTTTTTTATTCACCAATCAAGCCTCACGAGATAGATCAAAAAGATTAGAGTAGCTTTGTCCAGCATTCAGACAGCAGGGAGAAATCATAGCTACCACATGATAATTAAAAACCAAAAGCATAAAAAAAGGTATGACAAATACAATAGTTTCCAAGTTTGATAGGAAACAATTTGACTTCCACTACCAATCCCTTGGCCATGTACGCTATAGCTCGATCACGATTACAAACTCCGAGAAGAAATTGGCGTTGTTTATCGACCGCTCTCCTCCAAGACCAGCCTCCTCTCCCTGAACCTTCTGCCGTCGTCGGAGCTCAGAACAAATCATGGAATTTTCTCAAGTACAGCCTTGTTGCTGCTCTCACCGGCGGTTTTGCCACTGCTGGTTACGCTACATACGGTACACTCTGCTCAATTCTATTCTATTCTATTCTTCAGCCTATTTTATTACTGTATCTCATTTCACCGTGGATTGATTGAGTATTTTGATGTTCAATCGAATTTGAGCTTCATTATGCACCTTATATGTGACTACTAAGCTAGCTTGAGTCATTCAGATGAGAAATCGTATAACAATAACAAAGTACTCCCTCCGTTCAATTGTGTGATCTAATTTCTTAGTCTTCACTGTGGCTATTTCTGAAAGGGTTTTGGAAGGTCATTTATGCAATGCCTTTATGCCGTTAGTACTTCGACACATATTCACAGCCAATTAAGCCAGGCGAAGTGCACAATCCGTGCTTCACCGAATTTCAGAGCTTAAGCATGCTTTAAGTGAGCTATTAACAACGCTATTGCATTCCCGTTGGGTGTATTTTCAAATGGGATTTTACATTTACATAACAAGGGGAAATAACAATCTGCTGCCTTCAGTTTAGATAACGAACTCAAGAAGAAAGTAGCATTGCAGTTATACTCTTAGCTTTGGTGGTATCTTCGTATGCTACAAATAGTTATCTTGCTTCTTTTGAGCTGGGGGTCTATCAAAAACAGCTTCTCTACCCCACGAAGGTAGGTGTGGGATATGCGTACACCCTATCCTCAAAGGAATGGAAAATAAATGTTGTTGCTGTATTGTTTTGTGAGATGGAACCTTTTGCCAGATTAATTTATTATGCCCCTCCTCATGCTGATGGTACAACACGCTATTTTTTAAAATAGGTAATGGGTGCAAATACATCAGTGAAGCCTTAAGAAACTCTAGGCCTGTCCCCAGGTACTATTACAAGAGATTCATTATTATGGACTTTCTTTGAAGTCTTACTTCTTTAAAGCTCCTGTAATTGCTATTAGGTAGACTTTTGCCTTCATTGTAGCTTAGTATATTGTTAGTTAGAATGTCTAACTGCAGGCTCAGTTCCTGTTGTTCATAATCGATTTGATACGTTGATAAGGAAAAGTCTTTGTGAAAAAAATGCAAAGAGGATCAAGGGACTGATATGCGATCCTTTATCATTGATATTCCGTTGGTATTATGTGGATATTGTTTCATGTGCACTGACATATCCTTGTTCGGCAGCATATTCGTTGAACGAAGTTGACGAGAGGACCAAGGTTGTGCGTACATCTGCAAACTACACTGTTGGTGATAGTGCATCTGGTTTTGATGTTAGTCTGGATCTACTCTAATTTATTTTCATTCTATGTGTTTGTGTTATCATAATCCAGTAAAACTAACTACGAAGTTGTTGTTTGTTTGCACTATAAGAGTAATGCATGATTAAATCTAAAAGGCAAGAAAAAATTGAAAAAAGTTATATGCATATAAGAAGCAGACTTGAGTCAGTCGTGGATAGATTATGCTCATCCTAGCTTCAACGGTCTTCTTAAATCATGTGTTTAGTTTCTGCTTACTTATTTTTACCTTGTCAGTAAATGTAGGACTCTTCTAAAGTTGAAAAGGAGTAAGAATGAAATATGAGATGATAGGATATGTTATTCCACTAGAAACATGTATTTGTTAACGCCACTAGAAATGTGTATTTCTCTAACAGTGTGCTGATATTGGTAGGAATTAGTTGAAACTTTGACTTGAGCTCATGAATACCCACCTTTGGCCAATTTGATTCATGCTCTTCTGGATGTAGAGCCGTAAACTTTGCTGCAGTCAACTTCTCCGTGCTCATTGTTCATGTTGCAGTGTCATACCTCATCCAATCTTTTGAAACATGATGTTATATGATTTATTTTCTGCTAAATTCATAATCTTTGCTTACTCCGTCATCTAACTGGCTGCCCTTCCAAAATTGCAGGTATGCAACTGCTCGGGACATGACTGCTGCTGGTCTTGGTCTGAATAGATTCTACTATGCTGGACTTATACCTGCTCACAATCAAACCATTTGTCCTTATTTCAACAAAAAATCTACCATTCTTACGTCCTATTTTCCACGTACACAACTGCAACTTGCTGGTGATCAAAAAGGAGAAGACCTCCCACATTTACCTCCCCCGTAATATATTTCCCACCGCCCGTGCATCGCACGGGCACCCGCCCTCTAGTTTTTTTAATAAATGGGAACTTGATTATTTTGAGTATGGAATTTTGATGTAATGGGTATTTTGTCTAATTCTTTTAAACGTACTATATATTCGTACAAAAAATATGCTTGTAAAATCACTAGAATAGATATCATAATAGCTATTGGAGAAAAAGTTATAAATTATTTCTTGAAGTATCCAAAATTACCTTAGCAAAAGAAGTTCCTAATTTGCCTACTTCATAAGTTGACAAAGAAAACAAAGAGGGAACAAGAAAATAGATAAAACGATCAAGGAACTGCCTAGTTCCTTCCTTACACTTTGTCTGGATACTTGTTATGTATTGTTTCATAATGTATCGTATTGTGTTATGTTGTGTTGCATTGTATTATACTGTATTATTTTAATGAATACAATGTTTAAATGGATTGTATCACTCTTCTCTTTACATAATATCACACATTTATAATTTGAATAGTAAACCTACAAAAAAATTTAGTATATATGATAAAGCTACCATAAAAAGGTAAGGTAAATGATAAATAGTATTATTTAATAATAAGCAAAGTCAAAATGAGAAGAAAATATTAAGATAACACCAAATTGGTCATTACACAAAATGAGTTTTTTACCTGTTATCTAGCTCAAACGATATGATACAACGGAATTTAAGTAACAATCAAAACAAAGATTCTATTTAACCTAATAATACAATACAACAACCATCTAACTATTTGAAAAGGGTCTCAATCTCATATTTGATGACCGGCATGGAGGTAGGCTTCGTTTCTACGGCTGTCTTCCCAGCCATTGGAAGACTGAGCGAGAACGGTAAGGAGCACACAAACAAAGAACAAGGTGTTAGCTAGGTCATTCGACGTTGGGATCTTCTTCTCCTTGTCTTTCTTAATACTTCCATCTTTTTTTCCTCTTGCTTCTCATTCTTCTTCTGCTCCATTTCCTTGTTTGTTTTTTAATTTTTAATATGAGATTTTGAAGATTTTTCTCTTAATTTCTCTTTTGAATTATATAATCTCTTCTAAAAATTGGCATCATCTTAAATCAAGAAGATCGGGAGCAAAAATGATCGAAAGAATAGAAGAAAAAAGCAAAATTAAACCACCCCTCATCCTCTTTCCCTTTATTTTTCTTCTAAAAAAATAAAAAATAAAAAAATAAAAATAAAAAAAATAAAAATAAAAATAAAGTTCAATCTTCTTCTTCTTCGTCTCTTCTTCTTCCTCTTCCTTCTCCCCCGAGCTTCTCCTTCTTGTTCTTTTTCATCATCCTTTTTACACCCCATCCTTCTGATCTTTCCTATTCCTCTTCCTCTTTCTCCTCCTTATTATCCATCCGTGCCTCCTCCTTCTACTTGTGTTGGATTGAATAAATATGAGTAAGTATATAGTTGAAATTGATTGAAAATACTAGATGATACTATATATAAATTTTTAAAAATATTACAAGTTATTTGAACTTTTTTCAAGTAAAAGTCATATCTAAAACATGTCTGACACGCATGTATATCATATATATTACAAAAAAGAAATCATCGTAGTTATCATGAAATGTGTATATCACATGTATATTGTGTATATAAGTAATATCATATACATTCTCACGAATTTATACAAATATATATGAGATAAACAGATATACAATAAATGGAAATTGATATTCAATGGGATACGTGGATTCCACTATCACATGTGCATTGAGATTGAGTCGTCTTCAAATTCAAATTTTCAGTCCGAAGTTTAGATCAAATTTATCATAAACTATCTACAAATACCTTCAAAGTTTATATTCAAACTCCTTAGAGATGTTTTCAACAAAACTCAATACCATCCAATTGAGACAAACTACAAATATGTGAAACAAAAGTTAAAATCAAACTTCACTAAACTTTAATAACATTTTTAAGTTTATCCTCAAATAATCGGTAGAGATCTAAAAGAAAATGACATTGTGACATAAAAATACTGAAAAAAACTAATGATGATCTCTTAGAACAAAAAAAAAAAAAAAAAAAAAAAAAAAGTAGAGAGGTTTAGAAGAAAACATTGGAAATTTCTAATAATAATTTTTCTTTTTTAGTAAATTTAACTTGGATTACATCTTGAATAGCCAAAAAAAAAAAAAAATCAATTTATATCCGGACATTTATATAGTTCTGCTTGTATGTACTTGATAAAGGCCAAAGTTAGAGCATGGTGAGACCTTAACCTACTTTTACTTAATTAAATACAAATGGTACTTCGAACTTGAAATGAGCATTAAGAGATTATGATACTTCTTTAGCGTTTGAGTTGGAGTCAAGTTTCGAACTGGAATTCTTGGGCTTCTCTCGAGAAGATAAAAAAGATCAATTCTACCAATTTGGTGGGACACTCAAAGTAATAGAATAGATTTCACAAAAATATTTTTCGTCCTAGTCAAGATAATAAATAGTACTCCATATTGTTTTGGATTTGTAGTGAAGAATGATTGACAATTATTTTAACTAGATGTTAATTATCCACATGATACATTTTATTGAGGAGTGATCAAATTAAATTGGATAATTTGAAATCATTTGAAGAGTTCAAAATCAAGAATTAGAAAAGATTCCAATATGAGTATTGACCACTAGATGCAAAAATGAAAAAAAAAAAAATAATCATGCCAACTTTTGTTAATTAATTAGGTTTATCTAATAAATGTTCCTCCAAAAACCTATCTTTGGAAGTTGGAGTGTTAACATAAAGAAAGATTTATTTGATCTTCTAGGAAATGAAACCCCAAAATTAGTTCTCATATGCATACTAATTGTTGGTTGAACCACCTTCTTCTAAAGAAGTTTCATAATTTGCCTTATAGCTGTATATGTTTCCCCTTATATTGATTGTCAAAGCTTATTCTCCAACATATATAACAAGAAAATAATTATTTATTTGGCACTATGTTTTTATTTGCTTTGTCCACTAATAAATTTTTAGTAGGATTTACATAAATCACATACTATAAAGATAATTACCATTTTTCTCTACTCTTTTTCAATTTACAGAAATCTCTTAAAAAACATAGCAATTCGAATATATTGAATTCAGTTTCGGATAATAAATACTAGGGTTTTTAAGTATCAGCAGATAACATTTAAAACATGATACATTGAACATAGAGATCGATAATTTAAGAATCAAAATTAATGTATCTGAATTACTGAAAAAATGTGTCAGGATGGAAAGAATGGATATTTGGAAATTGATTGAAATAATAAAAAATAAGTGTAATCAGATAATTAAACCTAAATTTTAACAACTTGATATTACTATTTAATGGAACAAAGACCATCATGTCATGTAAACTTTCTCCAGTACTATTGTTGTTTCTTCTTCTAGAAGAAGCATTAGTTTTGAAAATTAAGCTTCAAGTAGACCTAAAATATTACAAATTACACGTTTGAATGTATAACCTAAGTTTTAAATTTCAAGAAAATAAGATGTTGAAGAGCTATTCAATTTCTTTTTATTTTAATTGATGAATTATAGCAACTATATATTCACTAAATAAAAGTCAAATTAAATATTCTTAGACATATATATGCCAAGCCAAAAGAGACAATGAAAGGGATCTTTATATTATGTATAATGTGGATTATGGCATGTCAAACATTTATGACATTTTAATTAGATATTAAATCAAGTTCTCACAGCCATTAATTTCCCCCTCTTCAACCACTCTTAAACGTAATCAACTTAGACACCTAACTTAATGATTTTGATCTAGTCTTTCTTTTTTCCTTGGACTACCCTTATTTTAAATTTTTTTTTTTTTTAAGAGAATAGAGACATGCAAATTGGAGAAAGGAGATGGAAGACGCATGATGATGAGTACTTTTTCATTCTTGAATACTCACAAATTTGATAGAAGTTTTGGACGAATAAATTAAAGGGGAGTTTTCAAAAATACCAAGTTTTTGGATAAAAATTACATGCCCCTACCGAATCATTGAAAAATACCATATAAAATACCAACTTTATTTACAAATTTAGGAGAGAGAGTGTTTTGAGTGTGATTATTGTGGTGTGTGGTATGATATAATAATGTTGGAAAATGAAAAAGAGTGTGTTTTTTTTGGTATTTTGATAAATAAATTTTAAAGTGTAATTTTGGGGGTGAAAGTTGTTATTTGTGTAAAAAATCCTAAATTAAAATCGACTTTAATTGGAAGCATTTTATATCTGAAAACAAAATTTTTTGTTACAAATTTAAATTAATGTGTCCCAAAAGTAAATACCAAATAGACACATACCGAATGAAGAGGAAAACCATGAACTGAAACCCTAAACCTAATTAAGTAAATTAATTGAGCTTTAATTCATACGAAAAAATGTGGTTAGATGGTCGAAATTTCTCCTCCTTAAACTATAGGTCTTGAGCTTGACCTATTTGAACAAAATATGAAGCATTTTACCTCTTAATGAATCTACCTAACACAAATTCAATTAGTCAAGTGGGTAAGTTGTAAATACTTGATGTATATCCTATCATATAGGTGCATCTAGAACAGATTAACAAATAGAATGAATATGTACTAATAAGTATTCATTTTTTTATTAGTTGTTACAATTTTCTTTTGTCAGTTCTTTAAAGAATCATAAATGAAAAACATTTATTTATTACTACTTTAATCTTATCTCTCTCCAATAAATTGTACTTTATTTAAGAAAAAATTAAACTAAGTTAATATTATCTCAGGAACATCCAATACTGCGGGTAAAATGGAACAAAAACAAAGTAATATATTTCCTCTTAATTTTGTAAAACAATAAATAAATTGGGATAAATATTCTTAATAACCTTGACAACTGACATGTGACGGAGTAAGTAAGAGTCTTTATTAAACAAAAATTAGGGAAGAATTAGGATGTAAAGGTATGACACTTGAGTCTAATTCAATATTAAAAGTTAGTTCACAGGGAAAAGATTGTCCAAGTTCATATAAAGAGACAATCGATGTGAGATTTGTTTTTCATTCTTCAACACTCCACCTCAACCCCTTGGTTGGATATGTGGAGCATAAGCAACTTGATTCGGGGACTCAACAACGATGAGATGAATCCTAATATGATACCATGTATATTGAAATGATTTTTAGATCTTGAATCTAATTCACACACTAAAAGTTAGCTTATGAGGAAATGATTACCCAAGACCATATAAAGAGTTTAAATTCCACTCATCCCATCTATATGGAATTCAATAAGAAATTCGTGAGGGACTAAAGTTACTCATCTTAATTTTATATGTACGGTGATTATCCCTCATGAATATCCTTAAAAGTCATTTGGTTCGCAAACTACATTATCTTGGAATTATAATTCTAGAAATAATTTGTTACACTTGTTCAAAAGATTGAAATTAATTTAATATCATATTTGGTTGATAGTATAACTTTGTAGATATATTTATATCGTCAACCAAATTCACAATATAAAATCAATCTCAAATTTAATCTTAAGATATTCTATCTTATTTCACCAGACCCTAAATTGTGATATTCATTTTCCTATAACATTAGCTACTACAGGTCCTCAATATTGAGATCAACTTGTAAAACTTTAGGGGTAATTTGGTAGTCGTATTGGAGATGAGTTGTATATATATTAAGATCTATATAAATAACATCATGTTTGGTAATTAATTAGGAGGTAGATTATTCATGCATAAAACTAATATGTTTTTTTTTATTTATAATTTAGAAATCTATATAATTAATACATGCATAAATTATGAAAAAATTTATATGCGCACGATAGAAAGTGAAATAAATAATAATGAATAACTAAACTTTACATAACTAATCTCCATATAAAATTATACAGTTCCCAAAGGGTCACTACAATTGTCTATATTTTTTTTTCCAAATATAATTTGGTCTTTTTGATTTGGCAGTTGACTTCAAAGGTCCTCTACTTTAAGAATTGGTCAGATTCAGAAAAGGTGAACACTTCGAAAATTATTAGAGCTTCTTCTTTTTTTTTTTTTTTTGTCATTTCATAATTAATCAGCTTACGTTCTAATTCATATTATAATTAGTGAAGATGATGTACGTATTTTCACTTAACATTATACTTTTTTTCTAAAAAGAATTCGTTAATATATGATTAATTAGTTTAATTTCTACCAATGACTTTTCCCCTCACCTCTAAATTAAACAGGTTCATTTTCAAGAAAAGATAGATTAATTACTATATTGATTAAACTTGACCCTTTCATCAATAATTAAAGACGCTGGAGCATGCCTACATATTTAGGTAAATATAGTTTCCTTTTTTTGCTAAATTCTAACCAAAGTTCTGTTGACTTTAGAATATCGATATATAGATTTTAATTTTTACATGCAAGTTGGATTAACAAATTACACACATTTCACATCAAAGTGCAATTTAAAATTCAAAAAAGAAAAAGAATTTCAGTGGTTGAATGGTTCATTGTAGTAAACTCTCCTTCTTGCCAGCTAAGTTTCACCTGCTTACTATGACCAAAAACTCAAACCAACCAAAAAAATATTAAAAATAACAAATAATTAGAGGATGAGGAGGGGAAAAAAAGAAATTAAATGGATTATTTGGGACCAATTATATTATGCTTCACCATGTGAGGAAAAAAAAGAAAAACATTTTGCTCTTTACAGTAAAGTAAACTTTGGACTGACTTAATCTAGTCACACACGTCTTTTATTGAATAATTAGTAGAACGGTACTTCATTTTCAAATTGTGAATTCGAGTCATCGAAAAAGTAAAAAAAATGATAGCTTTTTGAAAGGAGTTAAAAAAACAAGAGGGTAGAAGTTAGAATTCAGAACCACGTAGCATCAAAATAATTAGTAGCTAGGGCAAACATGAGTTAATCTTGATAAACAAACCTTAAAACTTTTTAATTAATTAGCATGTAGCTAGTTTTACCACTTCAACAAGAAAAGGAGTAGTTAAGTTCCTTGCTATCAAAATTTCAAAGATCTCTATGCACCAATAGTAAAAAATGTAAGTCTTCTTTTGCTTTTTACCTTACAATAATATATAATAAGAAGCAGTTAAGCTGCTCAAGCAGGTTGCAGGTTAGCATGACTGCTTGAGCAGTTTGAGGATATATTCATAATTTTTTATATATGGTTATTTTGTTGTAATTTATTTGTTTTATTTTTAATGTTAAAAAAATATTGTTAAGCATGATATTTAAAGCTGCTCAAGCAAGCAGCAGATCAACATGCCTGCTTGGGTTGTAATTTATTTGTCTTATTTTTAGTGTTCAAAAATGTTGTTAATCATGATAATTAAAGTTGCTCAGGCAGCAAGTCGACATGCCTGCTTGAGCAGCTTGAGGTTGTAATTTAATTTGTTTGTCTTATTTTTAGTGTTAAAAATGCTGTTAGTCATGATAATTAAAGTTGCTCAAGCAGGTAACAAGTCGACATGCCTGCTTGAGCAGCTTGAGGTATATCCACAATTTTTTATGGTTCCTCCATTGCAATTGCTCAAGCAGGCAACAGATCGACATGCCTAACACTAGCACGAACACCAATATCTAAGTACTAAAAAGAAAAAGAGCTAGCCAGGTCATGTGGTCATACAATAACTTATCCGCAACTAATCAAAATATATGAAGCCAAAAAGAAAAAAAAAACTATATTACAAACAATAGTGAATATATTAGCTTTAATATTATTTAATTTTTATAATATTTTAAATTTATGTATAACTATTATATGTATTAACTTATACATTAGGTATTATTTTTGTACTAGAATATGATATTAATAATACAGAATAGTATGTCTAATCTAGTACACTTTACTAATTTAAAAAAATGATGTCAATATAATTGATCCAATATTACTAATACATCATACTTAATATCATATATAATTAGGGAAAAGATATAAATTTATCCCTGAAGTTGTTTCGAAAACTCAGTTACACACTTAAACTATTGGGATGATCTGTTACACACCCGTACTACTCATAAGTGAATTTATTTACCCCTTCCTACACCCACATCCAGGCGCATTTCAGTCAACATACTTGAGTGCATCAACACGTTTAATTAACCCAATTTTTTATTTTTATTTATCAAAATTGCCCCAAGCTTTGTGGCATCTATTTACTTCGAAGAGTAACCATAAATAACTACAGTGAAAATTGCAGAAGCAAGTAGAAGAATGCTAGAGAAATTAAAATAGGTAGAATTTCAAAGTTTTGAACTGTGATTGGACCTTGAGGCTTGAGTTTGCAGTCAAATTTGTCGAAGAGATCAGTAGCAATTTCTTTGATTTATGAGCAATTCGTTAATTAGGGTTTTGTGTTTTTAGAGAAACGAAATGATTGGGTGAAATAAAATGGGTTGAGTGAAATGGATCGGATAAAGATTCATTTAATACGCGACATTATTAGGAAGAGAGTGACTTCACTCTATACATTATAGTGGGTGAAGGAAAGGGTAATTAAATTCACTTATGAGTAGTACGAGTGTGTAATAGATCATCCCAATAATTGAAATGTGTAATTGACTTTTCGAAACAATTTTAAAAATAAATTTATGTCTTTTCTCTATATACTTATATTATACGCTCCATCAAACAACTATCCATTGAATGTTATCAATATTATTCTATAATTAATGAACTTTCCCATCATAAGTTACTGAGTCAATGCATGAAAGACATGCAATACCAAATTAAAGCACATATATGATGTGTTTAGATAACAATGTACTAACTAATATAAGTAACATTATTGTTGTGTGTGCTCATTGTTTCCAAATTTCTAACTACCATATTTCTTTTAATTCTTATTTCTTATGGTTTGGCTTTCCAAGAAATCAACCTCCCTCCATCATAATCTGTTTAATTTAATGGGACAGTACTGCCAGTCCCCCATAATTGTATTTTAATCATACTGATAAAAGTTCTTCCTTTTTTAATATAAAATAAAATAAACCTACATTTTCTTCCTCTTAATTTTCTGAAAAATAATGTAGCCTTTTTTTTTTCATTACAGTCAACCTCTTCATGATAATTACTATCCTTTATTACAAATTTATTTAATTCAATTTATATATTATGCTATATTTTATATATATTTTTTTAACAACGTTACCTCGTATAAAGTAGGATAAAAAGGCTTAATTACACCGACGACCTCTCAAATTATAAACTCTTCCCTAATTCCCAACCCCCCACCCCAAAAAGAAGAAAATTTAGATACTGAAACTACATATGATTAATTTGTATATGTCACCTCTTTAAATTATACGTGTTAGCTACAATAAATTGTAGAACCTCAGATATGTTCCACTTGAGGGTGTTGTATATAATTAAAGGAGATTGATATATTTTATATGGTTAACTTAACTATGTAAAGATACTTGAGCGCACACACGAATGTTTTTCCAAAAGTTATACTAAAATATCTAAAAAAGAAAAAACTTTAATTGAAACATATTACATATAATTCTGATAAACAACACGGTGGTAAAGTTGACACAGTAAATCCAACCTTTGCCTTTCCATGAGTCTAGAATCTCTAAAAGTACATAGGACATTGAAACATCATGTGTGTATGGAAAATAATTCAATAAGTTTAACTAATTTAATCCCAATTGCTCCCTAATTAAATAACTAATTAAAGACCGTGTTTTTGGTGAAATCAGTAGCTAATGTCCATCAAACTTTCTAACAATTTGCACAACATCATCATTTTTGTCTATAATGTATATACCAATTTCCTGATCTTATTTTGTTTAAATTAAGGATATAGACATAAAGACATAGAGAACTCTTATACTACTTTCCCTAAGAAATCTCCTAGGATTATTTTTTATCACCAACTTGCACATTATTATCCCCAAAAAAGAAGAAGATCGACATTAAGTAAGATGTGGTCAATTCTTGATTATCTTAATTATTGTTGTCTGGTTCCTAATCACTATTTAATTTAACTAATTAAATTAAAAATACTCTCTCTACCAGCCACTTAGCCTCCACCAACAGCCATTAATTTAAATATCAACCCTTTGTGGCATCTATCTAAACATATTCCAACATAATACATTAACTTGTCTTAAACCCTAAACTCCTAAAACTCATCAAAAGATCATGAAATTCATCAACTTAGCCCTTTGTGGCTTATTCTTCATCATCTTCTTCTTGTCAAAACCATCTCTTCAAGCTTCAATCAAATATGAACCAAACCCTAGACTTTTCAATGCTTACATAGCTCTACAAGCTTGGAAACATGTCATGACTTCCGACCCAAGAAACTTCACGAAGAATTGGTATGGTTACAATGTTTGCAACTACACCGGGGTTTTTTGTGCTCCAGCTCCAGATAATCGTAATATCACCACTGTTGCTGGAATTGACCTCAACCATGCAAATATCTCAGGGTATTTGCCTGAAGATCTTGGTTTGTTGACGGATTTAGCAGTTTTTCATATAAATTCCAATAGATTTGAAGGCACTATCCCAAAATCTTTCTCTAAGCTTCGAATTCTATATGAACTCGATGTGAGTAACAATCTTTTGTATGGTGAGTTTCCTTCTGTTGTACTATCTCTTCCTTCTTTGAAATTTCTTGATATTAGGTATAACCAATTCGAAGGGAAGGTCCCTTCTAGACTTTGGGATCGAACACTCGATGCCCTTTTCATAAACAACAACAAATTTCAATTTGCATGGCCTAGAAACATAGGAAAATCTCCTGTTTCTGCTCTGGTCATGGCAAATATAAATGTAAGGGGATGTATACCATCAAGTATAGGGAATATGTCGAAAACCCTAAATGAGATTATTCTCTCTAATTCTAGTTTAAGTGGTTGTTTGCCAAAAGAATTAGGGTTATTGAAAAATGTTACAGTTCTTGATGTGAGTTTTAACAATCTTGTTGGAGAGTTGCCGGAATCAATTGGTGGAATGGAGAAATTGGAACAACTTAATGTGGCACATAACAAGTTTTCCGGTCAAATTCCGGCGAGTATTTGCTCGTTGCCAAAGTTGGAGAACTTCACCTACTCTTACAACTACTTTTGTAGTGAACCCAAGATTTGTCTCAAGTTAAAGGACAAAGATGATAGGAAGAACTGTATACCATATCGACCATCACAACGTACAGAAAGCGAATGTAAGACATTTTATTCACGGGGTCCAGTGGATTGTAGTTCATTTGGTTGTGGATCACCTCCTTCTCCTCCTCCACCACCATCATCACCACCGCCACCAACTCCAAAATCACATTATTACCATTATCCTTGATGATGAGTTGTGTTTCTTTGACTTTTGTTTGCTTTTACGTGATTGGATAGATTTTGTATTGAAAATTCGAAATAAAAAATTGATAGTTGAATAAACTATACATGTAAGAAAGTTGGACTTTTTTTCTTTTTCTTTTCTTGTACTTTTTTTTCCCTATTATTGGATATATATATATACACATTGACTTTGATTATGTTGTACTGCTAAGAGATTAAGACTTTGTATTTTATTTTTCCCTTTTTATTGTTATTTTTTGCAAGTAATACGTCATGTGATGTTTCCGCTTAATTAATAATGTCCATTAATTAGTACAAATGTTCAGTCAATTATAACCACCTCATTGGCTAATCCAAATAGCAAAAAGTGAAGAAATTAATGGTAGCGTATTTAAAATTTCTAGACATCTAATACGAAAACGACAATATAAGATAAACGCAAAGTTAAAAATCGAATCGAAATTAATTGTTCAAATCGATAAAAAGTTATTTATTTGTTGATAAAAAATTATTTAATATTATAATTAAGCTCAATTTTAATTAAACACATCAATAGTGAAAGTAAGAATAGGAAGGTTGGGACCATATAAAAAATATAATGAGGGAAAGAAATTTTATTATCTAAAAGTTTGTCCAATATGAAAAGTTATAACTCTTGTAAACAAGCTTGATAAAGAATAATAGTAAGGATGGACTCAATACCATTGAAAGTATGATAGTCCTTCAAGCAAGGGACTTGGTGCAAAATTTAGCCATGTTTTCATGTTTCAATTGAACACTGTTCATTTTTGTTACTCTTAAAGAATTTTTTTTTCATATTGGAAGAAATATGATTGGGGGAGCTAAAAGGGCATAATATCATGAACCAATGTGAATGAGTATAAGCTTCATGGCTCCTAATAAAGTATTCCAATTAGATATTTTTAATTCAAAATTTTAAAAAACTTTTGCAGATGTCTTCATTCGCCTATTAGATAATTAAGTAACCACATGAAACTTGGTCTCACCGAGGACATGACTCTAGATAGGATGGAGCGGAGATCGCGAATTAGAGTAACGGGCTAATAGATTGGTAGGTTGTTGGTTGGTTGTGGGGTATAGTAGGGTAGTAGTAGTTATTTGGTGTTGTCTTTGTCTGCCTTATGTGTGATAATTGTCTCGTATTTATTTGCTATCATGTATTTTTCGTTATTAGTCGCGTCTTTCTGTTCACTTTCCCTTTCTTTTCTTTTCTGTTTTTCATATCTAGCTTATTCTGCATATGAGTTTTTGTGACGAGGGTTCTCAGGAAACAACCCCTCTACCTCTATGAGGTAGTGATAAGATCTACATACATTATACTCTCCCAAGACCTCACTTGTGGGATTCCACTGGGTATGTTGTTGTTGTTGAAGTGATTAATTGAGAAATAACTTAGTTCGAATATCTAGGTGACTTAATTTGGATATCTAAGTGAAATATCCCGACAAATTTAACAATTTTTTGATTGCTTTTGCCTTGCCTCATCCCAACCCACCCCTCTCAACTACAAACCAAGCAAAGAACCAATCGAGCCCACCGAGGCTAAAGCCAATTTTTGTAAAAAGGCTGAGCCCATTAATCAGTGATCCATAATAAAAAGCCTAATATTTGAATGGGCCAATAAGATCTCTTTGGGTTTAAATGATAGGGTTTGACATTGAAGCCATCGTCGAGCTCAGTATTGTCTTGTGTTTCCCTCTCTTAGCATAGCTCAGAAGCTCGACCATGGCCGTCGGGTACTCTCTCTATAACTCAAAAATCACATTTTTGCCATATTTAACCTAACCCCTTTTTCGCAATTTCGTTGTATTACAGCAAGAACAAGAGAATTTCCAAAGGCAAGAAGGGAGGAAAGAAGAAGGCGTAAGATATTTCTTTACTGAGTTTTATTACAAAGTTTCAATCTTTTTGTCTTTTTGTAATCTGGGTGTTTTGTTAAATATGTGTTAAATGTTTATTTTGTCGAGTCCCCTTATCAGTATTGCTATTGGTGTATTACCTGCTGTTTTCATTGCTGCTGTTATCGTATTATGTTTTCCCTAGTGCTTAATAAGTTGTTGTTACTGCTTTCATTTCCATATTTCTTTTATTCAAGCTGCATTAACTTGTGGAATTACACTGTGTATGATGTTGTTGTGTTTCGTTGATTTGATTCGTTTTGGTGGATTCAGAGCAGATCCATATGCTAAAAAGGATTGGTATGATATTAAGGCTCCATCAGTTTTTGGTGTCCGCAATGTAGGGAAGACCCTTGTTACCCGTACACAGGGTACAAAGGTAATTCTTTGCTTTATTTTGATTCTAAGCATTATTTGCGCGTGTACCCATATCAATTAGTATTCAAAATAATAATATAGAACATACATAAGCTCATAAATTCTAATTAAACACTTCAATCCGAACCTCTCCTCCGTGCCTTGAGAATTCATCTACTTTTATCCCTAATTGTTTTCTTTTTTTGGTTTTTACAATGCACAAATTTGCAAACAGTTGTGTGAGGCTCAAGAATCTACACATGTTTTGGAAGTTTCAATTTAGAGAAGGATTAAGTTTTGTATGCACCTAAATGTTGTGAGCTTTTATAAAGTGTAGTAAAAGAAAATGAAAAGTCTATACATAAATGATCAATGGAATCTCAAAAGACCAAAACAGTAGCCTAAATAGGGTTGAATCTTTAAAAAACCAGGTGTACTCGTTTAGCTTGCATTACTAACGTCAGACTAAATATCCTCCCCATTTGTTAAGCAAAATTGCACAATAGCAACATGCATTAACTAATTGGCGGAGGGAACAATTCTTCCATTTATTACTTGATTCAATTTGATTGATGAGATTATATTTAACATAAAGCTTTGTTATTAATTCCAAATTCTTCAAATTCTTTATCCTTTTATTATTTCATATTTAATTAATTAAATAACTTATAATATTTTAATTTAGTCTAAGGGCAAAATGGTAATCCACTTTGGACTTAGCACCTTCCCACTTTTAGTATTTAGTGTTCTTCAAGGGCATTTCTCAGACAACGGGTATTTTCTTCTGATTTCTATGAGAAACTACCTTTTGCACGGTGCCTATACAATGCTACTTATCACGATTGGAGGATGTTCTTGTTTATCCCCAGCATTCCTTCAAATTAATAGTAGCCAAATTATGTCAAGCTGTGATGAGATAGCTAACATGTAAGGAGATCTATTTTAAGCTTGGATCTCTGATGAAATTTTCTTGTTACGTAGGTTTCTGAGCTTCATCTCTTAAATTTACTTGTTACAAAACCTGATGACAAAAGCAGGGACCTATTGCCTTTTTTGTGAATGGGTCTCTCGTAAACTTCAGGGATATCAAAAATTGCATTGTTATTGGGTGAACCACTTGAATTAATTCATGATGGAATGGTTCAGTAAATGATGATACATTATAGTTTTGCTAGATCAAAATTGAAAGATCATGACTTTCCAAGACCATTCTCATAAATCAAATAATTGAGCAATTTTATATGTACTGAATCATTGTATTCCTCCAGCTCGTAGAAATGATTACTCAATGTGGTTTAATTTTTTCCAAACCCGATGAAAAAAGCAGGGAATGTATTGCCTTTTGTGAACTATATCAAAGAAAACACAATTCAATAAATTATAATGCTATTCTTTCATTCCAGATTGCTTCAGAAGGCCTGAAGCATCGTGTGTTTGAAGTGTCGTTGGCTGATCTTCAGAATGATGAAGATAATTCCTTCAGGAAGATTCGCCTGAGAGCTGAAGATGTCCAAGGAAGAAATGTCCTGACAAACTTTTATGTATGACAATGACCTCAATTGTTTTTCTGCCTATTCTTAAATTCTCCGTCAAACTTTTTTGGCTTAAAATGGTCAGGGTATGGACTTCACCACAGATAAGTTGAGGTCACTGGTAAGGAAATGGCAATCATTGATCGAGGCTCATGTTGATGTTAAGACAACTGATAGCTACACCTTGAGAATGTTCTGCATTGGTTTTACAAAAAAGCGCCCAAACCAACAAAAAAGAACTTGCTACGCTCAGTCAAGCCAGATTCGCCAGGTAACTGCAAATGCTTGTTCAAATAGTAACAAGTGGTGTTCTGATTGTGATATAGCAATATTAGGTTGGTTTAAATTTTCTCAAGTATTCGGTTTGATGTGCACAAATCAATAATCGATAGAAATAGGGCAGGGATCTGTACTAGTGCTTACACTTCCTGTGTTTTGCTATAATCATTGATATCTACTCTCTTTTCAAAATAATGGTTTTCAGATTCGGCGCAAGATGCGTGAGATCATGGTTAACCAGGCACAATCGTGTGATTTGAAAGACTTGGTCCTGAAGTTCATTCCTGAATCAATCGGCAGGGAGATTGAGAAGGCAACTTCAAGCATCTACCCATTGCAGAATGTGTTCATTCGCAAGGTCAAGATCTTGAAGGCTCCTAAGTTCGACCTTGGCAGATTGATGGAGGTAATTTTGTTATTCCCATCTCCAGTAACGTGGATTTCCATTTCTTGTCACTATCATTATTAATGATAACCAAACTCTTTATTTTTTCAACTGAAGTGAACCAATGCTTCAGCATCTATATGAAGAATTAATTTGGAGCTTATTGTTTCTTGGTTGTCATAGGTTCACGGTGATTACTCAGAAGATGTTGGTGTGAAGGTAGATAGATCAGCCGAGGACGTTGCCGCTGAGCCAACTGAAGTAGTTGGAGCTTAAATATGTTTTGATTTTCATGATTTGTTTTATGAACTTGGTTTTGTCTTAAATTGTTTTCATGTACTTCATATTTTGTCAATGAAGAGTTTAGGAACAGATTCAGAAGGAATTTTATGTAGGAGTACATCATATGATATTTCCCAGTAAAATGGAACTGACTTTAATATCTAGGCATTGTGTAATGGTCTTAAATCCACCAAAAGTAAGAACTTAACCTGTGAAAGTGAATATATGGGCTATAAGAATGGTTTTTTTTTTTTTGAATAATTTATTCCTAATTTAGATTCATTTTTTGCTAAGTTGTAATTATATACATTCTAGCATGAACTTCTTTGCTTAAAGGTAAACCAAATACAATTTTAACTAAGTAAATTTCAAATAAAGGTAAAATCTATGGTTAAAAGGGTATCTGGTGGGTGAAATAAGTTGTTATAAATCTTGGAATAAATTGTAGAATATTTTATACAAGTTTGGTACAATCTTTATTTTTGTTTTAGCATTTCGACGTCCTTAATACTGTAAGGGATTGTTTGATTGAAATTAAGTTATTTTAGGATTTATTACGTAACATATATATGGAATAACTTATCCTCTCACTATAGTATGAATGATGGGATAACATTTTTCAAGACTACCTAATACCTCCAACCAAACATAAAATAAAATAATTTTGCATATCATTTTGTGATTATAATACATTATACCTCACCTTGTGGGATTACACTGGGTATGTTGTTGTAATACATTATACCTCACACCAAACGATTCCTAGTTGTGATGGTATTATTTCTTTTTCATATTCAATGTCATTAAAAAAAGTTATACTGAGATTATTAAGTCCAATAAAGTTTTAGATAAGAAAGGTTAATTCCTAAACACTTGGAGAACGGTAAAATTAATGCTGTTTATTAGTAGTACTTTATTTGGTGCACTTTTTCTTGCTATGTATAACTTATGTTTGCATTATGTATTACCAACACCATGAATTTCTAGGTATATGCATTAGGTATTAGCAATGCATGGGGATTTAATGCATGCATTAGCATGGTTAATGAATGACTCAATTGTCTCTCAAAATCCTTTTAACATCTTTTCCACCATATTTGTGAAGGATATCTTTATAAATAATTTTTTTTAAATCTAAATTATGCCATGCATGATATTTTAATACACAAATTAAACAATGTATAAAAAAATACGCTACCATAATTAATGCAAGCATTACTACACTCACCTCTCTATCTCTATAAGGTAGTACTAAGATCTGCGTACATTCCACTGGGTATATTATTGTTGTTTATTACTAAGACACTCTATTTAACATTATTCTTATACACCCTACACCAAACAACCCTTTCAACTTTTTTTAGTATGCCTCAGTCGTCCATAATACATTTATCAATTTTACCTATTTCAGCTTTTAAAGACAACACAAATTGGCAAAAGAAAATAAAAAAAATACCTAGTGAAGATATCACATCAAGACTAAAGAAAATTTACTTTTCTCAGGTTTGGCGTTTTACTTAAAACCATGATAGAAGGGTTAAAAGGCTTGCAGAAATATATATGCACAAGCTTGAAGCATAGTAGCTCCATGCAACACCTAATATTAGATAGTACCATCAACTGATAACACCTTAGTTTCAGAAACATTAAAATTGCAAAACACAAAGCATTGCTAAAATTCTTGAGGCAGTTAAAAGTCTAAATAACTGAAATAGTAGCCATGAGAACAAAGCTTATTTGGGATTAGATCCAACCTAACTCTTAACACTTCCCCTAAAACTAAGCAAGAATCAGTTTTTCAACAAAAGGTTAGAACCATTAGACGCGATATCTGATGCTGCCATTATTGCTGCTGCTGCTACTGGAAGGTCTAAAGCAACACATGGGACCCTTCTTTTTCTTCTCACTGTTCTTCCTCCCGATATGGATGAAGTTCTTCAGTATGATGCCAGTGCTGCTCCTGGAAAATTTGCTCCTAACTCTGCTTTTCTTTTCGTCGTCCAGTTTCAGCAAAATGTACTGAATTTTCTGAACCTCTAATTGCAACCGCCCAATCTTCTCAGACCCCTTTCTTGCCTGTTCGGAAACTCTGTTTTGACGGATATTCATGACCTCTTTCGAGTCTGCTGAACCACTGCTTGGAGAATATGATGTACTTTCCTCTGTACTCTTCATCAATTGGCTATTTAAATTCACCAGATGGACGACTGTTTCCTCAACTTCTTGTAGCTGCTCCTTAACTGTTTCAAAATCAAAATTTTTGGGTTTTTTGGCCTTTTTGTTTGCCTCCAAATTTCTTCTCAGGCTATCAACAGTCAATTGTAGACTCATCAATTTCTCTGCGTCGGAAGCAAGTCGCTTGAGAATCTTCTTGTTCATTTCTTGATTTGCCTCGGACGAGTTCATTGATAACTCTAACTTGTCCACACCCAACTCCTTCTCCACTTCTGATTCTGTAGGTGGATGTTTGCCCCTCCACTCCAAATTCCTGAATTGGTTGTGCATGATAGGCCCCACCACCGTTGGATGATTTGCCCGTTTCTTCAAATCATTCACGCTACGACTGAGGCTGACGCCTTCTGCAGTTTCCCACAGCTCAAGCATCTGATCATCTACTCTCTCTGCCGCAGAATGAGCTCTTTTAATTCTTTCTGGTGAGCTATCTGAGACATGATCAAGTGGTATATCTTTCATTTGTATCCCATTTTTGACTTCAAAGGACTTGGGTTTTGTCTTCCGTCGATTACGGTCATCATCATGCTCCTTCTGGTGACTCCTCCTTCCTGCAACCTCATGTTTTTCTCTATCCAAACTGAGCCGAGATTTTGTTGACTCAATTTCACTCCCAGTACTTTCTCGACCAGGCTTGATGTGTAAAGGTTGATGCAAAACAGGCTTGTTCACGTCTTCCACTACTTTCTCAACTGCTTTAATCCTAGTCCTCAGCTCCTGCAAATCAAGAATGCCTTGGGGCATGCTAGATTGATCATCCATCAGCTTGTTGGAGCTAATTTGATCGGAGTGAACCTCAATTTCAACACACTGCAACACATGCAGAAAGAACAAAATTTCAGCAAAAAGGTTGGGAGACAATTGCTACATTCTCAGCTTGAAGCTCAGGAAAAGAGTAAGTGAACCAGAATAAAAGAACTGATGCTTCCGATCATATATGCTCTGGCAAACTTAAATGAAGTTTTCAAGTATATACCCACAAGTCAACTACAATTTATAATACCAATGTTAAAGTAATATTTGTTCAACTAGACATCAATTGACAATCTATTGCACATTATGACTCTCAGAAAATATGGAGGAAACTTTTGAGCAATCAAATCACTTATTGATGTTTTAAAGCAATGAGCATGTATAGAAAGGCGGTCCATTCAAACCTAAACATAGAGAAAAAGGAAAAAAAACAACGCTGCTTACATATGATAAAGTGTATTACCTTTGCTTCCCGAGAGCGAGCTATATTAAGTTTCACGAGGAGCAGAGCATTATGTTCAAGTGAAACAATGTCATCCCTCAGAGAAGCAATAACAGGAGCATATGAATGTAACTGTGACTTCAGTTCTCCAATTTCACCTTCCATTGAAATCATTTTTCCTTTCATCCGCTGAATCTCCAAATCTTTGGAAGCATTTTTATCCTCAAGTCTTTCACAGACCTCAGTCAACTCATTCATTTTGTTTTCAAGTAATACTTCACGAACGGAGGAGATCTGGAGATCAAAATAAAAGGTTGCTGCCTCTGCCTCCCATAGTTCAAACTCATAGTTTTTCTCTTGGAGCTCCGAACTCAGATATTCTTCTCGCATTCGTTGCTCTTCAATTTCTTCATGCAACTTTCCCAGTTCAGCTACCAAGTTCATATTCACTTCCCGGAGGACTTCAATTTCTTCAATTTGAGTGGTATTTGTACTTGACATTTCAAGCATCTTCTTTTCTAGAATTTCATTTGTCTGAATGGATTCTTGACGGTCAGTTTTTAGCACATCCAGAGTCCTACACAATTCTGTGTTCAAATTCTCAGATGCTATAAGCTTCTGCTTGGCTTCCAAGAGTCCTGCTTCCTGCTTATCAATTAATTCTTTTCCAGTGGAAAGTTCCAACTTCAGATTATTGTTGGATTCCCGTGCTTCATAGAGCTCCTCTTCCAGCCTTTGAACAGATTCCTTCAGGAGCAAGTTTTCCGTTTCCTTCATTTCCAGCTTCTCCTTCAATATGCCCATTTCTTTGTCAAAGTCACTGATTACACCATGAAGATTGTGCATATCTTCGCATACTGACTTCAGCTCAGCAGATTTCTCACTACCAAAACTCATCCAAATTGTAGAGAGATTGCTAAGAGCAAGTGTATCAAGTATAAGGGTATCATTCTCCTGCCCCACCATCCATTTCTCCTCCTTGATCTCTGTAATCTTTTCCAACAAAGTTTTGTTCTCCTCAAGAACTCGAGAGTATTTCTTTTTTAATTCAACATAAGCTGTCTTCAGCTGATCATGCTTGACACAGAGACTCCCAACCTCTGCATCAAGTACAGCAGTTAGTTGACTGCCTTTGCTCACTTCCAGTCCCAATTTCTTATTCATCTCGAGAAGTTCATGATTATCTTTCTGCACTGTAACAAGCTTCTCTGCCATGATATTGAACTCCTTCTCTACAGATTTCTTCACTGACTCAAGTTCAAGGGCCTCTGATTTCAGCTGTGTAAGTAAAGTTACAAGAACAGAGTTTTCAACAAATACCTGCTGCTTCTCATCCTCACATTCTTTGAGCGAACATTTTAGATCCTTGATATTTCCCAAAATATGATGCAGAAATGTTTGCTCATTTTCCACCTTATCAGATACAAAATCAGATTCATTGTCAAGGGCCTTGAAAACCCGATATATACCCAGTCTCAACCTTTCGATTTCATCTAGCAAAACTTCTGCTTCTACCTGTTGCTCAAGGCTCTCATTCTCTAACTCTGTAATCAGCCTATCAGCCAATTTTGACTCCTCAACATGTTTCTGACACTCCACCAATAAAGAATAATTCTTTTCTTCCATGTCTTGTATGAATTTCTGCAGGACAAAAATTTCACACTGGGCTTTCACGGCTCTGTCAAGCTCCTCTTCAAATTCTTTCTTCCTCCACCTGCTTTCTTCTTGTAGGAGTTGAATATGGTTTTCCATGCTAAGTATTCGGGTCTCACTCTGATGAGTAAGTTTCGCCCTTTCTTGTTTCTCCAGTCCAACTGTAACTCTCAGTTCTTCAACTTCTAAGCTAGTTGCTTTTTTGTCCTTCTCCAGGCAAGAATATTTCTCTTCCAATCCTGTAAATCTTGATTCCAGGTATTGTAGTCTCCGTTCAACATTTTCTAACTGAAGCTCTAGGCTACCTTTTTCAGCAAGAAGATTTGACTTCTCATTCTTCAGCAATTGGCAGATCTCTTCTAAACCCTTGGATTTTTCCCTCAGACCTTCAAGTTCAATCTTTGCACCAAAAAGAGAGTTCTCAAGAACAGCATTTTTCTCTAGGAGTTTCTGCATGCTATCAGTTATAATTTGCAACTGAGATAGCAAAGAGCCTTTCTCAGCAACAAGGGTCAATTTTTCTCCATTGAGAATTTGGCAAGACTCTTGAAGCGCCCTCACCTTTTCCTGAGATCCCTGCAACTCACCATTAACGTCTGAGAGGGAACTCTCCAAAACAGCATTCTTTCTCAGAAGTTCATCCATGTCCTCCAGCTTTTTGTAAAGGACTTCTTTCTCTTTTTTGTCCTTCTCAGAGATAATTCTCAGCTCTGAGCTTTCTTCCTGCAAGTTCTTTATTGAAGACTCAATGTGCTCAGGGTTTAAACCTGCACCATTCACTTGCTCCATCAAAGCCTGGTAGCTCCTGTTTAGGTCCGTGATTTCCTCCTTCAAACATGAAATGTCTTTCTGAAGGCTGTTATTAAGTTTCACTTGTTCAGAAACCTCCTCTTGAAGTCTCGTTTTCATCTTCCTCAGGCTAAGGATTTCATTTTCCAGATTCTCCTGTGACAAAGTTGAGGACAATTTCAGTTCACTCAGGCTTTGATTTTCATCCTTCATTCTCCGAAGTTCATCTTCCAAACTATTTTTGCTCGTTTCCATGTCCTTCAAAAGTTGAAGGCCATTTTTGAGTTCTAATGCCAGTGCTTTCTGCTCCTCTTGAGATTGAGAGTGCAAGTTTTGCAAAGCCAAAAGCGAGGCTTCAATTTGTGCATGCCTTAAGTGCTCATAATGCAAATCACTTTGAAGTTTCTCCAGCTCCCTTTGCTTCTGAGAAAGTTCTTGATCTTTCATAGTTATCTTCTTTGCCAAGTCATCTGCCTCAGAGTGCAATGACTGATTTGATGTCTCCAGCAGAAAACACTTCTCTTCAGCATTTCTAAGCCTAGCAGCACCCACTGAAAGCTCACCATTTAGACGTTTTACATCCTCTTGTGCACAAGACAGTTCATTCTCAAGTTTGGATATTTTCTCCAGACAGTTTTTGTACTCACGGACTGAAACTTCTTTCTTCTCAGTTAGCTCCATAACAAGATCTCTCAGTTTCTTTATCTCACTTTCAGCTCTATCAGCTTTCTCAGTAAGAAGTCTGGATTCTTCTTGAGACAGCAAGAGTTTTTTCTCCAGTTCAGATATCTTTTCCAAGCATTGTTTGTACTGATGAAAACAACTGTCCTTTTCAGACTCTAATTTACAGATCTCATTCCTCAGATGCCGAGCTTCACTTTCTGCCTTAATTGCTCGCTCATTTACTCCCTTTGTGTCTTCATGTGCTTGAGAAGCCTTATCCTCCAAACTGGATATCCGTTCCAAATACTCCTTGTGTTTGCTTAAAGCAGCATCTCTTTCAGCTTCCAGTTTGATAAGTGATTCCTTCAACTTCTGAGCTTCATTTCCTGCTTCACTGGCCCGTTCATTGAGCTTGAGGGAGTCCTCCTGTGCAAAACTGAGATCCCTCTCTACAGCAGATAACTTTTCCAGGCATTGCTGATATTGCAGGAATGTAGTTTCTTTTTCCGCCTCGACACCAGCTAGGGCTTCTTTCAGCATTTGAACTTCGCCTTCAGCTTGACCTGCACGCTCCGACTCAGCAAGAACTTTGGCCTTGAGGTTTTCATTCTCTATTGATAATTCAGATACTTGAGAATGCAAACTTTGTTCTTTTTCCTCTTTATTGCCGTTCAATCCTTTCTTTAAAGTTCCCTCAAGGAACTTCGAGTTCTTTAACATTTCTTCTCCAGCCCCAAGCATCTCATGCAATTGTTTTAGACCCCACTCACTTGTTCCCTTATCATCACCGCTATAAGATCCACTCTTCTGTGCAGCATGCATTCTTGACAGCAATAACCCCACTGCATGCTGCTGCAAGTCACCTGTATCAGGAAAAGCATGAGCTCCATGCAACACTTCTGGACTATGTGACTCTGCCGCATGTGCAGAAGATTTCACTGGTGACTCTTCAAGAAGAAAGGGTACTTGGTCGGGAAATGCCTCTGACATGGTTTTCTGGGCTTGCTTAAGTTCGCCTGTTACATGGTCATATCTTTCAGCCAACGCCCGGTATGCCCTGTAGAACTCCTCAACTAATTTCATTAGCTCAGGCCTTTTCTTATAGTACATTTCAGCTCTTCTTGCAAATGAATCAGCATCTTCTTCAATGAGCTTGATCATTGCCTTCACTTTAGAATCCATTTCTGCGAAAATAAAAACAGGTTAATTAGGTACATTTTGAATAAGACAATCCATTACAAGGAATTAATACAAACTTTTCAAGTAAACCATGCAGAAGATGTTATTAAACGAGGTAAGGAGACAAAATGCCACAGCATTATTCCACCAAACTTTACAACTATTTTAGAGCAAACCTTTCGATTGTTCTAACCAGGTACTTGGGATGTATGCTAAGGTCAAACTAGTGGTGGATACAAGCTTGATCTGTTTCAGTTCAAAAAATGATCAATCTTAACTTGCACTTAATCTTTTAACACCCGTAATAACACCCGTAATACATGCACATACAGTAGGACATCTAGGTGGTTAATAAATGGACGTAGCGATTGTGCCAGGTTGAATGAATTTAGGAGTTAGTTGAGGTTAGCATGAATGCTTCCAATTGAAGTGTTTGCATTCACGTGCAAGAATTGGGTAAACTAATAAATACTTTGATCATGAAAAAGTTATTTTATAAGGAAATAATAAGCAAGGTTCTCTATGACATGCAACTGACACTAGCCAAGGTGGTGCACTTTGTTTTACATACACAAGAAAGGGAGGCAGTTGGATAGGAAAAGAGGAAGCGCCAAGCTATAGGGAAACAGAAAAGTCAAATTTCAGGCTTTTGGGAGGCAAAAAACTATTTCTTAAAGATATTTTAAATTAATTCTACTTTGAAAAAATGAAAATAAATTTTAGTTCTGCGAATCAAATGTCGCATGAAGCCGATCCTTCTTTCCACTGCTACTAAGGCACCTATAAGTTTGCACATCTACTATTAAAGATCATCAGAATGTGTTATTCAATCAAAAAGGCAAAGCCCCTAATTAGTCTCACAAGCCTTTGCCAATATCAGTAAACTAAGTAGGGCTTGCGGTCTCCTGTGAAAATTTTAAAAACATAAAAATATAACATTAGTTTGTGAATAGTCTTGAGGACAGCCCAAAACATCCTTCACAGAAGATCTAACTCGGGAAGGGGGCCGGTATCGTAAAGACTACCTAGAACATAGATACAAGGTAAGCCATGGAATGGCAGTCTTGCTTTTGGGCAGAAAGATAAGTTATGTAGAAACCCTTCTCTTCTGACAGTGCTCGTAGGGGCACTAATCCTCCAACCATTTCGTGCAAATATAACCTACAGTAGAGAAGGCTTAAAATACTCTGGCGATAAACCCCCCATCATGGGAAAAAAGACAGCCCAGTGCATGAAGCATACTGCCTTCATGCAGGTCGCGGGAAGAGCTGCACACCAAGGGGTGTATAGTCTAGGCTGACTACCCGGATGCAAGGGTCAGTGACTGCTTCTACAACTTAAAGCTGTGACCTATAAGTCACACGAAGATAACTTTACCGCCGCTCCATGGCTCCAATTCAAAAACTCCCAACTTGAAAACCCCGAAAAAATATTTAGGTAACCAAATTCCCAAGCACATCATACACAATATAATAAAAAAAACAAGCAAACACTACGTGGAAAATGTATTTGTTTCTCTTTGATGCTTTCATGAATGCTTGAAGCAAATGGTATCAAGTCCGACTATCATATTCAACTCAAACGTAATCATCCGGTATTGCCTAGAAATCTCTATTTATGTTTAGTTAAGAAAAACTCAACACAGAAGACACAACTAAGAACACTAGAGATTTCGTTTTCCTGATACAAATTATTAAGAATTAATCAATTTATGCAGGGGCAAGGAGAACAAAAATAAAAGGAGCCAAATAGAGAGATACTGACCAGTAAGATTCTCTTGAAGCCATTTTGAGTTCTTGGGGATATGACTATCCCACCACCAAGAGTACTTGCGCCTGGAGTCGGAATGTGGCAAGGTTGCCATGACTCCAGCAAAGAACAAAAACACAACTGGATTTATCCTTGCAAAATTCTCGAAATTTTACACTTTAAAATGCTCAACTACTACGCCCTGCAGGAAAAGCGAGAAAAGAAAAACAGATTAAGAAGAAACCAGAAAAAACGAATTTTGGGGTGCAGGATCAAGGCCCAGGGATAACAACTATGTGGAATGTGAACTAAAGCTAATACATCATAGCAAAGTACCTGCTCTGTAGCTCTGTTAAGCACAAACCATCAGCTACAGTCACTTTTCAACTTAAAAGTTACAATGCCAGTGTACCACAGACAACCTGAGCAGGAGAAGAAAAGACTAATTGAGAATCAAGTCTCATACATTACAAACTGTTAATCATGATATGCACATCATAATTTAACAGAATTTTCCAAGAATTCACCAATTGACAAAATTTATCAAGTCCATACAAGAAAGAAGGGAACTTCTAATTCTGATCAAGGTTTCATAAATAGACTTGTCAAGTAGCAAAATCAGTATGGAGAAATTTTCATTGACTCTTAATTAACCAAGACTTCTTTTTTCCCTGATTAAAAGTAGAGTACAATTATCAAGATTTACAAAACCCCAACATGAAAACTAAAGATTCTGAGCAAATGAGCAAGATTAAAACACCAAAAAATCAAAAAATAATAATTAAGAATTAAACAAACAACCCACCAAAAGAACAAAATCTGGAAGCCAAAAACTGATTAAAGAAGTGACATTGATACACACAACCTCAAAGAAAGAAAGCAGTTCACATCAAGAACACAAACCCCAAAACACGAAACAAATGATCCTCAAGAAACAAGCAAAAAAGATTGGATCTTTATAACAAAAACCAAAATCAGAAAGTTACCCAAGATTACAGAAATCTGAATAGCAGCTATAATTGTCAAAAACCATCTAGCTGCTTCATTCCCTCTTACCCCATTTCCTTTCTTCCTCTCCCTTTCTCATTCACTCTTCTCTCTCTTTATCCTCCAGTTGGTACAGTGTCAATGTGACAATCTGTAAAAAGTAGACAAAATATGAAAAAACCCCTTCAAGATTGCACCTTTCAATATTGGTTCAACTACACACTGTGTATAATGTATGTATATACACTAGGGGGTGGGTAGGGTGGTGTGGGCGGGGGTTAAAAAAGTTGACGTTGTGAAATGGAGTAAATGTCTAACAAAAAAGGAAGTAATGATCCTAATCAATTTGATTTCTTGAAAAAAAATAATTTTTTAAAAAAATTTAAAAAAATGTTGAGATTTTGTCGGCACTTTATTGGGTATACAACTCTTGCATACTCATGAGCAAGAATGGGGTTTTTGCTAAATTTATTTTTTTGGACTAATATATCCCTTGCTTGGGATCTCAAAAATGTTCTTTCTTGGGTCTAATTCCATTTTTAAAATATTTTTTAATCATTAATTTACTTGAAGTTTTATTCTTTATGGGATTATGAGAAGCAAACCAGATCTTCTCTTTATTCTTTGCATTTTTATAAATGATACTCCATATATTTCTTTTTAGTTTTTAAACACAAAGAATAAAAGATTTTCTCAAATGAAAATTATTCTTTGTTTAGGTTAATCAACTTGGAAGCCTGATTTTTTGGGACAATTTTAGCATTTTTTTGAGTGATTACTAGTACAAAGAATTCACCAACATAACCAAATAAAATTTAACAATTCAAATAATTACAAGTTTTATACAACGATATCGAAGTAAAATTATTTTTAGAAAAACATTAATTAGACGTGGAAGAATTAATTTTTTTTTTTGAAAAGCTACTTCGTCAAAAAATAATTCTATAATCAAATAACATAAAATTATATATTTTTATGTATATTATTATTATTATGAAGGCTACTAAACTGAAAAGCATATTTTTAGCAAACCTGTTAATGCCACTAATTAATTAATTTTAAATTTGAAAAGCTGCTAAAAAGTGCAAAGTGAAAAATGAAGGCTTTTGCAGGACTAAACCACTCACTCCACATAATTTCTTTTAAGGAATATCTGATCTTTGGTCCACAATTTCTTCAATATAATTTTTTATTTATTTTTACATAATTTTGATATTAATTTTATAAATTTTCTCCCTTTAATTTTTTTTTTGGGATTTACTTTTAACATTATTTTCTTTCTTTTGTTTAGCTTAAAGCATATAGATGCGTGAAAGCTTCGCTGGCTTATCAAATACTTAAAGCAAAAGTAGATATGATGTTAACTTCTCTTCTTTCCACTAATTTCAACTTCAGGTTAAAATAATCATCATTAAGTAAATAAATGTTTTTAATTAGCATTACCATATTATAATTTGCTAATTTATATTAAAGTCCAATTTATTTCATTTGATCGCACAACAATAACATAGCTAGTGGAATCCCACAAGTAGGGTCTGGGGAGGGTAGTGTACGCAGACCTTACTATTACCTCATAGAGGCAGAGAGACTGTTTTCTGTTATCGCTGTAATATATTGTTGTTATAGACATTTAAAAAATGTCAAGATATTTTCTTTGGATTTCTTAATACTAAGTAGACGCTTGGATATGAATTACGTGATCTTTGAAGAAAAACTACTAGTATTTAAAGTTAAGTTTTAAAAAAGGGTGTTTGAAAATTAAAATTATGTTAGAACATGTATTTCACCATAAAAGATATTGAAGTGTTGTGAGGAATAATTTTACAAATTTGAAAAAGTGAAAAAAAAAATGGAGTGGAAATTTAACACATGTATAACCAAACACATTTTTTTTGAAAAAATAAAGAACTTGAAAAAAGCAATAAAAAAGTGTACTAATTAGTTACTAGGTTATGGTAAACATATATTTTTTATGCTTTAAATTTTGATGCTAAGGATAAAATATGGAAAAAAAAATTTAATCTTTTTTCGATATATATGTCAAAAGTGACAAGTAAAATGAAAATTTATTTTAGAAATAAATGATAATTAAAAAACAAACGGATGGAGTACTAGTTTTAGTACTTCCTCGTGAGTTAGACCTTACTTGTTTGCACTTAAATAAAGGGTCTTAATCTAAATGGTTCAGAAATTATATTTATTCTTAAATTCAACGCTCCAATTTTATTCCTTATTTTTAATGCAAGTTTTTAAGTGCAAAATTATGATGGATGTACAAATTCACAACGAATTCTGTCCTTCGAGTCACACGTTGCTTTCTATCACATCATTTCAAACAAAATTTTATTCTATTCGCAGTTCTGTGGAAATACATCATGATTTCCTACAAAAAAAATGGTTATAAAAATTGAACATCATTATAAGTAAATAATCTACATTTCTCTATTCCATTTCTGCAAATCTTCAGACAAATAAAAAAATAGCAAAAATAATATAGGTTTGATATTTTTTATTAATATCAATGAAGATAATCTTGTGGAATTCAACTGGGTATGTTGTTGTTGTTGTTCTATCAATGAAGATAATATAATATATTTTTAAAGAAAAATTGTATGGCTCAAAATAAAAAAAATAAGAACCTACACAAATTGAACATCATTATAAGTGAATAATCTACATTTCTCTCATTATAATAGGAAATAGAACTCTCAATTTTCTATGAGATTTTTTTTTTTTGAAAAAAGAACATTGAAAATAGATATTAGGTTGCATTCTTGATCCTATAGTTACAAAATGCAGCATCCTCTTTTGAAATATACTTTGGAAAAAGATCAATATTGAATCACTTTCTTATTTAAATTATATATCTATAATGTTTAAAAATAAATAAATTATATATATTCAAATATTGAAAAATAAACAATCTTAATTATTTAGTATTTAAAGTTCGAGACAATATCTTAATCAATCATATGAGCATTCATATTCAAATGTCTTAATTATTTTAATGAAAACAAATGAGATCTTAAAGTAATTGTAACTCTTTCGACTAATTATTATAAGAAAAATATAAATTTATTCACTATACAGTTCTAAGAAGCATAATGTAACAAAAATGAATCCACAAATTATCAAATAATGTATATATAAAAAGAAATATATATTGACTTATTATCCTATAAAAAATACCAAAAACAATCCTTTAATACTTAGTAAAAAGCGCTTTCCTTTTAATACGCTCTAATGCAAAATGACCATCACAAGAAAAATGCTTGGACTCAACATGCATGCATATTTTAGGTGAGAATCTTACTAGTAATTCAGATGATTGACTATCTGAACTTTCACTTTAGCATGAGTTTGATTTTAATTCCCCTAGCTACCTTATTTAATTATTTTTAAATAATAACATGCATGCACTAAAAAGTTGTAATCAAACTTTATAACAAAGTGAAAAATATAAAATATGGTCAAATAAACTGTAAACAATATTAGTGCATGATGTTGAAAGAATGGGGCATGGGAAATTATTGGAGCTAGGTTCATATTTTGGATTATTATTAATAAAAAATATTAATAAAAACTTTCCAAATGTGGACAAAGAAATATAATGTGGCACCTCTTTGGCTTCTATCATCACTCCTTTTTAACCCAACCTATAAATATT